>OU862870.1:74389598-75783765 GCA_917880715.2 Matsumyia berberina | reverse complement strand
ATATAATATAATATAATATAATATAATATATAATATATAATATATAATATAATATAATATAATATAATATTAGTAGGATAGGATAGTAGGATAGGATAAGATAGGATAGGATAGGATCCGTCTTCAGTATAGTATCGAACATTCACTCAGCACTTTATATCTGAAGACAGATTAGGCTTGTTAAGGTGAAATTTCAGGCCGCAATGACCTGTGAGGAACCCCACTAGTTCTCATCTATGTATGTGTGGTTCCCTAATCTAGCCCACTATCGTCACTTTGCTTTGTTTGTCTAAGTTCAGGAGTTTTTTGATAGGAATAGAGGTTGATTAGCCTCCTTAGCCCTGTGACATTTCCTCATTGAGCTAGGAGAAGTGAGTGTTAAAATTATTAATCAGTTCTGCGGCCAAAGCTTATTTGACGCAACAAATTAGGCATGTGAAAGCTGGCCGGTGGGTTCTGACTTCAGTGCTAAGTTACTAGAAAGGTGAAACAAACATTCCGCCATTAAGGATCCTAAATAGACTATGAAGTGGGTTGAACAAGTGCACCTCCTTAGAATACATCAGAAGCAGTATCGACTCTAATATGAACCGGTACCCGCATACTTTGGAATTAAGGGTAACGAATTTTGCAGACATAGCAGGCAAACCATCAAGTACCCTTTGACCGAAACAACCCCCAACTCTTATCAGCTCACAAAGAGAATCTTCAGAGTAATCCAGGGGATATAGACATCCGAGGAGAGGGAAACCTGCCAAACCTTTCTTCGAACACACCACACCTTTTGTACTCGTATCCCATACAATAAAACATTTAGCAGAGAACACTGCATAAGACTGCTGCCAATCAGGGTACAACTAGACATCTTTACAACAGAGAAGCACAGGGGGAATGGTAAAATTGTGGAACGGCTCACACAATTTGGCATATCATGGTCACCTGCCTAATTTCCAAACGTATTCACTGCAACCTCTCTTATTCAAGGGGATTCTCATATTATAAGATATTGTCCAAATTGGATTTCCTCAGAAATGTAATCTTCAGTGAAGGAAATCTCCCCTTACCTATCTGATGTGCGCCTTGATTGTTGAATCTGGTGTGATGGAAGGGACCGCATTCACCTAGAATGTGTTGACAAGTTTTGTCAGCCTTATTACAGAATCTGCAGACGCTTCCGTCCTCCAGGCCAATTTTTTTTAGCCAGCCTTTCTCAAGTTCTATTTCGTTTTCGATCTCTTTCAGGGGTTGGTTGGTTTACTTACTTAGACCTCAAGCGGGTCCATTGTACCCATAAAAGTATATAGTATTTGAGTCCAACCAAGTGATAGGGTTGGCTAATCTGGAAACCACACAGAAAGGGATATAAATCTCAGGAGTTTCCTAAAATTAGCGATATTAAAGTCATCCAGCCCAAGAGAAAGCAGTCTTTTGGTGGCCAGTGCGGGACATTCGCATAGCAGGTGCTGGTTGGATCGTATTTCCTCTTCGTCCCTGCAGCTTCTGCAGTAGTCATTGTAGGGTAATCTAAGACGCTCCGCGTGGATTCCTATTCCGCAGTATCCTGTGGGCACACCGGAGACGATTCGTACTTCGTGTGGTCTGGCGAATCTTCCTATTTCTTTGGTGAAGGCCGGGATGCCGTCGATTCCTTTGTCCTTGAGATGTTTTAGGTTCGGTATCCACATGGACCCCAGGGTCTTCTGTCGCATTCTCGCTAGGAATGGGCAATGGCATAGGAAGTGTTCGAGGTCTTCTCCTTCTTCCTCGCAGTTCCTACATGTCACTGTGTTAGCGAGGTCCATTCTATGCATGCGTTTATTGAAGTTAGTATGTCCTGTGATGTGTCCCACCATCAGCCTCAATTGCTCTCTGCTTGAACTTAAAGCCTTCCTGGTGAGCAGGTTGCTAGGTTTACCCACGAGTGATGTAGCCACTTTGCGTATCGGGAGGTTTGCCCAGTGATCCTCGACATCCCTTTGCATTCTGTCGTTGGTTGCTGTTTTAATTATTGTAAGTGCAACACCAACTGTGATTTTAGCGGTTCGTTCTATTGCGTGCGCCCCTTTTCTTGCCAGTTCATCGACTTTCTCCCCAAGACACCTTCGTGACCCGGTACCCAAACAAGGGGGACGTCGTTGTGACTGGCAAGCCTGTTGAGTTTGCTTTTGTATTCCCTGACCAGATGAGATCTGGTTGTTAGATTTGTGATGGCTTCAAGTGCTGTTTGACTATCCAGATTTCTTTTTCCTTTTTTGGATGTGGTGTTCCAAGATAACTCCAGCTTCCCGAATCGCAAGTTCTACAGGTGGGTTATTACAATATCAAGTTCCAGGATTGGGCCTTGCGCTGCTCCTGCAGTGATTGCCTTTCTTCGGGGTCCAACCTCAGGGTCGTATAACAGCACCCGGTCTTTGAGGTAATCTTTAATCATCCGGAGGAGGTATTGCGGTATCCTAAAGGTATTCTCGAGCGCGTTTATAGATTTATAGATTAAATGGGCTATAGTTACTCTTTCTTGTCGTCGCAGCTTCCACGGCAGTCGTTAGACGTTGCTTATCTTCCCCGAGCTTGTTGGTGTTGCAGTGGCTTAGATTTAGCCGTGAGTGAGATGCTTAAGAAACTCTGAGATTCTAGAGATTTATTAGATTCAGATTCATAGGCGCATTGAGGTTTATAAGATCAATCTGTATGGTCTAGCTGCTACTTTTTCAGTTAGAGGATTAGTCTTTCACCTTCGATTGAAGGAGCCTTTCTCCCGGTGATGCAAATGCTATCTCATACAGTATCCATGCCGTTTGACCTTTTACCTTCTAGAATTGAGAACCTCAACTAGTTTCCCACCCGGACAAGCGTAAACGACGAAAGCACATGACTTAACCGGTAGCTGAAGGTAACCTCCCAAAGTTTCTATCTGCAACGGTTGACATTCCGGTCAAAACAAAACAAATTGACGGAGCAAACAAACGAAAACAACAAAGTGCCTTTCGTTTGCCGCGGTCTCCGACAAGTTCAACACGTTACCCTGATCATGAAATTCCCGCTCTATGCGTCTCTATGAGTCGATAAATAAGATCACGCATCGATTAGCATACTTGGCAACCTCCGACGATCCGATGATTGATGGTGTTTCCGATCGACAGAACACGGGAAACTCGTATCTCTACCCTTTCGGATCAACTCATGTGACACACGGCAATGTGACGCTTGAACGCTTCCTTGCTTCCTCGAGTAAAGCTCGCTATAATTAATAACAATTACTCGTTACGCAGATGTGCCAAGTAGCCGGAGGCTAGGTAAACTCCACTCTCGATTGCGCTAATTAAGTAATAAGTGCCACCTAGTCCGTTGTTTAGTCCCCTCTTTGTAGCCCTGCTGCAGCGATGGTGAGCAACAACCAGACCAGAACAACCTTCTCTCACTTGACAGAGCATTTAGGTTCATCGACCATGAACCAACACAGACTCACAGAGGTGGTCACTATTGGGCACCCAGACACAATCGGCCGACGAGAACCTTTGGGTGCATCTGAGAACGGGAAACATATTGATTGGCAACAAAATTGCGACAGCAAACCAGTTCACTTGGAGGTTCGAAACCTAGCACGGAGTCGTCGTCGAATAGTTCAAGGCTTCAGTCACTTGTGTCTGTGCGCAGCTCTGTAGTTGTGCTGTTGCTATTGTTGTTCACTTTTGTTGTTGTTTGGCTCTTAGCCTTGCCGTTGGCTCTGTGAAGTGAGATGTGAATTCGTTGGCGTTTGTAGATGCTCCTGCATCTGCTATTCTTTTGTCTAGCGTGGCTTTTATTTTGGTTGGTCTTCCGTTTGACGTCTCTTTAACGTAACCACCGTCGTCGTAGCCAGCTAATGATTTAATTAGCATGTTTGCATAAGTGAGCGCGAGTTGGAAGACAATAGAATTCGGTAGGCTTGGTAGCGTCAGATATAACGCCAGTTGGAGCCCGGGAGTGTGTGCAAACGTCGTGGGTTTTGGTGGTGTATGATGGGTTTTTTTTTCCCAAGTGTGAGTCAGTCAGATGTTTGGGCAATTTGCTGCGGGGCCTACGTGTTCTGGATTAGATTGCAGAATGCTCACACGGATGTTATCTGCGGGTGGTGTTACCTGGAGTGAGTCACAACGCGGTGATGGGCTAAACTTTGGACAATGCGTCATTGGAAGCGATACTGCTGAGGTTGACTGGCATCTAGGGAATGCGAACATGGTTTTGATTGGATGTAGAATTTATCAAGCTTTGGTCGCTGATTTTTTTGCAGTCACGATCAATAATTTGATCGATCGCGTTTGGTTT
Source organism: Matsumyia berberina (assembly GCA_917880715.2). Taxonomy (NCBI): domain Eukaryota; kingdom Metazoa; phylum Arthropoda; class Insecta; order Diptera; family Syrphidae; genus Matsumyia; species Matsumyia berberina. The sequence continues at coordinate 75,779,460 of OU862870.1, read as the reverse complement.
TTTATAGAAGTAAAGGGTTCACCTGAAAGATCGATGGGTGTAGGCGGTCATTGTCGATTGAAAAACAAAGATTTCGATCGACTTGGTCAGTGGGGAACAGAAGACATGCTTTGATCAAGACTTTGACTGATCAAATGTAAAAATTTCCATCTTTGTATACTTACGATCCTATTGATTACTATTGCGAGAAACCTGAAAGGGTCCATGATGGACTAGTGAGTTACTAGGTGTGCTCTAAAGAGTTGCGAGCATACTCCTAAGACTATCAAGATTTTACAATGGAACAGTTCAGGTCGGCCGTGCTGGCAGGGCTGAGATTATTTCGATCGCAGAGGTATTCCTCGCAGGCGTCTTTCATAATCATGGCTAGAGGGGGTATCCTCTGCAAAGGAAACTCTGATAGCCGCTATCAAATCGAAAGGGAATGGCAAATGGCACTGGCAGTTCAAAGGTGGACTGTGCGGACATTTTTCCAGAAGCACTAATGTATTAGGATTAGTGCTCTTGATTTTACCCGGGTAATACCCGTCTCAACAACTACCCGGGTACCCGGGTACCCGGGCAATGCGGGTAATACCCGGGTTCGCGGGTACCCGGCAATGTCTGCTATCGGGTACCCGACTATATCGGGTAACGGGTACCCAAGAGCCACAAATGCTCTAATTTAATATAAAAGTTGGTAAATTACACCGTATGCGTTGAATATATACAACAAGGAGAGAAGGTAAGGCACACCCGGCTGTCTCATTTACCGCCAACAACACACGCCATCAACCAGGTCACGCAAGCCTTGGTAACAAAAAGGCACATCTAAGTGTTAATTGGGTTCTGTTGAACCACCACATCTTTCTAGCTATCTATGTACCTTAATTTACGAGAAATATAAGATATGACGCGGGTACCCGCAAAATAGCGGGTACCCGAAACCTGACGGGTACCCGATATTTTGGTACCCGGGTAATACCCGGGTATGCGGGTATCAAGAGCTCTAATTAGGATTCTATAGACTCCGGGGTCCATCTAACTTTTTACAGGCGTAATAACTGTCAATCCAAGGTCTATTACATACCACCTTAAACACAGAAACATTGCTATCTTCAGTACGAATCAAGTCAGCCCGAAGGGCCTAGATCCGGCTTCCTTAGCCTCTTAAGTGGTGGAACAGAAGGTTCACTTTTGGTTGGTACAGTGTTCGGATCTGAGTCGGGCTCTTTGTAGGCTGCTGATAATCGCGTCGGCGCTTACATTGCTCAATGCGCCCTCGATGTCGAGAAACGCCCCAAGAGTAAATTCTTTATGATGGAGAAATCTCTCTATCGTCGATACAACCCCATTAAGGGCCGCATCTACCGATCTACCTTTCATAAACGCATGATGTGATTTTGATATGTAGCTATCGCCGATCACATCCCTAACGAATACGTCGATCAGTCATTCCAGTGTTTTCACCAAAAAGGCCGACAGACTAATGGTTCTATAGTCCTTAGGGGTCGTGTGGCCTACCTTCCCTGTCTTGGGAATGAAAATAACACGTACCTCCCGCCAAGCCCTAGGGACATAACCTAGCTTCAGGCAACTAGTAAAGATCCGCTTGAGCCATAGAATAACAGTTTCTACTGACTCTTGCAACATCACTGGCCGAATGTTATCCATTTCTGGGGCCTTAAATGGAGCAAAGGATCTAATTGCGCATGCTATAAACCTTGACAAACTTATTTATATCGCCAGAAAATTTATCTTTTTAGAGAGTCAGGCAGCGTTCAAAAACACTAACGTCTCCTACTTAGTGAAATTTAAGTCAATCAAGTGCACTACAGTCGCTTACCGGACAGAAGATCAAACTTGGTTGGCTGACTTCTCACTAGGGAATTGTAGGCAAAGAATCTGCGGATAAGCTGGCTAGGGCCGGCTTCATCACTTGGCCTTATAACGCAGCCCTGATGCAAATTGGGAACAAAAAAAAAGGTCTGGCCTATAGGGAAAATGACCATGGGTTAAGGCATACCATCTTAAACATGACGAAGCTGGTGGATTGACAGATCATTGTGATCTGAGATACCATTTTAAGCTTCGCGAAGATAGTTGGCCCGAAATACAGTCTAAAGCTTTGCAAAGCTGGTAGGCTTTCTCATAGCCCATTGCGGCCTAAGATAACAATCTAAGCATCACGAAGCTGATGGACTCATCCACAGCCCAAAGGGGTGGACTTCCTCACAAGCCATTGTGACCTCAAAGACTGTGATAGCCATGAGGCAGCTGGTGGCTTTTCCCAAAGCTTGGTGTGACCTGAGATACCATCCTTAGGAGTCACAAAGGTGGTGGACTCCCTCACAGGGCATTGTGACCTGAAACACCGTGTTAATCATGATGAAGATGGTGTATTTTCCCAAAGATCTTAAACTTCGCGAAGCTGGTGGGGGTCCAGGTGGGTACAGGCCATTGCGGCTTAATTTATTACTTTAACCACCTAAATCTGTCTGTAAAAGTGGAAACATCTGTGCGCATTCTTTGTGAATGTCCGGCACTATACTGCTTACGAGGACTGATCTCCGATAAAAAATTATGTTCGCTAGCAGACGTAAAGATTGTGGTGTATATTCATATGATGAAATTTAGGGTTAGGACCCCAATTTTTTCCGAATAATTCTGCTCCACGATCGATGCCTTCCCGACACTCTTGTTGATTAAAGGTTACTCTTTTCTGTGTTTCTCAGCAATCTTGTCTTGTGCCTTCACTTCACCCTTCCTTGGCGACCCTCTTCCCTTGGTTCTATGGCCCTCAACCCTGGGTTCCCTTTCATTTATTCTGGATTCTTGGTCACTCTTCTTTTTGTTACTTGACCCTCTTCCTTGGGCTCTTGGTCGCTCTTCGCTTCCTAAAGCCTCTGGGTGATGAGGTGAAGGTGGAGTGTTAAAGAATCTAGTAGATTAGGGACGTCTTTTGTAGTGATGTATAGCTTCACCCGGAGGCCATTTACCACATAGAACGTGGTAGAACATGAATCTTTCTGAGCTACTCAGTTCTTTGGATGAATCGTTTTACGTCTAGTAGCCGTCTTTGCTTAGTGGTATAAGCTACATATTAAAGACACTGACACTCGTACTGCCTTACGTCTTGTCCTGTATCCATGATCAGCTTTTCAAATTCTTCGATCGTAAATGTCGTAGCTGTAACCGTAGATATTGTCAGTTTTAGCACAAACGAAGCCTGTGTCAGAATTCTCCTCGGTTTTTTCTTCGGAATGGTTGTTTGTCACAGTTACGAAATCGCATCCTTTGCTGTTATGTGCAGTGTCTATAGGGTTCAGTCAAGATTACCACCTGTAGTTTGTGATAGAAGGCTTTGATCGGCAAGTGCTTCGAAGTGCTTCTACTACTTTCTGTGGAGTGTTTATTTCTCATGCCCAACTGAAGGTTGTACACATCTTTCTCTTTCTGTCACAACCAATGGATAGCATCTCTGACACTCTGTCAAATGGAACACAGGCCATTAGCCTATAAATCCCCATTGTTGCCGATAATTTTTCAACTCGAATCCACTGCACCTTAACCCCCTCGTTGTTGGCCTCAATGCTAAGCCATGATCTTAATAGCAGCGCGCCATTTAAATCTCCAAGAATTCAACCCAAAGTCGTGTCCAACTCATACATATATCACTTAAAGGTGCCATTTAGCGCACTCCACCGAATGAATAATTTGCATTCACTGCAGCACAAACCGCAGGCCATTAATCCTCATATCAGGAAACTGTTGCTGCTGCGGCCGACTCCTCCAGCTTCAGCCAAGACCAGGCCATAAAGTATACACCACAACCGCAATAAGTGTCAATTAAATCAATAAAATCATAAAATTATCTCAATTTGTAGACAAAAAAAACCACGAAAAGCGAAGAGCGTTTGGCTCGTAAATCTTCTTAGCAGCAACGGTGGCAGCGGCAGCTGCACGTAGCCTAACTAAGTTCCTCCGTGGAAATTAATTTGCACAGACCAACTAAGCGCTGCATGTTCCAGTTAATTGTTTGTTATTACCAAGCGTTTACCCGGGGACGCGCGATAAGACAGAGAACACATGATAAATTTGCATCGCGCCTCGAACAAAGCGCCCACCTTGAGTTGAGTGCTGGTTGTAAGCTACTTTGGAGCTTAAATGCTGCAAGATGTCTTATTGAAATGTTCTTTGCTGTGGATAGGCTAAAGTGTTGCGAAATGCTCAGAAATCGCGTGAAATTGGATACTTCTTCGCACGAAAACAGATGACGATGGAGGTCAAACGTGGTGCACATTAACGCTTTGCGTCGCTCGGTGGCGCTGTAAATCAGCCACGAGAAGTCTTGCGAGTTTCTATTCCCCGTCGGGAAGTCTATTGTGTAATGAAAGACCCTCGAGGGAACTGCCCATCATTTGATGTACTTACGCAACTCTTTTGAGTGATGTCTCCATTTAGTTGGTTTGAAGTGGTTTTTGGGGGAACTCTACTCGAGAAGTGATTCACACTTGACGGCAGTCAAATTCGCACAAAAAAGGCAGGAGAACGTTCCGCTAAAAAGGTGTGAAAATTTAAAGAAACCACTCGTGACTGTTTTGATTTTCTGGAGTAGGTAGGTGTTTCTTCTCTTGAACTTGAAGAGATTCTTGAGATTCGCGAATGATTTGGGTGAGATACGTATAAAAGGTGACGTATCCTGATTCGCGTCACAGTCACAGAGGGGACGCCCACAGATGGTATCATGTTTTCGGTTCAGTGAGTTTCAATATTCAATATTTGCGCGTTGTTTTCGGAGCTTGAAGTGGGTTTTCTTGGAACGCTTTTAGGAATTGGTCATGACATTGACATTTAATTCGATTAAAGCCTGTTTCGTAGTCAGTTTGACACTTTTCACTTGAGTTATGTTTGGGAATACGTCAGGCACATCTGAAAGATGTCGGTGTTCAAAAGGAGGCCTTCTTACAGGGCTATGACCGAGCTAATCATCAGATCAAGAGCATGGATAAGTGCTTAGTCGATGGTTCGTGTTTTGATGGCCAGGCTTTGGTTTGCCCCAAAACGGGTAAAGATGCTTGTGTACCTTTTGCGAAGGTCACATCGGACCCATTCTCTGGTGCTTGGACACAGATGTCGATTGTCCTGGTGAAATCATTTTCTTTGAAATGAAGGGTAGGTTAGGTAAATGGGTGCCTTGTGGCATTCGTCATTGCTCACGCAGACTAGCAATAGCGTCCATTGTATTCATTGAAGAATTCTACCCCAGCAACCTGTAAAGAGACAGAGAGCCGCTGACTAAAACCACCCAGATAAGAAAAGAATCCCAGGAGGTCCCGAGCTCCTCGATGTTACGCATGTCCTCCAGAAGTAACTGCCAAGAGTCCTCATTCTTCAGCCGGCGGGGCAAGACATTCACACAGCAGGTGACGGACAAATTCGATTTCTTCCTCGTTTCTACAACTTCTGCAATAGTCGTTGTGATGTACCCAGTAATGATGCCGGAGACGACCCTTGCTTCGCGCCGAGTAAGTTTGACCAGAAACAGAGATCTCTTCCTATAACCCGTCTATAGGTTTTTAGCCGTTGCACGTGTATCTAGCTGGATTCAACGTAATTTGGCTCGACTGATGGCCTCGTCTTCAAAATCCCTTTTTGACGAGCTTATTGGAATCCTGCTCCCCTTCGTGCAAGTTCGTCAGTCCTTTCGTTACCTGCAATATCCTTGTGCCCTGGTACCCAACATAAGGTCACCGTATTGGCTCTCGATATCTCATCTAGATACTTTTGCAGATTCCCACAAGCCTCGATCTAGCTATCCTTCTCACGGTTAGTTTTCGAAGCCTCGATGACGACTGTGATTTCCGCTTGAAAGACATTGCCGACGTCGTTTATTCTAAAGGAGTGGTTCATCCCTAAGGCTTTACAGTAGACGCCGGCACCTGTACCAGTGTCCATCTTAGAACCATCAGTGTAAAAAGCCAGCTCCTTTTTATTAATTACTTTGTGGTTCCTCCAGTCATCTCTGTCATTAATTCTGATACTGAATCTCCTGTCAAATGCCAGAATCTGGAGCATATGATCTGCTTCTGTCGATCTGTTGGCATTCTTTCATCGAGGCAGTACGGACGCGTGGCCTGTAGGGTGTTGGTGTCAAGTGTCGTCCTTCCCTCAGTCTCAAAGCAGTTTTAGCCGCCATGTTGCTGCACTACAGATCCAGCGGAAAAAAACCTAGCATGGTTTCCATTGCCGTTGTTGGTGTTGTTCTCATTGATACCGGGATTCCTATACAGGCTCTCCTCTGAATCTTAGTGAGGTTTGAAAGCCATATACACTTATACCTCGCTATACGGCCGCTCGTTATATGGCATTTCACTTTACGGCCTGATTTTGTAGAACGAATCCAGCCAGTACACCATACTTACTAAGGTGGCGCTACAGATCGGGCCTCAACCAACAAGCCTCTCCTGTTAGCCCGGTCCTTAGCTAACTGCTTCCAGTTGCGCACTCCAAGTTAGTTGAGGTCTCCTTCCACTTGGGAGCGCCATTTAGGCGAGGTCTTCCTCTACTCTGTTGACCCTCCGGGTTAGGCTCGAAGACTCTGTGAGCTGAAGCATTTGTGTCCATTCACTCTATATGCCCTAACCATCTGAGCCGATGAATACGTATCGTCTTGACCAGGGCGATGTCGCTGTGAAGTTCATCGTTGAATCTTCTCCTCCAGAACCCGTCAACGCAAACGGGGCCGAATATCTTACGAAGAATCTTTCTCTCGAAGCAACCAAGGATATCATCATCCGCTTTCGATAGAGTCCATGCCTCAGTGCCATAAAGCAGGACTGGGATGATTAAGGTCTTTAAAAAGTTTCCTTAGTTTAGCCAGTGCACCATAGCTGGTTTAAATCTTCATTTAATACTGAACGTCTTTTTGAATGAGAAGAAGACTACGCATGTCTTCTTCGAAAGACTAAGTTCAAAGCTCCGATCCTCAGAGGCTTGAAGACAGGGATTAATCTCTTCTTAGTGAAAAGCACAATTACTGTCTTTGTAGGATTTGCGGTAGAACAGGCGGTCTTGTTGATTGTTGTATGCAGGTGAAAAAGTTATAGAAGAGCTTTTGTGGTTGTCATTGGCGCCCGAAATGTCACAGCAGGTACATAATTTGTTGAAGCTTTTCTACGGGTTTAGTCATCATTTTCCCATCAACCTAAGTTATTCTTGGAATCACCATTCTGAGATATGTCTTCTGTCCCATTTTGTTCCAAATAGTAATGAGAATGCCAAAAGGTTCTGTCAAGATGAGTGTTTCAGTTGAGTCTATAGCACAGTGCATCTAGTCGGTGCACAGACTTTATTTTTTTCAGACATGTGTCGCTCCCACTCGCCATCGCATCAAATCAATCGAACTCAAACGGTGTCTCTTCACATTTCATATCAACATCCGGAAGCTACTGCCGTCGAGAACTTTGCAGCAATCTAATGGCCAAACAGTGTGTGTACTCAAGAACTTGGACCAACAATAAATACTATCTTCACTGTAAAATCTTCCGAAAGATTCCCCCAAGGTCTTTCGGTAGGGGAGACACTTTAAAGCCACTTAGTTGGCACTTAGAACCTTCTTTCGCCCCCATACGGTATAATGCCCAGAAGCTATGGCAATAGAATTTTCGACAGACTTTCGTCGTCATTAGCCGAGATTTGTTCGTCTCAAGTATTTTTGTATCTTAATCAAGTGGCAACTGCAAAATATTGACGCAAAAATCGATTGCCATTCGTCGAACGTAGCCACATCACCACCGCCATCATGGTTGTGCCGTTTCACTTCCGGTTCGATTTGAATTGACTCTTAATTAACCGATTCCGGTCTGCATTTTTTCGTCCAGAAAAGACACCCAAACAAGATGACTTGACTTATTGACAAATCCAATGCAATTGCGAAAAAAAAGCGGACAACCTCAACCATGAATGCGACATTAAAGCCAGAATTTGCTCTGGGCTAAGGCTGGCTAGCTGGCATCACAACTGGTTTCCAGAGAGATGGAGTGCCGTACCAGTGGCTACTGGTTTATGCTGTTGTCACACACGAATGTTGGTGTGCGATTCGACACTATGTGTTAATTTTATGCAATTTTTCATTTCGCGTTAAGTGTGCGTTCCTTCGAGACTCTCGAAGCATCGTCGGCGATGCTGAGATCGTTAGGCGCCATCACGCTTGGTGCATTTTGGTCAAAATGCCTGAGAAATGATAAATAGGCAAAGATTGGGTTTCGTGTGGCACTGCGGGCACAGGTAAATATTTTTAATTTTTAATTTGTTGGCCATTAAGTGTCGGCCGAGAATGTTTAATTTGTTTGTTAGCTTTGCAAACAACTATGCTCGAGCAAAGGAATTTTAATTGGAGGTGTTCTGACGCGATATGTCGGCCGTTTCGTTCATTCTCCTCTATGACTCGGCAATTTTCAGTGCTTAAGTTTATGGCTTGATCTTAACCACACGTAGGTCTATGTAGATCCAGTGTGATTCCCATAGATTACCCTAATCTTTCCCTGCTACATGATTTGGGTTCTTGGATGTGGTCGAAGAAAAATCGACCTAAGGTCCTATTTCTTACTTGGAGGTGCTTTGAGCAGTGATCGAGAAAATGCGTTGCATCCTCTGTATGTATCATCGTCGTTCAGGTGCAGTTTCATCAAATAATGTGTTAGCATGTTGTGGCCAATAACTTTCCCCAACAGGAATTCTGTTCATCGCACTTTGGTTAAGCCTGCTTCATGGCGAATAAGTTCTACCTGGTGAGGATTTTTTGCTTTACTTTGGCCTGCGGCTTAAGGTGGGACTTCACCATCCATTTGGTCTCGGTCCAGGGCTGATCCCTTTCTTGGTAGCTCTTCATCCGGTTCATTCCTTGATACTGTATTGAGACTAGGGACCCAGCAAAATTTCGCGATGTGTTGTGTGCGAAGTACCTTTAGCTTTTCGCGATCATGAGCTCACAAACTTTGGTACGATTTGCGAACTCGGTAATCTTGCAATTGCTGGACAGTGACAAAGTGTTCTAGGTTCTGCTCGTTCTCGCAGTTTATACAGATTACGGTGTCGGTTAGTCCAATTCGGTGTTCGTGCTTGTTGCGATTACACCTCATCGCTTTTTTTGCCGAGTACATTGTTTGGTTTGGCGATGGAAGATCTTTCTCTTTTCCAAGTTGTCAGGTTTGCCTAGTACTCGTATTTGTGAAAATCCCAGTTGATTCTGTCATGAATTGCCATCTTGGTGACTTTTGATGATGACACCTATCTTATCGTTGTTCCCTCCTCTTCTCTCGCCAGTTCGTAAGAAGCTCCAATTGGTTTCAATGAGTAGGCAGGAGAACTTTCCGAGATCCTGGTGGTATCACAACGGACCCCTTATGGGTCTAAGTGTGTTGGATTTAGTTGGCAGCCACTTCAACCTTACCTAACCTAACCTACTGTCGGGGTATATGTCCTTGCGTCTTCCTCAGATGTATTGTCCTATAGGTAAGGACCTTAAAAAATAATTCTGCCCCCGATTCGTGTGCAAAATTGAAGTCGTTGTTGTTGAAGCAGCTACTGTCTACCGGAGAACAGGTCAGTTTCTAGGCCCAGGAAACGAGCCGGGTCTTGTGGTCAATCCTCCCAGAAAGATTCTGAGTGCAGGTTGATTTGTTTTGCTGCGCAGTTGTCTGGTGTCGTGTAGGCCATCCGCGTCATTAGGGTATTTGTCTAAACAGTTCATGTGGGTGTTTAGGGAGTGGCACCATTCCAAACGCTGTTAAGCTAGAGTAGTCATTGTCATACGGGTGAGGCAACGTTCTTCGTCAGAAATGGGTCTTAAAGTACAGCCGAAAACTATGCTTCCTCCATTGTGCTTTACGAATAGAAAAATGTGGATTCACCATCGGTAGTCCGCGGCATAACTGGTATGGTCTTGAACGCGGCTTGCTAGAAAGAACTTTTGTGGTCCCTAACCGAGAGGAACTTATTCTCGACGTGGAGGTTATGCTTGAGAAATTCAACCTCTCGATCAAGAACCGTCAATCTCAGATATTGGTGGCTTGTTTACGATCTGTCTTCAAAGTGGCCCAAGGCTCTCAGCTTAATGACCGAGGTTTCAGCTTGGCGCTACGGTTCTAGGTGTATCGCCTCTATGGCGGCTGTTGGTGGAGGAGCTACTTCTGACACCTAGATTTCGACTAGGCTTTACGGTGCTGAGAATGACGATTGACAACTTAGTTGAAATTAATATGAACCACCTATAAGGTTCAATAGCAGCCTTCACCTACGAAGTACGATTTCAATAGGACTTGCTATTAACAGTTCCACTTCGGACAGCAACGACCTTACAGTTGATCTTTGCTTTGAAGGTTTAGTTGCACGTTCTAATGAATCAAGGGCGTAAAGTTGTGGAACATATACAGCTTTCCTGTTGATAACGGTCGAGGAGGAATCTCTACATTCGATTCACATCATTCCAATCTCAACGCTATTTCCGAAAAAAGCTTCAATTTTCCCACGTCAAGACACATTGAAAGGCACGCAAGCAACTAGAAGCTCTCTAAGTCTGTAGATTTAAACGCAAATTTAAGATAATGCCATCTGGTGGACTTACGAAACCTGTCAACTTGTCTTTGGTGCTTAATCCGCGGGTAAATCTTGTAGATTAAGAAATCGCCAGCGATGCAATGCAATGCCATGCATACCCATGGTATTAGCGCAAGCATCAGCAGTACAAGACGGGACAGGAGTGCTGCTAGAGTCTTGTCAATTGCACGCGATATTCTCAATACCACCATTCAACCAAGTTTCTCCACACTTAGTGTGCAACTAAGATACTAAACTGAGATAACAATTCAAGTAGCACCCAGAGCTACTGTATGTATACAAGACGCGCTAGAGCTGCAGAGATGCATAGAACTGTGACGACGTCGACAATGCTTTTGATTGACATTTTCAGTTGAAGGATGTGTTTGCGAACTAGGGACCCCGTGTGTGTGCGAAAAAATCAATGTATGGCATGACGTTGTGTAACGATTGATTGCTGTTTCAATTGTGTTAGAGTGGATGCATCTAGTGTGGTTGGTTGGGGGAACTTGAAGTTTTTTCTCGCGATTTGTTTGGCTACGTGAGTTCATGTTTGTTGTTTGCTAATTGTGTGACGGTGATTGATTTGGGATTTGGAGGACGGTTTACCTTCATTTCTTGACCATTACTCGAGGTGGAAGAATTGTAAGAAAGAGGCGCACATTAGTAGAATTTCTTTCATGGAGCGTGTTGCTTATCGGTTTCCTCTTCTTGCATCTAGTTGTTGAGTTTTTTTTTGCCGCCACTTCAGCTCAGTTTTTTGACTTAATTAAAAGTAAAGCTTGAGAGCAACTATTCTCCACCTTTGGTACATGGTGAATAGAATTCTTCGTCCTGGAGGTTTCAGTACCTACAGAAAGTAAGCTTCTCTTCTCATACGTCTTATTCAGTTAAATATTAACCATAGCTCTGCCTGCCCGGGTCTAAATACGCGGATTTTGTTTTGGAAAACACAGCCTCCATAGCAGATTTTTGGATCATATCTAAACGTAAGCCAGAGTGTAAAAAAAAAAGTTATTTGCATGCCGCGATCTTCTTTAGGACACATTCTATTTTCTTCTCCTTACTTAAGTGGTGCTTCAGTTCGCGGTAAACCTGGGCCTCAACCAACAAGCCTCTCCAGTTAGTCCTGTCCTTACCTAACTGCCTAACTGATAGAAGCGATGCTGATGGTAGCATTAAACCAGAAAGGTGGAGGATGGTAGAGAGATCTCTGGCCACCAAATTCCTCCAAGTTATGAAGGACCATCCCGGCCCTTCTCCCATATGCCGTGACGGTGGCTGGCATCAAGGCCACGTTAAGCTCATCAGCTGTGCCGACCAGAGGTCGGCGGAGTTGTATAAGGTCGGCATCTCCCGCTTGGGAATGGTTTGGCCTGGTGCTATGATCGAGGTTGTCTCGAGGGAGCTAATCCCGAACCGACCCAGATCTTACGCCAGGATCCCGTCCGAACCTTCGGATCCCGGAGAAATTTTAAGCATTCTCCGGACCAGCAACGCCGACCTTCCCACCGACAACTGGAAGATCGCCAAGCTGGATGAGCCTAAAGGTCTCACGAGAGATGTCGTCATTATCATTAATGACGAGTCGCTTCCTTCCATCACCAGTACTGGAGGGGTGATCAGCTCTGGCTTCATGGCAATCACCCTTAAAGTCCATAAAAACGACGCCAAGGAACCGGAGAAGATCCCTCCAAAGGCCCATTTTAATGCGGCCACTGAAGCTACGTCCTTCACGGACGCCATCCATTCTAACCTAGCCAATCTGTCTCTTCATGAGGTCAGTGACTCACTGACGGACACGGAGATGGATAGCTGTCCTCTTGGCTCCCCTCTTTTTGAAGACGACCTGTTGTCGTCAGACACAGAGGAAGCCAACACCACGGTGGTGGAGGTATCTGACCGTAGCAATGCTGCGTGTACTCCAGATTAACCTCCACCACTCCAAAGCGGCAACTGCCGCCCTCATTCTTCGTATTCAAAAAGACGGAGAGGATCTAGTCCTGATCCAGGAGCCATGGGTTGTCAAAGACCTTGTGTGCGGACTCAGGACTCCCAACTATAAACTCTTCTTCGCAAGGAACCTAGGTAAACCAAGAGCCTGCATCCTTGCGAAGACCAATCTTAATATCTTTCTGCTTTCCAATTACAGCAATCCCGATACGATCGTGGTCAATCTGGAACTTGACACCAGGAACTACTGGTTGACCTCGGCGTACCTTGCCCATGACCAGGCGGGACCATTGCCTCCGGACAACCTAAGGAAAGCTATCTTGGAAGCGGAGAGACATAAGGCTAGCCTTATTATTGGATGCGATGCAAATGCGCATCATTCAATATGGTGTAGCTCCGACATAAACGACCGAGGTGAGTCACTTTTTGATTTTATACTAAGTACTAACCTCACATTATGTAATAGAGGAAGCACTCCTACCTTTATTACCCGCAACAGGCAAGAAGTTTTAGATATCACCCTTGTCTCCGACTCAATTTCTGACTTGGTCAAGGATTGGATGGTGTCGGAGGAACACTCCTTCTCTGATCACCGGTATCTCCAATTCAGTCTCTTAGACCATCCTCCAGACCAAAAAGCTTTTAGAAGCTATCGCAAAACCAATTGGTCTCTTTACAGGAACGTGCTGAACTGCAAGCTTCCTCCATCTCTGCCGAGCAGTCCTAGGAGCACTGTAGAACTCGATTCTATCGTTGAAACCCTCACCGGGGCCCTCAACAGCGCTATGTCGGTGGCCTGCCCACTACGCAAACCACGTGGCAAGAAAAAACCACCCTGGTGGAATGCGTCGCTTAGTGCCCTAAGGAAAAGCTGCAGACAATATTTCAATAAAACCAAAAGCTCCAAAAGTATAGTTGACTGGGATTGTTACAAAGAATCTCTTGCACTATACAAAAAATCATTGAGGAAGGAACAGCGAGCCTCGTGGAAAATTTTCTGTGGCAACATAGACAACACCTCAGAAGCCTCGCGACTCCGGAAAATCCTCTCCTCCAACCCCCCTGTATCTAGCTACCTAAGGAATTCAGAAGGAAAGTGGACATCCTCCAGTAAGGAGACAGTAGACTTACTTCTAGACACCCACTTCCCTGGTAGCTCCTCAGTTGTACGGCATGAGCCGGAGCTCCTAACGAGCAGCCCATCATGCAAAGACTCCAACACTATTATTACACACAGCAAGATCCGGTGGGCCATAGGATGCTTCAAGCCATTTAAGTCTCCAGGACCGGACGGCATTATTCCCGCTGAAATTCAGCAATCTTTGGATGTAATCCTCCCCTGGCTAGACATCATCCTTAAAGGCTGCCTGTACCTTGTCCACATTCCCAGGATGTGGACTGAAGTCGAAGTCGTCTTCATACCCAAGGCAGGCAAGACCTCACACATTAACCCCAAGGATCTTCGTCCCATCAGTCTGTCATCCTTCCTACTTAAAACACTAGAAAGGCTGTTAGACTCCCACCTGCGCTGCAGCATTGATACCAAACTCCTGTCAGCGTCCCAACATGCTTATTGCAAAGGCAGATCTGTTGAAACTGCTTTGCACTCATTGGTATATACCATCGAAAAATCACTCAGCGTTAAGGAGTTCACCATGGTTGCTTTTTTGGATATCGAAGGCGCCTTCAATAACGTCAAATCAGAAGCGATCACCGACGCACTCATGGACCTGGGAGTCGATGCCTCGCTCAGACTTTTAATTGGAAAACTGCTTACAGGCAGAACAATTAGCACCAAGCTGGGCAATGCATCGGCGCGCAGATACGTGAGCTGCGGTACGCCACAAGGTGGTGTTCTGTCCCCCTTTCTCTGGAGTGTAGCGGTCAATAGACTGCTGCTTGACCTGGAACGGGCTGGATGCGTGGTGACTGCCTATGCAAATGACGTTGCGTTAGCTGTCTCCGGCAAATTCCCTAGCACTCTTAGTGAACTTCTTTAAAACGCCCTCTCAATCCTCTCAAGATGGGCAGCCAAATGCGGTCTGGGGGTCAATCCCGAAAAGACCGAACTAGTCCTCTTCACCAGGAAGTACAAGATTCCTCCAATAGACCCTCCTTCTCTAAACGGCACCCGCCTGTGCTTTACAAACAAAGCCAAGTTTCTGGGTCTCATTCTGGACAGTAAATTAGACTGGAAAGCCAACACTATTGAACGCGTTAAAAAAAGCCACCGTAGCGCTTTACTGCTGCAAAAAAGCGATTGGTAAGAAGTGGGGATTGCAACCTTATACCACGCACTGGCTTTACGTGTCCGTTGTCAGACCTATACTCATGTATGGTGTGATCGTCTGGTGGACGGCCCTAGATAGAACCTTACACCGTAATCTATTGGGGAAAGTGCAAAGATCAGCTTGCATTTGCATTAGCGGTGCACTAAGAACCACCCCATCCGCGGCACTTGACGTGCTCTTACATCTACTCCCTCTAGATATTTTTGGCAAACAGTCAGCTGCTTGCGCAGCCATTAGACTAAAAGCCTCTTCACAGTGGTCAAACAACCATTTTGGCCACTCCTCGATCTTAGATCCCCTAACTTTTATTCCGGAAAACACCGACTATATACCGTCCAAGCTGAATTTCAACCTCAACTTTCGGACTTCCATCCCTTCCCGAGAGGAGTGGGAGAGCGGCGACGCCAGAGGCGACCATTCCGCTCATCTCTACACCGACGGTTCCAAAACCGAGAATGGGGTTGGAGGTGGTGTTTTCTCCGATATGCTCAACCTGAGCATCTCCTTCCGTCTCCCGGACCACTGTAGCGTTTTTCAGGCGGAAATCATGGCGATAAATGAAGCCTTATCCTGGCTCAAACAGAATGTGATATCCTTCAGGGACATTACAATCTTTACCGACAGCCAGGCTGCTATTAAATCCCTGGAATCGGTAACATGTACATCAAAGGCTACTTCAGACTGTCGCTCATCTCTCATGGAGATGGCAGAACATTTTAACATTCACCTATGCTGGGTACCCGGCCATAGGGACATTCCAGGGAATTGTAAGGCCGACGAACTCGCCAAACGTGGCACTACTCTAGACATTCTTCCGGAACGAAGGAATCTGGGTATTCCACTCGCTACATGTAAACTTCTATTAGAGCATGACGCGATCAGCAAGACTAACCAAAGATGGAGCAACGGCACCACGTGCCGCATCTCCAGGGAGATCTGGCCTACGCTAAATATCACCCGTTCTAACAGTTTGATCTTGCTTAATAGGTCGCTCATCAGCACCGTTATTGGTGTTCTCACTGTACATTGTCCCATTGGTCTTCATGCCAGAAGGATGGGCCTCTTTTCAAACGACTTTTGCAGGAGCTGTAGAGACGAAGAGGAGGAGGAAACGATCCTCCACTCTCTCTGCAACTGTCCTGCCCTATCCCAAAGAAGGAAGCTCCATCTGGGAGCCTATCATTTCGACAACTTGGGTGAAATTTCACATACTGACGTCAAAAGTATCGTCAGCTTCATCAAGAGCTCCAAATGGTTCCATTGAAGTGGCGCGGTTTCAGGGTATTGATCCGTGTGGTACCACAAAGGGCCTTCTTGGCCTACGTGTGTCTGTCTTCGCACAGACAGCCACCCCATCTACCTACCTACCTACCTAACTGCCTCCAGTTGTGGATTCCAAGATAGTTGAGGTCCCCTTCTACTTGTGCTTGCCACCTTAGGTGGGGTTTTCCTCGCCTGCGCTGTCCCTCCCGCTTAGACTCAAAGACTCTGGGAGTTGGACCATTCTTATCCATTCACTGTACATGCCCCAACCATATCAGCTGATGAATTCGTATCTTCTTGACTAAGGCGATGTCGTTGTACAACTCGTAAAGTTTGTCATAGAATCTTCTCCTCCAGAGTCCGTCAACGCGAACGGGACCGAAGCAATCAAGGATATCTTCATCCGAGTTAATGCTTCAACGCCATAAAGCAGGACTGGGATGATCAAGGTCTTGTATAGAGTCTCCTTACTTTTTCGGGATAGGGCCCGAAGAAATAGCGATTGGCAAGAGTAATTCTTCGCTAGCATATGCACATACCCTTCCGGTCACAAAGACAGCCTTTATGGGGGTCAGGGCTAATACGCGATGGTGTCACATGGACACATGTGCAATAGCCAGATCACTATGGCCAGCCTTCGATAAGAGGAATTCCAAAAATCTCGTACAACTTAGTCGAAGGGAAATACGAATCGTCTCCGGTGTCCTCTTGGATTTCACTACAATGACTACCGCAGAAGCTGCAGGGATGAAGAGGGAATAGAATCCATCCACCACCTGTGATGCGAATGTCGCGCACTGCCCACCAGAAGACTGCTTACTCTTGGTAGTAGCTTCTTCCATGGGCTAGATGAACTCAATATCGCTGGTTTTAGGAAACTCCTGAGATTTCTATCGCTTTCTAGGTGGTTTCCAGATTAGCCAACCCTATCACTTGGTTTGACTCTCATGAATAGATTGAGGTCTAAGTAAGTCTTTAGGACACCCCCTAAACTTACCAACCAACCAATTCTTCGCTTGATTTCTACGTGGTGTTGTTGTTGTCAGATGCGGTAGCGAAGCCGCGGTAGACAAAGTCCTTAACTGCCTCAAAGTTATATCTGTCTACAGAGACATTCTGTCCGAGATGTCAATGTGTTGTTGACGAATGGTATTAGGCGTTCACAAAATACGGCAGATCTTATATGCGACATTTAGAAGACTAATTCCTCTGTAATTGCCGCAACTGAGCAGGTCTCCTTTTTTGTAGGTCGGGCAAACTCTGCTGAGATTCCATTCATCAGGTATTCAGTTGTTGAAATGAGTTGGTGCATGCTCTCCACCAAGTCATTTCCAGCTGCTTTAAACAGTGTTTCGAAACCCAGCGGGTTCCTTGATGGCTTGTTGGCAACGTTTTCACTGGTCTTCAGCACTTGCTGCTGGCGGCATTGGACTTCTCGAGAGATTACGGAGCACACGATCGGTAAAGGCTTTGGCAGTCTGTTGCGTTTGTAGCCGTCCGACGTCAAACTTCCTCAGAGTATTTTCGTGTCGTGGCGGTGTTCGGGATATCCGCATCTGTACCTTGGCTACATCAAGGTAGTGGTCCGAGTCAATGTTGGTCTCTCGGAACGTTCGGACATCTATGATACTGGAAGAGTGCTGAGGATCAATCGCAATGTGGTCAATCTGGTTGACGGTTAGTTGATCAGGACATCTCTATGTTCCTTTGTCAATATTGAGATGTGGGAACCGCATACTAGCTACGTAAACGTTCCGCTCCGTAGCAATGTCGATCAGCCTAAATCCGTTATCGGAGGTGGTGTCGTGTAGGCTGTACTATCCGACAGTACTACCAAAGATGATGCGAATTGTCGTGAGGCGCTTGTTCACATACCTGACTTAAGACTTCTTGTCTAAGTCTGCCTCCAACGAATAATTCACACCGAAGCAAGCGCTGCTTTTGTTGCCGGTAGCAATCGTCGTAGTAGATATTGCAGTTTTTCATCCTCTTTTTGCCTGGCCCATCCCACCGCACCTCTTGGCGCGGCGGTAATATCTGCTGTGAAGCAGTCTAGGGTTTGCGCTTATTGTTCTGCTGCGCGTGGTCTGTTAAGGAACCTAACATTCCACGTGGAGATCCGAAGATCGTTGTCCAGTACAGTAATATCATCCGTATCCGAGGCTGTTAGTTGCTTCACAGCAATTTTTGGTTTTCTGTGGTGGAGCCGTCAACATCACGTACAATCCCCAACCTGGAGGGCCAGGTCCTTTGCTGGACCCCTTGGGCCTAAGAGGCCGGGTAGTCCGGTCCTCATTGGCCTTTAATCCGGTTACGTCTGAGAAGCCCAAATAAAATGTTCACTAAGTAGTTCGACCTAACTGGAAGTGTAGACGCCACCGTTGATTCCATCGTTGGAGTTCTCCCGCTGCCGTCTGGATGCAAGGGAGAGTGCCTTAGTGTGAACACCTTCTCCCCTTCCCTCGTCAGCTGTCATCAACAACCTTCCACGAGGGTTTAAACCCTATCTTCAGTTGAGGTGCTAGGCACCCAGCGTTCAGCCCAAGTAGGTGAGAGTAAGAATTGGTAGACAGAGGCTGGGTTGAGAAAAACCTGTGAACGCTTGTGTCCTCTTGAATGCTCATATCTACCCTATAAACGGCCGACCCTCATTAGTCTAAAATTCGATTACGTCGAAATAGCCCATATGAGGTGTTTACTACGTAGTTCAGCCTAACTGGAACTGTGGGCGCCACCGTTGATCCCATCCATAGAATTCCTCCGCTGCCGTCTCATCTGCAGAGAGTGCCTTAGTGGGAAAATCCTTTCGTTGTAGCGTTATTAGTAGCGACAATCCACTCCAATTCGACCTTTGACGAGGTCCGCGATCGCATTACTCTAAACTTCATCGTAGAAGTCGCCGTAAGCTAATCCGCCCCGACAAGGCTTACCCCATGGGGTTAATTTTTGTGTAAAGAATCGCTTTTCTATTATGACTAAGAGTCTAGAAGCAATGGTCTTCATAGACCCAAAATTTCCTATGACAAAGAGTGGTATTGAAGCGATTTAACAAATTTTGATTCCTTCTCGTTGAGCCTTTAAAACCCCTACCTGGCATAGTGTATAATTTCTCTCCATTACTTCCAGCTTAGATTTAATTGTCGCTTTCGTTGTTATGTTTGTTATTAAGTCCGGCAGATGTACCTATACACTATACAATGCTTAAGGGAACTACCCGGCCAAAGAACCAATTAAATCATTAGCCACTTAGCCAGTCTCCTCTCTGTTCCTCTCTCCCTCTGTTTCTATAACGTGTGCCAAACTTTTAATTGAATTTGAAGAATTAGCTATTCAAAGCACAACCAGGGATAACAAATTGCCCACTTGACCTCGGCAAATTGCAGTAATTAGTTACTTAAATCGATTAGCGGTGTGATGAACCCAAACCAAGTCGAGCTGTATCACACCTCAACCTCTAAAACTGACCTAAGGTAACCGTAAACCACTTAAAAATCAATTTCTTTCCATTCCACGCCTCGAACCACAGTTGCTGGCGCGACCACTTGACCGATTATTTCCATCTTACCAAGGAGTACAAGTAATCGCATGCAAAACATACATCATCCACAAATCGGGATCGTTTAACTTAAAATCCTCAACCTTAGCCAAGGTCAACCATTACGTGACCAATCTAAGCCCGGCAGCACCCACCCAATACCGCGCATATGGTCAATTGGTTGTCGTTGTCCAACTTCAAGTCACATAATCACTTCACTCTGGGCGGCTACCGAGGCAAAGCATTTCACGCGGCGCTAGCCTCCGTATGAGTGATTGAAGTCCGCGAAATCCGCATGCGGGGATTGTGACTCAAACACCAACGAACTGTTATCCAAACAATGGCCGAAAAAATTTAATGAAAAAGTTACCCAGTAGCCTAGTGACTTTGGGTGGTCACCGATCCGCGCTAAGGCCTGCGTGCAGTATGTGACACTGACCGTCCTCGAATGCGGCGCGCAACTCAACTGGACGACGGACAGATTTCGGATTGATTGTGTGTGTCCGCTGTCCATTGTCCAAAGTTCATTAGCAGTAAATTAATGTATTTTCGTGGATTGCTCTACAACCCGCTGCGTAAGCCGTCGTCAAAAGCGGATTTTTCGTCGGAAGTCGTTCGCTTCGAAGTGTTTTCCTTTCGACTTTCGAACTTGACGGCGGCGGCGGGCGAACTCGCGTAATTAGTTTAAGTGTGTGTAGTGGCGGTGGGGCTATTTGCGTCGCTATTGTGGCTGCAGAGTTGCAATTTATAAAAATATTATTATCTGGTCAGTTACCCATAGACCTTGGGGGGCAGTTTTCGTGTTTTTTTTTTGTTTGCGGATTTTGCTTTTCGATGCTTGGCGGACCTGGTTTCCGATTTCTTTCTCAAGGTTTTTCAAGTGGATGAAGGAAGAATGTCATACTGTGATGCTATATGTGTTCAGGTTCGAGAGGAGGAAGTGTACGGTTAATGATGATGGGGAAGGCAGGATGTAATGGATTTTAGTGAAGGTTGCTCACATCGTGCTGCAAGAGGTGGGAAATCGGAGGAATCGCCAAGAGATTATCGGGGGGAAGTTGAATTGAATTGAATTTATTGTTTCGATTGTATTCTGAGAGGGACGATTGCGGTTTGTGGAGGACCTTCAAACAGACAGAAGAGATGTTGACCTTTCGAACGAAAGGTGGAGTTTAACTGTGGATTCTTTCGATTGCAAACCATCGATTGATCGACATGGATGAGTGGAATCCTAATCGAAATGTTGAAGTTGCAACGAGCTTTGAGAAGGTAGTTGTGTGTAGGCTTTGCTTAACTTAAGGGGCTCTGCCTTATACACGACTACCGTTTATCCTATTCGATGCTGGACACTCTATTCCAACCTTCTAGCATTCGCGATCACTCGGTCGGAAGTTCGATCTTGTCGATTTGGACTCGAATTTTTACCTGTCTGGAACGTTGTTGTCAATCCCCTGGATGTGGCTCGGCTATTGTAGTCCATGCTTCTTGGCTTTTCGGACTAAATTGTGATCTTGATGCAGTTTCTAGAGTTCAGTGTAAAATTTTCTCCTCCACTCGCTTTCCTCATACACGTGACCAAATATGTATCTCTGGAAGAAGTTCTATATCTGCTCTGCCCGAACCTCTTCCAAGTGAACCCTAGGCAAATGTTTCTTTGGCCACTTCGAAGGACTCTGTAATTCTCACTAACAGGTCTCCTTAATCTTGCAAGGGCGATGTATTAGGCGATGTATTAGGCAAATTGAAACCATAGAAACCACAATGGGTCCACATATGTATGTATCGACCTGCAAACCTCACATAGGTTAAGTTAGGTAAATGGGTGTCTTGTGACATTCGTCACTGCTCACTTAGGTCAGCAAAAGGGTCCATTGTGCTCATTTCAAATTCTACTCCGGGAACCCGTAAAGAGAAGAAGCAGCTAATTTAAAACCACCAAGACAAGGAAATGAATCTCAGGAGGTCCCTCAGGTCGCTGTCACGCAAGTCCTGCAGTTCCATGAAGAAGTAAATACCAAGAGTCCTCATTCTTCTACCGGCGAGGAAAGGTGACGGATAGATTTCTTCCTCGTCCCTGCAATAGTCGTTGTGATGTATACCGAGGCACTCCGCATGAATACCAATGATGCACTGTCCAGTAATGATGCCGGAGACAGAGATTTCTTCCTATAACCCGTTCATAAGTTTCTAGCCGTTGCACATGTGTCTAGCTGGAACCAGCGGTTATTACCTCGGCTTATGGCCTCGTTTTCAATACACCTTTTTACCGAATCCTTACATAGAGAAGAGCCTGTGAAGCATGCAGCGCTGCTCCCCTTCATACAAGTTCGTCAGCCCTTTCGTTACCTGGGATATCCATATGCCCTGGTATCCAACCGTATCGGTCACCGTATTTCAAATTCCAACAAGCCTTGATCTAGTTATCGCCGACCCCAGAGCCTTAACGGCTGCCTGGTTGTCGATGTAGACAGTAATTGTCCTTTCAGTAATATCCTTCTCGCCGACAGTTTTAGAGGCCTTGATGATGGCTGTGATTTCGGGCTGAAATGCACTGCAGTCGTCGTTTATTTTAAAGGAGTGGTTTATTCCTAGCGTCTTGTAGTAGACCCCGGCACCTGTACCAATGTCCATCTTAGAACCATCGGTGTAGAAGGCCAGTTTGTTTTTATTGGTAATTTAGTGGTTCCTGCAGTCATCTCCGTCAGGAATTCTGATACTAAATCTCCTATCGAATGGCAGAGTCTTCAGCATATGATCTGTTTCTGTCGATCTGTTGGCATTCTCCCATTGAGACAGTACGGAGGTGTGACCGTAGGGTGCTGGCGTCAACTGTAGTCCTTCCCTCCGTCTCAAAGCAGTTTTAGCTGCCACGTTCCTGCCAGTACAAATCCAGCGAAACGAAACTTAGCATGGTTTCCATTGCTGCTGTTGGTGTTGTTGATTGATACAGGGATTCCTATACAGGCTGCCCTCTGAATTTTGGTGAAGTTTGAAAGTAGATATTGCTTCTCAAGCACCTTCCACCAGACTAGTGACAGTAAGTCATATGTTAGAATGGGTCTCACAACGTCGTGTACAGCCAGTGCACCACAGCCGGTTTAAAACCCCATGTATTACTGAACGCTCTGTTGCATGAGTAGAAGGCTACATGTGCCTTTCTGATGCGCTCATCGAGGTTCTCCTTCCAGTTTAGTTTGGAATCAAGAATAACACCCAGGTAGCGTGCTGATCCCGAAAGATTAAGTTCAATACCTCCTATCTTCGGAGGTTGAAATCCGTCGTCGTGTTAGGAGTTTTGAATATATTTCAGGTTACCAGGGTTTTAAATAAATTAGGCACAGTGCGCTTTATATGGTCTAAGTGTGCTGCTGACACTTCTGTCAGTAAGGGCGCCTATATACCTAACATAACCTAAGAGTTTGAATCCTAAACTTAAACAGCAGCGGCTTTCTAGGGCTGTTTACTTCGCTTTCCATGACGCAATAGTCTATAGTGGACCTGCATCTCAATCAATCCATCCAGCCAGCTCTATCATAAGCTAACTGTTTCTAGCTGAGCACATTAAAATGGTTGAGGCTCTTTATGTCTCTATGACGACATGCTTCCGATTAGGTAATTCGTCTGCATATGTAATTCGCCTGCCTATCCCAGCAGCTAGATGGCAGATTTGGCCACTACTTTCTTTAGCACGAGATTTAAGAAGTCACATGACTGACTTCAGTGAACTGCACGGCGCATTGCTTTGTATGATGCTACCTATCTTGTTTGATCTGGTTTCCAACTGTCTAAGACACCCACTTCCTTATCGATAGAGCTTCGACGCTTTTATTGCTACTCAGCGCTCGATCCACTCTTAAAATGAATTACTTAAAGGTTCCTTGCCCTGATGTGATGTCTTGCTTCGTCAATCAGTCACAACCTCGTCATCTTCTACAAAATATTTAATCGAAAGCCATTAAGACAAAATTTGGCCGCCACTTTGACTCTCTCTGTCGCCACAGGAGACACATCCGAATGACTAAGCTCATCGAAAACCCCACCCTGATTGGAATTGCAAATTTCATTCATAAGCCGAAAAAAAAAAAACAGTTCACAGCCTTCGCGTTGTCTGTCTTGGTTTTGTGTCCGCGCGGGTTCAAATAACCAATCATCACGTTGCCGATTTGATCTCTCTCCAAGATATTAATTAAATTATTGAAACATCAACAGTTCATGATCGTGTTGCATAGATGTGCGTGGTGTGAAACACCTTTCCTCTGATGAAAATCAATCATCAGAAGATCACCCCGGATACTGTGCAAAAAGAAGATACCAAGCCCCTGTCAAGGACACGATGAAATCGCATTGGATCGGATTGGGGTGCTTGACCGCAAGATGATGCGATGTGTTGCGGTTGCCGGTTATTGGTATAATTTATGGCGTTCGCCTAATGACTGTTTTTGGCTAAACTGGTAGTGAATTCCCAATCAGTTCGGCGATTGAGTTCGTTGAAGTATATTGGGAACGTTTGGATGTGAGATTCAATTGAATGTTTGATTGCTTGCCAGTCTTTCCTTCTGTATGTTTGTAGTGGGATAACTAAAACTGCTTCAGGCATCTCAAAGAAATTTTGTGGAAATACAGAAACCTTCACCTCGGAACATTGTAAAATACAATATCTCATTGCGCACTGCAAGCTTTAGTATAAGTACTGGTGGCGCTACAGTCCGAGGTGGATTTGGACCTCAAGAAAAAAGTGTCTCCATCCAGCTCGATATTTAGCCAAGACTGTGCTTCTGGTGTAGGCGCGTGAATTTTGCACTATTCTTTCAAGAACGATGTTGAAGAAGTCGCATGACAGCGCGTCGCCTTGTGAGGTTTTTACTGACCTTGATGGAGCAGCGTGCTTTCTCCATCGTCATCCTGCATAAACGGACGAGTTCGGCAGGGATACCAAAACTAGACATTGTTCTGTATGGCTCGTCTCTATAGATGCTGTCATATGCGGCCTTAAAATCGATGAAAAGGTGGTGGGTATCGATTTGAAGTTCCTGGGTTTTCTCCAAGATCTGCCGCAGTGTGAATATTTGGTCGATGATGGACTTTTCTGGCCTGAAGCCACATTGATATGGACCGATCAGGTTGTTGACGAACAGCTCAGGCGCTCCCACAACACGGCAGATAAGATCTTGTAAGCGATGTTAAGAAGACTGATGCCTCTGTAGTTGGCGCAGTTCAGAGGGTCTTCTTTCTTGAGGATCGGGCAACAATTTCGAGCTTCCATTCATCGGGCATACTTTTCGCCGACCATATTTTACAAATGAGTTTGTGCATGCTCCTTACCAAGTCATCGCCTGCCGCTTTTAACAGTTTGGTAGCTAGGCCGTCAGCTCCAACAGCTTTGTTCACTTCGTCCAGGTCGGGTGAACGGAATTGTTGGTCTTCGTCGTCCAGTTTGAATGGTTCATTCTGACATCGGGATGTGGTTCCTCGTCGCCGTTAAACAGTTTGCAGAAATAGTTCTTCCATATCCTCAGCATCGACTGTGATTCTACTAAGATGTTTCCTTGTTTATCCTTGCAGGGCTCTGTACCCTTGGCAGTAGCATCTCTCTATTTCCTCGACCGCGCGCTTCTTATGCTTCTTCGCCGATGTTCGTCCCTCCTCTTCTGCTCGTAGAGCTCCCAAGCAGCTGGTCCTTCTGTGCAGCGCTTCTTGCTCTTGTTTCGCTGTATGTGCTTGCCTGCACTCGTCGTCGAACCGGGGGTGTCGTTGTGGTGGCTGAGTGAAACCCAGCACATCAGAGGCGGCATCTCTAATGGCTTTTTGGCACTGTTGCCACTGGTCTTCAATACTTGGTGCTGGCGGCATAGGACCTCTTGAGAGATTGAGAGAGACTCGATCGGAAAAGGATCTGGTGATCTCTTGCGATTGCAGTCTTCCAACGTCAAAATTCTTCACAGTATTTCCTTGTCTTGACGGTGTTTGGGATATTCGCATCTGTACCTCGGCTACGACAAGGAAGTGGTCTGAGTCAACATTGGCTCCTCAGAACGTTCGGACATCCATAATACTGGAGGAGTGCTTTGCATCGATCGCAATGTGGTGAATTGAATTGGCCATCGAGATGCGGGTATCGCGTACTAGCTATGACAAAACAGCGAATCGTCTAGGACAATTTTAATGCCACGGCTAGGGCGTTGCTCGTATGCACGTCTTGTCCAAAAGCTCGTAGAACCTTTCTTTTACGCATATCAGGCTTACGTTGGCGAATTTAGCCTTGATGCGAATTGTCATGAGGCGCTCGTTCACATAAAGGGTTTTGCAATAGGGACGCTACAAAAGTAGAGCGACAGGGACAGCAAACGACGCCATATTTTTCTTGCGGTTTCTTAACATTTCTCTTCAGTAAGGTTTGCCATTTCATGATGGAAAGATATACGAGCCAACAACGAGTCGAAATTATTAAAATTTACTACCGAAATTCGGAGTCAGTGGCCTCAACGTTAAGAGCGCTACGTCCAATTTATGGTCGTCATAATCGTCCTAGCAGATCAACAATTGAGCGTCTAGTAGAAAAATTTGAATCCACAGGCACAGTACAAAATGTTCCCGTGCCAGTGAGACAAAGAAGTGCCCGTAGTGTCGAGAATATTGCTGCCGCTGAGGCTTCAGTTGCAGAAAGCCCAAATGTGTCTCTCACACGTCGTTCTCAAGCGTTGGGCATCTCTGTGACGTCGTTGTGGCGAATTTTGCGAAAAGATCTTGGCCTACATCCTTACAAGATTAAATTGACGCTAGAACTGAAGCCGCTTGACCACCAGAAGCGTCGTATGTTCGTGAATTGGGCTGAGCAACAACTTGAAAATGATTCGGATTTTCATCGAAAAATCATCTTCAGCGATGAGGCTCATTTCTGGCTGGATGGCTTCGTCAATAAACAAAATATGCGGTATTGGTCAGGCAGCAATCCACACGTACTCCATGAGTCATCATTGCATCCCGAAAAAATTACGGTTTGGTGTGGTTTATGGGCCGGCGGCGTCATTGGGCCGTACTTCTTCTGTGATGATCAAGACCGGCACGTTACTGTGAATGGGGATCGCTACCGTTCAATGATAACCGAATATTTTTGGCACAATTGGATGATATGGACTTGGAGGACATGTGGTTCCAACAGGACGGCGCCACAAGCCACACAGCGAATGTCACAATCAATTTATTGGAAACCAAGTTTGGAGAACGTGTTATCTCACGAAATGGTCCAGTCGCTTGGCCGCCTCAGTTGTGCGATTTGACGCCGTTAGACTATATCCTGTGGGGCTACGTCAAGTCTTTGGTCTATGCCAACAAGCCAGCGACGATTGATGAACTTCGTACGAATATCGAACGTGAAATTGCAGCAGTATTGGCCGATTTATGCTTGAAAACCGTCGAAAATTGGGTTCAGCGTCTGGACTTCTGCAAGCGTGCCCGTGGTGGCCATGCAAAAGAAATCGAGTTCCATACATAATGGCATCGAACGTACTTTCACAGAAAAAAAGAATTTCATTGATATCCAAAACCGTTTTTGTTTTATTTAAAAAAACTTTTGTAGCGCTCTTATTGCAAAACCCTGTATTTGACTTAAGACTTCTTGTCTAAGTCTGCCTCCAACGACGAATCCACATCCAAATATGCGCTGCTTTTGTTGCCGATAGCAATCGCCGTAGTAGATATCGCAGTATTTCATCCTCTTTTTGCCTGGCCTATCCCATTGCACTTCTTGAATGGCGGTAATATCTGCTGTAGAGATGGGAAATTCGACTCTTTTTAGTGAGTCGACTCACAGCAACTCACTCACTTCACTGAGTCGGTATAAAAGAGTGCTTCAAAAGGGTCGACTCTTCTTTTCCTGCTTGCTTGAAAATCTAAAAATGTTTTAGGGGCAAGAGTACTTACTTATTTTGAAAAACAGTTCTTCTTCTTTAGAAACACCGTTAACCTATGTCCACTTTTTAATTTCAATTTACCTGATCTATCAACACAATGCAATTGATTAAAAATAGAAGAAAGAACTGAAAGCAAATGTATTTCATAACTACAGTAGCGAGCATGGAAAGTGCAACACCCATTTTTCGAAGGAAAATCCTTAATTATTTTTAGGTAACGGGTTTTTCTTAATGACTTTAGTTCTTTTTAGGTATACAAGTGCATAACAAGTCATTTAAAGCTATTTCAGTGTTTGAAGTGATAAGTGGTGGTGCTAAAATTGACGGTTTTTAAAAAATGCCAAGTTATAAGCAATTGACTGAAGACCAAAAAAGTCGAATAATTGCGCTTTTTGAAGTGGCAAAGTTGACTATAACCGATATTAGTAAAGAGGTTGGATGCAACAAGTCGACAGTGAGCAGGTTACTAAAAAAAAAACCAAACGGGAACAGCTGAACGGAAAAAGGGGAGAGGAGGTATTCGCAAGACTTCTACGGCGGATGATCGAGTTTTACACCGGCTATCACTGAGGAACCGATTTTCCACAGCGGTACAAATAAGGACAGAGTTTATGGAGTCTAATGGAAGTGAAATTGGTGTTCATACAGTGCGTCGAAGGCTAAGAGAATTCGGTTTAATGGCTCGTCGCCCCGCTAAAAAACCCATGTTGACACCCAAAATGGTGAAATCTCGGTTAACGTGGGCAAAAAAATACCAAAATTGGACAGAAACTGATTGGAGAAAAGTCATATTCTCTGATGAAAGCAAATTCAGCATATACGGATCAGATGGAATTCAATACGTGCGGCGAAGAACTGGAGAGCGCTTAAGCAAAAACTGCCTTCAGAGAACGGTGAAGCATCCAGCCGGTCAAATGATCTGGGGATGTTTTTCGTACTATGGAATTGGAGATTTGGCCTTCATAAAAGGAACTGTAAACTCAGAAGTATACAAAAATATTCTGAACGATCATTTAATACCATCAATGGAAATGCATTTTTCGGAGGCCAGTGATGCAATTTTTCAAGACGACTCAGCTCCGTGTCATCGGTCCAAAATGGTAAGCTACTTTCTTTAATTATTGCTAGTGTAATCCCTCTTCAATTATACTGAATAAAAAAGAATTAATTTAACTTGTATTTTTCACAGATTAAAGAATTTGTGATCGAAAAAGGAATTTCCACACTCGACTGGCCGGATAATTCGCCGGACTTAAACCCGATTGAAAATCTATGGCATATCATGGCATTGAAAATAAACAGCAAAATGCCTACCTCTGTCAAAATGCTCAATGAAGTCATTGAAAAAGTTTGGTACGAAGAAATCACAGCCGAACATCTTCACAACTTAGTGGATTCAATGCCAAAGCGGATTAATGACGTCATAAAAAATAAAGGAGGCGCTACAAAATATTAATATGTGACCAAATTAAATGTGTACAAATTTTCTTACATAAAAACTCCAAAATGCACAGGTTTTATGGCCTGAAACAATAAACTTCTCTTAAAAGGTCTGCTACCTACTGCACCAGAAATATTGTCTTTTTTTCTACCACTTATTGGGAATCCCAATTTGACCGGATTCTGTACCTACAGGAAATAGTTCTGTATATAGTTTCATTGGTCACAAGTTAGTTAACATTTCTTGGAAAATACTTTTTGGTTCATTAATTTTTTTTATTAACTAAAAGAGAAGAAATGGGGATGGATTTGGGTTTTTTTTCGTGTTGCAATTTGAACAGAAACCACACGCCAATATCGCCTCGCCATTCGCCTATTGACTAAAGGGATAGAAATACAAATACAATATTCGATAACAGTTTTGCTGTATCCCTTTCTCCCATACCAGTCACGCAGTCTGAAACTGAGGCCAAAACAAGAGCAAAACACATCACAAAAAACCACCACCATTCCATGTCATCTATGCATTTTGTAGAGAAAGAGGCAAGCAAAAGTGTGTATCTGTACTGTGAATGTGATCGCTTCACCGACTCATTTTGTGCGATGCGACACGAGTGCGACACATACACAACAGTATCGATGTGGTGTGTGTATCAGCTCTTGTGTGTATCATGTATAATCTTTTGTGTATCGAATAACTTCAGTGAGTTGATTCGACTCATAGAGGTGATTCGAATCTTTTGCACAGAGGCGCATCCGTAAATTCAGTAGATTGACTGGCACATTTGAACCGACTCACTCAGCAGTTACCCACCTCTAATCTGCTGGTAATATCTGTCTTCGCTAATTGTTCGGCTGTATGTGACGTATTAAGGAACCTAACATTCCATGTGCAGATCCGAAATTTGTTGTTCTTGATTTGTTTGCATCGTATCCGAAGCTTGTTATTGCTTCGTAACTATTGAGTCTTTCCGTGGTTGAGCAGTTGCCCCGGCGGCACAACCCCCAACCTTGAGAGCCAGCTCCATTGTAGAAACCCCTAGGACGATTGAAGCCGATTGAAGCGTTGTCAGTAAGCCGATTGTATTAATACTATTGGAATGTAATACACTGATTGTGATCTATTCCTTTCCCACTATCATTGTGTTGAGTGGGGGACTCATTTTGAAAGCAGCATTATGCTGTTCCTGTTTAAAACCTTTTTAAGTCCTCGGCTAATTAAGATAAGTCCGTTCTCCCTTGACCCATTAGTGAACTTATGTTCATAAATTCCCCCATTTACCTTGATAAACATCTCGAGTTCCATTGCGCGTAAACAAACCATAATTTTCTCTCTGAATTCTGAAAACACTTGCTGCGACTAATCATCGTCTACGGACCACCGAACCACTCATTAACCACCAATTTCAAGTCTTTTGTTATCACAAAAAGCCCCAACGAGGGGCCAGAAGCAGGGGTAACTAATTGCATTACAACATGTGTTACGTCACACTTAAACAGGCATACTTAGCCCATCAATTGTCATAAGCACTCGAGCGCAGGTGCATATGAATTTCTAACGCGCACACGCATAAGGTGTATCCCGCGGATACCTTCGATTGATATTGTAAACCTTGAAATTGAAAAAAATATTTCTCCGTTGACCGCATAAAAGGTAAACTAGACGCGAACACCAGTCTGCTTCACGAAAGGCGTCTTTCAGTGCATGTAGCGGATACGCACTTTACTACGAGCGAGGGAAAAGTATGTACAGCACATTGTAACACGACAAAATAAAATGCCAATGCTGCATTCCGCAATGATGTTGTTGTTGTATGTCAGAGCTGGCAACTTGATTTACTCGGCGAGTCTCCCTCCACACAACTATCTCTGCCCACACTTGACGGCGGAAACTTGAAATGCCTTTTCGAAGTGCACCAAGTGTCTGGTCGTTGGAGGACTCCAAGTTCACTTCAGCGTTGTCGAGGCCCCAAGGGAGATAGATCGCTGCACTGATTTGATTTGAATAAATTTTGCTACCTCGACTGACGACGTGAACGAGATCATGACACCTTCAGTTGTCGCATCCAATTTACATGAGGAACTCGCATTGTTCGGGGAGTGTTGACAAGTGAACACAAACCCCGACATTGTTAGAGGGCCAGGCCGGGCCTCTTGACCCCCAGAGAAATATTGGCGTCAAAATCAATATCACGCATCGTGATTAATTAAAATTTAGTTGGGAAGTTGTGTTGCCCAACGCCATCGGGAGGAGATTGCAGAACAGGGGCCAGAAAGCTGTAGCAGCTGCTGTCACTACGTGTGCCCACCCATGTCAGCCGTGGGGCGTGTTAGTACGCAAGCATTAAACGTGCGCCTATAGTCGGTTGCGGATTTACGTTTAAGGAGATTTGTTGGCCGTTGTTGCGCAATTTTTGGCACGAGTCAAGCAGGAAATTCATTGTGGGAATTTCCTTAAGTCTTTCAGGTAGTTTTTGCGTCGTTAATGTTGGAGATAGTTTTCCTCAACTGAGGTGTAGGTGGGGAAATGCAACTTTTTGATATTTGATGCAACAGTGTCCAAGTTCCAGCACCATATGATCTAGTCCTATGGATTCACGCCAGTTTTGTGAGGTGTTTTCTTGCCTAGAGTGTGTAACTCCATTGCTTAGGGGACGCTGCGCTTTTCTTCTCTCATCTCAGACTCTACTTTTTTCTGCATGGGCGACTGCAGAACCATAAGGTTCGCCACCGTTCCATACCGATTTGCGCTATTTTCGGGAAAAAGCTGAAGCCCACAGCTGATTTCTATGTGGTCTCTTTGGTTATAACTTTGCTGCATGCTAATCGAGATCCAATTTAACTCAAGACTGGTTTAGTCTGGCCCCTATACAAGCGTTGCCTGCCCACCGCATGCCTGTGTTTGTCCATCTTAGCATTAAAATCATTCATCATCATTATGGCGATATCGTCAGTCGGTGTAGAAGTGTTCGCAGCACCTTATTGACATTTCTCTTCCTCAGTCACTGGTTTCGTTAGCGCATTGTACTACACGCGAGTAAAAAAGGTGCTAACTCTCTTCCTATATCTGGTTGTCAATATTTCGCAACTGCAAGGCTTCCAAGGTATGCGGCTTTAATGTGCATTATGTGTCAGGCTACACCAGATTCGCAGGCATTTTAGAGATACAATTTCCCAAATCGAACTACATAATCTCGCTTAGTCCTCATGTGTCAAGGCAGCATCGCAGGAATTCGTTCTAAAGCCTTTTTGAGGATCAAGAAGGGTTTTCACTTTCCAAAAGTCGATATAGTCGATAGAATGTCGTCAACACATATGCATATGTAGTTGTCAACCAACACTAGGAGGTAGAGTAAGTATGTGGTTACTAATTTGATTGTTGCGCTATCATGTTTTGATCCGAGCAATCGCAACCCAGGCGAATTTATTTCCCGCAGGCCGCCCATGTCCGCTTTAGCGATGTTCCACCAATATCGGGGTTGTTAGATGTTAGATGTTAAATGTTGGGGTGTGTGTTGTACTGCGACCTAAATAGATAGGCCGATAAGTCTCGACCTAAAGAACCTCCTCCAATCCAATCACTTTGAGAAATCGGAGTATCTGGATTGGGTCCAACGATAGGAAATGCGTTTCAGAGAAAGTGTATGCTCCCAGGTGTGCTCTTTTTATGTGGCTCAATGCTCCACAGTCCATAAGGAGGTGTGACGGGGCCTCCTCGGCATCGCTGCAGAATCTGCAGTTTCCGTTTGCTTCTATTCCCATTCTACTGAGATGCTCCCTGAGTGTGCATATGCATCTGAGTCTGATTCGTTAGGAAGCCCTTTAGAATGCGAAGCTGGTTTTTGTTGGTACCTAGGCAGCCCTTGCTCCTACTTCGGTCGCAGACCCCGGGGAGTTCCTTTGCCTCCCTTAGTCCTGGGAGTGCTTCCTATAGTCTCCTTCTTTTGCACACTTCCTCTCTTCGCAGTTCCTCTTGGATTCGATGCGGTCCCAGCGCGCAGAATGGCTCGGGTCCAACGAATGGTGTTTCTGACCCAATTCATCGGCTGCCTAATTTCCCTCTGTCCCTACATGACCTGCCACCCAGTAGAGAGTGACTTTATTGTTCTGGCCTGGTATGTTTATCTTTCCCAGACACTCGTTGACCAGTTTGGATCTGATTTCATAGGAACTCAGTGCCTTGATGGCAGCCTGACTGTCTGATAGTATCGCGATGTTTTGCTTGCAAAGCTGATTTGTGTACATCTTGCGTTGGCATATACCTCTGCTTGAAAAATACTGGGCAATGTTCCCATGGGCTCCGAGAACTTAGTTCGGGACCCGTATCCTTTCGTCCCGGTGCCCGTGTGTGTTTTGGAACCATCGGTGTATCATTTGTGCTCAAATTGATACACTCCGTCGTTCCATTCTCTTTTACTGCTCAGTTTTGTGTTAAAATTCTTTTCCAAGCAGTATTTCTTGATTGTATCATGTATTTGGAGAGGGAGTTTCGCTCTTTGCTTGCGATGCTTTTACCCCTCCTCACTCCTTCTTTTACAATTCTTAGTATTGTCTCCTTTGCGACCCTTTCCAGCACAATGTGAAGGGGATAAGCCCCAGAATCACCTCTATTGCAGCGGTGCGTCAGCTTCTCATTGCTCCTCTGATGCAGATGCATGTCAGTCTCTGCAGTTTTTCCAGGGCTCTCTTTGCTGTGCTCAGCTCGGTTCATCGTGCCCAGGCTACTACTGCCCGTATGTTATGACGGGTCTGACCATCATGATGTACATCCACCTCAGCATTGCTGGTTTACGGCCCTAGGATTTTCCTGAGATACCCCTGCATATCATGAGTGCTCAGGTGGTTTTGCTCACTACCGATTCCATGTGGGCCTTCCATAGAAGTATACTATCCAGTGTTATGCGTAGATATTTGACCTGTTGTTGAAGGTCAATTGTGGTTCCACCTAGTTGGATCAGTTGCATTTACCTGAGTTGCCTTCTCCTAGTGAATGGTACTATCGTAGTTTTTGTGGCATTAATTTTGAGTCTCACTGATATTCACCAGTGAGTAACTCGTAACCCTCGGGATTTCTTAAAAACCTCTGGGATTTTGTGTTTCCTAGTTTGCACGTCGGATCGGGTAGATACATTCGTTCTTTATGTTTGATCTTAAAATCGCCTTAGCTTTTCAAACCGACAATCAAAAATTTACAAAACGATTTCTCTTGCCACTGTTGACCATGATGTTTTACAACGCCAAATGGTGCCTTCTTTCTTCTTGAAGGTCTTCCTCCTTCATTCGTCTTCCATATTCCAATTCTGATTCTAAAAAGATTCCATGGCCAAGTGGTTCCATCCTTTGATCACTTTACCGAGATGTTGTTGCCAAAACCTAAAGAATGATCTCAAACTGATTGTGTAACCTCGAGGTTAATTGCTTCGACCAAAAATGAAATCAAAGCCCACGTGGCTAAGCCTCAGAACCCCCCAAACAAGTCCGTGCCGCACTTCAAAGGTAAGAATCCCACGAACATGCAAACTCACACCTTAACCCAGCATGACAAATAAATTACTTTACAAGAGTAAACACTCCAACCCAACCCATCGCCACGAAAGATACTTTGTAACATCTTCAGCTTGACTTGAGCCGTGACTTATTTAAATTTAAATACCATCACCAAGACCTTTGATGGGTTCTCAAAAAAAAAAAAAACAAAATCTTGGCAAGTGCGCGCTTCAAATTTAAATGAAAAAAATAGGCTCAAGCCTCTGTTTTCATTCTTACGGGCTTATCTTGGATCTCGCATCGCAGAAGCTCAAGCCTTGAATACATGTTAGCACCGCGATAGCGCGCCGAAAATGTATTGAGACGCACTCATTAATTTTAAATATTAATTAAGTAAATTATTTAGCTTTGAGTTTCTCTTGGGCTGCGCCACAGTTATGCTACAAGAAAACGGTGGCCGAAGATGTTTAATTCGCAACCATTTACAAATCGAACGACAAGTTGTTGCGGGTCTTGTGAAATTTTGATGACGCGCTTGATGACATTTCATCGAAGAGCATTTTATCGATTTTTTGGGTGTGGAAATGCGAAATGTATTCAGCGGAGGGAGTCAAATTACTTTGGCCTTTCGCAGATGCAAAATGCAAGATGTAACGACAACGACTATAGATGTCAGAAATCGAATGCTTGAATCTTGATTGAGTGTCGAAAATTCAGAAGAAGAAGCTCAGCTTTAGCTTCGGGCTTTAGCTACCTTAAACTTTTTTGTTCTTGGAATGCTATTAGTTGGGTCCATTACTAACTTACTTATTTTGATGGCGTTACATTTCGGGGTGGGCCTCAACTACTGAACGTCTCCAGCCAGCTCGAAAGTCAGTTAGCTGCCTTCAGTGGAACTTATGTCGTCACATTTCTGCATAATGCATTGTTCCTCGGGGCTAGATTTGGATATTCTTTGTGAGCAACTGGCAAATGTTATTCTTCGTTTAATTTCTGATACGATGTCGTTGGCATAAGTAGTAGCAGAGCCAAGATAGGCAAAGTCCTATATAATGTTCAAGTTGTACCAGTAAACTGTGACGTTCTGTTTGACTACTCGATTTTGGGTATAACCTTCACCTCTAAATCGGTGATCAATCAATCTTTGACTTAAGATCGACGGCCTTCTGCTTTCTTCACTAATTTGTCGATCTCGGACGATCGACAGTTTTAAAAATTCCTCCAAAAGATCGACAAAGCTTAGGTTAGGTTACGAAGGGTGTGTGATGGATAGGTCTCATCACTTTCACTGGGAGACCTGGAGGTCCATTGTGAGTACCCTTTCGTTGTTGTGGGAATAGCAGTATGGTTCCCGGGACAGCGTAAGGACCTATCCTATTATTGGCTGCTTTGTGAACCAGTTCGTACTCTTTAAGAAACTGAGTAGGTCCGTTAACTGTAAGTCTGTTGCCTCTGCTATGCTTGCAAGGAACCTTGATCCTAATGGGCGTAGACGTCGTTCTTGCAGGGCGGGGCAGTGATATAGCTGATGTTGGATTGATTCTACCTCTTCTTCATCTCCGCAGCTTCTGCGTAAATCACTGGACTCGATTCTCCACTTACGGAGCATGACTCCGATGGCGCAGTGTTCCACTGACCATGCGGATAGAGGATCTGTCCAGTGCCAGAAGGCACCTTGTTTTAGTTTTATTTAGTTTCGGCGTCCGAGAGGTGGCGCAATCCTCTCTGGCTAACCAGAAGGAATTAGCTTCTTTCTCTATTATGTTATCTTTTATCCCATGCAATCTGCCTATCGGTGGCATGACAGATGTGTCGGCTTCGCTTATGTTCATGGCCGACCCCAATCTTGCCAATTCATCGGCCTTTTCGTTCCCTTCTATGTCATTATGTCCAGGAACCCCGCAGAGTTTGACATTATGGTGCCTTATGGTGATCAGCGTGTCGCGAAGTTTTTTGACTGCCTTTGATGATTTGATTGTATTATAAGATCGACAAACATGTTTAAAGTGATCGTTCTTCGTCAGTTCATCCAATTTGGACTTGATCCACCTTATTTTTGTGGTCATTCACTTTTCGATGGACGGCCTTATGGATTGAACTTCAATACAGCTCGCAAGATTTTCGTACTCACACCGTGAAGTTGCCGTAGACCTCATTTACACAATTCTTCGATTGTTATTCCAGGCAAGCGATAGCGATCTTAACACCGATCACAGATGGCGCTATAATCGCCAACCATTAACCTTGCATGTCTGAGAGATTTTTCCTCCTCTACGACGACTATAATCGTTTAGATAATCTGTTTGAATAAAATTTCAATCCATTAACTGATAATCACCTTTGACAAGGTTTTCACCGCGATGCCTTGTCCTCCCTCTCACTCTGTCTATCTGGAATCTATTTTCATTGTGTCTCGCTTTCTTGTATGTCAATTTCAAAAGTAATTTTCTGTGTCGAATCGCGACAAATTTATTCCTAATGTCACTTTTGTTTTCTTGTTTCAATGTTACTTTCTGAATAAAATCTACAAAACTTCACTTGTGTATCGGAGTGAAGTATCTAATCGTATTCCCGGGGCGACAACAAAACGTTCTGAAAATGATGGTGTTTCCCTCTCTCTCTCTCCCTTCGCTGGGGTTTGGTTTTGCTTTGTTTTGTTTTTCTTTCGGTTTTTCGATTATGTCAAAATGCAGAAGGTCAAGAGCGCGATGGTGCATAATTAGAGTTCTGGAGGTCGGGCCTATTAATGGCGGTCACTCAATGCGTTGCTCTGCGCTGATGATTATGAACTTCCTTAAACGCAATACGCACACAGGTGATTTTCGATGCGATGTAATGGTATCTATACCAGGCGGTTGGTAGCACTTTCAAAATGCGTGTCGATGCGTATCGGAGGTGGAGCACGGCATTTTGGTGTTTTTGCCAGAAGCGGCTACGGATACGTGAGGAAAATTGTTAAATATGCTCAGCGGCGGCGGTGAGCTGATGATGAATTTATGTTAATTCGACGGAACGGGCTGTGGTGTGGATGTTTCTCCTCTGGAATATGGTGTTTCATCGTTAAAAATTCGATGTAACGAAGGACGGACTGACCGACAGACAGGCAGGCCGAGTGTGTAAGATAATAGATGTTTGATTGTTGTAAATATGGTTTTGCGTTGTACTGGATGCGGAGGGTGAGTTGGAGATGGTTCTGATGAATTACTGAATGTTTCACACTTGAGGGTCGAAATTGTGTTGAATAGACGGCTTTAGACGCCGTGACTAGACTAGAGATCAGTTTGGTGTAGTTTCCTCAAACGGGTTCGTTTTGGGGTCTGTGCAAATTTTTTTATCTTAATCTTAATCCTTTAATGGTCCTTTGGTTAAATGATTCGGTTTTTTTCTACCAAAACACTCGGCGAGAGGTGGTGCCGCGAAAAGTGTTCGGTGGACATGGCTGGGGCTCGAACCCACGCCGCGCTTACAGCAGGCCAACACACTAACCACTGAGCCGCGGTGACCATTTTAGAAACATTAATTATGGCAGCCTCCAGTGTGCCGTTTGGGAATTTGATAAAGACCCACTATCATCAGGTTTGGCTTTGACACACTATTTTATTACTGAAAAGGTTCTAGGAAAAGCTTTTAATAAACTTACTGGTTGCCTCGATATTTTCTGACAGATCACTGCTCGTTGGTGATATATACACGTTCTTCTTTCCTTAAACAAAACTCAAAGGCTTTTTTCTAGGAAGTGGAAGCCTCGAAGAGGCTACCTCTAAAACGGCGGCTAATGAAGAAAGCCTAGTTTACCCCGAACTGTAGCGCTATGGCAAAATGGTCAATTGGATTGGAGGTTGCTTGCCTTGTCAGTCATTTCAAACCAAATTGCCTTTGCGGCAGGTTTTGCGCTTAAACATGCTTAAATCGTTTGCCATTGGCCCTTCGTTGTCATTGCCTAGGCTGGCCTTCAATTTCCATGAAGAGGTTTCCTCTACTTGGCGTTGTGTTGGAGGCTTCCTTTTTTCATCAAAAGAGAGCTCTGTTTATTGGTGACGCGTCGTGATCTAATCTGGAACCTGTTCGTCAAAATCTCCGTGTGGCAGTCAAGGAATAGGGTCTTTGTTTGCTGTTCGTAAATGCAGCATTACCTCTTCAGATTCTTGTGTATGTCCAGAGAGTGGCTCAGTGTCACTTATTAGGGATCATTTGATCAAATTTTTTTTAGAATTCACTCGCGCTCAAGGGTTCATTAATTGCGCCTTATGATGTTATTCACACAGCGCGAGCAAGGTGCAGTAGTTGTTCGAAACTCAGGTAGTATTAGGTTTCAATGGCGTCTTAGGGTCGTATCCAGATTAACCATCTCAATTAGTTTTTTTTTAAATATTCTGCATCACTTATGACTATGCTTATTATCACCCAGTGGTGGAGAGAAAGGAAAGGGTATAGGGAAGCGTTAGAGACGAGAGATGAAGAAGTGATAATGAAGTGATGTCGCTCGTTAATTTTGAACCTTTGCAGATTATAGGTTTCTTTAGTACTCGAAGTTGAGCTCACCGAGTTGAACTTGGTTGACATTCGCTGACGCTGGAACTGCACGATTTGGAGCCCTTGTCGCAGATTCGTTAAAGAATATGCGAAGTCGAGAGTGCTGTCATCCGCGAAGAAATGGATTGGATTTCGAGTCAGAGAGAGAAGGCCGTTGATGAATAAAAAAAAAGTGTCGGAGAAAGAACGGAGCCTTTGGGGACACTAGCATTAGTTAAGAAGGGCGTAGAAGTACAACCTGTATTGAACGCCTACTTAAGAAGCTCGAAATCCATTTTGAGAATACATTACCAATTCCATATGCTTGAAGCTTGTCACACTCTGTCGAACGCTTTCGAGATATCTAGGGCTTCTATTTTGCACTCGCTATGCTGCTGTATGCACTGGTTCCATTTTTCACAAAGTAGAACCATTAGGTTCCCTGTAGAGCGTTGATGCCTGAATCCATACTGACGGTCATTAAGAAGATGATTTCTTTCAAGATATCTCATAAGGTGGCGATTGACAATGTTTTCCATAACTTTAGAGGGCACTAACGTTATAGCTGTAGGTCGGTAGTTAGAAGAAATGCGAAAAATTCCATTTGTTCCTACAGAATAAGAAAGGTGATAAAGCTTACGTAGATGTCTGGCCAGGGTAGAAGAACTCCTCTCCAAAACAAGGGAAGAATTTCCATCTGGACCTGAGGACTTGTTACAGTTGAGATCAGTGAGCTACTGCACGGATTCGGAAAAAAATATTTGTCCTAATGAATATTGAACTCGGTTGAGTATAGGTGGGTTGAGAGGGATGGCTGGCAAGGTGGAGTTTGATGCAAATAGTGCACCCAGCAGATTAACTTTTTCTTTGAACCCCGTGGTACTTTAATCATTGTAGACAAGGTCTGGGATAGACGATGAGGCAGAGCCTTTAATTCTTTTAACGAAGGACCAGAAAGTTTTACTACATTTAGGACATCACAGTACTTTTTGCCTCACTTTCTGGTCACGCAGGAATTATGCACGCTTTAAGGCGACTTTACAGTCGTTTCTAGTCCGCTTGAAGAGGCAATGGTTTTCCTCAGAGGGTGTTTGGCGCCAAAATGCAAAAGCCTATTCCTTCATCCGGACGGCAATCGCATATGTTGGATTATACCAGAGCTCTTGTTTCGGTTTCAGGCTTATTGATTTGCTTGGAATGAAGGATCGCATTCCAAGTAAAATCAAGTCTGTTATCATGTCAGCAGCAGCATTTAAGTCTCTATCGAGGAAGCATAGTGACTCACTCCAATCGGCGCCCTCGTTCTTCTAGAGTCTTTCACTCTAGCTGTATGCAGGTGGGAGTATGAGAATTTGACTGATACCAGACAAAGATCCGAAGCTCCTAAGGGAGCCGACACTACAATTGTGTATTTATTCGGAAGAGAGGTTAAAAACAGGTCAAGAGTGTGTTGGTTGGAATTTTGTTGCAGAGTAAAGTAGTCTGTTTTTATTTCTAATTTTGCCAAGCTGGTAACAGTTCTGCATCCTGCCCAGGAGATAGCTTACCTAAGGCGTATCTAGAGCCGCTGGTTATACCTACGCATACTAGAAGTAGAATTTTGGTAAGAGCCGTTTGGTTAGCCAGTAAGCATACCAAAATCCATACATCATCAAAAGTATTGAAGCTTATACTTCTTCTTGAGGAGCACTTCTACAGGCCCGAGCATTCTTGTTAATGTCGCAGTTCTGATGGAATTCTTATCGTTCTGAGCGTACATTCCACTCAGATCGACAGTGAAGGATCTATGTGCAGTGTGTCAAGAGCTTCTTTAAAGTCATCACTTAACATCGAAACTAGTATGGGACTGCGAACAACTGCTTACAGCAATGGCCAGCTCAAATAGAGTTCATCTCATTTGGGTGCCAGGGCACAGCGGCCGCAAAGGCAATGAAATAGCAGACTTACTAGCCAGATCTGCATCAAAGTTCATGATGCCACGACCATTCTCTGCAAAGTGCTCCATTAAAACCTGTCTGAAAATCAGAGC
Organism: Matsumyia berberina; assembly: GCA_917880715.2. NCBI lineage: Eukaryota > Metazoa > Arthropoda > Insecta > Diptera > Syrphidae > Matsumyia > Matsumyia berberina. The sequence continues at coordinate 75,738,462 of OU862870.1, read as the reverse complement.
TCACCATTACAGGACGAATACTGAAGGTAACAGGCAAGCCAAAATGTTCATGCCAAACATCTCTTATACCAGAACGAAACAACTCCTAAGACTAACCAGGAGTCGGGTTCGAATGTTTACAGGCTTCCTAACGGGACACTGTCGAGTCAAAAAATACCTTATCACTATGGGAGTAGTAAAAGACAACCCATGCAGAATGTGCAACGAAGACGAAGAATCGGCAGAACAAATTTAATTTCACTGTAACTGTCTTTACATTTAGGCAAATTCTACCTTGAAACGGAGGATATATCTGCCAGCTCACTCAAGGACATCTCTGGATTCATCTCGAATTCAGGCATCATGAGCGAGCTCTAATTGAAGGAAATCACAAAAGGCCCATCGGTGGCCGCAGTGATAAGGTGACTCAGTCGCAGCTCTACCTACAATCTACAATCTACTCTCTCTCACTATTCGGAAAAATCGAAAGTGAATGATTTCGTATGATTGTTGCTACCACTCGCTGCATAGCTTTTCCTCCACCGATTTTCCCTTCACTCAGCCATGATTGGCTGTTGAGATCTCCATTGAATCTGTTGATCTCCTTCTAATCTTACTGATGTCTACAGAATGAACGAAATGAGGCTTTTATATTTCATAGATGTGCGGCTAGACTTCGCAGTTTTTTTGCGGCAAGAAGATGACAGTTCAAGCAAAGTAGCGCTTAAAGAGTTTTGAGGTTTGCTTCTTTCACTGCTCTCTGTTTCTTGGGTCACTCACTAATTTATCTGAAAATTGTGTTTTACAGGCTTTTCTTGTGTCTAGTGATTTCCATGTGTTTGAGTGCTGCTTTTCAAAATGTTAGCTCGATGTTTTCGGGTGGGAGACTCAGGGATCTTTTTTGTGAGATTTTAGGCAGTCTTTAGATGTGCAACTCTTTTAACAAATAAAATTTCAGAAATTTTCGTTACCAAGTCGTAGACCACGATACTAATGGCTGAATTCTACTTAGCGTTCCTCATTCACTTCACATAAAAGTGCAGTTTAGTCCGCCAACCAATGAAATTTTTTAACTATCAGCAATATGTTATTTTTAACGGTTGGACAGGTTTATCCATGCGTCTAATTAACAATTTCTAGGGAAAGAAACCTGATGGATAGTAAGTCAAGTTAGTCGAGTTATTTGTCACATGCGACACCATTTGGTTACACAAGTACCCATTGGATAGTGTGCACATGTCGCAGACCTGTCAAGTTAAAGGTCAATTGTAACCGTGAAAGTTAGATTTTATAACAGGGACAGGTACATTACTTCGTTTCAAAAGAGGCTTGACTGTGTCAGACAAATTGGTATCGAATGGAAATTAAACACTGCTGTGTCACCACTTATAGGTTTTCAGTGACAATTTCTATATCAACACGTATATTCTCTACTTTATTACAACACTATGTTCATTTTAACGAAACACCATTCGAATTTAATGGACAATGTTGATAATTGTCTTGTCGTTGTCATTCCCGTCTTCTTCTGATGAATCCTTTCCATCTTCTTCTGACGAAGACGAATTGTCATCTTCTTTCCCATCATCATTGTCATTTTTATCATCTTCTGGTGTATCTACAGCAGCAGCAGATTCTTCTTTTTTCAGAGGACAAGCCTCGATTATGGCGGCAAACACGATCACCATTAACAGAAAGACGCCTTTCGAAAACATTACGTAAAATTGAAACGAAAATTCACCGTAGCCAGATACTTAATTCGAAAACAATTCAAAGATACTGATTGCACATCGTGCTTGAATGAAAGTTTTTATAGGAGAACAAATTTTTTTAAGGTTTACTCTGGTTTCCAAGTGTAGCAGTCATTCAGGATCATTTAGTATGCTAATCCAATTTTTTTTTTCCAAAGTGGGACAAGTAATTCAAGTAAGATGTAGTCAAGAATTGAGACTGCATGCATTGACTTGAGAACATGTTTGGGGATTATGGACATATGTCACACTTTTTAGTGTTATTCTCTGTGGGTCATTGCTCTTTTTTGACGGAGAAATACGCTGGACAAGTTTTGTTTAGCTGCAGGTGGTAGAAATGATCCCCAAGACTTAGAACTTCCGAAACGATAAGTAAGTTGAAATGGGACTTTTACAGATTTTGTATTCTGTATTAGGGGACCTAAATGCACACTGCGACCTATGAGGTCTATTGTGGTGGCCCATATGGTTTAATCAGAGGTTATATTGAGGCTTTTGATAAACCTCAGTATAGATAGCCTTAGATTCGATTTTCCAAATTTCCGCTGGATTGATCGAAGCCCGCGTCTTCCTTGCGGCTCCTGGACATATGCACAAAATATGTTCAGCGGTCTCTTTCTGTTCTTCACAGAGCCGGCAAATATCGGTATCTGATACTTTTATTTTATACAGATGGTATCTGCGTGGACAAGGTCCCGTTAGATATCCCGTTAAGGTTCTTAACTCGTCTTTGGTGAGATCATGTAAAGTCTTAGCCTTGTATAGGTTGGGGTTGATGAACTTTTTCGCCTGTCTAAGGCCCCGGAGGTTAGCCCAGTAGCCGGCGTATTTGTTGATCTCCCATTGTGTTATCTTGGAGTATTCACTGTTGGGTGCTACCCCAAAACAGGGTTCGGGACCAACGAGTGGGTGGCAAGCGCCTCCTAGTCAGCTCGATCGTTACCCTCGAAGCCTTCATCTCCTGGAATCCAGGCTACGGTAATATTGTACTGTCGGATATAGCGGCGAGAGGTTAAGCATTGATCCTATAGCTACTGTTGGGCACGTTCTCATAGCCCCGGTGATTCCTACGCAGGCTAAGCGATAGACTTTGCTCAGCTTTTCCTGCGTTGTGGTTTATAGAGTGTTTGGCCACCATACTAATGACGCGTAGGTAATGATTGGTTTGATTATGGCGTTGTACGACCAATAAATCATTTTGGGGTTCAGTCCCCAAGCTTTGCCGTACAGGCGTTGGCACATGAACGCCTTGTCGCCTTGTTCGTAACCACGTTAAGGTGCGAGTTCTAGGTGAGCGTTTTGTTAAGTACCACTCAAAGATACTTTCTTTCGCTGGATAGATCAATAGGGGTGTTTTCCAGTGAAACTTGTTTGAGGTTGTGTTTCCTCTTTTTGGAAAGGGGTACAAGAACAATTTTTCCGGGATTTATGGTCAGCCTCTTGGTCCTACACTACCTTGACGTTTAGTTAAGGGCATTCTGCATCATTTCTGATATGATTTCATCGAATTTGCTCCCTGTACTCTGTAGCCAGCTTTGGTTAGAAGTTCTAGAAGCTCGTTTATGACCAGAGTCTAGAGCAAGGGGGAAAATGACTCCCCCCTGCGGGCATCTTCTGCTGGCTATTACTGTTTTAAGCGATCCTCCGCATTCTAATTGTATTCGTCTACTTTTTAGCATGGTAACTACCCAGTTTATGATTAGGGGTATGATTTCTTTTCTAATCATAGCCTTCTTGAAAGCCTCGTAGGACGTGTTATCAAAAGCTCCCTGTAAATCGATAAAGGCACAGAGAGCAGTTTCTTTTGCAACCATTGATTTGTCAATCTTTGATACTAGGCTGTGAATAGCAGTCTCAGTGGACTTTCCAGGCTGATATGCATACAGGGGATCTCTAGCAAGGTGATCGAATATTTTCTTCATTGTTTTGAGGAGAAACGATCTTAGGCGGTAAGATTTAGGCAATTGTTCCGCCTGTTTTGCCGGTTTCATTATAAAAGCGACCCTAACCTCTAAAAAAGCGGGTTAAAGGGGATGTCAGTAGGACTTGTCCCTGTTGTATGAGGCAGGGAAAGATGCCGTCCGCTCCTGGGGATTTTAATGGGCTGAAGGTTGATGGAGCCCACTTGATATGGTTGACCGTGAAAATTCTACCAGACATGATGTGGTTCTGAGAAGGAATTGAAAACGTGGCTCCTCAATGTATCCAGGGAGACAGCACTATCGAGGAAGCAGCCTGGGAAGCGGGTGTGGAGTAGTAGTTGACAGGTTTTTCAAGGCTGATAGTATATTCGCCATTCTATTTCTTCAAGCAACCTGAGTACAGTCAAAATCGCTTATAACGACATTGGTTATAACGACGTTTTGGTTTTAACGACCAAATATTTAAGTCTCGGCTGAGCTCCATTAACTAATTTCATATCGGTTATAACGACTTTTTGCTTATAACAACCAAATTCATTGGTCCCTTGAAGGTCGTTATAACCGATTTTGACTGTAGTTGAAGTGACTTTGGGCTATAGACTGCTGAAGGCGAGGTGTTCTGCCTTGAATTCCAATTCTGGAATGGTTGTAATGGGGTTCGAGGAGCAGCTGAGTTCTGTCTCGAGGAGAAGCCGATAGGTTTCCCAGTTTGTATGTCTGGGTTTCCTTAAGTGTGGACACTTTTCAGGAGATGCCTCCAAGTCAAATCTTATGTGATTATGATCTGTCATAGAGGTCCCCTGGGATACATGCCAGTTGGTGATGATGTTGCTAATGAGGTTTGCCAAAGTGAGATCTAGTACCTCTTGGCAAATAGCATTCATAAACGTAGGAACATTTCCCTTATTAACCACCGCCATGTTATTGGTGCAGACAAATTCAAAAAGTGACTCATCTATTTTGTTTATGTCTGTGCTGCTGCAAGCTGTACGATGGACATTTGCGTCGTAGCCAGATGATCCACTGCAGGTTTTTGCTGCTGTATTTGATGAGGGCTGCAGTCTCTTTCGTGGGTGCCTCTTTATCACCTCCCAGGAAGTAGGCCGAGGCGAGGACGACCTTTGCTTTCCTCGGCACTTCTGCCATTATCGCTACCAGGTCTCGCTTTGAAGGAACCTTTAATGTGCATGGTAGTAAATATACCCCTACTTTCGATATTTAGTAGGCAGTATGTTTTTTGTCGCCTGTTTAGAGAATGTATTATCAGCGCGTAGTCCACCACGATCCTCTTCATCGTCATGGATTACATGGAGAGCACAGCTCACAGGGTATAAGACCAACCGGTCTAACAGACCTTGTTTCCGTGTAATCCTTCTTCCGCCCAGTTGCTATGGATGTTGTAATTGACAAGGTCGCGAACACGTCTTCATGGTTTAATGGTTGTCATATGCAAATGACACGAGCAAAACACAAATAATAAGTATACCCACTCGTTAAAGTCATCTTCATCTCTCTTGTCCGTCCGTAATTAATTCTTCGTGTACAAAAACACCTTTATCACAGTTGGACATTTCTTTATGATGCAAGAATTGAACATTGCATCGGATTTTGCATTTTCGACCAAGAAGACGACGAGGAGAAATGTGATTATTCAACAATTTAATGCGAAAATTTATGCCAAGATTATGGAGTGTAGTATGTAAATTATGTGAATGCCCTGCGGGGCACGATGAGGGGATCCTTTGTAGCCTGAGTCTTCAAGCCGTAACCTTATGAATTTACAATGAGACTGTGGGACTTTTATGTGACCACTATAACACTTTATGCGAGAGGTGGGGAGAGAGATCAATAACTTTTTGGGGGGCTTAGGTTAGGTTAGGTATCTGGGTTGATGAGGGAAAAAGCACTTGACCTCATTCCTACCGGGCTTCCACCTTACTGCTCGTTGTTGACTTGGGTCTACAGCCATCATGATGTCCTCAGAAACCTGGAAAGATCGTTTAGTGGAACATCAGATAGTTCCTTCCTTATGTTCTATTTTTCAAGGGACATAGGCTTGGACAGTGGCAGAGGAAGTGAGGAGTATCCTCTTGAACCTCTTCGTCATCGCAGCTTCTATATATATTGTCATCGTTGGGTTTAAATTTAATTGTGATGTTTCTTAGAAAGTTGTGGCCGTTGACTGCACCCACCAACATTTACAACGATTTCCTGTCAAAAGCTTGTTGGTTCTGGGTTTTTCATACTTTGGCCAAAGTTTGCTTGATATATCACAGGTGGTAAGCGACTTTCACCTCCTGTTGGCTGTCATCAGGGTCTTACATTCTACTCGATCTCTGAGATTACAGAGTGGGGGCTTAATCCATTGCAGTGCTCGATTTTGGTTCATTGTAGACCCCTTTCTTCCTAGCTCGTCGGCCGTTTCTTTCCCGGTTATGTCCATGTGACCAGGGACCCAGTGCTGCGAGTCAAGAACCTTAAGCTCTTCGCGACAGTGTCGAACCAGCAAGCTGACAATCAACAAAAAAGGTGATATTATCTCATACTCATACTGACTGCCTCTGTCACTGCCAGGACCTCCGCTTGAGAGACACTGCTGTGATCAGGGAGTCTGATTGAGCTGTGTATGTTTAGTTGTTCGGAGGCTATACCAGCACCTGTTCTATGACCTCTTTCCCGTTGGTTGATTGGTTTCCCATTTTTCTCTGCTTGGGAAAGTGCAGGAGAATGGTTTTTCGAAGTCCAGGTAACATCTCCACCTAAGCAATGACTCCAGGTCACCATTTGGGGGCTTTGAATGGACTCAATTAGCATGCGATTAATTTGGAAAATTATTGTGGTCATATAAAACGTGCTAAACTCTCGTATCTTATTACTGCCTGAAGACAATTCTTTTAGTATTATTGGTGTAATGTAACATGGGACCATGTGTCACAAGTCAATAGAACGAGTGCATAGCATAAAGCCAGACAGCTGTGGCCACAAAGCTAGACCAAAGGGTCGAATTACGTGCATTCCAACCGGTCAAGGTCGCAGTTTGTCTGGTTATTTCGTGTGAATTGTCTAAAGACTGAGTCGGCATTTTCACCTCCGAGGTATCAACTGAATATTCAATAAGTTGTAGTTGAAGATATTTCGAATAACTTTTACTAGGACCTTTGCTATGGACTTACGACAGCTTTCCGCACTTGTTACATTATTTGGGTTTTTCTCCCAAAGTAATGCCTCCCATCTATGACAACGCTTAGGTAGGTCCCATTGCATAGACTTTAGCTTCTGAGTGGAAGGCGAAAGGAAAGAGACAGAGGCGATTGCAAATTTGACCTAGTGTGACCATATGTGGCAAGAAAACTCTGCTTGCAAACCACGTTTCACCAAGACCTAACCGTATCTCCAGATTACAAATAATCCTGTAATCCTTAGTCTTGAAATGTCTGTCACATATTAATTCTGTCTACCCAGGATGATCTCCTTATATTGAATTTCTCCAAAAACTAGTGTGATCAGCCTTTCCACGTTCAGATAGGCAGGTATGTAGTGCTAATTTGTAACTGGTTACTGGTCTCTGAATTTCGAATGATTGGGCTTAAGAGTGAATACGATTCCAACTTCTTCCCAGGCCCTGGAAATCATGTGTACATCAGCTGGATCTGTTTAGTGCTCAGGGCAGTTTGGACAAATACTTACTTATAACAAGTCACCATTTATTCCGGCCCAATGCTTACCGCCTCCAGTTGTGCACTCCAAGTTGTTTGACCTTCACTTCTATTGTTCGCGCACCTTAGTCGAGATATTCTTCACTGCGGGTTAGATTTGAAGATTCTGCGGGCTTGAACATTGGTGTTCATTCGCTCTAGCCATTTCAAATGTCTAATGCGAAGTAGGTCGCCGCTGCTACGTGGTAAGTGCGTTGGACTGCTGTGCGAGAGGCGTGGGCTCAAGCCTCAGCCGTGTCCACCGAACATTTTTCGCGGCACTTCGTGTTGTCGGGGAGTGACAAGCCTCTGAGATTATAATCTGTTATGAAAGAGCTTCTCAATTCGCCGTTCGGAGTCGGCAATAATTTGTAGGTCCCTTCCATTCGAGAAGCTAGTTGTTGGTTCAGCCCGAGGTGTCGTGCCGGTTATTTTTTTTTTTTAAATAAACCATTTAATCTTCTACACTAAAATCTAAAATCGGCGGCATCCAGGCCTTCACCAAAGAAACAGGAAGATTTGACAGACCACACATGCACTAGTGTCAACTCTGTAATTATTTCCACCTTCCCTAGATCCCTCCTAACATACGTCCCAAACCAAACCTATCCCTGCAGTTCCTACGATTAAAAGAGGGGAACGCAACGGGCCCTGAGACTTAAGTGAAGAGCCTTTCGCTCACCCTCATATACCAAACGCAACCAAATGTCTTACAAAGATTTGTTCGCTCGAAACGACAGAGCTAAGAGTAATGTACATATCTTCATCCGCAGGGAAAGGATGTAAAAGGCATTTCAGTTCGGAATAGGGCCCGCTCAGCCCAAAAAACAACAAGAGTTGATTTGAGGAGGCACGACATCTTTTGCCTCCAAAGATCGTTTAGGTCGTTAAAGCAAGGTTTGCTTAATGTACGATGCTGGCTTCTTGCGAGAGCTAGGCAGTTGTAGAGGAAGTTTTCAAGGGTCGAAGGTATGTACGTACGTTTTCAAGGAGACATCTAGTCTTGCTGCATGATTATCGGTAGTCCAATGACCCGTGTAGATTACTTTAAGCCGGAAAATGTGTCTCTAGATCGAGGCTTTCATTCTTCACTCCTCGTTGTCACCTATGCGTCTATTTCCTGGTAGCAAAATTAGAGTGACAAAGAACCTGGTACGTCATTGCATTAGTGGTACCCCCAGATTTCTTTAGCTGATTTGGTGATTAGTCATCGAACGAGTGTAATCCATTCCACCATTTCCTTTCCTCGGACTCTAAACTTAACTTCACCTGCCTTATCCCATGACTCACTCGCCAGATGCCTTTCCAAATTCGAATACATAACTAGAAGTCTAAGACGAATTAGTTGACCTTTAACTTGAATTTCTGGAATAAATTCGATTTATTACTCATTACGCGCCTGACAAAATGCAACGGCTAACGAAGTTGAACAATAATTCAAACATTGGTGCGAGTATCTATCAGGTTATCTCGGAACTAGTAGGGGACATTATTTCATTCGTTGAGTAAGCGCGTTTCGAAAACCTGTCCAGTAGTTAGAAACAAGCATGTGGGTTGGCTCGAATTACCAGATTTAAATAGACATTGCGTAGCTCAGACAAAAGGCGATGTCACTTGGTGTCCCATCAACCAACAACAGGTGTAACCTTCCGGCTAATATCTGCCTGCCAACCCACATTGGATAAATTATGGACAAGATACGACGGAAAAATTCCACTAAATGCAGTTCCCATGGCGAAAATAAAAAATCTTCTAGTGATTTACCACCAAAGCTATGAATCTTTTCGCTTTACGGTCGACGACGAGACATTCATTGCAACGACGAGCCTCCATTAACAGTCGCATTTTATGTCCTTGCCCAGTGAATTACCCAACTAATTGGGGGGTAAGTCTCTGCCCTCAAATCTCCTGCTGTGTGACATTGCGTACAATTATAAGTCAATTAATTAGCGAAATCCCTGAACGGGTATCTCTTGAATCTTAAATCACTCCGCGCAACACATACACAGTGGTGCGTTGCGTAGTTTTTCGCATCGAATTCAAGATCACTGCACAAGGATATTTCCTCGTGAATTGGAGTTGTGTATCAATTGCATTTCCACATTGCAATGATACATACACGAGCACAGTCAATGAGAACGAGTTTTTCGTGATTGAAAAGCTCTTGCGACGACGTATCGAATGCACACGAGTCAAGTGACTCACACAAGAGATACTTTTTCTCTGTTTGTCGTTGCAACTGCGACGGCAATCGATAGAACTTCACCACCACTACCTGTCGTGCATTCTGATGAACATGTATGACCAGGGAAAATATTCAATGTTAACAATAAATTAAAAAATTAAAATTAAAAAAAAAAAAAAGTTGAAGGAAAAATTTTCTTGGGTAATTAAGTGCAACGTGTTTTAGATACACACGCCAAGTGGAAGAAAAAAATGAGAAAACAGCAGTGGAGTGTGGGGTCTATCGTGGTGCAGAACGATGGAGGTTCTTTGAATTTACAGCTCAGATAAGATTGGCGTAAACTCCTAATAGGACCACTGTTAGATGTTTTCTGGCAGATAGTTTCGGGACACAACTCCTCCTTTCAACTTTCCCCTAGCTTTTGGCAAAATCGTCTACGTCGTCGTAGTACAGTCGCCTTTTGGTCAGGCCAAACTACTTTTGCAAAAAAAAAAAAACTATTGGAAGAGGCCTAGCCTTCGCTTGCATAAAATTTATTTACAAAATTAATCCTTGAAGGCCAATTCATATTGAAAATTGTCTCGCAATAACTAAATGGTTTCACCCGCTGTGTGGAATTTTACACCATCCTGTTGAAACCACGAGTCATCTACACCAATGTCTTGAACTTTTGGCATCGAAAATGCACGGATCATTGTTCTGTAGCGTTCGCCATTGAAGGTAACGCGTCTTTTTTCTGCATTTTTAAAGAAATACGGTCCGATAATACCGCCTGCCCATTGACCGCACCAGACGGCATTTTTTTGCGGATGCATTGGTAGCTCTTGTGCCGCGTCTGGCTGCTCATCAGCCCAAATACGGCAATTTTGTTTACTGACGTATCCGTTAAGCCCGTCGCTAAACAGAATTTTTTGACAAAAAAGCTGTTCCAAGGCCCAATAACCAAATTCACCAAGTCTATTCATGACGAAATGCCAATGAATACTGAACAAAAAAATCACCCTTTATTTAGTCCGTTGGGGAAGAGTTGCGTGGGTTCGATTCTTAGCAATATTCACCAAACACTTTTCGGTGCACCACCTCTTCGTGGGAAATAACAAACCTCTGAGATTCGTCATCAGAAAGCTTTGTCGGTCCCCTCCATTCGTTAAAAAAATGTTACAGCCTATCCCCGGCAATCGCGCCATCTATTTATTTATGTATTTTCGAAGTTAACTTTGCCTTCGGGTTACCAAACTCCGGGGCCTGACTTGATGACTGCATTCATCACTTCTTCTTTATACTTCAGTAAGCGATAGTTCGCCCAAATTGTCGAAGTGATAGGCTCCTATAGATAGAGATAGAGCTTCCTTCTTTGGAATAGGGCAGGGCAAGTGCAAAGAAAATGGAGAATTGTTTTCTTCCTCTTCATCTCCGCAGCGCCTACAAAAGTCATTTGCGAAGAAGCCCATCTTTTTGGCATGAAGCCCAATGGGACAGTGGCCAGTGAGAACATCGATAACGGTGCTAATAACCGACCTATTGAGCAAGATGAAACTTTTAGATCGAGTTAGATTTAGCATAGGCCAGGTCATCCTGGAGGTACGACACGTGGTACCATTCCTCCTTCTTTGGTTTGTCTTACTGACCACGTCGTACTCTAAGAGAAGTTTACATGAAGCGAGTGGAAAACCCAGAGTTCATCGGCCTTACAATTCCCTAGAATGTCCCTTTGACCGGGTACACAGCATAGGTGAATGTTGAAATGTTCTACCATCTCAGTGAGAGACGAGCGACAATCTGAGGTAGCTTTTGAGTATACATACAGACATAAGTTACTGATTCCAAAAGTTTTTACAGCTATTGGTATATATTGTGATGTCCTTTCAGAATACTACATTATGCCTAAGCCAGGATAAGGCTATCAATATAATGATGGAACATTTTAGCTACTAACCGTTCAAGTTAAATGTTTTAAAATTCAGACCTCTGTTGGGCCCCCTTGATGAAACACCCATCAGATATGAGTGCACCCCAAAGCACTTCCATTGTAGCCTACCACATGTGTGTGCATCCACTGACGTGGGAATATACACTTTTTATTCATTCATGGCTTCTGTTGTATGTTGGATCACGATCTCAAATTCTCTACTTTGTAGATACAAGCAAGCAGGTGGGATGTTTATTTCAATTTATTCCGTCCAACATCAGGCTCAAGTGTTTCGGAAGATATCTGCAACTTGCCCGTGTATCTCTATGTGTATCTATGCTCTCCAACTAGATGCTCACGGCTAAAGCAATTTGCATGATGGTTCCGCAATAACTCTCTGGAGAACTAGGCATTAAGGCATTTATGGGTATAAATGCGCGAAGCTACAAAGTAATTTAGATGCAAAGATACTTTGATTCAATGAGTTGGTTATACGCTACTCGAAAAAGCCTAAGAAGCTGCTCACAGAAGAAGCAAATTGTATCTATTGTGCTTCTGCAGGGACTCGAGTGGATTAAATTTTTCTTTTTTTTTGGTTATGAATGAGAGGGAAGCTAATAAATTATTTAAATTGGGTTACAGTCAAATGGTTGTCTTGGCGCTGGTAGTGGTTAGAATTGACGCGTTTGAGTTACTGCACGAGGAAGTGCGTTATTTTCTGCTAAATGGACAGACATGTAATTAATTCTGTTGAGATGAATACTTGGATAGGGTAAATGTTTTCATTCACTTTTGGTTTATTGCTGAAGGGTAGGGTCAGCGTAGAACATGGGAAATATGCTCGGAGGTCACCTTTGTGGAATCGCTGGTAGACATCGCGGGGACGGTGTTAACGCTGTAAATGACATAAAATCGGTGACACGTTCATCTCAACCAAAGCTTGAGGGTTTGTCTAGGATGGCTTCGAGGCTTATTAAGATGACACTATATATTGTAATGCCATCCCAGGCAGGATTTCTACTTGGTCGCTTAATCATCGCCGATAAACTTTCCTTAATTTCCAGAGCTGTTGACCACCTGATGTTTAAATGCTTCCTTCATCGTTTGCAAGTTTTAGGGACTAACTTTAAAGCCTTAAAAGAAAAAACCATAGGGCACATATTCTAGGATTGTGTGGACTAGACACCGTGGAGCTTCCTACCTATTCTGATGGAGTCCAAATAGCTATTCGACCTTAGACAGCTTGCATGGCAAGCAAAGGTCTAGAAGTACAAGATCGTGCTGATGGATGACTGGTTGATCAAGGCTCGAGGTACCCTTTCACACCACGATGTGCATAATCGTAAGAACTATGATCGTGGGTTAAGTCCAGGGTGTAATTTTTGGCGTCAGAGCCAACCTTGTCCTTCAAAGTTCAGAGCATACCCATAGAGCTTTGGTTGTTCGATCTCTTCAAGGGTGGATATCAGGTGTTTCATTTTTTTAGAATTACTCCTAAATACTTGAGGGTGGGACATGAAAGCCCTTCAACAATATGGTTAAGCGGTTCAATATTATCTTTCCGGTAAAGGAAATGATCATCGTTTTTATAGGATCTAGGCTTAGCCCTTCAGATAGGCACCATCACGATCAAAAGTGACATATTTTGTGCGACAGTGCCCTACAAGGCAAAGACATCATTTTGGTATGCCTTCTTGTCAGAATACGTAGTTCCTTCTTACTGAAGCATGGTTTGAATACTTTTCGGTTTTTGTTCCCTACTATTTTCTTAGCCTGTTTCATGTCCTAAAAGCTATTTTGAGTTCTCTCTTATTTTCTTGGGTGTGTTCCCATATTTCACAGATCACTTCAGGGTCGTTTTATTTGCCCAGCTTTTAATCCAATTGGCACAGATATCTATCAACATTTGTTATTTGCAAGCTCATCTACGATCACTCTGATCACTCGCACTCTCATTTTCTACTTCTGCGCACCACTGTCTTGCCCGTTTTGAGTGAGTTTCTCAAAGATTTTCCACTCACAAATTCCGCGATTGCCAACCGTTTATCACATCGAACGCACTCAAACTCCACCAACGTCTGCTGTGTGTCTGTCGTGCAAAGCTCCACAGTACACCGATCGTCAGTTTTATTTTCAACCTTCCCTACTGTGCATTTCGTATCCAATTCCAAATTTAGTTAAGAAAAAGCGATCGAAAGCATAGGACGTGTGTTTAAAACCGCGGGCGCGTCATACACTCTGTCCGCAAAATTTATCGTCAACAACAAAATAAACACGATCACAGGTAATACCGCATCCGAACGATCCCCTCGATCATTGATTGCAAAGTGTCTGGTTTGCTGCTGCTGCTGCTACATCCGTGATTTTTGGGGCGCGATCTTTGGCAAAAGCAAACGACAACGACGACGACGCTCACCTGTTTGTTGATCGTGTGACTGGATACAAAAAAGAAATACACTGTGTGCCGTGCACGGATATTTCCGGATGTTGTTTCGCGGTGGATATTTGCACGATCTTTGATAATTATTTTGAAATATTTCAAAAGGTATCCGGCTAGACAGAGAGGGAGAGAAAGAGGGAGGAAATCGTATGGAAAGGTGGTCATACATTTTTGAGGATCGTTTCGGGAGTTTATTCGATGGTTTTGGTAGACGCGGAGGGCATCGTCACGTAGATTTGAAAGTTTTCGCATTTTGTGGCGATTATGAGGGTTTAAAGATCAGTGGTGGAAAAGCGGTCAGCTAAAGGGTCACCACCCAGACCAAGAACTTTCTTCTTATTGAGATCGCTTTCGTCTTCTCCGTTCCTTGGACTTGCTTTTATTTAGGACTCACTTGTGAAATTTTTGGATATCGGTTAAGATCGATCCTGGATCCCTAATTTTAAAATATTTGAGACTCCCTTGTGAATTTTTTGGAAATTTATTGGAAAAACTGTACTAAATTATCGGTGAATCAAATCGATCGTGTAAGGTGAAACCCAAATTGATGAAGATCGGCGTTAGTGTGTATCTCCGACATCGGTTTTTTTTTCTTCTTCATTTCCATTTTCATTTTGTTGTCCCCCGCTATGACCGCATAAGTGGTCATAACATTCACCATTACGCGAGAGTGTATAACGCGATTTTGTCATCGTTTTGTGCTGTTTATCCAGTTTGGACTCCGTCATCGTCGCATTTTCACTTTCTTTTGGACTTGAAAAATCTCTGGGGGGAAGTGAGTTGTTGAGACTTCGTATCAGCGTCGGCGTCTCGATGTCGTGTATTCCCTCTTTCCCGTTTTTCTTTGCGGTAGTCTTTACATTTTTTCGCTTTTTTGTCTCATCTTGTCTTTTCCGCCAAAAAAGACAAGAAAAACACCGATTTGACCATAACGTAACCATCCAGCTGAGAAGCTGGTTTCTCTTCGCCCATCTCTTGTCGTATCATTAGTTTGCAAAATAAACAAAAAAAAAATGTAGGAAGAGCCAGAGAGTGTAAGTAAGCGAAGTGAGTGTGGTGTGAAGTCACTGCTGTAGTGTGGTGCACTTGCTGGTTTACTGTGCACTCTGCTGACGTCCCGGTACAGTGGTTCCATTTCCTCCATTTTATTTGCTTTGATAACTTTATTTCGGTGTTTTGCTTTTTTCTTTCTCTCTCTTGGTCTTCTTTAGTTTTTTTTTTTTGCGGTCTTTCTCTCCCTCTCACTGTCGTCGGGTGGATAAGTTATTCCCCCCCTCCATAACGGCATTTTGGCCAAGTTTATTTTGTGAACAAAAAAAATTGATATATGCAGAGAGGAAGCAAATACGAAACAAAATAATAAAAAGAGCTGTTATTACATATTTGTAATTTCACTTTCTTTTCAAAGTGTGCATGCACACGGGAACGAGACGCGGATCGCTCGATCGTGATAAAGTGTAGATCATGTGGAATTTGTGTTTTTTTTATAGAAAATTGAAAATGTGCCAAAATGTTTGATAAGTTTTTATGAAAAATCGCTTAAAAGTGCCAAAAAGAAAAAAAAAATCTAAGAAAATTCAGCTAAAATGAATGAAATTGTGAAGAATAAAATAATTGTATAAGGCACCGGTTTTAACCCGAGAAGAACGAAACAAATCAGAATAATAATTAATTAATCTGTCAGAAGAAAATAAAAGTATCCGTGGATAGAGGGAAGATTGACGACGACAAAGATCGTCAGAGGAGAAGAAGATCTCATTCACAAAAGCTGATTTGGATTAAATCGTTTTCTAATTTGACAAGTTTGGTAAGCCTTTTGAAAAAAAAAAAAATCAAATGTAAATTGTTATGACCGTCTAGACAGGTGCAAGCTTATAGCATCTTTTGATTAGAATTTGACGTCTGTCTGATAGGTTGGTATTGTAAATCTGTCAACCACGTAAGGATTCTTCCTTAAGTGTGATCGGTTTTTGAAAATTTAAGACAAGTTGTGGATGAGTTATGGTTATGTATAGAACACCACATCGGCTAAATGGTCTCTACGTCTTCGCTCGGCGGCACGCATACGAAAAGTCAAATTTTCGATGATTTTTTTCACATAAATTTGTCTCAATTCTACAAATTCCGTCAATTACACATTTCACCTTAAGCTTTGTAGTCGTTCTTAGTTTATTGACGTGATTTTATTGGAACCCATAAAAAGAAACCGTACGGGGTCAAATCGGTGCTTCAAAGAGGCCAATTGATGCCACTGTTTTACGAAATGATTTTAAGTTTTCGACCAATAAGTCCATAATTTCCCATTCTTTGTGGCACGCAGCTACAAATCCACATCAGGCAAGATAGGTAGGTAGGTGGGGTGGCTTCGCACAGGCACACATAGACCAGGAAGGACCTTTGTGATACCACATGGATCTATACTCTGAAAAACGCCACTCATTTTATTGAAACTATTTGGAGCTCTTGATGAATTTAAGGATACTTTTGACGTCAGTGTGTGATAGTTCGCCCAAGTTGTCGAAGTGATAGGTTCCCAGATAGAGCTTCCTTTCCCTGGAGGTACGGCACATGGTACCATTCCTCCATCTTTGGTTTGTCTTACTGATCGCGCCGTACTCTAAGAGAAGCGAGTGGAATACCCAGATTCCTCCGTTTCGGAAAGACGTCCGGAGTAGTACAACGTTTGGCGAGATCATCGGCCTTACAGTTCCCTGGAATGTCCCTATGACCAGGTACCCAGCATAGCTGAATATTAAAATGTTCTGCCATCTCCATGAGAGATGAGTGATAGTCTGAAGCAGCTTTTAATGTACATGTTACCGATTCCAGGAATTTTATAGCAGCCTGACTATCGGTAAAAATTTTTATATCCCGGAAGGATATCACATTGTGACTGTGAACAACGCTACAGTGTTCAGGTAGACGGAAGGGGATGCTAAGGTTAAGCATACCGGAGAAAACAGCACCACTCACGCCATTCTCAGTTTAGGAACCGTCGGTGCAGAAATGAACAGAATGGGAGGTAATGGAAGTCCAGAAGTTGAGGTTGAAATTCAACTTGGACGGTGGGTAGTCGGTGGTTTCCGGAATAAAATTTAGGGGTTGTTTAACCATTGGGAGGAGGCTTTCAATCTGATGGCAGCGCTAGCAGCTGACTGCTTGTCAAAAATATCCAGAGGAAGTAGATGTAGGAGCACGTCGAGTGCTTTCCCCTAGAAAATGGAATCGATCATCCCACCAGACCAAAATGAACCCCAAACAGTGAGTTTTCCGAATGCTGACCAAGCAGCGTGGGTTCAAGCCCCAGCCAGGAACACCGAACATTTTTCGCGGCACCATCTCTCGTCCGGGAATGACAAGTCTCCGGGAGTATAATCTGTCATGAAAGAGCTTCTCACTTCGCCGTTCGGAGTGGGCAATAAATTGTAGGTCCCTTCCATGCGTGCACACAATACAACAGGCACAACATGAATGGTTGCGAGAAGCTAGGCCTTGGCTCATTCCGAGCTGTCGCGCCAACTATTTATTTTATTTTTTTTATTGTCTTGTCTTTTCTGAAATCCCTTTGTAGCCTCTCGTCGCCACCCAAGATGAAGCCTTCTTCTGCGAAGTCCCTCTGGGTAGGATTCGAAAATCCTCCGAGTCGGGGTGTTTTGATGTTCATTCGCTCTACACGTTCCAACCAATTAATGGTTTTAAATTGGTCAGATCTCAGATAGGACAGTAATTCGAATGTTGAACTTCCTTTTAGAAGATTCGATGGACATTTTTAATAGATTTTGACAAAATCTTCGCGTCTGTATGTGATGTCAGTGAGAGTGGTGAGACGCATCATACATATGACGCATTATTTACACTGTTGACATGGGATGTTAGAAATGTGTAAATCTTTTACTGAACAAATTTTTTTGCTTCTTCTGGGGCACCTCCAATTAGTGAATTCATCCAAAAAGGGGTCTGTTAACTCCACTTAACCCGAGAGTATCTTGTGGCAGCATAGCTATCGTTAGACGCACCTGTAGATAATAGAATACGTGTTCCGTTGACTGCACAACAGCCTATCATATTAACTTTGCGTTGTTATGATCTTGTAATTACATACATATTACGCACATTTAGACCTAAAATAACCACCATTACAGTGTAATTATGGGTAAAGGGAGCTCTAGTTTGTTGCCATGCCGGTATATGCCTTGTTATACCCATGTTCTGTTGTCGGTCGTAAAATTTCACCTGTAATCACTTTTTCCAGTTTATGGTAAATAGACTACAAATCCGAATCCGGTTAAAATGATTTGAAATTTTAATTTAAATTAAAATATACATACGAGCATCGTGTAGGGATGTAATTTGACCCTAAACTTGTTTAAAAGGCCGGTTGTGGAAGTTGTAAAAAGTAGAAGCTTACATTGGGATGTAAATTAATACTAAGTAGGTGAATTTTCGTTTTGACACAAACAAGAATTGCCAGAGGGAAATCGTGGTCTTCCTACTACTAACTGGATCGAGTCCGAGCTAACCTATGCCAGATTTGCTTGAGATTTGACTTGTTATGCCATCCACGGCTGGTTGTTCTAATTGCGTCCAGTTTAAGAATAGGTCTTCACGTAGTAAGAGTTTGATCCGGTAGGATACTTAGGGTAGTCTCATGTCTGACGAGATCATCAGCCCTGCAGTTACCTGAATGCTGGATTGTTGTGGTATTTGTATAAGAAGCGAGTGACAATCTAAGGCGACCTTTAAAATCAATAAGCCAGCCACTTAATGCTAAGATTCAAGGCAGATATTAAAAAACATTTGAATCAGTACAGGGCTTGAAATAATACTATAGCTATTGGCTTGTTCTACAAGCTATTTGGCTTGTTTGTATGTATTTCTCATTTGTAATAGCTTTGTAAAGAATCGACCAATGCCCATTTCATACTTCTGCCTGAAGCAACAAACAGTTTAAAGTGCGGAAACGATCTCAGTTTTGCTAGCACGTGCTTGGTGTCGCTGTGTTCCATCTAAACATTGCTATTGTCAGCATTAAGGTTCAATTTGTATCGGTATCATGAGATTAGGTCTTGTAGAGTTAGGGATATACCGTTAGCGCCTGCATAAGACACTTGGCACCTTAGTGGGTCCATCGTGATCCCTGTGAAATCAGAAGTGACAAAACCTAAACCGCTTCCTGAATGAGATCCCATTTGATTTCTCTACAGGATTTTAACATATTATTATAGCTTTAATGGTAGCCGTGGTTGAGTGGTTAGTGCGTTGGACTGCTGTGCGAGCGGCTTAGGTTCGAGCCCCTGTCATGTCCACCGAGGAGTATACCGTGTTATGAAATAGCTTCTCAATTCGCCGTTCGTAGTCGGCAATAAATAGAAGGTCCCTTCCATTCGTGCGAGAAATGTAACACGCACAACATAAATGGTTGCTAGAAGCTGGGCCTTGGCTCATCCCGAGCTTTCGTGCCAACTATTTTATACCTATAGTCCTATAGTACGAATCCGAACCTGAGGGAAGTTGCTTAATTCATTCATTCATTTTTAATGACCCACTTATCAACTATGAGGGTTGCGGGTTTAGGGAGCTTAAGTGGACTCCATACTGCCCGATCTTCCGCCATCGACTCTAAATCATCAGGGGCTATCCCCCTACCCAGAGGACGCCTACCTAATGGCCCGGATTCCTTGGCACGTCTTGGAAACCGAGTTGAGGACACGCATTTAATGTGTCCAAACCATCGAAGTATGGACCTTTCCGCACGAAAAAGTAGCTGCTCGACATTGAGTGCTTCGCGTATTCTGGTATTTCTAACTCGGTCTTGGCGAGTCACCTCAGCAATACAACGAAGTAATCTCATTTCGGCAGCTTGTACCCGCGATCTTATTCTTTCGGTCATTACCCAAACCTCATGACCATAGTTGAGGGTCGGAACAAACACTGAATTGAAGACCGATAGCTTAGCTCCGATGCCAAGTTCAGCCCTCCTAATAACAGATTGACCAAACTCTCTCAAAATTGATCCAGCCTGACCAGCCTTACAGGATAACTCAGTTTTGCTCCTTCCATCATTGGTGAACCACCTCCTCCACCTTTAATGGGACTCCACTGACATGTAGAGTGCATTGAACAGGCGTTCGGGAAATTACCATAACCTCTGATTTGTACACGTTTACCTTCATCCCAGCTTCAACACAGACGGCGACGAACCTATCTAGTGCGCGCTGAAGTTCGGTCTGGGTGGACGTAAGGATGACCACGTCATCAGCAAAAAGCAGATGACTTATCCTTAAGTCTCCCAATTTGAACTGTTCTTTCCTACCGCTGCGCTGTAACATCCAATCCATATGCATTATGAAAAGGAGAGGTGACAAAACGCATCCCTGGCGAAGTCCAACGCCCACTACGAAAGGTGTCGATTTAACGCCGTTAACCCGAACACAGCTCTTACAGTTTATGTATAGAGATTGAATGGCCCTTAGAGAGAGAACCGTCAATCCCATACTCCTGCCATACACTCCAAAGTTCACATCGAGGGACCCGATCATATGCTTTCTCCAAATCCGCAAAACAACTGTAGATAGGTTTGTCAGACTCCCAGGCCTTCTCAAGAACCATTCTGAGAGTGAACAGCTGGTTGGTTGTGTTTCTACCTGGACGAAAACCACACTGCTCATCGCCCAACCTGAACTCAACCACAGCTCTGGAACGTGCTTCCAACACCTTGGCAAAGACTTTTCCAGGGAGACTTAAGAGCGATATACCCCTGTAATTGGACAAACTATCTTATCCCCTTTCTTAAAAAGAGAAACAATCACCCAAGTTTGCCAGCCCTTAGGTATTACACCGCATTCCCAGGCCACTTTAATGACACAAGAGAGCCATTTCACTCCCTCTTTTTCCAAAGCCTTAATCATTTCTGTCCGGGTTTCATCCACACCCGCAGATTTGCCGACTTTCAGCGCTTTAATCGCCAAAGTCACTCCCTCTACGGTGGGACTAAATATTCTTTGTCCTACTCAAAACCATGGGTCTGCCATCTTCAGTGCCCTGTTCGGGATTGAGCAGCTCCGAAAAGTGCTCGCTCCATCTACAAAATATGTCCTTCACATTGGAAAGAAGTACACCGTCCTTGGATTTGACTCCTTCGATGATATAAAACTTCCTTCCTCTGAGACGGCGGATGGTCTGCCAGAACACCTTGTTTGCAGATCTGTGATCACGGTAGAATTTCTCGCCGAACTTTTTAAAAGACTGCTCCTTAGCTGCTTTAACAGCCAGTTTGCAAATTCTTTGCGCCTCCATGTACCGGTTGCGAGAACCTGAATCCCCCAAGTGTAACCACACCTTGAAGGCTTTCTTCTTCTCTCTGATGGCTTCTTCAACTCCAGGTGTATTAAACCAGGCAGTTCTTTTCTCACCATCAGCTGCTACACCGAGCTGCTTCACTCCGCAAATATCTCCAGCAGGGGCAATGACAGCTATTGAAAACAAATGTCATTCTTCCTCTTCCTCGTTCAGACTTTTCGGATACCTGCCGTGCAAACTCCTCCCAATTTTTGTTTCTTAAATCTCCTTAAGTAGAAAGGGGAATTGCTTAGAAAAGTTAATGATTATCCTACTTTAAGCATCACTCTCGAGATGTGAGTATAATCATAAAAAATTCCCCAGCATCCTGGAACAGTCGATCACTTAACACGAGACGACACACTTTTGAAAGTCCCAAACGCAAATTTCTTGAACAAAATCAGCGGCAATAAATTTATATTTCTGTCCCAAAGTCGACTCTGGAGAGTGACCCCCGTAGGAGGGACCCCAAAACTCAGCCTCAATTAACCGCACAGCCGGAGTAATTTAATTGATTCCGTGATGAAAGTAATTTACATATGAATCGTCACTAATAACGCGAAACAAGTTGGCTAAATATACAGCAGAATTTAATAAAACAAAAATGTTTTTTTCCTTTTTGTTTTATTTTCCTAATACGAAAAAAGGTTGCATAATTAGCGCGCTAATTTATTCTGTCAGTTGGCTTCTTTGCCTCGCTTGTTCCCAATAAAACTGACATAATATTTGAATTTAATGTTAGCTTCTCTGATTGATTGTATCTTCTATAAAAAGTGTAATAAAACCACAAGTAAACAAACGTGAGTTCTAAAAGCCCTAATGGCTGCTCTCACCGCCTTTTGCCAGAGGTGCCAAAAGTGGCGCATCATCTCTGACGGGTGTGTAAACCTGACGTTAAACATGCGTTTTTACAAATTTGTATCAAAATTTGACATTAACAACGCCACTCATACTATAATTATCGGTGAACAAAGGAATCTCGGGTCTCTTGAGAGCGAACCACGCGCCCCTTGCAATGGCAGTTCGAATTTGATTAATTAAAGTGCAAATAGAGCCCTGGGGGTAAATTGCTTCCGCAATTTGAATATTTTATATTCAATTTCCATTAATTATACTGCGGGTATATTTTGTCCATATGTGCGCACGTTCACACGGTTCCTTTCCGTACCAGGCTTCCCAGAAGCATTCTCTTGAAATTTCTAAACAATTAATGCGATTTCTTGACTTAAAATTAGAATCTTGTTTAAAAAAGAAGTGGATGCCTGCTGGTCTGGGGGGGTCAGGATTTAAATAAACTTATTTATGTTTGTGAACAAACATTTGATTGGCAAAATAAAAACGAATAATTTAAACGAAAATCCACTTGGAAACAGGTTGTGTGTGTGTGTGGCTGGAATGGCTTTCGTCAGAAGACCCGACAGAGAGGGAGAGAGAGCTCTTGATCTACTTGTTCGATTTGAATTTTTTCCGTTTTGCCTACTCGTATAATATAAAAATGCAAAACACGTCACAAAACCTTGAGTTTTGTTATTAGTTTTGTTTGTTGTTTATCTAGATATTTTGTTGTGTCAATAGGTTCTAAGAAATTATTAGAGTATAGCGTCTACTGGTTGTGAAGATCCGGTCGTTTGAAGAGATGTGATGACACAGAATTGAAGAATCTAAACGTGGGTGGGTGGAAACATTTAGTAAATCGATTTCGGTAGGAACTTTTGTGGCAACCATTTGATGGGCATTGAAGAATTTTTGTAAGTAAAACTAGTTAAAGAACGCGGTTTTACTGGCCATTAAAATGACGTTCGGATAATAAAAGTGACCAGAATAGATAAAGTGGAAGCGCCAGTGACATCACGTTGCGTCCTTCCGATTATGTCAACATCGTCGGCGTATGCGAGTAATTGGACGGACTTTTGAAAGATTGTGCCTCTGGTGTTGGCGTGTGAGTTTTGCACAACTCTTTCAAGAACGATGTTGAAGAAGTCGCATGACAGCGCGTCGCCTTGTCTAAATCCTTTTTTGACATCAAAGGTCTCGGTGAGGTCTTGACCGACCTTGATGGAGCAGCGTGCATTCTACATCGTCATCCTGCACAGACGGACGAGTTTGGCAGGGATGCCAAAACTAGACATGGCTCTGTATAGCTCGTCTCTATAGATGCTGTCATGAAGAGGTGGTGTGTATCGATTCTAAGTTCCTGGGTTTTCTCCAAGATCTGCCGCAGAGTGAATAATTGGTACATGGTGGACTTTCCTGACTTGAATCCACACTGATATGGACCGATCAGATTGTCGATGATCGGCTTCAGGCGTTCATATTAAGAAGACCGATGCCTATATCATCCGAGGCTGTTAGCTGCTTCACAACAGTGTTTAGTTTTCCATGGTGGAGCCGTCAACACTGGAGGGACAGGCCCTTTGTTGGACCCCTTAGGCTTTATGGGCCGGATAGTCCGGTCCTCATTGGCCCTTAATCTGGTTACGTCGAAGCAGACCGAATGAGGTATTCACTAAGTAGTTCGACCTAACTGGAACTGTAGATACCACCGTTGATACCATCGTGGGAGTTCTTCCACTGCCGTCTGGATGCAAGGAGAGTGCCTTAGTGTGAATACCCTCCCCCCTCCCTCGTTAGCTGCCGCCAACAACCTACCATAAAGGTTTGCGCCCTATCTTCAGTTGAGGTATAAGGCACCCAGCATTGACACCGGGGAGATGAGAGTAGGAGTTGGTAGACAGAGGTTGGTTTGAGACAAACCTGTGGACGCTTGTGTCCTCTTAAATGCACGTTTCTACCCTTTAAACAGCCAGTCCATTATGTCTATTTGAACATAAAGGGATGGCATGTTTAGGCATCTCCTAAAAAATGGTAGGGATATCAGGTGATTCCTTAAAATCTGCGGTTTGAATATTTACAACCTTGACAGTGACTGGTTACGAGTCCTGTGACTCAGAAGATTTCGAGTCCGGTTTAGCTGACTGAGCATGAAGATGTTGTTTTCCATACGTCCGATCACTACTTGGTTCCTCAACGCGATTTAAATATTTCCACCTCCCATATCCCCACGCAAGTAATTCACTATTTGCAGTTACAACCTTGCTTTACTTCCATCACTTTGACTTGCATGATACTTACAGGACATCGTTGTAAGCGATGCAGAGCAAGCGCTGCAAACAAGCCAACACTAACACCACTGGCGTTAGCAGCTTTAAAACTCAAAAGCATTCAGTGCCAAGCACTTTCAGTCGTTGGACTCGAATTCTATGGTTACCTAGCGGTGTAGAGTGAGTTGTAAAATCTGACAATCACTAGTAAGCAATTTTAGTCAACGCAGTTGTAGCATCAGTGTACGACCTTGCGGGGCTACGTTCTAAATCTGAAACTCTATTAATCATCAATAGTGTCTTATGAATAGGTGTCATTTTCTCTTACTGGTTCCGAGGGTATGAGCTGAATATCCAAGCATATGTATATGTAAGTCAACGTTTACAAATCAATTCCGCAGCCTCAGTCAAACAATTATGCGGAAGAGCGATCTAGAGGTCTCTCTTTAACTTTTGTTGTAGAAAGGTTTTGCTTGGCACAAGAGATTTACTAGGTCGAAGTGCTCTTCTGGTCTCAGTTGGAATTGGCAGGTAGGCCCCACAGGGGCCCAGAGCTTGTAGTATGCTTGTGATAACTTCCCAGATGTGATAGTTTCCCAGCCTTCGCGCGTCGCCAGCATAAATGTTATCAGGCCTCTTGGGGTCAATTGGCCTCCAATTTCTCTGTCTAGGATGGTTCTAGCACGTGTGTAGTTTTGCCATTCCATCAGCATATGTTCGGCGTTCTAGGATTTTTTTTCACAGTGCTGGCAGAATGGGTCATCCACATGCTTGTACTTGTAAAGGTACTTCTGAAAGCATCCATGCCCTGATAGGAATTGCGATAGGTAGTAGTTTACCTTTCCGTGCTTTCTACAGATCCATTCATCAATGTTGGGGATCAGTTTATATCTCCATATGTTGCCATTCTGCTTTCACAGCCTCCATGGCCGATCGTCTGTAGTCGGGCTCGTCTTCGCGCAGTGCCGCAGCCTTCTTCGCTTCTAGAGCCATAGGTATGCGGCCTGAGATTACACTTACAGCATCCGCTGACATAGTTCTAAAGGCGCAGCATATTCTTAGTGAGGCAATCCTGTTCGCCGAGTTCATCCTTCTGATGTACGAGTAATGGTCCGTCGCTGACGCCTATATCGGTGCCGCATACAAGACCACGGACTTGCTCACGGTCGTCAAAAGGTTTCTGATCAACTGCCTTGGTCCTCCAATGCTTGGCATGAGCCTGCATAGTGCTGCTACTGTCCGAGAGGCCTTCTCGCCTGCGTACATTAGGTGGTTCTTGAAGCTGAGTCTTTGATCCAGCAGCATTCCCAGGTACTTGATGTGCAGCTTCGACTCGATGGGGTGCTCCCCGACCTGTATGGTAAGGTGTTCCATCTTTTTTACGTCTGCCTATGAGGACGGCTTCGGTTTTGTGGTCCGCTAACTCTAAACCTGTTGTCTGTAACCAAAGCTTCACGTTCGCGATTGTACCATTGTAGTTTTGCATTACTTCTCCCAGTGTTTTGGCCACTGCTACAACTGTCGTCAGCATGACCGACGATTTCCACTTCACTCGATCTCTGCCGTCATATATTGTGTTCCATAGAATTGGTCCCAAAACTGATCCTTGTGGAACTCCGCCCGTACTTTTCATTGGACTTGGTTTATTGTATTGTAAAGTTACTTAAAGGAGGCTGAAAGAAAGACTAATCTATCTAGATACCTTTGTTGGTTACCTCGTCGTGTTCGAAATCATTTTAAATTGTCTGTTTTGTTTCCGCGATAAGGTTAGACTAGAGGTCAAATGAGTCAAATATCATGCTGCATCACACTTGAAGGAAGTTAACTTCCATTCATTCTGACAAGAAATATTGATTCAACCAACTCTAGAACTCTTCAAATGATGAATTAAACAACAGATTCCAACTCAAACGTAAATGACACACACGAGTTCCGCAGAAAGCGAGTAAAAAACCGTTTGTCATCTGTCGTTATCATCTCTGTCTCGAGGGCACATTCTGCGAATAAAATGTTTTATGCTAAATAACCGGATAAATCAGACACGCTGTCTAATCAAACAAACTAATCCACAAGAAGACAGAAACAAACAGGTGTTGCAGTGTCATAAAATCCAGAAATAATCCGAGGATTAATGACATCCACCACACATCGCCAGAGATTGATTCGAATATCAATCATAAAATCACCCCACGTGCTTTAAGACACGAATCCGTCCCAAACTAGACGCTGGCACGCGTAGAATATAAACCATTCTCATGCCAAATGTCTTGCGCTAATTTTATTCAAAAGTCCTTTCGCTAATCGTTGTTCTAGCTGTCAGCGTGTTTGAACGTTTAAAATTCCTCGGCAAGTAATTTTCCAATTCCAGTGCCACCAGGTGCCACCACCGATTACCCCGGTAAGCTTCTTGAGTGGTTTTCCGAAAACAATGCCAACTTGGGGGGATATAATGAATCCGAAATTAAAAATAATTGTTTCGCTCATCTTTGGATGCAATTAAGTTTCTCGTGGGATTATGTTTTGTTTCGGTTGACGTACCCAAGAGCCTGGTCCTCTTGACCACTCTCAAGTGACCCACAGAGCAGAGAGCACTGTGGTGGTGGTGCTCGGAGAGGTTTTTGATCAAAAACAATGAAAATACTTTTGGATGGTTTTGTCTAGAGGTTGTAGATGCGATCCAAGCTGATGATAGTGTTACGTGGGGAACTATGGCTTGACTGTGGTTTTGAATGCGCGCGCGTTAAGATGCCAACACGTAATTATGTACGAAAAAGATTTTGTTAAAAATTTTATTGTTGCCAATAGCAATTAATGGAAATTATTTGAGTCGATAGATATTCTGTGTTATATGCAAGGCTTGGGGAACTAGGTTAGGCAATAGACAGACCATCAGAGGTGCTGTTCATGTGTACTAAGAACGAAGGGATTAGGTCAGGGTTTTGACTGATCGCAATTAGCGCAAAAGTTTGAAATCAGATCACGATCGACTGATTGAAGCGATCGGAAATCCATCAGCGTCTTTACTTACTTCCTGTTTTTCCTTGTGGGTTCTCGGGCCGCTACTATGCCTACGCGCCATCGAGTACTGTTTCTGGAAAAGTGTCTCAATTCAGTCCAACTCTTGCTGAATTGCCATGACTCCTCTTCATCTGTTCTGTGCAAGGTCGACCTAACGGATGCCGATGCATAGAGTAGCTAGCAATTCAGATGTCGCCTTTCTGAAATGTGTGACTGATCCCCTGACACTGTAGTCGTTTGATCATTGTTTCCTAAGGACGGATTAGGGAATATTCGTTAGAGACATGATTACGCCGGAAAGTCCTGAAGATTTTTCATAAGACCCTACTAAAGAACGTTCGAGTTGATAGTAAGGTTCACCTTCGAATTGTTGGACCCATATACATATTATGCAGGGATAACATTGAAAAGGAGCAGACGTGGCTTGGTATTTAATCTGATTCTATTGCTTCGCCATAGACCACATTGTTCGATTCCGCCAACGGTGCGGGTAGTACTCTTAAGGAGCTCTCCAGTCTGTTCAGCGATACTGGCGTAAGCTGATGAGTTCGCCTGAATTGAAAGTATGATTCCTTAATCGTAAAAGGCTTGCATTTCACTCTCATTTGGTGGAAGCTCGTAATCCTATTTAACAGTGGTTATAACATAGTTAAGTGTTTTAAGTTCTGTTTAGGTGGAAGAGTCCTCTACTTCCCATCGACAAAGCAGCGCGAGGGACATCGTCAATCTTCAAAGCGATATTGGTGCAGCCTTGTCGAATCCCTCTATCAGCCTTCCTCTGGGCAGAATGTGACTTACTTGGATAACTTCTCTGTTAACACGATCGGTATTCAACGCACTGTTTACATATGAACCGCATCTGGTGTTCTTATGGCCGATACAAGGGGTCCAGACCGAAAACCTACTTATTCGGCTTCGAGGATGTCTTTAAGTCATTTCCCTGTTCGCTCAAGAACTACTTAAGCTACCTGAAGGCTGCATTTAAATAACTTTAGTACCTAGCACACTGCATATAATTTTCTTTCTTAGGAAGTCGGCGATCTTAAGTTTTTTCTAGAAGTGTAAAAGTTCGGAATTTCTTTCTTAGAGAGTTTGACGATTATTCCCTTCTTGCGAATTATCGAGGTACCTCTTGGCTGTCCAGATGTTGTTGGCATTATTCCTACGTCCTACTGGTTTCTTTGGTTCTTTTCAGTGCTTTTATCGCAGTTTTGACCTTAACTTTTTTGCAAGTCCTTTATGAGGCTCAAATTACGTGGTGAATATTTACTAACTCACTTACTTAGGTGGCGCTACAGTTCGTGATGAATCTGGGCCTCAACCAACAAGCCAAGTTCTTTTACAGAGTCTCCTTAGTTTTTCGGGATAGGGCCTTACTACTCCATTTCCTTCTTATCCCGAAGAAGCAGCGATTGGCAAGAGTGTTTCTTCGCTTGATTTCTGCGCTGATGTTGTTCTCGAATGTGATAGCAGAGCCGAGGTATACGAAGTCCTTAACTATCTCAAACTTATAGCTGTCTGTAGTGACTTTTTGTCCGAGTTGTCGGTGTTGGGAGTCCTTTCTTGTTGACAGCATATACTTTTTCTTGCCCTCATTGACCGCTAAACCCATCTTCGCCGCCTCCTTCTCAATACTCAAGAACGCTCCAGAAACATTACGCCGCGTTCTTCCGGTTATGTCAATATCGTCGGCGTATGCGAGAATTTAGACGGACTTTTGAAAGACTGAACCTCTGGTGTTGGCGTGTGAGTTCTGCACGACTCTTTCAACTATAATATTGAAGAAGTCGCGTGACAGCGCGTCGCCTTGTCTATATCCGTTTTTTACATGAGAGGTCTCGAAGAGGGCTTGACCGGCCTTGATGGAGCAGCGTGCATTCTCCATCGTCATATTGCACAAACGGACGAGTTTGGCAGGGAGGCCAAAACTATACATGGCTCTGTATAACTCATCTCTATAGACGCTGTCATACGCGGCCTTAAAATCGATGAAAATGTGGTGTGATTCGATTTGAGTACCTCGATTTTCTCTAAGATCTGCCGCAGTGTGAATATTTGGCCGATGGTAGACTTTCCTGGCCTGATGCCACACTGCAATGGTTGTTGACAAGCGGCTTCAGGCGCTCGCACAACACGACAGATGAAATTTTGTAAGCGACATTAAGAAGGCTGATGCGTCTGTAGTTGGCGTAGTTCAAAGAGTCTCCTTTCTTGAGGATCGTGCAAACGATGTTGAGGTTCCATTCATCGGGCATACCTCTTTCCAACCATATGAGTGGGTGCATGCTCCTTACCAAGTCATCGCCTGACGCTAGGCAGCTAGGCCATCAGCAGCAGCAGCTTCGTTGGTTTTAAGCGTTGATATGGCTATTTTCACTTCGTCCAGGTCGGGTGGACGGAATTGTTGGTCTTCGTCGTCCAGTTTGAATGAATGGTTAATTCTGCTTGACAGCGGGATTTGGTTCTTCGTAGCCATTAAACAGTATGCAAAAGTAGTTCTTCCATATTCTCAGCATCGACTGCGATTCTACTACCATGTTCCTGCTCTTTCTTTTTCCTCCTGAGAAGCTGGTGTTCGTTTCTTCTCTTCTATTAGTAGAGCTCGCGAGCAGCTTTGGTGTTTTTATGCAGCGCCGCTTTGTATGCCTCTTGTTTTGCTGCGTGCACTTGCCGCCATTCTTCGTCAAACCAGGGGTTTCTTGGTGGTGGTCTTTTAACACCCAGCACATCGGTTGCAGCTTCCTGGATGGCTTGTTGGCAATGTTTCCACTTGTCTTCGGTACTTGGTGCTGGCGGCTTTGGACTTCTCGATTAGGTTACTGAATACACGATCGGCAAAGGCTCTGGCAGTCTATTGCGATTATAGCTTTTCGACGTCATAAATACACGGTCCAAAACCGTAGCAAAATACTCCTACCATCTATCCTCCTTGGTCTTCATTCAAAATAAAAAGACAATCGTCTAGTCCTATATGCTCTTTTTAAAGACGGTTTTGCTGTACCTGTGAGTGTTGCTTGATTGTGCGTCCGAGAGAATTTTTCAATTGAACTTGAAACAGCAAAGGTGACTATGACGAAGTGACTTAAGTGAATACCAAGTTCTATCAGTGAATTTTTGTCAACTGACTAATAGTTAAAAAACTGCTTAAGCCGACAAGGAACTTGAGGTCATAAATGGGGGTTACTTCAAGTCGCCCGTCAATAACCTCCCCAAGGCAGGATTGGAAACTGGTTTTCAAATTTCGTCGGCAAATATTTTCCATCATAAATTCCCATTTCGAATATTAGCTAAATAGTTCTCATCATTTCATTAAGATGTTGATATAGTGTCGATAAAATTAGTTACAAAAGCGCCTACGTATGCAAATTAAATCACCACTCGGATAGTTCTTGGACCTATTTCATCGCAGTGGTTCCCCGTAATTAATTGAAATAACCAACAGACACCCAAGCGTACTGATATTGTCATGCTAAATTCTTAAACAATTCTATCCGCAGTTCTATACGTATAAATGTAAAATAAATTTAAATGCTAATTTGTGTAAACTGTGAACGAATTGGATCCGGAAATTAGCATCTCGCACCCTTAATCGAGTTTAGGGAGAATTTTTCTGAATGAATTTCACAGTGTTCGGTAAATTAGGATTTTTGTTTTCCTAATTTATTATTCGGTTGAACTTTTTCAATACCTCGGAAATCCATAAACAGAAGCTTAAAAAATTTGAATAGCTACTTAGCGAGTAGTGGGATGCTTTGACATGTGACTGCATGACTGTTAGAACCTTTTTAGCGAGATGTTGTTTCTTTTGATCTTCCGAACAAACAAGTTTCGTGATATCGGTGTCTGTTGATCTTGACATTCTGTAAGGAATAAGTGCCTGAGAACGTCTAACAGAGCAAACTCCAAAAACTTCTAAAGGGCGTTTCACGAAGAGGTGTGCAATTTGCTTTTTTCAGTAAAACTCTATATAATTAGCAAATTCGTCGATGGATCAGTCGAGACTATGGTTCCTACAGTCGACTTTTCGACCTGCCGTACAGCATTGTTTAGTGGAGCATTTGGGTATGGAACAGATAGTGTGACATCTTTAAATCTATCCCACGTTTTCATATTCTATGTCCATCTGTTAGCTCCTTGGTAATGCTCCTTCTTTTACACCTCTTCACTACATCCTTGGTTAGCATTAGGTTAGGGTTAGGTTAAGGGGGTGGCGGCTTGATGTCAGGCACCGTCTCACTCGGATCTTCAAGAATCCATTGTCTTCCCCGTTGTAAAACCTACATTCACGTTCCTGTTGGGAAAATAATGGATTATCTATTGGTTGTTAGTTAGCCCCCCTAAGCCACCCTGAATTCAGTATACATTTTAAGATGGTTCTGCTGAAGCTTGGGTAGTCGCAGAGAAAGTGTATCTTCCTCCGCGTCTACATCGCCACATCCTCTCCAGAGGTCAGTTATATTTAACCGCATTCTCCTTAGATGGACCCCTGCAGGTTGTGAAGATCCTGTCACTAGAGCTAAATGCGATTTGTTCAACGTAAGTATTTTCTTTGTTTTGCTTTAATTGAGCTTTAGCCACATCTTTCTTGATATGCAGCATGACGGAAGTGTGCTCCATCGCTCATCGGCAAGCTTCCAGAAGTCCAAGTGTATCTCTTGCTTTCGAACTTCCATAGGAGCCAGAACCGTGTGATCGGCTCAGTTCCGATCCGTTTCTTGCCTGTTTATCTGCCTTTGCATTGCCATCGATGCCTCGGGGGTCCGGGACTCAGCAGAGTGATACATTATGTCTTGAACTTAGGATCCCAAGCTCTCTGCGACAAATCTTTACTATAAGTGACTTGAGTATTGTGGATGACATGGCTTTGATGGCGACCTGGCTATGGATGTACATATATAACGATGTTTCTTCTCGGAGTTACCGAGGATAGTTGTCTTGCGGCCTCGGTTATCGCTAGAACTTCAGCTTGGAACACACTGGCGTGGTTTGGAAGTTTTATCGACCGGGCAATGGCAGGTTCTTCTGAGTGTATTTCGAAGCCTACCCCCTCATCAATTTTAGAGACGTCGGTCGCTGAAAATCGATGTATTGTCAGGTTTAGTGACCCTTTCTTCGTCCCAACTTTGCCTTGATGGAAGAGCGTTTAGAAATTGAGTTCGAAGTCAGGGTAAGGCGTCATAAATTCAGTTTTTGTTTCTAGTTTCGCCCATCTAGCGATACTGGTGTGACCTATTTGGCCCTTTTGCCAAAACCTAGATGCTTGCAGTCTTAGGGCGCTTTTTGCTGCCACTTCTTTAGTTGAATGTTAACGAAACTCTTCTACTGCTGAGGCTGCTGTAAATTGAATTTTAAACACAATATGCTCTTTGATCTGTCTCCAGGAGTATGTGCCTAGAGTCTAGGATGCTAAGGACATACAAAATCAGCCACTGGTCAGGTAGGGCTCTCAGACTATGGCACATTACTCGGTTCACATTCACATTCTCGGTGTATTATCTCCAGTTATCAACTTTCTATATAGTTTGCCAACATTCAGGTTCTTGACTAATTCGTATGCCAATGTCATAGCAATCGTTTGAGCACCCTAGATACCCCGTTGAGATCATCATGTCGGCACTTTTATTGGAATGCTTGTAATAACTTAAATACAGCCATCAGTCTCTCCTCCGTCCCATGCGTGTGTGTTGCAATTGATATTCTAATTAACTCTACCCCAGTTAGACTTTGCTTAACCTCTTGACCAACCGCACAAACGTCACTTTGCATAAATATTCGCACAACGAAGCAACGAAGAAATCAAGTTGTTCAATCTCTGCACCACAACTCCTCCTCTATCAAAACAGTTAATAACTCAATCCAGTCAAGTAATTTACACAAAATAATTGCTCTCCCCAGAGCAAGTTTTTTGACATATGCAATGCAAAATGGCAAAAGGTCAACTGCATGCTAATTCCGACAGTCTCTCTCTGTGGGCTGTTTGAAACTGGCCACACAAAACATCCCGAAACACCGATTGACGCGAGTCTATTATTATTTTGATCAGCACCGATCACGACAACATTGGCGTCAACTAGTTTTTCTATCAATTTTGGTCTCGAAAAGAGATCGTCACTCTGGGCAAGCGGTTCATGTCCGGTCGAAATCAGGGGTAGTCCCCTGTATATGGCTCATCCTACTCACAAGCTTCTGCCAAGTTCATGGACGGCCAGTCACATATTAAAATTCCGCACAACCACGAGGGGGGGGTCAGTTGTTGTTTTGGTCTGAAATCAGAATTCCGGTGAAATTCCCAGAATTTCAATGTCACTGTGACATCTCCCCCTGACCGGTCATCGCTTTGGAATGCAGGTTTTGCGTTGGCGGACAGCGTGATGACAAGCTTAATCGTATCATGTCCAAAATACGGATCATATGTTCGGAACGTACCTCGAAAAGTGTCTTTAAATGGACGGGGGAAACGTGCCATTGACATTTTTGACTTGAACATGACTTGGATTTGTAATTGCGTTACGATCAGAGGGACTGACAGAGTGTCGTGTACTATTTTTAGAAAACTTAACTAATCCGCCTCTCAGGGATGGGGTAGTACAAATTTTACTTCTTGACTGTGTTTGTGGAATCAATATTTACTTGCGTTTCGTTTTGAGTTATTAATGGTGACCCAAACATATCTAAACACTGTGGGCGGCATAGATTTGTTCTTGTGAAGAAATACGAGTACATTCCGTGTAATTTATGTGGATCTCTGGTTTGGTTGGAGGTTAAGTTTGTCTAGAGAGATTTATGCTTTCGATTTCGATTGGTGAAGTAGGGCATTATTCATGATATAAAGAAGCTTTGAACGGCCTTGGGTGTTCACGTAAGAGTTTCGCTCAACTCTATCCAATATTGGCCTCAAGTACTTGTTTGATTTGTTGTAATCTAAGCGTTGAGTTGGAATGACAGGAGTCCCTACGCCCACTGCTAATTACCTACAAAACAAACTCGTTGCTAGTACTTTACCTTGAGGCACTACTTTTATATTTTATGCCTGAGAAGCTGCTTCAGGTTTGAGGATCACATTTAAGGTTTTTAGTGCAAGTCAGTTCTCACGTTTTCTCTGGAACCAACGTCGCAGAATTGTAGGTCGAACTTGTCCATGGAATGAAAGACCGAAACAGAGCACCTCGTTGGGTTCATAGGGCAATTTCCCACTGATCTTGCCTGACCACGATTCCCTGTGCATTTGTCGCACACTTAAGATCCGAAGACGTGTCTCCGATGTCAAATTTCACTACAGATGTGCGAAATTACTCTCTACGTGTTCAGAGGAAATCAAGACCTGACTTTCCTGTATTGGAGAACCACCCAACCGGAATGCAAGAAATTGAAAATTTCAAGCAAAATGCTACATAATCCCAAGAAAACATTGTTACGCAATACCGGTATCTGCATCTCAGATTAACTGGGCGCGATCATCATCATCGTCATCATGAATGTTGTCATCCACGCCTTTAAAGGTGAAAGTGCTCACGCACACCAAATACTCGTATTCAGCATAAAAATGCATCTCACATAACATTTATCCCATAAAGGCTTACAAAATACAAACAAAAAGTATCTGATGGATAAACCGATCATAAAAAAGAAAGAAAACGTGCAAACCTTGGATGGAACACACTCGTACGTAGTTTTGTTTCCAAAACAAAGAACACACATCCAGGCGGTGTTACATTAAACTTCAACTCACGACATTTTACCATTGTCTGTGCGCCAAAAAAAGTGTTGAAGAGAAGGTGGAGTACAACCAAACCACCACCTACGCCTATAGAATCCATGACGTCGTTCGAACATAACACGATGACGATGGACGGAGTCGGTCAGTGAACACAAATTGTATCGCATTTATATCCTGTATACCTAGGGGGCAATACGCGGAACCTTTGTTCCAAGAAAAAAAAAGAAACGATTTCGTGATCTCTCTGTGGTTCTCCCGATTCGTTGATCCGCTAAACAATATCTCGGTTTCTAATTGACACATAAAAGCTACAGAAAATGTATCTCAATGTTCTGTGCGATGATTAAGATCTACCCTCGTAGCATTCTCTCTCTGTATGTCGGCATTTAATTGAGTGGGATTTCCCAAAGAATTAGACGGGGAATTGGCACCGCATACGACACATCCGCATCTGTTTTTGGAAGTTTTGCCGGTTGATGGAGTTGCCAAGTGGGTGGTTAAATACCTACCAATCAGCCTACATATGAGTTGATGTGCCATGCTACTACCGGGTAAAATTTGTTCAAATACTTGGTTTGCATTGCGGATCTAATCTGATCTTAGTTCGAAGAAGAAGATCGTTGATCTGCCAAAGATTGGTGATCACTCAATGGTCGGTTGTTCCTGTTAAAAATCGGTGATCTTCTGTCAGAGGATCGGTGATCTTCCGTCTGACGATCGGTGATCTTCTGTCTAAAGATCCGTGATCTTCTGTCTGAAGGTCCACAATCTTCTATTCAAACATCGACAAACTTCTCGTTAAGATTCGCGAGTTTCTATAAAACATCTGCGATCGTCTACTAAAGATCGGCAATCTTCTGCCAAGAATCGGCAATCTTCTGTTAAAGATCGACAGGTTTTTGTCAAAAAACGGCGATCATTCGTCAAGGTTCAGCTGTTTCCATTTCGAAGAAAAAACACTTCAACTTGGCAATGTCAAGCATCTATTTTCCCATTAAAGTCCAGAAGCTCCAGAAATCCGGTTGTGTGCCCCCAAACAAACACCATTTAGCTGGTTTTCGTTGGAAGACTCACCGATCAAGAGTGCTTATGATTGTTTCCTTTGTTATGTCGGTTCTATAATGTCTATCGTTTTTCTTCAAAATAATTACATAGAACTCCCGTTTGATTAGAGAACAATGAAAACGATTGCCGAAACCGGACTTTTGAAGTATACATATAAGTTTCGCTTTTTCAGAATCGCTCTCCTTATTCGTTGACAGAAACAAACTTGTAACGCGCGATGAGAAATTAATCATAATTGCTTGGGCTACTATGCTAGGAAGAGAGAATCAAGCTGAATTAAGCTGTGAATTGATGATGAATTGGGCGTAATAATGCCAAGCTCCCAGGTTGCGGGGTAAAAATTAATTAAATGCCGGAAAAGCTAAGCTTGACACCTAAAGAGAATGCCGCTTTGCTCAAGGTCACGTTGAATGTGAGCCAAATTAGAAAGGTTCTCAGCAAGATGATATTGTTGGTGATGATGATGACGACAACGACGACGACTGTGCTGTGATGACTGGTGTGATTCAAACTTGTTGCTTAGAACAGACAAAAGTTTGTTGTTTTTGCTATCGTCGTTATGATTAATTGACACGAATTAATGAGAGATTAAATCGTCTATTTATAGAAGTGGGGGATAAGTGGAGACAATAACGAGCGTGTTATTGAGAATTTCCTATTGTTTTTGGGTGCTAATCCAATTGTTTCCTATGTTTGTTTGTTTGTAAGAGGCATGCGGCGTCTGGTCTATTGGA
This sequence comes from Matsumyia berberina, assembly GCA_917880715.2. NCBI lineage: Eukaryota > Metazoa > Arthropoda > Insecta > Diptera > Syrphidae > Matsumyia > Matsumyia berberina. The sequence goes on along the minus strand of OU862870.1, from coordinate 75,701,608 downwards.
TTCCGGGTGTTGTAGTTCCTGGTTTGGAAGCGCCATCAATTATTAAACCATCCTACTCAGTAAGGTCCACTCATGTTACTGGCATTCATTTCTCTCATTGACGTATGTTTATCTTACTGTAGTTTGATCGTCGCCTCATTATAGCCCGATCCTCGTCTCACCTTAGGTCGACCGTCCTTTCATTGTAGAATGATCGTTGTTTTATTATATTCCGATCGTCGCTAGATCAGCGTCTCATTGTAGAAAAATGGTCGTCTCCCATTGAATGATTGTCTTCTCGCTGTGGAACGATCGTTGTCTTCCGGTAGCTCGATTTTTGTCTCAATATAGGTCGTATTCATGGGGCTTCAAAACGATTGTGGTCTCACTTTAGAACGATTGTCGGCTGACTATAAGTCGATCGTCGCCTCACTATAGTCCGATCCACGTGTCACTATAAGTCGATCGTCACCTCACTGTAGCTCGATTGTCATCTCAATATAGCTCGCTCATCGTCTCATTGTAGAAAGATGGTCGTCTCCATATTGAATAGCCCGATTTTCGTCTCAATCTTTATCGCACTTAAAAATGGTCGTTGTCCTCTATAGTTCGATCGTCCTTTAACTGGAGAATGCTCGTCGTCTCTTTATAGTCCGATCGTCGCTCGATTGTCGTTTTTTTTTTATAGAACTAACTCTAGAACGATCGTCGTCTGACTATAAGTGACCTATTGTCGTCTGACCATCGCTACCTCACTGCAGTTTGATTGTGTTACTGTACAACGATCCTCGTTTTACTATAGTCCTAACGTCGTCTCACTATAGTTTGATCGTTCTTCTAATCTAACTGAGTCGGCCTGGTATTGTCAGAATTAGGTTCTGGGAAAGCCCTTAGCAATACTCGTTGAGACTAGAGAGCACCATCATCATCATAATCATTGTCCAATGGCCCGCTTATCCGCTATGAGCGTCGCGGGCTAAGGGAGCTTAAGTGGACTCTCCACATTTCCCGATCTTCCGCCATCAAATCTAAATCATCATTGGCTGTCCCCATATGGGTAGAGGTGAGATTTCGGACATAATCCTGGGCCTACCTAGGGGACCCCTACCTGATAGCACTGATTCCCTGGCACGTCTTGGAAACCGAGTTGGGAACATGCTTTTAACGTGTTCAAACCATCGAAGTATGAACCTCTCCGTATGAAGAAGTAGCTGCTCGACATTGAGTGCCTCGCGGATTCCGCTGTTCCTAACCCGATCTCGACGAGTCACCCCAACAGATCCGCGACCTTATTTTCTCGGTCATTATCCAAACCAAACAAGCTCTCAAGGATAACTCAGTATTGCTCCTACCATCACTCGTGAATAGAATCCCGAGATACTTAAACTTATCCACCTGTTTCAATGGGATTCCACATACATGCAGAGTGCATTGAACACTCTTTCGGAAAATTACCATAATCTGTAATTTGTTCATGTTAGTCGTCATCCCAGCTTCAACACAGACGGCTACGAACCTATCTAGCGTGCGCTGAAGTTCGGTCTGAGTGGACGTAAGGATGACCAACGCAACAGCGAAAAGCAGATGACTTCTCCTTAAGTCTCGACCACAGCTCTGGAACGCGCTTCCAACACCTTAGGAAAAAACTTTTCCATTGGTCATTTTGAACTCTATATGTCATAATTTAACCTATGCAACCACCTCTATCGCCTTGCCCTAAGACTGGGTCTTGTTGTACAGTAATTTGTATATTTCGGTAAAGAAAGAGTTAAAAAACGCTAAAAAACAGAGTCAGTGATCGTGCTCTTTCATTGCGTACCACAACACTGCTAGAACTAGCAACGCAGCTGGCGGGTGTACTTCTCAGAATTCAATAGATTGTCAAGATTCAAGGCCTTTGATGAACAAAATTGATTAGATTCCTCGAAATAATCACCACAACTGCGTAGAGACGTAAAATTCGTAAAATTTCAAACTAATCTCAACTTGAAATACTAAGAGTAGCTCAACCCACCTGTCAGTCAACACATGCTACCGGAATTCCACCAAAATAAAAAGTCCAACTTCCACCCCGATTCGCGTGTCTGCAATAAATTTCCGATTACTTCCACTTGGCAACTCCATAAAACGCCAAATCAACACTTAATTAGTTCTAAGCTCCGATTGCGTATTAGAGCACAAGTCCACATTAAAAAAAAAAAACAGCGCGCCATTTAAAGTGGCTAATTAAATGTGTTTCCATGTAATTGCCTTCGTTCAACCACCAGCAGTTCACCCAAATAGACAAAATGTCTGTCGGTCCCAGCAAAGCACTGAAATATACCCGCGGTCGTATCGCGTAATTGCCCAGCCAAACAATTTATTGCATCTTGCGTATTTCCATATGAATGACTGACAGAGGAGCGACTTCACGGTTTCCCTGTAATTTTACGCCCAAAATATCCAGACAAGTGTCAAAAAAAAATCACAGTGGACACCGCACATGACGTCTCTCATTCAGCTGACATGTGTCATTTGAAAGAGAATTTCTGTTTGTCAGTTCCTCATGACTGATCAAGTGATCGGACGACAATCGAAAATGATCGTAAATGATTGTAAATCGATTGGAAATTTATGGAAATTTAAACTAAAAGCGGTCGAGAGACATATGCATAAAGATGGCGCATTAAAAATCACCACAGGTTACTAAAATTTAGTTAAGTAGATCGATTTTGAATACAAATAGCCACCAACAGATTGAGACTTCAAAATACCGGCCTAATGTAAAACCAATCGCGAGAGTCAATCGACAAAAGAAACTAAAAATATCAATTCAAGGTTAAGGCTTTGGCTTTGGCTTTAGCTTGGCTTGTCTTTTATAATTGTTTTTGGAGGTGATTTTCGTATTAATTATGAGAGTTGTAGCTGATGGATTTGGTAACATCCAGTGATGGGATTGTACATTGAAAGAAGTAAATGTAAACACGACCCTTGAGTTTATTTATGATTTGTTTGTTGTTTGTATACCCAAACGCCCAGAGATCAAAGTAGCTTGTTGGAAATGAAAGCGGGAAAGCCCCTGGATTGTTGATTTAGAACAAATGTGTAAATTTTGAGGCAAAAGGCATTGACCCTCCACAGCGGATAGTGTAAACACATCCATCCGCCATTCTAATTTATGGCTAATTTGCGTCAAATTAGTGTCTGTGATTCACTCTAACGATACGAATGATGTGATCTTGATAATTGATAAGGAACAGGCTTCGGGCACCGCGCAATCACTGATTACTGTCGTCTTGGTGAAAGCCAGTTGGACTGAACACATCGATAGATAGTACGATCACTTTGAATATGCAAATTATTTTCTAAGCTCAGTTCTAAGTTGGGCTTCTCTGGAGCTTATATGCCTATAGCACGAACCATCTCCTAGGAATTTATTCCCACATTTTCTCCGTCACACTTCACACCGACTCCGTAATTGCCAGTCATGCCTATCTAAGCCTGGCTTATAGCTCCGGGGTGAGCAACAAACCAACCGGCAAAACGAAAAAGAAAAAAATCTTATCATGTAGGTATCTAATGACTTTTTATTTATATTTCATTCAACGACGACCACACTCACTTTCAATTCATGAAGCTTTGCCGCTGCTCGGTGAATGGTTCCGCGTTCTAAGCCACTGATTCAAACACTCGGTTTTTTTTTGTTTGGTTGCAAAAAGCTAAGAAAATAAATTGTATTTCAATGCCATTTAGAGTTATTTATGAGGATCTAACGTTTATTAACGCGGACACATTCTATTAATACTCTTGTGTGTGCCGAATTGCTGACTTGAAACCGGCACTCTCATGCTTCGCCACAATTCATTTGTTTGACTAAGTAAATGAGAAAATCATTTAGAATGCATCATTAGTTACGGATGATGAATTCATAGGAATTTGCAATCTTAATGGAAGAGAAACAATAATTGCGTAACAGATGACCTTACCGAATAATATCGTTCCGGTTTTCGTCATTGAAAAAGAGAATTCTAAGAAGAGCTTTGCTAGTTACTCCTGCTCGTTTATAAAGACTTAAGTCGTCTTAAGAGATTTGGCAGCACTATCTCCGCAAAAAGAGGATGAATCACAAACATCCGCTTTGACGCTAAACATAATAGTTCTTTGGACAACATTTTAAATTCCAAGGTTCGTCCGGGTTCAAATTTTATAAAAACCTAGACTGATGACCGTCTGAGCCCGTATTGAACCAAACTAGAACCCCAAGACCGATTAGTGTTCAATGAGGATCCTTCCTATCTCAAATATTGAAAGCCCAACTCCCTGTTTTTGCAGACTTAATCAGAGCCCTTGTTGAGCTAAACCATGAGTTGCAAGTGGCCTAATTGAAGGTCAATTTTTGAATCTTTATTCATTTTTCTCAAGCAAGGCTTGGGTTTTCTGTCGGATGTCGTGTTAAGTATTTATTTACTTCTATGGACTGATCCCACTGAACAAGGTTTCAGATTAGACTTGCAGTCAATCTTACTTTGATCTTGTTTCAATGTTCTTGCCAGTGTTGCTACGCGACTTCCTATGTACCTACTTTCCCTCTGCCGCTTGAAAGTCGGTGGAGGGCGTTGTTCGAAAGAAAAACTTAGTTTCCTGGGCTGTGCGTCGACCCATATTTTCCAGCCATACAGTGGAATTACATTCGTGATTTAAATCCGAAATTTGCGTTTGCCCTCCGGCGGGTCTTCTTAGTTTACAGTAGGTGACCAACAATATGGTGACCTTTGCAGTCCTATCAGATGCGGACTTGTTTTCGTATCAAAATATGAGAAACCTTAATCCTAAGGTCGCTTACTGCTTCCTTTGTGAGTATAACGTCTGAGCCCACTTTAAAAATTGTCCAACTTCGTCTTCTCTAGTGAACTCGTCTCATGAATTGCTTAAGGTTTCTTAGTGCGAATTCCGCTTTCACGTAAAAGTGTACCTGAGGCTAACTTTCACAATCCGCAAAAAATATTGTGGTAGGTAGGTACGGTTGGCTTTAATCAGGCTCACCCAATTAGATAAGTATGGAGCCGTTTTGATACCACGACTCTTGAGAACCTGTTTTGGTTGAGAAGCGTGAGCACGGGTTCTTGTTTGGTGATCCTTATATCTAGTCTTACTTACTTACTTACTTAAGGTGGCGCTACAGACCGGCGTGGTCCTGGGCCTCAACCAACAAGTCTCTCCAGCCAGCTCGATCTTTAGCCAGCTGCCTCCAGTTTCGCACGCCAAGTTGGTTGAGGTCCCCTTCCACTTGAGTGCGCCACCTGAGTCGCGGTCTTCCTCTACTGCGCTGACCCTCGGGTGTGGATTCGAAGATTTTCCGAGCTGGAGCATTGGTGTCCATCCGCTCTACATGACCCAGCCACCTCAGTCGTTGGACCTTTACTCTTTTGGCCAAGTCGATGTCGCTGTACAGCCCGTACAGTTCGTCGTTGTATCTCCTCCTCCACTCCCCGTCTATGCAGACGGGACCAAAAATCACCCGAAGAATTTTCCTCTCGAAACAGCCAAGAGCAATTTCATCCGCTTTAGATAGAGTCCATGCCTCTGCGCCGTAGAGCAGGACTGGGACGATTAAAGACTTATAAAGGGTCACCTTAGTTGTTCGAGAGAGGGCTTTGCTACTCAATTGCCTTCTTAGCCCAAAGAAACAGCGATTGGCAAGAGTTATTCTTCGTTTAATCTCAGCGCCGGTGTCATTGCCTGAATTTATAGTGGAGCCTAGGTAGACAAAGTCCTTAACTACCTCAAAGTTATAGCTGTCTATAGTGACGTTCTGTCCGAGATGTCGGTGTTGGGTGTCCTTTCTTGTTGACAGCATATACTTCGTCTTGCCCTCATTGACCGCTAAACCCATCTTCGCCGCCTCCGTCTCGATACTCACAAACGCACCAGTGACATCACGCTGCGTTCTTCCGATTATGTCAATATCGTCGGCATATGCGAGTAATTGGACGGACTTTTGAAAGATTGTGCCTCTGGTGTTGGCGCGTGAGTTTTGCACAACTCTTTCAAGGACGATGTTGAAGAAGTCGCATGACAGCGCGTCGCCTTGTCTAAATCCTTTTTTGACATCAAAGGTCTCGGTGAGGTCTTGACCGACCTTGATGGAGCAGCGTGCATTCTCCATCGTCATCCTGCACAGACGGACGAGTTTGGCAGGGATGCCAATCTAGTCAGTAGATTTAAAAAAAGACAGCCTATCAGAAATATTTTTGTACCCTGTAAGCGCAAACGCATGGACTCTGTCTAAAGCGGATGAGCTTGCTCTTGGTTGTTTCGAGAGGAAAATTCTTCGGGTGATTTTTGGTCCCATCTGCATAGACGGGGAGTGGAGGAGGAGATACAACGACGAACTGTCCGGGCTGTACAGCGACATCGACTTAGGCAGAAGAGTGAAGGTCCACCGACTGGACACCAATGCTCCGACCAGGAAAATCTTCGAATCCACACCCGAGGGACGGCGTAGTAGAGGAAAACCGCGGCTCAGGTGGCGCACGCAAATGGAAGGGACCTCAACCAACTTGGTGTGCGAAACTGGAGGCAGCTGGCTAAAGATCGAGCTTGCTCGCGACGCTTGTTGGTTGAGGCACAGGTCCACCCCGGACTGTAGCGCCACCTTAAGTAAAAAAGTAAGGAAGTGTTTTCTACGACGTTTACGAGTACATGCTAAACGTCATCTCTTTTTTACTTACCGGGCCTACGCCAGGCAGGGGTTAGCTCTAAACGGCTCACTCGTGGCAAGGGTCCACACCCCGCTTGAAGCGGTGAATGACAAATCGAATCATACTTCCTGCAGAAGGCCAACCTCAAATGGAGGGGATTAGCTAACTGCGTCATATCAAGGAAGATATAGCCGACCTACGATACAAGTAGAACAAGAGATCTCCTAACCAAAACACGCCAGAATAACATCGATAACCATGGGGTATTGGCCAATTGGAGATCATGCGGCCACACTGAGCTGGCCCGACAGCTCGGGATAAGCCAAGGCCTAGCTTCTCGCAACCATTCATGTTGCGGACCTACAATTTATTGCCAACTCCGGACGGTGAATTGAGAAGCTCTTTCATGGCAGATTATACTCCCGGAGGCTTTTCAGAGGTGGTGCCGCGAAAAATGTTCGGTGGAAATGGCTGGGGCTTGAACCGCTCGGTCAGCAGTGCAGTCCGAATTGCTCTACAAATGGATCACGGGGACTAGGAAAATAAGAGTAGAGTTCAAATAGGTCTGGAACGGATTATCGCGTTCCTCTTATTCATATTTACCACCACGGTGATCCTTGTCGAGTGTTGGTTCTTCTGCTGAACCAACTAAATGTTAACAAACCACCTCCTACAATTTCCTATTTTAGAGTGGTCTCTCCGTCGTCGTCCAGGAGTAGTTGTTCTACTGTTTCATCTCAACGGCCCTTACCACCTGGTCTACACTACTCCTTTTGTAGTGTAGTCTCTCTGAAATTGTCCTGTGGATATGTCGCCTGTCCTCACGGCATCAGCAGCTTTTCTATGAGTTGTCCTGCATTGCCCAGCAGGCATAGAGTATCCAAGCGATAGAGTTTCCGAGTTTTCGTTGGGTTTTCCAATTCTTTGTGTAAAATGTCATCCTTTAAGTACCTGTCGACACATGTTGAGCAAAAGCTGAGGACAGATTTAGTCTAAGTAGTGACGTAATGGCGATATTGCCAGCAGTTTTTACATCTTCAATGTTGCGAGTAGTGGACGTAGTACAGAATCATCTGGTAAGCCGCCGGTGGGATAAATAAGTTTGTGGGACACGTGCACCTTACAATCGTTTGCTGTAAGTGTGACATGAATCCCACTGTTTCCAATTCGTTTTTCTCACATTTTCCAAGTCAACAGCTCCTCTTCCAAAATGGACAATTTGTATCTCTTCTCGTTGACCATAAGTGGACCCATGTCACCTACTTATTTGTCAAAACTGCCTAAACCTCTTGACCATAAAGTACGGGTATACACTAGCATTTAAGTGTCCAAATGATTTATTGTCATTTCCGTTGGCTCTTCAGCATCTTCGGTGTCTGTCGTCTCGCACCAGTTTTTTATTGGCAACTTTTTTTTTTCTATCTCTTTGTGGGTATCAGATACCTTTTGAAATTCCATTACTCGCGACAATGACTACGATGGCGATGATGATGATGATGATGCATAATAACACTTGGCACTAACGCTCATACCAGGCTAACGTGTCTGTCGTCGGTGCGCATTCAAGAATGAAAGAAGCAATAAACACAACAACAAAAAAAAATTAAATAAATTGCCGATGATTAGTTACAGGGTGTTGCATAATTTAAATGTGTGATGAGAGAGACGACCTTGAGATAGTGTGCGCACTCTGGTCGTAGATACACTGGTTTCTTTTTTCTTTGTTTGATTGTGCGCTGTGTCTTGAAGCAGGTCTTGAAGATTAGTCTGCGACTTCAATCCAACTGGTTAAGGAAACTGAGTTTACAGCGATTCGGGTCATAGGTTACTTGGTTTTCGAAGTCCTGGCGTTAGCTACTGGTGTACCGAAGCCCAATCTTCATATCTTCTCAGCTCAAATTAAGTGTGAATGTCATCATTCGAACCAACAAAGCCCAGAATTACCTCATAAATCTTCCAAATTATCACCAACACTCCATGCTAAATCATTGACATTGGTATATGCCCCAGATGTCTCGCTATTTCACAACCCATTCCCCATATGATCCGTTGGATTTCTCATTTTATAAGTTCAGTTGCGCGTACGCATCTTACGCATCCATTTGCACCTCACTGCGTAAAGGCGATAATCGTGTGTTTATCACACTTTCCCTCGGCGACACGCTGACGCGAAGTGAGAAAGAGGTCATGTGCCATCATATGGTTTCCTTCTCGTTACATAAGACACACTAACAGATATTACGCACGAAAGAAAGAGGAACACATGGAAGCAGAAGCAGATATGTATGTAGATACGAAAGAAAACAAGAAAAACGTATCGAAAGTGAAATTTTCTAATCGCACGAGCAGACCGACGCGATGCCGCTGCCGCCTTGTCGTATTAAGTTTCACTATTGCGATATCGGAAAACATCACCAATGACAGCATCAGCCGGCAGCATTTGGTTGGTTGGCTATGTGTGGTGGCCGGCTTTGGTTGCGGGTTTACAATGTAACACCTCGAGTCCGATTGAAGCTTGAAGCTACACCCCTAAAACATAAATCGTTACAAAGCTTCCTTTTCAGCTCATGTCACTGCTGGCCTCCAGCTAACATCAGGGAAATTGGGCATCGCATGACGTTTCTACTTGATTGCGTATACCATGTGTATGACCAATGTATGTACATGGTTGGTACAACTGTCAACAAAATTATAATTTATTTTCCGGTTGAGATGTATACATACAAAGGAGAGGTTGAGGTGAAGGATAGGTTGGCTTAGGTCGGGTACAATCTGGTCAAGCTAGTAGGAAGTAAGCGAAGAACTTTTGTGTTCCGCGTAGGATTTCAATGGTAGACCTGGGCGTTTGCTTATTTCACAGGGTGAAGCAAAGAATGGGGTCAGCATAGGCATGTTGCACACAGAGAGTTGTTGGCTGAGTACCGCAATGAAAGAGATGAATTGCTATAGCCACACGCCAGCATTGTTTCAATAAGTGGACCATGTCGTTACCCAAATAGCAAAATGGAAGAATTAGCTGAAATAGGTACACGCCAGCGTTCTTTTAATCCAAACACGTGTCTAAGCATAAATTCCTCTTTATCTTGGTAGCTTTGGATTGTCTCTTGTAAAAGATGTGTCAAGTTAAGATATCTATCATTCACACTTGGAAGACTGTTTTATTTGACCATAAATTCTAAAGCCGGGCTTATAACTTTCAAACTTCAATCGTACAATGGCGCTAATTAGTGGTCTACAATAAACATAGAACGGGGAGTTTTTGTTTTTTCAAGTGAATCCCAACCAATTAGTTCTGTTTCAAGTTTCATCCTGGAACTATCTGCCGTTGAACTCGTTTTTCATTCGATCGCGGCAGGTGGTCATTGTTCTTAAACTTTGTCAAAGGCAACCGGATGTCTTCGGTGAGTTCATATCGCGCTGCATGACACCAAAGAAAACAAATTATGAACCAATTTTTTGGCACCATCCTACAAACAATAAATGTTTTGACACATAGACAGTTCCTATTAGCATATCTGTGCTTCCTCTTTTCCCCTTCCATGTCTGCAGGTTAAGTCCCCAAATTAACACGAAATTCATTTGCATAATAAGCCAGGTTGAAGCCAAGAAAAAATCCACACACAAAGCTCTGAGACTAAAAATGGAATGGCACACAACAACAGGTGATCTGAAGTAAAAGGGAAATTTGCGCAAAAAAAAATCGCGACCGAAACTGAAACCCCCCGCTCGTGTATCATTGTGTTTCGATCGTTCAACAACATTATCTCAAGACATCTGCCACCAGTCCTCTCATTTTTGCATTTTTGGCTTGACGACGCTTAGCACTTGTATGTCACTGCCGTGCATTAAGGCACAGACAATCCGTCAGTGTTCCGTCAACGACCAAAATTTGACAAGCAGCAAGGAGCTCTTCGCTTTGTTGTGTCGCTTCCAATTTTCATGTCAAGTTTGACAATGATTTTGACAGTTGACAAGTGCGGTCTAATTTTGCAGTTTAAACGTCATTAAATCAGTAATTTCGGTCAATTATCAGAGATACACCAGAAAATTATGCCATTTGTGCGTGTCACTGCCATGATGATGGATAATGGATAAATGTCTGTGGTTGGCCGATTTTTCGATCGGTTGCATGCATTTCGTGCGTCTATTTCGAATAACTGTTTCTCCCCCGCTTCGGCGGGTGTGATTAAACCACTTGATAGATCATTTCCAGCGTTAGGCCGTTAATTAAGATCAGAAAAATGCTTCCCCACACTGTGTGGGGTGAACAATGTAACTTTCAGTTGGTCATTCCGTGTACAGCGTCATGTCACGCAAGCGAATTTGTTGGTCGTGTTGGTTTGTTTGACGATTAAAAATTTTAAATTGAGAGATCGTAAACTAGTTTTTTATTTTATTTTGGAATTTCATAATGGAAATCAACACTAAAATCGTGCCACTTGAAATGGCGATAAATTTTAAATTCAAATATTTTCGCAAGACAATTACAAAAATGATTTTTGGTGTCGGTATCGGTGCGGTGTTCGGTGTGGGGTCCGATGTTTTGGTGTTACTGTGTCCGCATGGCATTATTTGGGGGAATTGCGAAAAAAAAAACACAGCAATGACGGACGGCAGATGGGTGTTTTTGGGGGAAATTCACAAATGAAATGCGTTCTTGAGTTGTCAAGTGGTTCCAAACAAAGACGAGAATTTATGTTTTATTTCGGTTAGAGGTTGGGGTTTATCCCCCAAATGACTTGATGGTGTCATTGGCATTTGATTGGATTTTAGAGAGTGCTCTGTCGCAGCTCATGCACCCAGGTGTTTCCTAGGAAATGAGACTCTAGGGTGTCGTCTTTTTTTATGTTGTAAGCGTTCTTCGTCACTACTGTCCTCGGTTTCCCGGCATTTTTCGAAGAACCCAAGACTGCATAAGTTGATCAGTTCTTGCAAAATCTCGTATGTGTTACCCTCGTAGTACAATTCCTATTATTCTGTCTTCCGTCTCCATCAGCAAATCCGAGAAGTCAAGATCCCCTGTCAATTGCTCTTTTTCTTTCTGGAAATACTCATGTGTGCCGCAACAGCATAAACAAAACCAAAAGAATGGATTTCCATGCGTGGGATGCACATATACTGACTCCCGAGAAGGCTTATTGCACCTGTATACACCGATAAACAGCTTGGATAGTTAGATACACTTTACCACCGACTGTGAAGTCAAGAGGCACTTGTACCTCCTACCAAACCGCCCGACAGCGCACCGCCACCGTCGGTCGCTGTCGTTGTGGTCTCATTGTGAAAACACACTCCAAACCATATCTCTCGGGTTTTTTTTTACTTTTTTTTTGCGTACATGCACTGAGATACAAATAAGAAGCCCAAGAAGGCTTCAGAAGTTGAGAAGCTCTCTAAGGTGCATTTTAACACGTAAATTGTATCTGCTTACCATCAGTTGAGATAGTTTTTGTTGCTTCTACTCCCCAAGCACAAACAATTGTTGGTGCTGCCGCTCAAATAAGATACGTACTCGTATGTGAACGTGTCGAAAAGTCGCGATGCTGCATGCACACCGGGAGTTGCAATGATTGCGCAACTGTTCCCCCCCTGCGATCCATAGAGAGATACACAGATCTTGTGGTGTAGTTTCAGGTGAATAATTTCATCTACAATTGGGTATCTCCAGCTAGAGATTGTTTGAGTTTTCCTTTAGCATGATGATGTCGACGGTGGGGAATTTGTGATGAGAAAACAATTGATTGCCACTTGACGATGTTTGCACGACGAAAGTTGCTTAGTTACTTGGAAACCTCTCCGGATCGGGGTGAAGTGCTTTTGATCCTGACATTTGGGGCTATGAGGAGCAAATTAGCATTATCGTGTCAAGTAGCGAAGTGGGTTCGGTTCAGCTCACAATTGAGGGTTGTGAAGTTCAATATGGTTGTGGTTGATGTTCAGGTGGGGGTTTTCCACTTGTCGGTTGTTGGCGTGGGAAAATCCAGATTGAATCGGTATAGAGGTGACTCTTATTTGAATTGGCGAATTCTCATTCCGGTCAATAGGATCTGAAGTCTTAATTGGACTTTCAGGGTGCAGTTGTCTTAGATCCCAACGATGTAGCGTGAGACTACCAGCCGTATCCCTCCGTTTTATTACAATGGATCCACCTTTGGTCTAAGTTAATCCTGATTCTGAATCCTGATGACCACTCCTGCGTTTTGAAACACACAAATTCCTGTGCCCATTCTACAAACAAATGTTGTCTTAGAACTCTGGTTTTTCTAAGACTTGGGAATGTTAATACAAAATTTCTGTCTTCTCTTGATTGCTAAACTTAGTCTTTGGGTTTGAATTTCTTCTCCCTCACTTAGCATATCCGTTCTTATTGCATCCTCTTCCACAATCAAATCATATGATCATCACCCACCTATTCCGTGAAGATCACTCTGAAGAAAACCTTTCACATTGCCACTCACGTGCAGCATCAACGTGCTGAACCGTACATCTACTTACAGAGCAAGGCATTTACCAGTGCCAATGTAAATCACATGCAAATGCCGATGTCTGCACTTTGACCACACGACAGGGAGGAAATTAATTATCCACTAAACCGAGGGACCCACTCCACAAGGCATAGTATTGCATAATTGATTTACCAATTTCGGACCACCAACGAAAAGAGTCTCTTGAACGCAGGACCACTGTGACAACTGGCCTGTGATACCAAGGGTCCACAGGTTATAAGATATGGAAAGACTCATTTAACCTACGTTGAGGCATAATGGCCATAATGGACCAATTCATGAGCCAACTATGATTACAGTGAAAGACTTCGTCGGTCGCCATTAAATTTTATTTATTCGACTGTGTGCCTCTGTGGAATCGTTTGTCGATTGTATGCCTATGCCTCTGGCATGTGAAATTTATCGATAAGGTCCTAAAGGTAGCGTGGCAGACTCTGCTGGGAGGGCCAAGGAGTTTAATGCCTCCGTGCGAGCGAACCCGCAATGGTGGATGTGAAGGAGTTTTATGGTTACCGAAACCAATTAAGAAAGTTTCTACGAGTATTTGTGTGTTAGGTGCGCAACTATATTTATTAAGCTGTCAACGATAAATTATAATATTTCTGCGAATTGCAAGTAAATTGGTGGAGATAATCGAACGGATACACTGGGGCTATCTGGTCAGTTCAGTGGTGCATGGGTCCGACGTAATTATATAGATTATCGGATTGATTTAGTGCGATCTGGTGATTATCGTTTATCGATTTTTGATTGGACTCTACTGCAAAGCGCTGCATGTATCGGTGGGAATATCCGAAATTGTAAATTGATTTTTCGATTTTCACCGAAATAAATTGCCATCGAACACGAAAAGGGTGGCGCCTTGTTTGGGTATCGGCGATGGATGGATCCCGTTAGTAAGATTCCAGTCTTTCTCTGTCCATCTTTTTGAATGGTAATCGTTGGTCTTTCATAAAAGATGATAAGGGGGTTCTGCAAGCTTTGCTTAGACAATAAAATGAAGAGCGCGCGAAACGAGTCGGCCGACTGAAAGGCTGTTATTGCGTACTCTTGCTAGATAGTAGATACTCCAAAGACTTATCTCCAGGTCCTGGTACTCGAAAAACCTAAATGGGAGTTATATTTACGACTCTGGCTCTGTTAGTATCTACTTATTGAACGTTCCAAAATGTCATGAAGTCCCTCTCTAAAAAATACCATCTGTCGTACCCTTGGCTCAAAGAAGACCTCGAAAACTTCCCAGTCCTAGGAAGAACGCAATAGAAGACCCTGGGGTCCATGTGAATACTGATCTGAAGCATCTCAAGGGCAAAGGAATCGAGGACCTGGCCTTCATGAAAGGAACAGGAAGGCTCGCCAGAGTATACTAGTTTCCCTATATTTTTCCAGGCGATAGAAGCACCTTGGGTCCATTTGGATACTCGATCTGAAGCATCTCAAGGACAAAGGAATCGGTGACACTCTGGCCTTCACGAAAGGAATAGGAAGCCTCGCCAGATTGCACTCCGCTCACCCTCATATACTTTACCATATCATATTCTTGACTCTAGCTCTAGCTAAAAAATGGAATCTTAGGTGTGCGGGATGACCCTTGCATCGGTAGTTTCAAGAAACTTGCAAAATTCCTATAATTTCTGTGTCATTCCCAAATTACTCGTAACTTTTCCTTCCAAGCTACACATTATCATGATTCATGTTGTGCATCATTTCAGCAAGAATGTCATTTCAAAAAGATAGTGTGTAACCAACTTCAGTTAGTCTTAGAAAACATAGAAAACTAAGCGTTCATTTCCTAGATCCTCATCTCAGCGGAATTTTCAAGCAAGTGCTCTAAGTATTCGTAGTCAATGGCACGACAAACCCCCGAGGGTACAATTTTTCATGAAGAAGCTTCTCAATTCGTCATTCAAAGTCAGCAATAATTTGTAGGTCCCTTCCATTCGTGCACAACTTACGCCCACAACATGAATATGCGTCTCTCTTGTAACTTAGTTTTCTATCTTCGCTGAGCCAGCTTGTGTTCTCTGCATCGTGGGAACTTACGCCCTTTCATGGCGAGAGTTTAGAAGAGGTCTCTAATCCTAGTAAACGCTCCAGAGTTTGGTCAATAGAATATGACAGGCCCCTTTCACAGGCAGCAAGGTAGTCAATTGTGTTGCAAAATGGCATTTTGCACTGATTGTGCTCCTTGGTAGGTAGTCGCCACTTCCACTCAATCCTGAGTCTGTTTGATTCCTCCGGGCACTTCCTAAACACTCTAAACGTGTTTCTTTCCCAGAACCTTCCACAATCCCATTGAAACCAGCTGTGGTTGCTGCGCCTCTATCAATCGACAAATTGCCAATCAATTTCCTATCAAAGCCTCTTAACTATCCACAAATTGGACAAGAAAATAACACGCCAGTACCGCCCGTAAAATTCCATTAGAACATGTTAAAACACCACCATCGCCCGCCGTCAATTAACTTCATGGCCGCACGATTGCTCAACGCAAAACTACTGGATTCGCTGAATAAGATTTCCTTCTTCCAACACCTTCCTGCAAAGTTTTGATCATTGTTGACAGCGATAAGGGGGTGGCTACATACAATCTAGAAGCAGCACCTAGATACCAGAAAACCGGCATTGCATTTGCCATTATCCGTTTCGACATCATGATATTATTTCCTATGTGGCAATACCGGTCAAGATCCCATTCAGTGCCACATGTCCGAGCTCGCCGCAGATAAGACCGCACAGCAACGCTCTGTAGATACATTCCGTTTCAGTGTTTTAGCAAAGCATTTCCCCCTGTCGCCACCTCTACCTGTCTGTGTCTGAGAATTGTCCACATCCACACCTCCGCATTTGTATCTTTTTTTTGTACCCAACTGAAGGTGCTGCATTTTTCTCGTTCTCAGCCATGATCCCGCGCACGAAAAGCATCCAAGCATGTCCGTAGTGTGGACAAAGAGCATGTCTAATAGAAAAGCGCTATTGTGGCGGACCCTCGGCGCAAGAGGGGGCTCACCAGATACAATGGATTTGTTTGAGATATTTCCTCCATCTCTCGTCTTCGCTTGAAGATATTTCTTTTGCAATCAAAATAAACTCTTAACGTTTTCCTTTTGCACTTATCGTTGACTTACAAACAAGATCAACCGTGGATACGTGCCGCTGGCAGACATCTGTTTTGCGGGCTTAACGCTTAAGCCTTCATTAATGAACTACACGGATAGACGTTTATTTTGGCATTTAGTCGGCTGGAAACAAGGCGACTTTGGTTGGTGTTTTGAAAATAATTTCCAATTTATTATGGAACAACATTTGAAGTGCGAATCAGTGTAATTTCCTTTGTTGAGCGCGGATTAGAAGTTGTAATCCAATTCGAAATTGACTGACATTATCTGAGTAACGAAACGAATTGTTCATTCCTTCCGACAGAGATAAGCGTTGAACTTTGGAATACCGCACGCAGTCTGTCATGTTTAAATTGAGTAGGGATTCGACTCAGTTATGGGTTGAGACTTGTTGAGAGTTTGTGCTTAAAGCGATAGGTTCGACCTTTGCCCTGTGATATGATTGGACTAAGACAGTTTGACGTGTTGGTTTTGTGAGCTATTGTGACTTGGACCTTCTTCGATTGAGATATCGATCGCCTCATAATACCTGCACTTCTGCTCTACCAATCTGGTGAGGAGGTGGTTCTTCCTTTACAGCCTTTCGAACTTACTTAGCTTCTGTCTCAGAGGAATCCGTTATAAAACCTGATTCTGGTAACCACAGGATCCGGTTTAGTCCGAGAAGAGACGTTCATTTGCTAATAGGATGTCAGGTTCGAATTGACGGTTAATAGCTTCAACAATCAAGTTTCTGCCAATGTCCTCGACTGTGATTGCCTTTGTAACTGCGATCGTTTAGATCAAACTCGTCGTCGTTTCTTCTCTTCCAGGAAACTGAAGAATAGGTTCATAAAGAGTCCTACAGTGATGACGAGGATTTATCCATGTTAGCAATTCAAGTGCTCTCCAGTCGTAAGGGCGAACATTTGCCTTGGAAAAGATTGTGGGAGCATTTTGGAAGTAATCCTAGAAGTCACAGTGGGTCATTAAGGGTTTGGGTGGTAACCATCCATGAGTATCCAACTGATACAATCAACAGGCTAACTGCACTAAGGGCATTGAGAGGCTGAGTTGCAACATGGCAACGAAGTCTCAGTTCCCCTGAGTTCGGAAAAAAATCGTTGCTGTCTGTGATGATGTTCTAGCCTTCTTGCAGAAGCACCACATGTTTTGAAAGGCAGGACTGCAGAAAAATGGTCAGGATTAACTGCCCTACAATTTGAGAACGATGACACGACGGAACACTGCCTTTGTTAATGCCTCGCTTTTGCTAGCAAGAACCGGCTCAATCTAATCTCTTTCTCTGATTAAAATTTTAAATTTTGGCCAAGAACACAAAGCAGTTCTTCTAGGCGTCTATTCTATCTGGGAAATGTTTGCGGTAAACTTACCTTTACACTTGCCTCGTCACCTAGAAATTAAGTGAAAGGAACTGAAGGCCTTCAGATAGGTATAAGACTCAGAGCAGGATCTATCAGAAGCAGACATTAGCTGGATTTCTATGTACATACATATTTGTAATCATCAGTAGGTCATTAGAGATGTTTTGCCACACCAATTGGTCGCCTATGAATCGAAGCTAAGCTCTACAAAGTAAACATTGATGTGGGCACAGAACCTGTTGATGCCAGTTACTGATACTGATATCATCTCTGTTTTTAAGCCAGCACTTTTCGATCAGAGACCTCTGTGCCAGGCTATACACAAGTCGCTAGTCATCGTTGAAGATGTTATTACAAGTAAGCGCACACTCAAGGGCCTCTGATTACGCTCTTCGATTACATGTGCCATTACTTCAAGTTGTTGTTTGTAAACACTCTAAAATAAGACCTTTTGCTTGAACCTATTAGGACACAATCAAAGTATGTAACAAGCTTCGTAATGACCCTTAGAGCACAAAAACATTACCCGTGTTCTACTTGTTCGAAAGTTGTAACAAAACAATGGAAAACCTTAGCACATAATATGTTTGTTTTTCTATTAATTACCCGAGTATGCGGAAATGGTTGTAGCACCTATTATTTCGGTCTTGTTACGGTCTAGGGTACGTGTGGCGGCGAAGACCCGTTTACTTTTGGCAAATCAATTTGAGCAGAATTATCTCAAGGTGAACAGGCGAACAGACAAATTGGTTTGTTTGTCTGAACACATTAATCATTCAGCAATTCAGCAATGGCAGCAGCAGCGCCAACAATAACAGTCGGCAATTAGAGATTTTTTGCGTAAGATTTGAACTCAAGTTCAACTGGTAAGGTGGCACATAGTGATTATGTGGAGCAGCAGCTGGATGATGAAGAGCATTCGAGTGTTGTACGTAAATATTTGGAGACTTAATTAAGGAAATCATTGGGAAAGATGAAATAGGCACCAACAAATGGGCTTTAGAAATGAAGTTCTCCTACATAGTCGAACGCACTATGTACTGAGCCACGGTGACAACCAAAGCCTTTAACCTTGTTAATAGTGCTCTCAACTTTCTTACTCAGCCATCGGTGGGGTCTGCATATTTTTTTAGTTTCAATTGGTCGGTTCCGATAGATTTCCGCAAAGAATCGTTGCCTTTCATCTACTTGGTCGTGGAGCTAGTCTTTGCAGATGCAACTTAGATGAGTTCATTCGTTAAGAGCGACTTTGTTTTTTTTTTAACTTTTCTCATATTACGACTTAAAGAATCTGTTTTTGGTTCTGATAGACCTTTTACTACAGTCCTCGGTACATTTTTTCTATAACTCACTCACATTCAAGGGGTGATGACGTTATTCACACAGCGCAGCTGAGGTGCGTGAATTCGAAATTCAAGTGATATTAGGTTTCAATGGCATCTAGACTAGCTGAGGACAGTTTAGTTGTGAAAAGTAGCATTTCAATGGATCACCCTTTACTTTTGCAACGGGTTGTAGTGTAAGGTTATAGTCTTCAGAGAGGTGGCTCTTTTACTTAGAGATGAGATAATGCTGAACGCCATTCGTGTTAGTGTCTTGAACCTTCGCAACAGTTCAATCATACCTTCTTAGTTTCAAGTACACGCTATTACCGACCGACTTAAACCCTTGGGCGGCTTAAAAATGTATTGACGGGGAAGGATAGACCTGAATATGAATCTGATTTGCCTCCGTCGGAAAGACTTTCGCCCAGGCTTTTCCAGAAGGTGATTTTTTTACTTAGAGCTGAGATAATGCTGAAGGGCATTGGTATTAGTGTCTGAACCTTCGCAACAGTCTAATCCTATCTCCCTTGTTTCAAGTAGACCTTCAAGTAGACCTTCCGACCGTCTTAAACTCTTGGGCGGTTTAAACATTTATTGGCAGGAATAGATAAACCTGAGATTGAACCTGATCTGTCTCCGCCACTTTTACCCAGACTTTTTTAGAAGCCTGGCTTAAGAAATGCTTGTTTTTGCACGTTGATTGTTTAATGGCTTTAGGCTGTTCACCAGTTATGACAAATTGATTTTCCCTTCGAGTGCATAGTCTGTCAACATTCAACAAGCATAAGTTTTTTCAAGAAGTTTGACTTATATTCATGTTGTTTCCTCTTTGCTTTATCTTCTAAAGAGCATTGACTTCTTCTTGGAGGTCGTCTCAGACTCTTCAAATTGTAAAGTTCGGCTTAAGACTTGCCTCCACTAAAGCACTGGTTCTAGACTGTTCGCAGGTTCATGACAAGAGCCATCTGTTCACTTAGGAGCCTCCAAAATCTGATTTTTATTTTTCAAAGACTCCCATTTTCATATTTCTAATCTTTTGTCAATTTCAGAGCTCAACTATCCTACAATGAAAGGTTGGTTCGACGCTTTTCGAGACGACGGTGGACCCACCTTATATTCATTTTCAAATCGGACCCCGGTCACTGGAGATGTGTCCATTGTAGCTGTATCAGTACTATTTGCGACATTTTACGTCGCCTTCCTAGTTATATTTCCTGGCGTAAGAAAACAGGTAAGTCATTTACATATTAAGCCTCTCTCTTTGCGGTCTAAACCGTGTGCCCCTATGGCACACGCTATGCTCTCTTCCAGAGCAAATCATTTCAAATTTGCAAATCTTGTTGACTGATAACTACGAGGCAAAAAAAAATATCCAAAGTAATTGGCCAGGTGATTTGAATTGCGGCGTAGAGTCTACAAAACGATCTTGAGCCGTGCAGTGCGGCGTCGGTGTCCGCTTCTGTGGTTTTAAGGCGCACAAATGAAATCATTGATTTGAGTTTCCATATGTGACTTTAGGTCTCCGGGAGAGCGACAGAATTAAATCCTAATCAGCTTCAAGGCAGTACGTAAATCACGTTTCAAATTGCCCCAGTACCCGGAGTCGGAGTCGAGGCGGTAAAGTTTGCCCGAAACGCTTTGAAGTCGCAGAGTTTCATTAAGTAGACATTGATTTGGGATTGCGTTTTAAATGATTCCTGGTGCACGAAGTCTCTGTCTGTCGTTTGCCACTATTATTATTCATTCATTCATTCAGTTACAGAAACAGTTAGATAGTGAGAAGTTAGGTGGGAGGTTGGCTTAGAGTGAGGCACTGAAGTTCGGCTTGAATCCTTTTTTCATGGAGTTTGTGTGTCTGCAATGCAATCGCACTTTGAAATCATAATCAACTTGGTTTGGTACAAATTTGGTGCATGTTATCCATTCAAGGCAATGCGGTTGGATACCAGCGGCGTTGATGGTGGACTCTGGCATGCAATTGGTCAATATATATGTAAATTAGTTAAAACTGTAAATTTATAGGCTCCCAGTGGGCTTGAGTATGAACGACATGCTTTGCATTTTGTTGGTCAAATTTCCGGGTTATGTGGATAGTATTTTGTTGGTAAAGCTTGGAAACGAAGATGTGATGTGGTCATCGCTAGGTGAATCATGTTGCTCATAAGGGAAAAACTGGCGCCAACTAAGGAGTATTTTAGGAAGACTTACATTCTACTGACGAGATACTCAAATGACACAGGTTGGTAATATTTAGTGTAATTTTCAACATAAGTCAAGCTGATGTACATAGTTTACATTTTTGAAAGTCGCCAACCACTTGTTATTGAAGTAATACTTCCTACTTTGCATGGATCTACAGTCTAAGGTGGTCCTTGGGCTCAGGCAAATCTGTCTGTCCAGTATTATTCTTAGCTAATTGTTAAGGCTCGGTTTTTGTTGTATCAGCCATTCGGTTTGTTTTGAAGTTTTCAAGCGGAACCTATTTTGTGGATCGTAATGGATCTATAGGTGGCTCTCATTTGACATGCTTAGTCCGACGCATACTCAAAACGAAACTGGGTTCAAACCGTCCTTAGGTAAGGTTACGTAGGGTGTGTGATGAGTAGGCCTCATCACGTTCACTCGGAGTGGGAATAGCTATATGGTTTCCGGGACAACCTAAGGACCTATCCTGTTGTTTGCTGTTTTGTGAACCAGTTAGTGCTCTTTAAGAATCTGAGTAGGCCCCTTAAGTGTAAGTCTATTACCTCTTCTATGCTTCTAGCTTCTAGCTTTACATAATTTCGGCCGTAGCGTCCGAGAGATAACGCAATCCTCTCTGGCTAACCAGAAGGAATTACCTTCTTTCTCTATTATACTATCTATTATCCCATGTAATCTCCCTACCAGTGGCATTACAGATGTGTCTGCTTTGCTATTGTTCATAACCGACCCCAATCTTGCCAATTGTCAGCTTTTTCGTTCCCTTTTATGTCCTTATGTCCGAGAACCCAGCAGAGTTTGATCGTATGGTGCTTTATAGTGATCAGCGTGTATCGACATTTCTTGACTGCCTTTGATTTGATTGTATTTTTATCGATTTTAAAGCTGCTTTTGTGTCAATGAGGATGGTAATATCGTATGAGGGAAGGTGATCATCTCTTATGCAGTCTGCAGCTTTTTCTATTGCCAGGATCTCGGCTTGGAAGACGCTACATGTTTCTGGCAATCTATAGGATTCCTGTTTCTGTAGGGTTTCCGAGTAGAATCCGGCTCCTGTTCCTGTTTCCATTTTTGGGCCGTCAGTGTAAATCGCGATTTCGTGGTCTTTGATTACATTGTTTGACCCCCAGTCCTTTCGGCTATAGAATAGAATAGGAAAATCAGTGTTAAAATCATTATATTTCTCGCCTATTAACTTAATCATGTCCAGTATCCTCACGTGTCCATAGGTGGTCTGCTTTCATAGGTTGGATTCACTCAGTCTGAGTACAGCTTTTGCAGGAGTGCCTTTTATGAACAGGGCCAGAGGGTGGAGATAAAGGATCATGTCCAGACTTGCTTGTGGTGAAGTTCTTACTTCTCCCGTTGTGCAAGGTGCAGCTAGCCTTTGTACTTTATGAAGTTCGTTAAGATAGCTCTTGGTCTTTGTTACACTCCACTATACGAAGCACCCATAGGAGATGATAGGTCTTACGATTGGTGTGTAAATCTCTTTTTCCGAAGGTCCTCTTACAGGCTTAGAGCGCAGTTATTCCTTTTCTCATCCTGTCCACGACATTCCTTTCCAAGTTAGCCTGGAGTCAAGAATGACGCCGAGATATTTCCAGCTTTGGGAGAGTCAAACTGGGTATCTTTCTTTTTCTAGTGAACAGAACTACCTCGGTCTTCTGCGGATTGACTTCTAGACCATTTTGTTTTGTTGGAGAGCTCTTTGAGAGCGGATTCCATAAGTTCGCTGATCGATGGCAGGAATTTGCCCATGATAAGAATAACTAAGTCATTCGACTGGTCTGTAGTCTTTCGCGGTAAAGTGGTAAACCTTCCCGGCTTTAGGGATAAAAACCACCACCACCGTTACCTCCTTCCATTTTCCTTGTATGTGTCCCAATCGTAGTCAGTTGCACACCCTGTACATAACCTCAAAGTTAGGCAAAGACGTCATTTTTTGGGTACATAACCTTAAATATCTCAAAATCCTGACGTGATGGGACAATTCTGACACCGGATTCGGATTCTACGCAAAAATGTACTTCGGAAAAGGCCCTCAGTTTACCAACAACTGACATGACCCAATTATTTGCAGGCCTGTACAATTGGTCCCAATCTCACTTGTACCCATCTTTCTTTTGTGTGCGAGGATTTCTTAAATAAATAAATAAATACCTGGCGCGACAGCTCGGGATGAGCCAAGGCTTAACTTCTCGCAACCATTCATGTTGTGCGTGCTACATTCTTCGCACGAATGGAAGGGACCTACAATTTATTGCCGACTCCGAATGGCGAATTGAGAAGCTCTTTCATGACAGATTATACTCTCGGAGGCTTGTCATTCCCGGACGAGAGGTGGTGCCGCGAAAAATGTTCGGCGTGCCTGGCTGGGGCTTGAACCCACGCCGCTCGGTCAACAATCCAACGCACTAACCACTGACCCACGGAGGATTTCTTAGTGAGCTTTTATATCATCCTAGGTGCGAATGCTCCTCAGGCCAAGACACTAAATTTAACTCGTTGGCCTGTTGAGCATCCATTCGAACTTGGTTATAGGTATAGATTCCAGCAAGATTGAAGGATTTTAATTTCCGAAAGTAGAACCGATGGTCCCCTCCGGCCTCAATCACATAGGGCCTTTCGCACCACGATTAACCTCTTTACCATCCACTATGGTCAACGATCAAGCTTTCAGCTTTGAAAGTGAAAAGTGTTAACTTCCCTTATCCTTCCGACAGCCCATCGACCACCAAAATTCCTCCTTGAACTCAACTTCCTGTTGTAGTAACTCACGCTATAAAAAATGAATTCATTCGCTAGGTCAATGTCACCGTGTCAAGAATGCGCGCTTCCACTCTTAAGGTGTAACCTTTGCCAAGCAATTTAACCTTAATAAAGATTTTTATCGCGCTCGCGAAAAAAGCAAAAAAAAAACCTCGTTACCTTGCTACCGTTGCCATCATAATTCGAGATCGATTCGAAAGCCACCTAAGCTGCCAAAAATAAAATAATTACCGCTCGTTCTACTGGTAATGGCTGACGCCACTCTGTTGAAAGGCCTCTTCCTCTCCCGCCACGACTGCAGTCCAATGATATTTTAATCGAAATTAATTGCATTTAAAATTGTATTTATCTGTTACTTTGTACTTGCTAATGTTTTTCGTTTCTATTTTATTTTATTTTCAGAAATTCACAACATTTTCGACCGTGACATTGAGTCTATTTGTCGGACTAGTCATACTAAGTGAGTGGATTAGACGTTTTGAGAGCTATTAAACAATTTAGAGATTTGAATTGTTGTTCTGTTGCGGGGGACAGACAGTACATTTAACTAATTTTATTTTTCTTTGTATATTTGCAGTCACAAGGCTCGGTTCGGCATGGCATGTAGCAAACACAACAATCATTGCACCATACAAGGCGTTTTCACGCGAAAAGCTTCCAGCACGAATCGGAACGCACATAGGATTAATGCATGTTAACGTCACGTTGACAGGTATGACTTATTTATTTTATTTATATTTGTATACATAAGAACACATGGGAAAATTAAGTCGTTGAAGTTGGCAGAAACTGGACGCAACTTTGATGTCCTATCGTCGTTACAAGAAATTTCCTGATTGCTTCCAAGTTTATTAAGAAACAATATTGAGTTTGATCCGCATTGATGTCGAAGCCATTGAGGAGCCTCCTCAACTTAGTCTTGCTGGACCGTCAAGGAATCAGCTTCGAAGAATCCGACCTAGAAGGGGATTAACAAGTGACGGACAGATTCAACTTATTCTTCATTCCTACAGCTTTTGCAATACTCCTTGTAAGCCGCTCCAGTTGCTCCTCAAAAGTGACCCTCGTTCACAGTTACAAAAGAATGCTATGAAGTTGCCTCTTTTAGCCTTTTGCATCTGCTTGTTATATTCCACTAGCTGATACCTGCGACTACGTTCGCGTGGAAAGACGTCACATTATACCCTATGTCCTTTTCCGGGTTTCAAGACATTGACGAGTAATTATAGACTTTCAATTCCTCACATTAACTTTGCAAGACCTCCCTGTAAACAATGTTCCTGGTTTTTTTTTCTAGCTCGAGGATGACCAGGCTATCAGGTCAATTGACTCTGAGCCCGCTAAGGGACAAAAAGTCATTCCTCAGATTCACACTATCCACTTCTGCAACAGAAAATTATTGGTGCTGTTGGCTGAATCGTGTATTTGAGTGAAAATAGCTCTTTCCCTCGCTCATGAAACGCAATCCCCTCCAGCGTGATGAATAATTAGGTACATTACATTCTGTCAGAAAAACCAATCAGATCTTCCATAACATTGCATGGGTCACTCGGTACGTTTATTCTTTCCTCCTCTTTCCATCATCAATATCAAGAAATACTTCCCTCAAGTCACGGCGGAGATGGATACGCATGTTAACTTTAAAGGAGAGGACTTCGAAATTAGGCTATCAGATTGATGACTTGAGACAGGCCTTCACTTCATTTGCTGTGTTCCCCGTGACACAACCGGCTTGGTCTGTCCGAAGCCACCAGCCAAAAGCCCGGTCGGAGCATCCTATTTCGATACTCAATGCCTTTCTATGAGCCATGGTACACTCATCCCACACTATAACTTTGGTTTCCCGAAGCATTCTGCTTAGAGATGTATCAAAATGTAGACTCAGAATGACTTAGGTTGAGATGCTTTGAGAAGGTAGAGTGACCTGTCGTGTCTTCTGTAATCAAGGTAGCTGCAGTACCTAAGGAAGCAATGACAACGGCAATGCCGCTGACTATAAATGGCCAAACTTTAACGCCCTTTATCTTGGCCCACAGTTACAATTTTGGAAAACGGTAAAACACGTGATTATTTATTTCTGTTCTAAAATATACTCACCAAATTTCAACTCCAAAATCCAATTTAAATTTTTTTTTTCATACAAACTTCAACACCCTGTAACACCCTGTAGAAGCTGAATTTCGAAATGTCCTTCCCTATTCCTTATATGCATCATAAAAGGAACCTCTGTGCCAAATTTCAGCTTTCTAGGTCCAAGGGTTCCGGCTGGGCGTTGATGAGTCAGTGAGTGAGTCAGGACTTTTCTTTTTATATTTTTAAATAATAATTATAATATATTGAGATTTTACTTAAGGTACAGTCCTGGGTGGACCTGGGTCTCAACCAACAAGCGTCTCCAACCAGCTAGATTTTTAGCCAGCTGCCTCCAGTTTCGCACGCTAATTTGGTTAAGGTCCCCTTCCACTTGCGTGCGCCACCAGAGCCGCGATCTTTCTTTACTGCGCCGTCCCTCGGGTGTGGATTCAAAGATTTTCCGAGAAGGAACATTGGACCTTCACTCTTCTGGCTAAGCCGATGTCGCTGTACAGCCTGTACAGTTCGCCGTTGCACCTCCTCCTCCATTCACCGTCTATGCAGACGGGACCAAAAATCACCCGAAGAATTTCGAAACAGCCGAGAGCAAACACATCCGCTTCTGACGGAGTCCATGCCTCTGCGCCTTTGAGGAGGACTGGGATGACTAAGGTCTTATACAGGGTCACTTTAGTCGTTTGAGAGAGGGCTTTGCTACTCGAATGCCTTCTTAGCCCAAGGAAAAAGTGATTGGCAAGAGTTATTCTTCATTTGATCTCAGCGCTGGTGTCGTTGTCTGAATTTATAGCGGGGCCTAGGTAGACAAAGTCATAAACTATCTCGAAGTTATAACTGTCTATTGTGACGTTTTGTCCGAGACGTCGTTATTAAGTGCCCTTTTTTGTTGAGAGCATATTTGGTCTTGTCCTCATTGACCGCTAAACCCATCTTGACCGCCTCCGTCTATGCTCACGAACGGAGTGACATCACGCTGCGTTCTTCTGATTATGTCAATATCATCGGCGTATTTGAGTAATTGGACGGACTTTTGAAAGACTGTAGCTCTGGTGTTGGCTTGTGAGTTTTACACTATTCTTTCAAGAACAATGTTGAAGAAGTCGCCAGAGAGCAGGGATGCCAAAACTAGACATGGCACTGGATAGCTCGTCTCTATAGGCGCTGTTATACGCGGTCTTAAAATCGATGAAGAGGTGGTGGGTATAGATTTGAAGTTCCTGGGTTTTCTCCAAGATCTTCCGCAGTGTGAAGACTGATGCCTCTGTAATTGGCGCAGTTCAGAGGGTCTCCTTTCTTGAGGATCGGGCAAACAATGCTGAGGTTCCATTCATCGGGCATATTTTCCTCGGACTATATTTTACAGATAAGTTGTCGCATGCTCCTTACCAAGTCATAGCTAGCTGCTTTGAACAGTTCGACAGCTAGGCCGTCAGTTCCAGCAGCTTTGTTGGACCTGACGGCGGGATTTGATTTGATTTGTCTTCTTTTTCCTCCTGAGCAGCCGGTGTTCGTCTCTCTTCTTCTGCTCGTAGAGCTCGCAAGCAGTTTTGGTCCTTCCATGCAGTGCCGCTTTGTACACCTCTTGTTTCGCTGCATGTGCTTAGGCTTACCAGCACTTCGTCAAACCAGTGGTTTCGTTGCGGTGGCCGAGTGAAACCCGTCAGAGGCGGCATCTCTGGTGGCTTTTTGGCAATGTTGCCACTAGTCTTCAACACTTGATGCTGGCAGCATAGGACTTCTTGAGAGATTGAGAGGGACTCGATCGGATATTCCATCTTGGTTGGCCTTAATCTCTTCGGAGTTCAATGAATTTTTCCAAATACTTGTCCCTTTCTTGATGAGTGGGGCATTATTTGAAAGTGCATGACTTTCAACCGTCAGTTTACGCCCTTCGGTGAGTACCTTGACTCAGCCGAAAGGAAACTCTAGTCTAATTCCCTGCGTGTGACAAATGGTTTTT
The DNA here is from genome assembly GCA_917880715.2 of Matsumyia berberina. NCBI lineage: Eukaryota > Metazoa > Arthropoda > Insecta > Diptera > Syrphidae > Matsumyia > Matsumyia berberina. Next base: position 75,673,610 of record OU862870.1, on the reverse strand, counting down.
TCTTTCCAGAGGGCCACTGTATCACTGTGTCCCCCCTAAGCCCATCCAGAGGCCGTTCATTCCCCCAAAACAAGCCAATTGGACATGATTCTACTTAAGACACGTCGCAAAGTGCTACTTCAATAGCGTCAATGACAAATATTTACTATTGAACTCCCCAAATCCAATTCTTTCCACGGAACACAAATACCCACACACACCTACAAGATGCGAATAATTAAACCAACTAAATGCGATAAAGTTGTTGTGTCTAAACACAAAAATTATTTATTCCATCTCGAATATCTCTCGAGCACACCATGACAACAATTGACCCAGAAACTCGACAGTAAGATCAATACTTCACCCAAAGACTGGTCGTGGTCGGTTAAGTCTTTCTGGTCGGCTTGGGCTTGAATTTGTTTGTCAGTTGTCGGTTGGCCTGACGATGGTGTCACCGCCAAACAAACGTTGATCTAATTTAAATAAGAGTTGACCGAGCGCGCCGACTACGATGGCATGCCATTTACCTTTGACGCGATTGAGTTAACATTTCACGCGTTTTTTTTTTTTGGTTTCGAGAGGCGAGGTGAAACTTGTTGGGTTTTTGACATTTGACTGCGTCTTCTTTCTTCGCTCGAGAGCTCAAGATCAGTCGATCGAGATACTTAAAAGCGTGCCGATGAATCTGCCACTTTCTGGTTGTTATCAAAGTGAATTGTTGGGGCGACGACGACCTTGAGGAAGAGGGGGAGTTCTTTGAAACCTGGAAATAGGCATTTTTGACAAATGCCCCTACTCCTTTTCTACCTCGGTGCATGTATCTTGACAATGTCTGAGAAGTGTACAATGTTCAATGCACCTTTGTCAGTGGTTTGGCGGTGAGCTGCTGTCGCAATCCAGTCATCTTTGTGTCATCCGAAGCAAGGTGACTCTGGTAAATGGCATGTGTAGTCGCAGTCGCAGTCGCAGTCATCGTGCTATGCGGCTTGATTGGCGTAGTAGCTGAGAGTTGTGGTTTTGGAGTGTGGGTTGACGTTATCTCTTTGCCGAGATCTAGAGGTACGATGAATGAGGTCGGAGAACTGACACAGTGTTGATGGATTTTTTTTTTGCGATGAAACATTGGCAGCGGATAAGTGGCAACAGGAAGACAATAGATTTGACTGACAACAATGTTGTCAAGTTGAATGAGTTTAATGAACAGTAGACATGAAGTTATCGGCAGATCAGACGTGTAATTACTGACATTTTGGGGCATCCTTCTGCGGTAGCGTGTGGCGGCTTTGTTATGACGTTTTGGAGAGACATTGTGTTTGTTTATTGAAGGACTAGGGGTAATTTGTTTCAGCTATCAGTGGTGTGTGACCTTGCTTTTAGTGCGTACGCAGATCAAGTGGTAGGAACAGGAATTAGAGGGTTTATATCACTGTCTTGTTGTCATTTTAAGTTCTGGTTAACATATGGCTCTTTCGAGCCGACCTTGACGAAGTCAGTCACTGAGGTACAGTTTTTAATTTGTCAGCGGTCTGCCTTTCGACTGTATTTGATGGACAATCATGACGTTTGTAACTGAGAGAATATTTTCTCATCTGTCAACTGTCTGTTACAGTGTTCTTTGATGTCTGACTGTGCTGACTTGTTAAACGATGGACACAACCATGTTGTGCCAGAGTGGTTAGCAGTGCTCTTCAAACTGACAAAGTTGTTTAAAATCATCCAATTGTCAGGCGATTTAGAGGCTGCGTTGTAACATTATTGAAATAGACTGGGCTTTGCCTTGTCCTCGTTATATCATTGTGTTGTTTTATTCATCAGTCAAGAGAACTGTAAGCTACAAAAATCAACATCAGTGTGAGTGCTTCGATCTTGATCAGATTCACCCTACTTTGGGAGAAGGGAGACAATTTCTTTTTCAGTGGTTAAGTAAATGTATACGTCAGACTTCTAAAGCTGGCGCAGTTTGAAGGGGTTTAGAAAAATGTTTTCGTTTTTATTTTTCCCCTTCTGGTTTCACTAGTGAACTTCAAGGATATTTGCCCGTTCAAACTAAATGTTTTCCACAAAAAACCTGTTCCTTCTTTGAATTTTCTCGTGGCATTTTCGGAAATCCGTCGTCTGTACTTCCATTAGTTGGATATTGCCATTGGTTTCTTCGCCCCTTTAACCACAACAAACACGAAAAAGAAATCAAATCAACTTCGACTATTGTTTTCGTTGAATGTCAAAAGTCTCTACCAACTGGTCTGGCTAGCACTATGATCTTGCAGAATCGACAATGGAACTAATTTTGATGAATCATAAGACTGTGGCAACCAAAGACATTTAATAGGTTGTCGTTGCCCAACTTTCCCATACCGCATTCAAAATTCACACCAAACAACTGTTGTATTTCCCCAATTCGAACCATCATTTATCGTTAAATTCCTCTTGTAGCCATCCACCTTAATTAAGTCCACCGTGTACAGAAATTACCATAGAAATCACTTCAAATTAATTTTAAGTAAGAGTGTACTACTTATCTGCCTGCCCTGCGGCGCCCCACTCGTTGCATACCGACGGGTATCGCATATAACACACACAAAGTTGATGCTTCCTCAAAACTCACCTGTCACTCGCCCGCTGCACTTTACGTTCCGTGAAACTGATCATAATCTCAGTGCTAGCGCGCGCGCACACGTTCGTAGTTGGACGGATACAAACGCACATTATGGTCTCAATATCTTTTGACAGAGATCTCCATCTACCCGTCAAATTGAATATATTAAAAATTAGTACGTGCGCACGCATGCGCATGTGCACTTGCACTCATAATCACAATCTCTGGCATCCATCTGAACTGCATCTCCTCAAGCTTGCGCCGTGTATACATCGCTGCGGTAATTTGTTTCTAGGAAATCAAATGTCGACTGGTGGTTGGCAAATTGGCGGTGAGATGGAGGATTGTCGACGGGTTTTTGGCGTGCCTTCCCTTCTCGTGTGGAAGAAATGTTATGATGTTTCCATTATGAGACGTAAGACCTGGGATTCCGGCAGCCAGATATCTGAAAGTGAATGTTTGCGCCATGGCGCCACAATAAAAGTACAGAAGTGAAGGTATACGTTCGGTTTGTTGTCATTTGGCACCGGTTATTACGAGTTAGGTGCGGAGTGAAATAACCAGCGTGCGTATAAAATGTCCAACAAGCAAGTAGGGAAGATTGGACTTAATGCAAATGGCTGTGGAATCCCCAAGGGGACACACTAGCTACAAGTATTTCCAATCAATCAATGCGATGTCTCGCGAAGATCCATCAACTGTCAAAGGAAATTAAAGAAGAAATCTGTCAAAGCTAATTGAAGACAGAGGTGCGCATCATTTTTGTTGCATTGTCCATGGAGAGGGGCTTAGTTACAGGGTGAATTGGGATTTATACGGAAGAGGTAATCTTGTCAGTGGTAGATGTTATTGTGAGGAGTTTTGGAACTCCGTTACACTCTTACGCCTTTTCGTTTTAACGGAGCTTATAGACAGTGTCAGCACTCACCACTTTGGAAGATTTTTCGCTTTTAACTGCGGAACTTGTTGTGAAAATAGTATTCCCTGCTTCATAGCTGAACTCGGGTAAAAATACACTCACCGGCACAATTTACTACCCAGTCTCACCCTTACCTTTCAACAACCGACCATGTCCACAAGAGCACACGGGGCAATCGGTCACATCCTCTAACGCTGGTGACTCTCTGGGTCTTTTAGGTTAGGTTAGGTGGCTGCACCCCATTGTGATGCCACGATGAAAAATCGGCTTACCAGCCCAGGGAACTAGAGTATGAAATATAAGGTTTTCCAATAGGGACGCGTAGATGTTAAAATTGAATAAAACAAGTTGTGTGAGGTATCAACGAATTTTTTGTTTTATTTGAAAGCCATATCAATGACATTAAGTGAGGAATATGACATCGTTCAAATGGCTGCCGCCCATCCGAGAGGTTCAATTTACTCTGGCGCATAGATAAGGCTGAATTTGAGCAATGGCACGGGTTATCTTGACTTTGAGGCACTGGTTGTTTGCGGCTTATTGGCATAGACCTGCGACTTAAGGAAACCTCACAGGAAGAAGTCTAACGGGGTCAAATCGCACGAGCTCGGTGGCCAGTTCACGTCACCTCTGCGTAAGATAGCTATGCCCTCAAATCGCTCGTGCGAAATGTCCATTGTGGCATCAGCTGTGTCGCATGTAGTGCCGTCCTGTTGGAACCACATGTCGTTCACATGCATATCATTCAATTTGGGCCAAAAGAAATTGGTTATCATCGATCGGTAGCGCTCTCCGTTGATGGTGATGGCAATGTCATCGTCGTTTTCAAAGAAGTACGGACCAATGATGCCGCCGGCCCACAATCCACACCAAACAGTGACTTTCTGCGGATGCATTGCCACTTGGTTGACCTCGTGTAGATTGTCATCGTCCCAAATCCGCCAATTTTGCTTGTTGACGTACCCGTTCTTGCAAAAATGAGCCTCATCGCTGAAGATGATTTTTTTTTTACTGAAATCGGGGCCCAGCTTTATTATTTGCACGCGTTACTCGCCGCTGTAACTTGCCATGGTGATTTGTCTTTAGTGTCTGAAAAATTAAAATCGGGTAAACTAACAACAGATAAAATAATATGGCCGCCATGAACTGTCAAAATCTACCCGTCCCTATTGGAAAACCCTATGCAAAGCACATCAAGATGAGCAACAGTACTGATATTAACCATAAGAGTTGAACCATTTCGTCGCAGAGATGAAGTTTTTTATCTTCTGGGTGTCGAGTTCGGCTAGGTCGTTAAGATCATCGTGGAAGTAATCCCCGAGGGTAGGTGGGTTGTTGTTTCTTCCTCCTCCTCGTCTCTGCAGCTTCTACAGAGGGCCTTTTAACTTCCTTTTAACTGGGCCTTTTAACTTCCTCGACTTTTCCGTGAAAAGAACAGAGTGGAACTCTGTCTCTTCTGCGACTGTGACACTGTGTGCCGGCCCATGCGCAGTTGACGACAGCCTGACAGTCCTCAGCCTTTGCTACGGTTGCTAGATTAGGTTTATCACCTACTCTAGTATCAGGCTTTTGGTGGCTAGATTTAGGCTCAAAACGCTAGTGCCTGAGTTTCGGTGGCTGGAGTTAGGCTCATCACCCACTCTAGTGTCAGTGTTTCGTCGGCTAGAATTAGGCTCATCCTTCACTCTCTTGTCAGTGTTTCGGTGGCTGAAATTCGGCTCATCACCCATTGTAGTGTCAAGGTTTCGTCGGCTCGAGTTAGGCTCATTCTCTCCTGTCTGTGTTTCGGTGACTGGAATTCGGCTCATCACCCACTCTAGTGTCAGTGTTTCGTCGGCTAGAATTAGGCTCATCCTCCACTCTCCTGTCAGTGTTTCGGTGGCTGGAATTCGGCTCATCACCCATTCTAGTCTCAGGATTACGGGCCAGCGCTACTTCAGCTAAAGTTAGGTTGCACAGGGTCTAGCAATAAATACACCAGAGAGAGTCAAGTTTTTGCAGAAATTTTGCGTATAGAGCGCGCTCCGGACAAAACAAGCTCTAGGAATCCGAGTCTGCTATGCACCCTGTGGCGCACCCGTCTTTAAAAAGATCAGCCGGATTTGTTATTTAATTTGACAACATGCCCTCCCGGTTAATGGTTCTTCATTATTCCATTAAGATCGCACCCAGTCTGTTCAGAGTGCTGCACATTGGAAGCGCACCGAATGAATAATGACTCCGATCATTGTGTAACGAGAAAACCGTGTGTTCGGTAGACGTTTCATCATTAAGGCTGTTTGTCTCGACTTAAGTTATACTTAGCCTCTGCGCCCTGGCCCCGCTCGTGCACCTTTTTCTAAGCCACAGTACAACACAATCAAAAAATGCAATTCCCCATAGACTGGGCTATAGGCAGCGCAGTGGCAGGTGGCATCGAGACTTGCTGTAATTCCCTGTAGTCAGTCTAGACGTAGAGTGCGACTCCGCATGGGAATGTGAATAGTTGACGAGGTCAGGAATGTTAACTCATTCGCATGATGGTGCTATAAAATGCGTCTCGCGGTATGCGGAAAATTCGATTTTAATTCGAAGTCGATTTATCAAAAGTTATGAGAGAGATCGATTGTGATTGTGTCAGTGGTGTGCAGTAAATGAGTGAGCTGAGTCCATCAGCCCGTGTAACTAATTTGAGTTTTTTTCGTTGAAAATGTTTCGCTGGATGGAGATGGATTTGTGGCTTGTGGTCTGGTCATTCGCCAATTAGGAGAGTTGTTAGGCTTAGCCAGTGGATGCTTGTGATAATTGAAGTGTAGACATTATTAGCCATGGGGGCTTATTGGACGGTATGTCTCGGTAGAGACCAAGTTGATTAGGTTACGTAGTTTCCTAATGACAGCGACAAGGAAAATCGATTGACAGAACTCTGTGGTTGAGGTTACGAGAGAGCATGCAGAATGATATTGGTCGATTGTGGATTTGAATTGCCTTTTAGTTACACGTAGTCGATGCTCGTTTAAGTGGAGGGAGTTTAAGTGGAGAATCAGAATGAGCTTCCAAGTGGTGAGAACCCAATTAACTGGAAGTAGCTAGCTAGCGATCCAGTTGGTTGAAGATGCTTATAAGTGGCTACGATATCTGTTTGAAGCTATTCAGCATTGGTGCCAAGGATGTTTCATCACCATCCCTGCCCCTCGCAATACTATCATCAAGCTTTTACACTTTCGTTTAAGGTTACCACTTCTTTTGACAACCACTCGAAACTAACTACCGCGTAAGCTGCCAACTTCTCATTGTGGATGTCATTTACCACGAGGAGGCAAACGAGGCACTTACTCTGAAATGTAATTGCTTCCCTTCTGGCTAAACCCAGTTTGGATCATGTTAGAAGTCCCGTTACCAATCGCTCTGTCCTCAGGTGATACATGACCAATCTAAGTGGCCAATAAATAGTGCTTGTATCCTTTCAATCTCTTGTTGGCGCATGACACTAATCACAGCTTAATTTCCCACGGCCATGTGAATTTATCTTATCTGCCAATCGGTCCTAAACCGATTAGGCAAAATTTATTGCAATCGCATTGGCTTCCCGCCACCAGGCAGCCACTAGCTTTACATGCTTTACCCACCCATGAGGAGATTTCTCAACATGATGTTGAACTCGAAGGCTTACCACGCACCCATGTCTTCGTAGAGAACATACACCACTCTCTACTGGGAGACCACAGCCGATTAAATATAATTTAATTTAATTAACAGTTTGGCCGACAAATTTGTTAACAAAAGTCAACATTGCCGCAGCAGTGTTTGCAAGGATTGGCATTAATTGTTAATTATTAGCGCCGCTAGCGCGTATTTGCGCCACTCCCTCGTCTAATAGAATCATTAGCTGGGATTCTAGGCAGCGTTCGGTGCACGATGTTGACACTGTGCACAGCTAGTTACGAATGCATTGTCCGTCCAATAATTTCCTGAACCCCACATGCGGTGCACCATTACGCACGTCGGTCGTGCCATAAAGTTGGTCTGCCAATGTGTATCTAGATGCAATTCTACGAGAAAAGTGCCCACGAGTATGTGCTGCGGTGAAGTGCGTTCGCGTGAAGTGCAAGTGATTTGATTCGGTTGAAGCAGCCAGCCTGGTTGCTTACTCATACGACATGGAGGCCCGACAGTTTTCATTTCGCTTTGCTTCAATTTATTTTTATTGGCCTTCACGATTGGCAAGGTTAGAGTGTTGCCGGCTTACGATGGAGATGTGATGTGCGTGTGTGGAGCTATAAAAAGTCGTTACTCCTTGCGCCAAGCACACGGTCCACATGCGTGCAGTGTTGACTCCGTCGCGAGACGTTGACGGTGGATTATGGTGGATAAGGTATGGTGTACATGCGGAATTGAATTTTTAATAAGTTCGTCGAATGTGCAGGTGTTGCTTGACGGAGCTTGAAGTTGAGGAAAAGTCTTGCATAGACCCGATGGCAAGAGGAAGGCAAAGGAGACGTTATGCATTTTTCCAGGGAATGCAGAAAGTGTTTCTTTTAGGCATTTAATCGTGAGTTCCAGGAAGGAACATGAATTGAATCCTTTTTCGTCGTCACCTTTCATGGATAGACGAATTTGGCTTTTGTCAAAAGGGGGCCTTAAAAGTGCAACGTTTTAAGAAAGCATTCCATCGTAAACCCCTCATCCGATTAGACTTTCATTGCTTTTGCATAGGTCCGCACGTTTCAGACTTCATTTCATGGTAAGAATTCTTGACGGTCTGTGTTTAAAGGTTTTCCTTACCGACATCTATTCTAGTTGTTTGCCTGTCTTGCTAGTTTAAGCTTGGTCATACTTCCACCTCTCACTCTCTTCTTTAATCCTTTTAGAGTGTAGAGTCGACCTGGGGGGTTACTCTGTATTCCGATTCTAAAGTTAAATGCGTTCGAAAGTGATTTCCGAATCTAATTTAGATTGGTACTTTCTACAACTTTCGAATCGAATGCTTGTGTTGCCAAACATCGATTGAAAATATCCGAATTTTTTTTCGATTCTGTCATATTGAAAATTATTAACACGAAAATGATTGCTCTGTGGATTTTAAAATTAAATAAAGTCAAATGTTAATTGATTTTTGCGATTGGAGATACGACAAATATTAAAAGGATTGAAAAGTGTATGTGAAATGTACTCTTTGCGTCAATAGTTTAGTTCAAAACTAATTTTTAATTAATGCATTTGTATATTTGCTTAGAACTTTTACTTACATCTTTCATTAGAGGAACTTCCGCATTTACACACAGAGTACACCACAGATTCGCAGTTTTCCTTATGGCATTGGAATGTTTTAGTGAAATAAATTTAGGTAAACGCCACGTATTTGACAACATTTTGGATATAAAACCTAATAAAAATTACAAATCTTGCATTTCTATAATTAGCGGATCCACTATTCGCAAGCAAAACACTTTTCGAACGATATTTCGCGTATTCGGACGAGTTTGACGTTAACTTTCGCAATACAGAGTGACGATAATCCGAGAAAAAATGAGTTGAAGTTGGCAACTAAAACTCGTTCGAATTTCGGATATTATGATTTGCGTTATGAATTACGGAGTACGAAATTTCCTTTTTCGAACGATTTAACTTTAGAATCGGAATACAGAGTAACCCCCCTGGCCATCAACTGAAAAGTTTCTCCAATCACCTCGATCTTTAGCTAACTGCTTTTATTTTCCTCATTCAAAGACCTTTTCTGCCAAAGACTTATCTTCAGCTGATTAGATATCCAACACCTAGCAGTCGTACGAAGTGCTGTCTAAACACATTAAATGCGTCCGATCTCAAGACTCAGTTGCTAATCGCTTTAAATATATTTTTGCAAGTCATAAGAAAAAAAAAATTGAATGCCCCGGGTGAGGCTCGAACTCACGACCTTAAGATTATGAGACTTACGCGCTGCCTACTGCGCCACCGAGGCTCTAAAGGGTGGTCCTTCTAAATAGAAACTCCTCTGTGGATAATGGTTGGTGAAACTTTTACGTATGTAAGGGATGGAACGTATAGAATTTGTTATAAAAAGCACAGAGAACAGAATGGGCGGATAACTGGGTGTTGTATCGTTCCCTAGGTTAATTACGGCGTGCACTTTACCAACCAACTAATCGTGCCCGATAAACAAAGTAGTGACCTTTAATCCAATAGTTGTGCCTTGCTAGAACCAACAATTGTGCCCTGAGCGCACAAATCGTTTTGCCTGAATGGCATGAACAGTTGTCTCTTGGTGGCACCGAAAATTGTGCCTTATTGGCAGTAAAAGTCATGTCTTGATGACACCAGATGTTGTGCCTTGATGGCACCAACAGATTTTTTTATGTGCTATCGCAAGCAAGGCCCATCTTTAGCAAAACTTTCCACCAATATCCACAAGTTTCACTTGAGCCTATCACTCTTAGGTTTAGAGCCATCAGAGGACAATCTAGGTATATGTATATATAAAATGCTTTGTCCTGACTGACTGACCCAGACATCGACGCACAGCCCAAACCGCTGGCAGTTTTTTTTTTTTTTTTTTTTGCGAGGGTAGGTGAAAATCTTTCATGAGACACCATGAGGATCTACCGCACGTGCTCATGGTAGTGTGAGATTCTTACTCACTAAAAACACCTCCTCTTTTCGTGTTGACTACGACTAAGTACGTAAAAGCCTTATCAAGTAGTTTAAGTTTCGATAATAATAATTCGCGTTGTGCAGGTGGCTTTCCAGTAAAAGCACCTACTAATACCGTCATTATATGCGGCTATTTCTTATTACGCTAAATCGAACGGTTTCGTTCTTTGTAGTCGGCGCACAAGGTTTGTCACGTCCAGAATTTGGAGTACGGCGTTATTGCAATGTCCATGAAGGCGAACACGGAGTTTGCGAGCAAAATTTGTTATTTCATCTTCGACGGTAGCTAGACCGAGGTCTCTATGGATATCGTCGTTTCTAATGTACCACGGCGCATTAACAATTGTTCTAAGCACCTTATTTTGGAAGGTTTGTAAAATGTTTCTATTGCTGGTTTTAGTAAAACCCCACAGTTGTATACCATACGTCCATATAGGTTTTAAGACTTGCTTATATAAGAGCAATTTGTTATACATGCTTAATTTGGAATATCTTCCAAGCAGCCAATACATTTCTCTAAATCTAATTTCGAGCTCGTCGCGTTTCTTTTTAACGTGCGGCTTCCATTTGAGTTTCGCATCTAGTGTCATTCCTAGATATTTTGCTTCGTTTGCATACGGTATTTGTACCGAGTTAATGAAAACGGGTAAGTTGTTAATTTTCTTGTTAGTAAAGTTAACATGCGTAGATTTGGTTTCGTTGAGAACAATGCGCCAAACCTTTGTCCACTCGCAAATTGTATCCAAAGCTCGTTGAAGCTTCACAGTTGCTGACTCGACTGAATTTTCTGTTGCCAGAATAGCCGTAACGTCCGCGAATGTAGCAACAACGGTGCCTTCTTCTTGCGGTATATCTCGAGTATAGAGCAAGAACAAGACAGGACCAAGAACACTTCCTTGTGGAACTCCGGCAGCGATTTCCTTGAATTCCGAGTATTCGGCTCCATGCTTGACACGGAAAAGTGTGTTCTCCAAGTACGACTCTAAGATTTTGTACAACTCTTCCGGAAGTACCTGTCTTAGTTTATAATTCAAGCCTTCGTGCCACACCTTGTCGAAGGCTTGAGAAACGTCAAGAAAAGCGCTAGAACATATCTTTTTCTCTTCTATGGCCTTCTCAATTTCGTTGGTTATTCTATAAACCTGGTCAATTGTGGAATGCTTGATTCTGAACCCGAATTGATGATCAGGAATCAAACGTCTTTCTTCAATTACCGGTTTTAACCGTTTCAATAAGAGTTTTTCAAAAACCTTTGATATTATCGGCAGGAGCGATATCAGTCTGTACGACTTTTTGTCGTTTGGCGGTTTTTCCGGTTTTGAAACCATTATAACTTCGGCGACTTTCCATTGCCTTGGAACGTATAATAGTCTTAGCGAAGCATTTATAAGGTAAAGGAGTTTTATTAAAGCTTTATTTGGCATCTCCTTGAGGACCTGTCCGGTTATTAGGTCATATCCAGGAGCCTTGTTATTCTTTAGATTTTGTATTACCTCGCAAAGTTCGGCTAATGACACTCTTTTTATTTTGAAGTTGTCTGGAGTCATAATCGTCTCGCGATTTTTAAAATCCCGTATCGCTTTTTTGAGCTTATTGCATAGGAAGTTCGAATGGGTTTTTTGCTGGGGAGCGCGAGTCTGTTGCCATCTTTTGCGTGCTCTCCTCTTTGCCAGCATCAGTTCTTTTATTTCCGGCGGATATTTAACTTCGCTATTTCCGACTACTATCCTTTTATATGGAGTGTTATTCCACGCGGCGCTTTGTAGGACTTCAATAAATCTGCCGGCTTCATCCTCTATTTCGCACGGTGTTCTAAGCGACACATTCAGGACTATATTTTCTTCACAAGCTTTCCTAAAGCCATCCCAGTTAGTTTTGTTGCTAGTTAATCTGGGGGCTCCTTCTTTTCTCATTAGACGTTCGCTTATTGTCAGTATGACTGGTGAATGATCTGAGGAGAGATCAAAGCATTCCTCGATGTCCGTAAAGTTTTTCACTACCCCTTTTCCTATAAAGAAGTCTATGAGGTCAGGCGTTTTTGCTATGTCGGAGGGCCAATAAGTCGGTTTCCCCGTCGAAAAGAAGTCAACAGCAAATTGCATGCCGGTTTCGTAGAGAAGTCTGCCTTTAGGTGAAATGCATCTCGAACCCCAAAAGGTGTGTTTAGCATTAAAATCGCCACCAATAACAAATTTCGGTCCAAGTGACTCAAATAGACGTATGAGGTCATTCTTTTCTAGCGTGTATCGCGGAGGGCAATAAATGGACGCGATGTTGTAATACATGTTTTTATTTTTTACTCGAACTGAAGTTATTTGCATTGCATCGAGTTCTATCGGTGAATTCAAAGAGTGCTCAATACAGTCTTTAATTAAGAGCGACGATCCGCCCCTAACCCTTTCGGATGGGTGGTATGCATGATAAGCATAGTATCCTCTAATTTTAACCCGAGATTCCTTTGTCAGATGGGTTTCAGAAATCAAGCATATGTCAATTTTCTGTTTGCGTAGGAATACTTCCAGTTCGTCTATTCTTTGCAGAAGGCCGTTTGCGTTCCATGTTAAGATTTTAAGTAACTGGTTCATGTTCATAATTTTGTCCGTGGCGAGCATTATGCTCGAGGTTGTTAGGTTTTTCGAATATGAGCTTATTTGTCTTGCTTTGCTCCTCGAGTTTTGCGAGAATTATAGAGAAAACTTGTTGCATTGGATCTAGCGCAGGCCTATTTTTCTTATTTGCTTGCGATGCGGCTTGCGCGTACGTTTGCGTATCAGCAGATGGCGGTTTATCCTGGACTTTTTCCGTTTTCTCCTTTGCGGGTTTGCTTTCTTTTACTAGTAACTTTTCCGGTTTATTTTTATTCGGTTTAGGTTGTGGACGCATGTTCTTCTCTTTGGCCACTTCGCAGCCTCGATAGTTCGCTGGGTGCTTCCCCTTACAATTTGTGCAAGTCGCTGCGGTTTGCTTATTTAAATGGCACTCATTCGAGAGATGTTTACCGGCACATTTCACGCATCGTGGCTCTTTTTGGCAGTTGAAACATAAAATTTGGACAGTAGTTTCCCACTAAGAAGGATTTTTCGAAATTCAGCGTTCATAACTCTGCTTCCGTGGATATGTTTAAGTGTTGGAAATAATATTCACATGTAACTACTATGTATGTATGTACGTATGTATGTATGCATATTCTTGATCAATCTGTTTTGGGCCAAAGCTACGGGGGAAAGGAATACTGTCGTTGCCGTTGCTTCCTCAGGTACAGCAGGTAAAAAAATAAATAGCTGGCGCGACAGCTCGGAATGAGCCAAGGCCTAGCTTCTCGCAACCATTCATATTGTGCATGTTACATTTTTCACACGAATGAAAAGGACCTACAATTTATTGCCGACTCCGAACGGCGAAGTGAGAAGCTTTTTCATGACAGATTATACTCCCCGGAGGCTTGTCATTCCCCGACGAGAGGTGGTGCCGCGAACATTTTTCAGTGTTCCTGGCTGGGGGTTGAATCCACGCCACTCGGTCAGCAGTCCAACGCACTAACCACTGACCCACGGCGACCGTGATTAAAAAAGAATGTCGGGTTACTCTACCTTCTCAAAGCTTCTCAACCTAAGTCATTCTGAGTCTGCACTTTGTAACATCTCTAAGCAGGGTGGCTTGGCTCAGGAGCTTCGAGAAGCCAAAGTTATAGTGTGCGATGAGTGTACCATGTCTCATGGAAAGGTATTAAGGATCGCAATAGTACGCTCCGACAGTGCTTTTGGCTGGTGGCTTCAGACAGACCAAGCCTGTTGTGCCACCGGGGCACGGCAAATAAAGTGAAGGCCTGTCTCAAGTCATCCGTCTGATAGCCTAATATCATAATCCTGTCCTTGAGAGTTAACATACATAGGTGCCCATCTTCGACGTGACTTGAGGGCAGAGTAATTTTCTGACTTATTTCTTGATATTGGTGATGGAAAGGGTAGGGAGGAATAAATATACTGAGTAACCCTTGCGATGTTATGGGAGATATGATAAGTTTGACTGGCAGAATATAATGTACCTAAACATTCATCAGTTTGGAGTTCATGGCTGAACTATTTCATAGCTCTGTTTACTCAAATAAACGACTCAGCCAACAGCATCAACCATTTTCTGCTGGAGAAGTTGCCAACTGAGAATATGAAGTATGCATCTCTGGACTCGGAAATAAAAGTCGAGGATGCTGTACATTAACCTGTAGAGTTATTGCACACCGCATTTCTCTGATTCCAACAGACTACCACTTTGAGTTCAAACGTCTGCAATTTTCAATTGAGGTTTGCTATGTCATGAAAGTCTATACTTACTCATCAATGCCTTAAAACCCAGGGAAGGATATAGGGTATAATGTGGCGTCTTTCCACGCGGACGTAGTCGGGGGTATCAGCTAGTCACATATAAAATATTGCTCAGTGTTTTTGTCCTTACTTTGTGTATCACTTACGCCTAACACCCCCACGCGCGTGGTGGAAGCAGCTTAAGAACACCTGTAAGTGATTTGATATCTTTTGTGTAAAAATAGAAAGAAAGGCGCCGATTTCCCACACGCATCGGGGCACATTCGCTTTTTTTTTTGTCTACATCCTAGAGGGTTATTCCACTTTTGACTAGAAGCCCCACAGTCAAGAAAAGCCCTAACTGAGGACTTTGGAAAAAGCGACCTTTAATGTGTAAGAAAAATGCTCTAGGGATTTGTAGCAACTTAGTTAACGTCAAAAGAACCCACAATACTCTACCGGAACTAGACAGTTAGTCAATCCTGTTTACAGACCATTTGTTAGTCTCTGCAGTTTTTAGAAACATCAGTCCTAGACTAACCCTCACCCGGGATTGATCAAACAAAGTTATTACTAACCCAGTCCTGAATGCACTTTGCAACCAATTGGTATGCTCCTTATTTCTTTGCTACAATCCTAGATTAATCCCCAACCGGAATCGGGCTATTGCTAACCCAGTACATTTAGTTCTTAGAAGCGATTGCATTAGTGCACCGCCCTGTCTACTGAGGTAGCATCTAAACGAGCATATTAAACGAGTTTCCCTGAACATCTCGTTATAAATTTGTGATTCATTTTCGATGATTAAGAAGTCCAACGTTAATGAATCAAGACCTTCTGTGAAGTTTTCAATGTGTAATCGAGCATTTTTGAGATTAATAATTAGTCAGCAAGCATTGTGACTAAAACAAGTGAAGATCCTCTATGCAAACACTTCCAAAACGGGCCGAGGTCATTGAACAACACCACTTTCGTCTTGTCTCCCATTAGAATCTTGCCAACTCCCCTTCTTTGCATAACAAGTGCATTTGTTTTCTCCCCAATTTGACGTTTAAATCTAGTACAATTTCTGGCAAAAATTAAAAATGCTCACTCCACGATCAGTCGTAGCAGGTTGTAACCTACAGGTAGTCTTCTCTAAACCGGTTTATCAAGATTTAAGGTTGCTATAACGGGCCACGAGCTCGCGATAAATAGTCGTCTGCTTAGGACTGCGTAAACTTAAAACCCAGCCCAAGACAGACAAGCGCTGGTGTAAAAAATATTTCCAATTTCCTTTTTGTATTTTTCGCATCTAATGTTTCCTTCTCTTTTTTACAGCCATTCCAGTTGGTAACTGGACACCACCAGATATCGATTACAATGAACGCTTCACCTGGGAAGGGGCAACAGACATGAGCAACAACTACCGTGATGCTTTGCAGCGCGGCTTGCCATATCCAATTCTGACAGTAGCTGAGTACTTCAGCCTAGGCCGAGAAGGTTTCTCTTGGGGTGGACAATACCGAGCGGCAGGTTACTTTGCTAGCATCCTTCTATGGACATCGTTAGCCTCATGGTTGCTGATGAATTTGCTCCTTATTGCCGTGCCACGGTATGGAGCCTATATGAAGGCTTTGACCGGATTCCTGCTAGTTTGTACCAATGTCGGATACTATTGTCTGCTGCCAAAAAGACCATTGACAATATATCTGGAAGGTGGTCGACTCGAATTCCGCCTGGGATGGTGTTATTGGCTTCTTTTAATCGCAGGTATGTAGCATTTGACAAGATTTTGTTACTTTAACTCAGCCATTTTCCGACTTTTCAAGGAATTCTCTGTTTCTTCGCTGGGGTGCTCATCTCAATCATCGACTTGGTGTGGCCGCACACATTCTCAACAGTCTTAGAGGTCTACTATGGAACACCATACGACAGACATGTGATTCTGGAGGAATCCAGCGATGTTCGCTACAGAAAACGCAACAGCAGAGGACTAGAAGAGCCTCCAGGGCTTGGATCTCGCATACTTCGACGACTGTCGTCGAAAACACGTGATTCTACGACGGGCTTCACCAGCGCGGCTGGTGTCTCAAGTGGAGTCGAAAATAAAGGCTTCCAGAGTGATGTGCCCAAGAGTCCGTGGCGATATCCCTTCCGACGAGCACAACAACTCCCGCCGCACCCGATGAGTATACAGCGAACGATGTCACAAGACTCTGGCTCAAGTATAGCATCAGGAACGGTACAGATCTCACCAATGCACAAGCAGGCTCTGTCGCGGATGTTGCCGTAAGTATAGCATGTCATTGAAATCGATTAAATGTTAGGATTTGTGTAAATATTCCAGGAAACCTCCACATGACCGGATTAGAGACATCGATCACTGGTGATCGTAAACTTTTTTTTTATTTTTTTTTGACAACATGTGAAAAACTGTTTGGATCTGTCTCCAAAATTTTTGACAGCAGAGCTACGTTTTAAGGGACAGCGGGATATTTTCAAACAGTTTTTCGTTTCGATGAAAACAAAATCACATACCTGACAAACAAATTGAAAACAAAAATAGTATCTTAAGTAAATTATTTTATTATTTGTAAAAATTGGACTAAACTACAAGAAAAAAAAATGTATAAAGGCGTCGTCTTCATCGACCCAAACTCTCCATACTAGCGATAAGATTGAAAAATAGACATTTGTGTGTAAACTAAGTGATGATGTTATTGTGATAATGCTTACAATTTAAACGAGAAAACAATTAGCCCTTAAGTGTAAGAAGTGCTCATAAGACGGAGCTAGCAATTCCCCTTTGGAATCATAATTTATTGTTTAGTTTATCCCTTATTCAACTATCGTACGAAAATTTCAAGACAAAAATTCACAAAAACGTATTTATTTCATTTTAAAACTTTGTATTAACTTGTGTAGTCCGTGTAAAAACTGTAGAAGCTACTGTAAATTGTATCAAATTAACTGAAGAATGTGAAAAATAATTAATTGTGTAAATCATGCTAACGATAGCGAAGAAGATTGTATAAGAATTAAGAGCATAGGAGAAACGTTGTGAAACCAATGGGAGCATAAGATGATGATAAGGGAAACAAATAAAAAAGATAAATTCAAATCAAGCAAATAAATTGTAATCGTAGCAAACTAGTTAAAGATAAGGTAGGTTTGTATATGTACACGATTCCCTAACCAACTTCTTTCAGGATGCAGCACAACTTAATCCACTCCACTGTCATTCGTTGCCACTGCGGTAGCTAATGCACCCAGGAGAAGGCGAAGAATGAGATTGCGCAACAAACAACATTTGACTGAAAGAAAGCCAAATAGTAGAAGAAACTCTTAACCGCTGCAGCACTTTATCTCTACGCCCATAGGCCCATCAGGTTTGTAGGAACTTCAAAGACATCACAGAGTTTTCTAGCCAACTTCTTTCAGGAGGCAGCACCTTAAAGTCTACTTCGCAGCACCAAAGAGATGGCTCCTTCCTACTGAAGGACAACTTCAGTAAAACTAACGCGTCAACCCTGTTTTTATCTGCGTTACAAATGTGACAAAGAATGCTCAACTCAAATAAGGCAAACATCGGGAAACAATCATCCATAGTACAGCTACAGCACTTTATTTCCACGCCTAGCTGAAGCTAACAACGTGGGACAACGAGAAGCCGCAGTAAATTTTCATGTCTGGCCGCAGGCGTATGGAAACTCTAAACAAATCATCGCCGACTTACTGACATCCATGGTGTTTTTGGTTTCCTTTCTTCACAAGTAAGTAGTGCTTGCCATTCCTTGTGACTTTAACTTAAGAATCTTATCTCTTCAAGGAATTACCTGTTTCTTTCCCCCGGTGTTTATCTCTATCGCTGACTAAGCGCAGCCTCATAGTTGTGCTCTAAAACATCATACAATTGACATGCGATGTTCGTCATGAAAACGCAGACAGAAGAATCACAACGTTTTCCAGACCACGCCTAGCAGAAGCGAACGAAAGGCATAATGGAAACTGCAAGTGCTTCATGACACCAAGATTCCAACCAATGTCCGACAACATCATCGTCATTACTTCACCCAAGGTCTCACTCCGTTCATTGGTATATTAATTTGCAGCTGACAACGAAATAAATAAGCACAGGTGCTGTACCAACAAGAACTCGCATCAATTTGCAGCTTAAAGTCTTCAGGCAGACCACGACGATGGAACGAAAACCGGACGAACCGCAGAAATATGCCACCAAACTTGCAAAAATCCACAGTTGGACACGTGAATTGCACCAAAGAATTTCCGAAGAAGAAGCAACTAACGCCATTGTCCAACACATAAGCCTGTGTTCACTATGTTTGCTGTGCAGCACAACATTTTGTATTCCCAGTCAGAAGCGCAATTCCAGCATCTGGGAATTGCAGGACATGATCTCATAACCTCTATTCCTGTCATACCACCCTAAAGTCTGGTTCTTATGCCGAACACATCTTTAACACCCAAGCAGTCCCCAGACAACAGTGAAGTGTACTCCAATCAAAAGGATTACGAGTACAAACAACTTCCATCGCAGGAACAATCACACTATTAAGCCATCTGCAAACCGCAGATTATCAACACATCGTCCTGTTTCATCATTTTCTGCAAGACATCCTCGTGGCTTCCATTTCCAGTCAAAAACCTAACACTCATCGCAGCAATCACACACACCATGTAAATCACCCAAGAACCGCAGAACATGATCTCATAGCCCCCATTTCTTTCAAATCATCTCAAGAACTCTAATTTCCTCTGAATCCCGCAGAGAGCAGTGAAAACCACTCCAGCCGGAGAGACTTCCACCACAATCACGCTCAACCCAACAGCGGATACCCAGTCATACCTCCAATCGTCCACTCCTGATTAACGCATCCAATCTCTCGATTCTCAACAATCAATCACTAACTCATGATACGATATATGTATGTAAATAAATGCAGCATTCTAACTTAAAGGCATTTCTTTGTTTTTATTTTCTAAGTTGACCCTTACAGCCAGGATGTCCGAAGCCTTAAGGCTTTTGTCCTTTCCCAACGCCCATGCCACGCTTAAGCACACCGTACAACCTAAAACCTGACCCAAACCGTCAAAAATGCGAAAAAAAATCGAACCCCACACTCGCATTAACCGAAAAAGCACAAAAAATTCTCGCACACTGCAAAAATGAAAGTGGACAACGCAAAAAGTATGAAGTTTTCGTTTTGTCCACTTTGTTTTTGCAGAGTGTAAGTGGACAATTTCGGCAAGCGAATTTTTTCATTGCATACCCTTAGGAGCTAAGTTTTGTAACTTTTTTTCGTTGTCTAACAAAGCTTTTCGTTGGATACTTACCCACTTTTTGGTCACATACTCGCGGGAGCTAAAGGAGCTTTTCTGGTGGAAATTTTGGGTGAAACAACTAGTTAAGACCCGCACCGATATTTTAGACTTTCTCAAAACTTTCGCCGACTTTTGCTGAAGACGTTTGTGGTGGCATTGTTTTTGTATTGAGAACATGGACGTTGATTGATGGTTTAGGTCTCTTTTAAAAGGGTGAAAATATAGTGTTTGGTACTTACGTGCATGTTTAACAGGGTGTTCATGTTTCATGCGAAATAAAACTGCAAAACTATCCTAGTGTGTTTTTTACTTAGCGTATGTTGTTTATTTGATAATTCTTACAGCTAGTCGTAGACATTTTACAAAAACAATAAATACAATTTATAAAGTTTAATTTGCTTTAGTTTATCATTCACGAGTCACTAATACCAATCATGTGATCATTTTGTTTATTAAATATATTTACAGACAATAAATTTATGAATAAAAAAAGAATTAACTAAATGAAATGATTTGTTCAATTGGTTGTTGTTGTTTTTTGTTTATTTTACGAACGAATGCACTAGAGTTTTGTTTCATGTATAAACATTTCCTTCGACTTCCTTTCATGTTACAGCCTGGGATTTTGTTACACAGCAGAGCTTATGTCTGGGGGCAGGAGTATTAGGAGGGCGCAGGACAGATCCTCTCTAAACCCTACTCTCTAGTTCTGCCTAGACTCTGGCTAACCAAAGTTCTCAAAGTGATGGATGAAGTATGGTAGCTTACGGGTTTTGTTGACTTCATCGCAGGCAGACATAACACTTTTGGTGAGAGGCCTTGGGCCGCAGGAAAACACTCCTATTTTCGAGACCTGTAGGATTAAAGGGATGAGGTAGTTGGTGGATATTAAAGAAGGGATGGAACATAGAATAATTAAGATGTTTGATGGAAACATGAAGTGATGGTATTTCGGGTACCGATACAGCAATTGAGTAGACAAGAGTGCAAGTTACCGGTGGCTGCGTGTACAAACTTTACGAACTAATTAGGAGAAATATGGTGACCCTTTACCTGGCTATGCATACCTAAATCGATTCTGGAGATGGCGATAAATGAGATCTACATATATCTACGTTTGGGTGGGACGACGAGATAATTTTGTAAGCGTTGGGTCACAAATGGGAAAGGTAATGAGAAAAATATCTTACAAGCATTGGACAATAACAGAGATTAAGCGCATGGCGGCATGGAGCAAAGAGAGGAAGGGAGAGATTAAGAAAAAGAGCGTCAAGGAACGAAAAAGCTGATGAATTGGCCACACATAGATGTAGTGCAGGTGCTAATCGCCTTCCACCCAGATAAACGCTTTAAACACCTGGTCACTGTAAAACAGGCTGAAAAACAATGGCCACACACCAGTGATTGCATGCTAATCAGCAGCTTAAGGCCAACGTTCGACATACGAAGAACAATGACCCTACTATCTCGCGTGAGATGACACATCCGTATGCTTGTCGGTGTAATAACTGGGCTCTGGGCTATGGGAAACATGTTTAGAAGTTTAGACATAATGATAAACAAAGCTAGAGGAGAGACGAACACCGACTTCTCAGAAGGAAAAATAAAAAACATGAGAAGCTGGTAATCGAGGAAATAGAGAGATGTTACTGCAGGAATGAGGTTCGGAAGTTTTACCAAAGGATAAAATTAAACCTGTCGAGGCTACAGAGCCCGAACCGAAGCTTGCAAGGATGAACATCGAAGTAGAATCGCAGTCGATGCTGAGGATCTGGAAGAACTATTTCTCCAGACTGTTTAACGGCGACGACGAATCAAATCCCGCTGTCAGGTAAAATGAACAATTCAACCTAGAAGACCAAGACCAACAATTCCGTCCACCCGACCTGAACGAAGTGAAGTTCTTAAGTTCAACAAAACTGCTAGCTGCCAAGCTGTTCAAAGCGGCAGGCGATGACTTGGTAAGGAGAATGCACCAAATCATCTGCGAAATATGATCGGAGGAAACCATGCCCGATGAATCGAACCTCAGCATTGTATGCCCGATCCCCAAAAAAGGGGAGCCTCTGAACTGCGGGAACTACAGACGCATTAGTCTTCTTAACATCGCCCACAACATCTTATCTACAGTGTTGTTTGAGCGCCTGAACCCTTTCGTCAAAAACCTGATTTGTTCAGATCAGTGTGGCTTCAGGGCAGGACAGTCCACCATCAACCAAATATTCACACTGCGGCAGATCTTGGAGAAAACCCAAGAACTTCAAATCAATACGCACCACCTCTTTGTCGATTTTAAGGCAGCGTATGACAGCATTTATAGAGACGTGCTATACAGAGCCATGTCTAGTCGTGGCATCCCTGCCAAACTCGTCCGTTTGTGCAGGATGACGATCGAGAATGCACGCTGCTTCATCAAGGTCAGTAAAAACCTCACAAGGCGACGCGCTGTTATGCGACTTCTTCAACATCGTTCTTGAAAGAATAGTGCAAAACTCAGGCGCCCACACCAGGAGCCACAGTCTTTCAAAAGTCTGTCCAATTACTGGCGCGTTCAGGAGCATTGAGACGGAGGCGGCGAAAATGGGTTTAGCGGAGAGGACACTCAACACCGATGTCTCGGACAGAACGTCACAAGAGACAGTTATAACTTTGAGGTAGTTAAGGATTTTGTCTACCTAGGCTCCGCTATAAATTCAGATAACGACACCAGCGTTGTTTCTTTGGGCTAAGAAGGCAATTGAGTAGCAAAGCCCTCTCTCAAATGACTAAAGTGATCCTTAATAAGACCTTAATCGTCCCAGTTCTGCGCTATGGTGCAGAGGCATCGACTCTGTCATAAGCGGATGAGGTTGCTCTTGAATTTTTCGAGAGGAAAATTCTTCGGGTGATTTTCGGTCCCGTCTGCATAAACGGTGAGTGGAGGAGGAGATACAACGACGAACTGTACGGGCTGTACAGCAACATCGGTTTATCCAGAAAAGTTAAGGTTCGACGACTCAGGTGGCTGGGTCATGTAGAGAGAATAGACACCAATGCTCTGCCCCGGAAAATCGTCGAATCCACAGCCAAAGGACGGCGCAGTAGAGGAAGACCGCAACTCAGGTGGCGCACGCAGGTGGAAGGGGACCTAAACCAACTTGGCGTGCGAAATGGAGGCAGCTGGTTAAAGATCGAGCTCGCTGGAGACGCTTGTTAGTTGAGGCCCAGATCCACCTTAGACTGTAGCGCCACCTTAAGTAAGTAAGTAATACAAACAAATCTGAAGGGGCAAAGGTACCACTAAGAGATCCAGAGAACTGGGGGGTTTAGTTAAATGGATGTTCTGCCATGTACTTAAGGTAAAACACAATGCAAAACAGCTTTTCTAACCTAACCCAATCTAAAAGAATGATATCAAAGGGTACCACTGGTTGGCAACCGACAGGAATTACCTAATACGATTCAAGCAAATGTTAGCGATGGGGATATATAATGGGGAATTAACAACTAGAGAACATCTTGGACTAAGATAATTCGTAAAAAGCGAGACTAAATGTAAACAAACAAGATATCCTGTTTGGCATCTCTTTGGAATCATTCCTTCAGAAGATGCTGGGATAAAGATGAGGAGGTTATTGTCCAAATGCCCTGATCTTTACAACAGTGAAAAGCCTTCTCAAGGGCAATTCTCCCGCCATGACTGTACACAGCAGTCTCACCGTGAAGTGCGTGTAATATGTAAGTGCAGTAGTCAGGGGATTAAACTCTTTCCTCTTTTTGGGTCTAGGGACATTGCAATAAGGGTGGCACAAAACAGATTAGATTCTAAATTATAATTCCAGCTTCTCTATCGAATGTGGAAAAAAAGTCGAACCAGCGATGATGTTAATGTCTCGGAATGTAAAGCTGTCTGTCATACCAAGCGGACATAAGATTCTCATGAATCAGGCCAGGACCAGAAAACTTTTACAAAGAGACAGCATATCACTGTAAATGCTGAAAGGTGCTCTCACTGGCCACAACATAGTAAAGGATCTCCTTTGTACGAGCTGCTGGGGAAGCACAAGAAGATACAGGTTTGCATGAAACAGTTTACTTGTGAAAAGACCATGAAGATAACTTGGAGCTGGGCTAAGCGAGCGATTTCTACGCCATACCGCGGCATAGACAACAGAAGCGCAGCTATTCGACCAATGGCGGAGAGTGGTTTGATTCGTTTATCACGGTAAAGAGCCAAGAAATTGTAGCCTTATTCTAGCGAAAGCAGGACGTCGCCGAATGCATCCTTGTTTTCATAAAATATTTATGTAGTTGTGATCGACTTAAAGGCAGAAGGTTCTTCGTTCAGGATCGACATGAAATGGCTTAACTTTCGTCAAGAATAGAAAACGTGTGTCACAGCCAAGTTGCAGATTTTTGGTAGAGGAAGTGAAGGGAAAACCCGTCACGATAGGAAGAAATATAAATGATTACGCAAAGCGCAGTCTATAGACGACACCTCTTGGCGATGAGATGAATCCAATCTGTTTCTGGAAGGGATTGTGGTGTGACAAAGAGCTTCAATAAGACCAATATTTCATCGCAGTTTTCTAGAATAAAGTAATGCTAAGGGACCAGGCAAAGTCGATTGATAAAAAAAATCTTCAGCATATAGCGAAGTTTAGTGTCTAAGCAACAGTCCGGAGGCGTTCTCGTGGGGCAAATACTTAGATCTTAGTTACGACTAAGAGTTTCCGAGTAAGGCTGGGAGCCTGTAGAGTTAGCGTTAAGAGGCGTCGATTGTGGAAAGACAAAGCGACTTATACAACTCAATAGGCACCATTGGCTCCGTCGTATAGGCCTCTATGCATGTTGGACACCATGTTGAAAATACTGCAGTGCATCATTAGTGCCCGACTGGAGAGTGCAATCGATGAGGCCGGAGGTCTTGCGGATCGCCAGTATGCTTTCCGTAAGGCACGTTCTACGATCAACGCCATTGGCGAAAAAAACCAATGAAGGAAGACGATGGAAGGGCAGAGAAAACAGTAATGCGCAATCATCACGCTAGATGTCAGGAACGCCTTCAACTCCGCAGACTGGAGAAACATGTTGCAAGCACTTACCGCCAATAGAGCACCAGACTACTTGCAGAAGATAATGGCGGACTACTTTAAAAATAGGTTACTGCTTTACAAAACCTTCGATGGAATGAAGCAGTATAACGTCACAGGCGCTGTTCCCCACTGAATCCCCTACTGTGGAACCTAATATATGATGACATTCTTAGACTTGGAACTCCGAGGTCTTCGAAGATAATAGCAATCTTTATAAAGACCAAACTCCTTGAGGACTTGGAGCATGACTGCAATGAATCTATCGAGATGGCTCAGGACTACTTGATAAGCATGGGCCTACAACTTGCAAAGGAAAAGCTAGAAGCAGTGCTCATCAGCAGCAGCGAGTCATGGAAACTCTGAGAGTACCCGTGGACGACACGTTGTAGTTTCCAACTAGAGTTGAAGTACCTTGGCATTACCATAGATGCAAGGCTAACTTTTTACCAACATCTGCAGCATGCCGCTGAGAAGGCAGCGAAGGCGATGGTTGCCCTGGCAAGGATTATGCCAAATATCGACGGAGCGGAGCACAAGAAGAGATTGCTCTTAGCGAGAGTTGCGTCGTCGATAATGCTCTACGGCTCCCGAATATGGACTGGTGCAACGAAGTCATACAGAAAGAAGATGGCACCCTACAGCGTTGCGAGTATGCAGCGCCTTTCGAACAACCTTCTACGACGAAGCATGTGTAGTGACTGGCATGGTACCAATAGACCATCTTGCTGAAGAAGCCCAATCGAAATACCAGCAGGACAACAGCGACGAATTAAAGTGATACAGTGGTACATACCAAGACGGACAAGGCAGGCGAGATGGTATCACTCTGACAAATGCAGTTGGACGCAGAGATTGATCCCATATATAGACGCCTGGATCATTAAGGAATCATGGGGAGGCGAATTTTTACATGACCCTGATGCTAACTGGCCATCGATGCTTCAGAGCCTACCTCCACAGGTTTGGACACGACGACAATCCTATTGCGATGAAATCCTTGAAGGCAGTGGCGCGAGGAC
This sequence comes from Matsumyia berberina, assembly GCA_917880715.2. NCBI lineage: Eukaryota > Metazoa > Arthropoda > Insecta > Diptera > Syrphidae > Matsumyia > Matsumyia berberina. The sequence continues at coordinate 75,647,763 of OU862870.1, read as the reverse complement.
CAGAAGTAGGTTTAGTGGGTGGAAATCTCACACTGTTACTGAGTACGGGCTTCGCCTTTGGAAGAATCCCAACTTCCAACGCGAAAAAAGGTAGCATTGAATCGAATGTCATATACCGCTGACGAACTATTGAGCCACATTGCAACATAGAAACGAGTCTTAAATGTAAAAAGAAAAATGCCTTTCGTCGTGATTTGGAATAAGCCTTGTGATGTTATTTTGCTAAGATAAAATCAACGAAGTCGTATTCTTGTTGTGAAGATGTGAAAATGTGGAAATATACATAGGTGGCTCGTGTGATTGGGAAAAAAAAGGAAAGATACCACGGAACACAATTTGAAGATCTGATAAGATCGATATAGCCATCTGCTCAATTGGCCTCTACGGATCCGACGAAAACAGCCTTCGTTCATAGTGCATGCAGAATTCAAAGAAAAAATCACCAAATTGGCAGACAAGACGCTGGCTTACTATAAGAGGGCATGGCCTTGTAACCGGCTTCAGAACCTAGACAATCGTAAAACACAGTACAAACTAGCTAAGTATGACTAGAGGAGTTCTATCCGGTCATTGCATGATACGAAAGCAAACGAGAAGCCTGAAAATTACACTCAAAATGTACATTTCTGAGAAACAATCTCCTTCCCAAAAAGGTTCTGAGTTTGAACAAAGAGCATTTGAGGTGGATGGTAGGACTAATCACAGAGTGCAGTAATCTTGACGTATCGGCAAATATTAGGGTGTGTCAATCAAATCTTTATCAAAGCAAAGCGGCATCAGCAATGATGTCTCGATGGTTTGATTTAGAAAAAATTAATGAAGCTTGGATTTGTCCAGGAAGGATTGTGGATTACCTCAGAGCATTACCATTTTACACTTTGTAAAATCTGGAGACAGATTTAGGTTTTGTTTGCTGGTGCGACATGGTAGGCAAGTAGTTTTGCTACCACAAATGTCCACGCCAGACCTTGTGGCAGTATGGGTGGGAACAACAGCGGGTGCATTTGTAAACGCTTCCATGGCTAAGGGCTCTAACGAAGAATTACAATGGAAGACGTGAAGGCCTTGTAATTAATTGTGGTGCTAATGCTCACTGTACAGAGTAACTGAACTAGGGAAGAGCCAAGACCTAGCTTCTCGAATACATTCATGTGATGCATTTAACATTTTTCATGACCCTATGCAACTGTACTGCACTAAACACAGAGCCATTTCATGAGAATCCTGAAGCAAGGAGCGAGTATATTTTAGCTGGAGTATACATAGTGTGTCGGATTTTAGAAGACTACAGCAACTAGTCCTTAAGCATTCGGTCTCCAAAATGGGACTCGTCCATGACAAGATGGGTCAAATGGCGGAGACTGTGGAAAACACAAATGAGATTCTGATGAAAGTTTTTTTCTGGAATGTTATAAGTCGGATCAGCCCTAAACCATTATAATACGAGGTTCAAACACGGTGGTTAGAGCGGAGGCGGAAAGGATAGCGACTGTTGAATGGGTCAAAAGCGCAATATTAACTTTTTACGCTTTTAAAACGGCGGGATCTGTTGGCTTGTCCACTCTAAGGGTCGCGGGCATAGAGTGCTGAACTGGATTCTCCACATCCACCGATCTTCCGCCATCGACCGTAAATCATCAGCGGGTATCCCCATACGGGTAGAGATGAGATTTCGGACCTGCTTCAGCCATCTCATCCTGGGCCTACCCAGCCTAATTGATGGCACGGATTTCTGTTGGTACATTCTCGGCTTAATTGCAATTGGAGTTACAGGACAATTAGAGGAAATAATATACCAGTTAACTGGAGGGAAACAAATGTTGTATTTCTATCAAAACCTATAAGGAAGGACTACACGAATACGAAGTCCTTCAGACCGGTCAGCCTGCCATCCTGACAATGAAAAGGATCATGGTGTATCCTTTGAATAGTAGGCAGGATGCTTATCACGCATGCAGGTCGACGGATACAGCACAACGCCAATTAGTACGCGTTGCAGAAGAGAAATAATGAACATTGAAGGTGCCTTCGACAAAACATGCTTCAGAAGTCTGAAACTGGAATTGAAAAGCCATAAGACCAACCGATTCGTTTGGGTGGATAATTTGCCCAAGAAGTCATAAAGCCATAACTATTTAAATGGGACGTTCCAGACGAAAGAAGAAGGCAATATCAACGCTATCACAAGAATACTGTTTCACTCATGTCGACAGATGCTGCGCTTGGATGTGGAGAAGGCTAAACAACCCACCAGCCGCTTACAGGCTTTAAGAGATTTGTAGTGATTCACTTATTGTTTAAAAAGATTAATAATAAAACACTGTATGTACTTACATATGAGTGTTTCTTTTGGACGAACTTGAGGAAGCTTGACATGTCCGGTCTACCAAAGTGATTAACCGCCTTCAAACCAGTAAATATGGAAGTTTTCGACAGCCGCTGGAAGTGATTCTCACAGATGTACTGAAATCAAACGAGAAATAAGCACTGTAGATCAGTTTTCCTAAATGGTGCTCCTTTAACTCACCAACATAGTTGTCCTCAAATCAAATTTATGGAAGAACTGTGTAATGAAAATGTGTATTTCCAACACGTTGGTCACATCCTTTTTCTCTACATCGCGCAGCACATCGATGAACCATTCAAAATGCTTGTGCGATGGACATATCCAGAGGAAATAGACTTTCTTGCAAGCTACTCCTGAGTACCGATTGGTACTGGTTCCAAAGACTAAGTCATTCAGAATTGAAGCATATGGAGTGACACCAATGCCACCACCGACCATCACTGCAACTTCAAACTTGTACCAATCTTGGTTACCACCACCGAATGGTCCTTCGATCCGGATTTTTGGTTGATCTTCTGGATTATAGTTGCATGGATCGAAGTAGTTGCGTAGCTTCCATGTCCATGGTCCTTGAGCTTTAATGTGACAGCTAAGGAAGTTCTCATGTGGTGCAGAGGTCAGTGTGAAACTATGCATCTCATGTGGACGGAAGGCAGTACAAGACAGGCGAACCCATTGACCGGAGAGATACTTGAGATTTGGTGGACGATAGAACTTGATTTTGATCACATCCGATGGAAGGAGGTCGGTTTCTATCACGTCTAGGGCCATGTATTTGGTTCTTAACGAGACGATCTAATGGAGAGCGGGAACATTTAGCAACTTTGCAAGGAAATTGAACATTTCTATGCTTACCTTATCCAAAGTATAGACCAAACCAGGTCCCAGGAAGAACATCCAGAATCTCGGTGGTCCTGTCAGACGGGCAAGACCATGAATCAAACTCAAAATGTACAAGAAAATGTACAGTGAGTGCATGTTCCAGAAGAATTTGTACGCCTTCTTCCGAATCGTCGGATGAGCAAAGACAAAGATTATGCACATAATGATGAAGAGCAAGACCCCAGTTGTTCCTGAAATTGCAAGAAAGCACACTTAAGACAGGAAAATTATATGCGGAGAGAGTATACTTACCAGTGACGGTTTGGAACAACCAAAAGGTTATATCGGGCTTGTAATCCGAGGCGAAGTGTACCTCTCTAGTCAGACATCTCAAATTCTCATGTGACTGTGTGGACACATGATAGAAGTTGACTATATGTCCTACCGAATGCAAAACAGAGAAGAACAGGGCGGTGCAAGCAGCGATTTTGTGAAATTGGATGTGTGAATCGAGTGGAATGTACTGCTGTATGGGGAATTCCTTGAGCTTGGTGATAAGATTCCTGAAAGGGCAGTTAATTTTCGTCATTTTATGTGAGAATTCGATTTGATTGAACCCACCTTGACATTGTCAGCAACAAGAGCGAGTAGCAGAACGACAACGAAGCCGCGGATCCTCTGGTAATCGCAATACCAACGCCCATGATGTGCCTTAAGTCCGTGTGCTCCGCCATAAATGAATAATCTACACAAAGGAAACCAATTAGAATAAGAAAACATTAAGCAATCGAGAAAACTTACGTATAAACCTCTCAACGAACAGCACGATGGTAATCACATAGAACAAGAACAGGTAGAATATATTCTGTCGATTCTCTTCCAAGAACGTTATGTAACAATCCCACTTCTCCTGCATCCAGTGACGCGGCTTATCTTGCATTGGTTCGATATGGAACGATGTCATTCTTGCCACGTTGGTCGATGTATCCAAGAAGTTCTGTTTGGCACCTTTGCAATCCAAGCCAATTGCGACAAAGTCTCCTTTATACTCCTTCATCATCAGCTTAAAGTCCTGGTAAGTCAAATGGTTCTTATGCTCCAAACCAACATCCTGAAACATTCCGTCGATCAGCTCTGTCACTTGATCATCTCCTAAGCTTGTGGTTCTTGCGATTTCCACCAACGATCGCATCATTTCACTGAGCTCCCCCTTGTCAATCACTCCATTGCGGTCGTTGTCACACATATCGAAGATGATCCGGAGTTTGTCATCGGTTTTCCCACGTGAGAAAAGAACCACAGTCTCAAGAAACTCTTGGAATGAGATCCGTCCGTCTTGATCCTTATCCACGATGTTAAACATTTTCCGCACAAACATATCATTGGGTTTCATTCCAAGAGCAGCAGCAAATTCAGCCTTCGACAAGCTAGTCCGCATCACAGTCATCACTTCGCCATCAGTAGAGGCATCAGATCGTCTCCTTCGTTCACCAGGTCGCAGGCCAAATGTCAAAGCGTAGGCTTCACGGAAAAAGTATTCCAAACGTTTTTGCCTCCGTTCACGGGTTTCTGCTCGTGCAAGCATGATGTCTTTGTTCACCTCTACCAGAGTCATCTCTTTTTTGTGGAGAACTAAAAAGTCCTCAAGCTTTTTGACAAACTTTCGTCGAGCTCCATAGGACTCTAATTCCAAGACCAAATCATGATCATTTGGAACCCTCAGCAGAATGTAAGGTTTCTTTTTGATGTGATTCGTTGCAGACTCTTCGACTGTGATAACATCGATGTTCTTGAGACTAAACGTCCGAAGTTTCTCCCCCTTTCGGTCGACTGTGTAGATTGCTGATTCAGGGCCAAACTTAACCGTTACCAATCGCTTGTGATTGGCGTGTAACCACTCGCGAGCAATCATTTTATCCACAGAGCCCTTGTGAGCCGGGCTGGATCGCAATGCCTCTTGGCGAATTTTCAACTTTCTTCGCTTGCTGTTCTGTAGTTTCACTACACAATAGCCAGCCCCTGCACAAAGAATTGGCACAAAGCCCAGAAACACGCAAACATAGATAAACATCAGCTCTGATCCAGAGAAGTAGTCATAGCCTTCGAGATAGTTGCATGGTTCCAACTCTGTCGCATTCAGTTGCATAGGCTGTGGGCAAGGATCACCCTCGTGCCACATGAAAACGTCCTTTTGTATGTCACCCGGATTGACGTCTGTGCTATTGATAATGATGTCCCACATCGTGATCTTGCGCAGTTCTGTAATTTCCTCGGGTGTGAAAACTCCATTTCGCTCGTTCTCAAACCAGAACCGATCTGCGTCTCGAAGACGGGAGAATTGTTCTTTGATCACTTTCGAGAATAGTTCTCCCGGCTGGCCGTATGATTCCAACATTCCTCCGATATACACATCGACATCATCCAGCTGGTTGTTGTAAGCTGATATGAGCATCCTCAGGAGCTCGGGTTGAACAGCAAACAGCTCTGGATTGATCTCCATCCAATCCTTTCTCGGTGCAAGACCATATGCCACTCGAGCAGAATTGTAATCCGGCAAACCATTGTCCCTTCCTCGCATGATGTTTAAAGCTCCTAAATCGCGCCTGGTGAACTCCATCGGACCAAAGAGTTTGTCTCTCACATCAGAACACAAGACTGGGTCTTCTCTTTCAGAGATTTGTGATGCTAACCCCATGAGAATCTCTTCAATCGTTGTGTCTGTCATGAAATCCTGGAAATAAAAACGAAATTGAATAGAAAACCTAAAGTTCTTGTGAGTTATCCTTCACTTACACTTGAATCCCACCATGTTGAACACAGTCTGATGGCAGGATACCCCATCGGAGTAGTTTTGAAATTACACTCAGCATCACGGCGATAGATTCCCGGTGGAATCATTGTGTGACCAAATCGAAATGCAGCCGCTTGAAACACATGACCAACACCAGGATGAACTTCTTGTTTGTAGCCATCGTATGGGGTGATTTCTGATCCCAGAAAAGCGGGCAAGTACTCATACAGCATGATGTTTTGCACAGAAGCGATAACAATGCGTCGTGCTCGTTGAAAGATATCTTCATCGCTCCAATCGGGATGTTGAGCTTTCACTCGCTTCGCGACGGTATTGTGCCATCGCAGGAAGAGAATTGAAAACGTGAGGACAGCCGGATTTTGATTTGTGCGTGGATCACCAAGAACTGGAAGAGAAATAGCAGAAAGTGGACGTGAAATACGATGTTGAGTGTGCGACTGTCAAAATAGATGTCAAATTTGAGATTTTGTTGTGACACGAAGTCGAGGCCTTTTGGAATTGCTCGTCGCCGGTAAACAGTCTACAGAAATAGTTCTTCAATATCCTCAGCAACGACTCCGATCCTACTACGATGTTCCCTTGTTCATCATTGCAGACTTCGGTTCGGGTAGTCTTGACAGATTCTTTTTACACTTTGGTAAAACTTCCAATCCTCATTCCTGCAGTAACATCTCTCTATTTTCCCGATCACGCGCTTCTCATGCTCTTTCGTTTTCCTCCTGAGAAGCCGGCGTTCGTCTCTCCTCTTCTGCTCGTAGAGCTCGCGAGCAGATCTGATCCTTCTGTGCAGCGCAGCTTTGTATGCCGCTTGTTTCGCTGCATGTGCTTACCGGTACTCGTCGTCAAACCAGGGATTTCGTTGCGGTGGCCGGGGAAAAAAGCAGCACGTTAGAGGCGAATTCTCTGATGGCCTTTTGGCAATGTTGCCACTGGTCTTTAATACTTGATTTTCGCTCCGCAGCATAGTCGATCAGGCTAAATCTGTTATCAGAGGTGGTGTCATGTAGACTGTACTTTCCGGCAGTGCTAGCAAAAATACCCACGCGGTCTATTAAAGGACCACGTGCATATTCGAAATTCGTTGTCCTTGCTTGCATGGGTTGTCATCAGTAATCAGTAAATACGTCCCTATCTGAGGCTTCTTGTTGCTTCATAACAATTATAGTTTTTCATGGCGGACCCGTCAGCCCCGCGCACAATCCCCTGCCTGCAGGGCCAAACCCTTTTGCGTTAGAAATAGGTTTGAGGTGAAATAAGAAGGAAAGAAAAATGAGAGTTGATAGGCTCCAGCCAAACGGGCAGGAAATGAAACCTTAAAGTTCCAAGAAATACATATAATACAGGATTCGGTATGCATTAGTATGTTACACAAGTTGCACAATGACTAGACCCCAGAAACTTACTTCTTTCACAAGTGGTAGAATCCAATTTAAAAAAAGTGCACAGCAGACTACAATATCGTAAATGTTCTTAATGTCGTACGAGTACCACACTAAATCATGGAATACTGTTAGGAGCGAGCACAAAAGCTCACACCAAAAAAGCTTCTCAACGTGTTCCCCTCTTGCTACATCATCGCCTTTGCAAATATAGATAACCTTGGAGCAGTGTCACCCATCCCAGTACGGAGATAAACAAATATTTGCACATCAAGTACGAATTTAAAATGAAATCCGCATGAATAGCAAAAATCAATAGAATTACCCATTGGACTACAGATTTCTTCGTCCTTAACAACTTCAAATCGCTACTCTGTCGTCAAGCGGTTCCATGGTGTAATGGTTAGCACTCTGGACTCTGAATCCAGCGATCCGAGTTCAAATCTCGGTGGAACCTTGAGAATTAACCTTTTTTTTTCTTTCAACTTGGTACTTACGGAAAAGTCTCTCTGGACTCAGCATTTTCATCACGTTCGGCACGGGATTGTTGAACAATGGAACACGCATGGTATTCCTCACTGGCATGCGGCCACCTTTCTCTGTGAGGAGTGTTCCGTTCTGAAATGATCGCATGGCGTTTAGCCACGCTTCCGATGTACTATAGATGAAACTACCGTCGATCCATGCTGTCATTTGATTTATCTGCAAAAAAACAAACAAGTTATACAGAGTTCCTGATCCATGACTGTCTGACTGTGTTTACCTGTTCTCTGGGTGCATTTGGACTCTGACCAGTACTCCGATCGTATGCTGCCCTATGAAACGGAATGTATCTGTCACCCCGGCATTCCTTGTCGTACATCTCATCACACTTCTCGATCTCAATGCGATGCATCTCGATCGGGCATCCAGACTCCGATGCCATCACAATTTCATTGGCCACCACTTGACCAAAGAAGGCCAACAGAGCGGTCCGATTGTACTTTGAGGCGAGACCATCACGACCACGCATGAATAGACGGCTCAGTCGGCGAGTTGAAGGTCGATTTGAGCCGGCCATGGCATAGACCCCGTCCGAGTAAGATGGTGGCGCCTTGCGAATCAGGTGGCTATCTGGAAAGAGAAGGAAAAAAGGGATGCATTGCACATTAATTGACTTGCGAGTTGGATACGGTTCAGGTGAGAGAGTGTATGGCGCACCGCCAGTTGGTGGTGCCGTTGATAGGTTAAGTGAGTCACGTTTTGTTGGTCGATTGACAGGCAGAGATAGCCAAAGAAACCGGTTTGGCGATGCCGGAAAGTGCAAGTTATGGAATTTACGGTTACGTTCTCGGTGTGCTGTGGGGTGAAGTGTTGATAAATTAATCACCGGACATGGGACGCTATCAGCAGGTACCGCGGGTTATTTGCCGTAAGCAATTATTGATGGTTGCTTGAAGGTGCCTGCTAATAGGGGGAATTCAACGACGGTGAATCAGTGAGTTATGGATTCGGCTGGGGAAAAGTCAGCATTTGAAGTGGAACTTTCAAATGTTTAGTTTAGGATTTGTGGGTGTAGTGGATGTTCAAATAAGTCGTTAGAGCAGCCAGAAAACCAACCATAGGTTTGAATTTGTCACTTAGTTGTAGTGGGAGATTTCGATCAAAGTCGAACTGGCCTGAGCTAACAAGGGAATATTGACGGCTGGTCTAGACGAAGAGTGAAAGTAAATATTAAGAATCGATTTGTAATTAACATGATGTCGGGTCAGGTAGACACATGCACAATGTATTATAAAAAAAAAACGCATATTACTTTATCCTAACCTATTCGTAGGAATCCATTAGTGGGTTTACAGGGAACCAGATGGCCTTCTTTCTATTTTGGAAAAAAATGAATTAAAATGCTGCTGAATCTCTTTGAAGTGAAAGTAGAACTTCTAGCAAAAATGGCGTAAACCGCGTTGTTGAAGGAATGCGCCCAAGAGAAGGATTTAATCATTGAAAGGTGCGCTGGCAATGTTAGCAGGTTGTGTTAGGATTTTTGTGAAAGAAACTACAAACTGAACGAAGTTGAACAAATGCACCATAAAAGTTCAAGAATGCACCCGAAAATGTTCGTAGGCTTCTAGACTAAATCCAAACGGTCCAACAACGAAGACGACTTTAGAAGGCACCAGGATAAGCCGTTTCATTTAGGTTCGCCTCTTGAAAACCCTGCACAGAGAAACATAACAAGTTGTCAGAAGAAGAAAAGGGTATATGCTTAAACTAGTGAATACCATATTTTTGACGGGCTAATGACCCAGACAACGACACCAGCGCTGAGATCAAACGAAGAATAACTCTTGCCAATCGGTGTTTCTTGGGGCTAAGGAGGCAATTGAGTAACAAAGCTCCAAACCTTGATCGTCCCAGTCCTGCTCTTTTACGCAGAGGCATGAACTCTGTCAAAAGTGGATGAGGTTGCTCTTGGCTGCTTCGTGAGGAAAATTCTTCGGATGATTTCCGGTTCCGTCTGCATAGACGGGGAATAGAGGAGGAGATACAACAACGAACTGTACAGCGACATCGACTTATCCAGAAGGGTGGAGGTTCAATGACTGAGGTGACAGGGTCATGTAGAGCGGATGGGCACAATGCTCCGGCCCGGAAAATCTTTGAATCCACCACGGCGGAGTAGAGGAAGACCACGACTCAGGTGGCGCCCGCAAGTGGAAGGGGTAGATACCCTAAGTTTCATAAGGAGACACTGGACCCAGGTTACTACCAGAACAGAAGGGATAGCCATCACACTTTCAAACGCATTGGTTTTACGTTTAAGGTCAGAAAATCATTGACATGTCATGGATGTACATATTTATATTAAGTGAGAGTGTCAAAGTATTTTTTTTTGAAGAATTGTCTCATCTTTATCATCCTCCTCAACTACAGCTTCCTCCGAAGTCCGAAGCGGTCGACACTGACAACGATCAAAGAAATGACTCAACCCCAATGTAAACAATCACCACGGTCATCTGTCGGCGATACGTTTTTACTATACATGATGTGTTAGTGGCTTATATCCAACAAAGAACTAAAAAGCGAGCGCATCTATCTATACATACTCCAACAGCCCACCTCAAGGACATAAACCAGTACGGCATGGAGGTAACAAATGAAAAAAGCAACCAAAGGAAAGAAAAAACCGTTCACCATGCCAGTCAAACTGAAGGTAGTGACTGTACGTTTATCTTTTGTTGCAACAAAGCACATTGCACAGCGACTGATGGGGTGTAGCAACAAAGATGACAGCTCTGAACGGTATATGAATGGGGTCTCATTATTATCTTGCTCGTGTTGAATTGGACCGACTTCTATGATACAATCCATTAGTCAAGCACCATGGATTATAAACGCTTCCTATTTTGAGTGTACCATTGCTCATTGATCTCATTAATGTGTTACTATCTGGCAATTAATAAAAATTCGATCATCAATCATCATGTTGTTGATCAATCGTTGGAATCGACCGGCACCACAGAAGATTGGGATACGGGCTTCGAAAGCTTCAAGAAAAATCTTCTTTACTAATCAATCAAACACTACGCAATGAGTATGACAGAGATCGTAAGACACAGACGTCTCAAGAAACAGCACTAACCAAGGAGCTTAGAGCACGGCGCGGCGCACAGTGAGTCTCAACGTCTCTGAACTCAAAAAATTGAGGGAAATCGGAGTTTTTTCTTACTTCACTTCGTGAGGTTACTTCACCACAGTGTGTGTGGTTTCGAATTGGAAAAACAGTTTAAAACAAAAAAGACTCGTAATAGATACTTACCGACAGATCCCCAATCCGGATGTGCCAGATTGTTGTACCATCCATCATAGCGCTGTTTCTCTGTGTGACTATAGATTTTTTCTGCAAAGAAAAAAGAGATAGGAGACGTCATTAAAAAATATAAGTAAATAAGTTGATACCTATTTTTAGAGAATGATCTTAAATTCGTTAGAGAAACTAGTTTTAGGATTAAACCTATGCATCATGGACGACATTTCAAAAGAATTGGTAACACACGCTTAAAGTGATTTGGAAAGAGAAACGGTGTTGTCTGTGGTATGAATTAACCTAATCCATATCCCGGTTGACAGTGTTTTGACACTAATTATTGAAATTCTATTCAGCTTTTGTTTGACAGAGGAACAATTGACACAAATTTTGGGCATGAAATTGATAGATTGCAAGGACTGTCACGCTAGTTTTTTTTTTCCTTTAGAAGGTTGTATGACACTCACTGACAAATGATCAGACACTTGAGCAGTTGCTAATTGAAAAGAAAGACCCTTGGCAACAGACAGGCTTTCGATGTTCTTCTTGAAATCTGATACAATTGAAGATTGAAGCGCCAAAAAAAACCATAAGTTCTTTCGAATTTAGTCATATTCGTAAGATTTTTTGCCGATTAAGTTCAGAAATGTGTAGGCTACAGGACCCGAACCGAAGCCTGCAAGGATGAACAACGGAACATCGTAGTAGAATCGTAGTTGAAACTGAGGATATGGAAGAACTATTTCTGCAAACTGTTTAACGAAGACAACGTATCAAATCCCGCTGTCAGGCAGAATGTACCATTCAACCTGGACGAAAAAATATGGTCGGAGTAAAGTATGCCCGATGAATGGAACCTCAGCATTGTTTGCCCGATCCTTAAGAAAGGATACCCTCTGAACTGCGCCAACTACAGAGGCATCAGTCTTCTTCATCGCCTATAACATCTTATCTGCCGTGTTGACGCCTGAAGCCGGTCGACAACAACCTGTTCAGTCCATACCAGTGTGACTTCAGGCCGATCTTGGAGAAAACCCAGGAACTTAAAATCGATACGCACCACCTTTTCATCGATTTTAAGGCCGCGTATGACAGCATCTATAGACATGAACTATACAGGGCTATGTCTACATTTGGGACCCTGATAATTTCATCCATTTCTGCAGAATGACGATGGAGAATGCACGCTGCTCCATCAAGACAAGGCGACGCGCTGTCATGCGATTTCTTCGACATCGTTTTTGAAAAAATAGTGCAAAACTCATGCGCCCACACCAGAGGCCGTCAAATTACTCGGATACGCCGACGATATTGGCATAATCGGAAGAACGCAGCGTGATGTCACGGGGGCGATCGTTTATATTGCGAGGGAGGCGACGAAAGATGGGTAAGCGAAGATGCTAAAAGCAAGAAAAGACATTCAACACTTCCCTATAGACAGTTACAACTTTGAAGTAGTTTTTCCACCTAGGCTCCGCAATTAATTCAGACAACGACACCAGCGATGAGATCAATCGAATAATAACTGTTGCCAATCACTGCTTCTTTGCGCTAAGAAGGCAATTGATTAGCAAAGCCCTCTCTCGAACGACTAAAGTGAGCCTTTATAAGATCTTAATCGTTCCACTTCTGCTCTAAGGCGCAGAGGCATGGACTTTGTCAAAAGTGGATGAGGTTGCTCTTGGCTCTTTCGAGAAGAAAATTCTTCGGGTGATTTTCTTTCCCGTCTGCATAGACGGTGATTGAAGGAGGAGATACAACGACGAACTGTACAGGGACATCGACTTTGCCAAAAGAGTGAAGCTGCAACGACTGAGCTGGCTGGGTCATGTAGAGCAGATGGACACCAATGCTCCGGCATGGAAAATCTTCAAATCCACACCAGAGGCACGAGGCAGTAGAGGAAGACCGCGACTCAGGTGGCACATGCAAGTGGAAGGAGACCTTTACCAACTTGGCGTGCGAAACTGGAGGCAGCTGGCTTAAGATCGAGCTCGCTGGAGACGCTTGTTGATTGAGGCCCAGGTCCACCTTGGACTGTAGCGCCACCTTAAATAAGTAATTAGTCTATAATTTTTCTCACAGTATGTGTGTGACAGAAGTACAATCAAAAAAATAGTGAAAAGTTGTAAGCAGTGTTAATTAATTGTAAAAAGATCTTCGAATGGCTATCACCATCGTGAGAGAACCTATCAACAAAAGAAGTTTTTAGCCGTGTCGATTCTGCAGCGATCAGGCTGTTGTGGCTGAGTCCAAATTAACGTATTTGGCGACGGTGAAGTAGAATATCACGATTTGCGATTTCCGAGCACGATAACAACACTTATTGCCCACGATCCGTGGACCGCGTCGAAATCAGAGAATTCGTGTTTTCAAAATATTCAAAATATTCAAATGTTTAAATACAAAGGGCTAAAAATTCAAAGGTCATCATGGGGCTAGTGGGTCAGTCAACAATGACTGAGGAGGAGATTATAATGGAATTGAAGGAGCAGCTGGTTGCGGATCTATCTGCGAGTCCCCAGAAAATAAGTAAGAAGAGGAAGATCTCTCCTGGTCAGATGAGATAGCAATTGTTCTGCAAGAGACGCATGCAAAAAAGATTCTGGACGCGAAAAATCCCTCTTCTCTCTCATAAAAGAAAAAGAATTGGGCTATGGAAAACATAGCTAAGGATGCTCTGACAAGGCCTTCGCCTGAGACGAGCGCCACCAAGACCATCCACAAGGCAGACTCCAGGGGAAAAGGAAATGGCGTTGGGGGTAACGGTAATACTACCAGTACTGCCCCTAAGGTATGTCCCAGTGGATAGCAGCCAGATACCACTAAAGCAGCCGCTGAACTGCGTCAAAGGATTTCTGGAGATAAGAAAGAGTATTTTGCGTCGAAAAAAAGTCAGAAGTCAGATCGCAAGATGCAGTACAGCGGAGCGATTCGTAACTCTTTGCAATTAGCTATTGCAGACTTCAGAAAGCCAAGTGGCCAATATTCTCGTGGTCAAATTATTCAAAAGGCCCTGGGCAGAGAAATCTTCGACCACATTCGAGGAAATGTTGGCTCAGCTGCTAATATGTTTGGGAGAGCCAAACGGGGTTATCCTGATACACTGTAAACATCAGTTATAGCTTGGATTCGCAAGGCCCGCAGTTCGCATAGTAAAACTCTGAGAGGGAGCTGCACTGCAAGCAGTACCCTCCAAAGGGATTTGGGTTCGAAAAGAAGGAGATACTTGGGCCCAGAACCCTTCAACTGATATGAAAATCTGGGAGGCAGTCGGGGACGAAGAATCCAAAAAATGGCACCAACGCCAGAGCGAGCCTCCGGTATCGCTCTTGAAAACCAAGCGGTTGAGTCTATGTTAAGGAGCTTGCGAAGTTACCCTTAAGCTCATTCATCCTGCTATATTACTTAATTCAATACACGACCATCCAATTGGCTTTAGATTAGAAAATCAAGAAGAAATCACATCCCTCAAGCATTGATAGATTGAGATCTGTAAAATTTTTCCATGGTACCAGTTCAACCGTACATTCGTCCATATTTCTGTATCTGATTTCTGATATATGTTCATACATATGTAAGATACATGGTTACCTAGCCATCGTGCACCTGCACCTTTGGCGAAAAAAGCTGTGATTCTCAACTAATCACACGGAACCCCCTAATTGCCATTTGATGTTCGTTGGTTTAATGGAATCTCAACTTCGCAGTGGATATCTGATACAAATCTTTGAATTTTCCAGTCTCATTTCTCTGCATGTAACTGCTACACGTGTGTGCGCGCCTACTAAATCAATCAGTTTTCGGTTTACGGTGGGGCTTTTTGAAAACCGTATATCTTCGGGTACGTTGTCTGGAGTAATTAAAAATTCATTACAAGTGACTGGCTGTGATTTTAAACACTTTTTTCTTCTATTTCGTTGCAATGAGATACTTTCAAAGTTTTTACCAAGTGGAATAAGATTAAGTAGTCGTGTCTTAATGGTGGTCAGTATGCCCACATGTGTACATTTATAATTTTTATTTATTCTTACGAATGATCTACTATATATCACGCGTTGGCTTTGTGCTGAATTTTAAATTTATTACTTATGTCTTAAGTTGCAGGTACACGGAGTTTTGTCTAATTTATTGCACTTAATTGAGAAAAGTAGACTATTGAGGTTTTTTTTTTGGGGGAATTGCTTTTTTTAATTTATTTTGAAGAATGCGATTGTAAATCATTTTTATTATTCTCGAACACGTTAAGTTAGGTTTTTCGCGTTTAATTGCTGGAGAATTAATGTTTTTTTTTATTGAGAGAAAAATGTATGCGTCTGAGTCAGTACTTGAGATAAGACTGTGCTTCGAAAGGTTGCTGCGGGAGTCATGGACACATTTTTGATTTCGATCAGCATACATATGTATATGAAAGTTCTTAACTTTGACTAGTTGAAATTTATGATTGAAATAATTGAAATTAAAAAAAATTAAGTATTTTCGACAAAGAAGTAGCGTCTCATTTTTTAAAAAAAGTGTCCTCAAGGACTTACCTTACAGAGGAAAACTTTAATAAAATGGGAAACTGCGTTAAAACTGTTCGCCTACGTTGCCTTTCCGCTTCCTGGATGCTTTTACTCTCATTCCTATGTACTTACGTATTTAAAATTTTAAAAATCCAAAATCATCTCATATCCTATACCTTCATTTTACTTGCAGAGTGAGTTTGTAAGCTACAAGATTCCAAAAGCTTTACAATGCCAAGATGTGTAACAACCTCTCACATAAAACCGGAAACCAAGAGCAACAAACATCAAGCAAGCGTGACGCGAAGGCTCATCAACGTAGGTTGTAGAGAGTGAATTCAACGAAATCTAGTTGCTAGAATTGAATTCGCGCTTGATAGGAAAGAATACGCCATGGATATCTTTATCGACCTAGAGGGTGCTTTCGATAACCTTTGACTGCATGTGCGACTGTGCTATGTAGACAATACGGGGTAAATGAAACCTTGGTACTGTGGATCCGAGCAATGTTGATGAATAGAAGTTTGTGGATTGTTTACGTGCACTAGGAGTGGGTTTTCGGTCAACCCTCTGAAAACTGAGGTTGTCCTCTTTACGAGAAGGAGGGTTGTGACCGATCTGACTCAACCAGTGCTAAAGGGCGTCACTATCCAGATCTCTGATGAAGCCAAATATTTTGAATAAAAAACTTCTTTGGACAAAGCATGTTGTGTCGAAGGCATTTAAGGCGCTCTCAGTTTTCTGACAGTGTAAGGGTGCTTTCGGCAAGACATGGGGCTTATCACTGAACAAGGTCATTTGGATCTATACGGCTATGATAAGACCGTTTTTAGCTTATGCGTCTGTTGTTTGGAGGAGAGGGTTTTCGCGTAAATATGTGACAATAAACTCCACAAGAACGGCTAGTCTCGGCTGCACGGGAGCTTTTCCGAGTACGCCTGGCTCTGCTCATGATACTTATATCATGAGCTGTACTATCAAAGCAATCTATCGTCTTAGACGGGATGGCTTTTGGTATCATCCGCACTGGAGTTTTGATGACCTTGCGCGACACTTATCCTACGACCCCAGTTCTATGGATATGCTGTCTGATGAAAAGACACTAGAACTTCGATTGCTGTGCAAATTTAAAGTCGACTTTCCTTGACTTCAGGACTAGCTTCGGCCAGAGTCTGAGCCTGGACGGGCCTGTAGTCGAATCTTCACGGATGCCTCCAAAACTAGTCATGAGTCCGGTGCTGGTGTCTTCGTGGAGGTCGATAACACCAGACTTCACTACTCGTTGAGCAAGCATGCCTAAGTTTTTCAAGCTTTCCTGTCCTAATGGCCGCGGACAATATAGGTGGAAGGATCGGAGCATCTGCGCCTGTAGAGATAACCAGGCTGCGCCTAAAGTCTTGCTCAACTCTTTCACCAGTTCCAATATAGTGCTAGAATGCCAGAACTCTCTGAATTAGGTCGCAAGGCTGAACTCTTTGACTCTTGTCTGGGTCCCAGGTCACATTGGGATATCTGGAAATGAGATTTCCGATGAGATTGCTAGACAATGCTCAGAGGATGTTTTCTTAGGACCTGAACCTGCATTGAGTTTTCCCTGGTCCTGTGGTGAGTGCTCATACTGTCATCATTAAGTGCCTTCTCGCCTTTATCCGAAAGTCGAGGAAATTCCAGTAAAATGTGTAAAAACTGGGTCTGGCTTTCTTGTAGTACAATGGACCAGTTGCGTCTGAGGGCTCCAGTACAGCGTCTCCAAACCCGACAATAAACAAGGAGCTTATCAAGCACTACGCAAGAAATTCAGATCACTATCTTCGCCGACAATATAGGGCTTATCGTCATCGACAAATATGAAAGCGTTGTTTCAGAGGTTCAGCAACCTCTCAGATACAGAAGTGGGGCACCAAAAAAGGCCGTCATTAGACTCCAAAAAGCCAACTATTGTATCTTTTATCAAAAGCAGATATCTTAATCCTACACCGCGTCGCACTGGAATCGAGGACAATGAGAGAAAGAGAGGGCATAAAAAGGTCGGAAAGGGAACCTTTGCGAACTAGGTCCCCACGACAAAAGCAAAAAAAAATGGTTTCTTGTGAACCTGAATAGGAATTATCTTAAAATCTTAACCGGTGCTTTGAATAGCCCATTGAAAAGGCGCCTTCACATGCTTTATTGAAATCACTATATCCTACATGCAAACTGTACCTAGAGATCGGTGAAACCTCTCTGAAAATAAAACGCACTTTAGATAGTGAACTCCTTTCATCAACTAAACTCACTGCGTTACGCCCTGAGAAGCTGATCAACTTCTTCACAGCTTTTGCTGCTGCTTCAGTAATTCGACGGGCAAAATTGATGCTCTACAGAACGCTGATCTTAAAAGTCTAAGCATATCGCTCCGGGTGCTTGGCGATACAGAACTCGTTCCAGAGAAAAATACTTTGTCAAATATTGAGTCCTGTGTTTAAGGAAGACAAATAGAGGAAAATACTTAACTGAAAACTCTATGAGATGCATTAAGATATGGAAAGCGATTACTGTTGTTCAGTGATGAGTACGTTGGACTCCTGTGTGAGCTCCGTAGGTTCGAACCCTACCTATTCATAGGTTCGAACCCTAGCTATTCGAAGTGGGCAATATAAAGTGACTATCTTCCATTCGTGCGAAAAATGTTACATATACGGCATAAATGGTTCCGAGAAGCTAGGACTTGGGCCAAAAAGGGGTGTCGCTCGAATTGAGAAGCTTTTTTTCATGACAAATTTATGCTTTCGGAGGTTTGTTATTCCCCAACGAGAGGTGGTGGCGATAAAAATGTTCGGTAGACACGGCTGGAACTTAAACCCACACAGTTCGCCCACTGAAACCCGGCGACTACTGGCAATGGATCTCGAACACGGAACACAGCGGGTAAAGTTATGGTTGCTAATTTTTTGAAGTCATACCAAATGAGTTCTATTATTTTTTCATTTCAAACCAATTGCAATGCAAAAATAACAAACCCACCTACTCAAGGTTAACAAAATAAATCCCAAAAGACCATAAACATTTATTTCAAAACAATAAAAGCTCACCTAGCCTGTTCAAAGCATAACTAATCCGTCGCATTAAAACCGCGCACCAGAAAAAAAATAAATAAAATTACAACCAAGCACTTCAAATGATTTCCAATGAAAACTCCAAACCAAATAAAGAATAATAATAAAAAAAAAAAAACAATTAAACGAAAGAGAAGTGGACACACAGATGGAGATGAAGAAACAAAAACAAACTTAAGAACTGTATCGCATTAGAATTAATTGAAGGCAATAAAAACGAGTTCCAACAGAATACCACTCACACAACGAGACACAAAGACTCCTAATGTCCATCATTATGCCAACTGTCTAAGAATGGGAAATATATCTGAGCATTTAGTGCAAAAGCCCAGTCACTGAGTGTGATTAAGTATCTTTGAGATATTTTTTTTTCCCAGATCCACCGACCGCCACAATGTACATATGGCAGTTTGATTAACACCTCCAACATTCTTATTCGCAGGAGAATGACAGTTGCTCAACTATAGTTTGTCGGTCGGAGTTGTGACGAAGAATAGAAAATTAATTCAAAAGGGTAAGCCGCCGGCACGGTGAGATGAGCCATCTAAACTGTAGGTGGAATGTGTCGTTGATTTAATTAGTGATGAGTTTTATTTCTTGGGATGGACCTCACACAGAAAAGACAGAAATTATAAGATCAGCGGCGTGATCAATTTCACAGAAAATAGCGCATCTTATTCTACACACAGTGATCGACATACATACATATAGTCGAAGTTGCAAATATGTTACTCTGTTGTTTGCTTGGTCTAAAATGTACGATTGGCAATAAATGTTGATTGAGATCGCAAAAGATCTTTAAAGATCGGCAAAGTCCATGGCTGAGCTAAGGGGAACCTTTAAACTCACTGGACGTAACTATTTTTTCCACATTTACGATATTTGGAAGTCAAGTCACGTATCGATAAGCAAAAGTAAACTCAGTGACAATTCACTCTGTGTTTGTACATTCAAATGTCGAGAAGTGACATTTGCGGTGTGTAACTGTTAGAAAGATTGACAGCATCGGAATTAATCTGTCAATTTTATTGAACCTTTAAAAGTTGTTCAGACTGTTACGAAACGAGCTTCAATATTCGATATAAGCTGTAGGTCATACTTCTGAGGACAGCCATTTTCGAGTCGCCTGGCTTTCTGGGAAATGCTTAAAGATTCTAGATCCGGTTAGAAGATTAGAGCAAATTTTGGTATGTGAAAGTGAAGAGTGACCATGTGATAGTAAGAGAAAATGTGATAATCAATTGTTGATCTCGTGAAGTAGCGACAAATCAAAAACACTATCACCAATGATACATGTGATCCCGTTTCACGAGTTGAAATACATCTTAGCTCAGATGATAGATCTTAGTTCCGAAATATAACACTTTTCCATCATCATAAAGCCTCTGACGTCCTCGACCTTCTTATAAAGGATGATCCATTGCGTTAGGTAAGGTGGCTTAGGTATGACCGGAACGCATTTAGCCTAGAGTTGGTCCGTTGTGTTAATCAGTTTCCTAAATGCGACAGAATAAATATAATGACTGCGGCTTCCTCCTCTTAGGCTTATGACAACATTAATATTTACGTCACGTGAGTTGTGGTTTTAAGCGGGCGCTAAAGTGATAATCAGAATTATACCACCTAAGCTCAACGGCACTCCTCTGAACTTTTCAGGCAGTGCCAAATATGTAGGACTCATTCTAGACAGGAAGCTTCTGTGGAGGGATAATATTGCCGAACGCGCCAGGATATCCCTGGTAGTACTTTACTTATGGAAAAAGCAGTAGGTTCCAGATGGGGCCTACAGCCGAAAATCATGTGCTGGTGGCCGGTTCTAGAAAAGCATTAAAGTTCTCGAGAAAGTCCAACGTGTGGCTTGCCTAACCATTACTGGTGGGCTTAAAACTTCTCCTACAGCTGGCCTTCGAACCATGCTCCACTTGTTGCCAATAGATATCTATGACATGCAGTAGCCCAATAACACGGCCCAAATACTGAGAGATACCCACTAATGGTATGTGGGACATACCAGAATCCTATCAACTCACCGCAGCCTTTCCAAATCAGCAGACATGCTGCCCACCGAAAACGATTTTAACATGGGCTAGAAGCACAAGCTACCGGATAGAAGCGCCTGGAGTCAGCGCGATGTCCTCTTTAATGAGTTTATCTCTATCTTTACGGACGGCTCTAAAACAGCCAAAGGAGTCGGTGCCGGTGTCTTTTCAGAAGACCTGGACATCCACTACTCCTTCAGTCTCCCCAACCGCTGTAGTCTCTTCCCAGCCGAAGTCACAGCTATAAATCAAGCCGCCGTTACGTTTCGCGTCTCAAAAATCTGTAACTTTTTTGTCTCTTGAAATAATTCTGTGAAATTTTGCACACATCATCTTGAATATATTGCTTATCAAATAATACAAGTTTTGAAAGTGTGAATATTTTTTATGAATATTTAAAAAAAAATTCAAATTTAAAAATGTTAGATTTATGGGCAAAATATGGTCTACCCAAAACTATTAAAAAAAATTAAACTTATTTCTAAACAATAATTATATGACAGTGTTTTAGAAATAAAAAAAATTAATTGTTTGTCTTCCAAGAGCTGTATAGCTCTTTGGAAGCTTTTCGAGTTCGCGCAACAACTCTTTGTGGATATCTGGAAAACGAAATAATGAACGATCATGCAGTTTAACTTCCCACCTAGTTTTGTTTTATTTGTCAGCATGATTCGATTTTGAGCATAATCGGTCTAGCGGATGCTGAGTAAATTAAAGAAATGTTTTCTATCAAGTTCGCGCAACAACTCTTTGTGGAACAATTGTTGAGGAAATTGAAAAATGTTTATTTTATGCAAAAACAAAAATAAAAATAAATAAAATTAAATCAACTCGATCGTTATCTGTGTGTTTTTATATGCCGCAAAATGTTATCTTCTTGATGTAAAGCAATACGAAGTGGGAAATCTAGGACTGGCTTCCCAGTCGAATTTCTTTATTTTGCACTTTATGATGCCCTTATCGCTCATAAGCAGGTGAGGGGGCAGATCGGGGCAGACAATTTTTGTTTTGCCTTTTTAACAATATATTGAGGAATCAATTGCAGTATAAAAGTAAACAGCGGAAGTGTTTAAAACTTCTCTCGAAAATTAAAAACCGCAAAAAATGTATACATTATTAATTAGATCAAACTTATTAAATACATCATTATCTTTAACTTTATTTTTAACAATTCGAATAGTTTATAGAACAAGGTTTTCAGCCATATATAATACTGGTAAAGTTACATCCACAAATAGTTAGAAAAAATTGGTTAAATAATAACCTCACTACGTCATTCAAAAAGTGTGATTTCTAGCGCACACTTTAGGTAGTGATTACTAATATTAGGGCTTAGGTCAAACATAAAATTTGTATTGTAATATGTATTTTGACTTTCCTTTCTCCATTTTCAAACAAATATAAGCTTCCACATTAATTTTGAAAAAAAAAATTTTGAGACGCAAAACGTTACTTGGGCCCATAGTGCGCCGCTTGGCTGAAGGCTAACCCAATATAACGCACGGATATTGCGATTTAAATCGACAGCCAGGCTGCGATCAGGTCCCTCGTATCCAACACAATAAAATCTAGGGCAGTGAAGGACTGCCGAGTGTCTCTAAACGAGATCGCTAACTAGTATAACGTCACACTCTGTTGGGTCCCTGGTCACTGCAACATTCAAGGGAAGTATACGACTGACGAATTAGCTAGAATAGGCTCCCAATGTACGAACGGCAGGAAGCTTGACTATACTAAAGCGTCTATGTCGTTTGTTAAACATTTGACTCACACTGGCGCTAGATGGCAACACCTCGATTATTGCAACAATGCCAGACTGATCTGGCCTGTCTTGGAACCGAAAACATTCAAAGCATTACTACGACTTAAAAGATACCAACTTTAAAAACTAATCAACGTCCTCACGGGGCACTGCACCATAGGCAGGCATGCTCAACGCTTGGAGATAGCATGAAACGATTTCTGAAGGAGCTGCAGAGAAGAGGAGAAGGAAGAGTCCACTGCAAATTTCCTTTGCACGTGTCCCCCACTGGCCCACATCAGGAAAGCCACCCTAAGCCGATACTTCTATGACGATCTAAATGATCTGAACTCCGCCAGCACGGCCGATCTTAACAGCTACGTTAGAAAATCTAAATGATTTCAGAAGTTAGCAGGGATACTTTCTGGTCTAAGTGCACCTCCTCTTGGAGGGCCACTTCTAACTAACTAAATACCGGTTGGATGTACCGAAACCTTCGGGTGCACTGCCCAAACCTAGTAATTATCTATAAAAAAGATAAAAGCATAATAGATCTATTCCTCAGTGGGATTGGGCGACTGATTCAGTCAAAACCTGAGATGGACTCCTGAAGCTTGAGTTAGTATACGCGCCATTACGAATTCGCAGGTTCCTTGCCATGTAAAGTAAAGGTAATTGATACAATTCTAATTCTAACCTCAAAACTGGGTGCCATTAAGTGCGATTGTTTTGAGAAACAATTGACGTTTGATGTTATTCACACAACACGAGTGACCTGCAGTGGTTTAAAACCTAGGTAGCATTAAGATTCAATGGTTTAAGTTAGTAGGACAACAATCAAATTCACAATCGAGTGCCACCTACTGGTGGCTTCGGATAACTATATACCTACGCAGCCCGCACAGTCTAAGACACTAACTATGAGTAACCACAGAGTCCCATTTATTCCTATTTTTATTTCAACCAATAGCAGGAGTAGGAGCTTTATTCAACCTTCTTCAATTCGTGCCCTATGAATCAGCCTCACAGATGGCTTAAAGTCGAGCACGACGGGACTTATGCAGAGACTAAATATGTACCTGCAATGTGGCAACCACTCACTACATAGTGCACAACCAGGTTTTAAAAGAGTGGTGAAAGTATCAAAGTATCAGGTGAAAATATTTTGGGTTCTTGGAGATGAGAGCAAGCCAGGGATTGAATAAGCTTATCAACTAGCAAGAAAGGAATCTGCTCTTAACCTAGTTACAGTCCCGCCGTGTAAGCGTAAACACGAGGCAGGAAACACGTTTCTCGGGGAAGACGATGGAGCTCTCTGAGCACTTGCTAATCAACGAGAAAGCTATGGCCAATGTACGCAAGGTCAGAATTAATACAAGCAAACCATGAATTGTTCGCTCCAATGGGCATCATAATGCGTCTATATCGACCTCCATGTGTGGCTGGCTACTCACCTTCTTCTACAGATGATTTATAGAGGAAAGTCCTAATTGGAATGGCTCAATGCTGCCATTCGCTTAAAAACCTTCTCGCAGTGGTCTAGGTACTAACCTTTAAGTGCCGACTATATGCAGAGGCACGGCGATCACGAGCAAATTTACAAAAGTTGTGAAATGTTTTGCATTTCATCATTCCAAAAAGTTCGCGGCAGATCACTCAAAATCGTCGTTCTAGTGACGTAGAGCGTCATTCTATCTCAGCATAAATCACGAAATCAGCTGAACGATCACAAAAGACTGTGAGTGACAAGCAATGGTCGTGTCGACCGATGTTGTGATTTCTAAACAGTCATAGAGCAGTCTCCATGATCCCTTGCGGTCTCCATGATCCCTTGTGGTAGGTTATGCATTTGTAATCATCTCCCAAACTAATTCACCGGCTACATTGCAAATGCCTCGCACATATCCTTTCACTAAGACCTTAAACCCATCTCTTGCATGTTGAACTCTCATCAATTTGCCTACCATAGATAGGAATCTTATACCAACTCTTCAATTGTGACATCGTTCATCATGACGTGCATGCAAGTCGTTAGCCATTCAATTATTAAGCCATTCGATCTGTATCTGCTTCCACACACATGTGTCGATGCAAAGGCATACTCAGAAAACCTACTCAATTACTCAGCCCGTGTGTACTTAGCACACAACAGTCTTGGTAAAATGAATAATGAAAGGAGGTCAATAAAATCACACAGGCGTACCAACATATTTAAGTTAGATAAGCCTTTTCGACTGCTTGGTCGAATCAAATAGAAATAATTCGTCGTGGCAATCTTGTTGTAGGCATCTGGTAGTCAAGAACATGCTCACACATCCTTGATCCCAAAATCCCCCCTCCAGACTGATGACTGTTGTAGGAGAATGTTGTGCGATTCTAATTAGCAAATAAAGAATCAAAGAACGCAACAATTAGTGATAATGAGGCACAAATTGGCTCGAACTCAGATCAATCGAAAGGAAGTCCGATAGGCAAAGGCCTACACGCTACACCACCCTGAATACACTTAAAGTTCCATTCATTTGGAAAAAAATAGAAAAAAGTGCGCCACAGTCCGCCAGTCAAGTGTCAGACAAGTCATTAATCAAGCTAACGAACAGTCCTTCTCCCCGCTAGAACAAGTGTTACCACCCTAAGTGGACAGGTCTGGAAGGGAGTGGGGGACTTTTTCGGACACAAAAAAAAAACCCACCGCAGCGTGTTCGCATTAACGCACCGTAACTGCCCCAAACTGCACCAACTGCTTTCGACTGCCTTATTTTAATGGTGACAACTAGTTATTGCCATTGGGAGCACCACGACAACGCACG
Source organism: Matsumyia berberina (assembly GCA_917880715.2). Lineage (NCBI taxonomy): Eukaryota > Metazoa > Arthropoda > Insecta > Diptera > Syrphidae > Matsumyia > Matsumyia berberina. The sequence goes on along the minus strand of OU862870.1, from coordinate 75,622,426 downwards.
GCGGCGGTGGAGCTTTAATTAATGCAATACACTCGTCGTGGCTTGTTTTAGAAATAAAAGGACTGCGCGTGTGCTATGTACGATTTGAAAGCGGATTATTCGTACCGCTCGCCACACCTGAGAATTTCGAGTGGGCTAACAGTTTAAGCACGGTTAAGTGCTTTGCGACGAATTGGTGGTTGAAATTCTATTCTGAAACTATCTCAAGAGCAAGCATCCTAAGGTCGTGCTGCGTATGAGGGGAATGCTGAAAGCTCTGTTCAAGGGCGGCATGGAATGGATTTTATGCAAAGTGGGCTACGTATTTGACTTAAGTGGGACTTTGCTTTGACACCTTTGGAAGAAGTTGTTGTAGATATGAACATATCTGATGTCTGATGCTGAAAGAGACTAATAGGAGCATTCCAGTGTTAAACTCTTCCTTGTTTTGCATGGAACAGAAAACAAAGGAAAACCGTGTTAAGTGGTAAAGTCTTTCGTTAACTTCTGCTCTATCTAAGTACCAGTTTGTAAGCCACGACATACACCAGGCAGCCAATAGTGCACTAAAACCCCCTAATTCAGACTTCTTTAGGAATAACAGTATTGGACACTGGTTCATCCTGAGTGAATATAATTTTGACGTTCTAAAAAGAACAGATGAGACGGCTTCCGTCATCGATACACCCTACATCACGTTGTATCCTCAGAGGGAAGACTGGCAAAGAAACGCTGTCATCTCAGCAGATGAGATTGCGGTCTTCACGGATGGTTCAAAAACCACCAACGAAACGGGTTCAGGGATTTACTCCAAAGAGGCAGACTTCAAAGTATCCATAAGACTCCCGGATACTTCTACCGCATTCCAAGGAGACGCTGTGCTCATAGCTGCGGAATTACTAGGGATGAAATCGGTATCTAGAAGGGATATCGACATTTACATTGATAGTCAGGCCGCACTTAAAGCGCTAGAATCAAATGTCATCAGATCTGCACTAGTCTCGAAATGTCGCATAATGCTGAAGGCATTGGGAGCGCAAAAGACTTTGTTGGTTGCCCGGTCATTGTGACATTGAGGGAAACGAAAGGCCCGATGAACTGGCCAGGAGAGGTGGAGAGCGGCAACAGATTGAGTGGGGAACCACCATGGACGCTCCTTGGTGTGTAGCTAAAGCGGAGATCCTAAGAATAACTGTAAGTAAGGCAAATCAGAGATGGTCCAACATAAGTGGGCATGGGGTATCCAAGGCTCTATGATCTGCTCTGGACCGCAGGGAAACAAGAGATATTCTTAACTTAAGCAAGGCACAGCTACAATAAGTCACTTTTCAGGAAGCATGCTAAAAGATTAGGGTTCTCAATCACAGATGTCTGCAGGTACTGCAACGACCTATGCGCCGCTGAGGACATAACACACATATTATGTGAATTTCAGGGAATTGCCAGCGCACGCGTCAAACTTCTCGGAAACTATTTCTTTAGTAATCTAGAGGAGCTAGGCTATGATAGCTATAAAAACACCGTAAAATTCTGTAGGGAAATCAAATGCCTTCAGGAAATGTTTTAGGTTTTAGCTTTTTGGTTTCACAGGGATTCCGATGGGCCCCTTACGGTGCCTAGTTTCTTATGCAAGCGCTGGCTGCATAACCCTACTCTACCTAACCAAAGTCACGACATTATGTACATCAATCCGGATGGCATACATGTCTGTTCAAACTATTCAAGCCGAACATGTTAAACCCTTACTGCCTACACTCGATTCAAAGGAAACCAATTCATTTGAGATAAATTTTGCTAAATCGTAAACCCGTCCACCGGGAACTATTAATGTCAAAAAATTTCATATAAATCTTTTTTTTAATTTTTTTTTTAAATGATTTATGCATGTATACATGTAGTTTTGAGGGAATTCCCAGAGGAACAAACCCAAAATTTCTATTCAGATTGTGTATCTTTAAGACAAAGTTGTCCGGTAAACTTCTGATCACTGGAAAGACACACCACAACTGTAATGAATCATAAAATATTCACGATCCACCCATAACAGAGTGGTCAAATTCAGACCCAGTTCCACTTCAATTGAGATCAAATCGTGGAACAAACACTTGAACTATTGAAATGTATCGCAATTTACATGGGAGCGGGTGTCATCACAACTAAAAATATAAAAATAATCTCATTACGAATGGAATTTGTCCGGGACGATAGAAAATTAGCGATGTCGTGCGATCTTATGGGATCTTTCGTGTGTGCTAATAAACAATTCAGTTGTAGAACATGTCAAATGTAATAAGATTTAGTTGCTAATAGTTGTGAAATTTACATGAACAAATTAATTTAGTATTTATGAGAGATGTGTCGGGATTTCCACAAAAGAATTTGTGCAGTTTTTGTTCGAGATGCAAACTCGTGACTGAAATGGAAATACAGAAGAGTGTTTTTGTCACCAAAGTGCTAGTAATGCGATCATTGCTTCAAAACTTTGTTTAGTTTTTTTTATCGGGTGACATTAGTCAGCGAGTTCCAGTTTTTTGTCAGATAGAATGGTAATCAATAGTATTACAAGTGAACTTAGATACAAAATTGTGAATGAGAAGAATGTAGCACAAGTCTTTTACAAAGCCCAGGGATTCCACTGCGGTATCCCTATCATGCTACAAAGCGTCCATGTAAATATGTATTACTTGCATGGATAGTATAAGTAAAAGCCATCTTCATCCCAAAAAGTGCTTACTGGCCACAACGTGCTCAGATATCACGCAAAGAAATTACGCCTCAATGATGACGATATACATATGCAGGGGATGTGGTGACAAAGAGTGACAGAGTGAGTGAGCACATAGCCCTTTTTTTCTGTCACTACCCATACCTTTGTAGAAATATAACTCTAGGCAAATTCTTCTTCGATCATATCGACGAACTAGTTAATGGTTCGCCATCGAAATTTCTTAAATTTGCAAGGGCGACCTGATGGTTGGCACCAAGCATTTAAAACCGCAGTAGGGAATATCATGGGTATCACATGGACCTAAGTGTGAAGTGTGTGTTTTCGCATTAGCCCGAAAACCTAACCTAACCGGTGCAGGGAACAAACTCCACAAGAATTTGTTCCACCTGGGAATATACTCCACCACAAGCGGAAAATTACTCCACTTTTCGAATTAAAGTCAGGCAGAATGAACCATTCAACCTGGACGACGAAGCTCAACTATTCCGTCCACTCGACATAGATGAAGTGAAGATAGCTAAGCTTAAGTCCAATAAAGCTGCTGATGTTGACAGCCTAGCTGCCGAACTGTTCAAATGAGGCAGGCGATGAGTTGGTAAGGCCAAGGCGCCAACTACAGAGGCATCAGTCTTCTTAACAGTGCCTACAAGATCTTATATGCCGTGTTGTGTTAGCACCTGAAGCCGTTCGTGAAGCACAGTGTGGCTTCAGGCCAGGAAAGTCCACCATCGAACAAATATTCACACTGCCGCAGATCTTGGAGAAAACCCAGGAACTTTAAATCGATTCGCACCACCTTTTCATCGATTTTAAGGCCTCATATGACAGCATTTGGTCGCATTTTGCATTTTGGTGGTCGCCGTGGGTCAGTGGTTAGTGCGTTGGACTGCTGACCGAGCGGCGTGGGTTCAAGCCCCAGCCGGGAACGCCGAATATTTTTCGCGGCACCACCTCTCGTCGGGGAATGACAAGAATGGCAAGCCTCTGGGAGTATAATCTGACTTGAAAGAGCTTCTCAATTCGCCGTTCAGAGTCGGCAATAGTTTGTAGGTCCCTTCCATTCGTGCGAAAATCTAACACGCACAACATGAATGGTTGCGAGAAGCTAGGCCTTGGCTCATCCCGAGCTGTCGCGCCAGCTATTTATTTTTTTATTTTCTATGACAGCATTTATAGAGACAAGCAATACAGAGCCATGTCTAGTTTTGGCATCCTTGTCAAACTCGTCCGTTTGTGTAAGATGATGATGGATTATGCACGCTGCTCCATCAAGGTCGGTCAAGACCTCACCGAGATCTTTGATGTCAAAACACAATTTAGACAAGGCGACGCGCTGTCATGCGACTTTTCAACATCGTTCGCGAAAGAATAGTGCACAAATTACGCGCCAATACCAGAAGGACAATCTTTCAAAAGTACGTCCAACGTAGCGTGGTGTCACTGGTGCGTTTGTGAATATTAACACGGAAACGGCGGAGATGGGTTTAGCGGTCAATGAGGCCAAGACCAACTGTATGTTGTCAACAAGAAAACACACTCAACACTGACGTGTCGGACAGAACGTAACTATAGACAGATATAACTTTGAGGAAGGACTTTGTCTACCTAGGCTCCGCAATAAATTTAGATAATGACACCAGCGCTGAGATCAAACGAACAATAACTCCAGCCGATCGCTGTCTCTTTGGGCTAAGAAGGCAATTGAGTAGCAAAGCCCTCTCCCGAATGACTAAACCCTTTATAGGACTTTAATCATCCCAGTCCTGCTCTAAGTAGTTAGGTTGCTCTTGGCTTTTTCTAGAGGGTGGTTTTCGGTCCCGTCTGCATAGCCGGTGAGTGGGGGAGGAGATACAACGACGAACTGTATGGGCTGTACAGCGACATCGACTTAGCCAGAAGAGTAAAGATCCAACAACTAAGGTGGATGGGTCACGTAGAGCTTAAGGACACCAATACTCCGGCCTGGAAAATCTTTGAATCCACACCCGAGGGACGGTGCAGAAGAGGAAGACCGCGAGTCAGTTGGCGCACGCAAGTGGAAGGGGGCCTCAACTAACTTGGCGTGCAAAACCGGAGACAGGTGGCTAAAGACCGAGCTGGCTATAGACGCTTGTTGGTTGAGGCCCAGGTCCACCCCGGACTGTAGCGCCACCTTAAGTAAGTAAGTAAATCCTCTATCATGTGGAAGCCTCAGTGCTTCTGAGGCACCTACCAGTCTACATATAGTGTCATCTAGGAAAACGAGGTTATGGTGGCGTATTCTAAATTTTGGCAGGCACTACAGAGTAAAACTCAATTTCTTAGTTAACCTGCAGTGTCCATGCGGATTTATTTCGGAAAAACCAATGTACATACGAGTCATACATACTCCATATATATATATATGTCTCCATGTGATTGTCGCATGTCTGCTTTCAAACCATTGAAACCCGATCAGTGAAACAATTTTAATTCATGGTTTCTCCAGCCCACGTCGAAGAGAGAAATTAGATTTGGCCTCAAACCGCACGTGTAACGAATTATAATCACAACAACACGACCAACTCTCAAGTGTCAGAGAGTTAAAGACTCGGCGGAACGGAGTTATTCACACGTAGTAATCCATTTTCCACTAAAACTATGGAAAACCCACTCAACAACACTTGGCTTGTCAAATCGATTTTACTGTTTTGGCTTTGACACAGCGCCTGTGACAAAAAGTGACAGCATTCAGGCAACTGTCCAACGAAATGATGAAACGTCATGCTATCGGTCAAATCGTGCGTTACCTCCAACATAAACGTTTTTTTTTTTACATGAATCGTCTCTTGTGTCTACAATGCCGGCATCAGATTCAATCGAACGTGACCAAACAGCAGTTTGTTCAGATTTAAAGATAGCCACGGCAATAACAACTCTTTACGACTCTGTTTGAGTTTGAAAGATATACGTCATGGGTTCTGTGCAGCATGGCGGAAGCTTTCTTCTCGCTAGTTGGCATTTTATGTCATAATTCCATACAAAAACCAGTTAGAGGTTGTCAGAGAGATTGCATAAAGCTGTATCCTACAGAGGGGCTGCTAATGAAATTCTTTGTTTGTCCGTAGATCGCTCATGCGTTGGACATTTGTATATAGTTGCGTTGCTTGCAAATATTTGCTCTCAAAGTAGCTGCAGCCACATTCTACAACATGAAGTCTGTACAAAAGAGGCGTAGAAATGATTGCTCAAGCAACAAGCCAAAACGGACACGTGTTGCATGTAGCTGTTTACGGTCTAGTGGACAAAACGATCAAAAGCATTTTTGACGGAATCTTGACATAGCGGCGCGAATGTGAATTCGAATTATTTTTTAATAGATTTCATTTGTGAAATGCCGCGCGCATCTGGGGCACTGACAATAGGAAGGTGTGAAGGTTTGCAAACGTACATATATGGGCTGTTCTTAATTGCAATAATTAGTTGATAAACTATAAAATGGGCATTTGTGCTATGGGAAAGGTATACTTTAAACGATGCCGCCATATATGCCTTCAATGGAATAAAGTTTAGATGGTGGTAATGAAGTCTTGACAGGGATCTCTCAAGGAGGCTTTCAGAATGAGCTGATTTACTTAGAAAAGAAAGAGGAGAGATGCTCTTTGAAAGCGGGATCCTAGATATTTTTTTAGTTTAGCTGCAACTCTGTACTAGATGCCACTGGCTTAGAGTAAGATAATGCAAAGGGCGTTGCTGCTTGTTCGAAAGAGCACATCTAAGGCAAGATAGGGCGTTCTAAAAATTGTTTTCCATAATTGAAGAAGAAGGAGTAGCCAGAAAAATAACAAGAATCTCCTTAGGTCGAAGATAGCCAAAGACTATTAATTGTTATATGGAAATACGACTCCAAAAAGGTATCCGGTGCCCTCACCGTACCATGAATAGAACAGAATAGAAAAATTGTTTATTGTATAGGGTTATCCAACACGAGATGCTATATTAATTTCATAGAAAAACGCAACATTTTTGCGAAAGTTGTGATGTGTATTTTTATTTTAACCTAAAGTACAAACTCTGAGGTTAGTAATGGAATACAATATCTGCCAAATGTCCGCCTCGTCTGCCTACAAATGGTCATTCTTTTGATGAATTTTTTCATCATAAAAAAAATAAATAGCAGGTGCGACAGCTCGGGTTGAGCCTAGGCCTAGCTGTGTGTGTTATATTTTTCGTATGAATGGAAGGGAACTAAAATTTATTGCAGAAAAATATTCGGTGGTTATGGCTGGGGCTTGAATCCACGCAGGCTTGCACAGCTGTCCAACGCACTAACTACTAAGCCACGGCTACCACGAATTTTTTCATCATGTTTTCGCATAATCGCTCTTATATTCTTTTAGTGCTTGAATCATTGTTGGACCATTGGTATAGAATTTATCCTTAACACAGCTCCAAAGAAAAAAGTCGAAAGGTGTTAAACCGGACGATCTCAGCAGCCAATTAAAGTCTTCATTTCGAGAAATCAAACGTCCAGGAAATTTTTTACGCAATACAGCCATTGTTTCACCAGTTGTGTGGCATGTGGCGCCGCCCTTGCTGAAAATAATCGTTGTCCATGTCCATAGCATCAATTTGAGGCCAAAACACTGCCAACCCAAGAACCGCACCAAACTGCCACTCGTTGTGGATGGAGCCTCAGATGCGACAGTTTTGTTTGCTTAGGTAACCAGACAAATGGAATAATTTTGTGCAAAAAGTCATGATCGTGTTATTTCATTTCCAGCACCCAATCCGCGAAATTACGGCGTTGTACGTGGTCTGCTGGCTTCAATTCTTGTATCAACTGGACCTTATGAGCATGTAGGCCAAGATCTTTATGCAAAATGTGATGCAAAGTGGTTGCAGATTAAACAAATTACTGTGGCCGTCTAAAATTGAACAAACCTGGGTTTTCAGTCACAGTTTCAGCTCCGGCGCCGATGTTTTCAGCTGACCTTGCAGGACGAACACGAGTTGGAGTCTTCACATTACTAGCCTGCCTGAGACATTCAAATTTATCTTTTAAATTCACTATAGCTGTACGAGAAGCGTTTGATGACGACCAAAATTAATGAGAACTTAATGCAACGTTTCCGCTATATTTTCACAATTTTTGAAGTGAATTTGCACTATTTCGATCCATATTTAATAGCCTCCTAGTTTTTAGTTATCAAAAGTCATCGCAATGATAATTGAATGTTGAGAGTTTAACAATAGCACGAAAATTTTAAAATGACACTTCTTGTTGGATCACCCTTTACAAAACTTATTTATTACAAATTCACAATTAGTTGCATTGGCTTGAGCCGTCAGCCGAGAAAGAGAAGTTATAAAAATTCATAAAGTTAAACTTTCAGGCTTCAGATTTATACACACAATTCAAAGATCATCGAATTTTAGAAAAATTATCACATACAATTTCAAACACGTGGATTTACGACCTCACCAATCTGTACGACCTTCTTTCGGTGATGGGAAAGGAAGACGTCAGTCTAGGCGTAAAGAGAATACAAAAATAGATACATATTGCAAAAAGCTCGTAGAAATGAGTAAATCGAATAGGCTAACCATATTAGTTGGACAATCAGGGTCCAAAAACTTAGGTTGCTTAACTTTTGTGAGGGCACTGCCTGATCGATCACTATCCTGCGGCCAGAAACTGGATACAGTGTGTAACTGATATAGGCGTAAATGACTTATGTTTTCAGATCATCTAAGACAAGAAGAATACGATCACCTAATTATAGGTATCTGGCCACGTTAAAGTGGAAGAAAACGAAGAAGATAAACTGAGCAAAAGAAGGGGCAGGTATGCCGCTTTTGGAACTAGAGCCCTTTTGCGGAATGGGCGACAACGTAATTCGTGAACAACTACAGAAGAAGGAGAGGCAATCCACGATCCTTATCGGAAACTATAAGTGAAAAAGATCCAAATTATAAAACTTAGCTGTAGGATTCTTTACAGGGGACTGTAAGCTAGAGAAACACAAGGAATTAGGTCCAGACGGAACTTGTATATTTTGCAACTATGAGTATAAAACTAAAGACTGTCTGATCGCAAACTGCGGGGCACAATTCCATAACAGGAGGGACTGCTTAGTTTACCTAACGGTATTAAAATTTCTAAGAGCTATCGGGCTGGTGGAGAAATCAAGCACGAATCGGCCTTCTCAAGTTGGGTGGAAGACAATAAATCTATTTCAGATCGCATTGCGCCTTACCTGCGTAATATGACAATGAGCCTACCTTTGATCTCTGTTTCTCCCTGTGGTCCTCTCACTCCACACTACTTTAATGGGTATAGGTTATAGGTGGGTCCAATTTTAATGATTGGAGAGGACCCGACAGATATCTAGCAGCAACCAAGCACTTTGGTCGCACCAGGATGCCAAATAACTCAGACCATTTTATAGACTTAGAAACATCTTGAATCTCATAAAAAACGAAATGCAAGATCTTGATGTGCTTATTGACGTTGGAAAAGACTCTGGATTACGTTTAACTGGGTGAAAGACGAAAAGGTACTCAACGAGATGGCCATTTTAACAAATCTCTCTAAATAGTGCATTGCTACGATGTAAAAAGATTAACCACCCTGATGGTTCTACAGTAAAACTGGACATCACCTTGGCAAGATAGAGAAACAGCCTGTGTTTGTCTATAAACGAGATAATAAATCGTGCCTGTTGTACTCATGAAAAGAGATAATGTTTGTGGTTAAAGCTAGCTAGTACAGGAGGTTGAATTAAAAGTTAAAAGTCACTGAATTCACTGAAGTGACTCTGATAGAAGGAAAAAAAAAATATAATAATGCTAGAGTCCGATCTGCCTATTGGTCTAATCTCTTCTGCTGATCCGGAACACAGCCACCAATAGAAAATTTTTAAAAAAAAGCCGGATTTGTCCACTATGAGACTGACCACCCAAATGGACATCTCGAGGTAATCCCTTCTAGTTTAAAAGCTGATGCGTACAAGAAAGACCACCAAGCTTGTCTGCAGGACAGTGAAATCATCATAAATGAGTGATTAGACAAAATGCTGTGTTCACTCTGAGACAAATCCTAAGAAAGACCAACGGATTTAAAGTCGAAACTCACCATCTCTTCATCGAATTTAAAGCTCTAGATGTACATATGTCTAGCTCTTTTCATCGTCTTGAGGAAATGGAGGTGAAGATCTAACCGTCGGACTCTATGATCTGTGTAACGAAGTCTAAAGAGAAAATACCAAGGAAGGGCGAGTACATTGGCTCCGCCACATCGAGTGAATGGACAACAAGGCCCCAGCATAGAGTATAATTGAACCCCTTCACCAAGGTTATGACTAAGTCTCTGTTTCAAAGACGAAGTGGATGACACAAGACTCGATCTAGAGAACTGGAAGCAACGTCCACGTGATCGAAGTCGGTGAAAAGCAGCAGTGGTTCAAGATTAGAGAAGCGCAATTTAGGAATGAACTACCCACAGGAGATGGATAACTTTCGCCCACCTTTGCCCCAGTGCCCTAATCCGACATTATCTTCCACACTCAGCAGACTATAATTTATGAACGATTGACAAAAGTAAACTTCCCAACACTCCCCCTACCCGCTAAAAACAACAACTGCCCATATTGATCCCACCGCCGAACCATTCATTCAAGTCGAGCTTACAAAACCTTTTCAGCATAACAATGATGTGGTAAACGCGCTACACCCACCAGCACACAAAACAAATTGTTCAGTGATTTACAAAACAATTAACATACCGTCGCGCTGTTATAACCTTAAAAGAGCATTCCTTCGACCTGAGCTTGGATGCTCTGAACCCTATAACAATTAGGAATTACACAATCATCCTCATCTTCATCGCATCCATTCAGAAATGTGTAAAAAAGATACAAAAACTCAATCATTGCAGCGAAAATTCCGACACCTGTTCAGTATACTTCACTGAAAGACAAAGCAAACAATGAAACTCTACATCAACAACTACAACACACGAATACCATCATCATCATCTAAGCGGGGCACTCTTCCAGTCCAATGGCAGAGTGACATAAATTCAAAATTGCATATAGCTCCCCCGTGCCTCCGTCACTCCGCAGCATATGGAGATGCAATCCGAGCTTAAACGCCTCTCTCTCTTTCTCGTTTCATTTGATTCATACGACGAAGCCGCCGAAAACCAACACCGAAATGAATACTCGTATCTCAGGTACAGATACTCCTGGTGTCGACGAGATCCGGTATCTCTCGGCGTCGATTTATAGATGCAGAGCAGGTGTGAGAGCTCCGACAACCTGCAGTGACAATGATCTCGTCGACACCACATTTTGGCACTCGACCCACTGTGTCGTGATGTTCCCCTCTGGCATGTGGGCATAAGCATGCATAGAATTTATGGAAATTAAGACAAACGCTCGGAGATTTCCCTAGTTCGCTTGCTCAGCTGTGGGGTGTCTGCGCCGACACGGCGTCATCTGTCACGGTGTATGAGTATTATTAATGGCCACTTGGTCTCCGGTGGAATTGTTCTTCTAAGGAAATTCCACGTCAAGAATGCTTAGTATGCTGTAAGTGACTTGATTCAGTTTGTGAGGTCAATAATTGTATCCTTGTCGGAGCTGCTACAAGCGCTCGGTGATTCATTGAAATGAATTTTTGAAATTTCCTAATATCCGTTGGCTATAAATCCGGAATCCGGTCGGTATGACTAATGCCTAATTGTGTTGTTATAGTTTGCTAGTCATTCTTGTTATGCTTTACGGGGAATTTGATGCAAAGTTACGTGGATAAGTGGTTTGCTTCGGTTGTGGTCATTCTAATGCGTCAGTGTGGTGAGAAGATATTTAAATTTTGGGGATTTCGGAGAAGCGAGTATGTAGTGCGTCTTGGCTTTGCATGAACGAGTTTGACGCTTCGAAGGGATTTCCACGAATGAGTTTAAAGCGAGAAAGGTGAATGTCATCTCACACCGGATTGAGCTCAAAGCAATTGCTTTGGATGAGAAGACTTTGGACTAAGCTAAGCAAGAACGGGAATACTTCCTGTACGCCATCTGGCTACACATATAACAAAACCTCAGCCATCCTTATCGGTTTTGTTGAATGCTAATTTGGTCAACCCTTCAGGGGTGTAAATAACGTTGGGCTCACAAGGACCATCTCTCGAATACCTTCTGTGACTACCTTGAAGCAACGCGCTGGGAAAAACCGTTTCAAATCAGTTTTATTAATAGTAAAACGTGTTAAAGTGCCTGTGCCAGCAGCTGCATGACCCGCAAGTGCGACAACAGAATATATAGGAATGGTCCCCTCCAATGGCGGATAACCTTTACCACGTAGCCTAAGTGCATCATAAGTGTTAGATATTCCACTCTTGTATCTAAAAACACTTAAGTCTCTATGCGTAGCTTGTACGTTGGCATGGTCATTGGCAAGCCCAAGATCCGTTTTAGAACGGCTTTGAAGAAGAAGCAAGAGCAACAATCCACACGGGATCTTACTATAAATTCAAACACGATCTCTGTGGGATTAGCTACTTTGAATATCAGGATGGGCTGGATGCTATAGCCACCATTTTGAATGACACAGAATGGAGCTATCTATTCAGAGACCTCTGGAATCTAGCGGCTAGATAAAACACTGTGCACTTTATACGAATCTCTCCTATACTGAAGGAACTAAGGAGAACGCATTTAGGATAAAAGCACCTTCCTCAAGACGAGGTACATCAGTTCTTGAATGGCAAAGACCGGAAAGTCCTATTCAGATACATTAAAGCCGCGCTAAGTATTAACAATTAGTATGTACGGAACCCTTTAAATCACCGGGCGCGGACGGGATAGTTCCAGTAAAGCTGCAGGAAGGTTTGACTTTACTGAACCCCTGGTTATCTCTAATATTAAAGAGCTGCTTAACCTTTGGTTACAGCCCTAGATCCTGAAAGGGGGTTAAAGTAGTCTTCATACCGGAAGCCGGTAAGATCTCGCACACTTCTTCCAAAATGACACGGATGCCACAAATACGGCAAACCACAGGTGGAACAACATCAACACTGGTCTCTTGTCAAAACAAATCTGGCCTTAGCTGTGTTTTAAAGAAGACGAAGAGACTTTTATCCACACACCGGAAAAACCACTAACCTATTGACGTAATGAATCCCTGACGAGATCACTAAGTCTAAATCAGCTCAGAGGACAAAACAGAGAACCCGTAGAAACTATCTTTAGTATGGTAAGGTAGACAGGTAGATAGTAGTGTGAAGCCTTCACTACAGTCAGGTTGGGAATGACAAAGTGAAAATGCGAAGTCATCACTCTGTCGTAAGACCTTGTGGAAGCCAAATTACCTTCACACTCTATAAAAAAGTTGTGTTACAACTTAGACCATAGCCCTAAAAGCACAAATCCTTGGACACAGTAGTTAAAGGCCGGTACCAGGGGTCCCTTGGAAGAGATTAGGGTCGCACACGAAATAGACCAGGTGGATAAGAAAAAGTACCAAGCTCTTGTAAAGGAATATTTGGAGGTCCTTATAAGGAAACCTACACAGCGTGACGATGCGAAATGGTGAGATCGTTCATATGTATGTACGTCGAGCGGGAGGCAAGACATCAGATGGGGCCTTTCACCTAGACCACCAAAAATCACCTACATGTTGCGCTGTTAGATGAGTGTTTTTCTGGTGGCAAGGCGGTTCTATGAAACACACATTACATGAATGGTTGCAAGAAGTTGCAAGCTGGCAAGCGCCAGTTATTTCTTTATTTTAAGCTTGAAGCTGAGTTTCGATCCACTGCATTTGGTTCGCGATGTGTGAATAACATCATTCATAACAGTATTCATAACCCTTTGAAGCGCGAGTGAATTATAAAACAAAAAAAAGTAGAATAACGTCATAAAAAAAAGGGTAGCGTTTAGGCGAAGACGTCAGTCAAAATGAACCATTGCGTCCACCCGTCCTGGTTGAAGTTAAGATAACCATATCTAAGCTTAAGTCCTACAAAGCTGCTGGTGCTGACTGCCTTGCTAAAGAGCTGTTTAAAGCGGCAACCGATGACTTGGTAAGCAGCATGGACCAACTCATCAGTAAAATATGGTCGAAGGAAAGTATGTCCGATAAATGGAACCTTAACATTGTTTGCCCGATCCTCAAGAAAGCAGACCTTCTGAACTGCGCCAACTAAAGAGGAATCAGTCTTCTTAACATTGCCTAAAAGATCTTAGTTGTGTGAGCGGCTAAAGCCGTTCGTCAACAACCTGATCGGTCCATGTCAGTGTGGCTTCAGGCCAGTAAAGTTCACCATCGACCAAATATTCACACTGCGGCAGGTCATGGAGAAAACCCAAGAACTTCAAATCGATATCCACTACCTTTTCATCAATTTTAAGGCCGCGTATGACAGCATTTATAGAGACGAGTAATACAGAGCCATGTCTAGTTTTCCATCCCTGCCAAACTCGTCCGTTTGTGCAAGATGACGATGAAGAATGCTCGTTGCTCCATCGTGATTGGTCAAGACCTCACCGAGACCTTTGATGTCAAAAAAATAACCTTCCGGCAAGCGCCGCAAGAGATAGGTGGATTTCTTATGTCATCTATTCTGATGGTGGGAACAAAATGGTGGACAAAATTTTCCACTTTAAAAACGAATTTGTACTAATTACCTCGAGATTTGTAAGGATTTTCAATTTCAACGAAATCCAATCAATTTTGAAGAATTTCAAGATGGCGGATCCAAGATTGCGCCCAAATTGGTAGCAGGCGGATTCTGTTCACTTTTATCTACTATATTATTAAAAAATCAAAACCGGAAGTTGGGATTTATTTGAGTTGTGAATTGTACCGTTTGAGACATAAAAAGGGGCGTAACCCGCCCCCCTCTGGACCGATTATGCCCATCTACGAACTTAGCCGAGGTATTCGGCATACGAACGTGTATACCTAATTTTATTAAAATCGGTTCATTATTGCGGCCTCAATCGTATCCACAAGAATCCGTTATATTGCATATATATATATACTAGTGGCCCGCCCCGACTTCGTACGGGTAGAATTAAGAATCTTGGAACCCAAGTTGAAGCCATTGAAGAATGTACAGTTCCGTTGGAATAGGTAGTTGCTCGACATTAAGTTCCTTGTATATTCTGATGTTCTTAACTCGATAGAACAAACGAATACCTCGAAGAAATCTCAGTTCTGCAGCTTATTCTTTCGGTCATTACCCAAATCTCATGACCATAGGTGAGGGTCGGATCAAACACACAAAATTGTTGCAACCTGACCAATCCCACAGGATAACTTAGCTCCCATTGAAAGATGTTTTTGTAACGCCATTCACCCGAGCACATCTCCTAGAGTTCGTGTGTATAGATCGAATGGCCTTCAAATGAGAAACGCCAATCCCATACTCCTGCAGTACACTCCAGAGTTTACTTCGAGAGACCAGATTATTACACCCATGGCACACTCCAAGGTCTTCTCAAGAACCGTTCTTAGAATGAAGAGCGCTTTGGCAGTGCTTCTACCTGGACGAAAGCTACACTGCTCATCGGCCAAGTTGGATTCGACCACAGTTCTGGCACGCGCTTCCAACACATTAGCAAAGATTTTTGCAGAAAGCGTTAAAGAAACATGTCCTTATAAATAGAGCAACCACTCTATCCCCCTTTTCTCAAAAAGAGCACAATCACCATAGCTTGATTGTCGCTAGTTATTTTATTATTATTTTCCCCCCATCTCCATCCTCCCGCAGCTAAATATCCGAATTTTATCCGCTCCCACATCATTAACCCCTCCCCCACAACTGCTTGCACTAACCCCGACCCCCCGACTGCCCCCGAATCTCCCTTTCTTGATCCGTTGCTTCCTCCCACTGTCAAACTTACTAAACAGATTGCAGATTCCTGTGACGACGGCCGCTACGTAATGTCACGTTTGCGAGACCGTACAATTTACGACAATGTCCGTCTTTAACTTGCATTCCTACACGATAAAACTGACTCCATCTGTATCGATGGCAAAACGAACACCAATATCAAGGTCTTAATCTCCCAAGAAGGTCTCCCAACTGATAAGAACGCGTTGATGAAAATTTTCAGTCAGTTCCATGAGAGCCTCAATATACCACCTTCCCAGGTAGCAAACGATTTGTCCTCCTACGCATCCTATGTTACCTCTAAGCGTAGGTCCCACCTACAAAGAACTCGTGCCGACTTAAATAATTATTTTCGTCCCTTATAATAACGAACGGACAAACGCGGTATCTCACTCCTCTCCCCCTAATAACTCGACATCTCACTCCCCTCGCCGTGCTAAAGCTAACCCCAAGTGCCTGTCTCTCTACTATCAGAACGTAAGAGGCCTGCGCACTAAAACCTCTGACGTTTTTTTAAATTCCCAAAAGCTACATACCTTTTGACGTTTTCGCTTTAACGGAAACAAATCTTACGCCCAACTTTAAGGACAACGAACTTTTTACCTCTGACTTCAACGTCTTTCGTAAAGATGTTTTAGTTACTGATGAAGACCCTCTCCAGCGTCGTTCCCCCCTGCGACGATTCTCCTGGGCGTGGCGTTCTTTTGGCCCTTCACACCTGCTACGATGCTTCAGCTTTTACTATTCCCAACACCTCTTCCCTGGAACTGATTTGTGTAAAAGTCAATTTTACAAAGCGCTCGCTTTATGTCGTGTGCTGCTACATCCCTCCTGCAAAACCCTTAAATGAATATCAGCTTCTTGTTGATGCGCTTGACTTCGTTGTTGATACCATTACGCCTGAAGACGATATAATCGTTGTTGGCGATTTTAACCTACCCCGACTGCGCTGGGTTAAGTCAGATGATGAGATTCACCTTGTCTCCACTAATGCCACCTCTGACAAAGAAATTTTATTTACCGATCGACTTCTGGCCTCTGGTCTTCATCAGATGAGTGACATCAAAAACAATCTTGGAAGACATTTAGACCTGTTTTTCTCGACGGACGCCGATAACTGTGTAGTTACCGAAAGTACCCACCTCCTTTCCAGACTTGACGCTTATCACCCTCCCCTGTTTCTTATCTTCGCCTACGATAATGTAAACATTAATGTTGTCCCTTTGACGCAGCGAAAATTTAATTTTCGGAAAGCTAATTTTGACAAACTTAATGATCTCATTGGCAATGTTAATTTTGACTTTCTCTCAGACAGGAGCATTAACATTGACACTGCTCTAGTTGCCTTTTATTCCCACATATTTGACTGCTTCCTTCAATCTGTACCTTACATGCCCCAGAAAAATGTTACCTCTTCCCCTCCCTGGTACAATAAGGAACTACGCTCTCTTCGGAATAAACGTAATAAACTTTGGCGAGCATTTTTAAAATCCAGATCTATGCCTGAATTCTTAAACTATGAATTAGTGCATAACGACTTCTCCGCACTGTGTGAATCCCTTTATTCCGACTACCTCGATCGTATGCAGCTCGATCCTATCTCTAACCCAAGGCAGTTTTACCAGTTTATCAATACTAAAAGAAAATCTGACGGCTACCCTTCTACCTTAAAATTCTTAAACTGTTCCTCAGCTGACCCTAAAACGCTAACAAACCTTTTTGCCGATTTCTTTGGACACGCATTCTCAAATGTCAACATCGAGCCCGATCTTAATTACTTCAGATACATGAACGGCTGTACTCAAACCTCCCTAACATCCATTTATATAAGCACGCCAGCAGTGGTTGACAAGATTAACTTTCTCCGGGACGACTACTCTTCCGGTCCTAATGGGGTTCCCGCCATAGTTTTGAAAAAATGTGTTAACAATCTAGCCCAGCCCCTCACTACTATTTTCCAGTTATCAATTGCAAGCGGAGTTTTCCCCCAGTTGTGGAAAGACTCATTTATCGTCCCCATCTTTAAAAAAGGCTGTTAGAGTGACATTTCCAATTATAGACCTATTGCTAAACTCTCAAGCATACCTAAGCTCTTTGAGAGCATCATGTACGACTCACTATTCTTCCACTGCAAACCAATCTTCTCCCCCAAGCAGCATGGTTTCCTGAAAGGCAGATCTACAACCACTAACCTTACTGAATTTGTTTCAAACACACTTGGTGCCTTGGAAAATGGAAAAGAAGTAGACGTCGTGGCTACTGACTTCAGTAAGGCATTTGATAAGATCTCTCACCAAATTGTACTACTTAAACTAAAAGCTCTTGGTTTTCCGCCTTTGCTCGTTAAATGGACCATGTCCTATCTAAAAGATCGTCAGTATAGAGTTCTTTTTAGAACTTGTATTTCAAAACCAATCATGGCGTTCTCAGGAGTGCCTCAGGGTAGCCACCTAGGCCCTCTGATTTTCGTACTGACTATAAACGACGTAGAGCTTGCCGTTACGCAATCTGACCTTCAAATCTATGCAGACGACATGAGGATCTCTAGACAAATTTTATGTATTGCTGATTCTCACTCACTACAGGCTGACCTCAACTCATTCTTCACCTGGTGCCAAAAAAATCTCTTGGAGCTCAATGTGAAAAAATGTCAGTCTATTACTTACTCTCGCAAACGCCCCCCGCTGCCTCAAAGGACATACTTTATTAACAATGAGCTCGTTCCCTCAGTGACCTCAATGCGTGATCTAGGCATCATCTGCGACCCTGAACTTAACTTCCGTTCTCACATCGACAGCATTATTAATAGAGCTAACTCAGCACTTGGCTTTGTCAAACGTTGGTCGAAAGAATTTTCCAACCCATACGTCACCAAATCCCTTTATATCACTTTCGTTAGACCGCTCCTTGAATATGCCAGTCTGGTCTGGTCACCCTACCACCAAGTCCACATTCAGAGAATCGAAGCTGTTCAGCGTAGATTCGTACGATTTGCCTTGCGTGGCCTGGGCTGGGATGACCCCTTCAACTTACCTCCATACGAGAACCGCCTCAAATTGTTAGACCTGCAAACCTTATACACACGCCGTAATATCGCTGATATACTATTTGTACATCAGTTATTGACTGGAATCCTTGATTGCCCTCATCTGCTTCACCAGTTCTCCCTTAATACTAATCCCCACCGCTTGAGATCTGTCCCTTTGTTTTGCCACAACTACCACCGCACGGAGTATGGTCAGCACGCACCCCTAACAAGAATGCTAAGAAACGCTAATATGTGCCCCAATATCTTTGACCTACACTGTAGTAAATCCTCTCTGAGAAATTCCCTTCGCAACCTACCTTCCAACAGTTTCTCTTGACATATTTAACCTACCCTTCACTTGAATTTTTTTAATTTAGTAGTTTTTAAGTTTTTGTTATCACAATACGCATTCCTTTCCTACGTACTTCTATTAAAAAAAAAATTAAATCTCCCTCAGCTACGGATCCAATACATATTGTATTTCAACAAAACCAAAGATACGAACAAAGAAAAACGAAAATAAAACTACCCTTGTACAACTGGACAAAACAAAAACAACATACGATCACGAACCGATGTGCTACCCACTGCTGCATGGCTGTTGGCTGCGGTCTCCACTGATGGAAAATTGTTGGCGATGATTTCATGAATTGTTTTGAGCATAGCTCAGCTTCAGGATAACACAGAAGGATGATTTATAGCTCAAATTAATCGTAGAGGCATTTACTAAAAACATGTTCTTCCGTTTTTAAATCCAATTAGCCGCCATTATTGAGTTGGAGCAGTGTTAAAATAATTTTGTAACATAAATTTGGGCTTAATCCACTTTCTGCCACTTAAACCTTGAATGCTCAGCTCTTATTAGTAACAGAGCAGTTCTATTCCGTTTTATCCTTCCCCGAGAAATGCAGATCATAACAGTGAAAACCGCAGCCAAATCCGTTCAGTGGTTCTCGAGATTAGCCCGTGCTCATTGTAGTGATGCTCATTGTCGCAATACCATTCTCATTAGTGCATTCCCATACAAAATTCCCATACAAAACGCAAATTTAGATTTTTTCGATTTTCCGGCTTTTTCTTTGGGTTTTTCTGAATTTTCTTTTTTCCTAAACCAACCCTGAAACAATACGGACAAAACAAAAAAAGAATCATCCAAATCGGTTGAGCCCTTCCTTGAGTTTAAGCGGGACTAACGCACAGCAATTCATTTTTATATATAGAGATATACAGTGTTGGCCAAAACTAAAGCAACTTTACAACAAACACAAAACTCTGCCGTAAAACGGCTTAAATTCATACATATTTATTATTTTTTTTTTTCACTGAAGAAGTAATTGTAATCAGAAAGAAAATAATAAAAACAAATACATTAATTTTTACCAAAACAAAATATAAACAAATAATTCTAGGACCATGTCGATTTTTGGCTGGCCAAAACTAAAGCAATTTCATATTTTGTTTTTTTTTTTTTTTCGTATTTCGTATCTCAATTTTATTTTTACACTTGTCCCGAATTATCCGCCGATCTACAATCTCCCATAGATTTTCTATGGGGTTGAGATCGGGGGACTGCGCTGGCCATTCCATAACCTCAATTTGTTGGTCATAAAACCACTTTTTAATAATTTTTGCGGTATGCTTCGGATCATTGTCCTGCTGAAATATCCATTTCAGAGGCAATTCCTCCTCCGCATGTGGCAGCATGACATCTTCCAGGATATCCTTATATATGAACCGGTCCATAATTCCATCTATTTTATGGATCGGACCAACTCCATGTCCAGAAAAACATCCCCAGACCATGACGTTGCCTCCTCCATGCTTAACAGTGCCCTTCGTGTATCGAGGATTAAGCGCTTCGTTGATTGGGCGGCGGACACGACGGAAACCATCCGATCCCTTCAAATTAAATTTCGATTCGTCGGAGAAAAGTACCGTGTTCCATTTAGATAGTGGCCAGCTAATGTGTTCATTTGCAAATTTGAGTCTTGCCTTTCTGTTCTTGGGTGAAATGAAGGGCTTTTTCACGACCCTGAAAGAGCAAAGACCACCATCAACAGCTCTCCGACGAATCGTCCTGGCGCTTGCTTCGGTATTTAGTTCTTCTTTTACCTCTCTAGATGAGACGAAGGGATTACTCTTAATCATCCTTATGATTGATTTATCTTCACGATGGGTTGTAATTCTTGGTCTGCCCCCTCGGTGAATGGTTTTGACGGAATTGTGGGAGTTATAAAATTTTATCAAACGACATATCACTGATTTTGGGATTGAATATTTTTGTGATAACTCCGCCTGTGAAGTTCCACTTTTGTACTCGTTAATTAATCTTTCTTTTGTCTCGTTCGTGTACTTGTTCCTGGCTATATTAGAAAAATTTTAAAAACCACTTTTTTCGACCTCACTGCAGCAAACTCATAAACACGAATGAGTTAATTTTCTCTTGTTTGCATGTTGACAGATTCGATCTATGCGGTAAAGGTCAAAGAAACGGTTTTCCTACTTCCCGTTATAAAAATTTTTGTTTACAAGGAAGAGAGCGAATGAGTTGCTTTTGTTTTGGCCAGCTAAAAACTGATATGGATTCAATTAAATGCCTGTATTTTTTTTAATTTGGTCAAAACACTGCTGATTGAGTTTTAATAAATAATTTACAATATCCAAAGCTATTAGGAAAACAAAATATTTTACAGTTCCGTCTAATTCTTACGAAACAAATCGTCAAATACACCCGGGGTAATAAAGTTGCTTTAGTTTTGGCCAACACTGTATATATGTATATATATATATATATAAAATTTTTAACGGAGTATGATGTTAGTGTTTACTATGATAGCGAAGACGAATGGCATTCAAAATTTTTCAAAGTCGCGTCATGAGGACCTCTGCAATAGGTGGTATTTCTATGAAATCCACCTAAAACGGATTCAGACAAGGCGACGCGCTGTCATGCGACTTCTTCAACATCGTTCTTGAAAGAATAGTGCAAAACTCACTTGCCAACACCTCAGGCACAATCTTTCAAAATTCTGTCCAGTTACTCGGATATGCCGACGATATTGACATAATCGCAAGAAGGCAGCGTGATGTCAGTGGTGCGTTCGTGAGTATTGAGACCAAGTGTATGCTGTCAAAAAGAAAGGACAGTCAATACAGACGTCTCGAACAGAATAGACAGTTATAACTTTGAGGTAGTTAAGGATTTTGTCTACTTAGGCTACGCATTAAATTCGGACAGCGATACTAGCGCTAAGATTAAACGAAGAATAACTTAACCGACGTGTGTCTTTCCAGTGATCAGAAGTTTACCGGGCAACTTTGTTTTAAAGATACACAATCTGAATAGAAATTTTGGGTTTGTTCCTCTGGGAATTCCCTCAAAACTACATGTGTACATGCATAAATCATTTAAAAAAAAATTAAGAAAAAGTTAAGTTCGTGAGTATTGAGACCAAGTGTATGCTGTCAAAAAGAAAGGACAGTCAATACAGACGTCTCGGACAGAATAGACAGTTATAACTTTGAGGTAGTTAAGGATTTTGTCTACTTAGGCTACGCATTAAATTCGGACAGCGATACTAGCGCTAAGATTAAACGAAGAATAACTTAACCGACTTGGCGGGCGAAACTGGAGGCAGCTGGCTAAAGATCGAGCTGGCTGGAGAGGCTTGTTGATTGAGGACCAGGTCCACCCCGGACTGTAGCGTCACCTTAAGTAAGTAAGTAAGTAAACGAAAAACTATACTGCCGACGTTGTAATGAGAGGAACGAGTAGAAACCGTCACCACTTCCTGCGAACATGTTTGATTTTAGCCTATGAGGAAACATGTTTGAAGACCTTAAGAACGCTAATTCGATTTTCTTCTGCTTCTACATACTGGCAGGTGTTTCAAAACTTTACTCTAGTTACCCTTAAAAAAAAGGTTGAACGTCTACGCAAGAAAAAACCACTTGACTTTGCCTATAAATACATTTGTCTATTGACAACAACCCTTGATGGATGTTGACGTTAAGTTCACCAAGTCTCTGCCAATAACTCCAAACACGTCCGGAATGTCAATTACAAATTCCACGAATCTTGTTCCAACTAAAACAATAACAACCTGTTGAAATCACTATACATCTAGCTTGTCCTTCGCGAAACGAGAAACAATTATTCTTTTCCCCAATTCTTTGCCTTAAACCACAAAAAGTCAACAACCTTTGTTCCCCCAGAGGAGATCACCTAAGCCCAGCGCCTCGAGGCTGATCCAACACAACCACTTATGCCTTCGATACAGATACTCAAATATTTACTTTTGACAGACCCTCTGGTAGGTGTAGGCAAACATGGCCCCCCGCTCTCAACCATTTCCTTAATTTGTCGACTGGACCAGTTTGTTAGCAAGATTTCTGGTTAAGATTTGTTTTTCTTGCGTTAATTGTCGGATTAGAGTCGAAAACTTATTAGAAAGTCACACATGTGGTGAGCGATTGTCTGACATGGAGTACTGACACAGACGTGGGAACATGTGTATAACATGCGCCGCAGACCACTTTCGATGGTCAATTCAGTCGCTTTTAGATTGCCAATTACTGCAACCAAAATTGGTGCGATGTTTGATTTGACAGATAAACTAATTTGACAATGGATAGCAAGCGACGTTCAATCACTTTTGTGTCTAAAGTCTCTGTCGCACAGCCTGTCATGTGTCATCGATTTTTCATCAAAAGAAGTGTGACATCAACATTCGCGAAAACATAACATAAATCTTCGGTGGTTTATGAGTGTGAAATGCGAATGCATCAAGGACGTGACAGAGTGTAAAGTTTCCTTTGTGTGAAAGTATTTGTCTGATGTCATTGAGTGTTTATTTGTGAACGCAACGACCTTGTGCTGAGAAAATTGATTACCAAACTGATGTGGTCTTAAAGTGGGCTGACACAGGTGGAGAATAATGAACAGAACCATGCTGAGTCGAGCGAGGTGATTTAGATCAATATTTCCTGGTTAAATTTGGACAACAAAACTTTCTGTGAGCTTTGCAAAACACCCGTTGTATGTAGTATCAAGTGTCAGAAGTGGCAGAATTTTTATCATTTAGATGTCAAAAGGGCAGAAATCTTCACTGTCAACATTTTCCTCACTGCCTGTTTCTGAACAAAATATTTTACTTTTAACACTTAACTAAACTTGTGTTTATGGGTTTCAGGGCCTTTAACGTTCTTTTGTAAATACTAGGTTCAGTCTTAACTTTCAACCGATATTTCCTCGCTCCGTCTGTTGGCAGGCTCCGAAACATGATGCCAGAAACCCGCTCAGAAATATTCCATAACAAACAAAACCACTTTCATCGAATTCAATACAGTTGTTCTCACGTTTATAAATCACAACCCAACCACTGTAGGACAACAAGATGACCGCTCAATTCATAAACCAATTTCGGCAGCCGTAAAGACCGTAATTCAACATCCATTAAACTTTTATTTTCAGATCCTAAGCAAGTTTTTAACTTTATCACCCGATCGTCCAAATTGGGGATGAGAAAACCACTTTTTTTTTTAATTAGTAAGCGATCTCTCATTACACTCTTGTACAACATGCATGTCACCCCGTTTGGTTGGCCGTGTTCAGCTCTTCGATGCCCAAAACGGTGCGCGTCCCAAGCAAAAGATAATTAACTACGATTTCCTTTTTATATCGCGTTTCGTTCGAAGTGAATAAACTCGTGTGTGTAGGAATTTTATGTCTACCGTTTTGTTTGGCAAATATTTCGCACATGTAATGCCCGAACGAATGACAAGACAAAAGATAAATCTCAAGGTGATTTATTCACTTTATGGTTTCGGAAAAAAGTGGGAGAAACGAAAAAAAAAAAGAGAAAAGCAGAACGTCAACTTGACGTTGGTGGTGTCTGATGTGGAAGTAGACGGGTCTTTTTTTTCGGATGTCCTCTTAAGCTTTTTTTGACGTTTAATTTAGCAACACTTGACAGTGACAGTGATAGCATGAAGTAATCTCACGCACTTTGGTGGGACTGGCACCACTAATTCGATTTGCAGTCATAAGCGATGTGAGAGTGTTGCCTTATTTCACGTGAATGGGTAGCAAATTAATATGAATTCGTGCGCGTTCAGACTATCATTTCATCTGATAGTAGGTCATTTCTGTGTCTGACTGTGATTGGCGGAGATGAAGAAGTGGACTGAGGACTGATTTTGACAGCTTTTTCATCTAAATCCGCAAGGCATTATCAAGAAACACGACAATTAAGAAAAGAGGCTTAGGGAGTATCAGTGAAAAAGGCAAGCGGCTTAAAGGAGCAGAGTGTTAAAATTCTCAATTATAAACATCCCGAAGACGATTAAAAAACACCACAATACAAATAAATGGGCCAATGACAAAGTTCGCTTCCCAGAAGTAGTTATAAGCATCGGGTTTTTCTTAGCTGGCCGCTCGACCATTGTGTTTCTTCATCATAAACTCGGCCATCTAGGTTGTGTTGTTGCCTTACAAACAAGACACTTGTTTTTTTATTAATCCACTGGCCCCAAAGGTAAATGAAGATGTTCACATAGCACGAGTGAGGTCCAGTGGTTCGAAGCTCCGGTAGTATTAGTTTTGAATGGCGTTCGAAGGCTAACTAAGGACATTTACAATGTTTGCCTGTTTTTACAGTTCACGGTATTTCTTTCGAATCTCTTGATAACATAATCGTTTTCAGTTCAGTCAACTCTTCAAGCCAAGACATTCTACTGCCAGTGCAATGCCTTCGCCGAAGAGTCGACCTCGGCTTCTATCGTTTCTCTCGATGCTAACCACTACACCACAGCCACCCATATACATAATTATGAAAATTAATGGATTCCCTTAAATTACATTACGACACGGAACAACCACAGACTATGAGTGTGCAAAGCATATATTACTGCGGTGGATAGAGCCAGGAATGATAAAAAGATCAAACTACGACGTATACAGATTCGTAGTGAAAAATCGGCTAAGGCCAAAAAATATTCGCCTGGCTGTAATCCAAATCAAAGCCACTTTCTACAACAACAGCCCGATGTACATACACACATATAAGCATATTTCCCTATCGAAGAGACTGAAGATCCCATAAAGGTTTATATGTTTAACCTTCTTAACGGAGCATGTTCGGGCTATAATGTCAAAAACATGGTTGGATCTTTAATGCCAAACATTTTAACCGGAGTAGTAGAAAAGCACAGCCTTCACGACACGATAAAAGGTAACGAATTACAACTAAGTGATTTTCCAACATCTCCTATATGGGTTTTCTTGCCTAGAAATCCACATGAAATGGTGGAACCGTCAACTATGTTAACAGACAGCGAGCGATGCCAGTTTTAATATGGAAGGCACTGTTTTTCAGAAATTGTCTGCTGGGATGTGTACATTTTTGTTTGGCAAGATCGGCATACAGATATAATTTTGTGGTAGTTAAGGACTTTGTCTACAAAGGCTCCGCTGTTGACTCAAATACTGACACCAGCTCAGAGATGAAGCTACGTATAGGCTTTGTCAAAAGTGGATGAAGTTGCTCTTGGCTGTTTTGAGAGAAACCTCTTCGGTGAAAGAAGGAATTGATTCAAAGAAGTACTGCCACATCGACTTAGCCAAAAGAGTGAAGGTTCAACGGCCCCGGCCCGAAAAATCTTGGAATCCACACTCGAAGGAAGGCGCAACAGAGAAAGATCGCAACTCAGGTGGCGCACTCAAGTGGAAGAGGACCTCAAGCAAATTACCGTGCGAAACTAGAGACAGTTGGTGGAAACACTCCACCGCCGACTATACCACCACTTTAAGTAAGAAATTAATCAGGCACTGCCCCATTTCTACTCATGCTAAGCGATTCGGGGTAACTCAAAACGTTTTTTGTAGAAGTTCCTCGTATTAGCTGCTGCTTTAGAAGAGCCAACCTCGTCGTTCCATCAGAACTTTTGTTCGCATATAGTCAAATAATTATTGCATTTTGCTTGCAATAGCATAATTTAAACGCATCTGTTACAATGACAGTTCCTCAAGGCAAACCTTCTTTATATCATTCTGCACTAAAAGATTTTCTGTGATGATGCTTTTATTGATGTCTACCATGAATGTACGAATTATTTAAAAATTTCAGTAGCGAAATGCAAATCATTCAAAGCTGAACCAACGCAAAACGTGCCACTAAAAACTACATTTCCCTTCTTTTTACTTCGTTTCCCTCTTATAAGAGTATTTGTAGGTCTATAGAGAAATTTGAAGCTCTTATTCATAACTGTATAATTATCATCATCAGTAATTACTTAAACCATCACAGCAATTTAAGTAATTGGATTGTTAACTCACGGATAATTTGCAAAGCCAAGTCAAGTTTTTTAGTGGTCAAGTCAAAAATAAATTGACCTACTTGCGTAGATTATGTAGGCTTTTGGGTGGGTTTTATTGGATTGTTTGTAACAAAATTGAAAGTCTAACTTTCGGAGCAAATGAGTGTGAGAGAGGTGAATGAGACCAAAGTTTTTAAAAAGAGCCAAACAAATGGCAGAAGACACAAATACTTGATATCCAACTGAAAGATGTTAACAATCTTTAGTTTCGACAGAAAAAGCTTGATTTTTGAGCTTCTTTCCCTGACGTGTCGATTAAATCAGAAACGCGTGCCCAATGATCGCTGACTTTATATTCCATAAAAACTCTCCCACATTTCCACAAATTGGATCGTTTTTTCAACACCTGGTCACCATCGTAGTATCAAACTCACAACATCCGTGTTGCAATCATTTGTGTTCACCGAAAAATTAAATTATTTCAAATCACCAGATAAATCAATCGCATTAGATAGGTAAAATCCATTAAAATCCTATTAACTTCCCTGAAACGAAAAAGTATCTCAAACCAGCATCGTCGTCATCATCCCGCAGTGTGTGTGCACACACAATCACTCTCGAAAGACATTAATCGTGATGATTGTTTTTTTTTTTCGTCATAATTCGAGTGCCTACATCCGCATATGAGTGAAGTATCTAAATATTATTACAATGTATCTCATCACACAGGGGTACGTCAAGATACACACGTATGCCATGGATATTTATATCAATTCATTTGTCAAATGCATTCGCTATCGCTACATAATTATGGTGTGAGCTAATGAAGCTAATTGTGAGATTGACGCACAAGAAAAGGAGCGTGGCCGGTAATTGACTCACGACGGGGTGTTTAATTAGCTGTTGGAATAACTTTTGGATAAAATGTAAAAGGTTTAGAGGAATCTGTCGATTCAGGGTTCACCCAACATCATTTTTATGGCCATTTTATTCGATGTCTAAACAGACTTCACTGGAATTTCCCAATCACTCATTTGGAACAGCGTTTCGCGGTAAAGATGCCCAGTTATTATCATCAAATGGATCAAATTCATCAACAAAAACATTCAATTCAAAGAAGTCTACAGATCATCCCAACATAGAGTTGAATAGACCCATTAACTCGCCCGTCTTTGACGCTGTCACGAATCTCAGTCCAAAGAATCACAGCATCTCCAAATGTCAAATGTAGAACCTGCTAATTAATCCGAAAAGAACTATGTATCTAGCCTGAAGCCAGAAGTTGGAAGCCTCAAGCGTTTAATCACAACCACCTGTCGCTGCTATTTAGTAGTTTTCTTCTTTTCAAAATTTTTTTTGCAATTTTTTCACTTCACCCTAGCTAGCGCGACTGTCAAAAATCTTATGTCAGTTTGTTTGAACAAATTATGCCCAAAAGTGAATCTCTGTAGGATTATAGCTGTGCGGTGTTGGTTGCCCCAAGCAGGCTAGTTAGTGCACCGCACATACAAGTCGTGATTCATTTTGCAATCCAATTAAGTTTAAGAAAAAAATGCGAACGTTTTACCATTTTCGAGGCACAAAGATTGCACCTTGAGATATTGCACGGACGGCGAGAGGCCAGTAGTTGGTGGGGGGAGGTATAGACACTCATTTTAGTTTTGTTTACTTGGGCTGTTTTTTTGTTGGATTTATTTAGTTTTAATTAGAAACTTGACATTAGAATGTAGTCTTTGGGTAGCATTGCGAGGGATTGCTTTGGGTGACATTTTGGAAAAGGCAACTAATTGAAGGAGGAGTGGTATTTCAGGCAATGAAAGTTCAAGCGAAGAATACAGATCAGCAGAGGCCAACTTAAGTTTCACATAAATTCGAGTTTTCTTATTTTGGACTCAAGAATTTGTATATATCATCGTTCGAGCTGTGAAACTGTGGCTAGAGTGATGATCATCGAAACGAATTGTGCGCAGTATGTATGTATGTACCTTTTAAAGACCCTGGAACGTCTTACAGATGCGCACATAAGGGATGCAATTGGGAATACATACTTATCGGAATCATATAATACGTATATGATCTGTGGACACCGCTCTACACAGGGTGGTATACCCGATCGAGAAATTGCTCCATGTCAAAGAATTCACACTGGGTGCCTTCCTCGACATTGAAGGAGCTTACAATAACGTGACCACTGAAGCAATCATACACAGTCTATACAAGGCCCGACTAAGCAAGGGACTATGCAACTCGACTTTCACGTACTATAAGTTCGACTATAGAGAGGGTCAACAGCCGGAAGAGCATCACTCGAGTTATTCCTCAAAGAGGAGTTCCCTCCCCGCTGATCTAGCTTCTAGTAATAGACGAAATTATTAAGACACTGGAAAACAACGCCTTCAACGTGATAGCCTATGCTGACGAAGTCGCCATTCAGGTCTTAGGAAAATTCGACTCCATACTAAGCGAAAGGCTCAATCACACACTGGCGGCTTGGCCAAAAAGCAAGGCCTGGGAGTTAACCCATCCAAAACCGAGATTGTGCTCTTCGCGAGAAGAAAATCGATTGCACACTTCAAGAATTCATGTATGGACGGAATCGATCTGACACTTGGAAGTACGGCAAAATACTTCGGCGTAATCTTAGACTCAAAACTGAGCAGGAAAGCCAACATCGAGAACCGTATTAAAAAGGCTCACATTGCCTTTTAAGCATGTAAACAGGTGTTCGGTAACACATGGGGCTTTAAGCCGAAAGTGGTACACTGGCTGTACACTGCTGTGGTACGACCCATCCCAACATACGGCTCGACTGATTGGTGAAAGGCACTTGAGAAGAAATGCAATCTCACAAGTGTAACCGAGATCCAAAGAGCAGGCTGTATAGGGAAAATAAGATCGACAAAATCAACACCCACAGCGGCACTTGAAACAATACTGAACCTAGTTCCAGTGGACATCTACTGTAGTAGTAGAACGGCAAAAACAGCACTCAGACTAAGGGCAGAAGGTCTTTGGACAACAAGAACCTATGGTCACGCCTCCATTCTAACTTATCACGAAGGAGAACAAAGACACCGACTACATTCTAACCTCAGACTTCGATAGGAGATTTGATATAGAAATACCGAAAAGAGAAGACTAAGATGATGGTATAGTATGCACTGAAGAAAAGCTGGCCTTCTACATCGACGGATCCAAAATGGACGCTGGTACTGATGCCGGTATTTTCTGTGAATCCAGGAAGGTAAACCAATCCTTCGAAGTTGAAGACGGATGCAGTGTTTTTCAAGCCAAGATAACTGCCATTCTATAGACCACAAAGCTAATAAAAAATGACAACATTGTCAGAGAAACTATTATGATCTATGTTGACAACCTGCGGCTATTAAGTCTCTGCAGTCGGCAACGACAAAATCGAAGCTCGTAAGGGTCTGCAGATAAAAGTCTCAGTGATATATCTATGACCAACAAGGTGACCCTTTTCTGGGTACCAGGCCACAAAGATATATCAGGCAATTATAGGGCCGACGAATTTGTCAGGAGGGGTGTAGATCTAGCATATGCATATGCCCTACGGTCGCAGACACCCATTAGTACTTTCTCAGGGAAATAGATGAGGAAACCATTATTAGAGCTAATACGAGATGGTGTCACATGAACACATGTGCAATAGCCAGATCAATATGGCCAGTCTTCAATAAGAAAAATTCCAAAAATCTCGTACAACTTAGTCAAAGGAAAATATGAATCGTCTCCGATGTCCTTACAGAACACTGCGGAATAGGAATCCATGCGGAGCGTCTTTGGATTACCCTACAATACTATTGTACTATTGTACTACTGCAGAAGCTGCAGGGACGAAGAGGAAATAGAATCCATGCAGCATCTGCTGTGCGAATGTCTCGCACTGGCCGCCAGAAGACTGCGTACTCTTGGTAGTAGCTTCTTCCATTTGCTGGAGGACCTTCATATCGCTAATTTTAGGAAACTCCTGAGATTTCTATCCCTTTATTGTTTCCAGATTAGCCAACCCGATCTTTTAATCTGATTCTCATGAGTATACTTTTTGATACAATGGACCGTCTTGAAGTCTAAGTGAGTCTGTAGGAAACGCACTAAACTAACAAACCAACCACGCACCTCCAATAAAAATTCTACAAAAATGTTTGCCGTGCTTTAGACTTCATAATAAGCATTTTTTACGATAAACATTTCACGTTTTAATTAACGATTTATATTCCTCATAAAAGCTTGCTTTGGTACATGACTGCCAACAAGTGTCAAACACTTAATATGACTGAGACTGATCATAGATGAAAATGCTTTTAGCATGGACAATTTTACAAGGCACTAATTTGTATTAACAAATAAGTTTGTCAAGCAATAGACGAATCCTTTGTACAGCTTTATCACAGAGAGCATAACGAAGGCAAAACAC
Organism: Matsumyia berberina; assembly: GCA_917880715.2. NCBI lineage: Eukaryota > Metazoa > Arthropoda > Insecta > Diptera > Syrphidae > Matsumyia > Matsumyia berberina. The sequence goes on along the minus strand of OU862870.1, from coordinate 75,591,079 downwards.
GTGGCTGATATCCTCAACCTGACGGTAGACGCACATCTATCAAGACAGACTACCGACCAGTAAATTGCCTCTTGCACTGTGTTACACAAAGAAGCCAAACCCACGCTTTATAACAAGTCGCCGCATCTGTAGGAGAACTCACAACTGAAAAATTCTGACAGAGTAGGATCAACGGAAGATGCGACCAGCCAGCCAAACCAGAAGAAATGAAAGACATAAAGTCTTTGGATTAAGGAAGCAGCGATGTGCAGTAAATAGAGCTTAAAGCGTCAACTGGAACAAATCAACGTTTAATTGAAAAAAGAATTACTATGTGAACCGGAACAATCCCACTGTTCCGAACTAAATCTCCTCAATGAAAATGTCCTTAAAATACAAAAGGCTATTACAGACTACTTCCCATGCCACTGCCCAGCCCTAACGAGAATGCGACAGAAGGCAATGGGGTCCATGTGGATACCGGACCTGAAACATCTCAAGGACAAAGGAATCGGCGGCATCCTCCAAAGAAACAGAAAGATTCGCCAGACCACACGTACACTAATGTGAACTCCATAATTGTTTCCCTATATCCCTCCCAACCTACATCCCCAACCAAACCTATCCCTGCAAAGAGGGGAACACAAGGGGCCCGAGTAAGGCTTAGGTGAGGAGCCTTCCAAGCCTTCCATACCACCAACTGAAACCTAAAGGAGTGGCTACTTATGCACCATACAGATTTTATATTGAGCATATCCCGAATACAAACTAAGCATCAGCACCTGCTTCCATTGAAACAACTTCGACCCAAAGTTCACCTGTCACTTGTCCCTGCGAGTACGATTTGGAATTCAATATGATTCTAGACAACTTTCTAACCAATACATAGCTATACCCAGAAAGAACTGGATGAAACTTGTCAGTCAGTTTTGGAAAACACTCTTTAAACAAACGACGATTGGGGGTATTCCGTACCTAGGCTGGTATAACCCAGTAATACCACAAACTTTGTGGTAAAAATCTACATTGACAGATATAAGATCGATGACTGACTACAAGCCGGGACTCTCTAGATTCCTCTAGCCATTAATCAGCCTTTTAGAATACCGGATCACTGTCATAGTCTAGGCAGAAGGAAGTAGATGAGGTCAGTATCGAATTCGGATATCGTTACATACAACGGTAGTCACACAGCTATTTAAGCACTTGAGTGACAAATAACAAAATCAAAACCGATTAAGCACTGTCGCACATATCTAAACAGGATATCGAGTGGGTGTATTTCTACTCGATTCTGGTTTCCTGGACATAGAAATATTTCAGGCAACAAATTAGCCAATTTTAGCCTTAAATAGAAAATGATGGTGCCACCTGACATTAGCAGTATTTGGCCGTCTGGATCAAATTTATTTTTTAGTGGTAGTATTTATGTGGCTGTCTAGATCTTTTCATAGACTATTAAATAGCTCAAAGACAACATTCGAGCAGATATCACAGAAATAGGGCCGAAGTCATGCCAAAAATTCACGGGAAACTTCCAGAAAAAGGTGGCATCATGCCAAAGAATTTAATGAGGTCATTTCCCAAGTTTAAACTTAATTTTAAAATAAATAAATTTTAAAATTTTCAAATTTTTTCGCGTTTTATTGAAAAATGAAATCCCTCACCTCTTATTGAATCGCGTTTCACAGGCCGGATTAAGCCACCCATTTCAAATTCCAATAAATATTTGTGTGCATTTTTTTTTAACTATTAAATTAAAACTATAAACTTACCATAACAACTAACATCCAGGCAGATGAGAATTATAATTCCAAATGTGATGAATAATTTATTAATCCTGTTAATCCTAAGCATACACGACGATGTTAAAGTTGAAGATGAAGAGCCCCCTGGATGGGGTAACTTTACGACACTCATTGTTATCTTATTATTATTATTTTTTTCACTATTTATCTCACAATTTACTGCTTTTAGATATTTCACTCACTTCAGATACATTTCACTAAGCCGGTGATTAAAATTTTTTTTCGTTGCTGGAAGAACTATCGTCTAGCATTTTGTCTTCTGTGGAAGACACACAAAACACACTGATTACCTATGTTTAGGGGAAATGAATGTAAACCGTCTTTGTAATTAAAGTCGACTTTACCGCGTCATGCTACGAATTAGCGTTTTATTTTGAAACAAAAGAACAAATTTGCGTATGGCCCCGCCCCTCTGCTACTAGAACAATGATGGTGACTCAGGTAAGCCGAAAATTCCGTGTCTGACTGGAGGGTAATTAATAATGACTTTGTGAATGGAGAGAAGTCTTAACCCGGACAAGTCGATGACAAAGTGAAGGGCTGTCTCCGGCTTGGGATTAAGACTTATAATTATGCGGCACGTGGATGATGGTAGATTGGGTGGTGATTGTCGTAGGCATCTGTGTATCTAGTTTGATTGACAAGCAAATTTTCTGGGCGACTCTGTCGTATGTGGAAGATAATAATTTGCGTGAGAACATTCCACTGGCCACGGCCAACGACTTGTTTTGGTTCTGACTCAGTTTTCGGAAGACTTTCAAATGACAACCTTGCGCAACGATTTATTTGTTCTCAGACGACCACTGGGTGGTCAGTGAACTTTCGAGCGGTTTTCTCAGCCATTCACTAAAGACACTCGGATTCGATGGGGGAGATTGAAAAATAAACACGGAATTGATTGTCAACTGGCAAAAGACCACCACGTTGTTAGTATACCTCTAGCAGCCGCAAGCGATGACTCAGATTTCGTCAGATCGTGGGAAATTCTTTGGAATTAACAACAGATGGTGAACGATATTAATGAAAATTAGTCAAGTCTTCCTCCAGTCCTCAGTGTAGTGACATTTGGTAAAACAACAAAGTCCTCTTAATTATCCTTGAAAATCTGCACACTCCATCTAATGATATTTTATACATAAACACCGATTTCTAGCAACATAAATCGTTTCAAGGAGAACCAGTGTGAAGTAGAACAGTTGAATGTATTACGCAACAGTGCTCGCATTGAAATCACGTCTAATAGACTTCTTAACTGCAAGGGAGAAAGTATTGCCAACGGCAATCCCATGAAATTCCTCAACTTTGCTAAGAAAGAATGCAGCTTCCTGCATAGAACATGAAGGCATTGCATTGGGTTTGACCGGTTTTTTACGACGTTTATGTGATTTATGGTGACTTCTGATTAATAGAGTTGTTGGTCAACATATTTATATACTTTTCCCACAAAATGCGGATACATTCCTAATGTTTGATTCTTTAGATGGGGCTTGAACTAACCGTAAGCTTAAATGTGTATCAAGACGAGACTAACCTGCATTTTTAAATATACATTGGTCCATCAAGGAGCTCGCTTAGACGTCTTAACCACCTTATAGATGACCATAGAATATTGCGAGTTGGAGGCCGCTTGAAGCACGCTGTCCTTCATCCCGACGAGATGAATCGGATGATCCTTCCCAGGCAGTCCTACCTAACGACGTTGCTCATTTTGGATGTTCACCAAAAAACTTTACACGGAGGAACACAGCTGACTTTTTATCAGCTGCGGCGAAGGTTTTGAATTCTTACAGGCAACTCGTAAAGTCCCATATTTTCAATTGTATTCGATGATGGCGACAACGAGATTCACCAACTACTAAAATCATGGAAGACCTACCCACAAGACGAGTTCGAAAATGTCGACCATTTCTTTACTCGGGGATACAGTTTGCTGGCCCCATCCATCTTCGTCTTTCAGTCTTCGCAGTCTTCGATTGCATGTCGGCACGTGCAGTTCACTTGGAAGTTGCATCAGGTTATTTTGCTGAAGACTTTCTCTAGGAGTCTACTTATGTATATCGACGCTTTGTGGCACGACGTGGTATATGTGCAAACCTTTCAAGTGACTGCGGAACCAACTTTAGAGGTGCCAACAAAGAGCTGTAAAACCCCTTCAATCAAGCAAGTGCCGAGAGCAAGAAGATCGCATACTATTGGTCAATGATGGAACTGAGTGGCGCTTCAACCCACCATCGGCTCCTCATTTTGGAGATATTTGGGAGGCGGCAGTCAAGTCTGTGAAGACGCGGATTTGTCGGAGAGACACTGCTTACTTTTGAAGAGATGTATACTCCAATCTGTGCCCACCTTGCAAGTGGCCTTTAGCTCGGGTCGTCGACGTGAAGCCAGGTACAGACTGATTGATTCTTGTAGTGGATCATCAAACAGCAACATCTATTCTTTGTCGACAGATTGCAAAAATAAACGTACTACCACCCTTGGATGAAGAAAGTTGTTTGCTAAGGGGGGCGGAATGTTCCGAAATGAAAACTCACCATAAGTAAAAGCTAAAACTAAGGTTGGCAACCCTAGCCCTATTTGACAAGTTAAAATTAAAAGTCACTCTCTCGCTGGTGAATTAGAAGGAAAACTTGTTTTATTTTACAAAGGCGTTTAAAGCAGGGTTTTGAAGGCTGATAAGAGCGAAAGATTAAGAAGATCTTTTAAGAGAACATCTTAAGAAAACGTAAAAATTAAAGCATTCCTTCTTCTTAAAATTGCTTTTTTTCCTTGCCTATACTACACAAAGTCCATGCCCGAAGACATGACAAGAAAAAATACAAATGAGGGCAAGAAATACAACCAATTTCCATAATCCCAATGAAAGAAATAGTAGCGGTCCACGGAATTTTCGGAGACGAACGAGCATCCATCATTAATAGCATAGTCACCCTAAAGACTGCAATAGAATGAGGACTGTATGTATCCAAAAACATGAACAACTCATGTCTGAGTGAAAGAGTTTCCAAATCAAAAGAAAAAGGCACTAAAGCCATTTCGAAATGCCTCATTCGTGTCGAGGATGCAACATGAGTAACAGTCATCAAATCAAACTTATCACAGAGGAACTCACCAGAGTTACCTATGGCTAAATAGAGATTTTAGCTCGTGAAGCTGTTGGCAAATGTTGAGGCTAGCGTGGGTTAAGAAAAGACTCAACACTGAAAAGCGGGATTGCAGTTTATACTGACAGTCATGCAGTCACTTTGGCTAAACTTGTGGAACCGTGTCAAAAATTACTCATGTCTTCCGAAAACCATTTCTTAATCGTCTTAGTCTGGATTTAGATCTCTTGGTGGACGGCCTTATAAGCGGAGATCTAAGAACCACCCCATCCGCGGCACTGGACGTGCTCCTACATCTACTTCTCTTAGATATTTTTGGCAAGCACCAAAACGACCATCGTAGCGTTTTTCAGGCGCAAAATTATGGCGATCAACGAAATTACTTCACAATTTTTACCGATAGCCAAGTTACCATAAAATTTCTGAAATCAGTAACATATACAACAAAAGCTACCTCAGATTGTCGCTCGTCTCTTATGGAAATTGCAGAACATTTTAACATTCACCTATGCTGAGTACCCGGTCATAGGGGCATTCCAGTGAATTGTAAGGCCCATTAACTCGCCAAACGCGGTACTAGAGATCCTAACAGAACGGATGAATCTGGGTATTCTACTCGCTACATGTAAATTCCACTTAAAGTACAATACGATGCGATTGAACTCAGGGCGATTGAACAAGAATCACAGCGAAAGTGTTGAAGGTATGTAAAGAATTTTTCAGTAGGAACAAAAACAATTTTGTATTTTAATACAAACGCACCCTTAAACTTTTTTTATAACTGTCAATGTCAGAACGTCATACAAGGTTTACATTTGGTGAAGTTCATGAAAGACCAACGTTCGGAAATAATTAAAAATTAATACCGTATTTCTGAGTCGGTGGTCGCAACTTTAAGAGCGCTTACTCCAATTTTCGGTCGTAATAATCGTCCCGTGGATGAGTGGTTAGTGCGTTAGATTGCTGACTAGGCGCCTCAGCCAGACACACTGAAGATTTCTTGCGGCACTATCTGTCATGAAAGAGCTTCTCAATTCGCCGTTCGGAGTCGGCAATAAATTGTAGGTCCCTTCCATTCGTGCGAAAAATGCAACACGCACAACATGAATGGTTGCGAGAAGCTAGGCCTTGGCTCATCCCGAGCTGTCGCGCCACGCTGTTCACAGGAATTGGCAATGTCTCAGTCCACATTGTGGCGAATTTTGCGTAAAGATCTTGGTCTACACCCTTACAAGATCAAAATAACTCAATAACAGAAGCCTCTTGATCATTTGAAGCGCCGAAACTTCTCCGATTGGGCTCTGTAAAAGTTTAAAGAAAACCTAGGATTCCATCGCAAAATCATCTTCAGCGGTGAAGGTCATTTTTGGCTTAACGGTTTTGTCAATGAGCAAAATATGCGTTATTGGACAGCAACAAACCCACAAGTGCTTTAAGAGACTCCATTGCATCCACAAAAAGTGAACGTGTGGTGTGGATTTTATGCCGGAGATGTAAGTGGACCGTATTTTTTCGTCGATGTCGTGTCATGTTGGAACACTATTTTTGGCCAGAATTGGATGGACTTGATATCAGTGATATGTGGTTCCAACAAGATGAGGTCACATGCCACACAGCTGGTCAAACAATTGATATATTGAAGAGGAAGTTCGGCAATAGTGAAATCTCGATTGGATTTCTTTTTATGAAGTTAAGTTAAGTCGTTGATTTATCCCAACAAGGCAACAACGTTAGAGGAGGTCAAGAACAATATCGAACCCGAAATTTCCAACGTTCCGGCCGATATGTGTGGAAGAGTGGTGGAAAATTGTGTCCAAAGTATTGATTGCTGCAAACGTGCTCGCGGTAGTCATATGAACGATTTGGAATTCCATACTTAAATTTAACATGTGTACTACACGTAGAATAAATTTCAGCCCGATATCTCAATTATTCTGTGTTTTATTAAAATACAAAATTGTTATGTCCTTATTCGTCTTCTATAAAAGAAGGGTGATTTTATAGATGCAACCGACAACAGAGTTCGGTATGCGTATATCCCAACTTGTTCCCCTCTTGTAAAATTTCAACAAGCAGTTTCGTTTCCAATTAGGCTTACAACTCTCTGCCAGGTTTCACTAATCAGGTAAAAGGTGATTGCAAAAAAATAACCTGCCACAACGTAACGTGTTTTGCACTACATAAAACACCGAAATCTCACGATTTATGTCTTTTGCTTATGCATACATAATTTTTTTTTCTTATTAAAAAGTAAAAAACAAATTCCATCCAATAAAATTCAAATCTCTTACTTTCTATTTCTACTACCAGTTCCCTTTGCCAGCAACAGTGTTCACTGCTCGGTGTCGGTCGACGGGCCCCAGAGAGCGCGCGCTAGCGAAGCTTTGTCTTGGGAATGCTAAGCATATTGACGGATTGTGATAGAGCAATACGTACTGGTTACCGATGCCGACCAGACCAGTTTCTTCGAACCACGTTCACCACGGCTACTTTCTTGAATTTTTCTGTATTTTTTTTTTTGCTTTTTATCTGCTTCCTCTTTTTTGAGCATGACCCGGTGGTAAAGGCGGTGTTATCCAGTCGCGCGTTATCTGAAAATTATTTCTGGTTTGAAACAATAAACCGAATACGCAACACAGAGATAATGTGTGAGAGGCATTAGCTCGAACCTTAACCAATTTGGCAGACCGTCCGTTGCGCCGTTCACGAAGCTCTTTAGCGTTCGGTTTGGTTTGTGAAGTGATCTTGACGTTGGATTTTCAATGGCAACACATGACGATGATTATTTCGATTTTTTGTTAGTTGGATAGAATTGTACCAGTCGATTGGTTAGCACCGAAAGAGGATACTTGGACACATATAGTCGCAGTTAGGTATTAGGCGTAATTTACATATTGGAGCACCAATTTAGGAATTAGAAAATTTTTTTTATATACAATCAGAGATATGAATGCGATTCGTACGAGTATAAGACAGATACTTTGTTGTGCTGCTTCTCTTAGTTTGTTTGTGTTTTTTTTTTCTCTCAGCGAGTTCCGGTTTTTCAACTAATGAAACACGACGAAGAAGATGATGAAGATGAACAAGGAGAAGGTGATAAAGTGTAAATAAATGATAGATGGTTATATAATTATAAAGCGGTACATTGATAACAGAATTTTTGCTGTGAATTGCTTTATAAAAGAATCGGTGCGATTGAAGAGTGTGCCTATCATTTAGACACGCAAAGTAAAGTGTTTGATGGTATTCTGTGAATTCATCACGCTATGAATGCCCTAAGGAACAAGGGGCGGAATAAGAATTATAAAGCGATGCAAAGCAGTGTTAGAGGACGACTCCAAATTAACCAACAAAGTTCATCCACCGCTATGGCAATCTTGATTGAGATAAACGCACATTTCAGTGAGAACCACTACGCTACTTTTGTCTTTTTGCACCAAAAGAAAGCTCTTCTTCCTGGGACAGTAGGAAACGGCAAACCCATCTATTGTCTTCGTACGCAAGAGATTGATAAGGTTTTTGTCCATGGACCCAGAGGCTAAGAGACAATGCTCCCAACAAAAGTTTTCTGGCGGTCCAACAAAAAACTATCATTCTGATCCTTTCATTTGTGGTTTTTAAAAAAAGAAGCCAGAAGCTGGGATGAAGGTAAACGTGAAGAAATCAGAGGTAATGGTAATTTCCCGAAAGCCTCTTCAATGCATTCTGCATGTTAGTGGAGTCCCATTGAAGAAGGTGAGGAAGTTTAAGTATCTCGGGGTCCTATTCACGATTGATGGTAGGAGCAATACTGAGATATCCTATAGGATTGGTCAGGCTGGAGCAATTTTGAGACAGCTTGGTCAATCTGTTATCAGGAGGGCCGAACTTGGCATCGAAGCTAAGTTATCGGTCTTTAATTCAGTGTTTGATCCGACCCTCACCTATGGCCATGAGGTTTGGGTTATGACCGAAAGAATATGATCGCGGATACAACCTGCCGAAAGGAGATTTCTTCGTTGTATTGCTGGGGTGACTCGCCGAGATCGGGTTAGGAATACCAGAGTACGCGAGTCACTTAATGTCGAGCAGCTACTTTTTCGAACGGAGAAGTCCATACTTCGATGGTTTGGTCACGTGAAACGAATGTTTCCAACTCGGTTTCCAAGACGTGCGATGGAATCCGTGCCATCAGGTAGACGTCCCCTGGATAGGCCTAGGATGAGATAGTTGGACGAAGTCCGAAATTTTACCCATACCCGTATGTGGATAGCCCCTGGTGATTTGGAGTCAATGGTGGAATATCGGAAAATAAAAAGACGTGTGTTATGTCTGAGTCTTCAAAGCCCCTGGAGATGATGGCATTTTCCCAGCACTACTGCAACAAGGAGCAGAGATAATTGCTCCAACTCTATCCAAGCTGTTCAGCTGTAGTCTAGCCCTTGGATACCTACCCGCTGCGTGGCGTAGAGTAACTGTCAAATATCTACCTAAGGCTGGCAGAACCTCGGACTCAAGTCCCAAATCCTTCCGTCCCATCAGTCTTATGTCATTCATTCTGAAATGCATGGAAAAGATAATTGACAGACATATAAGAGGAGAAGCACTCTGCAACTTCCCTCTCTGCGACACTCAACACGCATACCAACCGGGCAAATCTACTGAGTCAGCACTCAATGACTTGGTAACCAGAATTGAAACCTCCATCGACAGGAAGGAGATAAGCCTTGTCGCATTTCTTGATATCGAGGGAGCCTTCAATTACACTTCATATGAATCCACTAAACGTGCACTCAGCAATATGAACCTCTCACCAACAATAAGCAAGTGAGATTCTGACGACCAAAGTCTTTCCATGCTGGAAAGTAGGGTGATACACACCAACATCGATAATGTTGAAATATCGGCGCTTACAACTCGAGGATGCCCCCAGGGTGGAGTCCTGTCGCCACTGATTTGGTCGCTCGTTATTGACAGTCTTCTCCGGTCCCTAAAGAACCTAGGGATCGAGGTCATTGGCTATGCAGACGATGTGGCGGTCATCGTCAGTGGCAAATATGAAAGCGTTGTTTCAGAAGTGCTCCAATACGCACTATCTGAGATACAGAAATGGTGCACAAAAGAAGGCCTCTCTGTAAACCCCAAAAAGACACATATAGTTCCTTTTACTAGAAGAAGAAACCTAAATCTCCTGATTCGCCCCTCTATCTATGGCGAAACCATTCAATTTTCGCAAGAAGTAAAGTACCTTGGGGTTATCCTGGACAGCAAATTGTCCTGGAACCCCTAAATTGACCGGACTGTTGGAAAAGCCATACGAGCACTGTGGACCTGTCGCCGCATCTGTGGCAACAATTGGGGATTAAGTCCAAAAATCATGCTCCAAATTTACACTTTGGTCGTCAGAATCACCCTGGCCTATGCGGCAATAGTGTGGTGGACAAAGACAAATGAGGCCACCACAGCCAAGAAATTGGAACGGGTGCAGCGCCTAGCTGAAGTCTGCATGACCGGCTGCCTGCGCTCCACCCCCACCGCCTCGCTTAACGCCATTGTCGGTCTACCACCAGTTCGAGTCCATATCCAAACCCAGGCTAAACTCAGCCTGCACAGGCTCTTCCATCTGAACATTATCAGTTCCGAACATCCCCCTGATGGGCACCTCAACATGCTTTCCTCCCTGCTCCAAAGCAGAGAGTTCAGCATGCCGTTGGATGACTTTCTCCCAAGGTATTGCTTCAAACGAGTAGTCATACCCCCCAGTGACGACTGGGAAAAATTCAAACCCCGTCCCTCAGAGCATGACCAGGTATGGTATACAGACGGCTCTAAAATGGACAGTGGATCTGGGGCTGGAATATTCGGAGAGTCACTTAGCACTAACCTATCGGTCAGTCTAGGCACGTACTCATCGATCTTCCAGGCAGAAATATTTGCCATAAACCAGTGCACAAGTTTAAGCTTGCTCTCTAACCCCCGTGGCAAAACCATTTTTATCTTCTCTGACAGTAAAGCTGCCCTGAAAGCACTGAATTCAGCCACGATAAAATCAAAACTAGTTCTAGAGACAGTCAAATTGCTTCTAGAATTGAGAAAAAACAACTTGGTCATACTACACTGGATCCCTGCTCACAAAGGCCACGCCGGCAATGAAACAGCGGATTCACTGGCCAAGATAGGTGCGACCACCCCCCTTACTGGTCCTGAACCAGCCTGTGGAGTAAACAAAACCATTTTGAAAAACTTCAGGAGGGAGCAATCCCTGTTCAAATCCAACGCGATCTGGATGGAAAATATAGGACAGAAATGTACCAAACACTTCTTTCCCATGGTATCGCAAAAGAAATCCAAGTTTCTTTTAAAGCTAAGCAGGAACCACTTTAGAATTCTAACCGGCATCCTAAGTGGCCACTGCCGTCTAAAACGGCATCTTCACAAGCTTGGCCTGTCACCGGACCCTACCTGCAGACTGTGCCTGGAGAGCGATGAAAGCTCTGTCCACATCGTCACAGAATGTCCCGCCCTTATCTATGTGAGAAAACGGACCCTAGGCAGTGAACTCGTTTCACCAACGGCGCTTGCCACGCTCCACCCAGAGAGGCTGATTAGCTTCCTGCCATCCTCTGGAGTAGACAAACTGCTCTAAACTCTTGGGAAAGCACAATAGGCCTCTTTATGAGACCGCAGTGCTAGAGTGGACAAACCGCTCCCCACTAATAATAATATGTCTGAGTGCCGAGAAGAACAGGGGCAAATAGAAGAAATCCAGTCTTTTGGTGGAACAACAATATTACAGATCTTCGGGTAGCGTTTAAGAATAAGACAGAGAAAATAACTTCAAGACGAAATCCGAAATAGTAAGAAGGCGGGCTTCAGAGCCCCATGGAGAATGTAAAAAAAAAATCCAAGGTCATAAGACGCCACAAGGGAAACATCCAGAGCTGCTGGAGAAACTTGCCACAGCACTGTACCCGAAGCAGAGCCCACAAGAAGAACAGAACAATTATCAAATATCAGCGATACCCGAAGACACAGTGGATGATGAATACAATATGCGTGCAAAATGTTTGGTGACAAAAAATCCCCAAGACCAGTGGTTCGAAGGCAGCATCGAACCATTCAACCTGGACCATGAAGACCAAAAATTCCGTCCACTCGACCTAGACGAAGTGAAGATAGCCATATCTAAGCTTAAGTCAAAAAAAACTGCTGGAGCTGTTCAAAGCGACAGGCGATAATTTGATAAAGAGTATGCACCAACTGTAAAATATGGTCGATGGAAAGTATGCCCGATAAATGGAAACTCAACATTATTTGCCCGATCCTCAAGAAATGAGACCCTCTTAACTGCGGCAACTACAGAGGCATAAGTCTTCTTAACATCGCGTACAAGATCTTATCTGCCGTGTTGTGTGAACGCCTGAAGCCGTTCGTCAACAACCTGATCGGTCCATATCAGTGTGGTTTCAGGCCAGGAAAGTCCAACATCGACCAAATATTCACACTGCGGCAGATCTTGGAAAAAACCCAGGAACTTCAAATCGATACCCACCACCTCTTCATCGATTTTAAGGCCGCGTATGACAGCATCTATAGAGACGAGCTATACAGAGCCATGTCTAGTTTTGGCATCCCTGACAAACTCGTCCGTCTGTGCAGGATAACGATGGAGAATGCACGAAGCTCCATCAAGGTCGGTCAAGACCTCACTGAGATCTTTGATGTCAGAAAAAGATCTAGACAAGGCGACGCGCTGTCATGCGACTTCTCCAACATCGTTCTTAAAAGAGTTGTGCAGAATTCACGCGCCAACACCAGAGGCACAATCATTCAAAAGTTCCTCCAATTGCTCGCATTCGCCGACGATATTGAAATAATCGGAAGAACGCAGCGTGATGTCACTGGTGCTTTCGTGAGTATTGAGACGGAGGCGGCAAAGATGGGTTTAGCGGTCAATGAGGGCAAGACGAAGTATATGCCGTCAACACCGACCGTCACCGACGTCTCGGACAGAACGTCACTATAGACAGTTATAACTTTGAGGTAGTTCAGGACTTTGTTTACCAAGGATCCGCTATCAATTCAGACAACGACACTAATGCTGAGATCAAACGAAGAATAACTCGTCCCAATCGCTGTTTCTTTGGGCTAAGAAGACAATTGAGTAGCAAAGCCCTCTCTCGAACAAGTAAGAGGACCCTTTATAAGTCCCTAATCGTCCCAGTCCTGCTCTACGGCGCAGAGCCATGGACTCTGTCTAAAGCGGATGAGATTGCTCTTGGCTGTTTCGAGAGGAAAATTCTTCGGGTGATTTTTGGTCCGTCTGCGTAGACGGGGAGTGGAGGAGGAGATACAACGACGAACTGTACGGGCTGTACAGCGGCATCGACTTAGCCAGAAGAGTGAAGGTCCAACGACTGAGGTGGCTGGGTCATGTAGAGCGGATGGACACCAATGCTCCAGCTCGGAAAATCTTTGAATCCCCACCCGAGGGTCAGCGCAGTAGAGGAAGACCGCGACTCAGGTGGCGCACGCAAGCGGAAGGGGACCTCAACCAACTTAGCGTGCGAAACTGGAGGCAGCTGGCAAAAGATCGAGATCGCTGGCGACGCTTGTTGGTTGAGGCCCAGGACTACCCCGATCTGTAGCGCCACCTTAAGTAAGTAAGTATGTCTAAATTCACTTTTCATTTTGGAACTGCTAGTATACCAAATAAGATCATATTCCGATGGGAGAAGTCTTCCCAGACGCAGCGTTCTGTCAGCGTGATACTGGCGTGTTTGCGAGTATTGAGACAGAAGTGGCGAAGATAGCAAAACTAAATATTTGCTACCAACAAGAAGGGACAACCAACATCGACGAATTGGACAGAACGCCACAGTTAATAGCTATAACTTCGAGGTAGTATGGTTGCGAGAAGCTAGACCTTGGCACGTCCCGAGCTACTTCAAGCAAAATGCCCACAGATAGAGTTTTCTCAAAGGGAGAGAATTATGCATGCAAAGCTGCAATAATTATGTCGTCAACCAGTTTTCATCGTCGTACACGTCAATCTTTTCCTCATTCCTCAACGAAAAAACCCATAAAAACCCCAATGTTCTGACAATGCTCTAATTTGAATTTTAAAACAACCGCACAGCTGTTACCAAATCCTGCAGTTTCAACCTGCACAGAGCACAACAAAGCTTATGAAATATTCATCAACCAATTCTTTGCCAAGTGACACTCAGATATTAATTGGCTTTCCATAGAGGCAGCATCGACTTGTTGTGCATTTTTGGACCGCCCAAAGTATCAAACACATTTTTCGTGGTTTGCAATTAGCTAAAATGCCAAAAAAATAACAAAAGCCATCAACGGTTCTTAGAAAATTACCCCGAAACAATGGCAAATTAACATTTCTTTACAAAACACCTAATTTATTCGGTTTTGCTTGTTTTTTTATTGTTGCTAATTAGCTATGATCCTATAAGACAGCATACCTACATATCTCATCTTCGAAAATTTTACGAGAATATTGCATTTAAACCGGCACGGTACAGCAGCAAATACCAAAAACTTCAGTATCTTGCGCAAGTTAACAAGCAACACTCACACGGATACCAAAAGTATGTATCTAAGTCGGTGTTTGGCTATAGAGTATTTTGCTTGTTTGATATTAGTTACGTTGTTTAGTTGGTTGTTGGTGGATTCATTGAGCGGAGAACGGACGGCCATCATTAAAATTCACTTTGTTGCAATTATTTCTGTTGTTTCTTATTATTTTTTTGTGTTTGGTGTAGTTATGCGGGCCAACGTAGTGGTTGATTAAGATGCAAGCTTGTCTCCGCGTCGATTTTAAATAGTCACCTTTCGGCGAGTGACAGATTTTGTTTTATTTGCATTTTTGTTTTTTCTGCCGAGTCGTTGACATTTGAGCGGAGAAAAATAGTAGAAAAGAACGTTTACAATGTCATCTAACTAATTGTCAGTTGAAAGTGAGGTGCTTCTTGGGTGACAATTTTAATTGGAAATGTATCATAGAATGTATGTATGCGTCGGATCTTCGACTGATTACATGACACCTAGCCTCAATTTTAGGAAAATGTCTCTTGCTAGATTTCCTACCAGAGAATAATGGAAGCGTTATCAATGACTATGATATTATTACATATGCGGACGGGTCGAAGATGAATTGTGGAGTCGGCACAGGCATCTTTTCTGATCAACTGAATATATCAAAGCATTTTCGTCTCCTAGACTCTGCTAGGCGGAGCTTCTGGTGATTCAGGAAGTCTGCTGCTTGCTTAACAATCTCCAAACACCCAATCAAAAAATCGTTATTTTCTCGGATAGCCAAGCAGTTACCATATCCTCAAAACTGCTAGAGCAATGCCGGCTTGAAATCAATCAACCAAGTACCCACTCCATAATTACCCTCGTCTGGATCCCAGGTCATAGCAATCATAAGGGCAAAAAACGTCGACCAGCTGGCCAGAAGAGGATCGGCCCTTAACAGTTCTCTTGCGGAAAGTGTCGATATTCCGCTGGGTACTATTAAGGGCTATATACATATATCTTCACTTACTCCAGCTTGCCAATCATAGGTGGAACGGCCTGTCCAGCAGCGTCATTTCAAGAAAGATATGGCCTAACTAAGTCAAATCAAGACCAAATATTGCCAGAATTGTACCCATTATCACGGGCGACGGGCCAGTTGACGACCATGCGGTCCTCTGCAGATGCTCGGCCCTGGAGAGGACCAAACAGACCAGACCTTTGGGCAAACCCTTCTTCGTGAACCTCGGCGAGATAGCTGATAAAAGGACGGGAGAACTGATCCTTTATCTGAACTCCACCGGTTGGATTTAGCCACATCATCCTAACACAACCAATCAACACCCATACACAAATAGGTTCAAACGATTTTCGTGGTAACAAAGCTGCGCACCCTAGCGCCAATTGGGTTCTCAGGAACCGACACTCTACCTACCCACCTACGTGTATGGCTGAAACTTGTGGCACATAATTTGTTTGAAAAAGTCTTCGCACAATGATTTAAAGTTTAAATTTAAGAACGGATGCTGAGAATATGGAAGAAGTAGTTCTGCAGACTGTTGAACCGCGACGACGAACCAAATCCCGCTCTCAGGTAGAATGAACCATTCAACCTGGACGACGAAGACCAACAATTTCGTCCACCCGACCTGGACGAAGTGAAGATAGCCATATCTAAGCTTATGTCTAACAGAGCTACTGGTGCTGACCTAGCTGCCGAGCTACCGAGCTGTTCAAAGGGGCAGGCGATTACTTGCAGCATACACCTACTCATCTGTTAAATGTATGCAAAACTGTATGCATGTAGTGCAAAACTCACACGCCAACACCAGAGGTACAATCATTCAAAAGTCCGTCCAATTACTCGGATACGCCGTCGATATTGACATAATCGGAAAAACGTTCGCGAATAATGTGACGGAGGGTGGGTTTCTAGCGGTCAATGAGGGCAAGACCAACTGTATGCTGTCAACACTCAACACCGATGTCTCGGACAGGACGTCAATATATACAGATACAACCTTAAGGTAGTTAGATAATTTGTCTACCCAGGCTCCGCTATAAATTCAGAAAACGACACCAGCGATGTTTCTTTGGGCTAAGAAGGCAATTGAGTAGCAAAGCCCTTTTTCGAACAACTAAGACCTTAATCATCCCAGTCATGCTCTGCGGTGCAGAGACATGGACTCTGTCAAAAGCGCATGAGCTTGCTCTTGGCTTTTTCGAGAGGAAAATTCTTCGGGTGATTTTCAGTCCTGTCTTCATAGATAGCAAGTGGAAGAGAAGATACAACGACCAACTGGACGGGCTGTACAGCGACATTAGCTTAGCCAGAAGAGTGAAGGCCCAACAACGGAGGTGGCTGGGTTAAGTAGAGCGGATGGACAACAATGCTCCGGAAGACCGCGACTCAGGTGGCCCACGCAAGTAGAAGGAGACATTAACCAACTTGACGTGCGAAACTGGAGGCAGCTCTCTGAGCTGTCAAGCTGGCTGGAGACGCTTGTTGGTTGAGGCCCAGGTCCACCCCAGACTGTAGTGCCACCTTAAGTAAGTAAGTAAGTAAGTAAATAAGTAAGTAAGGATGTGATTCAACATAAGGGTAAGTTGGTTTGAAAAGCACTTTAACCTTGAAATCCATCTGACAATAAGGTCAAGAATATCAACACTCCCCATTCAAACCTAAGTTTGGAGGTTAGCATAGGATATAACCAGACGGTCTTAGAACGATGAAGTTCGTAAATAAAAATTTTGTCAAGTGCAAAAGACAACCAAAGACATCCTTCATTTGGGGGACTAAATGAAATGAAATTAAAAGCCATTCTCTACAATACTTCAAATGAAAACACAAATTTTCTGTTTTTCTTCCGAGCCCCCAGTACTGTACTATACTGTCGATGAAAACAAAACTTTTCTGTTCTTCTTCCAAGCTCCCAGCACAAACACACTTGTTTGACGTGGTGCCTGTTTAATTTGCATACATAATTTGAAACATTAAAATATTTTAATGGAGTAAACTGATACCATAAACATATGTATGCGCAATATGTTGATTGGAATTCTCTCTTCGTCATGAGAGACACAAAGTGGGATTTAATTCAGAAAAAAATATACTAAGCTTCAACCTGATTGATTGAGGCCAGTTCTCGTGTGGTATAAAGAATTGAAAGTGTCGGAAAGTACAAAAAAAATGTATTTCTGGAGCACATGGGAATTGAGATAAGTCGAGTGGTCTCCGGTCAGTTGTTTGGTTCAACAACCAGACACGGTATCCCCCATACCAAGGGTTGACACCAGCACGATAGATATTGAAAATTTGAGATGTTACAAAAAAATGTAAACCTAAGTCGATCGTAGAAATTACAAAACGAATGATGTCCAACAAGGACCAAATTTCATTTGAATCAACGACAGGAACCTGGATCATGTAAAAGAGCAGAAAGAGGTTCAGACAGAGGATTCTTAAATGTGCCAACAACATTGATTTAGAGACAGGTGAGCTGCCTTAATCTTACAGACCTATCACTCCAACATCTTTTATCTTGAAAACTAAGGAAAGACTAATAGATGTCTATATCAGAGGTCGGCTAGTGATGTCTCTGCAGTCAAGTCAATATGCGTAAAGGAAAGGCAAATCCACAGAGAGTACCCTTCACCGTCTAGTAAAAAAGATAGAAAATGCACACCGCTCCAAGCAAATAGCCCTATATGCCTTCCCAAACATTGATGGCACTTTCGCTAATACCGGCTACAACTCGATAGCAAGGGCAATCAGTAGTAGAGTAATCGAAGACTCGACCAATCAATGGATAAGGGCCATGTTGGCCTCCTCTTCAGGAGGAGTGTCAGTATCTGTAACCGCAGTAAAAGGATGTCCCCAAGGAGGAGTTCCGTCTCCTCTTCTTTGGTCTTTAGTCATTGACAATCTTTAAGTCAATCTCTACAGATTGGACTACAACGCTATTAGTTATGCTGATGACCTAGCGATTATAAGAAGTGGTAAACATGAGATGATGATTTCCAACGTCGTGAAAAGGGCTGTACTACATGCTTTAGAATGGTGCAACATTGAAGGCCTCTCCATCAATCCTTACAAGACTGTTCTAGTGCCTTTTACGAAAAGAAGATTGATCAATCTCGGACCTATTATCGTCAAAGGCAGCATTGTAAGCTATTCCAACGAGGTGAAGGACTTCGGCGTTGTCCTAGACAGAAATTCGAATGCACACATCAAGTTCGCGGTCGGTCGTGCCACTTCAGCCTTGTGGGCTACTCGGCGTCTCTACGGCAGAACTTGGGGTCTTAGTCCCAAAATGATACATTGGTTGCACATTTCGATAGTTAGAGCTACATATAATAACATATAAGGCCATAGTTTGGTGGCCAAAAGTAATTGAACGATCGACAGCAATGAAGCTTGAGAAGCTACACAGAATTGCCTATCTCCTGCCCCTACTTCACCAATAGAGCCTGTCAGCGGGCTCACACCCCTACATTTATTCACTAGGAAGACCGCTGTCCATTGTGCTATAAAGATGCAGCTAGAACACAAGTCATCACAGGTAATCTTGTGGGTCATCTGAAAATACTTCACTAAATTCCAAGTACGGACAAGTTTCGGAAGGCTATTTGAGGTAGACCGTGTCGCCTGATCTAATGGAGAACCCGTATCAGATCCAGGATGTTTGGTACGGTTTACCGACGAATCAAAAATGGCTTCCTATGGAGATGTGCCAGATGTGCGTGTTGCAAGCTAAAATCCATGCTATTGAGATGTGCGCCAGGATAAACCTCGCAAAAATATATATCTCCTTATATAGTCAGGCAGCGCTTAAAGCATTAACATCCCACTTAGTGGAATCTATGACCGTCAAGTCCTGCTGCGATACCCTACAATCACTACAATCACAGACACAACAAGGTCAAGCTTGGTTGGATGCTCGGCCACATGGTAGGCAATGAAACTGCGGATGAGGTGGCTAGGGCCGATTCGGCTTCCGCGCACTTGTGACCGGAACCCTTCTTGAACTACCGCCATAGCTTTGTTAAACAACTGGGAACACCAAATTCACCTAGCCAATTGGGAAAATGTCCCCGGGCTTAGGCAATCCTTACAAGAGAATTGTAAACCTTGACAGAAACAAGATAAGGAAGCTAGTAGGCTTCCTTACTGGCCATTGTGGTCTAAGATATCATCTCAACAAACTAAACCTTTGTTCAGATACAGAGTGGCGGTTCTGTTTGGAAGAGGAAAAAACCTCTGACCACGTTCTCTTTGAATGTCCGGTACTATACTGACTACGTAGAAGGATCTTTCTTAGAGAATTCTGTTAATTAACCTCACTCACCTTCATTAGGAAGGTAGTAGACCTATTAGACTATTTAGAACGGAGTCAAATAGATCTTGCTAGGTCGCAATGTCAGCCATAAGGGCCGGTTCTTTAAAAAAAAAAACGCACTACGATAACGTTAATTTCTTGAGATGATACAAAGTCTGGTTCTAAAACGAAGCCTTTGTCCCAAAGCCACACAATTTTGTTGCCGACGGTAAACAGCTCAGCCGTTTGAAGTCATTTAACTCAGTTTAACGAGTTGTGCCAATGGAAGAGTGTACAACTTAAATATGGATCAACTGCTCCTGGCGGTTTGAGACACTTCTTTTGACAGCTCATACCCTCAGAAATTTACCATTTTTCTCTCGAAGGTGGCGATAGTTAAACAAGATTTACTGACTCAAAGTAAACAATTTCATCATTGCCTGACCAAAACATTCTCTTTTTAATTATTCAACACTCTTCGTGACCAAATATCCGCCTCATAGTGCGGGCGCCTATCTACTCATTATCCACTCAGCCTCTAAAAGGAGTCACTATTAAACAATCAATAATCGTCATCATTAAATAAAAAACTGTTGTCATCATAAATCAATTTTTTTTGAATTCTAAATCAGCTCAGCGTGTCACTCTTGAAGTTTTAAGAACAAACTGACAGAAGTGAGTGAACTTTTTAGTTCAGTTTCTGTTAATTGTTTAGTGGTTCATCACGTTTTGTTTTTTCAAGGGAATTAGCAATGGTTTGCAAATTTTGTTGAGAATTTAGGAGAAATTCCTCTCGAAAAATTTTCATCATTTAACAAAACAGACTGAAACGACCAGAATTGTTCCTGACTCGAACCAGTAACAGTTAATCAACTTCGAAACCCAATCTACCCGTACAATGTTTCCCAATCGCTGGAAACTGAATTTATGCTCAACCAATAAATCACAAAAGTTTCTATGTTTACACACCACCCGCGCAAATACCACCACATGATCACCACATAACCCCCACAATTGCACATTAGATTGTGCAACTGTAAACAATGTTCCATGGCAAAGTGTACAAAAATAGATTTTCCTGTTTCGAAAAATTCTCAGAAAAATACTTGTGCATCCAATAAAGAGCACATGTGGATAAAAATTGAAAAAAAAAAGAAAATTGAATTTTCTCTGTGAAAAAACTTTCACATGTGGATTTTCACCCGCGCACTGTTACTCAAACGCATTCGCAAGACTTCCACCACACCACCAGCGACGACTTGTTGTTTCAATACGAAAATACTTAGGGTACCACGCTCTCTCTTACACCACTCTCACAGATACACCAAGCATAAATCTGACCGAGATTCGAAGCCAACTACACCATGAGCCACGAAGAAGAAACACACTGTTGTGGTGTAACCAACACTTGGCTTTTCCATCATAATTCTTTTTTTTTTCTGTATCCACGTTATCTCTTCGTTTTTTTTTTTTGCATTTGGCTTAAAGATACTTCGTAGCGATACCCCTACTTCGGAGTCAAGTTAGCACATAATGCGCGGATGTACTACACCTTCTGCTTCTTTTTTTTGCTTAATTACGACTATTAAACAGTTTTTTTCGTCACCAAAGACAAAGGAAAACAACACAACAGACAGACAGACAATAGACAGGCACACACAGTGAAGACGACACGTCAAGATTTCAATTTATCTTCGCTTCCTTTCGCTTTTGGGGTTATAACCTTCCGTCGTCGTACCGGTGAAGCTGTCAATTCCCCCGTTATAAAACTTTTCACTAACCACACTCTCGTCGAAAATTTCCAAAAAAAAACCAACACAACAACCCCACACTTTGATGCCCGTTTGTCAAGACTTCGTTCCGAATTAAAAAATGTTCTTGCCAACCGCTACCGATGACTGCCAACTGATCACTGATCGTTTTCTCTCAGCCAACGAACCTCCTATACACCAAACCGAGCCAAATTAACCTCTTAAAGAGCCAGAGTCTCTCGTAGAGAGCTTCCGCCAACCACCTCCTCCATTCCCATCATCGCACCGGGGTGAGTTGAAAGCCTTCTTAGATGCAGCCAAGCCAGTGACAGAGTCAGTGACGGAGACCATGCTTAGTCTCATAATTGGCTTGCAACTGAGATTCCGCTGAATAAAACAAAAAAAACTCAAGAAACGAAAACTTCTCTTGACAGCTGTTGTAGTGGATCTTGTGTGGAGGTGTGTTACTTGGTAACAGTTCATTGGAATGAAAATGACGAGCGACGACAGACAGACATGATTTGGAGTTGAAGAAACTAATTGGGAAAAAAAAACCAGAAAAAGTTTGCAGCATGTGTGTGTCCGGGTCTTTCTCTTTTGCGATCGGAAACAGCTGTTTGTTGAATTCTTTTGTGGTGTGGTAAGTTTGCTTGGAATTTCTTCGTCAGAGTTTCCTTGGCGGTTGGAAGAGTGATTGTAGTCAGTGTTGCCAGAGTGACTCATAGATTATAAATAAGTTGTGGTAGAGAGATTGGGTATAAAAAATATATTGTAGAAGGAGACGAATGGGAGTTTGTGATACATGATTATCTTAGAAAATGAATATTCCGCATACAACATCAATATGGTCTTTGGGGAATAAAAAGTCTGGCAAACTGGCAATAAAAGGAGCGGTCATGGTAGAGCCAACCGCTAAAAATGGCACAGTGAAAGTCGCACTGACAGTAATTAAAACCGCAACCAATGAAAGGATGTAAAGGGATTTCCAAGATCACTAAGAGGTAAACCCTAGAACTCTTCCTCTGCAAATGCCTGACACTTTGGGCTCTGAGGAAACCCTTCCTAGACAACCTCAATGAACTTTTGAGGAAGAATGTTTTTAAAAATCGACTCTTCCTTAACTTCACAGGTTGGATTTAAGACCAATTGTCGACACACGTCCACAAACCGGTCGCGAGAACTGTGGTAACAAAACGGTGCATTTTAGCACCATTTGAGTATCGGGCGCACTATGCCAGATACAACAACTTAAACCAATCAACCAAGCAAACCCATTGACGTGCTTAATGGCAAGATCACTCTTAAAGAAAGGAACTTCCTGACAAAAAAGTTTTAAAATAAAGGAGGACTTAGACAAAATGAAAGTGCGAGATGAAACCAGTTTTCAAAAGGGAAAATGGATCCAATAAATATAGTTTAACGGGTAGATATGTGCAGGCAAGAGGACACAAGCGTCCACACTTTTGTCTCAAACCAACCTCTGTCTACCAACTCCTACTCTCACCTCCTCGGGGTGAACGCTGGGTGCCTAGTACCTCAACTGAAGACGATGTAAACACCTGTGGAAGGTTATTGGTGGCAGCTGACGAGGGATGGGGGGAGGGGGAAGGGAACACGAGTTCACACACAAGTTCACACTAATGCACTGTTGACGACCCTGGCAGACCACACGGAGGCCCTAGACTGCTCTAAAGCAGACATTACCGCCATCCAAGAAGTGCGGTGGAATAAGCCGGGGAAAAAGAGGATAAAAAACTGCGATACGGCGATTGCTACCGCCAACAAAAGCCGCGCTTATTTGGATGTATTTTCGTCGTTGGAAAGAAGATGTGGATTCATCGAGGCAAGAAGTCTTAAGGTTCAAGTATGTGAACGAGCGCCTCACGACAGTTCGCATCAAGGCTAAATTCGCCAACAAAGGCCTGATATGCGCGCATGCCCCACAGAGGAGAAAGACGACGACACCAAAGACAGGTTCTATGAGCTCTTAGACAGGACATACCAGCAGGGGCCTAGCTATTGTCCTACGCGATTTTTACGCAAAGCTAGGAAGAGAGGGCATCTTTGGTAGTACTATCGGAAAGCACAGCCTACACGACAACACCTCCGATAACGGATTTAGGCTGGTCGACTTTGCTGCGGGGCGGAATGTTGTCGTAGCTAGTACGCGGTTCCCACATCTCGATATCCACAAAGGAACATGGAGATCTCCTGATCAATCAACCGTCAACCAGATTGACCACATTGCAATCGACGCAAGGTACTCCTCCAGTATTATGGATGTCCGAACGTTCCGAGGGCCCAACCTTGACTCGGACCACTACCTTTTTGTAGCCAAGGTACGGCTGCGGATACCCGAACACCGCCAAGACAAGGAAATACTGTGAAGAAGTTTGACGCCGGACGACTGCAATCGCAAGAGATCACCAGATCCTTTTCCGATCGAGTCTCTCTCAATCTCTCAAGAAGTCCTATGCCGCCAGCATCAAGTATTGAAGACCAGTGGCAACAATGCCAAAAAGTCATCAGAGATGCCGCCTCTGATGTACTGGGTTTCACTCGGCCACCACAACGAAGCCCCTGGTTTGACGGCGAGTGCCGGCAAGCGCATATAGCGAAACAAAAGGCATACAAGCCGTACAAGGCGCTGCACAGAAGGGCCGGATCTGCTGGCGAGCTCTACGAGCAGAAGAGGAGAGACGAACAACGGCTTCTTCGGAGGAAGAAAAAAGAGCAAGAGAAGCGCGCGATCGAGGAAATAGAGAGATGCTACTGCAGGAATGAGGTTCGGAAGCTTTTTTAAAGGGTAAAATGAAACTGTCAAGGCTACAGAGCCCGAACCAAAGCCTGCAAGGATGATCAAGGGATCATCGTAGTAGAATCGCTGTCGATGCAGAAGATGTGAAAGAACTATTTCTGCAGACTGTTTAACGGCGACGACGAATCATATCCCACTGTTAGGCAGAATAATCCACTCAGACGACCTTTAGTCCAACAAAACAGCTGGAGCTGACGGCCTAGCTGCCGAGCTGTTCAAAGCGGCAAGCGATGACTTGGTTAGAAGCATGCACCAACTTATCTGTAAAATATGGTCGGAGGAAAGTATGCCTGATAAATGGAACCTCAGCATTGTTTGCCTGATCCTCGAGAAAGGAGACCCTCTGAACTGCGTCAACTACAGAGGCATCAGTCTACGTAACATCGCTTACAACTTCTTATCTGCCGTGTTGTGTGAACGCCTGAAGCCGTTCGTCAACAACCTGATCAGTCCATATCAGTGTGACTTTAGAGACGAGCTATATAGAGACGAGCTACACAGAGCCATGTCTAGTTTTAGTATCCCTGCCAAACACGTCTGTTTGTGCAAGATGACGATGGAAAATGCACGCAGCTCCATAAAGGTCAGTCAAGACCTCACCGAGACCTTTGATGTCAAAAAAGGATTTAGACGGCGCGTGAGTTTTACCCTATTCTTTGAAGAATAGGGGGGACCAGGAGCGCAATCTTTCAAAAGTCTATTCAATAACTCGGATACGCCGACGATATTGACATAATCGGAAGAACGCAACGTGATGTCACTGGTGCGCTTGTGAGTATCGAGACGGAAGCGGCGAAGATGGGTTTACCGGTCAATGAGGGCAAGACGAAGTATGTGCTGTCAACAGAAAGGACACCCAACACCGACGTCTCGGACAGAACGTCACAATAAACAGTTATAACTATGAGGTAGTTAAGGACTTTGTCTACCTAGGCTCTACTATAAATTCAGACAACACCAGCGCTGAGATCAAACGAAGAATAACTCTTGCCATTCGCTGCTTCTTTGTTCTCGTCCTCTCTCGAACGACTAAAGTAATCCTGTATAAGATTTAAATCATCGCAGTTATGCTCTGGTCGCCGTGGCTCAGTGGTTAGTGCGTTGGAGTGCTGACCAAGCGGCTTGGGTTCAAGCCCCAACCAGGAACACCAAACATTTTTCGCGGCGCCACCTCTCGTCGGGGAATGACAAGCCTCCGGGAGTATCATCTGTCATGAAAGAGCTTCTTAATTCGGCGTTCGGAGTCGGCAATAAATTGTAGATCCCTTCCATTCGTGCAAACAATACAACACCCACAACATGAATGGTTGCGAGAAGCTACGCCTTGGCTCATTCCGAGCTGTCGCGCCAGGTATTGATTGATTGAGTCCTGCTCTACGCGCAGAGGCATGAGTTCTGTCAAAAGCGGATGAAGGTGTTCTTGGCTTTTTCGAGAGAAAAATTCTTTGAGCCCGTCTGCATAGACGGTGAGGGGAGGAGATACACCGACGAACTGTACAGAGACATCGACTTGGCGAGAAGAGTGAAGCTCCAACGACTGAACGTCTGGGTGGCGGCTGGGTCATGTAGAACGGATGGACAGCAATGCTCCGTCCCGGAAAATCTTCGAATCCACGCCCGAGGGACGGCGCAATAAAAGAAAGACCGCGATGCAGATGCGCACGTAACTGGAAGGAGATCTCAACCATCTTGGCATGCGAAACTGGAGGCAGCTGGTTAAAAATCGAGCTGGCTAGAGACTCTTGTTGGTTGAGGCTCAGGTCCATCCCGGACTGTAGCGCCACCTTAAGTAAGTAACACGCACGCAATGAAAGCTGAGTTTAGAAAACAATTAGCCAGCAAATTGGAATAGATTTGCTACCGCTCATATTAAGCAAAATAGAAAATTGTGTAACCTGCGACAGACCATGAATTAATCCTGGCTTAAAGCGATTTCAATTGAGGAACATGAACTCAGAGAAATACGGCTTCAAAGCTGGGAATGCCCGGATTGTGAGCTGAAATTATAGGGTCAATTATCTACTCTACAGCTCAGTCCATGCAA
Organism: Matsumyia berberina; assembly: GCA_917880715.2. Lineage (NCBI taxonomy): Eukaryota > Metazoa > Arthropoda > Insecta > Diptera > Syrphidae > Matsumyia > Matsumyia berberina. Next base: position 75,564,741 of record OU862870.1, on the reverse strand, counting down.
AGATCTTAATTAAGTCAACTTATGTCCATTTTGTCAGCTGTATATAATCCATATTCAGTCAAAGACTTAGAAAAAGTTTTAATGAATTGCTACCCCCAAAAGTTTCCACCTTATACACACAAAGCGAATTCGAAATTTCACGTTTGGTATAACATCTACTCATCTATTCGATGCCAAATGTATCTTCAGGAAGGATCGATCCACAGCTATCGAAAACAATTTTCGAACCAGTCTATCTGAATAATTCTACAATTCATGTGCTAGCTGTCGCACCATTTCTCAACTCAGCACACGTCCACTTAGCGTTAGCATCAACTTTTTATAATTACTCCCAGGACCATACAATTTCTTCTATGATTAACGAGATAGCGGTGCACATCTGGGATAATTAAATCAATCGTCCAACGTCTTAATCGCCCCATAATTAAATCCCAAAACATAATATGAGTATTCTACGTTCCTACCTAGTTAAGAGCGACAATCTTGTTCAAGATTAGCATTTTGCATCAAAGCATTATCGCGTCGAAGTGTGATGTTACCGTGTGGCAACGGATCAGCAGATTGCATCTTGATAGATAATTATCTGCAATTTTGTGGAATAATTTATGCAATTGAAAGCAAAACATCTGGTTAAGGTGGCCAATAATTTGTTCAATAATTAGCGATGAGTTCGGAGCATTCTGCCACACCACCTGTTGGTTAAACTGCATGAAATTTATGCAAAGATGACTGGAATGCTACTTCATAAAATTCTCAATTAATTATGGGATGGGACAGATGGTACAGATGAAGCAGATAGATAAGATGCACATCCGGAGCAACAAAGACAATTTTAACATGAATAGACGGGACCTTGAGCGAGGTGTGTCTATCGTATTCCACGCTTCAGAAAAATGCCTAAACCCATAGAACTAACTATCTTGTTAACGCTCTCTTTTATTGGCCACGACACGACAGTTAATAGTATCTACGGTTCCAATTAAATCCAAAACCTGATCGTTTACCTCAAAATCGAATTCGAACAGACCAGCAGACACAGACATACATATGCGCTCAGTGGGCAGAATAGAAAAATCGAATGCGTTTTCAATAAATCCATAACCGCGTTAACATTAATTTATTGTGTATCTATGAGGTCGAGCATTTACACCTGCAATCGTGCAATCGATTGCGGCCATTGTGGTTGAACTGTACAATAGGTGTTCGCCACTAACTTGACATAAATAAGTGTTAGGGACTTGATTCCACTTGTGGAACCAATGAAATGACTGTGAATATCGCCAATCCATTCCAATCACGAAATTTTTTTTAAGAAAATAAAATCGAAACGAAAATTCTAAAGCAGACACTAATGGAAGATTTATTGTGTCGATACAAATTGTATCGATAATGTCAGTTTGGTGTGTCTGAGCGCAGCTGCTCCCTCTTGTTCGGCTGGTTCGCAAGTTCGTGACAAAATTAACTTTTACACGTAATTTTTCGAATACCTCGCTTGTTCTAGCGCGTTATCATGATAAAATAGTGTAAGAAATTAGTTGGTCCACGCGGGTTAAATGTGATAAAAAAAAGCCAAGGTGTGGAACCTAAGTTCGCTTCACAACTCTTTTGTTTTACATTGATAAGTTTTTAAGTGGAAATGGAAGTGTAGTTACAACACCTAGATATTTCGGGTATTGTATATAATTTAGAGATCAAGTGTCCAGAAATCGTCACCCTCACAGAAAGCCTGCAACTTCCAAGGAAGCACCTAACCGTCCATAGTGAGTTCATGAAACTTAATCATTCTGACTTTCACACTTTCATAACGATTTCCATTCTACATTCACCTGTCGATCCCAATCAATTTAGTTGCATCATCAATTCACTCTGTCTGGCCTTCTTCTTTCTTTGTTGGACCACCCCGGGCAGAATGCACCTTTCACGTCAATTATTTCCTGAACCAGTTCTCATCGCCTTTGTTTCGTGTGGTGTGCAACCTCCCGGCAATTACCGCGATGCAATAATGTCAATTACCACGATTTTTGCCATTCCTCATTTTGTTACCTAACCGAGGCGTTTAAAAAGTCTACGGCGCGAACCTGAAAACCACTCCAGATGCGTATCTCCCTCGTTCAAGGCTGCACAGAACATTCACCGAAATCATCTGCTCACTGAAGGATTTCCTTTTCACACGACCATCTCGAGCTGTTGATCTACATCACCCCGACGATAATATGCGGCTTTGATGCCATAAACAGAAGTGAGATATCCATCACTATCCAAAAGGCACTCGAACTGCGCCTCTCTGGTGTTTGATTTGAAATTCAAGAATTCACGAAACTATTTCGAATAGGTGCCCAGATACTCACCAGCTCGCTGTTAAGTCGATCATCGATCAGTTTGGATACTTGTGGCATGTGTAGCTTGTAGCACACCGAACATGGTGAATCGAACAACAAGTTTGTCTGTTTGATTTGTGTCAGGTGTTTTTCTGGGTGAATTGTGAACTCTGCTTGAGATACACTTTCATATCCACTTGGGAGCTGATATGACATGCAATCGCACTGCACGATGGTTAAGTGCGTAAAAGATGAAAAGCGATAGGATCACGTGTCGTCGGACCCCTAAGAGAGCTGCTCGTGCAAGTGTAACACGATGTTTGCCTATGGAATTTCCAACCAGCTGCGTGTCGTTCCATTTTCGGGACAAAATATTCCCCAAAGATCGCTGTCAGATGCATGCCTGAATCGAGGCGATTCGACAAAAGGTGGAGCAGAGATCAACGAATGGGCTGTGATTGGGTACGCGTGTCACGATGACATGTGTCACTGTGGACGTTTTAAGTACTCAATTACAAGCTTATATTTAAATTTGTTGACAGACATCTGAGCTAGTGAAAGGTTTACTCTTCATAGAACGCGCCGACGCACAGCGCAATCGTTTAAGCTAAGCGGCCATTGAACATGTCAAGGCACCTAGACCTCAACCGAAGGCAAAAATCCCAACAATCTCCATGTGTTTTGTCCACAAAATTTCCAAATATACCGACACGACCAACAACCACTAATCAAATGCGAACTAACCTGTCCGTCACCGCTATGTGTGTATGCCTAACTCACGGACCGCTGCGAAAGCTATTTATGTCAATTGGATGTAAATTCAGTGGTATTTTGCCGCAGCAATAATAAATTAAAATTACTACTGAATCTATTGATCGATGATTGTCAGTCGCTGCACCTGACCGCTGCAGAATCTCGCCGACAAGATACACATCTTGGCTACCGAATTGAGATCAAGAGATCAGATTCTGTGACGCCGATGAGCCGTGAAATTTTTATGATAGAACGCATTCAAATCGAATGAGATGCAGTTGGGTTGTTTGAATAGTTTTGCCCATGTTCGGCTTAAACGGCCGGCAAATTGATATTATCATCGATGCAAGCTGTATTTGGTATAATGCTACTGCAGCGGCGCGCGAGGCGGACACAAATGGTTCCATTTGATCGCTAATCGGACCAATGAATCTTTACACGGTGTCGAGTGCGTGCTGTGGAAACTAATTTTATGAGGCAGGTGGTCAATGGCCCTTGACGAAGGAGCGCTATTTGTTTTGGTCGATTGTGCATGGTCACTGCTAAGGTTTGTGAGGTGGTAATTCTTGGAATCGAAGGCTACAAAAGAAGTGCAGAAGCAACAATGGCCTCTAATTTATTTGGAAAATGAAGGCGTTGTGGATGAAGAGTTGAAAGTCAACATTTCTTAGAAGAAACTGCTCGACTTTTTGGTTTAAGGCCTCAAAAGTTATGAGAAAAAGAAACAAGAGAAAAAGATTGAAATTCTGACGCCCGGCTGCAAAGCTCTCAAGGAGTGTGGATGGTACGCTTGGACATTTCAGGTTTTAGTTGGACATGGAAAAATAGCAAAGGACAATATCAAAACCACAGACAAATTAACAAAATATATACAAAAGGCAGCCTACTTATTGGTAAAATGAGTCACGGGTTACAATTAAATTTAAATTAGTTTAGTTCCTGACTGTACTGAGGTCGGGATTCAAAATTCATTAGGGATTTAAAATCCATCCCCAGTAGAACGGTCAGAGGGCATGAAAGCTTACAGTTGTCAAGATAATTGGCGACAAAAAAATATCATGGGCAATAAACTCCTTTGCCCCGTATAAGGCCCCTGGTATTGGTGGTATTCATTCAGTCATGCTGCATGAGTTGAGGAAAATTTCATTCCGTGGCAACGGTAGATCTACGGATGGTGTCTCCAACTGGAGTATGTTCCTTAAGCGGGGAAGACTAGTCACACGACTGCTAAGGACTACAGGCTTGTCAACCTATCCTCCTTCCTTCTAAAGACCCTGAAACGCCTTATAGATGTCCACATAAGGGATGCGATTGGGGATGCATACTTATCCAAGTCACATATTGCGTACATGAAGAGAAGATCAGTGGACAGCGCCCTACATAGAGTGGTATACACGACCGAGAAATCGCTCCATGTCAAAGAATTCACACTGGGTGCCTTTCTCGACATTAAAGGAGCTTTTAATAACGTGAGAACTGAAGCCATCATACACAGCCTACACAGGGCCCGACTTAGCAATCGACTGTGCAACTGGATTGGTCAGATGCTAAATTCGACCCTAGGGAGTGTCAACAGCCGGAAGAGCGCACTCGAGGCACTCCTAAAGGAGGAGTTCTCTCCCCGCTGATCTGGCTCCTTATAATAGACGAAATTATCAAGACACTGGAAAACAACAGCTTCAACGTGACGGCCTATGCTGACGACGTCACCATTCAGGTTTTAGAAAAACGCCATACTAAGCGAAAGACTCAATCACGCACTATCATTGGTGAGGGGCTGGGCCAAAAAGCAAGCTCTGGGAGTTAACCCATCCAAAACCGAGATTGTGCTCTTCACCAGAAGAAGATCGATTCCACACTTCAAGAATCCAAGTATGGACGGAATCGATCTGACACTTGGAAGGACGGCAAAATACCTTGGCGTAATCTTAGACTCAAAACTGAGCTGAAAAGCCAACATCGAGAACTGCATTAAAAAGGCTTACATTGCCTTTTAAGCATGTAAAAGGATGTTCGGTAACACATGGGGCTTTAACCCGAAAGTGGTACACTGGCTGTACACTGCTGTGGTACGACCCATCCTAACATACGGCTCGACTGTTTGGTGGAAAGCACTTGAGAAAAAATGCAATCTCACAAGTGTAACCAAGATTCAAAGAGCAGGCTGTATAGGGAAGATCGACAAGATCAACATCCACAGCGGCACTTGAAACAATACTGAACCTAGTTCCAGTGGACATCTACTGTAGTAGTAGAACGGCAAAAACAGCACTCAGACTAAGGGCAGAAAGTCTTTGGACAACAAGAACCTATGGTCACGCCTCCATTCTAACCTATCACGAAGGAGAACAAAGACACCGACTACATCATTCTAACCTCAGACTTCGATAGGAGATTTGATATAAAAATACCGAAAAGAGAAGACTAAGATGATGGTATAGTATGCACTGAAGAAGGGCGAGCCTCCTTCACCGACGGATCCAAAATGGACACTGGTACTGGTGCCGGTATCTTCTGTGAATCCAGACGGGTAAACAAGTCCTTCAGAATTAGAGGCGGATGCAGCGTAGATTTTACAGCCCGCGAAGCTAATAACAAATGACAACATTGCCACAGAAAACATTACTATCTCTGCTGACAGCCAGGCGGCTATTAAATCTCTGCAGTCAGCATCGACAAAATCAAAGCTCATAAAGGTCTGCAGACAAAATCTGAACAAGATGTCAACGACCAACAAGGTGACCCTATGCTGGGTACCGGGCCACAAAGATATATCAGGTAATGAGAAGGCGGATGAACTTGCTAGCGGGGGTGCAGAACTAGATTCTGCATATACCCTTCCGATTGCCAAGACATCCATTAGCACTCTTTACGGGTATATAGATGAGAAAACCATAATCAGGGCTAATACGCGATGGTGTCACATTGACACATGTGCAATAGCCAGATCACTATGGGCATCCTTCGATAAGAAGGATTTCAAAAATCTCGTCGAAGGGAAATACGAATCGTCTCCGGTGTCTTTATACGACACTTCGGAATAGGAATCCATGCGGAGTGTCTTGGATTACCCTACAATGACAACTGCAGAAGCTACAAGGACGAAGAGGAAATAGAATCCGACCAGCACCTGTTGTGCGAATGTTCCTCACTGGCCACCAGAAGACGGCGGTAGTAACTTCTTCCATGTGCTGTAGGACCTTCACATCGCTAATTTTAGGAAACTCCTAAGATTTCTATCCCTTTCTGAATGGTTTCTGGATTAGCCAACCCTATTACTTGGTTTGACTCCCATGAGTACACTTTTTATGGGTACAATGGACCCACTTGAGGTATAAGTAAGTCTTTAGGACACCCACTAAACCAACCAACCAACCAAATTAGTTCAGACGCTTGAGTAAGTGTTGACTACTGCAAACGGGTACGTCAGTTGGAATAGACTTTCTAGCGAGGAAACGCTTAAGCTACTACTGGACACGCATTTTCCCGGAAGCGTAAATCGAACTAATCCTTTTCACTAGACGCTATAAGATTTCATATATCACCCCTCCCAAATTAGAAGGCACGGATATCCAATTTGTAGACCGCACCAGATACCTGGGGGTCATACTTGATAGGAAACTCAGCTGGAGGCTGGAACGTGCTTGGAAAGCCTCAATCGCCTTATATTCCTTCCGAAAAGCTCTGGACCCGAAATGAGGTCTGCAGCCTAAAGTTGTGCACTGGATATATACGGCGATTGTGAGGCCGTTCTTTATGTACGGAGTATTGGTCTAATGGACAGCACTGGACAAGAAAAGCAACAGTAGCCTGCTTCAAAAGATACAAAGGGGATCATGCATCTGCGTAACGGGTGCCTTGAGAACAACCCCCACTTTCGAGGCAATGCTCCATCTGCTTACTGTTGATATATTTGGAAGCTAATAACATTCAAAGCAGCATTAAGGTGTAGACAATCCTCCAGCTGATCAGCACACCAATTGGCCACTCTCAGATTCCCAAGAGCAACCATACCATTCCTAGTAAAACTAGACTACGTTGACCCACATATTGGCTTCAACGTCAAAGTCGGATTCCCTGCAGACGCTTTTAGAAGTCTGGTATCGTTTTGAGTGATTCCGCCCTAGAAATATTCATAGACGGATCTTAGACAACGACACCAGCGCAGAGATCAAACGAAGAATAACTCTTGCCAATCGCTGTTTCTTTGGGCTAAGAAGGAAATTGAGTAGCAAAGCCCTCTCTCGAACAAGTAAAGTGACCCTTTATAAGTCCTTAATCCCAGTCCTGCTCTATGGCGCAGAGGTATGGACTCTGTCAAAAGTGGATAAGGTCGCTCTTAGCTGTTTCGAGAGGGAAATTCTTGTGGTAATTTTTCGGTCCCGTCTGCATAGACGGTGAATGGAGGAGGAGATACAATAACGAACTGTACGGGCAGAGATCAGTAAAGAGATATTCGTCTTTCCAGCCCATTTTCCAATGTCTACAAGCTATTTTTCCATGGATCGCCCATATTTACCCATACTGTCTCATTTTATTTACAAATGTGCGTGAGTTTGGGCGATTGCGGCAAGATGGCGGCAAATTGGCGAATTTTTGGTGAATGTGGGGAAGCGTGTTCAATAACTATTGCTTTTTTCTGAAATATTTGAATTTAACAGAAACTTCAAATTGAGACCAAACATGAATTTGTTAGAAATATCGTATTAAAGAATGAAATTCCAATAGGGTTACCATTATTTTTAAATACTAAATCTCATTTGGCCTTGCAGAATTAATTTACTGCCTATAATTTTGTTCAAGTTAGAACATATTTTTTCTTATTTTTTCTTTCTTATAAAAGAAATATTGAAGACAAGCTTAAAAAAAATTATTTAGCTAACATATTTAATTTCTCTTTCAAAGACAATTTTGAACAATTTTCTTTGTTATTCCAGTATTTGTTATAACATTTCACGATAAGCAGATTGGAATATTAGTTCAAGAAAAATGGATATACTCTACGAACATACAACAGCTGATTTTTGGTCTCATTTCAATGTGGGGAATTAAAAATGCCCCAAAATTAAAGCCGCCAATTTAAAATTCGATATTTCAAGAGTTTTCGGAATTCGGCAGTTTAATTACTGGAAGTTAGTGGAAGTATAATTCGGCCATAAGCTACAAAGGGTACAATCACGCGTGTAGCCTTAAAAATGTATTCATAGACGAGCTTTAAAGATTTCAGCAATTTTTCCCATCATGGTGGCTTAAGAGAAATCCCCCGCATCGTTTTTAAAGGGACCGTGCAAATTGTTGTTGCTTTTTCCTCACACGTATTCACAGACAAGAGCTGTCAGCGAGGAAAAGCAATATGGCGCTACAACTACAACAATGTAAACAAATGGGTGTCGCGGGGATAGGGGGACGGAAGTCGAATATCTCTTTACTGATCTTTGTGTACGGGCTGTAAAGCTTCATCGACTTAGCCAGAAGAGTGAAGCTGCAACGACTCAGGTGGCCGGGTCATATAGAGCGGATGTACACCAATGTTCGGCCCGGAAAATCTTCGAATTCACACCCGAGATACGGCGCAGTAGAGGAAAACCGCGACTCAGGTGGCGCTCGCAAGTGGAAGGTTGAGGCCCAGTTCCACCCCGGACTGTAGCTCCACCTTGAGTAAGTAAGTAAATAAGTAAAATACTGATATTTGAAGTTAGGATGTCTAACGGAAAATGAATTCGAATAGATATTCGTATTAATAAAATACAACATTCTGTAAATTGCTTATTCTTATCGGTGACTATAGGAAAAGGTGGCGTGTCAAGAGAACTTTAAGAGAGCGAGTAGAACTTCGAACGAAATATGCCTTCTGACTGTCAGCAATTGACGGTCGACAGAGCTGTTCATTAGGTCCAAATGCAGAAACTAACACCAGAACAATTATTTTCCAAAAAACGGTTTCAAAGCACAGCACACATATTTCAAGTCTTTCGGAAGGAATCGAGCCTTGAACATAGGTACTCGCCCACTGTTTGTCGCACAAAGCTTGCTCGAGATAAAAGAATACCAACCCAAAGGAAGGAGCCCTCAAAAAGCTCGAACCACATGCTGAAAAACTTCCCAAAAGTGTTTAAAATGCAATCAAGTGGGGGGAAATGGATTCTTCAACAAATATTCCTAAAATGCAATTAATTCGTCCAATAATATGTGATCCACTCACCAAAAATTCATTCATTTTAACGTTTTGCCTCGCGATAGTAACAAATTCATTCCTTTGTCCATTTCACAAACAAAAAGTCACGACCGCAAACGCGCACCGGAAAAAAAGAGACAATAAATCTACTCTACATTTGCCCCAGCGACACAAAAATTGCCAAAAATGGCTGCCATGACCCATTGTCCCAGATCTTAGAAACCAAATTTGTTCAAAACACTACACTTTGCATCGGTTCGAGTACTTTAAGTCACACAGCTGGGGAACCAAGGAAATTACCAAATGAACACAAAAAGACGAACGAATGTACGAAATTCAAAACTTTTTTTTTTTCACTGCGAAATTCGGCACTTTTCACATCAAGAGTTTCACTGCAACTGAGCCGGCTACTCAAAACGTGTGGAAATAGGCCAGCTGCAACGAAAGAATGAGTAGGACAGGTCAAGAGCAAGACTCAAGGTTGGAGAAATATTTCTCCAAAATGATCTACTTTCCCTTTTCATCTCGCATAAGGTTGCGTAAGCAGTTTGAGAAGCTTTAAAATGTTTAATGGCACTGCCATCAATTGTGTAAGAATAAGAATCAAACATATGTATTTCTACGATGTCACGAGAAACGAAAATTGCACTTTTGGAAATTTTATTCAGTTTTTCTTGGAATATGACTGTAATTGTGTGCGTTTATCGAAATAAATAAATATTGGAATTAATTTCGAGCAATATTTACTTCAAAAGCCTCTGAAGAGCCAAAAAGTGCAGTGAGGTGCTTTATAAACTGACGGCACTTTTTGGGGGGTTTTGTGTAACAAGAGTAAAAGTTCGAATGAAATGAGTTTTTCTTTGGGCTTTTTGATGGAATAAAGTTTGAAAACTTGGAAAACAGGTGAGAAGTTTGGACTAGATGAAAATTAGAAATGCTTGGAAACGTATGACATGGGGTCTACAAAGAATCTGTTTATCGACTTATGTATATTGCGAGAAGTCCTTGTGCTGACACGATAAAGTCAACTCTGATAGAGTTCCTGCCAAAGAAAAGACTGTAAATAAATCGACTGTAAAGCTTACCTGAGATTTATCCAACATGACAAAAATTATTTTGAACAGTGGCAAAGAAGTGGCTAATGGAAAGGGCTCAGTTAGGACGCGTTACTGCTCAAGGTGAGCCTGGGCCTCAACCAACAAGCCTTTCATATTAACCCAGTCCTTAGAAAACTGCCTTTACTTACGCACTCTAAGTTGGCTGAGGGCTCTTTGGCGGCACCTTACCCAGATCTTCCTCTTCTGCGTTGAACATTTGGGTTAGAATTAAATATTATGCAATAAACTGGAGCCCGGACACCCTCAGGACATATTATCCACCTTTTCCGGGTTCATAACCACTCTGGGATTAGAATTTTAAAAGGGCGAACTAAATTGATTTCTAGGGTAATAATGTCCGTAACGCTGCAGCAGAGAGAAACAGCTGAAATTACCGTCACATTATGTGGTTAGAGTTGGCAATTAACTTTTATGACTTTCATGACTGGACTTGGATTGCCTTAGGGCCTGGTGTGAATTTTCTAAAGATAGAATCGCACTTCTCCGAATGAACAGCTCATCGTTCAACTGCCATTGCTCGTTCCTCCTTTCTCTGCCATATACCCACTCCATTTGAAATAAATCTATGACACTTGTAGCTTACCCACAATCATGATTTAAAAAATCAAACTATTCCAGAACAGTACCAGTCATGATCAACATGATTAGGCTGATGTACTCCTTCAGGCAAAGAACTTGTGGCTCATAAACTAAATTCAGTGCAATCGTGATGCACTACAACCAACGACGACACACGATGTACTTGAATGCTAGTTGCCCCCAGGTTGATCCCATTAGATATTATTCGACCCCACAAAGTTCTCCAATCCCTTCTCAAAGCACGAACGACTAGAACTACGAGTTCATGGAAAAACTTATGATTTTTTGCAATAAATTCAATTGCGATTCGATTTTTATTTCCAACCTACTCCTCTCATCTGGTCACGATTATCTACTCGTGCTAAAATCGGAAAGAAAAACGAGAAGAATCTGTTGATAGGTATTATGTATGTCCACACAAAAGCCACTGACGCCAACGTGCATCCTCTAGGCACAAACCAACACGTCGCTTTTGAAACGCATTTCACTCGGATCACATGTATCTGTCGATTAATTTTGAAGAATTATAGAACGCATTGGGCGACGCACTCATGCTCCTACATGGTCCACAAGAAGTACTATGCCACCATCTCAAAACAAATGACTGATGACGGTGTTCAAGATTTAAACTGGTTCTGCGCTCTACAGCTACGTCTTTGATTTATGACTTCGAGGCAATAGTCAGTGGTATTCTAAGATCTTCCAGTCTCTTGGCTATTTGCATTGAGTTGATTGAAATAATCAGACTGACGAGCTTAGGTGAGTTATGCAATTTATTCATTTTGATTTCGGGCTACTGACTCATCAACTAAATAAATCACCGATGATTCGGAACAGAGAACATGGTCAAGACGAGGCAAGACAGTCTCCTCTAATGATTGAAATTTATGACTCTATCTGTGTAAACTGGGGGAGAGGCACTTTTTATTGTTCTTGTGACTGACTTGCCCAAGACGACTTTTCGAGAGATGAAGACTAATTTGGTAATTAAAATGTTTATTGATGTTTGATTGTGATGACTTTTGAAATGCGCTGTGTTTATGACTTTGGAACTTGCAGTGAAGTTGTTAGGTGACACACTAGCCTTTACAAAGTTGTGGAGGAAATGTCCTTGTATTGATGAAGCCATCATTTGTAGGCAATATTCCTTGTTTATCTCCTGCGTGTTGATCTTGATTTACTATCTAAAGCTTCCGGTCAGGAGTAATTCCAATATTTGGCTTCATTTTTACCCTCCTATTCGACACAACTGGCCTTTATTTGAATAATTGGGGTCGCCTTTTAGCCTCATGAAATATTTCCCTTGATGATTTAGATTGCCTACGAAGTCATAGAAAGACTAGGGAGACGATCCTTTTGCCTTAAACTTCGTTGTCGCATCTTAGCTCCTTGAAGTCTCACCGATCTGTAATGCCAAATCTCAATTAGTTTTGAAAGCTTAGTGCTACTAGACTTTCAAAGAAATTCATTAAATCGCTTCAAATGTTGGTAGGATCACTTGCTACAGCTTTTTCAGCTTGTGAATTTCATCACTCCTCCTGATGAAACTGGGCTCGGCGGACATATATATGACAAGGTTCTGGTTTTTACCTTCACACTCCCAAACCAACCTCCATCACTCCTCCTGAGGCCTTAAAACACTTAACATGGACAATCCGAATTTATAAGCATCATTGTCTTCCTAATACTCTGTCGAGGATCACAATTGAAAACACACACTACGAATAGTGTCACTTCTAGAAAGCAATCTCTACTAAAAGCTTTTTGTAAATTCAAGCATTTTTGTTGTATATTTCCCGGCTTAACTACCGCTTTAAGCATCCAAAACTATGCAACATTAAACACAACTAATACAAAATTTTTATTCCAACAACAAAACGTACACAAACTACTACATACAATCTCTTACCTAAGATTGGTTTTATAAAAACCCAAAGTCAAACCCTTTTCTTTTGGCCATTCCCTCAGCTATCCCAACTCTGAAGATATTTTGTCCGGCAGCCTACGAAAGTCCTTCGTAAGACCATGAACTCGCATTCGATATAAAAGAAAGTCGTACAGATACATATCCGTTGGTTCAATATAATGGAACGAGATTGCATACTCTGAACAGCAATTTGGACCCTAAAAAAAAGAGACATCATGCAAAAATGTTGAGTATAAATAGGACTTGAGTTTGCTTACCGTTTGAATAGGTTCCACACTTCGATTGTATAACCATTCGGGCAACCAGCTTACCGCATCTGGCTGGATGTAGTCGCTTAATTTTAAAGGATGAAACCGCTGTGTACCATCAACAAGGTCCATTGTGTTGCCTGTTTTAACACCGATATTCATTAGACAATCACCCATTTCAACGTCTTCTGATTGTGGATAGTCTCCTAAACAGATTGATTCATTGTGGAAGGCATCAGTCATGAAACGACGGAGTGATTCCTTACTAAGGACATATCCTCCTCCACCGGACATATAGACCTGAAAATTTAATGAAATGTTAAGTAAGGCTCTGTTAAGGATCATATGTGATTAAGAATCGCTGGCAGGATCATAAGAAATTGAGGACAAGATTGGCGTGCTTTTTAGGAAATTTGTATAAAAATGCAGACAAGAAACTCGTTTGACCAATTGAATGATCGATCTTCATTAAGCTGGGCATCCATCCTTCATGAATGTCATTCCCAGCATTAGCGCACTCATGAATGCCGGTGAATGGGGCGTGAATGCGCGTCATTCGTGAGTGATCGTGTATGACCGGCTTTAACAAGATCACCGATCATCAAGAAGATCAGGGATTATTAACAAGATCAGTAATTGCCAACAAAATCAGTGTTCACAAACAAGATCAGCAAAATCAGTGATCTTTGACTACTTCATGCTCAAATTTTTTTTAACCGCCTTAATTTCGTTTTCCAGCTGAGAAGAGTGGGAGACACACCATAAATTCATCAATGTCCTTTTGCACAGATGGCGCCAAAAAATTATCCCAGCAGTTCCTCTTGGCGAATATTAAACCTTTTTCATGGAGATAAGTTGCGAATCGAGCAATATCAGCTCTGCAAATTTTGCGTTCCAAAAGGGTAGACGATCTTCCCCGTTTGCGCGTCTGATCGAGCAGCCTATTTTGTAAGAATCTGAGAATTGAAGAAGAACAAAACCGATAAGAAAGCTTAACTGACTTGCTTCAAGTGTTTGCACGATCACTGATCGTGTAAAATGTCGCAATTAGAAGTGCTTAACTCGTTTAATGATCTAGATCGGTTTTGGGGATTGGGGGGTCTTTCTTAAATTATTTAAAGAAGTTCACTGACTCGAATTAAATTTTGACTTGATCACTGATCGCTAAAAATGGAGCATTTAAAAAGTAATGTCGTGTCGTAAAAAGGGCAAGTACGACAAGGGTACTTGACAGCCTCTACGGACTGTTGTTCGCAGATCCGTGATCCGTGATCTAATGGAAACATTGAACTTGTCTGTCCATAAATATTCTCTAAATTGCATAAGACCTCTCGTACGTGTCCGATCACATTCGTCCGATAACCGCAGTCTGGTTTCTCCGAATCCCTCTGCGTCAACCAGATCAAATTAACTAATTTTTATTAGCCCAAAGAACGGGTCTTCTTTGATGTCTGTCTGTTGGGGATAAGAACCACGTCAACCCACTAATTTAACCCAAAATCATTGTCTCTTCATTAAGCATTCATAAAAAATAAAAATCATTACAAAACGCTATAAGCTATATTTATACTGTTTTTTATCTCCTAATTTAGCCCCGTCCAGCTGGAACTGCAGAACAAAGGAACACGAAAAAATGTCAAACAAGTCATTACCAAACGTGTGTGCGGTGTTTATGTTTGCTTTTTTAAATGCTCACGAATGATTTCGTAAGAGTATCTTCTTCATCTTTCTCCAGTGCTTCTGGTGAAGGTCTCGAGATTTTCTCTAAGTCGGTATTCACAGCAAGTAACACTGTGACATTGTTGACATTTAAAAGCGATGCTAACCCAAAGTGTACATATTTAATTTGAATGCAAACAAACAACAATTCGCATGGGTATCAGATACATCAGGCACATTGTACTGCTAATTGTTTCAAATTGATTCGCAGATATACGCACATAAAAAACTATAAATCAATATAGGGTGCGAAAATATTTAAAAAAAATTAAAAAAAAAATTGTTTTGACGATAATGATGAGGGTCTTAACTAATTTGCTGACTAAATTCGAATGACCATCGGAATGTGTTGTGTTGGGTATCTGCATCGGACAAGGCTGACAGTATTTTGTGACTCAATATCCATATGGAGATATTATTACTTAGATTATACGATTATTTTGTGAATATTTGATGCTCAATTATAGTTTTTATAGGAAAAATTAACAAATTAGCATTTCAAAGAGAAGTCGATGCGTGGATCAGTCAAGGTCACTACTGCTCCACCCAACAACTAAACGATCATGATGAGGTTGTATAACCCTTCAAGGTGGCTGCAATCGAGTACCATACAGTGTGGTGGTTGTAATTATGACAAATGTGTACTAAATCATCGTGGTAAATGCCACAGCTTCGATAAACTCGTATCGATGACATCGAGTGGTTGTTTTTTATCTGTACTAAGTTTAAATGCAAAATGTCAATTGATTCTCAGAATCCTATGTCACGTACGGACATAAGTCATTGCTTAGCAGAACGATGGTTAAATTTATGTGTTGGGGACATTTAACGAAACTAAGATGAGTGTGGGTGTGACACAGATGGACAATGACACGGAATACTGGATGCTGATACGAGTTTTCAAATTAAAAATGATGGGACAAGTTTTGTCACTTGCTACTGAAGAAGCGAGATAAATGGAAATT
This sequence comes from Matsumyia berberina, assembly GCA_917880715.2. Taxonomy (NCBI): domain Eukaryota; kingdom Metazoa; phylum Arthropoda; class Insecta; order Diptera; family Syrphidae; genus Matsumyia; species Matsumyia berberina. Next base: position 75,548,939 of record OU862870.1, on the reverse strand, counting down.
AAACAACCGGAGCTGGAGGAAGAACTCATCAACCAGATAGGAAACCCGATTACAGCAAAAACGCAAGGAGAGCGATTATTTCATCTAAACGTCTATAAGCCGATAACCTGGACAGATATCACTGCTACAGTAGAGAATATTACGCTGAGACGAATTAACATTCCCTAAACATACTACAGTTCCTGAAGAAAACCAGTCGATCCTTATCCGGGGCTAGGTTTTGTTCTTACAAATTAACAGAATCTGCCAATTAAATGCGTAGGTGAGGGTTCTAAAGCGCTTCCTCAGAAACCATTACCCACTCAATTATAACCTCATCAAGTCGAAGCACGACCAGAAACTTTTCACAGCTGGTTAACACCAACCAGTTTACGTTAACCAATCAGATACGTCCATGACTTCAATCCAGCCTTAAATAAAAATAAATAAATAGCTGTCGCGACAGCTCGGGATGAGCCAAGGGCTAGCTTCTCGCAACCATTTATGTTGTGAGTGTTTCATTTTTCGCACGAATGGAAGGGACCTACATTTACTGAATTGAAAAGCTGTTTCATGACAATGGCTTGTCATTGGGCGCGTTCAATATTCCGGGCAAATGGATTTATTTGCAGTCAAACGCATTGAACGACCAAAATCGACTAAGAATCTAGTCAACTTCAAATTTGAAATAACTGCCAAACTCATGTATTCACTTTCTGTTCTTACATTGGAGCTGCTTTGTAAATTGTAATTGCATCGAAAATAATGAAACACGATTAACTCTGGAAATGAAATCGTATGGAAGTAACATACACGCGTTTCAAATAAAAATATTAATAAGCATCCTAGATAGAATAGTACCATTTACATAGAACAAAGTGTTGATTACTTGTTAAAAATTCCGAAACCGTCTATTAACACACAAGCAGGGAACTTGAACAAACATGCCCATAATATATTTTCAACACACATCGTGGAAAAAGAAATGTTAGAAATGTTAAATAGAACAAAATATAAATAAGTAAATTGAAAATACAAAGTTCAGCAAACGAATGCAAAATAATTTGAAATATCAGCTGATTTATGACAAACTGACTTGATTTCAGCAAGAATTTTTTGACTAAGAATCCAGTCCCCGACCTCAAAAAAAGTGACTAAATCCTTAGTCATTTTTCAGGCTGTCAGCCAATCAGAACTCGTAAATATGTAAACAAATCCATTTGCCCGGAATATTGAACGCGACCATTCTCCGACGAGAGAGTGGCCATGGTGCAGTGGTTAGCTGGGTTCAACTCCTGATGTCGGAAAAACATTTATTTCTTAAATAAATAAAAATCAATCAACTGTGAAAGCTGATGGCGACTCTACTGGCAGTAGAGTGTCTTGGCTTGAAGAGTTGATTGAGCGAACACTGAGTATGACATCAGGGGATTCGAAAAAATTCCTGTGAATTAAGAATGACAAAAGAAAAACACCACAAATGTCCCCAGCTAGCCTGGAGTTTCAAACCACTGTACCTCGCTCGCGGTGTGTGTATAACATTATAAGGGTATTCATATCCCCTTGATCCACGCGTGGATTATAAAAAACAAAAAAAAGGTGGTGCCGCGAAAAATTTTCAGTGGACTGGGCTTGAATCCACGCCGCTCGTACAGCAGTCCAACGCACTAAACACTGAGCCACGGCGATCCAGATTTAGACCACAAAATTTTCCGTTATTGGAGAACTTAGCTTGGTACGAAACATTCTATAGTTTAAGATGTTTTTGATCTCAGTCACTTCGGGCAGGAGGTCCATTTCAGAACAGGCGACTGCAAGTCTCTCATTAAGGCCTACAAACCTCCATCCTTTAACCACTTCAGAGAAAATTACTTGAATTCAAGTCCTCCTTCGAAAGCTAAACTCACTAAATCTTGATTGGGTCACAGGGTTGCGTTCCCCAGACAAGCTTCGAAGGAGAATTTTTCAGGACTTGAATCAACGATGACTTTGCCAGCATCTTGTTAATCTTGTTTATGTTCTTAGACACAACGGGATAGCTGGAAACAACGTCTTGCATGAGCTTTCTAAACACGTTGCGGAAAAGAATTTCCCAAAGCCGAAATCCACTATCTATCCTCTATCTATCTATCTATCTAGTGTTCCAATTGAGTTTGACCAGCACAACAAGAAAAAAAAACAGATATGTGTCTTGAAGGTCCACTTTCTGTAGTAAAAAGGATCAAACTTAACCGCTGCCAGCCGTTGCCATAGTTTGGTAAAACAACTGCACGTTAATCTCACCATTCTTGTTACAAGACGCCAAGATAGTGAAGCAGGTACTGAATATTAGGTTCAATACCGAGAACGGCAATTGAAGGAGAAGACTTAACGCGAACTTATATGGTAGAATACTATACCACATCGGCCACTTTATTAGGATGGATAACAATGGTCCAGGCAAGACTATTTTTAAATTCCAGGCCACAGATTCAATAAGGAAAATCGAACCTCTGTTCGATTAACAACCAGTTAATCGCAGATGCCGGAAGGCTTGATATAAAAAACTGAAACCGGAATGGGAAAAGACGGAAGACAGCTGTGTCCTAGTCAGAGCTTCTTTACGGGTCATGAGTTCGTAAAAAAAAGTGCAAATATCAAATCAGTATCAGCAATGTCAAAACTTTGGCAGAATCTGAACATGTTGATATTCTGTACGTGTTGTCTGCTAATTTTTGACGGTTTTTTCCCGGATCCAATGCCAGCTCTGTCCTTGGCTGTGATTGGTTTGACCCTTCAGAAACGAAGCAGGAAAAAATGTACCAAAAGAGAAAAAAAATGTGTCGTTGCTGGATTAGAGTCCGAATGGGCAGTTTGAGGCTCAATATTCTCAAGACAGAAGAATCTCATTCTCTGCTCCTAAATGAAACGGTTTTCGAAAGAGTGAATAAGGCACTCATTGGTGTATCTCACACTCGACAAGCGGACTGAAAGCCTATAACGATTATCAAAGCAACATGTAAAAATCCCACATGACTGAAACCTGCGATTGATGATGAATTCTCCAGAATTTTGTCACAAGACATGTATGAGAACTTTTACTTTTCTAGTTGTGACCGCTTGTTGTCTGCCGAGTTTCTCCGCCCATTCTATTAATCAAAAGTGGTTCTAGTAGGGCGACCAATATTCACTTCAATCTATAACCTGTCCAAGCGTCTTACATATATTATATTTCCAAAGAAATCCCACCCATTAACAGAAACGTCAACGATAAACATCTCGAAACCACAAGCCATTTGCCAAAACCGAACCCTATTTGCACACGTAAATATTCAAAACCGTGGAATTTAATTAACCAAAAGCATACACACGACGACATCATAAAGTTGTCGGACAACTTCGACCCAACAAAGCCCCTGATCCCTGGAGAGATTCGCGTGTTTTTTTTTTTTTTTTTTTTATCAACTCTACTCACATTTTCGTCGTAGGCAAATTTATGTCCAAAATAAATTGGCATTTCCGCATCGTATCCATACAGCAAGTATCTCAGATTCTCCATGACAATATATCTTAAAGTATTCCAGAGAGAAAAAAAAATCCCAGTGAACTCCACATGATCTATGACTCCGTGCTCCACAAGGCCCATCACTTACGTATCATCGTCTGCCTTCAGGAACCAGTCTCCTTCACTGAATAGATTCTCATAGACATAACTAAATGCCTCACGTGTCTTAGCCCATAAATTGTCATGACTATCCTCCACGCCAATGTTGACTGCACCCAGATCCTTGTCCTCTTCATTGCTGATGAAGATCAATCGGTTGCAACGTTTACCCCATGTCGCATTTAGATGTGTCGCCTTGTGACGATTCGCGGCATAAGTCAGCACCATGCAAACGATTCGAACTTCTTTGAATAAATCGGGTTCCGATCTACCGATAGCACTTGCTCCGAACGATGAACCCTCGCCTGTGGTTATCACCAGGGTGGTTGGTCTTTCGCTGAGCACCTCACTCACAGAATTGCCATACGTGAGTAGAGTGATAAATGCCATCCCGAAGCCGAGTAGGAAGCCAAACAAAGCCGCCACGCGGACTCTCATCTGTGACGCTATCTTGACAAGGAAACAGAAAAGACTGTTGTAAGCAAAAAAAAATAAATGGTCTCAGGGGAGTTTTTTTTGTGTAAGCTAATCACCGTCGCCGCCGCGATACCGAGTCGATGGCAGTAGCACGTCCGAACTCATCACCGATTTTTGTTAGACTAATCGTTTAAAACTCGTCTCGTGTGTCTCTCATCCGTCGACGGATGAGATGGCTTATGGATACTGGATTGGGTGCCGGTAACTGGTTAAGATGGCTTAATGAGGAGTAGATTATTTGAATAACAAAACAGAGGCGATGATGGTAATGATTCGGTGCCGGCAAACAGCAAATAGCCGGAGGTGACTATAAAAAAAAACTGAGAAGACAGGTAGAAAATTTGGCCAGAAAGTCGTTACTGGTTGGGTGGAACGGAAGCGGTGAAGATGGGCAATGAGGAAAGGGCTATTGTGGCAACCAGAACTGATGGGTTGGATTGCAGGTGAAGGTCGAAGATGTACACTTCCTGTCATGAGGCGAAAGTCTTCCAGATATTTTAAAACCACAAACTTACTTCACCTTACTTTGAACCAAGAACAGAGGCTCAAAATGAGAATTCTTTGTCGATGATTGGCTCCAGACATTATGGATTCAGTCCCAAAAATCGGCTCTAAAGCACTATCCAAACACGGACTCCGTGTTCTTTGGAGGCAGGAAGGCAAAGCATCCAAACCCTCGCAGTGGTGCTAGCTTAATTTAATTAGGAAACCAGTCATAGTACAGTTTTATCAATTAGCAGAGCTACAAATGTCTGTGTTTCCTTGTACTTGATTGTTGGACATGTCGTCGTTGTAGATTGAGTGGCTAGGGTAACGAACTGCTGGACATGTTGATGAACTTGCGATGCGAACTGATAAACCACAGTGGGTACTTCACCAGATTCAACTTTTTTCTGTTTTATTTGCTCAAAATTTAGCTAGGTGGACATTGAATTAGGTCATTTTATCCGTAGCCGTTAATATTGGAGGTTAATGCCTATTTCGTGGACCAAGGTCTAAGGCCTAGGTAGGTAGATAGAGATGGCGGTTCTAATAACTCAATTAGCGCTAGGATGCGCCGTATTGATACCACAACTCAGTTGACCTGGTTGTTTGTGGGGGTTATAGGTTGATGGACGTAGATATTTAGATCCAACCTGTGGAATTAAGGGGCAGGATTAGTTCACCAATCTTTTTCCTTATCTTGAGGTTCTCGAAGAAGGGTTTGCCCAGAGTGCGTTGTCTGACGCTCGCTAGGGCCGGACACTTGCACAGGAAATTGTGCAGAGATTCTTTTTCGCTGCTACCCTTGCAACTTCGGCAGAAAGTGTTGTGGGGAATACCTAGCTCGGCTGCGTAGTCTTCAACTGGTCAGTGGCCCGTAGTAACGGCTACGATTCTAGCAATATCTTGTCTTGATCTGCTTAGTAGCTCGTTTGTTTTCTGTTTGTTGTAACCGGGCCAGGTCTTCCTCGATATGGCAAAGCCTATTCCACACTTGGTTGGCCGTTTTCAGAAAGTGGTGTTGAATATTGCCCTTAACGGCTCCTAGCGGTATATTAACAGCTTCTGCCAGTGAGTCGTTAAGGGCCTGGCCAGATCGTCGGCTTTTTCGTCGCCGTTAATTTTACTATGACCTTGGACCCAGGTGAAAGTGATGCTGCCCTGGACTCCCAGCTGATTTAACTCTTCCTTTCAATGCTTTACCAGCTTTGAGGATGTAGTGGCCGAATCAATAACTTTGATAGCGGCTTGACTGTCAATGATGGGTGTTGGAGAATTTATCAGCACAGGGCAGGCTTTGCTTGCAAGACACTGGCAAAATTCGGAAGTCGAAAAGATTGCGACATATTCAGTTTCTCTGAGAAAATACCTGCGCCAACGTTCTAATTCCTGTTGGCCCGACTGCTATGAACTCAATAAGCATGTCTATGTAGACTTACTTAAGGTGGCGCTACAGACCGGGGTGGTCCTGGGCCTCAACCAACAAGCGTCACCAGCGATCTCGATCTTTTGCCAGCTGTCTCCAGTTTCGCACGCTAAGTTGGTTGAGGTCCCCTTCCACTTGCGTGCGCGACCTGAGTCGCGGTCTTCCTCTACTGCGCTGATCCTCGGGTGTGGATTCGAAGATTTTCCGAGCTGAAGCATTGGTGTCCATCCGCTCTACATGACCCAGCCACCTCAGTCGTTGGACCTTAACTCTTCTGACTAAGTCGATGCTGGCGTACAGCCGGTAGATGGGACCGGTCCCCGTCTATGCAGATGGGACCAAAAATCACCCGAAGAATTTTCTTCGCCAAACAGCTAAGAGCAACCTCATCCACTTTAGACAGAGTCCATGCCTCTGCGCCGTAAAGCAGGACTGGGACAATTTATGTAGACAGGCGGCGAATTTACTGTTCCTTTCCGCCTACGAGGCAATGGTAGGGTAGTTTGCTGTCCTTTTCACACCAACTTGGCCTTGCACTGAACCTCTTTTTTAAGACTTTTTGCCATCAGGGCTGCAGCGCTCCTATGCTGCTAAGGTTAGGTTAGGCAATGGGGGAACTGTCCAGTAAGTGACTGCGCGTCTACTGGGGCATACTGGCCCATTGTGTTCCCCTTTGGGTTGTGATCCATGTTCCAACCTTGGGTTCTAGATGGTCTATCATAGAGCCAACCTGTACTCTTAATAAAGAAACCATGAGGTGTTCATTAGCTAGAAACTTTAAGATGAACGATCATCATCTGCTCGATGGAAGCTGTACAAATGTATTAGTTATTAGTGAGGTTTGTTATTCTTTTCTTCTTTTGGTTGGGTCTCAGGCTTAGTTTTTCATCTACTGCTGAGGTATATATGATAAGAACTACACTCTTTAGGGACTTGTACCACCTTACACCTTCTCAAATCTTCAAGCACTCGACTTTGTATAACTGATTCAAGTTCTAAACCCTTTACGATGCTTTTTTGCATGATTTAACTCATTCAAGATGGCTATGTAGGAAAGTGGTCATGTAGCGATTGGTTCCTGTCTTGGAACCAATTTCCATCAGTTATAACTCGATTTTGCCTTATTAATTTATCTATGCTCGAACAGGGAGCTATCAATGACAAAGTGCATCGAGCTGCAAAAATTTTCATTTAGCAGCATGCAAGTCAGTAAAAACTCTTACTGTCCTCTCCACTGCACTTCCAGTCTGGCACCCTTGCTATTCCCTCCAGAGTCTTGCACGAATCAGGTGTTATGGACGGTTGTATGCATTGCTTTACACTTGTTCTACAACATGCTCTACGTACCGCACTTTTGAAAAGATTTCCTACTTTAGCCACTTAGTCCCACGAAATCTGTTAAGAATTGACAACGCAACCTTGTCATTGTTCTTTCGAACTTTAAATCATTGATTTCCCACCGTAATTATTCTCAAGAATTCAATATCAATATCGCGTCCCTAAACACACATTCCAAACTTCTTACTTATGCAAATCGTGACTGGCTATTGGCTACGTCACCCCAAAGCAAAGGCTTACATCAGCAACCTTGACCTTTACATTTTTTCTGCTTACAAAATTTATTTAAATCAATAAAGTCACCGCTCCCAGCGTGAGGCTCTGAGTGTGTGGCTACGCAGAGGAGTACTGCACGATAAAAAGACATTTTAACGTTTAAAAACCCACGTTATGTCAATAAGTGGTCGGCAATTGTCACCTTTGATGGATTGATTTTCTAAGTTCACAATTCTAGCATTAAACGCAGTTTGGTAATTAAATTATCACGACACTTGGTGGATGGTTCTTAGTAAAGGAAAACCGGTCCACTGAAGACACACATGCGTGAGCCATAAAATATTCTCATCCCGGCAACCATGCATATTTATGAACGACCAAAGTAGACCCAATCGATTTGTATCTTTTTCAAATTTTAACAACGAATTTTCTATCTTTTAATATTGTTTCTACTTATCAGACTAACAATGTGTGGGCAGTGCCACTGGACTATTTTTCTAGACATACCCGCGTTTAGTGGTATGAACCCTTGGCATGGGCATCATAGCCCAAAGGCTCCCGATGGACAACAGCATTGAAACCGCTGTGGTCATCAGCTGAGTAGACCACTGTCCTCTTGTATCCATCGGAATCGATCAGGCTGTACTGACCACGAACTGCATCGCCATCTCGAGCCTCTGACTGGCTCTTAATGTCTCCGGTGTGTTCATCATGGACACCATAGGTGAAGTCATACTTGGGTGGTGCGTAGTAATCCACAGGTTGGACACCAGATGCACCATAATCTCCAGCGGCGACAACACCGACAACACAGAGGGCAATCACAAACTAGAAGAGAAAAATGTTTGCTAACCCAGTTGGGAACCGGTCTAATCCTTGATCCTTACCTTGAGCGACATAGTTTCAATGGAGATGAAGTGTGTGATTTTCTTTGGAACGTGAGTAGCTGTCTTGATACCTAAACGGTGACTATGCCTACTCAGTGCACAACTGTGATTATTTATAATGAAAGATCAAGTACAGGTTACCCTTTATTGCGTTCGCAGTTCCACCACCTCCCCCCACCGTAAGGCTTAGTGTCTCTGAAGGTATGGTGTAAGCCTCTGAAATGACTTTCAATTTCATGTCGATAGTGTCAAGCAGACATGGGCTATCTCAGTTTCAATAGAAGAGTTATTTTGTTTTGTTCCATTCATTCGAGTGCGTGAAGTGTATCTTTTAAATTTTTTTTAGATACAAGAGTAGCGAGCGGAGGGATAACGAATGAAATTTCGCCGCAAATGAAGCTCAATTGTGTGCTGCGCAAAGTGCAGATTTATAATGTAATTGATGCTCATTAGTGGGCGATGAATGTGAGGAGAGATACAAAGAAAGGCGGTTACATCATGATGAAGAAATAGATACACAGATACGCGTACACAGGGCCGAAAATGAGTCGGTTGCAGTTGTAATAAAGTTTTTTTTTATGACGAGGTTTGTCGCTTTTTTGTCGGTTGAAATTGCGAAAAGTGGAACAAGCATGCATTCCATGGAGCAATGGAAGGTAGGTATTACAGGAGTTTTATGGATTTCACAGTATCACGACGACGACGCATGACCTTAAGAGTTTGTTTATCTACACGAGTTGAGATGGAAAGATGACGAATTTGTGTAGATACTAAAGCGTAAAGGGGCTTATTTTTATCTTGTTTTGACGTCTGGTTTGAATTTGCATTGTAGATGCTTAACAATTCAAATGAGTTTTGCCGAATTGTTGGTCACCTTTGTGGGGTAAGCAACGGAAGAACTGATCGTGCTGCTCCTGAAAATAGGCAACAAAAAGGGAGTTTTGTGACACGATCTCCGAGATACTTTGACAGTAGCGGCGAGACAGAAAGATACAAATCTGAAAAGAGCGCAGGAATTGATGGTATTTTGATCATCAGTGATGTTTACTGTACTGATCGGTTTAGTGGGATATCAACAATACACGCTAATTGTTTTGGAGATCACTAAGTTTCAACTCAGTACTCAATATGTTATTAATGATTTACTATGCGATCACTTATTGTAACGATCAATAATCTAAGGAATAAGTAAGAAAGCAGCAAGCGGTTTGACGTGAAATAGACGAAGTAGTCGCTGTCGATCTGTGAACACGCCGATAGAACAATAGTTGGGAAGTCAGTCGTCTTTAGAATAAATTGTCTTATTTACAGAAGAAAATGAAGATCAGGGATCTACCATCATAGGTAGATCAACAATTGATTGTCTGCGCATATCAAGCGTAAATAATGATTTGCGCGATGAGTAGCCGAGATTAGAGCTCTATGGTTAGTAGTAGTCAAGCGATCGACTCTCTAGAGACAAAGGTGTGAGAATAATTTGCCAAATTTCCTTCTACTACCGATTCGACCAAAACCTCTTTAAGCTCTGCATTAACACGGGACAGTTAAGCAGCACTTTTATTCATCACAAATCCAATATTCAGATTATATCTGCAAAAAGAATGTACAAAGAAACTAGCCTGGTTGCCAGGAACAAGAATATCGGTTTATCTGGGTTCCGAGACGATAAGGCCGAAATACTGGGATAATAATCGAAACAGTAACAATCAACAGCCGTGACGTGGATAATCACGAGATCACTCATGAGCTACACAACCTTCTTATCAGAAAGGTTTAAAATTTAAGCAAGGAGCAATCGCTGACCTTTTGACCTTAGACGGTTAAAGAGTGTATAGACCGAAAAATACATGACAGAACATTTGAGGAGCAGTTATCCCAAAGTAGAAATGAACTGATACACATTGCCAGAAAGCGAATATGATTGGCGCGTAAGCTAACTTGAGACACTGGGATCAACCATTTTATTTTATATTTAAGGAGGCATCTTTACCTCCTCCAAGGACATAAGAAGATTATATTTACAGTAGTGTAAACTTCGTAATTGTACGCTCTTTTGTTACATTCTTTCTAAGGCCCCGAACGTGCCATCATCGTCTTAGAATCTTGAATGTATTCGTTTTTGAACTCGGGTTTTTGAAGACGACAATTGGGGGATGCTCTGGAATTCGAGAAGCAGACAGGAGAGGAACGATTTTGAACCAAATCTGTCGAGAACACAGACGATATCTACACCATAGCATAGTTAGTACATGTGCCCTCAACAGAATCATTCTTAAGACTTTCATTTCATGGCAAACCAAAGCAAGTAATTGATTGGAACCTACAAGGACGCTTCTGTTCATTGCTCATCGGACTAGTTAAGGAGTTCCCCTGCCCCATAGTAAAGTCCACATATGACTATATTTGACACTTAGAGTTTAGATATGAAAACTATTCTTACTGCGTTTAGCACTAACTAGAATCATGAAATGTCTGTTCTATGGGCCTATGGTTCTGCAAGTTCTGCTACAGGACGTCATGAACACCCGTACCGAAACTTCTTTGAGACGAAGGCAAACAAATGAGAAGGCACAACCGTAGTTTCTTCTATTCATCAGGCGAAGAGAGTAAAGTCTATGTATGACGCCCTCATGCAGATTCGAATGGGCTAATCTGAGAAATTTCCATCGAACTATGGTCCATATCTGCTGAAAAAATAGCCGTCAGAAGAGTTAAGCCCCATTTTCCAAAAATCGGTTTCAAAGCACAGCACAGATATTGAAGTCTTTCGGAAGAAAGCTGCCCTCTCCGGTACACATTCATTATCTTTTGGACAATGCTAAGATCAAACCCAAGAAACAAAATCAAGTAGGGAAAATACGAATAAATATTCAAGAAATGTGGTAATTAGGTACATACAAAAAATGTGTGCGGTTTTCACTTACCTACCACAGTTCAATTTCAATTCAATTTTCTCGTCCACTTCACAGGAAAATGCTCTATAGTTACTCTAGCGACTCCAAAATGGACAAACATGGACAAGAATTAACGAAAAATGGTTGCTATGACACATTGCCTCAGATCATAAAAACTAAATTTGTTCAAAACACTGCACATACATATGTACATCTATTGGAACGGTTTTGTCAAATCACACAGCTGAACAAACAAGAAAAAAAAGGAATCACTAAACCAACACAAAAACACGAACGGCAAACGAATTTTGGAAACTTATCTTTCTTCACGAAACTCTCCACTTTTTACATCAAAAAGTTCCATTGCAAGTGAGCCGCCTACTTAAAACGTGTAGAAGTAGGCCAGCTGCAACAAAAGAACGAGTAGGATAGGTCAAGGTTGCGTTGTTCTGTTCACCTTACATAAAATTGCGTGCGCAGTTTGAGAAGCTTTCGATTTTGTAATGGCACTGCCATCAGTTGTGTTAAAATCAAACATTTTGCTACGATGTTAAGAGAAACGAAAAATGTATTTTTTTATTATTTTACGCAGTTTTTCATGGTATTTGATTGTAATTGTGTGCATTTAACAAAATAAATAAGTACTGGAATTAATTTTAAGCAGTATTTCCAAAGAAAATCCCATTTTTAATAAAATTTTAAACAGACATGTGAACAGCCTAAAAGTGCAATATATTGCTATATGAACTGACCGCACTTTTTGGTATGTTTTGTATAATACGAATAAAAGTTCGAATGAAGTGAGTTTTTCTTTAAGGTTTTTGGTGAATTAAAACGTTTTTCGATTGGAAACTTAGAGAGAAGAGTGGAATAGAGGAAAATAATAAATGCTTAGAAAGGTATGACATGTGAAAAGTCCGAAAAGAACCTATTTATGGACTAGAATTGTGAGAAGTGCTTGTGTAGAGGCGAGAAAGTGAACTCGAATCGGGGACTAAAAATGAATACTACGGCCATAGATGAGGCTCAACTCGGTTTTATCCGAGTTGTTCTTTGGCCTTTTACGCTAGCAAGATCACCTAACTAACTTCTTAAAAAAAGCGCAAGTTATTCATGATCCGAAACAGGGATGAGCCAAAGAAGTGAGCTCTGGATAGGGGTGTACTTTTACTCGATACGTGGGTGAGGCGTAGCAACGCACGCCAGGTATTCCCTAGTACTGTATAAATCTTTTGCTCTGTGTGTCTTTTTACAAAAAATATTGAGTGCCGAAAAGTCGTCAAAGCCTTCAGTCTAGTGTAACCATTTGTAATGACCATCATGGTGAAGGATCTCGTGAAAAGGGTTGAACAACAACCTCCGTCCAGAGGTTTGCAAAATGAACCCATGGTCTACACGAGTAGCAACTTTAAGTGCAAGGCAAGCTTGGGTAACATGTCATCGAGAATCATACTTAATTCTATATCGTGCTTTTATGTTTAACTGGAGACAGGTGACCTCCTTGATTGGATCTTGTAGCGAAGTTGCTGATTTGGTAGCGAGGATCAATTTATGGGGAGACCTGTTGCTCAAGATCAATTCTGACTGTCTAATCTAATTTTTGGTGATCAGGTGTCTTTAGCTTTGCATGATCATGGGAAGATCTATTGGACATGATCAGTTCAGACTATTTTTGGCGATCAGTTGTCTTTAACTTTGTATGATCAAATAGCTTACGAACGAGTTTCCCCATTTATCCAAGACATTCCGGATCACTTTCTGGCTCATATGTATAGCACTTCCTGATCGATAACATGATCACTGTCATCACTGTAAGGCACCCAGAGTCGTCTGTCATCGTATTTTTAAGGCGATAAGTGAAAAAAAATCACTCGTGTGCTCTCAAAATCACATATAGCATACTTAATTTTAGCGACCAAAACAAAAACAGTGATAAGCCAAATTGTATTACGTACTTAAACCGCAATCAATCTGAACTTTCGCTTATCAAAAAACAAATAAACACAATTGAATCTCACCCATAACATGAGGAAGCCTCCCACTCTCTTACCAAACCACTCCGCACTGCAGTGCACCCATTAAAACGGAACTAAGTACTTAACTCCACGAACAAATTTAAATAATTCCCAACTGAAATCAAGAATCCAAACCGAAAATAAAAACCAAGAACAGATAAACAATGAAATTCCCGAAAATAAAAAATTTAAAAGCTTCTCTGTCCAACACCGACGAGCCACCATCAACCAAACCATATCGGTGCGCGCCGCCTAGCCTCGCCGACAGCGTTGATCATGAAGAAGATACAAAAAGTATCTCAGTATCTCTTCGGGTCTTCGGCGTGCATGTTAAGCTTAAGAGTGTTAATTTCGGTTCGTAGTTTACGATTTTTTCTTTTTTTTTGAAAATATTTCCAGTTTCGTTGTTGGTGTTGTATTCATTTGTTGACGGTTGTGCGGTGTGGAGTGAAGTGGAGTGTCTTTCGGTTCCAATTACTCCCGTCCGATCGCTGCAATCGATCATGACATGACGCGTCAGGCCCGAGTGATCTTCAGTGTGCTTTGCAACCTTTACTTGAAAGCGAATTGTTCGGTCAAAATCGATCTTCAAAGGTGTTAGATAGGTTTTTCTGTTTTGTGCACTTCAATGTCGGTTTTTTGAAAAATACCCGTGAAACACAAATGAAGCCGCTGCCGAGCTTTGGATTAAGATACTCTTAAATCGTTCTCTTCGCGCCGCGCTGAGTGCTGTGTGAGATACACGATCTTTTTTGCTTTTGTTTACACCATACTTACGCTGGTTTTGTTTATTTTCATGCCTCCGCCACTCGATCTCAATGTCATTCGCGTATCGGTGTATAGATAAGTCAGTCACAATGAAAACACTAATAGTGCTCATGTTTGGCCTAGTTCTGGGATTTTTTCTATCACAATTATTGCACATGACATCGTGGACGACACGCTACGATGATTCATCAATTGTTATGACATTACGTAGGAATTTACATGCACGCTATGAGTATGAAGATGATTCGAGCGATGGTGGTGTTGGTCTTGGTACGGGCCATGAAGTCATGTCCAATCACCTGGAATTTGGAATGCATGACCACAAAACAAGAAATACCTCACTTGCGTTACGATTGTACAATGAGACACGAGTACTGTGTTGGATATTAACAGGACCGGCAAATCATATGAAGAAAGCTATACACATCAAGAAAACATGGGGCTCACGATGTAATAAGTTGTTGTTCATGAGTTCCGAGGAGGACGAAGAGTTGGGAACGGTCAAGTTGCCAGTTGGTGAGGGAAGAAAAAATTTGTGGTTCAAGACAAGAGAGGCATTCAAGTACATTTGGGATCACCATCGGAATGATGCGGATTGGTTTCTCAAGGCCGACGATGATACGTGAGTAGTACTTAACTAGATATGCAGATGCTGAAGTAGAAAGGCCAGAGAAGGCTTCAAAATCCATCGATATGTGATGTGATATGTGACCTACACGTACTGTGTAGGTCATATATTCTGGTCATATGTAGTCCCTGAAATCTCTTAAACTGTTACCAAGATTACTCCAACAATTTGAAAGAATTCGAGTGATCATATGCTTTGAACAAGATTAAGATCAAGATCTGTTCTCAGTTTGATGCTCATCGATTAAGATTTTTGAAAAACCAGACGTCGCTAAGATTTGTACCACTAAGCATACGTAGATAACGATCAGTTCGTTGTTTGAGTGAATGTGATCGTGGCATGACGATCTGTCGTCTTCATAACCATTTCTTTGAAAGGTCATTGCCTTCGAACTAAAAGGGTCGAAGATCTTTGCAGAAACTAGGTGCCAAGACACATCCCACTGATAAGCAGATTTATGTTCAGTTTCTAAGTTTGTCCGGTGCATGAGTGATCAAAATATCATGTCATGACGATCTTTCGTTTTGAGAATCTGTAACTTATAAACTCAGCTCCTTCGACGAACCCTTGTCATTTATAGAAGCCAGGCATTTAGTTCTCCACCTCATGAAGTGAACATGCTAAAAGATCAGTTCTTTCAAATTAGAAAAGATTTACTTTAATGGCGTTATAGTTCGAAGAAAATCTTACCTTGTACAGGGTTTTGCAATAAGAGCGCTACAAAAGTTTTTTTAAATAAAACAAAAACGGTTTTGGATATCAATAAAATTCTTTATTCCTGAAGTGAAAGTACGTTCGATGCCATTATGTATGGAACTCGATTTCTTTTGCATGGCCACCACTGGCACGCTTGCAGAAGTCCAGACGCTGAACCCAATTTTCGACGGTTTTCAAGCATAAATCGGCCGATACTGCTCCAATTTCACGTTCGATATTCGTACGAAGTTCATCAATCGTCGCTGGCTTGTTGGCATAGACCATGGACTTGACGTAGCTCCACAGGAAATAGTCTAACGGCGTCAAATCGCACGACCGAGGCGGCCAAGCGACTGGACCATTTCGTGAGATAACACGTTCTCCAAACTTGGTTTCCAATAAATTGATTGTGACATTCGCTGTGTGGCTTGTGGCGCCGTCCTGTTGGAACCACATGTCCTCCAAGTGCATATCATCCAATTGGGGCCAAAAATATTCAGTTATCATTGAACGGTAGCGATCCCCATTCACAGTAACGTGCCGGTCTTGATCATCACGGAAGAAGTACGGCCCAATGACGCCGCCGGCCCATAAACCACACCAAACCGTAATTTTTTCGGGATGCAATGATGACTCATGGAGTACGTGTGGATTGCTGCCTGACCAATAGCGCATATTTTGTTTATTGACGAAGCCATCCAGCCAGAAATGAGCCTCGTCGCTGAAGATGATTTTTCGATGAAAATCCGAATCATTTTCAAGTTGTTGCTCAGCCCAATTCACGAAGATACGACGCTTCTGGTGGTCAAGCGGCTTCAGTTCTTGCGTCAATTTAATCTTGTAAGGATGTAGGCCAAGATCTTTTCGCAAAATTCGCCACAACGACGTCACAGAGATGCCCAACGCTTGAGAACGACGTGTGAGAGACACTTTTGGGCTTTCTGCAACTGAAGCCTCAGCGGCAGCAATATTCTCGACACTACGGGTACTTCTTGTCCCACTGGCACGGGAACATTTTGTACTGTGCCTGTGGATTTAAATTCTTCCACTAGACGCTCAATTGTTGATCTGCTAGGACGATTATGACGACCATAAATTGGACGTAGCGCTCTTAACGTTGAGGCCACTGACTCCGAATTTCGGTAATAAATTTTAATAATTTCGACTCGTTGTTTGCTCGTATATCTTTCCATCATGAAATGGCAAACCTTACTGAAGAGAAATGTCAAAAAACCGCAAGAAAAATATGGCGTCGTTTGCTGTCCCTGTCACTCTACTTTTGTAGCGTCCCTATTGCAAAACCCTTTATATGTACTTCGTCGTTGAATGTCGTCCTTTCAACAGCTTGTACATATCTTGTGGAGAATTTTATGTTGGAAACGACCTTTCATCGACCTTTTCAACGTGCTTTCATCGAAAATTCGCGATCAGATACGAATGTTCAGATTTGTTATAAAGATCGCTAATATCGCCGAGCAAGCTTCGGGGTCTCAAACCGCAGCCATTTCCACCGAAAAATTTTCTCGGAACAACCTCTCGCCGGGGAATGACGAACCTCCGAGAGTACGAAAAAGCTTCTCAATTCGTCGTTCGGAGTCGGCAATAAACTGTAGGTCCCTTCCATTCGTGCGAACAATACAAACACGCACAACATGAATGGTTGCGAGAAGCTAAGCCTTGGTTCACCTCTAGTTGTCGCGCCAGCTATTTATTTTTTAATATCAGTGACAATATTTCAAACCTTTGACGACCATTTGGTGGTTGAAGATCACTCTTTCTGATCATGATCAGTGATCGTGACGGTGATCGCCTTTCATTATCACTTTGGCCATCATTATCAAGTGGTTTCCGTCACCTTAAACTTTAGGATCACTTCTGTGTTCCCATTTTTGCTGATCAGTCAGGCATGGCATTAGTATCTGAGTGCGCTTACGTTTTTTTTTTTTTTTTTTCAGATACGTCATAGCAGAAAACCTTCGAGCATTTCTGCATCCATATTCAACCGAAGCTCCGGTGTATTTCGGCTGCAAGTTTAAACCTCACGTTCGACAGGTGAGTCCCGAATTTAACAATCTGAAAAAAAAAAATGAATAAAATTTCTTCTAGGGTTACATGTCCGGTGGTGCTGGGTACGTTCTAAGTCGTGAAGCTCTCCGCCGCTTTGCCGAGGTGGCATACCCCAATGCAACGATCTGTCGTCAAACCTATGGCGGTTCCGAAGACATGGAAATGGGCTATTGCCTTCAAAATGTCGGTGTAGCTGCCGGAGACTCACGAGACGAGGCTAAACGTGGACGATTTTTCCCATCCGGACCGCAGTCACACATCATAGCGCGTGACAAAAGCCATTGGTATTGGAGATATATTTTCTATGTCACCGATGATGTAAGTTTTTTTCAGTAATAAACTCGCACAGCCGTGTTTACTAATCAATTCCATCGTTCTAGGGCTTAAATTGCTGTTCAGATCATGCGATCTCATTTCATTACATTCATCCGCAAACATTCTACATGTTGGATTATTTGATATATCATCTGCGACCATTCGGAGTGTTCTACAATAAAGATACTCTGCCAGAGAAATACGATATGGACAAGTTGTTGGATAGATGGCGGAATGAAACGTCAGAAAATACCACATGACAAGGGAATCGAATTTTTGTTTTAAGAAAGAAGACTTTAGCTTTTAGTAACTTGTAACGGTACGCTTATATTGTTAACTATTAGACGGGGGTTTTGAAATATACACGCACTGAAGAGATTAAGAGAGTTGTTCGGCTGTTGTGTTGTGGTCTTAGCAGGGACATTTACTGGTGATCCTTTGGGACCTATTGACAGTCCTATATATTGATATAATAACCTTTGTATGGACTCCGTAAATGGCATAGCTAAGCAGAAGCCAAGGAGAGTTCGATTGTAAGACTAACTATAGACTTGGCGTTCACAAGCGATGCACAACCCAAACAGATAGAAACTATTAGGACCGTGGTGTAGCTTGAGAGAGTGCAGGACTTGGATTCTGTGTGCCTTGAACTGTTTTATTGAGATTTCTGTAATGTCTTGGTTTGGAACTTAGATGAGCTGCCTAATTTCGAACTAAATGTCGACTAACTTGGGCGCAAGGTATCACCGAGGTTAGGTTCAAAGACTGCCGGTGTCAAATTTTGCGCAGTAATTGTCACCGAGTTTATTTTTCAAGGCTACTTACGTCACATCTTGCTTTGAAGTTACAGTACTTGGGGCTAAACCTGTCAGCAAGGGAACTGTTCTCTGAATGGAACCTAACTCCTAACTCTAACAACAAAAAAAAAAAAAACTGCCTTCAGCTAACCCTCATTTAATAGACATTGTGAGCATGCTGCCGGAAAAAGAGTGTCTAGACAATAGCAATCCGACTCGTTAGTGTAGACAAAATCGTCAATCCTTCGAAACACATGTAACTTAATTAACGTCAGCAAGTTGGATGCAAAGTTTTTTACACCACAGTAAACGCTGTAAACGCTGAAATAACTGAGTTTTCAGATTTTTTTTGAATGAGTACGTCTAATGAACCAAACTTTCAAAGGGTCAACCTCATGGACGAGGCTTGACTACTTCATAGTGCATAGAGAGGAACAATTGAGAATAGAATAAAAAGAAGATTCTGAACTAACGTCTATATAGTTTCTAGTCATTGGTCCATCGAAGGAAGGTAGTTGGCTTACACCTCGACTACGGACACTAATGACAAATGTTTCGAAGAACTCCATGGAATTATCCCTAGAAACGCGGTTCATAACCTTTATATCATCCTTTTGTTACAGATCAAGCAAACTTTCCTGAATCTCCAAAATCGAAGAGTAGTATGAACAAAAATTTGCAGACAATTCAGGGGCTGTCACAGTCTTGTGTGATCGCTTCGTTTTAGAGTGAAGGCAGCGAACGGTTCCATAGAGCCGAGATTGCAAAGATCCAACCTTACGACTCCCTTACCCTCGCTCAGAAGACCAGTAGACGATATGGCTGTGACATTCTCAGCACTAATTCTGGAAATCATCTTGAAGCTATCAAAATCGAAGTGGTTGAAATGCTTCAATTCGTATTCATGCGCAGGTTAAGTGTGTCGTGTATAAATTAAAAAAAAACTATTTAGCGTCGTCTAAAGCATTCTATACCCTCAGAGATAGCTCATTGTGTGGCTGGGCAGTGCGTGAAATAGGCTTATATATACCCATGCAAACGTGAGGTGTTCCAAGACATTCTGCTCGTCTTCTTCAAAGGTGCAGAGCAACGCCTTCCTGTCACCCAAAAAAACGAAACGGATAAGTAGGATCAAGTTGCAACCGATCGCTAAAGAGCAAACACTGGATTCACTCTTACCTTTCCCTTACAAAAGATTTCTACCTCTTGTAGCAATTTGACTGTAGGATGGTGGTTGGACGTGAAATTTTTGATAACAGCGTCGCTCGTCACGCTGCAGGTGTCACGTTCAACTCCTGTCACCAACTGACAAATTATATCAATTTTAGTTCTTTTTTTTGATAACTACCCGGCACAGATGTGAAGGAGTCTTCAAATCCAGCCTTGAAGAACAACGCAAGAAAGACCTTACCAGTGGGGGCACCTTAATTTTAGTAGGGAATGTCTCAGAGAGGATTTGCTACAATCAAAGAGACACTTGTTGGCCATGGTTGGTGGGTTGGTTTTGTGGGTGTCCTAAAAATTTCAAGTGGGTCCTTTGTACCTATAAAAGTATGTATACTCATGGGGTCAATTCAAGTGATAGGGTTGGGTAATCTGGAAATCACTCCGAAAGGGATGGAAATCGCAGGACTTTCATAAAATCAGCAATATGAAGGTCCTCCAGCCCAAGGAAGAAGCTACAACCAAAAGTACGCAGTCTTCTGGTGGCCAGTGGGGGACATTCGCATAACAGGTGCTGGATGGATTCTATTTCTTCTACGTCCCTGCAGCTTCTGCAGTAATCATTGAAGGGTGATCCAAGACGCTCCGCATGGATTGCTATTCCGTAGTGATTCGTATTTCTCTTCGACTTAGTTGTCCGTAGGTGTAGAAGGCTAGCTCTCGTTCAATGCATACTATACCATTATGGGACTCATGATCGAGTAATCAATTAAGATCGTTGGGAGATGTAATGCCTAATCCTCACATTTCGATGACGAATTACTTATTAACAAGTGTGGTATTTCGGCCCCATGTCTAATAATTTGGGATGCTTCCTATAGGGAGGTAAGTAAAATGTGTCCCAGTTCCGTGTACGCTGAACAACTTCAATTCGCGCTGAGTTTTTTCTCCTAATTATGCTCTCAATATGAGAACAAAAGTTAAATTCAGTGTCACAGAACATCACGTATTTGAGTTGCAGTGCAGTGAAAAAAAAACTCATTGTTCACAAAACAGGTCCTTTGAGGCAGAGGACGACGCTTATGAGAGTAAGAAATAGATTGACATTTTTTCATGTAGAGCTCTAAGCGATTTTATTGGCACCAGATGAAGAATGTGTTGAGGTCAGCCTGGTGTGAATGGAAATATAGAAATCCTCATGCTGTCTGTGTAGATTTCAAGGTCAGATTGCGTAATGGCAAGCTCTACATCGTTGAAGCATCAAAGATCTTGAGTGGCTATATTGTGGTGCTTTTGATGTAGCTTTGATTGCGTTGGAAATACCAGAAAAACTCTATGTATACTAAGTATCTCTAAAGTATGTAGATCAGGCTTGGCCAATTTAACAAATGTAGCTGGAAAATAGTCTCAAGTTTAAGGATTAAAATATGGTGAGAGATCTTTTATTTAAAATGCTCTACTGCAGGCAGCAGCCACGACGCATGTCCTCTAAAGACCGGTCGCTGGAGACCGTGGTTGGTTGAGATACCGCCCTTGTAAGTTGACCGTCTTTTCGGTAGAACGGGCCTATCTTAACTCCGAGCTTTTACGTCAACAATGTATATATGTACCTTAGTAAGTAAAACAAAATTTTAATTCGCAAAAATTGTTTATTAATTTAATTTGTCATTAAGTTTTCTTTTGGTTTCAAGAATTCGTTTGTTTTATAAAAGATGTGGCAAATCTTATTTATTTATTTTTAAATTTCTGTAAAACACATTTTCTCTTTTTTTTATGTAAATATAATACTAAATAACTTATAGTGTACTTAAATTATAAATTAATTAATTTTTTTGGAATAATTTTTCACTTATTCTTTGGTATATAGAAGTTCACAAGTAGGTTTTTTTTTACAAATAAAAATTTTCACAAAATTACAAAAACATAAAGTCCAAATATACAGTCATACTTAAGTGCTAACTTATTAAAAAAAAATAATAAAAAGGGCAAAAGATCTACAAATGGCAACCTAAAGTGACTAACCGAAAAGTAAACATAAATTATACAACAAAAGGAAACGTTTATTTATACAATGTTAAGGTATATAGTGTATAGTGTACATAGGATTTCTTATAACGAATTTTGTCTTTTTTAGGTAGAGAGAGGACTGTTTTTTTTTTTTTAAATTTTTCTTTAGATCAATTCAAGGAAAAACAAGACATAGACTGTCGTTATAAGGAAAATTTAATTAAATTTTTATAATTTTGCATTTCATTGTTAAAGTTTTTAAGTCTTTTTTAATTTTTAATTTAAACATTTAATTTATTTATTTTTTATTGAAATTTACAAAAGGAAAAACGCCTTTAGATGGGCTTTTGAAGTGAACACAAGTGCACGATCGTCATTGCAATGGTATTTTACTAGTATGAATCGACTCTATTGCTTTGATTTATCTTCAGTTGTAGCCGGTGCTTGGTACTCGGCCTTGGAGATCTTCTGTGGCAAGACATCTGGGGTGTTGACAATGCCATACGGTCGGAGGTGGTATATCAGATAGTCTAGGACGTACATCTGATTTGGCGAGACGTAGTGA
Source organism: Matsumyia berberina (assembly GCA_917880715.2). Taxonomy (NCBI): domain Eukaryota; kingdom Metazoa; phylum Arthropoda; class Insecta; order Diptera; family Syrphidae; genus Matsumyia; species Matsumyia berberina. Next base: position 75,526,574 of record OU862870.1, on the reverse strand, counting down.
AAGGAAACGGCATTGTCTGAGCAACAATCGAGACCCTGAAAGAAAGTGTTGAATTTATAATTAAATATTTATTTATATATATTTATATTTATAGTAAGCGCAACAAGAAGACTCACTGCCCCCTTCTTGGCAGCCAACTTTTGGCAGTTAATGACAAACCTCCGAGAATCTTCGCGTATTTAACTAGTTAATTGTCTTTAAAGGTTGCATTTTCGCCAATTGACCTAGCGAACGAGACCTTCATGTCAGAGCGAATGACCGTTTTCAAGGGGCGCTTCACCCCTTTGGCCAAGTCAAACTGATCCTTAAGGACGCTCATAAGGTATCAGCGTCCGGTTGCATCCCCTATGGAATTGTGTCCATAAACTAGGATGGCAAAGTAATTTTTGTTGACTAGCTTACAGAAAACAGCCAGCTGTATGGAGGTCTTTGCATCTGCAAAGGAACCTTCACGCATTTAAAGTGCCCAACTGGAGGCACTATAACTGATCTTACACAAGGAGCTTGTTGCTTTAGGCCAATCCATAGATAAAGCTGCAATGTAGTGCATCGATCAAAAAAACAAAGGCAAATCTGAGAGGATGCCAGCTCTAAGAAACTAGACTCTTGTCGTAGAAAACTATGACCAAGGTTCAGAGGTACCCGAGCTCTCATGCAAAAGGACAGAAAAACCCTCTCTATTCTTCCAAGAGTAATTACGGGTCATAATACTCTGTGCTATCATATGAAAAAGCTATGGCTAGGTGAGTGTGACCTTTGCAGGGGCTGCGGAGACCAAAAATTTAATGGATTTAATGTGACACAACCAACTTTCTCTGCCATTGTAGAGGCCTCTGCCATCTCAGACATAAATCCTTTGAAAGACACTTTGTCTAGGATACTGAAGAACGAATTGACATACCTATCAATTACATCTGTAGGTTCATTGAGGTTTCAAGGTGGCCTTGCCTTCCTTCCCAAATGGGCATCAGAATGGGTCTCTACTGATCTGAGTGTGACGCAGATAGTTCTCCCTCCCCTCGCCAACACCCACGCTCCCTACAGATACTTCAATTGCTTAAAGCAATTCTTTTGAAGGATGTCTTATAGTTATCAGGATTAAGCACACGAAACTGAGAAACAATAGATCTCTAAAGGTTTTAAGGCATTCCCTCTCAACTGTTTCAGAGGCTCTGAAACCAAGTTGTTTCGAGTCTAGATTCAACACTGTTTTATCTTTATGGCTTCAGCCCACGTACTCACCTCATCTGTTTCATAGAATATGTATTTCCAGTACCAGAAACTCTTGTCCGTGTGGCCTGGGATCAAATGATGCTCCGGTACAAATGGGAAAAATCTTCCCCGTCCATTAGAATCTCGTGAATCGCCAGCGAACACACCGATATTCTGCATACATTTTCCCATTTCCACGTCTTCAGCACCGTCACCATCAGGTCTACACAGCTTACTGTCGGTCAGAGCTTCTTCGACAAACAATCGTAGGGCCTCCTTACTTAACACATAACCAGCACCACCCGACATGTATCCCTAAAAAGAAACAAAGAGATGTAAAACTCTCGATGTGAAGTCATTGACTACCTATGAGTCTTACCTGCTTAACGTAAGGCTTAAATTTACAACCAAAGTACATGGGCTCATCGGGTGAATAGGGATACAGCATGTATCGTAAGTTCTCCACAATCACATAGGTATCATCGTCGGCCTTCATAAACCAATCGGCTTCATCGTAATGATTTTCGTACACATACTTGAAAGCTTCTTTGGTTTTGGCCCAAAGATTGTTGCGGCCTTCGGATACTGGCAGTGCCACTGCTCCCAATTCCTCATCCCCTTGGGAACTCATAAATACAACTTTATTGCAACGTTTACCCCATGTTCGCTGAACATGTCGGGCTTTCTTTTGATGATTCGCCGGATTGGTCATAACCCAGCATAGAACTCGAACCTCGTTATATAATTGATTGGCTATAGAGTTGTTTTCATTCGCATGAATATGGGTACCCATCTCTTTTTCGGGGCCGCTCTCTTCGAGCATATCATGGCTGTTATGAGGGTCGTTGACGTTACCTAAATCATGACCGGTATATGGCATCCAATCACGACGTCGCGGGGAGGATAAAATGAAGAGCTCGGCAAAGCAAAAGCCAGCTACAAGGCCAACTATAAGGCAGACAAGTGATCGACGATTGGTAATTGCTCGATAACCTATTAAGTAGAAATTAAATGGTGATGGACAGAGGGAGGAACTTGTGTAACTCACCATCAGTAGCCGATCGTCCCAGCAGGCGTATTTCTCCGTTTGCGGTCATGGCAAGGGATAACTTCTAGTTTCCTAGCTTAAATCTAACGAAGGTTTGTTTGTGTTTTGGGAACAATATTTCTTTGGATGTATGTTGATGATGTCCGAAGAGTTGACTTCTATTTAGGTAGATGGCTCGGCGGTAAGTTCATTTGGTTACATTTGTATGCAAGTCCTTTGGTTTGCAGGTATCTGGAAGGAAGAAATGTGGATTAGAAAGTATCGAAACCTGAGAAACACTGGTTACTAGTCTTAAGCATTTTTAGAATCGAGAGCGATCAAACAGAGGGCTGGATTAACACTTTCTTCACTGTGATTTGTGGTTACAATTGTGATTAAAAAACTCTACACTGTCAGGGGTACATAGACTCTTAACTGTGTTATAGTTCACCTTTCGATAGGGCACCAAGTCTATTTCTAGATAATTACACACCTTGCATCAGAGACTTACTATTTAACGCTACATTAAGCTTTTGCTCGATTGAGATTGCAACTGGCCACTGATAAGGGGAAACCTGCAGTTTGCAGTGACAAGCTAATTACAATGAGAGTAAGGCTTTATTGCTGGTGAATGCGAACAAATTGCGATTATGCCAATGAAATGGTTTGTTTAACGAAATAAATTTGTTTATCATTGCATTTGGATGTGATGCAAGCATACAAATAGAACTAATGTCGATGCAATAGTATTGTATTATTTACTGGGTCGTCTCTCTCTGTGGCTGAGTTTTTTGTATAATTGAATGACGTACTTGGGTTACAACATTAATTTTCTAGTCTATCTAGATGAGTATGACAGCCTTGATGGGTCTCTTTTTGAACTCAGTAAAATATTGCAATATCCTATAAAAACAACAAACTTGCGTCGTTATAAGATGAATGCAGTCATACGGTCTTTTTTTTCCGGTGTCACATCGAAAGGGTTCATAAGTGACCAGTAGGAAAACACATTTCCTTCTTTCTTATTTTACTGATATTTCACCCGCGAAGTTTCGATTGAAATTTATCACACTTCTCTCACAAGGTAACGCCAAAGCGAAATAATGTAATTTGGATAAAATCAGTAATTGGTTCCTATTACTACGGAAAGGTAAGAATAGACTCTTCTCGATTGAATTCATTCGAATTTAAAATTTTGCTGTCAAACTTTAAATATTGTAATATGACGATTTCACTTGCTTACTGGGTTAACAACTAAATTTCAAAAAGTGTTTTAAAAACCTTTCACTCAACTTGGGAAAAAAACTGACTTCGAATGTTCTTTTTTCGGTGAAGAAACTATAAATATTGGACACTTTCCTGTGTATTATTTTACCCATTTCAAGACCCTCCTTAAAATATTTTTATCAATCACATAATGCAATAACAGTCCATAAAAATTCTTAAACTGCGATTTTAATAAAAACCTACAATTCTCATAAAAATGCGAATTTGGCAGTTCCATTTCAAACCTCTTATTTCTCCTACCCACCATCAAAACTTTCGCATTCTTCCATCCCTTTCCCCCTGAATGATTTAAATCCTTTAAAATGAAAAAAGATAACCCCACAAGAACTTCTCAAACTTCATATACATCATACGCAATTTTTGGAAAAAGTCTTCAACTCTGTTATATGTATCTCACTTCTTCTTTTGTCATTTAAATGAAGTTGACCTGTTCTTGCGCTTTTAACTAAAGTAACTCGCGCATTTTCCGGAAAATTCATTAATTCCCGCTTCAGCTTAGGTATTTCCCATCAGAATTTCGCTAAATTCGAGTTTTTCCGATAAGAATTTATTGTTTCCCCTTGCGCTTGCTTAAATTATTCAGTTCCTTCTACAAGGAATTATATTTTTCTACGCGAAAAGTTTTCCATGGCACCCATTTTGAAATTTGGTATTTTTTGTGCATTTTTCCAATTTTGTGTTAATTTTGATTTGATTTAGATAGTTTTTGTGTGTTTTACTTATATTTTCCATTCTCTGTGCCATTTTCTACTCATTTTGGGTACTTGTTCGCGATCGGGAGTGTTTTCGCGATGATAACGCCATAAGACTTTCCTAGGATTATACGGGACAAAGGAAGTTAGTACGAATGTTTCTTGAGTTTTAAAGGACGTCAGATTCCGCTGGGACTATACGGAGTTGAAATCCAGCTGTGACAGAAGACTGGAAAAATTCAAAGGTTAGTGCACTCTGATTTTATTTATTGGCGAAACGGCCGCTTTCTAAAACTTTTGATTGACGTTTTTTTTGAATTTTAGGAACAAATTTATTGTGTAAATTAACACAAGGGAAATTTATCCGCTTTTGCCAATGCAGGTAAAGCTCTGTGCTTGTGGTGATATGGTCACTTCGCTTGAATCCTTAAATTTCTTTAAAAAGGACCCGATCTGTGCTAGAAACTGACAGTGTGCTGTTAATTGGAACGATTCTACGAAGATGTAGGTATCCCATTTGAGAGGAAGAAGAACTACTTCCATTTGCCGTTGGATAACATCACGGCGGCACTTGTCGCTTTCTGCTTCTATTTTTATATACATATACATATGTACATACCTATATATCGCAGATCACACTTCTTCTTTGGCGAATATGAGCACGTTGCTTCCACTTCGGTGCCATTTGTTTTCGGTTCTTATCATTGATACGATTTCTGTTTTGTTTTGAAAAAGTTTTGACAATTTATACATCTGTGTTCACGGCTTCGAGATTCTAATATAAATGACGGAAAGATGATATACATAAACGAACCAAGGCGTCCAGTTCCTCTTGAGGAACGACAGGGAGTTGATGCTCGCCTTGAGCTACTCGAAATCATTTACTACTCACAGCGGTTCACGTGGGAGACTTAGAGACACATGCAAAACGTTCGATATTGTCCTCATGGCCCATCAGCTAGAAGGAATACAGGGACCCTTTTTCTGTAGCCTTCTGTGCCAATGCATGGCGTTTCTATGAACAGTTATTATGCAGCAGGAAACCCGTAGATGGTTTCTTTGGACTGGCCATCAGTCTTACCAGTTCACTTCTGTGTATAGTAGCCCTATTGTCGGCAATGTTTAGTCCCTTTAAGCAGCCGTTTAGTATTTGTCCTGAGCTGCGTTCGATGAGTAGATTTCTTTTATTTATCGAAGTATTTGGATGTTGGCTGTCAGCTAATTGACATCTGTTGTTCAGATTTCATTTGGTTTTGCTAAGTAGCTTGTTGTTACACGCATGTAGGATTCATTTCGGCACTCGCCTGTTGCTGCTTTTGCTTTGCAGCATTGCCTGCAAGCCTCACTGAGCACCTTTCATCTTATTACCGAGTGCTTGTCGGTCCTTATATTTGCCCAAGAATCCTAATGTTCCCTTTTTGGTAGTCGGTCCAAGTGTGGTGCCTCTAGGTCCTAGTATGGTTTTCTGAATTATAATTTGGTGCTCGTAAGTGCTAATGTAGTGCTTCTGGGTCCTAAAGTGGTGCTTTTGTAGTTAATGTTATGATTCTGGGTTTTAATTTCTTCGCGGTGAATGAAACTTTATTCAGTGAAGCCCATTTGAGGGTGGTTCACTAGTTCGTTGTGTTCTGTGCCACTTGTAGTGAGGTTTTTGGCAAACGACGATCGTATTCTTCTCGGTTAGTATGTATGGGATTCCTTTTCATTGCTAACACAGGCTCATTGAAAACTGAACACAGCCAGTATGAAGGACTTGAGTCGTTACGATAGGAAATCTAAACTATGTTTTGTGGTAGGTTTGGATTTTTTTTAGTCCTACCACTAGCATTGGTATCACGGTGGTAACACAGTTGCATTCAACTTGTATAACAGTGGCGTCCCAGTGGTATAACACTGTTACAATGGACATGCATTTGGTTTAAGTGCACATCTTTTCTATAGAACCACTTTCCACTAATTCATTTCAAATAAACGTCGCCAATTTTTCTGTTACTAATTGACCATTCGTGGGCCGTTTCGAGATAAGACAACTCACCTGATAGAATTATCTGCAGTCAAAAATGTACTAAAACCCGAATCAATAACGCACCTGGCCGTAGCACCTTACAAAAGATACTAAATGAACCGATGAATTCTCAAAGTGTGCGAGAACTGTCGGTTTAACTGAGGCGTCTATCTATGAAAAAATTTTACCGCGTCAGACTTATCGATACAGAATAAAACACTTAACTCGTCGTACCACATGTGTTTATCGATTTGTTTTACCGCGCAACAAGAACTTTTGTGATTCGATCTGAATGTGATTACGAGGCAGGTAGGACACAAGCTTGTTGGAAACATTTCGATGGTTATTAATTTGGGTTTGTTGCCTTGCGAGGTATAATTTTTGTGGTGGGTTTGGCTTTTATTGTTTTGACAAGGCAGTTGGACAGAAGGGTGGCACTGTCACGGGTTTTAGGGGTGCGTTGTCGTTGATTGAGTTAGAGTTGCGGAAAGTTTTGAAAATTCTGAATCTTTTCATGGTAAAAAGAGGGTCTGGATTTACCCTCTGATTAATCCAAACCAACGGCAAAATAGAGTCTTTCATTGATAAAAGTTTGTTTTAAATCTCGTTGATGATTAAAAGCAATTGGAGTGACTCACCTAAGGGCAAAAGGTGTTCCTCTTTTGGCACATTTATGTCGCTAATTCGTTTAAGATCGAGTGAATATTTCCAATATGAAATCAATTCAGTCACACAGGCTCCGTTTGAGCTCAGCTGTTCAGCTGTGTGCAGATTACCGTGAAAATATTAGTGTCGACGTTGTTTAACGCCTCCGCTCAATATCTATCGTGATTTCCTTATGCTGAACCGACTTGTCAATCGTAGTGACAGTCATATGAAGGACCATTTCTACTGATTTTGGTCTCAAATTAACATGCTACGACCTCGTATATTTATCTCCTATTCCCTGCTTAATGTTCCAAAATCTAAAACAAATCGTAGACAATTCTGTTAAAACTTGGATGCGGCACAGTTTTTTTTAGCTCTGATACTGCGGTTTCTTTAGAGTAGTCCATCCATATTTTGAGAGAATGATTAGGTTAATTGCTAGGATTATGTGCTTTCTCCGAGCTATAGAAGGTCTCGGCAGTGTCTTAAACTTCCAAAAACAAATTAAGAGGGAATTTTGTTGAATTTCTTGAGATGATTGTTCTGTGGGTAAGTAGGTTGACTGGTACCCTGCGAAACGCGCCTTTCTTCACATAGAATACTATTTGCTTTCATAATACCAATGAAACATGCTAATGTAGGGCTTCGGGATTACCCAGGGCCTAAATCAACAAGCCCCTCTAGCAAGCACGATCCTAAGCCAAGTTGAGGTCATCCTCCACTTGCGCACGCCATCGGAGATGAGCTGGTCTTCTTCTGCGTAGTCCCTCAGGTGTGGAGTCGAAGGTTCTTTAGGCTGGAGCATTGGTGTTCATCCGCTCTACATGATCTAGTCATCTTAGCGTTGAAAATTTATCTTTTTGACCAGGTTGGTGGTGTTGCTTTACAGCTTCTATAGTTCATGGTTAAATCTTCTCATCCATGAACCGTCAACGCAGGTGGGACCGTATATCGAACGTAGTACTTTTCTCCCGAAACAGGATCCATGCTTATGCACTATATAGCAGGACGACAATGATGAGGATCTTGTATAGCGTCTCCTTGGTTCTTCTCGAAAGGGCCTTGCTAAATAGTTGCTTTCTAAGGCCGTAGGAACAGCGGTTGGCGAGTGATATTCTACATTGGAATTTCGCGCCGATGTCGTTAGTAGAGTTCGATGCCGTGAAATAAAGCCGAATTTCAAAACTCGGTTTTATTTCACATTTTGAAAAGGAATAAGTCCGAACTCTAATGTCTTATTTCACTTTGGAAAAGTGTGCTTTGCAAAAGTGTACTTTGGACAAGTGAAATAAAGCCGAGTCGGGCTTATTGGCGGAAACGTCGGTGTTGTGTCTCGGTGTCTATAGACAACATATATTTTGTTTTATCCTCGTTTACAAGAAGACTCATTTTTTAAGCTACTGATTGGATGCTCGCGAAGGCGCCAATGACTGTTTTATTCTGCCACTGATGTCACTGTCGTCCACATAACCAAGTAGTTGTTCCGACAGTGGAAAATAGTGCCTGAGGTGTTGACCTGGGAATTTTCTCCAGTACCAGGTTAAGGGAGCTGCATAACAGTGCATCGCCCTGTCTAAAACTTCTATTTGGCATTGGATGCCTCTGTGGTGTCTTTTCCTTCCTTGACGGAGCACCGAGCGTTCTCCATCGTCATCCTACACAAACGGAGGAGTTTTGCAGGAATACCAAAACTAGATACGACACAAATCCGCCCGTCTCTATTCGCGGCTTTGAAATCGATAAATAGTTGGTGGGTGTCGATCTGGAACGCTTGGATCGTCTCCAGCACTTGCCGTAAAGTGAAAATTTGGTCGAATGTCGATTTCTCAGGCCTAAGACCGCTTTGATAATTCCCCATTAGTTCCAATCTTCGGACATGCTTTCGTCGGACCATATTTTACAGATGAGTTGGTGCATGCACCAAGTCATCGTCTGCCGCTTTAAACAGCTGCTAGGCCATCTGGATCTTGTATGATTTAAGCCTAGCTATGGCTGCTTCAATTTCGTTTCGGTCCGGTGGTTGTAGAGATTGGTTGTTCTCTAGATTAAGACTATTAGGTCAAAAATAGTCCAAATGCTTAGTGCCAACTTTTTCTTCACCATGGTATTCCCATTTTCGTCCTTATAGTGTCCGGTTTGGGAACCGAAATCTCGGGTTGCCCTCTTTGCCCTTTTATAAAGAAAGAGATCTTCTTTGTTGGCGTAACATCTCTGCGTCTCCTCGATCTCAAATTTCTCAAGCTCCTTTTTTTTCGTCTGAGTACGTTGTTCTCTTCTCTCCTTTTCCGCTCGTAGAGCTGACGAGCCGCTCTAGTCCTTTTAAACAAACATTTTTTCTGTGTTTGGCTGTGTACATTCAACATTAAATCAGCAATTTCTAGCAGGTGGAGTGATGAAACCTAACACCTCAGTCGCGGCATTCCTGATGGCTTTTAGGCAGTGCTGCCAATGATCTTCTGCGCTTCCTGTTGACTTCTGAAGAGCTCTAGCGAAACTCGATCTTGAAACTCTTGCGGTCAGTTTCAAGTGTAGCCTTTCAGCGTTGAGGTTCGGACATCCAATATACTGGAGGAATGTCTTCCATCGATCACAACGTGATCCATTTGGTTGGCGGTAGTTTGATTAGGTGACTTCCAAGTTGCCTTGGGAATGTTGAGATGTGGGATTTTAGTGCTAAACACTACCATGCTTTGCCCGCGGGAAAGCCGATGAACCTGAGTCCGTTTCTGGAGGTCGTGTCGTGCAGGCTATGTTTTCCGATGGTCCTACCAAAGATATGCTCTTTCCCGATCTTGGCGCTGAAATCACCAAGGACGACTTTAAAGTCATATCTCGGACATTGCTTGTGGCATCGTCTTTCTTCTCTGTGGGAGCGTGAGCGCAGATGAGGCTGATGTTATGAAATGATGGTCGTCAGAAGTGAAATCAGTCCTTTTACCCGAGGCTTTCTTGCATTCTATCACTAGAGAATTTCCTTTTCACGGCTGGCCATTGAAGCTTGCGCACGACTTGATTTTGGATCCTAAACCGGTTCTTCGTGGGCGCTCATTGCTTAGTACCCTACTCCCTGAGAAAAGCTCTCAGGCGACACGATTAGAGGGCTACATGAGCCCAACGTTCACCTTTCGGCTATCCAGACGCAATTCGAGCAAGCGACGATGGGCTCTCGCCCGCCCTTTTATATGTACATATATCTAATCTGGATTTAAGAAAGGACAGAGTATCAGAAATGTTTTTCCCCGGACAGGTCGTGGAGGTGGTTGAAAAAGGTTTTGTCTAGTGGGGGCAAAGTGCCGCAGGGTTTCTGTCTCGTTTACATCTTTGCAGTTGTGGCAGTCAATTTTGAAGGGGATAGCTAGTGTTGCTGGTCACTTACAGTCCGGCGACCCTTATAAAGTGCCACAAGCTGAGGAACGCCCTTATGGCTTTTGTTAAGGAGCTCTCTGGTTCCAGTTTAGTCTCTACCACGAGTGGTGAAGCTATCTAGCCCGAACCATCTTTGCTTAGATATTTTTATGAAGTGTGAGAATAGTCTCCCTGTCCAAATCCAGTTGCAATGTGTACTCATTGTAACAGAAAGCTGTTAAGAGTTTAACTTCTGGTGGCCAGTTTATCGGCCTTTTTGTTTCCCCCTCTGGTCGTAGGTCTTAGAATGACAGAGAAACGGTTCACGGAAGCTCGCTGAATTGCAATGGCTATAGAACTTTACAAACATACATTTTCTTCGCTAAATATTTCAATTCATGTTTTCTTCTTTATTTTCAGGTTCGGTTACGATAACCTTCTTCTCAAGCCTGAAAATCACACAGTGAGTCCTTTTGCATAAGCTTAAATAATTTGTAATCGGTCCGATCAAAATGTTTCGAGATATGAACAGGCCTTGACATTACTATACACTAGAAATCGTTTGCACCCATTTTAGAAATGATGTCTCTGTGTGTGTGTGTGTGTGTGTGACAATATCTTCCGCTTACGATATCTGGAGAACGAAACAACGTAGGACCATGCGGTTTTTTTTATTTTATTTGTCAGCGTAAAACCTAGAGCTGTACATTTTGAGCACAATCGGTCTGGCGGATGCTGAGGAAATTTAAGAAATGTCTTTTCGAGTTCGCGCAACAACTCTTTATCGAACAATTGCTGGGAAAATTGAAGAAATGTTTTCTTTGACATTAAATTGATTATCCAATTATTTTATGCAAAAACAAAAATAAAAATAAATAATATTAATTCAACTCGATCGTTATGTGTGCGGTGGGAAGTATAGGACTGGCTCCCCAGTCGAATTTTTTAAAATAAGATTTGATTTTTTGTAATTATAAGTTTTGGTGGTATGTCTTGGGATTCAGTGTAACAAATGTTTCTCAGCTCTACGTGTTTTGGTAACACCTTTTTCCGAATTCTATTGTCTTGTCCTTTAGCTAGTTTATATGGTTAGGGGGGCTTTTTCTTTATAGAATTCAAGAAGGAAATTTTGAACGGCACTTGCCGACGTCTTTGTCTCTCCACGAAGTTCACGTCTACTCTAGACACTGTCAATTCTGCCAAATGCTAGCAGTTTTATGTTCCATCCGCTCGTGAAGTACTTTGCTTTGGTCACACTCGTATCGCCGCTTTAATTAAAGTGTTTTCCTCATAAGACATTATTAACCATTCGTCACTGCACTTTTAGAACAATATTGAAACTAGTTACCCAGCGAACTTTGTCAACAACAACTTTTTCTGTCGCGCTCCACAATCAACATTTGTGATCGTCAGTATCTTTTTCTTGTCGACAAATATTGACTTCCTATTCCTACACGCGGAATCTTGTAAATTGCATTTGAGTTTCAAGTCGATGTTGATAGGCACTCGAGAGCCATTGATATTACACAGACTTCTGAATTGAACAAAGAGCAAGTTGTCATCTATTTGATGAAGGTTTTCACAGTCACTGTGCTATGCGAGTACAATGAGGTGAATATCCTTGAAGTTATCATTCATTTGATTTTTTTAATCTCAGTGCTGTGTAAGACACAGTAAGCCCACTATTCAAACCCTTGATCTTTAAGCGCTCGCTTCAAAAGTCCGAACGTCTATAACTACAAAACCGCTGAACCAATTTTGGCGAAACATGCGTTTCTAACTACAGAAAGGATACATATCTCTAAATTGTTCAAGCTACGACGAAATAATCCATTGAGTGAATGCACATTTTAGAATTGGAGCACTCATGACTTACATCATCCATTTCCCCAAAGTATTGAAGGCTCTCATCGTCAACAGTTGACAGAAAATTCTTTGAAAATATTTATGCGAAGCAAGTCAATAAATTACGTCACTTTCGTGTCACTTTATCAATCGTCATTGCTGATTAGAACAAATATAAAAACAATACATCCGCTCCGAATAGAAGAACCGGAACAATGCAGCATAGTATGTTGACATACCAATACCAATCATTTGGGGTAATAGACATGAAAACCGAAACGATTTTACTGAAATTAGACTGTGTTCCGACTGATAAAAGTCGCTGGAGGTTGCAGAAAGTGAACGGTTCATGCAGTGGCACTGTATGTTTAGTGATTTGAAAAGGAAGTCGTTATGAGTTATGTAAGTCCTTTCTGGGTATCTGTGTGTTCAGAAAGATTCCTTAGTTCCTTCACTTTGGATGACCGTCTGTGCAAAAAGTTTCCATTTTTTTTTTTAGAGCATTCCATACTTATTGATAGTCTCGATCCTCGTTCTCAGATTAAGCGAATGAATATCTGTTTCGGCAGCACATAGAGGAACAACAATTCGTAATTTTCGCAAGAATGTAATGGTTCTACAGTTTTTCCTGGTTTCGATACTATCCGAAGTTGGTGACCGTATAGCACTATCAAGTCAAATCCATGATGAATGCTTTACGAAACACCCTATTATCGTATTCTCCGTACTTCGGAGCTCCCTTAGCCGCTATGCAGCACGTTACTCGACACATACCAATTTAACTGATTCAAAGGCGACCTTAACATCTAAGGAAATTGGGGGTAATTTAGAACCTCAAACAGCTTCAAGATCTTCTAGGAGCCGTCTGATCGGAACGCAGTCATATGTCTTGCCTTCCTGTGTTGTCTCTCTTGTTTAAAAGCTATTTAAGGTTGGAGCTATTAACTCAAAGCTGAGTGGTTCATCTACTAGAAGATCTGTCAGTAGAGGCACCCCACCGGGTAGTGTCCGGTTCTCCCTTCTTTGGAATTTTTGGTTGAAAAAAGAACTATTGATAATCCCGGAAGCGTGGGGTTGCGAAGTGATCGTTTATGCCGATGACGTTGCTTTAGCGCCATCTCGGGAAAGCATTTTAATACCTTCAAAGAACTCCTCCAAAGTGCTCTAAACAAGCTAACCAAATGGCAGACAAATGGCAGCTAGTGCAGCCATCCGCCTCAGAGCAACCTTGAAGTGGTCTAGTAAAGATTTTGGCCACGCCTCCATAGACTACACCACACCACAGCTAAGTTTTGAAAAGAACTTCGAGGAAACCGTCCCTCTCAGGTCAGTTCTTACTTTTCACAGATGCGACGTTTCAAAAACCAGCAACGGGATGGGTAGTGGTGTTTTCTCCGACAGCCTTAACCTCAGCCTAGCGTTCCGTTTTTCAAATCATTGTAGCGTGTTCCAGGGGGAAATCATGGCGATCAGAGAAGTCTTATCTTGGTTGAAGAAAAACGGATATCCGCATCTTTTCAGACAGTCAAGTACCACTGAAGTCCTTGGAATCAGTCGCTTCAAATTCACTAATAGCTGTAGACTGCCGATTGTCTCTTATAGAGATGGCGGAGCAGTTTAATATTCTCATTAGTTGGGTACCAGGGCACAGTGACATTCCAGGGAACTGCAAGGCTGATGAACTCGCCAGATATGGAACAACATTACCTATTGGACCTGATAAGGGTACCTTAGGTATACCAATCGCTATTTGTACACTTAAACTAAAGCAAAATGGTATCGAAAGAACGAATCTTAGGTGGACAAGTGGTACAACATGTCTAGCGACAGAGTAGATTTGGCCAAAGCTTGATCTGAAACTGATTTCTCTTAATAGATCGCGTATTAGCACTAGAATAGGTGTCATTACTGGTCCCTGTCTACTAGGCAAGCATGCAAGAAGCCTTCGCGTCGACGCAAACGACTTCTGCAGAAGCTGCATGAACTAGGAGGACGAGGAGACTATTCTCCATATTCTTTGCAACTGTCTATCTCTCTTTCGTAAAAAAAAAACTCCACTTAGGAGTCTTCTTCTATACAAATTTAGGCGACCTGATAAACATCGATGTTAGTAGCCTCCTTCGCTTCATAAGAAGTTCCAATGAGTAGGAAGGGGATCTTTCCGAGTTTCTTGTGGTATCACAACGGACCCCTCATGGGTCTAAGTGCGTTGGCTTTAGCTGGCAACCACTTCAACCTAACTTAACCTAACCTAGATTGGGTTGGATGGGTTGCAAAATAAGATTTAAGCCAGATGTACAGAGTAACATGTCCTTTATTCTAAAAAAAAAGTTTAAAATTCTTGGTGGTAAAAAGGAACCGGTCTGTTTAGAATACACTTCCTATCAGCCTAGATGAGAACTAAAAGTTTCTGTTTGAGCTCTTTCATGAACAAGGCAGGCCGAAGAAGTTGCGATTTCATTGTTATTTACTGCAAACCTACCTTCGTACATATGTACATCACGTGGGGAAATGGCCTTTATTTTAATATTTTTAGTGTGTCCGGAGTTATGGACGCAATGTTTGAAGTTTCATGTTTATGACTTCTAGTTTCTTTAAATTTTTACCGTCAACCCTAAATGTGATCCTTGTACGAAATTTCTTTCCCTAGCTCCTCAAGCCTCTGTGTTCTAAAAAAACGTTTTCCCTTTTTTTGACGTAATAACCCCTGTAAGGCCTAGTTCCTCTGATGTTATACGTGTTATATTTTACACACGAATGAAAAAAACTTAGAGCTTTTTTTTATGACGGAGGTTTGTCGTTGTCTACCGGAATGTTGTGCCCCTAGAAAAGTTGACTTTGCCTGAACTTGAACCTGTAACAGTTCATTTAGCGGTCCAAGTACCTATCAACTGAACTAGAGCGGTCGATCCCTTTTTAGACGAGAATTTGTCCAATAAGCCAAGCTTTCGAAAGAAGTCTTTTATATCATCTTCGAGGTAGTTTGGGAAAAATGTTTCTCAGTCTTGTTTTGAAAAAGTTTCTTTGTCGATGGGAGTCTTAGGCCAATGCCACACGAGCTCTATTTCTTTAAAGTTTGACTTAGTGTGTATGATTGGAAAAATGAGAGGTGTAGGACATTTGTTAGTAAGGATTTTGACGGATAAACACGAGCTCAATGGTCGAGCCGTACTTCGAGTCTAACAAAAGGCATCGGGTTGTATAATGGCGAGCAGGCAAACGTTTATTGGTTTGGACCCAGATTGACCTTTGACTGTAGCGTCTTGTAAACGAGGTCTTACCCAACCAACTTATGTATGGTGCAACTGAATTTCGTTTCATGCATGAAGCATGGTACACAATTAGTGCAGCAATCATACTTTTCCTCTAGGCCGCAACTTTCTATCTGGTTTGGTTCTTCGTTTTCTTCTTCCAGTGATAATTTTGTAGACTTGTACTGGAAGTTTAAGACTGTCAAGGTTGTGTAGGGTCGTAGATTTATTGTTTCATTGAATTTCATTGAATTTATTGTTTCATTGAAAATGAAAATCAAAGATCAAATGGTGGCAGACCATAGCTTAATATGAAACAGCGTCAAAGTCATTGAATCCATCTTTCGTACGAAGATTGTGATTCATAAAGGGTAATTGGGCAGTGATTGGGCTAAAACGGGTTCGAATTCGGGATTATAAATAGAGAAAGAGACTGTCCAATTTGTAGGCCTTTACTACTCTTTATTAGAAAAATTCTTAAAAAAATGTTTCAAGACTTACCAAACGTTCTCCAGGTGAATTTCATCTTCTGTTCGTGAGAATAAGCAACATCTCTATTCAGGATCTTCCGTTCAGTGACATCGTCTGGATGCACAACATTTGTAATAATCACCACTCCGGCTCAAGTTCGACTCAAGTCCGGCTCAAGTTTGAGTGAATTAAAGTGCCGATGGCGCACGTTGTTTTCTTTTCATTTTCACAGTTTTGTTTTGCTTTTGTTGGATTCTTGCGTTTTCACTCTCTTTCTCCCTCTTTTGTCGTTTTCTTTTGGGCGATTAATCCCCCGCGCGATATATGCCGGCCGGCGGCGTCACCGCATTAATAAACCTTAAACGACAACGATGGCAGAACACATTTTGATCAATTAGTTGCGAGAATAAGGAACAACAAAAAAGATGAAAACGAAAATCACTTGATTAATTTAAATGAAAATTTCTGATATACGACGTTCGTCAGTTAACAACGCGGTATCAAGTCGGAAAATTCGAATCAAATTCCAACCACTAGCACCACCACCACCCTCGAGTCGTCGGTCATCGATATGAAAACCTCAAAAGTTTGCAAAAAAAAAAAAAAAAATTTGAACCAGAGAAGTTGTTTGCCGTTTCGCTTCGATTTGCACCACACACACAGTGGACGACGGATAATTTAACGTCAACTGATACCGCCCGAGCGACAAGAACCACTGAAACGCTTGCGGATTACATTGCTGCTACCAGAGAATCTGAGGAGGCGTTTATTATTCTAGAGAATATAGGCTCTCCTCTCCAGCGGAGGCGAGGAAGGGACGCTTTTGTATTCGGCTCTAAATCAGAATCGGTCGCAGTGTAATCTACGGAATGTTGCGCGAGCACTGCTAGAGTTATCACTTTAATTGAATTGTGTCGAATCGTTACAGTGGAGAGTGAAAGTAAGCAGACGAATAGTCATGTGAAGGCACTTCAATAATCGCTGTCTTAGTTGGATGCGAACGGAAGTGGTGAAGCTGCCCAAAGTCGTGGTCTAAAATGATAACCTTTCGGTGCTCTGTAGTGCATCATTGTTTTATTGTTGTTCGAGAATAGCAAAATTAGTTCCAAAGCCTGGCTGGCTTTTAGGTTGGATGATGATTTTCTAAATCATTGACGCTTTGCTACCAGATCGAGGCCCCTGCCACGCAATGAGCGGCAAAGCGGCAGAGCGGCAGAAAATTTGCTTAGAAATAACGCTTGCCGCTCACCGATTGCGTGGCCGCAACCATACGATTTCATACGTTCTAATTTTGAATTGAATTGGATGCCTTCTGTCGAAAGCATCGTGATTTGGACGTGTTATCCAAACAGTTTTGGTTGGTGTTTGCATTTTTCCTGGTTGTTCCTGATTGGAAAACTATCGTGAAGTTTTCTTTGAAGCATTTTCAAGCAGCATGTTGGCAAGGATCGTGGTGAATTTCGCACCAATGTGTGCTTCAATGTGTAAGGGAGGGAAGGATGATCTGGGCAGGATTTTGCGTCGAAATTGCGTGAATGGAAGAGGCGGTGGATGTTTAGATTCCATTTGTACGGCATTCAATGCAGCGGTGCGTGTGCTGCGTTGGCGTTCTGATATGCAAGTTACGGCTAGACGTTGAATTAGTTCTAGTTGTCTTACTGTGAGGTGGTTTCGTTCGTTTTTGTCCACCAGATCACGCTAACTTATGACATTGTCGGTCTGATTAGCGTGCCAAGCCAGTGTATTGTTTTGGGTCGAATAGAGGAGGTTCGACGGGAGGTTCATATGGCCGAAGTAGCTTTACAGATTATTCTGTCGTATGTGTGGGTATCAGACCAGTTTGCTGTCGACGATAATTTCGATAAGTTCCTAGACCTTTGACTGAAGTTTGTACATAAGGTTTCGGGCTGTTTGGGTATAAGTACAACTTTATCATATCGGGTATAACCCCAATATGGCATGGACAGGTGTATCCTTAAAACTCAGCACAGTTCCAACGAAATGTGCGTTAGATTGAAGGGCTACTAAGTGCCTGAACTTTTAGTTAGAATAAGCCTACTAATGGCATTGACGATCAAGTCTGCCCACAGTTCACAGTGAATAGGAGTCAGGCAGCGCCTTAAGCATTGACATTCTATTTCAAGGAATCTAGGCTAGTCCAAGTGCTAGTCAAACTTGGTTGGGTGCATGGCCAGGTAGGTAATGAATGTGCGGATGCGCTGGCCAGGGCCGATGCGGCTTCCACGCTCTTGGGACCGGAACCCTTCTGTAGCGTTAATTGGGCTACCGCCACAGCTTTGTTAAACAACTTGGAATACCAACGTCGCCTAGCTCATTGGGAAAATGTCACTGCGCTAAGGTAATCCAAGAGACTTAACAATCCCATTTTGTAAAAAGAAATTCTAAACCTGGCCATTGCGGCCTAATATATTCATTCTTTTATTTTCAATGACTTGCGTATCCACTATGATGGTCGCGGGGTTATAATGCTTAAGTGGACCATCTACATCACCCGATCTTTCGCCATCGACTCTAAATTCTCAGGGGCTATCCCCATATGGGTAGAGATGAGATTTCGGACTTAATCTAACCACCTCATCCTAGGCTTACCCAGGGGACGCCTACTTGATGGCACGTCTTGGAAGCCGAGTTGTGGACATGCGTTTAACGTGCTCAAACCATTGAAGCATGGAGTGCCTCGCGTATTCTGGTGTTCCTAACTCGATCTCGGCGAGTCATCCCAGCAATACAACGAAGAAATCTCATTTTGGCAGCTTGTATCAGCGATCTTATTCTTTCGGTCATTACCCAAACCTCATGACCATAGGTGAGGGTCGGAACAAACACTAAATTAAAGACCGATAGCTTAGCTCCAATGCCAAGTTCAGCCCTCCTAAAAACAGATTGACCAAGCTGTCTCAGAACTGCTCCAACCTGACCAATCCCACAGGATAACTCAGTATTGCTCTCTCTTGCACGCGTGTATAAGACTCCGAAATACTTAAACTTCCCCACCTGTTGCAATGAGTCTCCAGTAACGTGCAGAGTGCATTGGACAGGCGTTCGGGAAATTACCATAACCTCTGATTTGACGGCGACGAACCTATCTAGTGCACGCTGAAGATCGGTTTGGCATACTCCCAGGCCTTCTCAAGTACCATTCTGAGAGTGAATAGCTGGTCGGTTGTGCCTTCACCTTGACGAAAGCCGCACTGCTTGTCGACCAACCTGGACTCAGCCACAGCTTGGGAACAACACCTTAGCAAATACTTTTCTGGGGAGACTTAAAAGAGATATACTCCTATAATTGGAGCAATCTCTTTTATCTCTTTTCTCAAAAAGAAGCCTAATATATAATCTCAACAAACTAAATCTTTGTTCCGATACACAGTGCCGATTCTGTTGGGAAGAGGAAGAAACCTCTGAGCACATTCTCTGTGACTGTCCGGCACTATACTGGCTACGCAGACGGGTCGGGAATTCTGCTCGTTAGCGGAGTTTAGAAACTCGACATACTTACCTTCATTAGGAAGGTACTAGACCTATTAGGCTCAGTAGGCAGGAGACACAACAGATTTTGCTAGGTCGCAAAAAAAAAGGATAGGAGATGGTAGTATGGCTCTGCAGACGGCGTTAAGATGTCCCGTGAACACTTTAGCATCTTCCTGAAGTTGAACATAACTAGAAAAGGCTTGCTGAATAGACGTCGTTCCATTTTGAAGATAAGTGAGTTTAAGGGTTCCGAGTTTAGGGTTAGCATATTCATCACAATTATTGGAGGATTATTGGAAATCTGGTTTCACGACTTGGTTCCATATTTGAAAATAAGCAATAAATTTGACTCACCCATTAATTGCAAGCAACCGACGTTACTGAAGGGCAAATGTCATATTTATTGTCACAAAGTTTATATAACCCATTTACTACTTCGATAGCCCATAAAATATTCAATGCCGAACTGAGTCACGTAGAATATTGATTTTACTAACGTCGTGGTTAGGTGAGAAATTATATCACTGTTATTTCCGTCCACCTTATCGTCTCAAGCAGACCAGCAGTTAAAAGTGCTGCGTTCCGGTAAAAGCGACTTAAAAACTTGGTAAACAGATTAGAAACTGTTCATTCGCTCCCAAATGTCCCTGGCACAGTGTGATAAATAAAACTTTTTGACCCGCTTCCTGTTTGTGGTTTATCAGAAACAGCAGTTGAGTGGTTGGTATTTGTTTAGATTTTTCAAGTGTCATACACATCGATGTCTTGTCGATGAAGTGGATGCGCGATTTATTTCATTTTGAAGTGCGAACATGTTATATGAAGACCTTGTCTAGTGAAACCGCTCGGTCGCAGTTCATTCAAAAGTGCAATCGAGTAGGAGCATGGGTGCACAGAAGAAATAAATTTCATCAGAATGCTTATCACGTACACAGTACGCCTATCTGACGATTAGTTGGCGTCCCAAACAATTCGTGATAAAAATTTTAAATTTAAAATAAAACAAAAAACGAACAGAAAAGGAAGGAAAAAATACTTTAACATGTTGATTTCATCTTTTTTTTTTGCTATTCGCTTCGAGTGATTTAGATTGGGTTATGGTGTGGAGCAGAGTACAGACGACTACAAAGCACATTTGATGAGACAATGCAACGTCTTTTGAATTTATTAAGAACGATCATCAACGTTGTTTTCGAAAGATACTCAGGACCAGACACTCCATATTCAGCCAATAAGCATACATTTATTAAGAACGATCATCAACGTAGTTTTCGAAAGATACTCAGGACCAGACACTCCATATTCAGCCAATAAGCATGCATTTATTTGGTACTGACGAACTTCCGTCTACACTAATGGAAGACGTCCCACAGGACTGTCTACACGATCCCAATCAGTTTTAAGTATCAACTAGTGTCCCCCATATTACTTTTAACGTCAGATACAGAAATCGGATTTCTATTAGAAGCGCTTGCGAGTCCGGTGCAGTTTTGAGCGACTTATTTACTTACTTAAAACTCGGCATCCACCATCACCCTGAACGCCATGCCCGGCGTGCGCGAACTCATGAATGCCGGTGGATGGGGCTGAGAGCCAGAGTGCGCATTCATCCGCGTATGAATCCAATCATTTTTTATTTTCGCACTTCATGGAATCTCATTCACGAGTGATCGTGGATGCCCGGTTAAAGGTAGTGCTACAGTCTAGAGTGGACCTGGGCCTCAACCAGCAAGCGTCTCCAGCCAGCTCGATCTTAAGTCAGCTGCCTCCAGTTTCGCACGCCAAGTTGGTTGAGGTCCCTTCCACTTGCGTGCGCCACCTGAGTTGCAGTCTTTCTTTACTGCGCCGTCCCTCGGGTGTGGATTTGAAGATTTTCCAGGCCGGAGCATTGGTTTCCATCCGCTCTACATGACCCAGCCACCTCTGGCGTTGGACCTTTACTCTGGCTAAGCCGATGTCGCTGTAAAGCCCGGTCGTTGTATCTCCTTCTCCACTCCCCGTCTATGTAGACGGGACCAAAAATCACCCGAAGAATTTTCCTCTCGAAAAAGCCAAGAGCGACCTCATCCACTTTTGACAGAGTCCATGCCTCTACACCGAAGAGTAGGACTGGGATAATTAAGGTCTTATAAAGGGTCACTTTAGTCGTTCGAAGGAGAGTTTTTCTACTCAATTGCCTTCTTAGTCCAAAGAAGCAAGGAATGGCAAAAGTTATTCTTCGTATGATCTCAGCGCTGGTGTCGTTGTCTGAATTTATAGCGGAGCCTAGGTAGACAAAGTCCTTAACTATCTCAAAGTTATAACTGACTATAGTGACGTTCTGTTCGAGACTTCGATGTTGGGCGTTCTTTCTTGTTGACAGCATATACTTGGTCTTGCACTCATTAACCGCTAAACCCATCTTCGCCGCCTCCGTCTCAACACTCACGAACGCACCAGTGATATCACGCTGCGTTCTTCCGATTATGTCAATATCTTCGGCGTATCCGAGTAATTGCACGAACTTTTGAAAGATTGTGCCTCTGGTGTTGGCGTGTGAGTCTTGCACTATTCTCTCAAGAACGATGTTGTAGAAGTCGCATGACAGCGCGTTGCCTTGTCTACTTCCTCTCATGTAGAGCGGATGGACACCAATGCTCCGGCCTGGAAAATCTTCAAATCCACACCCGAGGTAGGGCGAAGTAGAGAAAGACCGCGACTAAGGTGGCGCACGCAAGTGGAAGGGACCTCAACCAACTTGGCGTGCGAAACTGGAGGCAGCTGACTTAAGATCGAGCTGGCTGAAGACGCTTGTTGGTTGAGGCCCAGGTCCACCCCGGACTGTAGCACTACCTTAAGTAAGTAAGTCACTCAAAACTGCATTGAATTCACAAGCACTTCTACTAGAAATCCGAATTTTGCATCTGACGTTAAAGGTAATATGGGGGACACGATGTTGTAGAAGTCGCATGACAGCGCGTCGCCTTGTCTACTACTTTTTTTGGACATCAAAGCTCTCGGTGATGTTTTGACTAACCTTGATGGAGCAGTGTGCATTCTCTATCGTCATCCTGCACAAACGGACGAGTTAAGCACGGATGCTTAAACTAGACATGGCTTTGTAAAGCTCGTCTCTATGGTTGTTGTCATACGCGGCCTTAAAACTGATGAAACTTTGGTGAGTGTCGATTTGAAGTTCCTGGATTTTCTCCAAGCGACTTGACCGACTCCGCGGTAGAAATATTTACAGACGGATCTAAAACACCGTGTGCTACGGGGAAAGGAGTTTTCTCCAAAGCAACTGACCTTGCGACTTACGAATCATTGCGGTGTATTCCAAGCGGAAATTACGGCATTCCGAGAAGCCCCGACTTGGCTTTCAATTAACGCGATAGATTGTAGTGCTACTGTAGCTATTGAAGCCGCAGACCTGTTTTTTTTTTTTGAAATAAGCACGCTCTGAATTGATTATGACTACCATTGAACGAGAGCACGGGAATTAGGAGAGACGAAGGAGATACCGATGCACGTTGGTCTTAAATACTTTGTCGGATGAAAGAATCTCTATATTTGACTGTACGTCCAAAAGTAGGCTTAAGCGTAAACTGATATGCATTCAATGCCTGACGCGTATTGCGGTTGAAGTATGGGAAGGGGGAATGCAACTGGCTATTTCGCTGGAGGAGTGTTTACTCTGCAGACAGATGCGACGTTCATTAATAGGAGTCCTCACTGAACACTACTTGATAGGTAAATAAATATGCCTTTAGATTGGAGATCCCCTTCAACGATTTCTGCAGAAGCTGTGGAGATGAAAGGGTGAAGGAAACAACAATTCCTATACTGTGCACTTGCCCTGCCCTTTCAATTTCCCTTCAAACTTTTATGATGATCTTAACGATCTGGGCGAACTCGACATCTAAAAGATAAGAAAATTGACCTTTTGGTTCAAAGTAGTTCAACACATTGGGTCACTACCGTCACGGTTATCCATCTCAATGCGCTCTGGGTTATATTTTTTGGTTCATGGTGCTTGCAAGTCGGTATTCTTCGTCGGGGTACCACAATGTTCCAATCTGGTTTAAGTATGCCCCTGTCTGGGCATCCACCTAACCTAAACTAACCTAATTAGTGCCATTACAAAACGGACCCCAAAATTGTTTGCTGTTGGATGTTTTTTTTTGTTTTTGGGCTGAAACCACTTTCAATTCTACAGGATAGCATTGGACCACATCTATTTCTGGACAATGATAACTGGGTGACACAGACCAGTCAATGTTGGTTGATAGACTTTAGGCTTGAATGTGCTGCTTCATTTGTGTCACGCAGCGGAATTCGTTTAACCCGTATGTAACGGCTGGTCGAGATCTCGACCACCACCTCCACGGTACCCCTGGACAGGTACAACTCCATTTTATTTGCGGGTATTCTGACCCAAAAGTTTGCACACAAAGTTTCATCAATTTCAAATGTACAGTTTTCGAGCCGTTATATGTATATGTATGGGTTAAAGATAGCAGCACAAGAAAGGTTTTAGGTTCCATGTTTTAGGACCATGTCAGCCATTGTTCCCTACTAACACTTCTCCATTCACTATCATATCGTTTTCACAATTATCTATCGATAAGCCATCAAATTTAAGAAGGAACCGCTCCTCACCAATTAAACCACCTAAGTAGGTCTACCGCCTAATCGAAAACAAAAGATTAAAAACTCGATAGGTTTTATCGGCGATTACTTTTATCGGGAAGTCGCAACAAGTGCGCATCAAAACAAAGCCCCCGATTCAATTTGCTCGAATGGCAGTGAATCAAGTTCTCATTTCCACCCCATCGCCTTCTGGTGCAATGACCTTAGTCAGTTCAGTATTAAAATGTGACCCCAAACCAGATACCCTCACTGAAATCAAACATCACCACAGAGTCTCTCCACGCTTCCGATCCGTTGCAAGTTCGTTGTTATGACATTTGCATTGGTGGTAGGTTGCATGTCGAAGCAAAACAACAAAAATCTGTCAATCGCATCTGGAAGTCCATATACCGCCACTTGCGACACAATATGATTCCTATGTACCCCGAAGGGAACTCAGAACTCGGGGTTCTTTCGGCGACGAGGGGTGAACAATTCAATTCATTTTTCTTTATAAAAAAAAAAAAAAAAACAGAAAAATCATAACAAGTTCAAGACAAAATGCGATTAGCATATGTGTAATGGACAATTGGAAACAGAAAATGCGTTTCCAGAGGCACAGTCGGTGTTAAAACAATGTGGACACAGCAAGAATGATAGAGTTTTTCGGGATTTTTTTTAAAATTTCTTCTGATTTTATACCATTGTGGTCATCGTGGTCATCATGGAGTCATTTGTTGCCTTTCGGTAGTCAATGACAAATTCGTCATGAAAATACTCTTAATCGTCAGTAAAAACTGTAGGTCTCTTCCATCATGCAAGAGATATTAACACACACAGCCTGAATAGATCCGTGAAGCTAGACCTTGGTCCACTACTGGGTGTCGCGTCAGCTATTTATGGATCGTGGGTTTGGGTTAGCTTAGCAATCATGGGGAGAAGCTAAAGTGGTTTTCATACTCAAGGCTGGCATATGCTCCCATGCAAGCCCAAAAGACCTCAACCCAATAAGCCTATGATGTTTCCTTCTAAAAACTCTTGAACGATTGAATGATATCCATTTACGCAACAGCATCGGCTTACTTCTGCTGTCTGTGGTTCAACATTCATATTGCAAAGGTAAATCAGTGGAATATTCCCTACATCACAAGAAGTACAAAATGGTAGTATTTTTGGATATATGTAGAGGGCCGTTTTAACAACGTCAACACATCAGCGATCATAGATGCACTGTCAGGTCTGATGGTAGATAGCACACTTTGTGAGTTAATTAACATTCTACTCACCAGTTAAAACATGTATCAACTCAAAGCTGCTTGGCTCATCTACTTGAAGATCTGTCAATAGAGGCACTTCAAAGGGTGGGATTCTGTCCCCTCTTCTTTAGAATTTGTTGGTAAATGAATGAATGATAATCCTGGAAACAAAGGGCTGCGAAGTCATCGCCTATGCAGATTGCTATAGCCGTCTCGAGAACGCACTTTGATACCTTAAAAGAACTCCTCCAAAGTGCTAAACAAGCTAACCAAATGGGCAGATCGGTGTGGTTAAGGTGTGAACCCCCACAAAACTGAGCTGGTTCTCTTCACTAAGAAGTATACAATTTTATATATCGACCCTCCTATCATTGGTGCTACAAGTTTCACTTTCTCCAACGAAGCAAAATAATTGGGTCTTATTTTGGACAGGAAATTAAGCTGAAAACCAAACATTCAAGAGATAGTAAAGAAAGCTACAGTAGCCCTTTTCTCTTGCAAAAAGGCTATCAGAAACAAATGGGGTCTGCTACCCCGCTTAATGCATTGGCTCTATATTTTGGTAATAAGTTCGATACTTATGTACGTACGGGGTGATGGTGTGTTGGACCGCCTTGGCCATAAATTAAACAAAGTCCAACGAAAAGCTTGCATGTGTATCAGCTGAACTCTTCCGTTTTGAAAAATGTTAAAATTTCTGCAAGAATCATAGATTACACCACACCCAAGCTAGGTTTTGACCAGAACTTCGAGGTAACCATCACTCCCAGGCCATTCTGGGACGACGTATTTTCTGTATTCCATTCGATTCGCTTTTACACCGAAGAGACGACTCATAAACTAGCAACGGAATCGGTGGTGGTGTTTTCTCCGACAGGGTTAAGCGCAGCGTAGCGTTCCGTCTTTCAAATCATTGTAGCGTGTTCCAGGCGGAAATCATGGCGATAAGGGAAGTCTTATCTTGGCCCAAGAAAAAAGTGATATCAGCTACGGATATCCGCATTTTTTCGGACAGTCAAGCAACACTTAAGTCCTTGGAATCAGTCGCTTTAAATTCACTAATAGCTCTAGACTGCCGATCGTCTCTTATAGATATGTCGGAGCAGTTTAATATTTACCTTTGTTGGGTGCCAGGGCACAGTGACATTCCAGGGAACTGCAAGGCTCACTAGATATGGAACAACATAACCTATTGGGCCTGATAAGGGCACCTTACGTATACCAATCGCTACTTGAAAACTTAAACTAAAGCTAGATGCTATCGAAAGAACAAATCTTAGGTTGACAAGTGGTACAACATATCTATCGATAAAGCAGATTTGGACAAATCTAGATCTGAAACGCTTTAAGAATTTGATTTCTTTTAATAGCTCGCATATTAGCACTTTAATAGGTGTTATTACTGGACGCTGTCTAATAGGCAAGCATGCAACAAGATTTGGCAACGCCAATGCAAACGACTTCTGCAGAAGCTGTATAGACGAAGAGGGGGGAAGACTATTCTCCATCTTCTTTGCAGCTGTCCGGCACTCTCTCGCAAAAGAAAACTCCACTTAGGAGTCTTCTTCTATACCAACTTAGGCGACCTGATAAACATCGAAGTTAGTAGCCCCCTACGGCTCAAAAAAATCTCCAATTGGTTCAATGAGTAGGCAGGAGATCTTGGGTCTAAGTGTATTGGTTTTAGCTGGCAGCCACTTTAACCTAACCTTACCTAACTTGATATATAGGTCAATGCTATAGGTCAATGCACTGTCATTACACCGATAAAATAACTGATTTGCGATCGCTTAAAAGAGGCCAACCTATTGAATCGAGTTTGACCTGACAATTTTACACGTCATACCTTCCTGATTGCTTCTAGTTTAGAAATATCTTCACACGTAGCCAGAAGTATACCCAGGTCCGATCGTTTTCTCGGGGTAACTTCCGGTGTCCGTCCAACTTCTCACCCATGAGCACTCGAAATGCCTTGGTATCACCTGTGAACCACGGGACACAAATTCATACCGTACGGGGTGGTACGTCACCGGGATGTGCTGGGGAATAGTGCATTCTACAGCGCAAGTTTGAATATTTCGCCAAATTTGTCGCTTATTGACTGGTCTCAGTCAGACCACTGAGTCTAATCTCCAGGTGCCTTTCGACTAACTCCGAGAAGATAGCATTCTTGTGTTACTTTAATAGGACGACAGCTTAGGTCAGGTTAGGTTGGGCACAGTGAAGAAAAATCAACAATTGACACAGATTTGGATCGGCGTTATACCACGTGACTGATACAGTCGAACCCAAGGCAAGACTCCTTGGCTATAAGCAGGATAGGGTGACTGATTCAGTTGATACCTAATGTGGGAACTTTAGCTTCACAGATTGCTGTATGTTACTCAGATGAATAGGGTGCCGAATTCCGGCTTCTTTTGCGCTCACTAAGAAAGCTCTTCGGGGCTCGTTATCGATCTTAATATTCAAAGATAAGTGCCTATGCAAAATGCTTCTATTTTTGCCGGAAATAACACATCCACGTCTAACAGTGGCTTGCCAATTATGTTTTTGTGGGTTAAGTGTGTCAACCAAGCACGACAGTCTTTAGAAGTTCTTCTGTAAAATTGTTCACACAGAATATTCTCTGCTCTTCTGTGAGCCAATGGCCCCATAGAGTGACTAAGTGTGCATTCACCATGTCCAATCACTGACTAAGAGAAGGCTTGCATTTAGCTCTATCATTGAGTAGCTAGGCATGCAGAAAGTATTCGGATACGACCGACTCCTGCTTTTTCTTTACGCAAATTCAAATTTTAAGTTTGTTGACACCCTCTACAGCATTCTGTGTTCGCGTAATCCAGCCGCAATCATAAATCACTTACTGAACCGAAATCAACGAAAATACAAAATCAAAACACACGCTGATAATCAC
Organism: Matsumyia berberina; assembly: GCA_917880715.2. Lineage (NCBI taxonomy): Eukaryota > Metazoa > Arthropoda > Insecta > Diptera > Syrphidae > Matsumyia > Matsumyia berberina. The sequence continues at coordinate 75,498,521 of OU862870.1, read as the reverse complement.
TCTAGATAAGTGCACTCGAAAATTAAATTAAGCGGTTGACACAGCAGGCAATCAGTTCGCTAATTTGTACGAAAAAATTATAAAACAATTTACCATACAAGCAAAACCGCAAGACCCACTAAGTTAGCCCGGCGCTACTGTCGGCACTTGGTATCGATAGATGGGAAAACGTGCTGACTGCTGTGAGCAGCGGCATAGTACACGGCAGCACTAGAGCATAACAGAAACATCTGTCACCAGATTTTTTTTTGGTTTTTTTTCCTGTCGAACATGAGAGACCGGAAGACTGTTTATTTTTAAATTTTCATGTCGACAAAGGAATATGATTTACACAAATCTACAGCATTCACGACGACACATTTCAAGAGGCCACACCAAGTGTTCCACTCAATAAAACTCTCGACAACTTAAACCGGCATGTAATTTCAATTGGACTCGATGCCACTGTATGACACACTGGGATAAATCGATGCCACAGGGACTACGAACGAACGGCCGGCGGTGTAGTCCGCGATGGTGACTAAGAAAGGAGGACACGCACACTTCAAATCGATTTCGATTTTCCACTGCAACAATTTTGTATCTTTTTACATTTTCCTATCAAATTTGAACAAACTCTGCACAGATTCAGGACACAGATACACTTCCTGTCACATGCACGCGCAAAAATACAATTTACATTGAAAACTAAGCACAGAAATACGTTACAGACTGCCGATTGCGACCGAGGAATTTGTTTAAATATTCAAAGACACACTTTATCTGGTAGAACTGTGATGTATTCGCTAGAACCAGGGAGCGATAATGAATTTCCTGTGTAGTGTGGTGGTCATTTTAATTCATAATTTTGTATTCATCAAAAGCGAACAACAAAACCACGCGAACAACAGAAAGAGAGAGAGAGCTAGCGAGTGAGACACGAGACGAACTGGGGAATGACACATTGTGGACAAAAACAACCCCTGTATGTGCAGAAAGGAAGGTAAAACAAAATCTGCGCATAGTGTACAAATCAACACACAGATACACACTCGTGCAATGAAGAGCAGCTGGTAGCTGTCAGTTCAGGTTGCAACCAGTTGGGCATTTGTTTGACATCTACGCTTTGTGGTTAATTTTTATTAGAGTTTATTTTGATTCTGTGGTTTGTTGATAAAAGCAGGGATGGTCAGGCAATTTGGTATTCGTCGGATACAGTTTGAAAAAGTAGTAGATGGTGGAAGGTGAAGGCAGTAGGCGTTTTTCTCGTCAGGTGCGCGCTCTGAGCATGCTCTGAAAGAAAAAAGAAAGGCAAACTGAGCGCTCTAATGTGTCTGAGCTAAAAAAAGAAACACGTATCTTTTTTCTTTGACAAATCCAGCTCAGCTTTGAACTAAAAAAGAAAAACGCCTAATCAGTAGCAGGGGTTTTCTTTAGATAGGGATTGTTTTTGATAAACTTTTGGTGTTGGTGGCGTTAATCTATGTATGCACTTCGGGACAAGTTTGGGCCTCAACCAAGACGCCTGTCTATGTAGCCAGGTCCTTAGTTATCTCTCCAGTTAGACACTTCAAGTGTTTTTTTTCCAGTGGGAAGCGATTGGTCCACTCTTGCACTGCGGTCTCTCATCGAGGTCTATTGTGTTCTCCTAAATGTTTAAGAGCGGTTCGTTTGTTCCAGAGGCTGCCAAGAAGCTAATCAGCCTTTAGGGTGGAGCTTGGCAAGTTCTGTCGGTGAGACAAATTCACTGCCTAGGGTCCGCTTTCTCACATGAATGAGGGTGGAGCACTCTGTGACGACGTGGAGAGAGCTTTTATCGTTCTCCCAGCATAGGTTGCAGGTTTGGTGGCAGGCCAAGCTTGTAAAGATGCCGTTTTACTCGCATAGGAGAACTCAACACGTCAAGTTGATTGGGTTCTCCTTCTACATTACATAAAGGGTGGTTAAATTTTAAGGGCCGATGTTGATTTTGAATAAAACACAAATTATTTAGGAAATTATTGTCATTTCTTTTTATTATGATAATATTGGTATGGTTCAATTATGTATGAAACAAAATATCGGCCAAATGGCCGCCGCGATCTCGGCGGCACACCTCCATCCGATGGTCCAAATTTTCGATGACGCTGAAGCATAATTGAGGTTCTATGCCGTTAATGTGCCGAATTATCTCATCCTTTAGCTCTAGAATTGTTGCTGACTTATCGACGTACACCTTTTCTTTCAAATAAACCCAAAGAAAAAAATCCAACGGTGTCAAATCACATGATCTTGGCGGCCAATTGACATCGCCACCACGTGAGATAACACGGCTATTGAATTTTGCGCGCAAAAGAGCCATTGTTTCGTTAGCTGTGTGGCAAGTGGCACCGTCCTGTTGAAACCACATATCGTCCACATTCATATCTTCCAATTCGGGTCATAAAAAGTTCGTTATCATTTCACGATAGCGAACACCATTCACAGTAACTGCCTGACCGGCCTCATTTTGGAAAAAATACGGCCCGATGATGCCGCCAGCCCATAAACCGCACCAAACAGTCACTCTTTGTGGGTGCATTGGTTTTTCGACAATCACTCTTGGATTATCATTCGCCCAAATGCGGCAATTCTGCTTATTGACGAATCCACTGAGGTGAAAATGTGCCTCATCACTGAAGATGATTTTCTTCGAAAATTGATCATCTACTGTTGCCATTTCTTGCCACCATTCTGACCATTGACGACGCTTGAAATGGTCAAGAGGCTTTAGTTCTTGAGTCAATTGCACTTTGTAAGCGTGTAAATGCAAGTCTTTATGCATAATGTTCATCAACGACGAGCGTGAGAGGTGCAATTGTTGGGAACGACGACGAGTTGAGGTGGACGGCTCTTCAGCCACACTATCGCGAACAGCAGCAATATTTTCTGCAGTACGAGCTGTACGAGCATGCACTGGTGTTTTCACATCTCCTACAGACCCGGTTTGCTCAAATTTTTGCACGATTTTTCCGATTGTACGCACATTTGGACGATTAAATTGACCGAAAAAATCACGAAGTGCACGATATGCATTTTGATTTGAACGCCCATTTTCATAATAAGCCTGAATAACTTTAACGCGTTGCTCGATTGTGTATCTTTCCATGGTTCAAATTGAGTTAGTCTGAAATTGAGAAATGACAAATGAAATGCAGAAAAAAACTTGACGTTTTAGGTGTGGTTCACATTCAACATCGGCCCTTAAAATTTAACCACCCTTTACTTGTGCGCTCCATCTTGGTTGATATGCTTCTCTAAAGGGTTGTTTCTTCGGGTTAGTCCAGTTCTTAGCTGACTGCCTTCAGGTTGATTGTGATGCCCTTTTACTTGTGCATGGCACCTTAGCCCTAGGTCTGTTTTTTGTTGTTTACTAGATCAGTGACGTTGTACGCCTCGTATAATTCGTGGTTGAATCTCCTTAAGAGCTCGTTAACGCAAACGGGACCAATTATCTTACGAACAATTTTTGCTCGAAACAACCAAGGCTAGAGTCCACGCTTAAAGACCATAAAGTAGGAAGGGGACGATTTATATACGTATAAGGTATTTGGGATATGGACTGAGTTTGGAGTGGTCCTCTAAAAAAGTGGTGCCCTACGATCAAATGTCCATTGGGGTTGGACCTTACTACTCAATTGCCTTCTCAGCTTAATGATTACAGCAGCCTTATTGGATTTTATTTAAAATTTTCCTATCTGCAAGTAGATGGGGTTTTGGCTATCATAGTCTTGGTTGAATGGTTCGTTCTGCCTGTCAGCGGGATCTTCTTTGTCCTTATACAATCTGCAGAATACTTTTTCGCAGTACCGACTGTTATTTTACTACAAAGTTTTCTTCTTAATATCTACAAATTAATCTGAACTAACTACAGTATTATTGCTACAATCAAGGAGAGAAACATACACCACGCTTGCATTCGTGACTCCGCGGTCAAAAATTTGTCTTCAGCGTATCCGACAGAGATTGGCTCGATAGCCGATTGAGAGTCATCACTTTCTATTGATGGGAAGGAAATAGATGGTTTAGGGTCTGTAGTTTCAGGAATTGAGTCTAAGGGATGGGAAGCTATTTGTCTATGTCTAGCCTGTCCCCAGCCAGGAACACCGAACATTTTTCGCGGCATCACCTCTCCCCGGGGAATGACAAGCCTCCGGGAGTATAAGCTTCTCACTTCGCCGTTCGGATTCGGTAATAAACTGTAGGTCCCTTCCATTTGTGTGAAATATGTAACACGCACAACATGAATGGTTGCGAGAAGCTAGGGCTTGGCCCATCCCGAGCTGTCGCGCCAGCTATTTATTTATTTATTTAGCCTGTCCCTTTTATAAGCTTAAAGGGTAATTAGGTGTGTTAGACTCATAGGTAGGTAGGTAGGTAGAGGTGGCGGTTGTAAGAACCCAATAAGCGCTGGATGCGCCGTTTTGATACTACAACTCATTTGACCTGGTTATTTGTGGGCGTTATAGGTTGATAGACGAAGATATTTAGATCCAACATGTGGAGTTAAGTATTAGTTTACCAATCTTTTTCCTGGAAATATCTGACCTTGCTCTGGACTTCCAGCTAATATAAATAAAAATATAATTCCTGGCATTGCTTTACCAGTTTTGAGGATGTAGTGACCGAATCAATAGCTTTGATAGCGGCTTGACTGTCAATGAAGATGCCAGTGTTGTAGATGGGTGTTGGAGAATTTTTCAGCACACGGTAGGCTTCCCGGATGGCAAGGAGCTCTGCCTGGAAGACACTGGCAAAACTCGGAAGTCGAAAGGTTTTCGATATATTCAGTTTCTCTGAGAAAAAGCCTGCGCCAACACCGCAGTCCCTTTTTGAGCCTTCCGTAAAAATAGTCGTATCAAAATCCTTGATCACTTTTCTTCCCTAGTTGGAAACCTAACTGAAAAACATTTAGTGAAGTTTAACTTGGGAGTTAAGTAGTCAGTCGAGGACCCGACCATTTCGTTTGTTATTGTTTCCAGTACTTTACTTGGACCGTAGGGTCACGGTCCAGCAGCCAGCTTCTCTGACCCGTACTGCGCTGCACAATACTATTTCATTGATATGTAGGTCAAGTGGAAGTAGGTGAAGGATGACAGTAAGGGCATCCGTTGGGCATGATCTCAGTGCGCCTGTGATGCCCACACTTCCCATTCTTTGGATTTTTTTAATTCATTCAGTGTTATATTTTTTACTTAAAGCGGGCCACCAGACTATGGAGCCGTAAGTGAGAATTGGGCGTACAACGGCTGTGTGCATCCGTAGGGCTAAAGTCCCCATTTTTTATCGAAGGTTCTGTTGCAGGCTATGCTTGCCTTCCTAACGCGCTGCTCGATATTTAATTTCCAGCTAAGTTTAGGGTCGAGACTCTGTCCAGGTATTTAGCACTGGAAGATAATGTGAGTGGTTGACCGTTCAGTTTGGGGCGTGGGAAGTTTTGCAATTTGGTTTTTGGTAGTAAAGAGCATCATTTCATTTTGTCTGGATGCACCCCTAGACCACAGCTGATGGCCCAAGAGCTTACCTTATCCAGAGCGCTCTTCATGAGTTGGCTTATCACCGAGAGAAACTTTCCTGACACTAAGATTACTACGTCATCCGCGTACGTCACTACCTTAACCCTTTCCCTGTCTAATCGTAGTAGAGGAGAGATGACTTCGCCCTGTCCCTCTGTTTACGAACTTGGTCAAACTACTGGATACTGCCTGAATAATTCGGGTACTAATTGGGGACTAATAGACTCCCTTACCTCTAGCTCGGTGAGAGATTCCCGAATAGCTTCAGTGTGGACGTTGTTAAAAGCGCCTTCTATGTCTAAGAAGGTGGCAAGAGTGTTAGATCCATAGTTAGTTTTTCTCAAAGGAGTAAGATGACCACAAAAAGCTCGTATCTAAAAAGACTTATGTGCTCCTCCCCTTCGGTTAAGTGACTTCCCAGTTATTTGTTGAATGCGATGGAGTGCTGCGTTTAATGATCTGGAGCATCTCCCCTACATTAAAGGATTCGGGTGGGATCTAAGTGTGAGTTTTCACGGTCTGCTTGGAATATCCACTGTTGCTGCAACCTGCACCTGGCGATAACTTCCCCAATTTGCTTGTAGTGAACTTGTAGAGATCATCAGCCAGGAAATCCCATATTCACTGTTAAGTCCTATTGCCGTAGAGGGATCCATTTTAGTTTCAAATAGCAACGTACAAGTAATAAAATAGTTTAACTTACTCCTACGGTTGAGTTTGACGTCAATTCATATCGAAATTCTCCTCACGACACACTGTTACAAGGTCATTTTGCGTATTTCTAAGTTTCTTGTCTTGACCAAAGTTCCAATTACCTATTTTCATCACGTTTGAAAAGCAAAGAATTCAAACCACACCTCTGAACATTCTATTACACTTAACATTTAATTAGTTTACAAAATACAAAATTGACAACACGATAGTTTTCATTAAAAATAATTTATATTTATAAAAATATTTATGCTTTATAGTTTTCCCTTTGTAATAAAGTTATATCACTCGTAGTTATTTTTTTTTTAGCACGACACTCCTTACAACAATACACAGTCGTGTAGATATGTTTGGAAATTGTGTACAAGTCTTTTGGAGAATCATACAATTCCCTTCAATTAAATGCTGAGCATTATTTTTAAAATTTTTTTGTTACACATACGGCAACTAGACACAAATTTATTTTTTTTATTTTTATTTTTATTTTATTTTTATTTAGGTATTAGTTTAAGTTTAACTTAGTTTTTTTTTTCTTATTTAACAACACATAGATATGTGAACGGGGGTTAGAGTTCATAGTTTTTTTTTTTTTTTTTTTAGAAAGATTTAGCATCTATAAGTACACAATTCTTAGTCTTAACTTGTTCAAAAATTAGCACGGTTTCTTCGAAAAAAAAAAAAATAAAAATCTTCAGTGAGATATGAACGTGTAGAGCCTCCAAAGGTTCCAAAATGTTTTTAACAAGTCAAGGTCTTTTCTGGAAAAAGAAACAAAAAAATTAATTTCACGAGCCATAAGTTTGAGTCCTTGTAATCCACGAGGCAGTGGTCTGTCTCCCTTTTGTGACATCTTTTCTCCATGACCCTGTTGGACCCTTAAAATTTCACAACACGTAGCCCTCTCTGATCTAGATTTCATTATCTCTAGTCATCTCTTAATAAATAAACGTGTACATTCTAATCAGGTCCTTCGGTTTTACATATGTATGCATCTATGTACCCACCTCTCCTTTTAAAACTCCTACTATAAGAACGAACAACTTAGAATGAGTACAAGCACCGCGATGGGAAATATCGCATAGACCTGCATACGTGGACGGCAAGTTGAGATCAGATAGGTGATGTCATCCTCTTCGTGTTCGATACCATCCCGGGTGGGTACCTCGACCACCACAATCTCTTTCGACAGAAAACTGATGGGAAATGTACAGTTCGTTCTGTTGACACACCCGTGAGATGTCTCTGTTGAGTTTGAATACTGAAAGGTCGGCTTGTAAATGTCGAAAATTGCATGAATATCGTTCCGCACCAAGTCGTTGTCGCTGTAGAAAATGTAGTAATAGTAGCCGTCCTCGGTGATCTCATGCTTCGACATCATCCTGTGCGAGCCAGTCTCGAGGAAAGTCACGCTTGTACACAGCGCCGATGGAGGAAAGCCCTCAGCGAGTAGAATATTCCCGTTGTAGCAGTCGAATAGACTGTTCTCAAAGCTGGAGATCGAGTTCGACTCGCCATCTGTGTAGTTGACAGCGTTGCCCCCATGGACATACTTTCGATCGTAGACATGATCTCGTTTCTGTCGATGCTTATACAGCTGATCGTAGACCTCTTGCTTCTTCCTTTCAAAGTCAGTTTTACGTCGTTGCAGGAACTCTTGATGGCGCCGGAAGCGTGGCGAACCAGTAGTTGTTGCCTCCGATCCAGCATCCTCCTCGTCAGTCTTATTTCTGTTGGACTTTTTCAATTTTTTCACCCATGATCGTGGGCTCGTCGTAGTAGTCGTTGTAGTGGTGCTGCCCACCCCATCTTCATCATCATCTGTGTCTTCTCCACCATGATTCTCTAACTCATCCTCACTGGGATGGGTTTGATTGCGAATTTCCTGGGCTGTGTCTTCAAAGAACACTCGTACCTGCTCGTGCCCATGAGCTAAATTAGTTCCAACTTTGTTCTTGTTATGCTCCAACAGTCCACAGGTTTTAAGAGACTTTTCACCTCGCACCACCAGGATACGAGAGCCGTCATAGCGTGAACAAAACTTGAGATAAACTTTGGCACCTTTGAGGAGATAAAAGCCCCAGTATTCGAGGGTATCGTCCGGTAGAGTCATTGATTTTTTAAGGCGAATATGTTTGCGATTTGTCGAGATCTCAGGCTTATTGCGCAACTGAAAGGCATTGAAGTGGGTGCTCATTCGGAGAGAGTGCTGTTCACAGAAGACAGATGAGATACCATCACGGATTTCTATGATGTCTGATTCGGCGACGGGATAGACGACATCAGCGAAGACAGCCTTTCGCAGGTAGAGCGGGATAATGATGAGAATGGCCGGTAGGATGACGATGAGGAGGCAAAATACTATCACCCGTTTGACGCCATGCATTTTGTGGGTCTCTGCAATGAAAAGAGGAGAAATGTGGTTAAAAATTTATTCGTTGTAACTTTTTTCATCTAAAGATGGCGCCACAAGCCTGCTTAAATTTTGCTAAAGTGGTCTTCTAGAGAGGTTCACCTAACATCCAATGAGTTTGAACTCAGTGAAAGACTGTTAATCTCGCCGGCAACTGTTGGAAATACAGGGAAGGATGAACGATTTGTTCCCAAATCGCACTCGGCTCTGCGTAGGATTTTCAGAGCTAGAAATCTGATGTGATCGGAAAAAATCATTAGAATTCTGAGCCAGTGTTCTGATCATCCGTGGATGTGTAGATCAGAAGACCAAACGATTTGAATGTTTCGAGCTTCGATGATCGACAGGCTGTGTAGATCAGTGTATTTTTACCTATCGACTGGAGTGTTTCGATCTCCTACGATGATCGATACAGATCAGTGTTTTGATTTTCCATTAATGCGCCGATCTATGGAATAAAGTGTTTCGAACTCCTACAGATGTAAAGATCACTACAACTCTTGATCAATGATCATGACGACGATGAATAGAAGTCACATAAGTGACATCAATTACAATGGAAGCAAGACTTAGATGAGTATCTGAAGAACAGTCGATCCGTAGAGTTAGACACTATCATCGTCATCACCATTAGGCGTGTTTTTTTGAAACCTAGCTAGCCAGTCGTTCATTTAGACGATTCCCAGCCAGCCAAACCCAGTAGATTTTTTATACCATCAAGTTGGTACGTGCGACTTCGTTCCTATGACATCCAGCGCTGCCAGCGCTGCCACGATCGTAGCATGCTTATCTGTTTGAAAGATGTCACTGTGTACAGTGTACACGTCACTCTTTCAGAGCAACAAGATGCTAATTTTGCTTTAGCTGCTTCATACACCTACTCTACTCTATTTGACTTTCATCTGAACAGAAACTGGCTCTAGATAAACAATGTTCTGCTTTTTTTTTCGACCGATCATGAATAGACGCAAGTGGAGTGGAGTGAAGTAAGTGGAGTCAATGCTATAAGTGAAAAGCAAAGCGGTTCTACTTCGTGTAGATTAAAGGAATTCCCCACCAATTTACCTTCAAAATAATAATCCGTCGCTTGCATGATTACAGACAGTAACTTATCACTCAATTCTAGAAAAACAGACACAATATCAAAAGAAAAACCTTTCAAACGATCACCACCGATTACGAAAAGATCACCGATCACTTGAATCCTTTGATTCTGGCGCAACGTTTGCCGTAAAAATCTATTTAAAAACTTTCCAGAGCACGATTAACCCGTCTGACTGATAACAAATGAAGAAAAAATGCAACTAGTTGTGCCATCCGTCGATGATCGATCACTTAGCCGGTTAGACAACCCTCGATCGGCTGAGACGTCCAAGATTTCAGTTTTTATTTTCAGACTTATTTACAATTGATCTTATCGGCTTGTTATCACTTGGCGCTGATATTGGTTCCGAAAACAAAGTTGCTTTGCAAATTGTCGACTCGAATAAATACAACAACGTTGTGTGCGGTGGAACTTTTAACTTATTGAGTACGAAATAGAATCTGAATCACGGAGGTGGTTGGAGTAAAGGGCTGGATTAAAATGTGGGCAAGACAAAAAGCGTTTGTCATCTGTGTCATCAACGCGGCGAAGGTGATTTGATTAGAATGTGATGGGTGATAGGAGAACAATGAGAGTAATTCACGTGTTTAGGCGGAGCAAGAAACAAATACAGGGGATTTAAAAACTTGGTGAATGTGGCTTTGTCATATGTTGGCCATAGCTGGTTAGATATTTCCTAGGTGGCTAATAAGTTTCACTTTGCAGGTTAATAAATAAATAGCTGGCGCGACAGTTCGGAGTGAGCCAAGGCCTAGCTTCTCGAAACTATTCATGTAGTGCGTGTTACATTTTTCGCACGAATGGACGGGACCTACAATTTATTGACGACTCCGAACAGCGAAGTGAGAAGCTCTTTCATGACAGATTATACTCCCGGAGGCTTGTCATTCCCCGACGAGAGGCGGTGAGGCGAAAAATGTTTGGTGTTCCTGGCTGGGGCTTGAACCCACGCCGCTTGGTCAGCAGTCCAACGCACTATATTGATAGTGTTGATGATAATTGAGCGAAAAACGCCGCTTTGATCGAAGAGTCTTATTGGTTGCCTAGTCCACCGCACGGGCCGTCAACCCCTGCAAGTTTGCTAAACTTAAGCTGAGATGCTGAATTTTTTTCTTCCTGATTGGATAGGCGAGAGTGTAGGCTGGCATCGTCTTGGTTGAATGCTTCACCCTGGTCACAGTAGAATTTTAATAGTTGTCGTCGTTATAGGCTGACCCTTGTTTGTGTGACCTTGGCATAATTTTACTCTGTGGAACCCTCATTCCCCATTGTAAACATAGAAATTTACAAAAGCGCGCTTCTCATGGTCCTCCCTTTTCCTGAGAAGTTGGCGTTTGTCCCTTTTCTTCTGCTCGTTCTTTTATGCAGCGCCGCTCTGTATGCCTCCTATTTCGCTGTGGTTTTAAGGACCTTAATCTTGAATAGCGCGCGCTCGAGAAAATAAAGAGATGTTATTGCAGAAATGAGGTTCGGAAGTTTTACCAAAGGGTAAACTGAAGTTGTCAAGGCTTAAGAGCCTGAACCTAAGCCTGCAAGTATGAACAAGGCAACATCGTAGTAGAATCGCAGTCGATGCTGAGGATATGGAAGAACTATTTCTGCAGACTGCAGACAAAGCGGCAGCCGATGACTTGGTAAGGAGCATGCACCAACTCATTTGTAAAATTTGGTCGGAGGAAAGTATGCCCGATGAATGGAACCTCAGCATCGTTTGCCTGATCCTCAACAAAGAAGACCATCTCCCTAACATCGCCTACAAGATCTTATCTGCTGTGTTGTGAGCGCCTGAAGTCGTTCGTCAACAACTTAATCGGTCCATATCAGTGTGGCTTCAGACCCAAAAAGTCCACCATAGACCCAATACTTAGCAGCAAATCTTGGAGAAAACAAAGGAACTTCAAGTCGACACCCACCACCTTTTTATCTATTTTAAGGCCGCGTATGACAGCATCTATAGACACAAGCTATATAGAGCCATGTCTTGTTTTGGCATCTCTGCCAAACTGGCTGGTTTGTGGAGGATGACGATGGAGAATGCACGCTACTCCATCAAGGTCGGTCAAGATCTCATCGAGATCTTTGATGCCAAAAAAGGATTTATACAAACCGACGCGCTGTCATGCGACTTCTTCAATATGGTTTTCGAAAGAGTTGTGCAAAACTCACGCGCCGACACCAGAGGGACAATTTTTCAAAAGTTCGTCCAATTACTCGCATACGCCGACGATAATAACATAATCGGAAGAACGCAGCGTGATGTCACTGGTGCGTTCGTGAGTACTGAGACGAAGGCGGCGAAGATGGGTTTACAGACAATGACACCAGCAGCGCTGAGATTAAACGAAGAATAACTCTTGCCAATCACTGTTTCTTTGGGCTAAGAAGGCATTTGACTAGCAAAGCCCTCTCTCGAACGACGAAAGTGACCTCTTATAAGACCTTAATCATCCCAGTCCTGCACTATGGCGCAGAGGCATGGGCTCTGTCAAAAGCGGATAAGGTTGTTGCGAGCAGAAAATTCTTCGGGTGATTTTGGGTCCGGTCTGCATAAACGGTGAATGGAGGAGGAGATACAATGTACGGGGCTGTACAGCGACATCGACTTAGACAGAAGTGTGAAGCTCCAACGACTGAGGTGGCTAGGTCATGTAGAGCGGATGGACATCAATGCTCCGGCCTGGAAAGTCTTCGAATCCACACCCGAGGGACGGAGTAGTAGAGGAAGGCCGCGACTCAGGTAGCACACGCAAGTGATAGGGGACCAAATTGGCGTGCGAAACTGGAGGCAGCTGGCTAAAGATCGAGCTGCCTAGAGACGCTTGTTGGTTGAGGCCCAGGTCCATCCCGGACTGTAGCGCCACCTTAAGTAAGTAAGTAATCCTACGAGTCAACGACGGGTCTTTACTTTCCAGTTGTTATCTGTAGGCGGAGGAGATAACCCAATGCCGTCATCAAACCGTAGGCCCGTATTTGGGGTGTTTGTTACAGTTGCGGTTCACTGGTCCACAAACCTACAGATATCTTTTCTGTTTGTGGTGTAGGTGGCTCACCATTTGCAATTTTCAAAGAAATGCCCAGACGATGCCGTGATAGGGCTCACTAACAGAGCTTCACGATGTTCGGCTTCAGAGGCTTTTTTTTGTCATTTAGCGAACCAATATCTATCGAAAGCTGCTACCCTAGTTTTGTACCACAATTCACTCGATTAATCGAAAACTTGTTTTCAAAAAGATCCCAAGTATACATAGCTTAGTCGGTAAAACATGACGACTGCCTCAATTATTTGTTAAGCTACTAAATGCATATTATTTCTAAAAAAAAACCCTTTGCCTCCATTCACTGAGGTATCTACCTACACCTAGCAAATAACAATCTTATGCAAAATTTCTCGGTTCTAATCAATATTGATTTCAAATGAAAGCTATTTACCAACGACTTAACGAAGAACTATCGAACTATGTATGCAAATTACTGATGTAAATGTTTGCTTTACTAGTCACAGTAGGTTGTGATCATCGTAGAGACCGAGACAATGAATCGAACAAATCACGTTTTTAATTATACATTCTACGTTTGAAGTTTTCTGATCATAACTTTGGTGTCATATTTTGAATAGGCTTGATTATGCTTAGACAGTCTGCGGCCAATAAATAGGCGATTGGCAATGCAAAAGTCCACATGTCTTTCATCATTGTCATTTCGTTATTCGAGGTCGAGAGCTCTCACCACGTCCTAAGTTTTCAGTGTTTTCGCTAGTGACATGCCATGCGAATTTTGATATAGAATCCTTCAACCTGAAACCTGAAATTTTTGTCTACAAGGCCATTGTCGTGTCATAAATTCTTTTAACTCGTTTTATCAACAAGCTGTAGTCTATGACCACTTGTAAAGCCCTGTCAGACTTCGCGTGAATCTGTCATTCATAATGACTTGACTCGGGACTGTTTTTCTTTTTCCCAAACAAATATTTGTGTCATAAATAGAAAACGTGAGAGATAAGATAAATAGACCAAGAGGTTAACGCATAGCAGCTATCTTATCTTTTGTTTCGATAAAACTATTTGTTAGCGTTTGTAACTGAACTGAAAATTTGTGTCCAGCACTTCACGTGATTTCTTCATATCGTCTTCCATTTCGATGATGGACAATCGATGTCGATTGCGTTGTCCTATACGTAATTATCACGTGAATAATTTAAGTTGATTCGAAGGTGTGAGAATCGACAAGAAGGGAAAATTCATTAAATTGTTGTTTAAACGATTTCGTGTACTCCCAAGCTATTCATATTCGTGCTAGACAACAGATAATCAGGGAAATTACATCCTAATTAGTGTTTAGACGTTTGGAAGGTCATTTTAGTCGGTCGATGGCCACATTTATCGAGTTAAGTTGTATAGTTTTGTAGGTATTTCCTCTGTGTAGGTTTAGGTAGTATATGTGACGAAATCATCGGTCCTACTGCATATGGTCTCACAGCTTCGTTGCCAGGCATATTTTATTCAGAAAAAATGTTAATCATACGCACGAGTATAACTCTGAAATTAGGGCACCGAAATCCACCAAAAAAACGCGAAAAGAAAAACTATCTCACGTCGCTTTGTTGCTATTCCTTGTTTACATTTTTTGCATTTTATTTCCGTACAACGACTTCAAATAAAATACATACCAACGAAAACGTGTTTTGCAATCAGCTGCTGGTCCGGAGCTGAATGAAAGGCAGAAAGGGAATTCCAACTTCCCTTCAAGTGGCAACAAAAGAGACGTAAATCCAAAGCAAACACCAAAAGAAAGAACAAAAAATCGACAAAAAGTAGACACAAACAAAAGCGCGGAAGGTCATCCATATTCCACACACGATAGCACACCCAACTCAAGAACAACATTCTGCGAACAGTTCCAAATATTTACGCTTTTTTTGTTGTTGTCTGGCAGTTGCATGTCAAAAGAATGCACAACAAAAAATTGAATAAAAAATTTGCAACAAAATAGATACAACGGATACGAATGTATTTATGTACCACCACTAACCATCGTTTTTGACTTACACTTTTGACAGACTTAACGACGATTGCACTTGCACTTGTCAGACATGCTATATGTACACATGTATTTTTGCACTAAATTGGATTTTCTCGTTGAATTAATTTAATTTTAATGCCAAAACCACGTCGTCGCCACGTCGTTAGCACACATCGGGCGGGCGCGGGGTTAATGCCAATCAAAGAAGGAAACTATCTGCACCACCTCCACCACTTGTCACGTTCAAACTACTCGTATCTCACGACTAAATGTTCTGATTTTCTTTATCAGAAATTTATTGCACAAGTAGATGTCACTCTCTTCCACGCACCGATAACAAAATCAGAACAAAAAGAAAATTTATAAATTCCGGATGAACCGAACCGAGGCAAGGAAATATTGTGCACTGCACACTCGACCCGCGTGTACGTTGATTGTGTGATGCATATGTACGTAATTATGAGCATTTTTTGTCAGATGGTTGTGCTTTTCCCTTTTGCCCAGAATAAGAACGTGGGTGGGAGGAGGAATAGAGAAATGGAGAAATGTCAAAAAACAGCTGGGGCAACAGATGGTGGTTGGGGTTTCCTCAGATGTCAGTTCTGTGGTTGGGTTTTGCTGTTTCTCATTGCACGTTTGGGATATTTTGGGGAAATTTGTCAAATTTTGGTTTGCACATTCGGTGGGTTTGAGGATTGGGTGTGGTAAAAAAGAAAAAAAAAAAAGAAGTGTGGTTAGTTTTGAGTCGACTTGAGGGTAGAGTAAGGTTTGGTATATGGGTTGGCGAGCGCATGCTTATTAGATAAAAATAGAATCAGATTGCTTCCAATAATTGATTATCCGACCCAGCTTTTGTATACAAAAAATTAAAAAGTCTCAACCTAGGTTAAGCGTGCGATAATTGACTGTATACTCTCCCATCAACCCAGTTTCAAGTGCAGAACTAGTCCAGAAAAATTCAAGCGGAATAGAATTGTGTCGAATCAGAAATTATTTTGCATATAAAAGTAGATTAAGTTGCCCTCCTTTTTGATTCTCATTGTTTCAAATTGGGTAAATTTAAAACCTAAGTTTTCGTGATTGAAAATTGTTTCTTCGGAAACGAAAACAAAAATGAGAGTAGGCAATTCGTGAAGAGTAGATGTTGGTAATAATTCTGCTTTTTTAAATTAAAGGAGGCGAATAAAGATTTAGCAGAGCTACGGTCAGGAAAAGAGCGCATGGAAGTGGACTTTCGCTTCAAATTAAATCAGAGGTGGATATGGCATTATGTATGTATTTGCTTTGCGCAACATTCTCCACATGGGCTAGTGGTGACCATTATTAGTGGGAAAAAATATAAGGCGGTATAAATAGGTTAAGCGGCCTTCATGGCAATAAGTTCTCGAGTGACATCACAGATCTGCAAACAAGGTGTTCTGGCAGATCATCCGCCGTCTCAGAGGAAGGAAGTTTAATATCATCGAAGGAGTCAAATCCAAAGATGGTGTACTTCTTTCCGATGAGAAGGACATCTTGCGCAGATGGGGCAAGCACTTTTCGGAGCTGCTCAATCCCGAACAGGCCACTGAGGATGCCAGACCTAGGGTTTTGAGTAGGGCGGAGAATAGTTCCACTGTAGAGGAGGCGACTTTGGCGATTACAGCGCTAAAAGTCGGCAAATCTGCTGGTGTGGATGAAATCCGGTCAAAAATGCTCAAGGCTTTGGGTAAAGAGGGAGTGAAGTGGCTTTATCGTGTCATTAAAGTGGCCTGGGAATACGGTGAAACACTTAGCGATTGGCAAACTGGGGTGATTGTTCCTCTTTTCAAAAAACGGGATAAGAGGGATTGCTCGAGGTAAACTCTGGAGTGTATTGCAGGAGTATGGGATTGACGGTTGTCTTCTGAGGGCCATTCAATCTCTGTACACTAACTGTAAGAGCTGTGTTCGGGTGAACGGCGCTAAGTCGATACCTTTCACTCTGGGTGTTGGACTTCGCCAGGGGTGCGTTCTGTGATCTCGCTGGGATGATGTGTTTATGGATGGGATGTTACAGCGCAGCCTTGCCGAGGAACGATTCAAATTCGGAGACTTAAGGATAAGTCATTTGCTTTTCGCTGATGACTTGGTCATCCTTACGTCCACCCAGACCGAACTTCAGCGCGAACTAAATAGTTGTCGTCTTTGTTGAAGCTGGGATGAAGGTAAACGTGAACAAATAAGAGGTAACGGTAATTTCCCCAACACCTGTTCAATGCACTCTGGATGTTAGTGGAGTCCCATTGAAACAGGTGGAGAAGTTTTAGTATCTCGGGGTCTTATTCATGAGGTACGAGCAATACTTGTAGGATTGATCAGGCTAGAGCAATTTTGAAACAGCTTGGTCAATCTGTTGTCAGGAGGGCCGTACTTGGCTTCGGAGCTAAGTTATCGGTCTCCAATTCGGTGTTCGTTCCGACCCTCACCTATGGTCACGAGGTTTGGGTAATGACCGAAAGAATAAGATCGTGGATACAAGTTGCCGAAATGAGATTTCTTCTTGTATTGCTGGGGTAAACTCGATAATACCAGAATAGGCGAGGCACTCAATGTCGAGCAGCTACTTCTTCGAGCGGAAAGGTCCATACTTCGATGGCACGTTGAGCGCATGTCCCTAACTCGGCTTTCGAGACGTGCCATCGCGTACGCGTCCCCTGGGTAGGCCTAGGATGAGATGGCTGGACCAAGTCCGAAATCTCAGCTCTACCCGTATGGGGATCGCCGCAGATGATTTAGTGTCGATGGCGGAAGATCGGGAAATGTGGAGAGTCCACTTAAGCACCCTAACTTCGCAACCCTCATAGTGGATAAGCGGGCCATTCTGAAAATGTATGTATGTGTGTTTCTCAAAAGCCTTACTTAAGTCTGTGGAGACCAGGATTATGCTCATACTCCAAGGCACACTTTGCACTTTACAACGGTAAAAATGATAAGTCGTTTTCTCAGGCAGATATGGAACCGATTTTGTGAAACAGGCAAAGATTTCAGTGGAGAACATCTCAAGAGCGTGGTTAGTGGGTATAAGTGTGGAGATGGTTCCTACTTCAGTAGGTTCCCTCAAAACTTGTCTCTTTAAAATTAAAACAATTGGAATGTCCTGAAAGCAGTCTTTGCATACGTTATCGGATAAAAAATACGGATCTGAGGCGGGTGTATCCGGTCTGGCATCTGGCCATGGACTATATTGTATAGAATACGTGAGGGGGTCGGAGCATCTGCGTCTGTAGCGATACCCGGGCTGCATTTAAGGCCTTGCTCAACCACTTAACCAATTCCAAAATAGTTGTAGAATGCAAGAACTCTCCGAACTCGATCGTAAGGCTGAACTCTTTGACTCTTGTCTGGGTTTCAGGTCACCTAGGAACCTCTGGATATGAGATCTTCGATGAGGTTGCTAGACAGGGTTCAAAGGATAATTTCTCGGGAATTGACCTGCTATAGGCCATATCGCGTCTTCGGCCAGGGCTGTGGTGAGTGGTGATACTGTAAGCTCCTCATAATTAAAGCGCATTCTCTGCTCTCTCCGAAAGTCAAAAAAATTACAGTAAAATGAAAAAAAACTGGGTCTTCCTTCCTGGTACAATGATCAGTTGCGTCTGAGTGCTCCAGTGAAAAAAAAAGAGGGAAAAATAAGATCAAGTTTTCTGTTCAGGTTATTACGGGTGCCACTTGTCACTGCCTTAATAGATGAGGGACTAGACTCAAAGTGGGACTCATCTCCTAATTGCATATGTACATATATTGTAGGCAGCAAAAATCCCCCCAGGGAGTCTCCCGATGGACACATTTTTGGTGGGACTTTGCCACAAAAATTTAGTTGAGAACGAAAGTTCGCGAAGATTGAAGAAGAGTCTTAGAACTTCAATCTTTTTTGGTGCATTGGTAAATTATTGAATAGTAATGGCGGTAGTATTATAACATATGTCCCAGCCAATAACTTTGACAAAGAAACCGATGTCGATGCCATTCCACAATGTCATCCATAAAATTGACGGTTCGAACTGCATCAAACTGGATCAGAGTTACAATCCCCATAAGTGCTCGGTGCAATAAATAAGGTCTGAAACACGCCACTAGTAATTGATAAAAATTTTAAAAATTTCGGCTGAAATGATAAAATTGGGCCAAACATCGTATCGCAAATTTTGTCAGATATACATATCTTGTGATACCTAGTTGAAAGTGGCAAAAATTGATAAACAAGTTTCAATGGAAATTACTTTGTGGAAGTCTGTTTATATTTTAAAGAGAATACAGTGTTAGAGTTCTTTCGAGGAGAAGGGCGTGGCCCTTAAATAGAGATTAAAAAAAGCAAGGAAATCCATCGAAATTATCGACGTTGCTCAATGGTTAGTGCATTGGACTGCTGTGCGAGCGTCGTGGGTTCAAGCCCCAGCCATGTCCACCGAATATTTTTCCCGGCAACACCTCTCGTTGCGGAATGAAGGAGCTTCTCAATTCGCCGTTCAGACTCGGCAATATGTAAACTGTAGGTCCCCTTCATTCGTGCGAAAAATGTAACGCGCACAACATTAATAGTTGCGACAAGCTAGGCCTTGGCTCATCCCGAGCTGTCGCGCCGCCTATTTATTTATTTAAGATCACAAGATGTGATGTGATGATGAACGCTTAATTTAACCTCATGAAGAACGTGCTGCAAAGTATAACAACAAAGGTGTCTTCTACAGAAATCTTTGCGCCTCTGCAATTTCGTGTCTTTCCTGGAATTTTGTCTCCCATTTAGCATTTCTCTTTCCTGCGTCAGTGTTATCTCCCGACACGAGTCTAAATGTCTCGTTTGATTTGAAAGTAAATCCATAAAATCATAATCATAAAGCCTCAGTTAAATTTGAATATAAAAAACAAGCTTCTGGACAAAGTGTTTAGACACCATGACGTACATACATAACCAGATTAGTCATTCTTGCTTCTCAGAAGGCTAATTCAATTGCCTATCTAATCGCGAATTTGTTTTTACCGCATGCAAATATTATTTGCTGGCTCTGTGTACATGGATATTTCATTATGAATTTACTTTAATGACGAGACATAAATTCACATCGTCTAGTTATCATGACAGCGCATATAGTCAGTTAAAATTATTATTTTGACGTTCTAAGATAAGTTGAGGCAATTTTGGCGATAGAAAAATATTTTTTTTTTCGCATGTAATTGGATTTGTTATTCGTATTTACAAGCCATTGTAAATCATCAATCATTGTTGATATAGAAACCAGCGTCGATACTGTGGGAAGAGATTTATGATCTTTTCTTATCAGGCAATGTCTTAACTACGTGGTTTGAATAGGCAACGTCGCTAGTCTACATAACAGACACCTGTTCAGCAAATTCAGGCTCTATGGGGGCGGGGGCCTCCTACCTGTATCAACTGAAGTTAGCATTTCGGCTATCTTTTGTGCTTGTCAGGTTGGTGATGTCTTTGTAAACATTGAAAGGAATTGACCGTATCAATGGGTACTACAGATACTAGACTGTCAAGACCAGACATTGAATTTCCGTCCCAGGTTGAAAAACCTGGTGTGGTACCCTCTGTTCAAAGTATTTCTGTAGAAAGTATCTCTTTGTTCAAGCTAAAGACAGCGCAGGGCTTGTCAAATCTGAACTTCTGACGAATTTGCTCTCGTAAAAATGTCACACTGCATCGTCATTTTTGACACCTCCATATCCAAACAATTCACTAAAGTCTTCCAAAACATATCCAAACTCATACTAACCTCCTCTGTGCAAGTCCGGCATAGAATAATAGTAATCCGCTAGATAGTAATGCCGATATCCCAACCGAGTGTTGATTTTTTGAACTTTTTTGTCCACCATGGTGCTGCCTTTTCAATGTCAATGTCAGCGTCGAATCGAAACTTTTAAAACGCGTGTTTGGAAAATCTGATCACAACAAAAACTGAATACAAACTGATCACCCTGACAGTGTGGTGATTCTGGTCATCACTCGACAAGGAATGAAACAAGAAACCCCGATGGGAATAACAAAAAACAATAAAATCAAAACTGCTGATAGTGCGGCGTTGATAAGGATACACAGAGGTGCTAACTACTCTGTCTGATCGCGTTTGGAAGATAAGTCACCAAGATAATGCGAGGCATGGCAAAGACACATGCTTCTTTATCGTTCATTCGGGTATTGATGGCTGAGTGGCAGCAGCAGACTTCCCACTAATCGCTACTAGACGAGAAACAGAAGCTATATGTATGTCCTACGCCTTTTTTTTGGGGGCAAAGTGATAAGCGGTTGATTGGCTTCAGCTATTTTTGAACTGGGTTTAGTTTTAAATTTAGAAATTGAATAGAGCTTTGCTTGGGTTCCTTATTTATAGGAGTTTTAAAACATCCTTCGATGTGCATGTCTAAGTCCCTCCTTACCCTTAACATCTCGATTCGTCATGCCATCAGAACTCATCGTACTCGTATGCTTTTCCACTTAAGAACAGTGCAAGATTTTACACCTTTTGTGGTAGAGCTGGAACTTGAGACAGCATTGCGCTGCTGTCAGTACGTCCTTAAACCATGAGCAGTAGCCGCCTCCAGCTCCAGCGCCATTTTTTTTAAGATGGCCTCTGAAATATTAACGTTTTAGTCAAGAATCAGCGTCAGTCTTCTTAGCATCGCCTATAAGATCTTATCTACCGTGTTGTGTGAGCGCCTGAAGCCCTTCGTCAACAACCTGATCGGTCCATATCAGTGTGGCTGCAGGCCAGGAAAGTCCACCACCGACCAAATATGTACACTGCGGCCGATTTTAGAAGAAACCCAGGACCTTCATATCGATACCCACCGCCTTTTCATCGATTTAAAGAGCGCGTATGACAGCATCTATAGAGACGAGCTGTACAGAGCAATGTCTAGATTTGACGTCCCTGCCAGACTCGTCCGTTTGTGCAGGATGACGATGAAGAATGAACGCTGCTCCATCAAGGTCGGTAATGACTTCACCGAGACGTTTGATGCCAAAACAGGATTTAGACAAGGCGACGCGCTGGCATGCGACTTCTTCTTGAAATAATAGTGCAGAACTCGCGCCCCAACACCAGAGGCACAGTCTTTCAAAAGTCCGTCCAATTACTCGGATACGCAGACGATATTGACATAATTGGCAGAACGCAGCGTGATGTCACTGGTGCGTTCGTTAGAATTGAAAAGGCGGCGGCGAAGATGGGTTTGGCGGTCAATGAGGGCAAGACCGAGTATATGCTGTCAAAAAGAAAGGACACTCAACATCGACGTCTTGGACATAACGTCTCTAAAGACAGTTATCACTTTGAGGTAGTTAAGGATTTTGTCTACCCAGGCTCCGCTATAAATTCAGACAACGACACCAGCGCTGAGATCAAACGAAGAATAACTCTTACTAATCGCTGTTTCTTTGGGCTAAATAGGCAATTGAGTAGCAAAGCTCTCTCTTGAACGACTAGAGTGACCCTGAATAAGTCCTGTTCTATGGCGCAGAGGCATGGACTCCGTCAAAAGCGAATGAGGTTGCTCTTGGCCGTTTCGAGAGGAAAATTCTTCGGGTGATTTTCGGTCCCGTCTGTATAGACGGTGAGTGGAGGAGGAGATACAACGACGAACTGTACGGGCTGTAGAGCGAAATCGGCTTAGCCAGAGTGAGGGTCCAACGACTGAGATGGCTGAGTTATGTAGAGCGGATGGATACCAATGCTCCGACCCGGAAAAATCTTCGAATCCACACCCGAGGGACGGCGCAGTAGAGGAACTTAATCAACTTTATCAACTTGGCGTGCGAAATTGGAGGCAACTGGCTAAAGATCGAGCTGGCTGGAGACGCTTGTTGGTTGATGCCCATGTCCATCCCGGACTGTAGCATCACCTTAAGTAAGTATAAGAAAACATAACAAGGATTGTTCCACTAGTATTTGTTTATGAGTCTGTTGCGCACCTGCCCTAACCCTTTTGGCAGCTACTTTTTAGATGGACTGGAAGAAGTAGCTGTTTTTTTCAGCTTGGACACTGGTTCCTTCTGAGCTCTCAAGAGTCTACAGAAGTTTCCTTACACCAGAGGTGGTAGAGACCCTAGGACCCACAAGGGAAACAAGACATGAAAACAAAGAAATTGAGGTGGGCAGGAAGACAAGATTTACATAATATTCGGTATCTTCTGAGACTTCTATCTCTATCCGGATGCTTCTAACTCAGCGGTTTTTTTGCTATGTTTTCAGGGTTCCCGCTTAACTATCTTAACCTAGCTATGCCTTGAAAAAGTCTTATCCCATCCTTTTCCGTTCATCGGAGATCTTGGCAAGGTTATTACTTACCCTGATGGAGGAGTGCATTAGCCGAACTAGTTTGGTGGAAGTAGATAAGGAAACCTTGACCCCCGTATAGCTCATCTCTTCTCTTATAGGCTTTGGTATTTTTTCGGGTCTACCGCAGTTCATATTTTTGATCGATTTGACGTTTTCCTAGCCCTGAATCGCACCCGTATGAATTAAGGACGCGATAAGGTTAAATTTCAACCATTTGCACGACATCTCCCAATGCTGTGGTTACTTCACAAGATTGACCGTTAGCTCCAACTTCAGGGCC
Organism: Matsumyia berberina; assembly: GCA_917880715.2. NCBI lineage: Eukaryota > Metazoa > Arthropoda > Insecta > Diptera > Syrphidae > Matsumyia > Matsumyia berberina. The sequence goes on along the minus strand of OU862870.1, from coordinate 75,475,165 downwards.
TTCTTTAAGGATTCTTTCAAACTTTCTTTATTCACCCCAATTTTGTTGTACCCAGTTTCGGATAATGTCTGATGTATCTCACTCGCATGAACTGTGAGGGTGAACAGAATTTTCTTCAGGCCTCACTGTCGTATGAAGGATGTAAGGAAAGTGGTGATTGTTAGATTATCACCGAGTTCTTTATGCATGAAGTGCTTCAGGTCCCGTATTCACAAAAAATCGTAATCGCAGGATCTACTTTCGTATTCTCGCTTAAGCTGGGCACCGTCATGGAAACTATTCGAGGTCCTCTTCTGCTTCCTCGTAGTTCTTGAAGTACGCTACGGCAGTGAGCCCTAATTTGCTTGAGCTAAGGTTGTAGTCTTAGCCTTATAGGTAGCCTCGTCATCCAGCACTATGTAACTCCCCGTGTTAGCTCGCTATTTCGATCCAAACTGCAGTAATCAACCCCAGTGTCGATCAAATGATATAACTTCATATTAGCTGCGGAATAAGTACAAAAAGTGGGAGGCTATTTTCGACTGCTTGTAATCGTTCCTATCTGGATTCAACCAAGCCCATGGATGGTTGAAACACACCCGTAAAAGTTATATTTGTACGTCAAACTTTTGCTTTTAGATTTTATACGACACTTTGCGAAGTAAACAAACGTGTTCTTATCTATCTAAAGTACCATGTTACGCGACGAGGCTTATCTGGTAAATATATATATTTAATGACACGTTTATTATACATTAAAAATTAATAACGTAAAAATGGTTTCACATGTTTCCGCTTCGAGCTTTAAAGGGCTTGGTGGTGCCCTCACGTTGTTATCAGACAAGTATGTATCTTATCATCCATGTCATTCAATTTGAAATGGTTTTTGACAAACAATTTCGCACGCCATGTTGCTTTCCAGTTGCGTGCGCCACTTGATCGTGGTCTTCCTCTTCTGCCTCAGTCGTAGATTTTAAGATTTTTTGAGCCGCAGGGCTGGGATTTATTTGCTTTGCCGATTGTCTCAGTCATCTTAGTCGTTGTATTTGAGTTTTTGTGATTAGAACTTGGTTCTCCTCCATTCATCATCTATGCAAGCGGGACCAAAGATCACACGAAGGACACTCGAAACAACCGAGGGCGACTTCATCCGATCTTGACAAAGTTTATGCCTCAAGAAAAGCGCAGGACTGAGGTCATAATGGTCTAAGGTAAACTAAGTTGCACGCGAGAGGACTTTTCTTTTCAGTTGTCTTCTTAGTCCAAAGAAACAGTGATTGACAAGAATTATGTTTTGTTTGCCTAAAGTAACTTTCAATCCGAGACGTCGTTGTTGGCACTCCTGACATTGACAGCCTACTGACCTGACCTAACTCTAACGTTAGGGACTCTGTTTATGCAGATTTTGCTTGTAATGTCATTTCTATAGGCAAGTTGTTGTACAGATTTCTGGAAGACAGTGTCTCTGGTGTTGCCTGATGATATGAAACGATCGCAGTTCTTCAAAGGGCAAAGTATGCTGAGATTCCATTCATCGGTAACATTTTCGTCCAAGCATACTTAATTAGGGAGTGACCCTGAAGCTTATTAAAACCTCTTTTAGGGTCTCGTTTGCTAAACACCACGAGATTTACTGGAAAAGCTAGCAAACCTGCAGAGCGGCCAAATCCATGATAGAGCGCTCCTGCTGTTGTCTAGCAAGAATGACGTTTAATCTTGGCAGGAGGCTACTAACACTCATGGTCGCCCTGTACACTGGACACATGAACCTGAAGAAACATGCACACAGACTGGGATTTGTTCCATCAAGTGCCCGGGATATGAGAAGGAGGAGGGGAGCCTCGAAAACTACCTCTGCGATTGCCCCGCCACAGGGGCGCTAAGGCACAAAAGTCTGGAAAAACATATTCTGCCCGTGCTAAGCTCTCTTAGGCATTTTAGAAAACCCTGAAGTTGCCTGGATATACAGGTTGTTTCTCGGATCTGTAAGTCCCATACGACTCTCTATACAGTCGGTACATACTACACAGGGAGATCGATGGGGTTTATTCTATTGGTTCAGAAATTATAATAAGTATCTGCCACTTGTAGGGCTCACCGTCTCTGTACTGCGGCTATCCGCTTCCTATCCTTTTTTTTTATCTAAGTGAAACGTCCCAGATATCGCAGTCATATAGGAGCATGGCATGTTTAATCGAGATGAAAAGCGTTTCCCATTCCTGGTGGACAGAGGTAACAACATCGTCGCGGACGTACACCTACAGTACTTCCCACATCCGATAGCTTCGAAAGCACTTTGTTAAACAATAAAGGAGCCGATGCAAACGTTCAACATATTCTTTTCTTTAAACTCGAATACTGTTATTACAAAGTGTAAACTATTAATTTATTTTTTATATAGTTTATGTATATTTTTTTTTCTAACAAAGAAACAAACAAAATTGTAACAAGATTTTGTTTAGAACTAACTTCAAGTTACTACACTAGTTTTTGTTTTAGTACTACAAGTGTAATATCTACTTGTATCCATGTATCTAAAAGTGGTCCATTGCTTTTAAATAATAAAAAAAAAATTAAATAAGTGTTTTAGGTGTCTAAAAGCAAAATCTAGTCTGCGTAAGCCACGTTGAAGAATGCCCAAAAAAAAATACACTTTTTGAGAACCTTCATAAGTTAGCAGACTGTTAATGGTGACCACATTTTTTTAGAATAGTCTACATCTTTTTTTTTTTTTCATTTAATTTAATTAACATCTTAACTATTACTTAAGTTTATTTTTAAATTCTATATTTGGTTTTAATATGTCGGTTTCATTGTGGTCTTGGCACATAGCCAACAAAATAATTTTTGCTTACATCTAATTTTAGCTTTACTAATAAATTTTTTTTTTATGTAACTAAAAGCTAGTACATATTACTAATTTTGTTTTTTAATTAAAGCTTTACCATTGTATTTTTGGTTGAGAAACCATTTCTTAAAAATTGAGTAACAAAAAAGTAATTTAGCCTAGAAATTATATTAGGGTTTTAAAAGTCAGGTTTAAGGGAGGCAAAACGCGTTGAAAAGATAGGACGGGTCTGTATCATTAGATGTTTGTTTGTTCCAATATAGTTTAAGAATTATTTAAGTGCGGGGCGTTCTTCGATTATATGAGATTAAGGGCTGTGGTGGACCATTGTCACCATGGTTTTAATAGCTGCAAAGGTTTTCCTTTGAATTGAGTTCCATTTGTGTGTGTTTATTTCCGCTATCGACGCATTTTCGTTAAATTTTCACTGCATAATGAGAGGGCTCCGATCTGTTTATTCGTTTTCGAAAAACTTGTGTTCTACTCAATCGTTTCGTGTGCAATCCAGCATATCCCTTAATTTTTTATTTTGGGAAAGTCTTACACCTCCAATGTGTTTTAAAAAACAGTCACCAAATTTGCAGCACTTAAAACAATTTTGCTCCGTTTTTTTCACCTTAAAACATTAAATACGAAATGTATATGTGTAATGACACGCCTATATAATTTTAAAAGTCTGTTGAACCTGGTCGTTTTGTTTAGAATCATCAGCACACTAACATCTCTGTTTGTAGAAACTGTGACATCTTCAAAATCTCTTAAAAAAAATCCTCCGACCTCAAAACACTTTGGCTCCGTTTTTGAAAATCATCTCAAACCCTGTCCTCCCTCTCATCTCACTCAAAAACCTCAACAAAAACAAAAAAACTTCAAAAATAGATTCCTATACCTAATTCCTAACAAAAACTATTTTAACCACCACCCTGTCTCTACATATAAGAATCCACAGGATAACGTTCGGCCTCCTCCAACATATGTCTAAAGTCCATTGGTTTCCCAGCGTTTCCGTTCATTCCAGTCTTAGCCGCCACATGATTCATATTCGCATTGTTATTCGAATTATTTTTCAAATGACCGTTCATCATGCTGACATGATGACTTATAGTTGGCACAGCTCCCGGTACATTGTTTTCCAAATCACTCAATATGGCATCCGTCTGTTCGGATACCGTTCGCATAGTTGTGGTATTGGGTCGAGTACCAAAGTCATTAAGATTCTGATTTGGATTGTTGGACAATCTCTGCACGTGATTTCGAACGATTTTCTCGAATTCACGTTGCACCGATGGACTATCTGTATCGCCATCGACCTAGAAAGGCAGGGGGGTTAGTTCAATAATGTCAGGGCCGGTTGTTGTCACGGCTTACAATTGTCAAACGATTGTTGTTGTCCATGAGTTTAAGCATTGGTAGGGTTTGTTCCCGAAAGAGTTCTAATCGCCTTCGGAATGATGAAACCGTATCGTCTACACGTCCTCGACCCAATTGGAGTTTGGAACAGTCCAACAAGACCACTGGTGGACGAACTTTGTACTGAAAATGGATAAAAGTTCGCCATCAAAAGAGTACTCAGGGGGGGCTGTTTTCTGTCACTAACCTTGTTTTCGAAATATTTAACTTGCTGCAGATTTCTTGGGTATCCGTCGATGATGATGCCCTTCTTATCCATACACTGTCGAATATTGACATCCAGGAGGACGTTCAGATTCTTTTCCGGGACCATTTCGCCAGCTGTCAGGGCTTCTTTCACGGCATAACTTTCGGTGTTGGCCCTTGGTGCTGAGTCGGTTATGGTTCGCAAAAGTCGTCCGATACTAGAAAATTGTTTGGTTAGATTTGAAATTGGAAGAGAGACCCTCTCACTTACCTTATATGACCCCATCCCGGGTTCAATCCGACCGCCTTTAAGCAGAGCGTTGCCTTATTACTTCCCGGTCCACCGATTACCCATACAATCGGTGGTATACTATCACCGTCTCCTGCCTGTGCAGTGGAAATATTCTGTCCCATCAGTGATACTGCATCGTTTGTTGTCGAAGCTGGTGGTGGTGCCCGTCCACCTACAACTCCCACATGATGATCAACTTCAACTTCTTGAACGCGATTTGTTGTTGTTGTTGCTGCTGTTATAGACGAACGGCGCACAGCAATCTCTGTAATATTCTTCTCTTGACTAGGAGCAGTTTCAACACTAACTATACTGCCGGGTATGTCATTCATCCCTCTGCCCATACCTGTAACTCCATTAAGAATTGCTTCTTGATTCTCTAAGGCACTAAGAATGTCAAGTATTGCTGTCCGAAAGTCTTTATAAACTTCCGTCGGCGCACGTTCGCCATTTACCTAGTGAAAAATTAAAAGATGTTCAGTCTCCTCTGAGAAAGGGTAGGGTGGATCTGTGCCCTTAACTTACCGCTAGCAGCATATCACTTTGATCGAAGTAATCCGCAACCGGCATAACATTCTTAAAAAAGTTTTCTAATTCCATTTTGGCTAGAGAGAGAACTACGTGACCTAATTTAGCTCCATAGTCGATTTGTTTTTGTAAAACTGATTGACGCCAAGAGATTAGGATCACACCATTAACCACTTGAATCTGAAAAGAAGTAGAGTGTTGAGATACATTAGTCTGAGGAAGAAATTTGCAATTTAGGGAGAAATTAAAAAGATGGGACCTAAAACCAGAGGCTAGAGAAGGTTCCCTTCACCTAGAGTCGCACTTAGTGTATTTAATTGCCTGACGAAGTCTATATTGACGAAGTCGATTAAAATAAAATCAATGAAAGCCCATAGAAAATTGGTACAGGGATTTTCTAGATAAGGCGTTACAGCCGAACAGATTTTTAGAAATTCCCAATAGATGACACTGGCCCTCGAATTGTCCACTCTTTTGCTTCTTAACTTGTTATACGTTGCAGTTTCAACTATAAATTTCTTTTAAATCGTAAAAAAGCCCTTTTTGCGTTCCAATAAATTTTAGGGTCATCAGTGCCCACCTTCTATTAGCCAAGCACCTCGGATTGACTTGCTTGTCAAACCTCTGCAAGCTCTAAATAATTCGTTAAATCAAATTTATTTTTGAAACCCCAACCGTACGGCCTGGTTCCGTTGCTTCCATTTCCTTAGGCGAATATCGATTTGCATGCCGCGACTCTTGAAATTGGACAATCAATTTAGCTTGACGATTTATTCCATAAATATCCGTGTCGGCGAATTGATTTCCAGTTAAAAATACTCGAAAACGGTTGAGAGAAGCTAAAAACGAAAATCAATATCATCTAGGGCGGCCTTCCGCCACTCTTCCATCCTTTTGTGTGTATGCTCCTTATGCTCCTTACAAAAGCAACACCCGATATGCCCTTGAGGTAGGCTCGAGAGGACTTTTGTTTTTCTTTAAAATTACCACACACACTAAGGCGCATTCGTCCTTGAGCGCGACAATGTAATCCAAACCGCCTCTAAGTGTGCTCCTGAACGAACGCGTGCATTTGCGATAAATTATTGAGTGTATCCTCGGTTGACATGCCCCACGATAATTTTCGGAACCTACCACCATCCATACGAGGACTCGCTTTCTTTTATTTACACAACATTACCGTTGATTACACATACCCCTGCTGAACAGCGTACGGGTGTAGCATGACTCTCTATCTGCTTGGTGTGCGTTAGTTGATTGTAATTTATTGCCGTCTAAGGTGAAAGTTTTGCCTTAGATGCGACCGAATGGTGTGTACAGCGATTTGTTAACACAATTACTTGTTGTTAATTTAATTGTTGCTCTGGGAGAGGCCTTTATTTTGTCGATTTTAACGCCCGGGCCTACGCATAAACATACGATACAAATGGTCAATACACCAAGGACACGGAGGAGGAACTAAGACAGATAGAGAGAGAGGGAGAGCGGGTCTCAAACCCGAACTAGATGGCGTAATAAAATATTTCTTTGGGCGTGTACTCACTTTTTCTGAATATTCTACGACGTCACGCATGGAACGTGGATATCCTGAGATTAAATAAGCTTTGGCAGCTGGAGCCATTTTCATTTCTAACATTAGTACTTCGGTGACAGTTTTCGATGAGAGTTGTGCAAAGTCTTGCATATCTAAGAGAGAGAAACAAATTTGAATGCAAAAATGTATGTACATACGACTAAATTGACTTCTTACCATTTCCCATCGCATATTGTTGCAGGAGATCCATCATGTTTATGTGAATGACACCACGACGCTCCTGCATGAAGGTGTCACAGTGGGTTACTTTGCCACTACCTGGGCCGCCTATAAAAAACAACACATACCCAAAGTCACAGCGATTCAAGCCTTCAAGACAGGGAGACTCACCTAAAACAAATATGACTGGAACTTTTGGTGGATCGAATTTTATTTTGCCAGCGTTTTCCATGTCGATTGATTGAACGTTTATGGCGGATCCAACTGGGCTGGCACTGGTCTGATTGCGATTGGTCGTACGTTTCCACGCTTCGTTGCCGGTTTCGTTTGTGTCCTGTGCCGCACTGGCATCTAAAGAATGGAAGAAGATAAGATTAGACTGGTTTCGATTAGATAATGTCAAAAGAAGGTGTCAGTTAGGGCTGGAGTTTGAATTTGAATGTAACAAGGTTGTTACACTCTTTTCTCAATCCCACTACAGTGAAAAAATTTTTTCTTTCAAAGGAAGTCAGATGATTTCACCTTACGCAGAGTATATCATGTCTAAAAATGTTTTAAAAAATTCAAACAAAGCTAACGTTGTCGTAAAAAAGTAGGGCATTTCGTTTTACCTGAGACGGGGCAGCCAAGGGACGAAGATAGGCTGAACGCATCTTTCAAGGCATTTTATCAAGAAGGTGCAGTTCTCTTTAACTGAATGGCGGAGAATTTAAGTATTTACTTCTAAAGTATTCCATAAACAAAAGAATCGGGGGCATCCTGGCTATCACTAAGGGAACAGGAGGTGTGCCCACTTTCGTTATATCGTTCTCAACGCACGTTTCCTTCCTATCCTGTTTCAACAATTTCAACGTAAAAACTTCGGGAACACAACGGGCCCGACTCCGACCTAAGTAAAGAACATTTCGCTCAAACTTAGATACAACACTATACCAAGAACCTTGGCTCTACTGCTAGCTCTGATAATGGGATTTCATCAGAAATCAAACGAAAAATAACATGTGGTCTCAGAGCCACTCTTTTACAGGAGACCACTCTAAGCTATTCTCAACCCATTGATAAGTAAAACAAGTGACTAAACTCCACCTGATATGACATGATAGGTAGGTTCATGGGTCCTTCATTCAATCACCTAGACATAGTTCAGTCTGAAGCACAAGCAAGAGGTAGCGCAGCGAATATACAATCTTTGGTCGCTTTAGCTAAGATATGACCCAGTGTCAGCACGCTCAACAGTCCAACACACCATGATATAGAGCCACGACAGCTATACGTCAATGAATTTGAGTGAGTTAATCCCTGGTTAGGTTGAGTGATTAAATATCTGAAACGGCGAAGGCTTTAACAGAGTAAAACCATGAAAATTGTGAAATTGTTCAATCGTGTCCAGCTTGATGGACTACATTGCCACTGCTTCTCTTTTGTATTCCCTTTTCGAAGGCGTACCGAAGAACTAACTTGAACATGAATATGCTGTCGGTTACCATAGGTCTTGTACCACCATATAAAGAGGAGTGTTCAAATATTCTACACCCTCAATACCCATCACAGTTTTACGGGTCGGAATCTCTTACAGTCAACAATTTTTGACAGGCAACAGTTTCTCATCACATAGACTCATCTCAAATTTACTCAGTGCATAGAATTCTTAAAACAAAAACACACTCTCAGTTGGGTGGACGTGATGGTACATAACACTTGCTTCAGCTTTTTCCCTAGACTTGTTCTCCAACGACTTGCGTTGAGTAATTTACTTAGGCATGACTGTCGACCTGTACGTTATTTCGAACGACCCCCTTTCAGCGGTAGTCCGGCTCGAAGATTTATATTGGGTTGGTGGTTTCAATCCCTGTTAACGATTTGTTTGACCATCAAATCTGACTCTAGTCAATCCATCGAAATCTTCTCTTGGCTATTCCGCCATCGAATTCAAGTTTTCTTTTTACTGTTTGGACCTTCTTTTCTTCCAGCTCGCTAAACACCCTCAAATGAATGGGCAGTTACATCCCTACTTTACACATATCCATCTATCTATCTATATATATAAAACTCTTTGTCCTGACTGACTGACTGACTGACTGACCCAGAGATAGGCGCACAGCCCAAACGGCTGGTGCTAGAAACTTGGAATTTGGACAGTAGTTTCCTTTTGTGGCGTAGACACCAACTAAGAAGGGATTTTTGGAAACTCAGCTTTTACAGGGTGTTAAAGTTTGTATGAAAAAAAAATTTAAATTGGACTTTGGAATTAAAATTTGGTGGGTATATTCTAGAACAGAAATAATTAAACACGTGTTTTACAATTTTTCAAAATTATGACTGTGGGCCAAGATACAGGGCGTCAAAGTTTTGCTATTTATAGTAATGCGCAACCGTAGTCAGCGGCACATATCGTTACGTGATCGTGTGTTGTTTTTGTTTTGCCCAGTTGTCAAGGGTAGTTTTTTTTAATTTTTCTTTGTGCTGCTTTTCTTCACTCAGCACGGTGTCTATTCATGTATGTATGTATTTGATGGAAATATTTTTTGTTGTAGTCGCAACTTGAACACAAATATTCTACGATACATAATCCTACCTATTTGGCAGGAAATCATTTACACATGTAAGTACATACACATGAATATTTGTGTGTATATTCTTAATCTTGTGTTGTGGGCTACAACTAGGGGGGAAAGTAATATTGCCGTCGCCAGGAATGTTGTTTACGGGGACGCTTTGAAAAATTTATATGAGAAATTGAAAGTTTATACCTACTCATTAACGGCTTGAAACGCGGGGAAGGATATGAGGTATAATGTGACGTATTTCCACGCGGGCGTAGACGCGGGTATCGGCTAGTGGCAAATAAAAGAATACCAACCACGTCACCGTAGCATAGCAGTTAGTGCGTTGGACTGCTGTTTGAGCGGCGTAGGTTCAAGCCCCAGTCATGTCTACCGAACATTTTTCGCGCCACCACCTCTCGTCGGGGGACCAGCCTCCGAGAGTATAATTTGTCATGAAAAAGTTTCTCAATTCGCCGTTCGGAGTCGGCAATCAATTCTAGCTTCCTTCCGTTCGTGCGAAAAATGTAACACGCACAACATGAATGCTTGCGCGAAGCTAGGACTTGACTCATCCCGAGCTGTCGCTCCAGCTATGTATTTATTTTTTAACGACTAAAACAAAGTACCCCACCTTTCAGAACCTCTAATCACTATAGTCCGCCTATAAGCCAACCGTGACTTAAAGGCAAAATGCCCGCATCATTAATCGTCTCATCGTCGTCATTGTTTCCCACGTTCTTTCTTGTGATAGGAAGAGAGAGAGAGAGAGATTTCTGTTCTGCCTATTGAAACGAATCAGACTCGGCGATCGGCAGGCAATGACAAATCCACGAGAGTATAATTGGTTCTAAAAAACGTTTCTCAAGGAGCCGTTCGACGTCGGCAAAAATAGTCCCATGCTCGGGCTCTTAAATACACCGCGCGCCGCTGATGTCGCCTGCCGAGTTTCATATTAGGTGGTGTGAATAAAAACTGAGGGAACACCCTGGACAAACTCTCTTGATGAACACATGTTTTCTGAAATTTTATGAAACTTATTTTTATTCAACTCAAATTGAGTGCTTTATCCAAAAAATTGAGTGAACACTCTGCCTCCGTTCGCACTACGCATTATTATTCATTTATTTGTAGCTACATATTATGTGTACGGTAAAGACTCTTTATTTCGTTATTTATTTGGCAGTGTGGCACTTTGTGGCACGTCGTACATACACATAACATTAAATATTATTAGTATGAATAATATTTTCCCTATAGTTGCGTTAATTATATATTTTTGTATTCTACTGGCCAATCCCTTTCATTTATAATAATATCCATATCAAGTCTGGAATAACAAAATAATCGGCCATCTTGAAGCTTTCGCCCTTTTGATTGATTGACTTATGATGACGTCACATGTTCTTCCTCGGATTTCAAGTTGCCAAATTTCACTAAAATCGGTTCAGTAGTTTTCAAGATTACCTTTTACACACAAATAAATTTTTTTTCTTTTTAATATTAGTACATATAGATGGAACGAATTTATCTTTCGAAGAAACAGATTCCCATGAAAAAATTGCGGAACCCAGAGCAATGTGAAGAAGGCATGATGCTCTCTACTTAGGGTTCAGATGGGCTCGCTGTGTTTTCCTCGTTACATGTTAGAATTGTAGTAAACTTTCTACCACCTGACATTATTTTAAGGTGTCTAGTCTGAGTTTACAGCTACAGAACACTTGCGAACACAAATGGCTACGAAAAGGCCGCTTAGAATTTTTTTTATGCCGCCAAACGACTGCAAATTGACCACCAACCACTTGATTTGAAAATCCACTACTCTTACCCACAAAATGATCAAAAACCACTGACAAAAACTGTCCAACTGTCTTGAACTTCATTCACTATACAATTCCGTACTTTGAAAACTATGCACACGAGTGTTTGTGGCTCTGTAACCAATAATCAGTCGCGTCACCAAAAGGTCGGTCTATTAGTTGTGATGACTTAAAACCGAATGACACCTCGTTAGGTGTGCTCTAGTTACATTCCTCCTCAAGACACTATGCTTGCTATAAATATTTTTTTAAAAAATTTATCACTTAAAACTCAACCCCTGTATGCATTCTTTATACTCTTGGGTTTTAATGGTCGCGGAGGGTGTCTAATTGATTATGACAACAATATCACGCAATGAGTTCAAACTATTTGATGACTTTGACCGCGTAATGGTGTCTAAAAATATTTTTGTCTCATAATTTCGGCCATTAGGCTATGAAAATAAAAAAAAAAAAAAATGTTTTATTCAACACGTTCTGAGAACGATAATCTGTGGACAGATGGAGGTTGTAAAGGACTTTCTATTTAGGTGTTAGTTGATTACTTCCCTGAAGGCACTCAATGTGGCTTAGTGGGAGCGGACTTAGCTGACGATTACACGGACTTTGGTTTAATATTATTCAACTTTTCGACATACATTTGGCATATAGTGGTCCAGATAATTAGAAAACATCCTACAACAGCTCATTTGTCGATAATATGTCGCATTCCTTGATGATTCGTTCGAAGAAGTTCGGCTGAAGGAGGGTAATTCTGTTCGATTCCATTTTTTTCTCGAACTTCTTAGTGACCGCGACCACTCGTCTCAGTTATTGTTGTTCAAATTTCTTTTGTGCTGGTAATCGATGGCCCATATAATCACTAGGATTGGAGATTAATGTGTTGAGACCTTTTCCACATCCATTTTCCATGGTACGCAGCTGTTAAATTGACCAACACCCTCAAGCATTTCATCGGTTTCTTATACGACAGCATGAAAATCCTCGATAATCTTGAACTTTTTGAGGCTATCGCCTCATTTCATTGTTAACAATGGTCTTTTTCAATGGAAAATCAAAGTAGACAGACAGAATCTCTTCTCTAAGCCGTTACCGACGGAGATCAAATCTTCAAAGGTAAAGTGCTTGCCTGATTTACTTGTCAACTCACTCTGTCTCTTTGCTCCGTGACCGAATACAAAACGACCTAAAGCTGATGATGACTTGAACTTTCGAACTCATTCTGGCATTAGTTTTTGCAATTTTGAGGAAATGATACCGACGTCTATAAAGTATTCTCTTCACCCTTTTATCGACCCTTTTGCTTAACCTCTCCCGTTTTTTTTGACTTTTTCTTTTGTTTGATTTCTAAAATAATGTTTTTTTCTTTCTTTCCAGGCGTCATCACAAGTTACTCTTTATACCGTAATTCCTAGGTGAGTCCTTTATATGTAAATAAGCTTTAGATAAGGATTTTTAGGAAGTAAGATTTAATTCTCTGTAGATAAAAGTTTTGGGTGTACTCGTATCTTTTGGGATTCGGTGTAAGAAACAAATGCTTCTCAGGTCTACGTGTGTCTTTCTATATATATATATACCATCTAGGGAATTTGTTGTTAGTGTTTAGTGGGGTTCTTAGGTTGTGTTAGGTCCATTTTCTGGTTGTCGGTTCTTATTCTCTAGGAAATCGAAATCGGAGCATTTCCGTGACTTTAATTTTTTCAAGAGTAAGCATTGCACATTATGACAAGGAAGGCAGTTGAGGACATGCGTTTGGCGTGCCCAAACCATCGAAGTATGAACCTCTCCGTTCGAAGAAGTAGCTGCTTGACATTGAGTGCCTCGCGTACTCTGATGTTCCTAATCCGATTTCTGCGAGTCACCCTAGCAATACAACGAAGAAATCTCATTTCGGCAGCTTGTATCCGCGATCTAATTCTTTCAGTCATTACCCAATCCTCGTGAATCGGAACAAACACCGAATTGAAGACCGATAACTTAGCCACGTTGCCAAGTTCAGCCCTCCTGACAACAGATTGACCGAGCTATCTCAAAATTGCTCTAGCCTGACCAATTCTACAGAAAACTCAGTATTGCTCCTACCATCACTCGTGAATAGGACCCCGAGACTTCTCCACCTGTTTCAATGGGACTCCACTAACATGCAGAGTGCATTGTTTACGTTTACCTTGATCCCAGCTTGAGCACAGATGGCGACGAACCTATCTAGTCCCCGCTGCAGCAAAAAGCAGATGACTTATCCGTAAGTCTCCCAGTTCGAACCGTTTCTCGTGACGACTGCCCTGTATCATCCAATCCATATACACTTTGAAAAGGAAAGGTGACAGAATGCACCCCTGACGAAGTCAAACGCCCACAGTAAATGGTGTCGACTTAACGCCGTTCACCCGAACACAGTTCTTACAGTTAGTGTACAGAGATTGAATGGCCCTCAGAAGAGAACTGTCAATCCCATACTCCTGCAATACAGTCCAGAGTTTACCTTGAGGGACACGATCATATGCTTTCTTCAAATCCACAAAACAACTGCAGATAGGTTTGACATATTCCCAGGCCTTCCCAAGTACCATTCCGAGAGTGAACAGCTGGTCGGTTGTGCTTCTACCTGAACGAAAGCCACACTGCTCGTCGCCCAACCTGGACTCGACCACAGCTCTGATCGCGTTTCCAACACCTTTGCAAAGACTTTTCCGGGGAGACTTAAAAGAGATATACCCCTATAATTGGAGCAATCCCTCTTATCCCCTTTCTTAAAAAGAGGAACAATCACACCAGTTTGCCAATCGCTAGATGTTTCACCGCATTCCCAGGCTACACGAGAGAGCCACTCCACTCCCTCTTTACCCAAAGCCTTGAGCATTTCTGGCCGGATTTCATCCACACCAGCAGATTTGCCGACTTTCAGCGCTTTAATCGCCAAAGTACGGCGAGACTATTCTCCGCCCTTCTCAGAACCATGGGTCTGCCGTCCTCAGTGCCCTGTTCGGGATTGAGCAGCTGCGAAAAGTGCTCGCCCCATCTGCGCAAGATGTTGTTCTCAACGGAAAGAAGTACACCATCTTTGGATTTGACTCCTTCGATGATATTAAACTTCCTTCCTCTGAGACGGCGAATAGTCTGCCAGAGCACCTTGTTTGCAGATCTGTGATCACGGTCCAATTTCTCACCGAACTCATTGCAATCGAACTTCCAATCTTTAGCTAAATATACATACTTTTCGAAACACAATGCATTTTGAGGCATTTATAGGTTTTTATGAATGTACGGGGCGAACATTTTTTAAAATCTGTGTTAAAGTGTCCACTTCTTGAGCTCTTCGTGATCAGTTCTCGGACTTTGAAGCCTCTCTTTTCACACTCGTCCCACTAAACTCTTAAGAGTTCTTCAGTCAATTTTCTCACGCCCTTTTCTATAAACATCATGTGGGTTAGTTACCCTTGTACGTAGAACTTTGGAGTAAAGACGATGAAGAGCCTTCCGAAGGAAGCTCTTAGCTCAGCATAAGACAATGATTCTTCGTTTCAGGCACCAAATCCAATTTTTATTTTTTTTTTCGAAGACAGAATCAAGCATTCGTTGACATCCAACCATTTTAGCGTTAGTCTATAGCAGACTAGCTTGTCACACACAATCAAATGCTTTTGAGATGTACAATGCTCTCGATTTTCCTGATCGAGACTGGAATGTGCTAGTCTTTCAAAGGCAAAACTAAGCCCTTGAGTTAGGTAAGGTAAGGTTAGATTAGCGGGCACTTAGGTCTATGTAGACCCGTTGTGGTACTCATGTGTTATACTAGCTTCTTCCCACTGCGTGATTTTATATGCCTGATGACAACCACTTGGTTGTGTTTGCGAACTTAAGAAGATCCGACAGTGAACCATCGGATAACTCCACGATGTCATCGAAGAGGTATCTGCCCAATGTTCTTTTTCTAATACTGCAGAGGCTTGGGCAATGACAGAGGAAGTGAGTCGTGCACGTCTTCGTATGCATCCTCTGCATAGGTCGTCCTCGGTCAGGTGCAGCATGGTACCTGAGCATATTGTGCCCTGTAATTAATCCTACCAGTACTGACAGGGATTTCCTGTCCATATGTAGGAGCTTAGTCGTTCGGCTTTGATCATATTCTAGCCATAGCTTTCTGGAGATTTCGCAGTTGGTTAGTGTTTTCCTCCTGTTATTCGCCTCGGATAAGGATCTTAGCCTTATTGTTTCCTTCAGATGACGAAGTGGAGGTTTAATTGTACCGTCCACTAGTTCTGGTTCCAGGGCTGATACTTTCTTAGCCAGTTTTGCAGTAGTCTCGTTTCCACACGCACCACTGTGGCCAGGGACCCAGAAGAGTTTTACATTATGCTGTGTGCCAAGAACCCTTAGCTCTTCGCGACAGCATTTTACAAGCGTGGATGTAATTTGAGTAGCAGCTAGTGCTTTTATAGTCGCCTGGCTGTCTATGATGAGTGTGATATCCACCCGTGACACCGTGACCATTGACGTCAATTGGGCAGCTTTGGTCACTGCTAGAATCTCTGCTTGGAAAACACTACTGTTGTCGGGGAGTCTTATTGAGCTGCTGAGTCTCAGAGAAGTCACCAGCCCCCGTGCCTATGTTCATCTTGGTGCCATCCGTGTACATGGACTTTATCTCATTAGGAATTTCTTTGTTCTCCCACTGAAAGTTAAGGAAAGATGCAAGAGAAGGGCTTGATAAAGTCCAGATACGGAATCATGTAAACAGATTTGTGTTTGGATTTTTGACCTAGTTGGGAGTCTTATACCCAGTAACAGTGTGGGATTAATACCCTCCTCCCCTGTTCATCACGGTACAGTTGTTTTGTCATTTCATCACGCATTTGATCGTCTGTAAGTGGTTTTAAGATATGAAAACATTTATCCTTTTTGTATTGCTATTGTGGCCTGTAAAACTGATCTCGGCGTGAAAGACGCTGAATCTGTCTTTGTTTCCGCGTTGGGATTCACAGAAGAGGCTAGCTCCCGTTCTGTTTTCTCTTCCGATCGCAGTGATTTCGGCAAGATTCTGCACTCGTTTTCTATTCTATTAAAATGATTTATACCCCGTGATTCGAGAAAGACCCCAAGTCCTGAGGATTATTTAGGATCTGTCTGCTTAGAAGGCTAGCTCTTGGTCACACTACACTGGGATTCCACCTATATAAGTCTTCTCTGCTTGATATTTAAATATTTAATCACCTATTCAAGGGTCTAAGAAGAGTATTGTACATGTCTACAGAAGTAGATTTAGCCTAGTTTCTAAGTTTCTAGTGCTATTCTGAATGTTAATATATCAAAGCGACAGTTTCCTTTATACTTCGAAGTCTATTAGCTTGACAAGGGATAGCCTGTCTTTTTTATTTTTAAGCCCAAAAGATCCACGATATTCGTCGAATTTGCATTTATCAAGTCAAAACTATCCCACTTCCTTGTCGACTTTTCACTTTTGACCCCTATGGCAGGATTATCAACTCTGTTCGACATTAGCAGTCTTTTAAGAGTATAATCAGACATCTACTGCAAAAAAGGCCGGACTAAAGTTGTATTTCAACAAATTGTGAAAAAAATTGGAAAATTATCGCGCAACCATTCGGAATAAGGAACGGGCACGATAATTTGTTGTCCACACCTCAACAGGTGTAATCATTTCCATAAATGTATTGGTTGTCGACGTCAGAGACCATTCTTATCAGAAATTGCCATCATTTCCTCGTCATTATGGTCCCGTAATAAGCGAAACTTACTAGGCGGACAGCGAAATTGCGCGACCAAAACAAAACAAGCCGCTCCACTATGTACTCCTGCGAGCCCTTAACACGTGCATCATGTGATTCCTACTGAATTACATGTGTGTGCGCGTGTGTGGGGAATAAGGCTCACCCACTGCTAGACTTCAAATAATAAAATGAGCAACGGTTTCCTATTGATTTTCCAGCAATCCAGGTGCGCTGTCGATTTTTGTTTTCAATGTTCAATGCTGCCTCTCCTGACCAATTACCCACACACATACATGCACACATAGGTGTAGGAAAAGCCTTGAACCCCATACTCATGATTCCACGGTGTGTAGGTTTTATTTGTTACAACCTTCGGTTGTGACATTGAGGTGGCAGGAGTTAACCAAAGGGCGGGAGATGGGAGGATAATATCTGAGATTTCAGCCCGGTAGTGCGCCCGCCGCAAACGAGGGCGGTAACCGTACGGCTCCGGATAACTAATAGCGGGTCAATGGGTTTTGATTATGCGTTTTCATCATTATCATCATTGTTGTATAGTCGACGTAGTTGTAGCCCCGTTGATGGAAATGAAAACAAAGAAAGCTGAGGACATTGTATAATGGAATTTAGTAGAATTCGTCCTGAGGCTTCCTTGGTAGTCGAAGATATTTTGTACGGGTTTTTCCCTGGTGTTTTCTGTGGACATAGTCATCGAAGGGGAGGAGTGTACGACAGCATAATGTTAGGAGATATAATTTATCGAGAGGTACCGTCGATTGTCAATTCACTTCATCGAAACGTTTGCATACAATGCCTTACAATCACTTGCAGGACACAACAAGGTCCTAAGTCATATAAGGGAGCCCTAGCTTAGGTAAGGAAGACATTAGGAAGGTGGTGAATATTGTTTGGAATCGTCTAGATAACTAGGTTTATCGATCGAGGTTAAGTTAGGTTAAAGTGACTGCCAGCTAAATCCAACTTAGTTAGGCCCCTGCCACGCTATGAGCGGCAACGCGGCAGAGCGTCAGAATTTAAACGTATGAAATCGGTTTTCAATTCAGTGTTTGTTCCGACCCTCACCTATGATCATGAGGTTTGGGTATTGACCGAAAGAATAAGATCGCGGATACAAGTTGCCGAAATGAGATTTCTTCGTGGTAACTCGTCGAGATCGAGTTAGGAACACCAGAATACGGGATGCACTCAATGTCGAGCAGCTACTTCTATGAGTGGAGAGGTCCATACTTCGATGGTTTGGGCACGTTCAACGCATGTCCCCAACTCGGCTTCCGAGACGTGCCATGGAATCCGTGCAATCGGGTAGGCGTCCCCTGGGTAGGCCTAGGATGAAATGGCTGGACCAAGTCCGAAATTTCACCTCTACCCCAAATGGGGATAGCCCCTGATGATTTAGAGTCGATGGCGGAAGATCAGGAAATGTGGAGGGTCCACTTGAGCACCCTAACCCCACGACCCTCATAGTGGATAAGCGGGTCATTGAAATGTATGTATGAAATCGTAAGGTTGTGTCCACGCAGTCGTTAAGCGGCAAGTGTTATTTCTGAGCATATTTTTTGCCGCTTGCCGTTCATTGCTTAGATCCATGAAGGCGCCGTTGAGATTCCACAAGGATCTCGAAAAGATATCCTGCCTACCCATTGATCCAATTGGAGCTTTTTATAAGGCGTAAGAGGGTACTAAATAGCATTGATGTTTACCAGGTCCCCTAAGTTGCTAGGTATAGAAGAAGGCTCCTAAGTGGTGTTTTCTTTGCAGCTATCAAACCTGCAAAGAAGATGGCGAATAGTCTCCTTCTCCTCCTCGTCCATACAGCTTCTGCAAAAGTCGTTTGCGTAGACGCCAAGCCTTTTTGCATGCTTGCCTAGTAGACAGTGTCCAGTAATGACACATATTATAGTGCTAATATGCGATCTATTAAGAGAAATCAAATACTTAGCGCGTTTCAGTTCCAGCTTTGGCCACATCTGTTTTGTTCCTAGACATGTTATACCACTTGACCACCTAAGATTTGTTCTTTGGATAGCATCTAGCTTTAGTTTTAGTTTACAAGCAGCGATTGGTTTACCCTTGTTAGGCCCAATAGGAAATGATGTTCCATATCTGGCGAGTTCATCAACCTTACAGTTCCCTGAAATGTCACTCTGACCTAACAAGGGAGAATACTAAACTGCTCCGCCATCTCTATAAGAGACGATCGGCAGTCTAGAACTATGTATAAGTGAATTTGAAGCGACTGATTCCAAGGACTTTAGTGCCGCTTGACTGTCCGAAAAGATGCGGATATTCGTGGCTGATATCACGTTTTTCTTCAGCCAACACACTACAAAGATTTGAAAGACGGAACGCTAGGCTGAGGTTAAGCCTGTCGGAGAAACCACCACCACCCACCCCGTTGCTAGTTTCTGTCCCGTCGCGTCAGTTTAAAAGTAAATCGACTTGTCTTCTGAGAATATATCGTCCCAGAATGACCTGGGAGGGATGGTTACCTCGAAGTTCTTGTCAGAACTTAGCTTTGGTGTGGTGTTTCTTGGCATTTTGACATTTTTCAAAATGGAGGCGTGGTCAAAATCTTTACTAGACCACTGTGAGGTTACTTTGAGGCGGATGGCTGCACTAGCCGCCATTGTCAAGGGGCGATGGATGAAAAAATATGTCCAATACTGCATAGGGAGTCGAGCGAAGAGCTCCGCTGAAACACACCCAAGCTGTTCGTTGGACTTTGATTAATTTATATCTAAGGCGGTCCACCACACCATCACCCCACCCCGTACGTAAGTATCGGTCTTATAACTGAAATATAGAGCCAATGCGTTATGCAGATCCCATTTATTTCCGATGCTCTTTTTGCAAGAGAAAATGGCTAGTGTAGGTTTCTTTACTCTCTCTTGAATGATTGGTTTCCAGCGTAATTTCCTGTCCAAAATAAGACCCAAGTATTTTGCTTCGTTGGGGAAACTTAAACTTGTACCACCAATGGTAGGAGGGTTGATATATGGAATTTTATAATTCCTAGTGAAGAGCGACAGCTCAGTTTTGTGGGGGTTTACACCCAAACCACACCGAGCTGCCCATTTGGTTAGCTTGTTTAGAGCACTTTGGAGGAGTTCTTTTAAGGTATCAAGGTGCTTTCCCGAGATGGCTATAGCAACGTCATCTGCATAGGCGATCACTTTGCCTCTCGCTTTCAGGATTATCAATAGTTCATTTAGTAACAAATACCAAAGATTGGAGGATAGGACCCCACCCTGTGGAGTGCCTCTAATTATGGCGGTTAAGATCTTAAAGATATTCAAATATTTAAGATTCATTCATATGACGATGAACACAGCGAAGCCGACGCCATAACAAGAACGCGCCAGTGACATCAAGCTGCGTTTAAGGCAATATCGTCGGCGTATCCGAGTAATTGGACGGACTTTTGAAAGATTGTGCCTCTGGTGTTGGCGCGTGAGTTTTACACTATTCTTTCAAGAACGATATCAAAGAAGTCGCATGACAGCGCGTCGCCTTGCCTAAATCCTTTTTTGATATCAAAGGTCTCGGTGTGGCGTTGACCGACCTTGATGGAGTAGCGTGCATTCCTCATTGTCACCTGCACAGACGAGTTTGGCAGGGATCTCAAAACTAGACATTGCGTTGTATAGTTCGTCTCTATAGATGCTGTCATACGTGGCCTTAAAATCGATGAAAAGGTGTTGGGTATCGATTTGAAATTCCTGGGTTTTTTTTCCCAGATCTGGCACAGTGTGAATATTTCGTCGGTGGTGAACTTTCCTGGCCTTAAACCACACTGATGAACCGATCAGGTTGTTGACGAACGGCTTCAGGCGTTCACACAACACGGCAGATAAGATCTTGTAAGCGATGTTACGTAGACTGATGCCTCTGTAAATGACGCAGTTCAGAGGGTCTCCTTTCTTGAGGATCAGGCAAACAATGCTGAGGTTCCATTCATCGGCCAAACTTTCCTCCGACCATATTTTATAGATGAGTTGGTGTATGCTCTTTGCCAAGTTATCGCCTGCTGCTTTGAACAGCTCGGCAGCTAAGCCGTCAGCTCCAGCAGCTTTGTTGGACTCAAGCTTCGATTTGGCTTTCTTCACCTCGTCCAGGTCGGGTGGACGGAATTGTTCCATTCAACCTGGACGACGAAGACCAAATTCTGCCTGACAGCGGGATTTGATTCGTCGTCGCCGTTAAACAGTCTGCAAAAGTAGTACTTCCATAACCTCAGCATCGACAGCGATTCTACTACGAAGTTCCCTTGTTCATCCTTGCAGGCTTTGGTTTGGGCTCTGTAACCTTGACAGGTTCTTTTTATCATTTGGTAAAATTTCCGAACCTCATTCCGGCCGTAAGATGTCCTGAGAAGTCGGTGTTCGTCTCCCCTCTAATCAAATCTCTAATCCTGCTGTGCAGTGTCGCTTTGTATGCCTCTTGTTTCGCTACATAGGCTTGCCGGTACCCGTCGTCAAACCAGGGGTTTAGTTGCGGTGGCCAAGTGAAACCCAGCACGAAAGAGACGTCATCTCTAGTGGCTTTTTGGCAATGTTGCAACTGTTTTTCAAGGGCATCATGAGAGATTGAGAAAGACTCGAACGGAAAAGGATCTGGTGATCTCATACAATTGCACCAGTCCGACGTCAAAAGTTCTCACAAAATGTCCTTGTCTTGGCGATGTTTGGGATATCCGCAGTCGTCCCTTGGCTACAACAAGGTAGTGGTCTGGGTCAATCTGGGCCCCTCGGTCGGGACATCAGCTAGTAGAATATATACATAATTGGACACTTACCCGGATGTTTTCTTGATGTGTAGGGCGCTTTGTGTCTTAGAAACTAAATGGAGCATTGTTTCGAGTGACGATTGTAGCTAGGCTTTAAATTCTGGTGAGGGCCTTCGTGCATTGCTAAGTCGTGAGTGAATCCAGGGGGATAGTTGAGGGAAATTCTGTTTCAGTATCCCTCTGTTGGATGCTGGAATTTTGTTCTCTTCGCAAGGCGAAAGGTTCATCAGGCTGTACGAGTCAAACGCCATCGGTGTGAGGAAATGTTTGCGTTGAAACAGCGTTCGGGAGTTTATTACTCAAATAAAATGTGAGAATATAGCTCAACCTTGTGGGACACCACTTTTAAGTGGACATTGCTCCAGAAATGCACTCATCTTCCTTATAATCCTGATCCTGGTTGATGGTCCTATGTGAAACATGCTATGCAACGAAACTTTAAGGTTGGTCCGGGGTCTGTTTAAAGTCCAAGGAATGGGTGGCTTGAAAATTATCTTCATTTAGCCTATAGGTTCTAAACACAGGGTGACTCAATAAGAGGTGTGTGATTTATTTTTTTTGGAACTCGCTAAATAGTTAGAAGTTTTCAAGTTCTTTGATTTTGAAATGAAGTTCAGATCTGGAAAACACAACAACCTCGACTTCTTTGGAACGACAGTAGCATAATTTTTTCATGTAATTTTGGCTTTGTTTTTCTGGCATATCTTTTCGTATGTTTTCTTTGAAGTCTTTAATTTATTGCAGCTTACTTACGCAAACCTTCTCTTGTGTATTCAACAGCACTTATTGAATCACTCTTCATATAAGGGACTTCTCAAATCACCCTAAAAAATATTGAAAAGTCGAAGAGATGGAGCACAATCGGGTTTCTAATTTGTCCAAAGGAAACAGAAAACTCTTATTCTAACTGTGGCTGTTGAAAGGTGTTAGGGCCTTGTTAGCAACCATTTTTAAGTAATGAGTCTGTGATAGACCGACCTTACGCAATTAAATTAATTTGTGCGTGGCAATGTTCACGTCTGATCGAAAGAAATAAAATTCTTCAAGGGCGCTAAATTGTTACTGAATGACGCCCAATTTATGTCCAATTATCTAGACAAAAAAATCCCTTTTCCCTGCGACAAACATATAATTAGCAATGCACAACACACACTCACACATTTCTTTTCCTAGATTGGAAACCTACCAATCTACCATTCAAGGACGACGGATAATCAACATTAATTGGCATGAAATTAATTGCAATTTACTGTAATTCTTGGTGTGCGTTGTGATTCCTTCTCTTAGATTGTCATTACATTCTTGCGCATTTTGTGTGACATGCATAATGAAAACATAAACTATCGCGTGATTAAGTGGTATACCTTCCGTCGGAATAGGAACTTTTGTTCATAAGCGCGCAAAAAAATTAACAACGAAGGCAAACAAATTTATCGAATGATTTTATCTGCATCCATATAAAGTATAAAATGTCAAACAGGATACCTATGGGAGTGTATGGCTTCGATTAGTATCGAACGAATCGTTTCATTGTCCTGTTGTAAAATAAATTGCTTCGACAAAACAATAGAATTGTAATGTACAAACTGCTTTCAATGGAGAGTCCTTTTATGGGCCATGCAAGTGTACTTACATATGTAGATTTCTTGCAAAGACGTTCATTTGTTAACTAAATATCGGACGAAATCAACTGAAAGACTACCCAACTTTTTGTCTAGATTGTTTACTTTAACCCGTCCCTTAGAAGTCCATTGATGGATGTTTCTCACTCTCTATTCGCCGGAAAAACACGTTTCTTGTTTTCAAATTGATTGTATCATAAATATCGTGACATATATTATGATAGATGTGCTAATATATCACGATTAATATCGGATGTACATAGATAAGAAATTAATGGTGTCTGTGGAAGAACCCTTTGAAGTCTCACACAAGAACTCGTATATAGGGTTCAATGTGCCTACCAAAGGTTAAGGGTAAACGAATCCAGAATTCTGGAAAGCTAGTCATCTCCATGTTGTGGATGTTAGCATAGTGTAAGCCCCTATCCGTGGCGAACTTTGCCAAATTACCTTCGCCAAACTACCTCGTCTACCTAACCTATCCTAAGACTCCTCTATATAGACTCATCAAAGGTCATAGGGACTCAATTGAGTTGAAACTAAAATTTAATCCTGTCCAATTAGGAAGGAGAGTGTTAAGGTCAACATCTTTCAAGTCACGAAGCTTGGCTTAACAGAAATTTGGAGATAAAGGGTATTTCAAAACACTGCGATGTAACCGATCTGAATTGACGGCCTTAACCTTTTTGATGAACAAATCTAAATGGTTTCAGGTGTAAAATCGGGTTTTCAACCCTGTAAAAGACCCACAAGAATAATGTCGACTGGTTAAAAAGTCGATTTTAAAAATTGTTAAATAGCAGACTTACTAGCTAGAAAAGGATTCGCATCAAAGTTCATGATGCCAAGACCATTTTGTGGTTTACCAATCAGCACTGCAAAGTGCTCTATTTAAACCTGGCTGAAAAATAGGGCTCACTATTACTGGACGAATTCTGAAGGTAACAGGCAAGCCCATACCAGAACGAAACAACTCCTAGGACTAACCAGGAGTCAGGCTCGAATGGTTACAGGCTTCGCAACGGGACACTGTCTAGTCCAAAAACACCTAATGAATATGGGAATAGAACAAAACAACACATGCAGAATGTGCAACGAAGACGAAGAATCAGCAGAACACATTTTGTATCTCTGTAACTGTCTAATCAGAACACGTCATCGTCATTTAGGCAAATTCTACCTGGAAACGAATTATATATCTGCCAGCTCACTCGAAGACATCTCTGGATTCATCTCGAATTCAGGCATCATGAGCGAGCTCTAATTGGAGGAAATCACAATAGGCCCATAGGCCCAATGTCGACAATCAATATGTCATCATGTCGATTTAAATTAGAAAAATTTCAGTAGAAATGTCGACTTTCAGACTTTAACTCTAGGGTACCTACATACCTGACAGTTGTTAGCATATGCTTAGGGGAGCGACGAAGTTGCGTGAGTGGCTAAATCAGGTGGAGAGGTCTTAGCGCCTGTCTGATATTTGCTGTCCCATTCAATCATTAAACGAGTATCGACTTTTTGATCAATCGGCATTTTTTTTCGACGTTTTGTCAATCGACATTTTAAAAGTCGCCAAATTGTGCCCAATCCCTCAACCTTAGCACATTAATCTCAGAATGGACCTAGATAGGTAGGCAGTTTGGAGTGGCATTGGTTAAGGTTATTGGAAGAAGGGTCAAGCCTGACCCTTTTTATTGTCTTTGTAACAAAAGTGTGAGAATAATAAGTCTTCTCATGACAGAACCCGTTCAACAAGAAGGCTGTCAAGAATTGAACCTTGCCTGACCGAACAATGTGGATCAAACCTATGACGTTTCACACGTAGCTTTTCTGTTTTTCTTTGTATCGGTTCCAACTAAAGATCTTGTAATATTTCGTAGATTTGGGTCATAATCAGGAGCGCCTAACACATTAATTGCTTGAAACGTTGTCTGGTTCTTCAAACACTTATTTGGGCCGTTGCATCCATGAAAACTTACCGGATGGACTCCTGTAAAGCTTGCGGCTAGTTTGGAAAACATCTAAAAAGCGATGTGATTCTCTGGAATTTCCCAAAATCAGGGATTTCAATGTCCTCTAGCTTTGTGTCTAATGTGAGAGAATTACGTTGCAGGTGCCCTGTGGATAGTATTATCACTACGTTCCAGCAGCTTTTACAACGGTCGTTGTGTAGGACTCTAGTCTTTCTGGGTGAATTCCGATTCCTATGAGGCAATCTGGTAGGATTCATGTTTCCCACCCATTGTAAGCGAGTCATTGGGTTCGCGCCAGAGCAAATGCGTCCAGGTGACGCCATCGCGTATGGTTATGGTTTTCGCTTCTTATTTTTACAGATGACCCTAATCGGTATCCTTACAATAGAGAAAGTGCAATCCGGACCAAGTTCGGATTCCATGCTAGCAAATTCCTTTAATTTTTCAGTTCGGGATGTAGGTCTATGGCATGGGGTACCCGGGTACATTGATTCCTACACATTCCGCCGGAAAACCATCGAGCAGGAAAAATGATTTACCGCGAAGCCCGCACGTTTTTTTTTTTTTTTTGATTGTAGAAAACATCAGACGTATGTGTCGCTGTGACTTAGTGGTTAGTGCGTTAGACTGCTGTGCGAGCTACGTAGGTTTAAGCCCCAGCCATGTGCATCGAACGTTTTTAATGGTCATCTCCTCTTATCAGGGAATAACAAACCTCCAAGAGTACAATTTTTCATGAAAAAGCTTCTCAATTCGCGTTCGGAGTCGGCAATAAATTGTAGATCCCTTTCATTCATGAGAAAAATGTAAAACGTTCAACATGAATGGTTGCGAGAAGCTTGGCCGAGGAAACATCAAATGAAATGAATTAAGGAATATCCCACCTCGTGTAATTGATTTGCAATAATTTTTCGATTCTTAAAAACAAAGTCTGATCCAATTTGCTGCATTTCTCCTCTTGTAAAGCAAAATATATCTTTTAACTCCGTCTGGATTTCCCAAAAAAAAAAAAACCCCAGACAAATTCACCAAAACACCAGACGTATGTCTTTCCACGACACCCAATTTTTTTTTTCGGAATCATGTCTAATGAGAGCGCAATTAACCCGAAAAATACTCGGACTCTCCTCCTCAATCAGGACACCATCGAGAATGTTCTCTAGTGAAAATCAAACAACAAATAATTAATTCCTGCTCACCTGTGTCTAAACAAATACCCATTATCCATTCGGTGGCCAATGTAGCGCAATAGCTTTACTAATGTTTGCTCCTGTTCCGCAGAGTTTTTGTTCGAAAATCCTTAATCCATGTGTTGATACAAGTTTCTATACATTTTCGGACACTTTTTTTTTTCCTTTTCAAAAATCACTTTAACTTGTCCTTTATCCTTTTGTCAAATCAACGAAATATTCTTTCAGTTTTGTAAAAAAAATAAATAAAATCACACCGAATCCCACAATAGGACACTCAAAAACTAAAGAAAAAAAAAACAGCTCTAATGCTTGTCAAGGATAACACGCGTGAAATCTGTCACAAAGTCCCGAATTCAACTGACTTTCACCGATGACAAAGCGAAAGTTTTACTTACCAATGGTTATAGCGGTTTACTTTCGTTCGTTTTTCGCTTTTTTTTTTTTTCGTTTCGTCGTTTCTTGTTTGATGAATTATTGATGCATTATAGCAGTTATCCTTTGAAGTCCACATATACACATATTCTATTCGCGCTTATCTACCTCGGAATGCACATTCGTTTGTGGTTTTCGTGTCCTAGTCGCGCGCTTATTGTCGTGTTGGTTAATGATAGATGCGGCTACTGGTGTGTGTAGTAATTGTGTTCTTCGAGTATATACCGCAAAGTTTTATTTTTATTTATTTGTCTCTCTCTCTTGACCGCTAAATTTGATGTGTGTATGTGGAACTCATACACTCAGTGAAAATATGTTTACAAACAACAGAGAATGTCCGCAGGAGTTGGGTGGGCAAACGAGCCTTGTGCGTTACTCGATCGCATTATGTGACAGAAGTACAAACGACAGGGAAGGCGGAACAGGATATCGTGAATTACGTTTTGGTGTTTGTTTCTGTTTGCGAGAACCGCGAGGAGAAAGGATGTGTTTTTGTTTTGAGTTTTGACAGAAGGGTGAGCTTATTCTATTTTTCTGGTGAGAACAAGCAGGTGGTTGGGCCTTACACGAGTCGATTTTAGTTTTATTCTGGAATATAAGTTGCGATGAGGCTTGAGTCCTTGCAGTTTAAGCTTATTTTCAGACACACGTGGACGAAAAGTAGCAACTAACCAGAGTGGGTCAAGGATTTTGTCAAAAAATTGTCAGGTCGAGATGGGAACTCTAATTTCTGGTTACATAATTTGACATGCTGTCAAGCTCTTGTCAGATTGAATGACTTAGAGAAAGTTGCTCCCAATAGTTTCCGTCGTCCCTACATCAAATTTTCTTTGCAACCTGTCAAGCCCTTTTCTACCTCTAAACATGTGCTATTCGTCGCGAAGACGTTTGAATTTCCCCTTTTCCCTCTTCCTCACTTACTTACTTAAGGTGGAGCTACAGTCCTGGGTGGACCTGAGCCTCAACCAACAAGCTTCTCCAGCCAGCTCGATCTTTAGCCAGCTGCCTCCAGTTTCGCACACCGAGTTGGTAGAAGTCCCCTTCCACTTGCGTCCGCAACCTGAGTCGCGTTCTTCCCCTACTACGCCGTCCGTCGGGTATGGATTCGAAAATTTTCCGCGTCGGACCATTGGTGTCCATCCACTCTACATGACCCAGCGACCTCAGTCGTTCGACCTTCACTCTTCTGGCTAAGTCGATGTCGCTGTACTCCTCCTCCTCCTATGCAGACGGGACCGAAAATCACACAAAGAATTTTCCTCTCGAAAAAGCCAAGAGCAACCTCATCCGCTTTTGACAGAATCCATGCCTCTGTGCCGTAGAAAAGGACTAAGACGATTAACGTCTTATACAGGGTAACTTTAGTCGTTCGAGAGAGGGATTTGCTACTCAATTGCCTTCTTAGTCCAAAGAAACAGCGATTAGTAAGGGTTATTCCTCGTTTGATCTTAGCGCTGGTGTCATTGTCTGAATTTATAGCGGAGCCTAGGTAGACAAAGCCCTTAACTACCTGAAAGTTATAGCTGTCTATAGTGACGTTCTGTCTGTGACGTCGGTGTTGGGAGTCCTTTCTTGTTGACAGCATATACTTCGTCTTGCCCTCATTGACCGCTTAACCCATCTTGGCCGCCTCCGTCTCGATACTCACAAATGCACCAGTGACATCACGCTGCGTTCTTCCGATTATATCAATATCGTCGGCGTATGCGAGTAATTGGACGGACTTTTGAAAGATTGTGCCTCTGGTGTTGGCGCGTGAGTTTTGCACAACTCTTTCAAGAACGATGTTGAAAAAGTCGCATGACAGCGCGTCGCCTTGTCTAAATCCTTTTTTTGACATCAAAGGTCTCGGTGAGGTCTTTACCGACCTTGATGGAGCAGCATGCAGTCTCCATCGTCATCCTGCACAGACGGACGAGTTTGGTAGGGATGCCAAAGCTAGACATGGTTCTGTATACTTGGCCTTAAAATCGATGAAAAGGTGGTGGGTATCGATTTGAAGGTCCTGGTGTTTTTCCAAGATCTGCCACAGTGTGAATATTGGGTCAGTGGCGGGCTTTCCTGCTCTGAAGCCACACTAATATCGACCGATCAGGTTTTTGATGAACGGCTTCAGGCGCTCACACAACACTGTAGATCTTGTAAGCGATATAAAGAAGACTGATGCCTCTGTAGTTGGCGGAGTTCAGAGGGTCTCCTTTCTTGAGGATCGGGCAAACGGTGCTGAGGTTCGATTCGTCGGAGGAAAGTACTCCGACCATATTTTAGAGATGAGTTGGTGTATGCTCCTTCCCAAGTCTTCGCCTGCTGCTTTGAACAGCACGGCAGCTAGGCCGTCAGCAGCAGCAGCTCTGTTGGACTTAAGTATATAGCTATCTTCACTTCGTTCAGATCGGGTGGACGGAATTGTTCGTCTTCGTCGTCCAGGTTGAATGGCTCATTCTGCCTGACACTGGGTTTTGGAATTGGTCGTCGCCGATAAACAGTCTACAGAAATAGATCTTCCATATCCTCAACATCGACTGTGATTTTACTACGACGTTCCCTTGTCCATCCTTGCAGGCTTCGGTTCGGGCTCTGTACCCCTGACAGATCCTTTTAACCTTTTGGTAAATCTTCCGAACCTCATTCCTGCTGTAACATCCCTCTATTTCTTCGATTGCGCGCTGCTCATGCTCTTTCTTCTTCCTCCTGAAAAGCTGGTGTTCGTCTCTCCTCTTCTGCTCGTAGAACTCGCGAACAGCTCTGGTTCTTTTGCGAAGGGCCGCTTTGTGTGACTCTTGTTTCGCTGCATGTGCTTGCCGGCACTCGTCGTTAAACCAGGGATTTCATTGTGAAACCCAGTACACCAGAGGCGGCATCTCTGATGGCTTTCTGGCAATGTTTCCACTGGTCTTCAATACTTGATGCTGGCGCAAATGACCTCTGGAGAGATTGAGAATGACTCGATCAGAAAGGATATGGTGGTCTCTTGCAATTGCAGCCGTTCGACGTCAAACTTCCTCACTGTATTTCCTTGTCTTGGCGTTGTTTGGGATATCCGCAGTCGTACCTTGGCTACAACATGGTTGTAGTCGGAGCAATGTTTGCTCTCGGAACGTTCGGATAGAGCTTCCTTCTTTTTGGGATAGGGCAGGGCAAGTGCAGAAACAATAGAGGATCGTTTCTTCCTCCTCTTCTTTCCTGCTCTTGCAGAAGTCATTTGAGAAAAGGCCCATCCTTCTGGTATGAATGCCAATAGGACAGTGACCGGTGAGGACACCTATAACGATCCTAATGACCGACCTTTTAAGCAAGTGAGGCTTAGCATAGGCCATCTGTTACTTCCATCACATGCCGTACCTTCATCTTTGGTTTGTCTTGCTGATCGCGTTGTACTCTAGAAGTAATTTACATGTAGCGGTGGTGTAGTGCTCCGCTAATTCATATGCAAGTTGATCTTTGCACTTTTCTCAATAGGTTACGGTGTAAGGCTTTTTCTAAGGCCGTCCACCAGACGGTCACACCTTACAGAAGTATACGTCTGAAAACGGATATGTAGAACCAGCAGTGCATAGTACGAGGTTGCAGGCCCCATTTTTACCAATGTAGAGCGCTGCAGGGACTTTTTTTTTAACTCGTTCAAGAGTGTTGGCTTTCCAGTTTAGTTTACTGTCGAGAATGAGACCCAGAAATTTAGCATTATTAACAAAGCTAAATTCGCAACATCGTCGGCATAAGCAATCACTTCGTATCCAGCCCTTGCCAGTTCGAGCAGCAATGTGGACAGATCCCCGCCTTGCGGCGTACTGTGGCTCACAAATCTGCGGGCCGAGGAATTGCCCAGCTTGGTGTTAGGACTGTATATAAATAGGATTTTAATCATTTCAGTCCTGCTTTATGGCACTGAAGCACGAACTTTATTGAAAG
Organism: Matsumyia berberina; assembly: GCA_917880715.2. NCBI lineage: Eukaryota > Metazoa > Arthropoda > Insecta > Diptera > Syrphidae > Matsumyia > Matsumyia berberina. The sequence goes on along the minus strand of OU862870.1, from coordinate 75,444,141 downwards.
CGGATGAAGATATTCTTGGTCGTTTCGAGGGAACTACAGCGAAAAAGACCTCACCTAACATGGCGCGCACAAGTAGAATTGGGCCTCAACCAACTTGGCGTGCGCAACTGGAGGCAGTTTGCAAAGGACCAGGGTAACTGGAGAGGCATTTTGGTTAAGGTCCAGGTTCATTCCGCACCGAAGCGCCACCTAAGTAAGTAAGTTTGGATAATGGCAGCTACCACGGTTTTGAATACGCCGACTCTAACTTACAAAACGAACTACTGAATCATAAAAGGATTTCTGCCTGAGACATTGATTCATCCTCTTCAATCTCGGCTCGATCAGTTCTGCCGGGATCCCGAGTTAAGCTATTGCTCTGTAGAAATCAAGAAGATGAATCATACGCACCTTTGAATTTTTCGACTTCAAGGTAGTGAGCCTCAACTTAAAATTCCTTGGCCCTTGCCAAGAGGTCTAGTGTGGGGTCTATCTTTAATTTGCCGGGAAAGAAGTCTTGGTTGTCGATTAGTGTAAGGCAGGAGGGTTTCAGACGAGGCATTTACACAAGGTCGTTGGATAGGATCGACATTTAGCAGGAATGTGCCTCGGTAGTGGGTGCAGAACATAGGGTGATGGTGTTAACAACTTATCTGTTTTAGAAAAGCGGAAAAGCCACCACAATCGGCTGCTTCAACCTCTCATATACTGGGAGGAGGGATTAAATCTTCGTTTACTGAAGGTGGGCGCACTTCTGGTCCTATCCCTCTATAAGGATCAGCTGAAAGTGGTACACTCAGAAAAAAAACGAGCTAAAATCAAGAATATCAGTGTCACATCAAGCCTATTCGTTGACGAAAGTCTGTTAAACTCGAAAATTCTTAAACCAAGTACAAAAGTTTTATTTCGAGTCCGTTTTCAGTAGAATGTGTGAGCTTAAATTAAGAATAAGATCATGTCATTTTAAGAAAACAAGAACTAGATTTAAGACTACTGTAAACTTAAATTAAGCTTACGTATTCTTAAACATATCAGAAACAAGAACAATGCCATCTTAAATCAAGTTTGTTTATTCTTAAAATAATTAGAAAGAGCATGAAAATAAGAACAAGTATTCTTGTACTACAGTTCTTTTCGGAATGCTTTAAGAATGTGAAATCTTAATTTAAGATTGCATTGTTTTATTCTTCGAAATTCGAATATCGAATTCACCTCCGTCCTCCACAATAAAACAATAAAATCATTATTACAAGTAAATAAGCGTATTTATTTGGTGGAAGAATTAAATTTTATAAATCATTGTTACTATCGTTATTACTATTATTATAACTTTATGAGATACCTCACAATTCTCCCTTCAATCCTTCTCCTGTTCAATTATGTTTTGAGTGCAACTGCATGATTCTTCGATTTTTACAATATTGTTGCTGCAATACTGTAATACTGATGATCTTCATGATCGCTAGTTAATGCTTCATTCTGATTCGTACAGGCAAGAACGGCATTTCCTCTTGATGTTTCACTTCAATGCAGTTACGTCCTAAATAGAAATTGTATGTATGCATGTAGGATAATTAATACGCTATTGTAAAATTCAGTTACCTTTGCAAGTACTTTTCCATCACTAAAACTATTTGTTGAGCTGCTTTGGACGTTCGGAGCCATGTTAGGTCACTTTCATTTATTTGTTCCATATTAACCACTTTTTAAACTTTTTAAATAACTATACATAATCACCCTACAAGCCAAATCTTGCACGTGGTATGTTGTTTCGATCTTAATTTGTGTACAGTTCAAATCCTGCATGCAAATTTAAGATTCTTTCGGCTTGATTCAATAATTCTTTACTAAGTAAAGATTGCGTCGAACTTAATTTAAGAATCTTATGTATGTTAAGATTAAAAAACATTAACGAACCATTTTTTAGTCTTAAATCGACTTTTTTTATTCTTAATTTAAGAATTTAAGCTTGATTCTAGATTTTCGTTATTGTTTCAAGAATCATGGGTTTTATTTTAAGATTGAGAAAGTGAGAATGAAAAAAATGTAAAAGTAAGCCCGATTGTACTGGATTTTAGCTTGCGATTTTTCTCTGGGTGTACTTCAACATATCTCCAATTTCCTGTTTATCGGTGACTAGGTTTCCTTCACTATTTTGAAGAGCCTGTGTTCTGCCCTTGAAGCCAGCTTCCGGTTTCTGGCTACTCAGATCGTCCTCAGATTTCCAACGTTGAATCTATTTATCTGTGCTGTTTTAGCTTCTTCTCGTTGGAGAGTTTTTTTTTTTTTTTTTTATAATCCACGCGCGGATCAAGGGGATATGAATACCCTTATAATGTTATACACAATTGTCAATTGTTTTTGTCCTCCTTGTACAGAGGAAATTTTACAAAAGATTTTCTCAATGCTCCAGGTTATCCCATCGGTTCAGTCTTTGGTTGAATTTTCCCAAAAATATCGAGTTGGAGCTTACAGTCGCAAATTCTTCTTAGTCCGCCTTGATATAGCTGGCAGTCTATTTTCCTCAACTTTGGCATAAAGTCCACCTTTAACCAGCAACTCCTTTCTCCAATAAATCATTCATGTCACTCTGTAAACAATTTAACTACCGCGTTTACTCTCTACCGGTACGGTTAGTTGCTTGAGCGTCATAATATCTATATCCGTCGCCCTTTTGCCCGCCCCAGCATATAAAATAGATCGCCAAGGGGTCCAATATCACGACTAAAGTTCTCCAGTTGCAATAACTTTATGAGAAGTCTACATTCAATTGCGAGAAACATATGAATAAATCACATGTCCTTTATATACAGTCGAGTGCAAACGTCCTTTTCTTCTTTTTTTTTTTTTTTGCTTTCTCCGTTGAATCGTAATATTTCCGTGTCGGGTTTTGCCTTCGCATGGCCTTGAGCTTGGGCCCCACAATGCTTTCATAAATCCGCCACAGGACATGTAGAAGCGAATTTTTGAATGAATAACATTTTAATGTCGCTCCTACGCTGCCGGCTCATGTGTGGGTGGGCGGTGCGATACCAGGGTATCGACTGTGATGATGATAGATAAATTAACTGAATGAGACATTTATGACTACGGTATCGTACCTTGTGTGCCAAGGAATTGTTTGCTTTATGGGTTCAGGACATTTGTATGGGGAAAAGGCCGTTAACTAGTTGCATGCATTCATATGGTGTACGCTAGAGACTGTGGGGTTTGTGTTGGAGCCGACTCGATTCAGTTTATTGCGTTCGGGGAGCTATTACGGATGATTTGAAGAAAAAATTGTTTTAAGAATTTATCAGGGGAGGGCAGGGTTTCATTTTTACAAACAAATATTGAGGAATCATCTAAATGCGAAATGCAGCCTGCGAAGGGCATAATGAAGGCATTTGATCAACGCAGGTTAGGGTTTCGACACGAAGTCACCATATGCAATAATATTTTGCTTGACTTTAACGCTGGTGTGCTTCTTGGAGCATACGAGGTCATTTTGTCCCTAAAAGTTACAGACTTTTTGTCCAGTTCAGCAACATGTTGAGGGTTCTTTCCTGACTACCTTTTTATGAACCCTTTTGCGGTGCTTTGGTCTCAATACTTTTTTTTTTTAACATAACAACTGACAGACTTTCTTCAATAATGTCTGTCGCCTCGTCGAAACAGTCCTCTCTAAAACACCAAAAATACCAAGTGTCCTTACGCACTCCGACGGTACCTGCGTCGACTCAGATGAGAAATCTCTAGCCTGTACGCCCGCCACTACCAACCTACCTGTTCTGAGCAGCTATGCGCTATGCGACTTTGCACTTCGACTAATCTGATTAGCATAAATAAGATAGAATGGGCTGTTTGCAGCTTCGAACCATTGAAAGCACCAGGACCCGATGGTATCTCCTCTGTACAACTTCAAACAGCCTTCCTAGATGTCAAACACATTCTCATTAAGATCCTAAAAAGCTGTCTAGCTCTTGGTACAACACCCAGTGTCTGGACTGAAGTGAAAGTTATTTTTATACCCAAAACACGTAAGGCCTCACAAACAGTCCCTAAAAACTTTAGGCCGATAAGCCTGACCTCTTTTCTATTGAAAACGTTGGAGAGAATCCTCGACCTCTATATGAAGGACACCGTGGATTGCAATCGTCTTTCCAAATCACAGCACGCCTACCAAGGTAAATCTGACAAAACGGCCCTTTCCTCTATCATACTGCCTACAGAAAGATCCATCGCGCTCAAGGAATTTAGAATGGTTGCATTCCTAGATATTGAGGGAGTATTCAATAACGTTGAGACGCTTTCGATAATCAATGCTCTGAAAAATCCAAACATCTGCGATCCAGTCTGCAGTTAAATACATTCTTAATGGCAGAGTCATTAACGCCTCTTTTGGCAACAGCTCTGCCAGGAAGACACCGGGGCACACCCCAAGGAGATATGTTATATCTTCTTCTGTGGAATTTTGTTTTCAACAAACTGCTTCTGAGGCTAGAGTATGCGGGCTGTGGCGTGGTAGCATATGCAGACGACGCACGTCGCCATCGCCGTGGCATCGCCGCATTAAAGTTCTTAAGAAAGTCCAACGTTGGTCTTGCCTTGGCATTACTGGTGCGCTGAGAACTTCTCCTACACCTGCCCTTCAAACCATGCTCCACTTGATGCAAACAGATATCTATGACGTACAGCAAGCCACTAACGCGGTCCTAAGACTGAGAGATACCCACCAATGGTGTAAGAAAAATGTAGGACATACCAGAATCCTATCAACTTACCGCATCATTCCCAAATCAAGCCGGCGCTTGGCTGAAGGCTAACCCATTATTACGCACGGATATTGCGATTTACATCGACAGCCAGGTTGGGATCAGGTCTCCCAAATCCAAGACAAAAACAGCTAGTAGAGTGAAGGATAGCCGCGTGTCCTTAAACGGGATTGCTAACCAGTATAACGTCACACTCTGTTGCATCCCTGATCACTGCGACATTTAAGGGAACTGTGCGGCTGGCAAATTCGCTAAACTAGGCCCCAATGTACAGATGGCGGAAAGCTCGATCTTGTCAAATCGCCTATGTCGTTTGTTAAACACCTGACTCACACCGACGCTCTGTGGAAAGCAAATCGTAGAGGCTGATCTAGATCTCCTGGATCTGATCAAAAATCAAAAGCATTAATATGACTTAAAAGAGATCAACTTTTAAAACTAATCAACGTCCTCACGGGACACTGCATCTTAGGCAGGCATGCTCAACGCCTTGGTATAGCATGAACGATTTTTGCAGGAGCTGCAGACACGAGGAGGAGGGGGAGTTCACTGCACACTTCTTATGTACGTGTTCCGCCTAGGTCCACCTCAGGAAAGCCACCCTAGGACAATACTTCTTTAACGATCTTAATGATCTGAGCTCCACCAGCACCAGTATTCAGTGGTATCACAATTTACTTACTGGTCTAAGCATACCTCTTCGTGGTGGACCATTTTAACTAACTAACTAATGTCCGTCGCAGCCGACAAAAATTTTAAAAACTATTTCTGTCAAAGGGTCTCACTCTTGAGTATTTACCTCGCATGAATAAGCTCCTCTTCGTGTTTCATTGAATCTCTCGGCTGCCTACGCAAGGTTCGCTTTTTCAAAACGTGTGGGCTTGTCACACTATCTATCGCTACTATCGCGTCTATACGTTCCTGGTCCCATGTACATCAATACACTTGTAGCCGGTAATTTAGCCAGAGCATTTCTTTGTATGTTTGTTAGACAACAATTTATAAAAGGTTGCAGTTTCCTTGTGAGAGTGGTGTTCACTTCCCACTTTTGACTGAACAGGCACAGCTTGGTGTAATGACGGAGCATGCTATTTCTCCATATCCTTGCCAGCATACCCTAACTTCACTTTGCGTTCTCGATTCCGCTGAAAGCATCTAGATCGATGCCAAGGTGTGAAAACTTGCAAATCAAGCCACGCAGTGGGACCCATTAACCCAAGATAGAAGGAGAGTAGGTTGCCCTTAAACAATCAATGAGGAGTCTTGGCAGAAAAGAATGAGCTAAGCTAAGGTAAGTACCTCTGGTGCACTGTCCTAAGAGTTGTGGTATTAAGACGGCGACATTATGCGACATAGAATATAGCCTAATCGGGTCTTACGCTAGTAAGATCACCGTACGTAAGCCAGATGTTTGTGCCTTTCAATCACCGTGTTGAAAAAGGAAAGAAATACCTGAACAGCGATAGCACAGGGAAAAGGAGGATTAGTAGTTGAGGTCTCTTTCCATTTGTGCGCATCACTTACGAAAGCGATTTTCCGTACAACACTGTCCATCCGTGTTAGATTTAAAGACGCAGACTTTACAAAATGTTCAGCTTTACCTGCTACAAATATGGCAGTCAAGGCTAAATTTGATCTTGTCCTCTCGATAGTCATTGCGCTGACTATCTAGGGGAACTTGGCCTGAGCCTGGAACCTCCTGACGTTCATTGCCTAATCTGATGAGTGGCTTTAGTATTTTTTGTGGTTTTATCTTCGTAAATTTAACATGCAAAGGGTTAGTGGATCCAACTATTGGCAACGACACATCAAGGGGATTGTTGTCCAATTTTACCATGTGACCAGCTGTGAAAAGCCAATCAGTCTTCTAGTCTCTGCAGAACTTTTCTTTCACTGCTCCGATTAATTTCACCACACGAAATTCGACTTCTGTGGATCTTCCTCTTCTAGAACTTTCTACATTCTTTCGCCATATGCAAGACTCGTCTCGTTGAAACACTCAGCCACATACTCTCTTCATATTCTGCGACAATGTTCAGTGATTTTGACCACAATCTTGCCACCGCATAAGACTAGCTCTCGCCTACAACCGAGCAGAGTACCCAAGGCCGCGATCCAAAAGTGTGTTGCAATGAGGGAAAGCAAAAACACACAAGAAGTCTGCCAGTGAGAGTGAGCAGATCGTCCTACCACTGTTTTCTTCGTTCGCCGCAAAATTTCTCCTCCTTGCTCACAAGGTCCACAGAGCAGCTAACCTACCGTACAGCTGAGGCAAAGCTTTGCCTCTTACTTTCCACATGAGCTGAGCAATAGTTTTGCTCTCGGCAATTCTTTTCAACACGGCACGACACGGACAATTGGCACCGACGAGTACAAATTAGTCTGAAGTGTGGAGTCCAGTGAGAAGTGTGGAGTCTAGTCTAGTGTATCCCGGAAACTCGTCGATTTTTCAACATATTTTTTTTTTCTTCTTTTCAGCTTTCTCTGGATAGGTGTGTAGAATCGGCGCGCCGACTTGAAGCTAGGTAAGAGCATGTGAACCGAGCTAGTTAACAAGCCGAACCGAAGCCAGTTTCTTGCACAGCTTTATTTCGTTTTGTCGGGTTTTGCTATCTTTTGCTCATGCATGTGTTTTTCCTTCTTCAGAAGTACGATTACGAATATGTGTGCGTACACAAGATGGTTTTAACTGCTTTTGTAGGGCAGCTCAGAGCATTTGGCAGCATATGTAGCAGTGATTTTCAACGGGACATAAGGGATACGACTCGCGAAGCAGACATCCAGGGGACGCAGAGGACAACAGCGAGATCCCACAGGAGAATGCCAAGGGTGCACAACGGCAAGATGCCAGAGAAGAACGGCAACCGCACACAGAAGAATGGAAAATCATACAGCACAACGGCAAGGTTTCGCAAGGGAGCAGTAAGTAAAAACGTTTTTTTTTTTGTCTGGTTTTTAAATTCTTTCAAATGGTTTTTTTTTGTAGAATTTTGTAGAATTTTTTTGAGATATTGGTTTGGAAGAGGGTCAGTTGTTTTTTTTATCTCCTAAATGGTTCGAGGTACATAGTTTTCTGTGGCAGGGTTCCGAGATATTCTTCGATTGCGGTTTGTTCCCCCTTTCGGCTGAGAATCGAGGTCTTTTTCGGTGGAGATTAGGTTTCCCCTGCGGCTGGAATACGAAATCCATTTCGGTAGATGTTGGGTCTCTTTTCTTCCTTTCTAATTGCGATTTGTCGGCAGAAGTTAGCTCTCCCTCGCGGCTGTGATTCTTTACGGGTAGAACTGTATGTCGTCTTGGGTAGAGGATAAGTCTCCCTTGCGGCAAGGATCCGATGAAAAGCAGGTTTCATTGCGGCTGAGATTCGTGGTCTTTTTCTGTGGACTTTAGGCCTTCCTTACGGCTCGGATCCGAGGGAGTCTTTCGTGGAAGTTAGGTCTCCCTTGTAGCAGGAATCCGAGGTCGACTTCGGTGGAAGTTATGGATCCTTTGAGGCGATAAGAGGACGCCTAAGGTACACGTAAGGTTTCTCTCACGACTGAGATTCGAGGTCGTCTTCGTTGGACGTTAGGACTTTCTTCCGGCAGAGCTCTGAGAAAAAATTCGATGGATATTAGATCTCCATTGCGGCATTAATCATTTTGGTGGAAATTAAGTCTCCTTTGCAGCAGGAATCCGAGGTCGACTTTGGTGGAAGTTTAGGATCCCTTGCGGCAGGGATATGAGTTCGAAATTAGATCTCTTTTGCCCTGTCGTTTTTGATGGAAGTTATTTCTCCTGCAGCTGGAATCCGAGGTTGAGGTTGGGTCTCTCTTATGGCTGATATTCTAGGGAGCCTTTAGTGGAGAATATAGGTTGCCTTTGGTGGAAGTTACATAGGTCTCCCCTGCAGCCGTCTTCGGTGGAAGTTATGTCTCCTTTGCAGTAGAGAGCCGAGGTCGCCTTAGGTGGAGGTTAGGTCTTTCTTATGGCCAGGATTCGATCTCGTTTTCAGTGAACCCTAGGTATCTCTTGCGACAGGGATTCGAGGTCTTTGACGAAGGTTAAGTTTTCTTTCCAGTCAGGTTTTGAGATTGTTTTTGGTGGAGGTTTGTATTCTTTAAAGCTGTGGTCCAAGGTCATCGTTTTTTTTTTTTTTTTTTTTTTGGGTGAGAAGTTGCCTCTGCGGCTGGGCTTCAGATGTAAGATGTAAGGTCTCTGTTACAGTTGGACTTCAGGTCGTCATTGGTAAAAGTTACGTGTACATGCTTATACAACGTCGCTGATGGCATAAAGCGGTCAGCTGCTCGTTCGTTCTTAGGGCTCCGGTGATTGCACCGTTTTGAAACCGTTCGATAATGCTGCGACCAGCGCGCCGGTGGTTGCATGAAACGGGAGTCTTTGCGTTTATAACGGCTGCGACCAGTGCGCCGGTGGTTGCGTGAAACGATTGTCAGCACGCCGGACAAAGTTGTGTCCGTTCAGTGCACCGGTTGATCACGTAAGCGTTTAACCAAAGACAAAACAATGAACTAAAGACACTTCAGTGCGCTTCGTGTTATCCGAATTGACGTATCGTATTTCCATCAAGAAACAAAATCTCTTGTACAGTGCCTCGTCATTAAATTAGGAACACTTTGCAGAAATTGAGTTTTAAGGCCGCGAGACCAGAGATAAATCTTTCTTTCGCAAAAGAATGCAAAGAGTTGCATCCCGCCCCTTTAATAGTAAGAAGAAGTTAACTAACAAAACAAAGGGTTCCTAATTTTATGGCACGGTACAGTAAATTGCCCCTGTCTCTAAAAATGTGTCTCTTTAGGATGTCCCTTTTATAAATTTATAAAAAATTCCCGTCGCATCGAAAGGTGTCGGCCTGATCGGTCTTCAATAAATTGTTCCCCTTGCCTTTAGATTTTAAACAAATTCGCGAGTGCCCTCACTTGAAAAACTTAAATCGTTTGCTATAAATCTATAAAACCCTCATTTTGCTATAAAAATGTGTGTTGTCTTTCCTTTTCTCAATCTTTTTCAATGTTCATTTTTTAAATTCTTCCTGTTAAAAAAGTTTCTTAAAATATGCCCCTGTTTTGATGTAAAAAGATGAAGCCCGTATGTGTTTCATTTTGGTGTTAAAGTGCCTCAGTGCTTAAAGGAATTTCCCTCCTCCTTTAATCGGATAGTGGTGCAATGGCCCAAATTTGTTGTGCTTTTCCCAGTGCATCTGTAAATATGTCTGTCTGGTGTCCGGTTCGCGATCGCGTTCGGGAATGCATCAAGTTCATCAAGTCGTTGAACAACATTGAATAGCGGTGAGTCAAAACTTTTTTAATTGCTTACTTCATACACATTTATTTATAACTTAAAACATATTCTTACGATTGTTGGGTCTTTTTCTTGTAAATTTTTGGGCTTTTCGCATAGATTGGCCCCAATAGGTCTATAGTGTCAGGGGAGAAATGAGCCCCCCAATAGCCTAACCACCTCCTCTGTGCAAATTTGGAAAAGTTTGTCTTTAGTAGCCGAGTTCCCTAACTCCCTAACTGCTAGCGAACGTATGAAATTCTTTGGGAAAGATCTACCTTCTTAGCCAGCATCGAGACATTCATTCTCCCCATATGGTTTAGCTTGTTGAGATGATATCTGAAACGACGGTAGTGTAGGGCAATCTAAAGACCTGGTTGGTTAGTTGGTTTAAGTGGTTCATGAGTGCGCCACGTTAGTCGCGGTCTTCCTCTACTGCGCCGTCTCCCGGGTGTGGATTCGAAGATTTTCCGGGCATTGGTGTCCATCCGCTCTACATGACCCAGCCACATCAGTCGTTAGAGCTGTACTCTTCTGGATACGTCGATGCCACCGTACAGCCTATACAGTTCGACGTTGTATCTCCTCCATTTACCGTCTATGCAGACGGGACCGAAAATCACTCTAAGAATTTTCCTCTAGAAACAGCCAAGAGCGACCTCATCCACTTTTGACAAAGTCCATGCCGCTGCGCTATAGAGCAGGTCTGGGGCGATTAAGGTTTTATACGGGGTCACCTGAGTTGTTCGAGAGAGGACTTTGCTACTCAATCGGCTTCTTAACCCAAAGAAACAGCGATTGGCAAGAGCTATTCTTCGTCTAATCTCAGCGCTGGTGTCGTTGTCTGAATTTATAGCGAAGCCTAGGTAGACAAAGTCCTTAACTACCTCGAAGTTATATCTGTCTACTGTAACGCTCTGTCTGAGATGTCGGTCTTGGGTGTCGATTCTTGTTGATAGCATCTACTTGGTCTTGCCCTCATTGAACGCTAAACCGATCTTCGCCGCCTCCGTCTCAATACTCACGAACGCGCCAGTGACATCACGCTGCGTTCTTCCGATTATGTCAATATTGTCGGCGTATGCGAGTAATTGGACGGACTTTTGAAAGATTGTCTATCTGGTGTTGGCGCGTAAGTTTTGCACCACTCTTTAAAAAGCGATATTGAAGAAGTCGCATGACAGAGTGTCGCCTTGTCTAAAACCTATTTTGACATCAAAGGTCTCGGTGAGATCCTGACCGACCTTGATGGAGCAGCATGCAGTCTCCATCGTCATCCTGCACAGACGGACGAGTTTGGTAGGGATGCCAAAGCTAGACATGGTTCTGTATACTCGGCCTTAAAATCGATGAGAAGGTGGTGGTTATCGATTTGAAGTTTCTGGGTTTTTTCCAAGATCTGCCGCAGTGTGAATATTTGGTTGATGGTGAACTTCCCGGGCCTGAGACCACACTGATATGGACCGATCAGGTTGTTGACGAACGACTTCAAGCGTTCACACAAAAGGGCAGATAAGATCTTATAGGCGATGTTGAGCAGACGGACGCCTCTGTAGTTGGCGCAGTTCAGAGGGTCTCCTTTCTTGAGGATCGGGCAAACAATGTTGAGGTTCCATTTATCGGGCATACTTTAAGGTAGTGGTCCGAGTCAATGTTGGCCCCTCGGAAGCTTAGGACATCCATAATACTGGAAAAGTACCATGTTCCTTAGTGGATATCGAGATGTGGGAACCGCGTACTAGCTACGACAACGTTCCGCCCCGCATCAAAGTCGACCAGCCTAAATCCGTTATCGGAAATCCTAGCTTTGCGTTAAAATTGCCTAGGACAATTTTTACGTCATAGCTAGGGCACTGTTCGTATTTCTTGTCCAAGAGCTCGTAGAACCTATCTTTGGTGTCTTCGTCTTTCTCCTCTGTGGGGGCATGCGCGCAAATCAGGCTAATGTTGGCGAATTTAGCATTGATGCGGATTGTCGTAAGGCGTCCGCTCATATAACTAAAGCTTAAGACTTCTGGCTAAAGTCTGCCTCCAACCACGAATCCACACCCAAATAGGCGCTGCTTTTGTTGCCGGTAGCAATCGCCGTAGTATATATCGCAGTGTTCCATCCCATCGCACGGCTTCAGGGTTTCACGGATGTGAAAATGTAGTATTCATTCTAGAATCTTTAGTACAAAGGAGGACAGGCTTATAGGTCTATAATCCTTTGCGGATTCATGGCCTCACTGGCCCACCTTTGGCATAAAGACAACTTTGACACGTCCCCAAGTAAAGGGGATATGGTTTAGATTAACGCAGCTCCTATAAATTGGTAGTAGTCAGGAAATTGCTTTGTTTTGCAGATTCTACAGCATAATAGGCATAATGCTGTCTGGCCAGATGACTTATAAGGAGAAAAGCTGTTAGTCGACCACGAGATTTTATAAAGATCCTATTCCAAGCTGCCGGCCGTACTCAAGCGGAACTGGCTTGTTCCTATCGTCACTGCGTTGTCTCTCCAGGCTAGACTCGAAAACAATGTCGCTCGGGTAACTCATCGTCGTCTCTTCTTCACAGCCCTTAAAAACTCTTCCACAGCTTGTCTGTTTCGAAAGATGTGTACTCCTGGGTTTCCCACGATATCTAGAAAAATAATATAGAAAACAGAAATCTAGAAGAAAAAAAATCTCGAAAAAAAATCTCGAATGCTAAAATTCACAGCGTTTGTATAACAAACCTTGGAAAGTGTATGGGGGGGCAGCATGCAACCCCCTGCCTGCTCTCACTGTAGGATTTGGGGTAGGTGCGAAGTTGGGCGTATGCAAAGTTTTTTTTATTTATTCGAGATTTTTGTTTTCGAGATTTAAAACAGCGATTTTCGAGTTTGTTTTCTTTCTAGATTTTTGTAGTTCTAGCTAAAGCCATGATCCCGTACTCCTATTCCGCAAAAGAGGAAGGACGTCTAATTTTGACGGTTGTGGAATTTGGAAAGGTATTCTGTGTAGAGACAGTGTTGCTCTTGTTAACATTGTCCAACCCTGCTAGGTCTGACTACGACTAAGGTCAGCGCTTTTCGGTTTAACCTTGGCTGACTGATGGTATTACAATGTTTTGCTTGTGATAATTTCTGTCGTGGTTCAGTTGAGCGCATCTTGTGAAGATCAAAACTTCGTCATTTTTCTTTCGCGTTGATTCATTGATTCATTTCCCACTTTCGTATTTCTCACCATGAACCTGTATTTCATTGCAATGACACATGGAATCATTCCGGTTATGTGCTCGCAATTGCAACAAACTCCCAAGTAAAATGTATCGCAATACAAACATAGCTTCGCCACCATCGATTCACTTCACTGCAGCAAGAACTTCTTTTTTCCCATTAAAAGCGTTCCAAGTGTTTTTCAGTCAATTTTTACGTAAAAATTAATTAAGCGCCCAACAGCTATCAACAGCCGACCGAACGGTTCCGTCAAACTAATTAAATATGCAATTATGAGCTCAAGTCCCCGCCCTGCACACGCCTTTTACGAAGCAAAAAGGAGGTTCTCACCTAACAGACCCAGGGAGTACCCAAGCCTTCTCGCATCAATAAACCAAACAATGTAACTTTCAAGGATGCAACACAACACACATAGTCGGTTGAAAGTTTTATAAGTCCTCCGTGGGAAAGCCAAGGGCTGACAGAAGTTCTTAAGCGGAAATTTTTAAGTTATCAATTCCGTAATGGTCTGTCCATGTCCATCCGATGGGGGTCTCTCTGTCTTTTGTGGTAATTACACCTTGCCGCGGTACAAATGTCATTTTAATGTCATCGGTCGAGTTGTCAGTCACTGTCGCCTTCCCTTTGATCCTGGTTATGATGGCCGCGTTCACGAGGGCAGGGACTGTGCAACAGGCATTGCGTTTGAAGCTGACCGTGTAATCGATACATATTGGAAAATTAGTTTTTTTCACTTTGAATTGAAAAATTCAGGTCGTTGGTCGGAGAGAGTTCTATGGCCAGCGGTCATGTTTATGAGCGGGCGAAGCCCCAGAGGTGGCCTCAAATAAAACTTTGAAATTTTCGATTCGTAAATAATTAAGAAGGGGCTCTGTGTTGTGTTCCCCCGAAGCCAATGATACCTGAGGTATCAGTTCGGTGTCAAGGTATCTGACCCAATTTTAAACACACATGCCATGTGTAGTGGTTGAGGGGTTTTCCACATTTGATGGCAGAACAAACATGTGTTCCTCAAGTTCGATTATCTTGCCACGAGGCTTTGTTTGATTGGGAGAATTATATTGGGAAAGTCCAATAAGTGTTTAGCTGTTGGGGGAATGGAAAGTAGTTCAGTGCAGCAATGAGACTATAAAGCGTTTTGAGATTGTAACGAGTGCGCATCTAAGTCGGAATTTGTCTTATACCGAATTCGAAAGAGCACTTCTAGAGGTGTTTCTCTGACTTGGGAGTTTCAAGCTTTCGAGAATCCATGTTTCGTCTGTTTGATCCAAAATGTAAGCTTAAACCTTCGATTGCTAGTGGCTTCATGTTTTGAGCCAAGTTAGCTAAAATCTTACCATCTTACGCTAAAAATCCCATTCATTGGTTCACTACGAGCTTAACAAACTTAAATAGTCCACACGTAGAAAATGTTAAACACTTTTCATAGGCCCTGAAGAGATTGGGACAAGAATGTTAGTCTGGGGGTTACGGTTCTCTGTTCACTAAGTGTAAGAGCTGTGTTCGGGTGAACGGGGTTAAATCGACACTTTTCACTGTGGACGTTGGACTTCGCCAGGGGTTCGTTCTGTCACCTCTCCTTTTCATTGTATATATGGAGTGGATGTTACAGCACAGTCGTCGCTGATGACTTGGTCAACCTGGGGTCCATCGAAACAGAACTTCAGCGCGCACTTGACAGCTTCGCAGCTGTCAGTGTTGAAGGGTATGGTAATTTCCCGAACGCCTGTTCAATGCACTCTGCATGTTAGTGGAGCCCCATTGAAACAGGTGGAGAAGTTTAAGTATCTCGGGGTCTTATTCACGAGTGATGGTAGGAGCAATATTGAGTTATCTTGTAGGATTTGTCAGGCTGGAGCAATTTTGAGACAACTTGGTCAATCTGTTATAAGGAAGACCGAACTTGGCATCGGAGCTAAGCCATCGGTCTTCAATTTAATATTTGTTTCGAGGTTTGGGTAATGACTGAAAGAATGAGATCGCGGATCGGATACAAGCTGCCGAAATGAGATTTCTTCGTTGTATTGCTGGTGTGACTCGCCGAGGTCATGTTAGGAATACCAAAGTACGCGAGACACTCAATGTCGCGCAGCTACTTCTTCGAACGGAGGGGTCCATACTTCGATGGTTTGGGCACGTTAAAAGCATGTCCCCCATTGTGCCATCAGGTAGGCGTCCCCTGGGTGGGTCCAGGATGAGATGGTTAGAGCAAGTCCGAAACCTCACCTGTATCCGTAGGGGGATAGCGCCTAATGATTTAGGGTCGATAGCGGAAGATCGGAAAATGTGGAAAGTCCATTTAAGCACCCTAACCCCGCGACCCTAATAGGGGATTAGCGGATCATTGAAAATGATGATGATGATGTTAGCCCACTGTGAAGATACTAAAAATCTTCCACGTCAATGTTCACAACTTTCGTAAATGTAAGACAATGCGATCATGTTAGGCAATCAAGATGACACCCAAAAGCCCTGTGCTCGTACGAAATCAAATCTTGAAAGGTTTGGCATTCCTGGCCCATGTCGGAGTTAATAAACTGGGACCAAGTGAGGCAACTACAGGGCTTATCGGGGCTGAACCCTTCTGCAAAAGGTGTCCCTATTGTAACTTTAATTGAAATTAGATAGTTTGTTGCTCTGTTTAGCCGTTAGATTCGACTAATCTAGAAGGAACCTCGTCTTTGACACGGCCGCCGTAGACTTTTGTCGCTGTATGAAGGTGCTCTTCTGTTCCCAGAATATCCCCTTAACCCATTTCATCTTTCTATTGGCAACGATTCTGCTTGTTGCTTGTGGTTGTGTCTTAGTAAAATTTCGTCTTATGTATTCTGTCTTCAAATGACAACGGTGTTGACTTTACATGTTATGTTCTTTACTGGTCCTGTCCTGTCTTCGAACGTATTTCCCCGTCAATACGCGACGACGTTGGCCTTACATCTCATTGAATGTATTGTTGCATCAGTCAATGACGACGTCGGTTTTATTTATCGTGGACCTTCCTGGTTCCTCTTAACCGGGCTAGATGTCTATCACGATATAATATCTTCAATCGACGGCACGAAAACAGGACCAACAGAAAGACCACAATTTGTAAGGCCGATGTTATCGTCGAATGGGACAGAAATAAAGTTAGTTGACATCTAGCCCTTTTTGCTTAAGCAAGACCGAACACCGCAACCTTAACTTACCCTTATAGTTTCCCCTCACTTTCCACCTAGACGGCGAGCGGCACAGTTTAAGCCAAAAGCAATTTTTTTTAGTCTAGCCATATCGTTTGGCAAACAAAAGCTTTAATAGTCATTCATTCTCTAAAAATCACAATACCTACCTAAATTTGTATCTATCACAATATGTACAATGATCTAACTTAAATCTTAATACTGTCCTACGGTGCTAATGCTTCCCGTTCACCTTCTCGCTTATGGTCGAAAAGCCTTGATTGTCATAGCTCGTGTAATTCCCCAGCACCATTGATATGCCCGATGGCGAATGCAATACCCCCGTTGCTGCGGCATCTTTCGAGCCGGTTCCATCCGTTGTTGGTTGAAAGACCGACGGTGAACTATTGAACCGACGATACACGAATACTCTCACCTTGTACACCATAAAGATACACATGTACACAAAGCAGGTGAGCAAGAGGACTCCCACTACTGTGATCATTGCCTTGCCGGGCTCTCGCCAATCGAGGACATTGTAGATGTACGGTTCTCCCTTTCTGAAAAAGAAAGCAAAGCTATTCAGAGCACTTGAGGCTGGGTAGGTTGAGGTGGAACTTACGTGTTAACCCCACCAGCGGCGTAGTAGATGACCGAAAAAATTGTGAATACGATGCCAAATACAACGGGAAGGAAAATGTGTAGCAATCTGATGGGATATGCCACGATCAGTAAGTCGATGAACATGCACACCGAGTTCAAGGCATGTGTAAGGACATTCGTTGGTGTCAAAGGTAAATCAGCTGAAAAGAAATTGTGGTAATTCTTTCCATGCAGCTGATCAGACCGTACCTTCGTTGAATAGGATACTCCAGTAGACAATTGTGATGACAATCGACAGGACCAACGTAATTATGTGCAACGCCCAGTAGATCTTAAACGGAGAAGTTAACGCCGACAAGTTCATCAGTTTGTCTGAAAGTAAAGCACAAATTTCATGGAGTTCCTCAAGGTTCCCCTGAGGGACTGATTCTGTTTTCTCTTTGTTTTACTCACCCTCATATTCTGGATGGAAGTGATATATTGTCACCAAAATAGCGCCGAATAAATTGGTCAGCATACACAATGTAATACCCCAATGAGTTAGAAAAATAAGGTAGTATCCATCAGGACCGCTGGAAATTATGGACTCGATAACCACACCGGTAAAGAATAATCCAATTATCCAACGGTATAGTAAATATGGGACGCTTTTCGATCGATGTTGCCACTAAGATGGGAAAATGTGATGACAAATAACTTGTTAGGTGTCATTGAATTAGGGCTATGAAAGATAAATGAGATGTAGCCCTTGTGGGTGTGTGTTGGGGGTTGACCTCGCAGAAGGCTGCTAACCCGTGTTTTACTTTTGTTTCACTTGACTTGCAATGGCATTGAGCTGTGCTGTGGATAATGATGATGTGCTGGGTAAATATCTCGTTTTGAATTGAGAAATTCAGTTGGCGTATTTGTTTTTCATGGTTTGCTTTAGGTTTTTTGGTCGTGGAGTAGGTGTAAGTCCGTGGTAAGTGACAAAAGAGGAACAGAGGAGGGGGTGTTAACGTAGCCTTTGCAGGCTGTGGCCAAAGGGACAGCAAATCGAAATTGTTAATGTGTCAGCGTTGATGTCAAGGTTAGAGGCCCTGCTGTCTTAACTAGGTTTCCTTAGAATTGAAAGCGTTGGATGAAGAAGAATAGGACCAGAGTTATACGACATCCCTGTTGGGTTTAAGTGTTTTTTCGTCGAGTTCGCGAGAACTTGCTTGGCTTTGGCTTAAGAAGGTCTCGACATAAACACTGGTAATGGAACATTTTTAAAAACACTTAAGTCTTCGCACGGCAACAAGAATGCCTAATGGAGAGAAAGGCAATAAGACATTTTTGATCAATAGAGATCTACCTAACGACGCTTTAAAGTGTCAGGGCCTTGGAGTCATACACTAGGACTAGAGTATGGTTGTATGGTAGGAGAGACTCGAGCAAATCTCGAAAGAGATTTACATTGCAAGATTCCTGGTGCTGGTATGGTGTGTCCCTACTTTAGTGTCCTTAACCTAAGTCCCGAAAACTTTCTAAAATAAATATTCAATACTTTGCCCATCTGCAGCGTTGTTCTTTTAAGCCGCAAAACAACTTGAAGACGGTAGTCATTTCTCTGACGTTTCTTGTAGGCGTTCTGGCGTTCTTGTAGACTTTAGGAGTCGTATATCTCGAAGTGTCTTGAAACCGATTTTGGTTAAAAGTGTACGTTCTTGCTCCCGACTGTTTGTGAAATTAAGACAACCGGCGGTAGAAGTCTAGTCCTCTTGGAGTTTACGGATTGTTTGTGAAAACTTTAAGCCGATTGAGATGGAGGGCTCCTTTTTTCGATAACTTCTGTTCGTTTGTTATGTGATTGTTCCGTATTGGTTTTTGTGGCTCTGTGTAAAGCCACTTTCTTTCATTCCGTGTAGGATGGGGAGGGTCTCGCTTTTGAAGCCTTATCAGTCTGCCATTGGTTGCATACATTCGTCTGCCTCGTTTGGGTCACTTCAGCGGTCTTTAGCACATGGAAGGATTGCAATCCATGGAAGTGGTGTTACTCCTTTGGGAACGTGGTGGCAGTCTTAATGCTTTGAATAATCTGAAGGTTGTTGCCTTGGTCTCATATGATGAGCAGTGGCTCGAGATGCTTAAGGGTTCAATTGCGCTTCCCTGCCATATGATCAGCAATAGCTCGAGATGCTTGAGGGCGCGATATCACCTCCTTGATTTCTCGGGATTCTGTCTCTCCTCTCTTTTTTTATAATCCACACGTGGATCAAGGGGATATGAATACCCTTTTAATGTTATACACACACCGCAAGCGAGGTGCAGTGGTTTGAAACTCAGGTAGAGGTAGGTTTCATTGGCGTCAAAGGGTGGTATCCAGGCTAGCTGGTTACGTTTGTGGTGTTTGTCATTGCTATAATTCACATCAAATTTTTCGAATCTCTTGATTTCATAATAAGTGTCAGCTCAAATCAACTCTTCAAGCCATGACACTCTACTACCAGTGTAATGCCTTCGCAGTAGAGTCGTCATCAGCTTTCACAGTTGATCGATTTTTATTTACTTAATAAATAAATAAATGTTTTTACGACATTAGGAGTTGAACCCGGACTTTCAGCATGTCAAGCGATGATTCTAACCACTGCACCATGAACACAACTGTTGTAGCTGTTTTGTGACTCACTCCAAGTTGCTTGAGATCTCATACTACTTGTACGCGTTAAAATAGGCCAGACCTTCCTTTACTACATTGTCCCTTTCGAGTCAGGTAAGTAAGCTTAGGGCTATGCACTAAAAGATCAGTTTAACTATAAACTATGGATTTTACTGCGTCGAGAGAATGATGACATTTTTGGGAATATCAAACTATCTAGCTTCGAAACATGTGTCGCTGATATTGCGAAGTAGTTTCGTTATGTCCGCGTTGTAGTTTCGCCCTCCGCTTCCTACGTTCGAGACTCGCAAGTTGTCTAAGGGTTCTAGTAGTTTTTCGTCATCTGTGGTCTGTTTTGCTTGAGGATCGGCTTTTCAAGATTCGCAAGTTGTCTAAGGCTTCCAGTAGTTATTCGTCGTCTGTTGTCTGTTTCGTTTGCAGATCGGCTTTTATTAAGTGAAAGCTACGCGATCTTTGCACTGTGACTTCTGAGTTCTGTTTCGGGATATGGTTACCACCAGTAAGGAAAAAGAAAAAGTTCATCTGCTCTCACCGCTTATATGCGACAAGAAGAATAGTATAAAACTTAAAAACTCTTGACATTTAGAATGTGCACTAGCGACTGAGCTCACCCTCAGTTATTCAAGTATCGAAGCATCAAATCTGTTCTTAGGTTGATTGCATCTTAGCTTCCATCTCTTCCCCTCCGACCTTACCCGTATGGTTAAAACCCGACTGTAAGTTAGACATTTGCTTTCTTCCCGTTGTACTCTAGGGATCACTGGCGATTACTTGAGCCTTTTCACCACGCCAATGAGGACTGAACTATTCTCTACTGCATTTTTTTTTAAACCGAGATCTATATGATTAGGAGAGCGTCCTAGACAGTTCTTGTGTTCAAACTACCAGCAATGAAGATCACCCAATGCGCAGACAGTCAAGGAACACTTAAAGCTTCGGCCCTTTAAGGTCCCTTTCACCTTAACAGTACATTCGTGTACCATCTATTAAGCTAAGCTTATGAATCTACCTTTATGTCGTATTTCTGAACCGTGTATGGTTAATTTGGCGTTCCTCAAAAAATTGGATCTAGGTCAGAGTCTGGTTGTCTTCGTTTTTTTAAGCTTTTCTGGTAAGAGATGCAAGAAATTCCATCATTTAAGGCTCAAATTCCAAAATTCTGTCAAAACTGTCTGAGTTAGGCTGTCTTTTGCCTTCAAAGCAAGTGACTTGGGATCCGGAGTTTTCCACGCTTCTATTAGGTCAAGTGACATTTCGTGCCGAACAATTAAAGACTACCTACTTACCTGCGACTTGACAAAATCATCAGCAGGCATGTGATTGAAGCCACACTTGTCCTTGTGGAACTCCTTTGCGATTGGTCGCGCAAGTTGTTTGATCTTTGCCATCTCGTTGAGTCGTCTTTAATTCTGTTCACCGGAATCTATGAATTTCAAGTCTGTTTACAGTTCAGCTCATTAGTAGTCTCATTGAAGTGGAAAAGTATCTACAAAGAAAAAAAAATAGATTGAATACATGCAAACCATATGTTACACTACATCCTATATTTACTCATACGAACATGTGCTCTTGGTCGATAATTCTTAAACAAAATATTTATCAAAACCTTACGTCTAACTGAAATCTGCGACGCGTGAATTGTGTGAAGAGGTGCCAGTACAGAGGTACAAGTGGTTTTCTACGCCTTAGGGTTTTCTAGGAGAAACTCAATTCCTCTCGATCGCAGTTCCATCTGTGGAGCCCAGCTTTCGTTTAGAGGTCGATATTCATTGGAATTAGTGGCTCAGAAACAAATTGTGTATCTGAAAGAATAATTACTGCCCGAGGGAGATCTTGGATGTGTACTCGTATTCATTAAAGCCGCCAGTATCACGATAGTGATTATATTTCGTAACGAGTGTTAAACATGACTTTGCCTCACAATAATAGACGGTACACGCTGTGTACGAGCTAGATTGCGTGTTTTTTTTTTTTTATCGGTTACTCGATATGAGTTTTGACGATTTAGATTGAGATGTTGTAGTTGTTTTTTTTCCACCTGTGTGCGCGCCCTCGGTACGGGTAGAGTACGGGGAATTGCATCAAAAAAGCATTGAACCGATTCTTAAATATCGAGTTGTGATAGATGTGGGTTGGTGGTGGTGTTGTGTGCGAGTTGGCGGCTTTGATTTTGCCTTGCAAGATGAGGTGTACACTGAACAGTATCTTTGACAAGAAGATACTGTGGAAATGTCGTGCGGGACATTGGAAGCCGACCAACAATTGTGTCGCTCAACGAGCTGACAACTGTCACAGTCTAACAAGTTATAATTTTCTTAGCACGCTAAACTTTGTCTTAAATATTAATGAAGGACAGGTCAATAATTGTGCGTTACATATGACAAGAATTATTGATTCATGTTGTGAATGAACAATCGGCAGCATACGGAATAACAGGTTCCCAGGGTAGTTGACAAAGGATAGGCACAATGGACCCAACTGCTGTGACTAACATCGCAAATCACTTGTTTACTTGCTGAGGAATGCTACTTGTTACTCAGTGATAATGGTAACTCAGTCCTAGAACAATTGGCTTTAAGGCGATCCGATAAGATCTACTCAGCATTGTTCTGAAACTCGATATGAACAGTTTTAGGTGGCAAATCGCATTGTTTCCCAGTAAATCAGGAACAAGAAGCATCTGTTTTAAATTTATTTGTAACCAAATTCTGGCTTTTGCTTCAGTGCAAATTCAGTGTAAAAATTGCTTGAATGGAAGAATCGACGGGTGCTTAGATTAGGCATAGGACGAAAGTCTGGCTTCAGAGAGTACCATACCGTTTCCCTTGGATCTTACATAGCTTTTCGAAAAAGAAACACCTGAAAAGTATTAGGTACATTCCTATCTCTGGTTCACCTTCCTGAACTATTCCGTTTTCAGTAATAACTAACGGATGGGCTGTAATGGTCAATGGACAATTCGCCCAGGTCTTTAACCCTCCGATGGGTGAGAAGGTCCCTGGGGACCTTTTCGATTTTTACAAGTTCACAACTTTTTTTATGAATGAGTTAGAAACTTGATGCTACCTGTATTCCACAAAAATTCTATGCTGAAGCGGTTAAAACTATGTCCGAAGCTATACGAGCACTCCATCCGTATTTTTTTTTCGTTTTGAAGGCATTTCAGACGATAATCAGGTAGAAGGTCTCTAAACTCAGAAAAAAAACGAGCTAAAATCAAGAATATCAGTGTCACATCAAGCCTATTCGTTGACGAAAGTCTGTTAAACTCGGAAATTCTTAAGCCAAGTACAAAAATCTTATTTCGAGCCCGTTTTCAGTAGAATGTGTGAGCTTAAATTAAGAATAAGATCATGTCATTTTAAGAATACCAGAACTAGATTTAAGACTACTGTAAACTTAAATTAAGCTTACGTATTCTTAAACATATCAGAAACAAGAACAATGCCATCTTAAATCAAGTTTGTTTATTCTTAAAATAATCAGAAAGAGCATGAAAATAAGAACAAGCTTTAAGAATGTGAAATCTTAATTTAAGATTGCATTGTTTTATTCTTCGAAATTCGAATATCGAATTCAACTCCGTCCTCCAGAGGAAACAACTTTTTTATTCTTAATTTAAGAATTTAAGCTTGATTCTAGATTTTCGTTATTGTTTCAAGAATCATGGGTTTTATTTTAAGATTGAGAAAGTGAGAATGAAAAAATGCAAAAGTAAGCCCGATTCTACTGGATTTTAGCTTGCGATTTTTCTCTGAGTGTAGGGACCTTGTGTATCATAGAGGGGAAAATATGATAAAATAACGGCTTAGGGTTAATGGTGACTCGTGTTTAGCTTTGGTTAGCTCATTTCGTTTGAATGTATATTGCACTGGTATTGTACTATTTTTCAAAAAATTTAATTTAGCCGCTAAATAGGACTATCGTTCTACAAGTTAACATCGCTGCTGCGAAATTTTGTTTTTTGATTTTTTTTTAAAGTTTTATTGAATTTATCGGTAATTCTACTACTATACTGGTAAATAACCGAACAATCTACACGCAAATGACAATAAACAATGGAAAACATTGATTCTGAAAGAGTCCGATAGATTTTTGGCTATCATTTTGAATGCTGGGGTGTGTAAATCAAACAGCGAGCCTGCTAAGAAATTGTGGGCCCAATACATGCTCCAATATACAAAATGCCCGGCGACCGTTTTTGAAATTTTTAACGTACCCCGAACCCGAGCTTATTGCTTTACCTACAATCAACCGATTTGTGCTGAACACTCAGCACTATTATATCGGTGCTATACCTACACTGCTGCGTTGCCTGACAAAAATACTGATATACATACTTTACCCAAATTACTTAAAAATGCCTTCTTTTTTTGCTCTTATATCTTTCCATATACATATACGCACTTAATACAACCATAAGCTAACACTCAAACCATCAAGACACAAGTGCATGATGATAATACAGTAAATTTTTTGAAAAATGGTCCAAGGTCCCTAGGGACCTTGTACCTTGTATAGCGGCGTCATGACTGTCACTGATCGGAGGGTTAAAAGGATGTATAGCCAGTGTATAATTTTGGCCCAAAACTCCGGTTTTCACCGTAGATTCGACGGCAGGTTCATAGGGTCTTATTATTATTATTAGTGGGGAGCGGTTTGTTCACTGTAGCACTACGGTCTCATATAGAGGCCTATTGTGCTGTCCCATACGTTTGGAGCAGTTTGTCTGGTCCAAAGGATGTCAAGAAGCTTATCAGCCTTTCTGGGTGAAGTGTTGCAAGCGCCGTTGGTGAGACGAGTTCACTGCCTAGGGTCCGCTTTCTCACATAAATGAGGGCGGGCCACTTTGTGACGATGGGGAGAGAGCACAGTCAGCAGGTAGACAGGCAAAGCAAGTTAAGGGGACCGTCAGGGGGATGTTTGGACCTGATGTTGCTTAGGTGGAAGAGTCTGTGCAGGCTGAGTTTTACCTGGATTTCTACATGGACTCGAATTGGCGGTAGATCGACAATGGCGTTAAGCGAGACGCTGGGGTTGGACCGTAGGCAACCCGTCACGCAGATTTAAACTAGGCGCTGAATCCGTTCCGGTTTTTTGGCTGTGGTGGTCTCATTTGTCTTTGCCCATCAGACTATTGCCGCATAGGTCATAGTAAGTCTGACAATCAGAGTTAAGATTTGGGGCATGATTTTGGAACTTTATCCCCAGTTGTTGCCACAGATGCGGTGGCAGGTCCACAGTGCTCGTGTAGCTTTTCCAACAGTCCGGTCGATTTGGAGGTTCCAGCACAATTTACTGTCCAGGATTACCCCAAGGGACTTTACTTCCTGCGAGAACTGAATGGTTTCGCCATAGATAGAGGGGCGAATTAGAAGACTTAGGTTTCTTCTTCTGGTAAAAGGAACTATAGTTGTATTTTTGGAATTTGTCCTCTTTGGTGCACCATACCTGTATCTCAGATAGTGCGTATTGCAGCACTTCCGAAACAGCGCTTTCATATTTGCCACTGAGGATGACTACCACGTCGTCTGAATAGCCGATGGCCCCGATTCCTAGGTTCTTTAAATACCGAAGTAGGCTGTCACGATCGGCGGCGACAGGACTCCGTCTTGAGGACATTCTCGAGTTGTGAGCGGCGATATTTCAACATCGTCGATGTTGGTGTGTATCACCCTACTTTTCAGCATGGAGATAATCCACTTGCTTATGGTT
The DNA here is from genome assembly GCA_917880715.2 of Matsumyia berberina. Lineage (NCBI taxonomy): Eukaryota > Metazoa > Arthropoda > Insecta > Diptera > Syrphidae > Matsumyia > Matsumyia berberina. The sequence continues at coordinate 75,418,809 of OU862870.1, read as the reverse complement.
GGTAAGAGGTTCATGTTGCTGAGTGGACGTTTAGCAGGTTCATATGAAGTGTCGATGAAAGCACCCTCCTTCCTATCGATGGAAGTTTCAATTCATTGAGTGTTATTGAGTCATTGAGTGCTGACTCAGTAGGTTTTGCCCATAGGGCCTTAGCAGGCTCCATTCTATTGTATGTATTTATAGGCTTCAAGACAATTTGCTGACCAGAAAAAACCATATTGTTTTTTTTTTTTTTTTTTTTATATATATATTAGGTCCTGATCCAGTCAGGGTTTAAGTTTTGGAGCTTGGATGGGCAAATTTTCATAGCCCCTGCAGTAGATGGAATGTCGTTGCAAAATATACCTAACATGTCAGAGCGTGCCAAAGTGAATTTTTCTCGTTCTAATTAAATTGATTGAGTTTATGAGTTCAATAGGTCATGGAAAACAGGCACTTACATGTTGTGAATGCATTCAGCCAAAATGTATGCAACAGGTTTTGAGTAATCTTTTCATAGTAAATGTGAAAGTCAGTTTAACGTTTTCATCCTATTTCCGTTCAAGGTTATCTAAATCGTTTATTTTTAACTAGAGTTTGAACCAAATCGCCTCGTAGTCCTCTCATGAGGTCATTATGCTAAGACAGACGATTAAACGCAATCGTCACAGAAGCACTTTATTAGAAGAAGTTCTAAATTGTTCTTTTAAGCAAGACTTAATTTTTTGAAATATTAAACTAATTTTCCTTTCTATTCTTTTCAGGTCAACATCGTAGAAATTGATTTGTAAGGGTGAGTGCACTTATTTTATAATTTTTTTTCTACTTATTCTCTCGTGTATTTTTCTCTATCTGCCATTTCTGTCTTTTGGACTTGTGCTTTCACAGCCTTCAGTAGATGTGTCCACTCTCCGTACCTTGGAGCTCATGCCTAACTCTAACCATTGTGTGGTGTGAATAAAAACTGAGAGAACACTCTGGGCAAACACTCGTGATGGAAGTGTTTTCTGGAACTTGACGAAACTCATTTTTATTCAACTCAGATTGAGTGTTTCATCCAAAAAGTTGAGGGAACACTCTGCCTCAGTTTTTATCCACACCACCCATTGGCTTATCTTATACTTCCTTCCTCTTTTTCTTTTTTCACACTCTTTACACCCCTGCTTCTACAACTAATATCTTACTCTCGTCATTCTGTTCATTGGCTTTCGCATTCCAGATCTTACGCGTTCTTTTCTCAATTAACAATAGACGCCCTGGTCTCCTCCACCAGGCTTTAACAAAAAAAATGTATTTTTTTCACTAAATGAATCTTAAAAAAAAAAAAAAAAAAACGAAATCCCCCTCCGTGACAATGTTTCGCAACATTGCCGTGACCAGGATTCGAACCTGGGTTACCACGGCCACAACGTGGGGTCCTAACCACTAGACGATCACGGCTATTGGGGTGTTGTTAGGTGTTGTGTCCAATGTCAACAACACTCAAAGCAACAAGTTGATAATACAATAGAAAATCTATTGCCAGTTTACGTAGGTCGTGGGGGATTTATGAGGTGAAGACGGTCGGAATTGCATGAATGCTGATAATGCGGTAATTTTTACTCATGTCTTCTCTATGGTGTCTAGCAGCTGTAGATAGTTCCCATGGTAGCTTTTCACTAAAGTGGAACACATGTGGAGCGTATGACTAGCAGCAGATGTAGAGCAATGGAAACGCGATTCCTGAACATTTTTTTTCGTATACCTTTGCAAGTCATCATTTGGTGTAAGACTCTAGGACTCGGCAGAGGTCCAAGTAAGTCTTTAGAACACCAATCAAGACTTAACCGAACGTGTTTACTGTACAGGAAGATAAACCACTTGACCTTGTTCACATGCATTGGTCCCCACTAACCATCAGTTCTTCTTTCACATACTGTAGAACGATTTTGCAACTCTAATTCCGACTTTAATCGGTTCCACTTCAAAGACACAGATTCCAATTGTAGCCACCACCTTTCGTGTCGATTAGCAAACTTGATTTCTTTCGCTCACTCTGCTGCACCGCCTCTCTCCATCCACTCGGTTATAATTACGCAACTGTAAGCGCACTTAAGAAAACTACTTTATGACAGGCGGCAAATCTAAAGAAGTACCTAATGCGTGGCAAACAACAGTTTGAGGTACAATTTATGACATTTTGATCGCATCTAACTGCTGTTGACCCTGAACTTGGTTAGGAAATCGTTCGTATACCGCGCGGGTTGTAATGAATTCACGGTTTCGTAATAACACGTTTTCTTTGTATCTGTGCAATGTTTAGTGTGAGGGGGGATTTTGTAAGACACCATTCGCATTGGAAAGTATTTCGGCGAGATGAGCTTTTGCAATGTATTGTGTTAGCTAGTTCAATGGACCGGGATTACAAATAATAGGTATGTACGTATGCGTGGGAATTTCCCAATCTCATTGCTAATAGATGGCGTTCGGATTTAGTCAAATTGATTCCACTAATGAGTGCCAACTGAGTGAACACAACAATTGTTTAATCAGCGATTTTTTGTGAGCAGAATTAAGAATTTTGTTTGTTTATAAGAAGCGACAGTGAGTCATCGGCGCAGCTGAGTGTGATTTTTGTGTTTTTTGGTGGAAATAACGATGAAGCAGATTTTTGGTTTTTTTTTCATTCTCTTTGCGGTTCCACGCAGCTGTTGTCAAGGATGTTATTGAAAAACACCCATGAACTGGAGTTTAGTAGTCACGAAAGCGTGTAATGTGGATGCCATTTGCAATAGACTGTCATGAACATCTGAAGAAGGTGAATGTAACGCAGTCAGGAAGCTCCGAAATTGTCTGCCAGGGATCAGTCTTTTCACTTTGCTCACAATTTTTCATGGTTCGTCGTAGAAGCCTTCATCGAGCTCTATCATTCTGTTTATTTTGATTGCTTATTGTACTGGCTGGTGGCACAAAATGTTTGCATCTCTTGACGTTATGAGATTCAGGTGCTGTGCATGATGTTTGCTTCTGGCCCAATTTTTGATAGCGTTCCTTACCATTCCTCTATCAAGGAATATCGAGGCTATTCTGCAATTATGTCCTCATTTCCATTTCCATGAGACTCCACGTCAAGCCAATATCAACTCATTTCGACTTGTGCAGTTTTTGAGTTCCTAAACACACATCGGCAGCCGTTAAGGCTCTGGAGTCCGCGATAACTAGGTCAAGGCTTGTAAATATCTGTGAAGAGCATCTAGATGAGATATCGAGAGCCAATATGCGACCTGTGTTGGGTACCAGGGCATATGGATATCCCAGTTAACGAAAGAGCTGATGAATTGGCGCGAAGGTGGGCAGCGCTGCATGCCTCACAGGGTCTCTCCTTTATCAGAATTCCAATAAGCTTGTTAAAACGGTATATCGATGACGAGGCCATAAGTCGAGGTAATATACGGTGGATTCAGCTAGACACATGTACAACGGCTAGAAACTTATGGACGAGTTATCAACTCAAACTAAGCCGTCGTGAAGCGAGGATAGTCTCCGGCATCATTACTGGACACTGTGCAGAATATGTACATCACAACGAATATTGCAGAAGTTGGAGGGATGAGAAGGAGATAGAATCTGTCCGACACCTGCTGCGTGAATGTCCTGCCCTCGCCAGAGAAGTTCTTTCATAACAGATTATACTCCCGGATGCTTTTCATTCCCCAACGAGAGGTGGTGCCGCGAAAAATGTTCGGTGTTCCTGGCTGGGGCTTGAACCCACGCCGTTTGGTCAGCAGTCCAATGTTCTACCCACTGAGCCACTGCGACCACACGTCGCATTGTGGTTGTGCTAAAACCTCGGCCTAAGGTTTTTGTCGCCAAACTGAGATTGGCTTTCGGTTCTTGAAGAGCCTCTGCCGAAGACGCCGCTGCTTTTTATCGTCTTAGGTCTCGCTATAGTTGCGTGCAATTCTTTAGCCTAAACCCTTCTGGTATCTGCGTTCACGTGATCTTTGTTTGCTCTGTTGTTCCCTAACCTCCCATGGGGTTGCATTTTCAAATAATCGAATCATGTTTAAGAGAATGTCCATGAGATTCGTCATTGCAATACTTAGGCTCCCTTTTTGCTAAGCGTACAAGTTGATATTACGCTGGCACTAGGTAAACCACTTTTCGTCGCCCATTCTCAATAGCACTGCCCTTGAACCTTTCCCGCGTCATTCGTGCGTCAGTATCTTGCGTTTATTGTCTCCAACTTGGGTCAACACAGTCAATCTAAAAATTGAGAGGTAACAACCCACTCAAAGTCAGGTGGACAAGTTGTCATACAATTAACAAATATTTTGTAACGATTTACGTTTGTATCTACTCTCTCCATAGACGACACGTATCTGAAGTGAAGTGTTAAAATTCAATTAAACCAAAGTGGGGCTACAAATGCATTCTATTGCAACTTTTCGCAGTCAAAGTCCATGCTATCCATTACCTAGTTTCTTGGCGGCAATAATTCATTGCGCAATAGTTGACGGTTAGCCAAAAGCCGGTTTTGGTTTTTTTTAAGACCGGCAAACTGGGTACAAATTTAATAATTCCGTGTCTGGAAATAACTTTAAATGATGGAGTTTATTTCAAACATTTTTATGGCCAACGAAGGTCGTAAACGCAGAAAGAGTCGTTAAATTGTTAAATGCTTCATTCAGGCTCTTAAACTTTTGATTCGTTAAAAAAAGAAAAAACAATTGTATTTCAACCTTAAGATGAAGGGGCAACCTGGACTGGGGTAATTAAGTTTTTGTTTTGCGTTATATCGGCGAGTTATGCTAAAGGCCAGAAAAAATTGTTAGACGCAAGCAAGACGGTCACCTCGCAATTCGGTGTAATGACGATTACAGCCACCAGACAGGTTAGTTGTAATTCTTCCTCTTTCCTTCCCGTCTTCCGATTCGAAAAGTGAATGTAATTTACTCTTAATGGAGGGATTTAAATGGCAATTGTAGCCCCGTGTAGCAAGATTGAATGGAACTGGCAGGGTGAACTATGTTTTTGTCTTGTCAAGTGTAGAACATTTTTTTTAACGAGAACATGGGTGTAATTTTGTAGAGTAGATCGTAAGAAGCCAGAACATATCTCTGACAGAGGTTGGACAGCAAGATTATGTGTTCTAGATAAAAACCGGATTTGGTGTTGGTTTGTGCGTCCATTAAACATATACGGCTTAGGCTTTACGTTTCGCGCACAAGTAGGAGGGGAACTGAACCTACTTTAAGTCACAAACGGGTTGACTGAAGGGACTTGTTACTTGAAGACCAGGTTCACTTTTAATATAACATGTCCTGGCCAATTGTAAAAATCAGATTGTTTTTCCCCGCCAACACGATTCTTATTGTAGTATCTATCATCGACTTACTGCTTCTCAGTACTTCTAACACACTTTTCACTCCCGTCGCTTGTCGCTTTCTTAAAAAACAAACTTGGGTCTTAATGCACAACCCTGTGGGACACCACTTTTAATTTAGAATTCAATTTTTCCCTAATCTAAGTCGCAAGGCCTAGTCCTTACTTTTGTACAGACTGGTACATTTTCCTACTCAAAACAAGCATAGGTCGCAGCGCACCACCTTGCGGGGCGCCACTCTTAATCAAGATTCTCGTTCTATTTGGAAAACTTTCCCCCCGTCAAACTCTGCGTTACTGGCACATATAGCGGAACTTGTAAGTTGTCCAAAACTGCACACACTTCCTCCATCGCTCGGCCATTCGAAACAAGGTCGACTGTCATCGCAATAAACCACACACTCGCGCACAGACAGAGATAACGAGCAACAGAGTGCGAGAGAAAATTGATATTCCCAACGCGTTCCACTGATATTTCCCAAAATGAACACAAAACAACAGAAATTATAAGTAGGTGCACCTACCAAAGCTATCCCCCAGTTACCGCTTTGAATATTCATTCAGTGTTTGGCCATTATAGCCAGCAAATCACCTCAAAGCCCGTCTCGCGTAATGAACACAAACAATTGACAAGCAACACCATTTATGGAAGCCCACGTTGCGAGCGAATTCGGTGCAAAAACTTCCCTTTAACGCCGTTACACTGTTACACTGTCAAGTCGCACTGTTTTGTCACACTGTGTCTGTCATATGGGCCAAGTTATGCAATTTAGGCTGATACCACTTGAAGGGCAGAATAACGCTTTCTGAAGGTGTGCACTCCACTCGCGCGTATTGAATTTCGATTTTTTTTTCTTTTCTCTATGGTACGCGTGCTGCTAAAGAAACCATGAACAAAAAAAATTAGAGGTCCCCTCACCAGAATGTGGGTCAGCAGCTTCCCAACCAATGGTGCACAGTGTTTATGTTTACCAAAGCCGCCAAGGCCTATCGACTGGTGCACAGTATACTCCAGCACTAGACCACAACAACGGCGACGTTGTACGCGCTTTAATGTTCACTCAAGACGATCGCGCTTAAACTCTCCGAGACAACTACTATGTAATGGTTAGTACCGCACTGCTTCAATTGGTGTCTTAAACTGACTTGAGAGCTGGATTCAGTTCACCTGCAGCTCAGCAGCACAGCATACCTGTTTGTTGACGATGAAATCCACTCAACTTGTGAGTGAGAATCAGCCGACCGTATCGATTGGTATAAATGATCATTTATCTAGATTTGTTTACCTATTTCGAGTGTTTATGGCTCTCGCTTGTGTTTGGCGTTTTTTTTTTTATCGGCGGGAAGTCATGGAGTTGGCGGCGGTTTTTATCTCGTTAATTGGTGTCGCGATAGCTGTGTCAGGTTTCGAGTTTATTGATCAATTCGGGGTGCAAATGTTTGGCGAATACTTGCGATACATTTGAGCATTTACAGTGACTTGGTCATGGATTATAGTAAAGCACCAACAATGTAAACATTTTTTCTTTGCGCCTAAGTGTGGGCAACGAAAATGGTATCAAATGAATTTATGTGAATCGCCCGATCAGTTATAGCTGCTGTGAAACTCAAGGGCTTTTCTACTTAATTTCGATTACACTTCTGTGCGAAAAATTCTTCTGACTTTCTCGTCATGTACTCGAACCTTTATCGTTAGATTTGTCCTGGCAGTCTATTGATCCTGTGTGGTCCTAAACGTGACTTCGTCAAACCTTCCTCTTTTAATTCATCTTGCTATGCAGTCTTTTGTGGCTGAAACCGGACTTTTTGACGGACTTTCGCTGCTGTTTTTGAGCGGCTTTTGCTGCGGGGGCGTACATTTGAAACGTTTTCTGTCTTTTAACTTCAGCAAGAGTCTCTTGGCACATTGCCGTCTCTAGGCGATTCTGAAAAGTTGCCGCTACGTTGATGAGGTTGGCCAGACCCGCTGCAGTAACAGAATCTAATGGTTGGTTAGTTGATTTTCTGGGTACTCTTAGGTCTTAGGCGGGCCCATACAATTTGTACGTCTGGAATCCTATAAAATGACGGGTAATTTGGGAAGTACCTGAAAAGAAAAGAAGAATTTTCGTTCTTTTTTTTTTTTTTTAGATTATTGGGGCACGGCTGCTGCTGCTTTTGCAGCCGCGGTAGTTCTGAGTACCAGCAGGAGTTCTACTGTCATTAAGTCATGGTAGTGCAGGCACAGCAAGGTCCAAATCCACAACGGACTGTAGTGCCATCACTTCCTTTGACTAAATACCGCCTAGGTTGGTGATTCGATGTCGCCCATAAGTGAATTCAGAAAATTCTGGTTCTGTCGCGCATGTGATGACTAAAGTGGAACAGTCTTTTTACTTGAAACAGTGGTGTTCGGGGATGATTCACAGATAAGCTGAGCAACTTACTCTTCATTTTCAGACAATCCGGTCCTGAACCGCTTCTTGTATTAGTTCCGGTTGTGCCACTTTGTTTTAAACCTTCTATGGGCCTCCAATCTTTAAAGACCTTCACGAAGTTATATCCTGTTCCTTCTCAGCATATGCTCGATGTAGGAGTACATTGAGTTTTAGTTTTTTCACTTATTAGCATTGCCCTGTATGATTTGTTTTACCTCCGTTTCTAGTCTTTGTCTCTCTGCTAGCTATCTGATCCATTCCAAGAATATGTGTTTGGCGGACATACTGTTTTCCTGGACTCGGTAAATTTCGCGTCCCAGGTAAATGATCGTCCCGGTAAGGAGTTGTGTCAGATACAAATTCACTTCCCGCCCCATCGAATCCGCGATGTGTTCGATCAATCTTCCCCTAGTTCCTGCGCTCTAACATTCTTGTAAGTCTAACTTTCTTGGTTTTCGCTGTTGCCGTTTCCTTCCTAACGCGGTCTGTTAAGGGACCTAACGCTCCACGTGCAGATCCGAAATGCGTTGTTCTATAATTTTGCATGGGTTGTCATCAGTGAATTCGTTCGAATACGAGACTCGTTGTTTCTCTGTAACTATTAGTTTTTTTATTTTTACATGGTTGGAGCTGTCAACCCCGCGCACTACCCCCAAACCTGGAGGGCCAGGCCAGGTTTACGTCGAAGTAGCCCGAATGAGGTGTTCACTAAGTAGTCCGACCTAACTGGAACTGTAGACGTCACCGTTGATTCCATCGTGGGAGGTTGAAACCCTATATTCAGTTGAACTAGGCACCCAGTTTTACCACGTTTAGGTGAGAGTAGGAGTTGGTAGACAGAGGTTGGTTTAAGAAAAACCTGTGGACGCTTGTGTCCTCTTGAATGCACATACATATCTAGCCTTTAAACAGTTTCACCTCAAGGCAGTGAAATCTTTCTCTTAGTCAGCATGACTACTCGTTTCTCCGTTGCTAGAATTAGTTTGTGGTCTCGCACTCATGATTTGTACTTTGTGTGATAATCACTGCCGAGACGTCATATTTATAATCAATTAAATACGACATCCTCTTTAGTCTAGCATACATACATAGGCGTTAGCTGATGGGGTATCCGGCTTTTCTTGGCCTTTGTTCTTTAGGACCATTCGCTGCTTTTTCCAAGATGATATTTTCATTGTTTGAGTTTTTGAAGAATGCATTGCCGCGGTCACTTTGCCACGCAATAGTTTCGTAGCTACCTCCCTGTCACAGTTCCATTTTATTTCCCATAATTTCATGTTTATTCTCGAAGCACTTAATGACCACCTCCACCACACCGCCTTCATTTGAGAAAGCACCCGCACGTGACACACATGTCGAACTCCCATCGCTTTAATTACTCCTATCACCGAAGAAACTAATACATTTTTGAAGAACCCTTTGACATTTACATAATCGATTGCCTGCTACTTACCTGGCACAAGTTCGAATATCTTAGAGGGTTTTTCCCCAAATCTTTCACTACACAGCTCTTGAACAATATCCTCTTACGACTAAACAATGCGGTGTAACATTCTTACCCGTCAAGTCGCACATATAAGCGGCCAATCAATGCCTAACTACCACTTGCAGTGACTGCAATTAATTAAGTATTCACATGTGATCTTCCACCTGTGCGTGTGTTGGGGGGATGCGTTATTGAGGCTCAAATTGACGTGTAATTTCAACTCTCCGTACTGTAAATGGCATTTTAATTCGTGTAAACTATAAATTTTAATAAGAGATTCGTTTGAAACTTAGTTAAATGGATACGAGTATGAGTACATTGTGCTTATCAGAGAGAGAGATACTGTAACAGGAACTGAGCTATGTGTAAAAACTAAACTATGTCACTGGGGTGTGACTTAAAAAAACACAGCAGGGCCTTGTGAATGCAGAGCTTGATCTTGTAGACAACAAATGTTACGATTGTGAATATGACATAAAGAATAAAGACTCCAGCGAAGGTTGTCATACCCAGGACGGGCTTTTTCCAGTCCAAAATCGGGTAAATGAAGTGGTTGCCATATCTGAAAAAAAAGGAAAGGGAAGTGCATTAGTTAAGTGGGTTAAGGTGGGGAATGAGGTTTAGCATAGTCTATCAAAAATGTCTATATAAAAAGTCTATCAAAAACCGTAAAACTCTCTGCAAACCCTTTGTCATCGACCCATTGAGTGAAAAATCGAGCTTATCCTTACGTTGAGTAAAATGATCGACTTAGTCTCCTCTGTAAAGCTTAATCTTCTAAACTTCCGGCTCAAGCCAATGTTGGCTGTGATTTCCCTTTCTAATCAGAAGATGACTTAACATTGGAAGGCTCTCTAAGAGCCCTATGACATTCAAGTCGAGCCACCTTAAACAATAGGCTCACGTCTGACCTCCCGGTCTCTGGGACATCAGGCTCAAGCCAATATCGACTTCACACCATTCTGTCTTTACGGTAAGTCTAAATCCAAATCGGCTTTATTGACTTTCAAGAGGACTTAGACCAATGTTCTCTGTACTTTCGATCTAAACTTCAGGGGCTGTTTTACAATGAGCATTTCTCTTTATTTAAAGTTGAAAACCATACCAGACTTTCTTTTTAGATGTCTGACTCAAGCTAACATTTTCTTGAGTTTCCACTTTAGTTTTGAGATGGTTTGACAACGTAGTTCCCTCTGTTAAGCTTACTCCATTTTTTCATTTGTCGACTTTGACTTAGATTCAGAAATTACTTCACAGTGAAGGAACCTCTACTAAGTTTATTTTATTCAAGCTGAGTCGGGTAAATCAACTTCCTTGATTAAAAGCTTAAGTTGACGTTTTTCAATGTGTCTTTGAATCTGGCTTAAGTGATGACTTGGTTGGTTGGCTTAGAGTGTGTCTTAACGACTTACTCAGACCTCAAGCGGGTCCATTGTACCCATAAGAAGTATATTCATTGGAGTCAAACCAAGGAATAGGCTTGGCTCATCCGGAAACCACCCAGAAAGGGATAGAAATCTCAAGAGTTTCCTAAAATCAGCGATATTAAGGTCCTCCAGCCCATGAAAGAAGCTACTACCAAGAGTAGACTGGATCCGTCGGTGTAGAAGGCTAGCTACCATCATCCCAATCGTCTCTTTTTGGTATTTTTATATCTAATCTCCTATCGAAGTCTGAGCTTGGAATGATTTAGTCGGTGTCTATGTTCTCCTTCGTGGTGGTCCATAGGGTTAGAACGGAGACGTGACTATAGGTGCTGTTTGTCCAGAGACCTACTTCTCTTAGGCTGAGTGCCGTTTTTGCCGCCCTGCTACTACAGTGGATGTCCACTGGAAGTAGCTTCAGCATTGTTTCAAGTGCCGCTATGGTAGGGATCCTGTTATCACTATGCAGCCCTCTCTTTGAATGTTGGTTACACTTGTAAGATTGCATTTCTTCTCAAATGCCTTTCACCAAATAGTCGAGCCATATGTTAGGATGGGTCGTACCACAGCAGTATACAGCCAGTGTACCACTTTCGGCTTAAAGCCCCATGTGTTACCAAACATCTTTTTACATGCGTAAAAGGCAATGTAAGCCTTTGATCTGTGTCCATAGATTCATGTACGCATTATGTGACTTGGATAAGTATGTATCCCCAATCGCGTCCCTTATGTGCACATCTATAAGGCGTTCCAGGGTCTTTAAAAGAAAGAATGATAGGCTGATAGGCCTGTAGTCCTTAGCGGTAATGTGACTAGGCCTTCCCGCTTTAGGAATTAAGACCACCCTTACTTCCCTCCAAGTTTTAGGAACATACCCCAGTTGGAGACACCAGCCGTAGATCTGCCGTAGCCACGGAATTATAATTTCCTCAGACTCATGCAGCCTGAATGGGTGAATACCATGAATACCAGGGGCCTTATAAAGGACAAGTGATGACTTATGACGAAGGCTCTCTGTTCATCCTTTTCTATAAAAGCAGACTGTAACGACTTGTTTACACGTGAGACTAAAGCTGACATTTTTTGTCTTTTTAGTTTTTAGCTTAAGCTCCATACCCAATTTCAACGATAACGACGACCTTCTTTCAAAGCCGCTTTTTGCATTTCACTCCTGATCAGTTTAGTTAATTTTCCAGACAAGCTGACATTTTCTGAGGCTTTGCAACGAGGGTATCTGAACAACGTAATTTCTATTAAGCTTATTCCCTGGCTCAAGCCCCATGGATAGTCTCTGAAACTTTAATTTCCGCTTACGAAATGGTTTTGATGACGATGAAGGCCAAATTCCGCGATTGAGTCACCTTTGTAATTGTTAGACTCAAGCCGGCTTTTTCCGTGTCCTCGAATATATCTGATCTCAAGTCGGGTTTATCGACCTTTTTGCTTCAGGTCCAAGTCAGTAGTTTCTGTAGTTCACACCGATGTAGCCTTCAAAATCTATTCTACTTGTGCGTTGCACACTGAGGGAGGCTTTTCATCATTGCTTTGTCCCTCCGGGTTAGTTTTGAAAACTCTGTGGACCGGAGTGTTGTTGTCAGTCCGGTCTATATCAAACGTCCAGGGATATGCCTATCTACGAGGCAATTAATAGCTTGATCTAAGGGGCACTTGTTTTGAGGCACAAAAACGTCAAGGGGCTCATTTCTAAAATATGAACTTTAGGTAGTTCTAATACTTACTCGTCCAACCCTCCCAAATGGTAATAGATCACCGTGCAGAAGCAGTAAAGAATAGGCAGCATCATTGAGTAGACGGTGTGCAGTATACGCACTGGAAATCCGACAGCAATCAAATCAGCCATCATGAACACAGAATTGAGTGTGTGAGTCACAAAGCTAAGAACTGGAAATTTCATCGGTTTATCTGCAAAAAACAAAGAAAGATACAATTGGGCTTATCTCAGATACGTTTAGTTCGTTTCCACTTACTTTGTTTCCCATAAATGAATGTCCAGTATATGGTTGTTATGACAAGCGCCAAATGCAATGTTATACCATGCGCTAGCCAGTAAAACTTCAACAGCCTCGGTGTCGTCGGCGTCGATGCGAATGATTTATCGACAATTTTCGTTGGCAAGGTGCCAATATTGAAGTACCATTGTGTGGTTGCTATTGCTGCCAATACATTCGTCAGGACACAAAGGGTGATTCCCCAATTCGTCAAATATATGAAGAGTTTGCCACCGCAAAATTGTAATGCTAAAGATACTATGAACAGTCCAACGAAGAAGAGTGCCAAAATCCATCGGAATATGAGGTACGGGAAACTTTTTGCGTTTCGCTGCCACTGTAATTGGAAGAGAAAGTGAAGGATGAATACATTGGATAGATGAAAGTGGGGTTTAGGAAGAGAGTCTGATTCTGGTAATTCCAGACAAGACCTCCGGTTTGGCGGAGGGAAAATCCCGGCCTGTAAAAGTGTTCTCGACATTTCCTGACCGCATCAAAGTCGACTATCAACAAGAAGACATGACCATCGAACATCTGAAGATCATTCTAAAAACGTAAACCTACTGACAAGTATCTCCCATCGGCTACCTAATCCTAATTGGTGATCTTATCGCACTAAAGTATTTGAATTCAGTTTTTTTTGTTCTCTCCACCCGCAATCAGTGTAGTTTCACGTGTTTGCTGATAGCGGACACGAAGTTTAAGAATAAATTCGTACCTAGAACCCTTATCGGTGACAACTTAAATTCAAGTTGAAGTGCTACGTAGACTGACAGCTTGGATTGCTGATACCGAAGAGAGTAATCTCTCTTGATAAAACGGCGATAAAAGTCCACAATTTCTATGATTTTGATGTTGACTTGCTTCTGAAGACCAAGTAGATTGGTATTTCCCTAGTGATTTGCCAATAATAGACGACCACTCTCTTAGTTAGAACTCTGGAAGTCTCGATTAGTTTTTCCTTTCCTCAGTAAAATCCCTTATCAACTTCAGAAACCCATCTTGGTGTTAGATTACATCCTTTAACGACATCGTCTTTCAAATGTTGTCACTTGAGAGGCTCATGTGGCTTATACTTTCCACGACATGGCTCGCATGTTTTATCGAGGAGTTTTTTTTGTTCCTTGTCCTCTGTGGGAGCTTGAGGTTAATGTTGGTAAATTTGGCTTTGATGCAAATTGTCGTAAGAGTTGTTGCCTAAGTTTGCCGCGTACCACAAATCCGTCTTCGAATATGTCAACGTTTTTCGTCGTTCTTTTGTCCGGCCCATTCCGAATAATTCCGGCGAATAAGTCGGCCTTATTTTGTGTGTCAGAGTCGTCGACAGTAGTATCAGCCTTACCCACTCCGCTTTTTGGGAATCCTGTAAGCACAGGCAGGTTCTTAGTCAGGTTAATGCAGGTGATGAATCAATTGTTTCTTGCGTTAAAAAAAAGTGATTCCGATAGGTAGTATTACCTTTTTATACATACACATGTATACGTTTATTAAATAAATTGGGCAGACAACCGTCCAACGCACTAACCACTATCAGGTCAGATTAGGTTTGCGGGCCGAGAAGGGTTACCTCATCACACTTAGGTATATGTAGACCCATTGTGATACCCACGATATTGCCTACTGCGGTTTTAATTCCTTGGTGTCAACCATCCGGTCGCCCTTACAAATTCGAGTAGTTCTGACGGTAAACCATGAGAAAGTTCGTCGATGTGATCGAAGAAGAATTTGCCTGTCCACATAGACCTTCTCGTCACCACATCCCCTGCATATACGGGTATCGTCATCATTCAAGCGTAATTTCTTGATGTTTAAGCATGTTGTGGCCAATAAGCAATCACACCAGCATCGACAGTGATTTCCTATCTCTTTGTAAAATCTGGCAGGTTTTTGCCTTGCCATATTCTAGCTACAATCTTCTTGATATTTCACAGGTGGTTAAAGACTTCCACCTATTATTTGTTTCTATTAACGTTTTTCGTGCAACTTTCGCCCTTAGATTGTAGAGTGGTTTGAGCGTACAGTCCGCTTCCTCTCGGACTAGGATTGAACCCATTCTTGCTAGTTCGTCAGCTTTTTCATTACCTGGTACCCCACTATGACCCAGCAGAGCTTAACATTGTGCAGTGTGCCAAGAACTTTAAGCTTTTCGCGACAACACTTCTGAAGCTTCGATGTTATCTGCGTAGCAGCTATTGCTTTGATGGCAGTCTGGATGTCAATGTAAATCGAAGTATCCTCCCGTGATAAGCACTGACACTGGTTAGGCGCTTGTGTCACTGCTAGGACCTCCGCTTGGAAAACGCTGCTGTGATCCGGGAGTCTTTTGGAGTTGCTAGGGTCCTAACTGTTCAGAGAAAATACCTGCACCTATGCCTACATCCATTTTTGAACCATCTGTGTAGATTGATTTGGCCTCGTTCAACACTTCCTTGTTCTGCCACGGCTTTGAAATACCCATGGAAAGGGTCTCTCAAAGTCCAAGTCCGGGACAGTGTAATCCGAGTTGAAATTGACGCCCAGGCGATTGCTTAGTATTTCCGCATGTCCATAAGGATTTGGTCTCCAATTTTTAGTTTGGCTGATTCTGAGAGCACTATTCGCTGCATTCTTCTGCGTGTAGAAGCAAATGGTTAAGAATTACCTCCATCCCCGCTGTTGGTGTTGTTCTTATCGCACTGATTGTTGCAGTGCATGCCACTCTCTGTATCTTGGTCATATCTTTGGGGTTGGCTGTTTTGGTGGCAGCGCGCCACCAGTTCAGTCCTCCTATGTGAGTATCGGTCTAACGGTATCTGAGTACATCCAAAGGGTTATTCTGGGTTGTGGATCCCCAGTTTTTACCGAAGAATCTGCTACAAGTTGAAAATTGTTATAGAATCCTTCAATCGATTCCACCCATAAGGCCTCAACTTATTGATCTGTTTTACTTCCCTGGTAAAGTTCTGCAAAAACTTAGCCACCTTTAATGGCTAACATTTTAAATAAGAACTTGGCCATTTTTTTGTGCGTTCGGGCGAAGTTTTTAGTTTCATTTTCGACTGTAGGAGTTCCGAGATCTCTGTGTATATCATTATTTTTTACGTATCACCGTGCATTGACAATTTGTCTTAGCACTTTATTTTCCAAGGTTTGCAGAATATTGGCGTTTGACCATAAGTCCACACCGGCTTCAGCACTTGTTTATATAACAGCAGCTTGTTCTCAGTATTAAGCTTGGAATGTTTCCCAAGTAACGAATACATTTATCTGAATTTGTTATCGAGTTCTTTACGTCGAGTGTCATTCCGAGGTATTTAGCCTCGTTTGCAAAGGGAATACGAACCGTGTTTATAAGGATAGGTAAACTGTTCGTTTTCTTGTAAGTGGAGTTTACATGGAAAGATTTGGTTTCGTTGAGGGTGATCCGTCATGCCTTTGTCCGTTTCCACTATTCAGAGTGTTTTGTAGTACAGTAATTTTTGATGGGATAAGTACCAGTCTTGGTTCTGGATGATTTTATTTTCTTACGTTTCGCTTCAACTTCGCCCGAATTTCTTTCCAGTTTCTGTGATTTTGATCCTACTTTTCAGATCACACGTTGATAAAAGCGATTCTTATGGCTCGCCCTAAATTGCTCAAGTCTAGAGCTGTTCGTCACAAAAGACTTGAGATAAAGGTTTATGCGTAAATATCTTCTCTTCTTCTGCCACTAGGAACTGAATTTTCACTAATCTTCTTGCCTTACATGCATACATATGTCTCGTACCAAATACAAGTTTCAAAAATATTTTGAATAAACCATAGCCCATGGTTTCAAACTTCTGCTGTAAGCCTTGTATACCCACAAAGCGACACAAATCTGCAAGTGTCATTCCCCCCGCCAAACGTTAAGTTATGAATTGCTGTCTCAAATATTTGTTTTAAATTCCTCAATAGACTCTAAGGCAGCCGCCCGTTGCCAATTTGAATAACACACTCTAATCAAAACAATTTCAAACGCGCGAATTAGACGCTGATGAACTCTGACCACACTTCGATCAAATTGTTGTTTTCCCCCATTTGCTTAATTTGCAGTTCTCTTGCGATTCAACTCGCAAAGCTGTTGGGTAATAACTGAAATTATTCCGTTTTGCTGGAAACGCATTGATAAGGGACATTATCTCCTCGTTAAGACGCAAATCAATGCAAAGTACAGCAATTACCAAGCAGCGTTACATAAGTATTCGATTAAAAGTTTGACAATGTATGGGTAAACTTGGCCCTCAAACGGCAGGACTGACGACAGAGGGCTTGTTAGACGTTTTTCGTGCGTAAACGGCTGTGACGGACTTAAAATTCTATTAATTGTTGCTGAATGGAAAACAAGAACATTAAGTGTTTATGGCTTTATTGACAGAAGTGCTGGAGCCGTATAAACACATCAAATGAGGTCAATAGTCATATACTAATTGGTTAATGAATAGTTTTTCGTTTTTTTTTTTTTTTTTTTTTTTCTGATTTTAGGAATTTTAATTGGCGAACTGAACTTGGTGGTTGGGGTAATTTGTTTTACAGCAGAGCATTGAGTCATTGCCATTGAGGTTGTAGGCGAAATGATGATTGAATGACAGGGTAGAGGCTAGGCGATAAGCTCTAAAGACTTAATTGGTATCATTTTCCATTCTTAGTCGGAATCAGTGGGACTTTCCCAAAAGATATCTCAATGTGTGAGGGGATTACTCAGCAAGAAGTGGCAGAATAATAAAATATTTGTCCATGCTCAGGGTCTCGTAAGTCGGTCGAAAAAGACAGCCGGGTTGATTTTTTTTTTTTTAAATGCCATTTCTATTGCTGTCTCTCATTTAGTCTCTTCCAGGTCGCTTGAATCATTGCTTGCAGATAACGTAGAAGGTTCAGTCATAACTTCGTTCAACAATTGACTAAACAAACGACACACCTACTCAATCGGTCAGATAATTTTTGCGCCTCTTTATAAGCTTTTTTAGGGTGAGTCGTTTGACTTCGATGCTTCAAATGAGGAATCTCAATATTACCATTCCCCAGGTAGTTCTCGAATTGTCAATCGTTGTGCTTGTTTCTGTGATTTTAACCAGTTCACTACCTCCTATAGTGTCTCAATTCTGTCCTTCTTTTCTCCATTGAACGCGATTGCGCATAGGCGTGGTACATAGTTAGATGCCTAAGCACCCATTAGGGCATGCAGGACCCGTAAACAGGTGGCTCAGAAATTCGCTACTCATTCGCGGCCTTTGATGTTTCCTTGAACCACGGTTGTAACGGACGGTTCTCTGAAGATGGTATGTGAAATGCCCTAAAACATCATTACTATCATCATTTTCAATGACCCGCTTATCAACTATGAGGGTCGCGGAGTTAGGGTACTTAAGTGAACTCTCTACATCTCCCGATCTTCCGCCATCGACTCTAAATCATCCCCATATGGGTAGAGGTGAGATTTCGGACTTGGTCTAACCATCTCATCCTGGGCATCCTACTTGATGACACGAATTTCATAGCACATCTTGGAAGCCGAGTTGAGGACATGCGTTGAACGTGCCCAAGCCATCCAACAGTGGATCTTTGCGCTCTAAGAAGTAGCTGCTCGACATTGAGTGCCTCGCGTATTCTGGTGTTCCTAACTGGATCTCGACGAGTTACCCCAGCAATACAACGAAGAAGTCTCATTTCGGCAGCTTGTATTCGCGATCTTATTCTCTCGGTCATTACCCAAACCTCGTGACCATAGGTGAGGGTCGGAACAAACACTGAATTGAAGACCAATAACTTAGCTCCGATGGCAAGTTCGCCCCTCCTGACAACAGATTGACAAAGCCTGACCAATTCTACAGGAAACTCAGTATTGCTGCTACCATCAATCGCGAATAGGACCCCGAGATACTTAAACTTCCCCACCTGCTTCAATGGAACTCCACTAACATGCAGAGTGCATTGAACAGGCGTTCGGGAAATGACCATAACCTCTGATTTGTTCACGTTTACCTAGATCCCAGCTTCAACACAGTCGGCGACGAACCTATTTAGTGCGCGCTGAAATTCGGTCAGGGTGTGAACGTAAGGAAGACCAAGTCATCAGCGAAAAGCAGATGACTTATCCTTAAGCCTCCCAATTCGAAACATTCCTGATCACGGCTGCGCTGTAACATCCAATCCATATACACTGTGAAAAGGAGAGGTGACAGAAAACACTCCAACGCCCACAGTGAAAGTTGTCGACTTAACGCCTTTCACCCGAACACAGCTCTTACAGTTAGTGTACAGAGATTGAATGGCCCTCAGAAGAGAACAGTCAATCCCATACTCCTGCAATACACTCCAGAGTTTGCCTCGAGGGACCCGATCATATGCTTTTTCCAAATCCACAAAACAATTGCAGATAGGTTTGGCATATTCCCAGGCCTTCTCAAGTACCATTCTGAGAGTGAACAAGTGGTCGGTTGTGCTTCTACCTGGACGAAAGTCGCACTGCTCGTCGCCCAATCTGGACGCGACCACAGCTGTGGAACGCGCTTCAAAGGCTTCATCCACACCAGCAGATTTTGCGACTTTTTGCGCTTTAATCGCCAGTGTTACCTCTTCTACTGTTGGTATATTCGCCACCCTATTCAAAATCATTAATCTGCCATCCTTAGTGCCCCCTTCGGGATTGAGCATCTCTGAAAAGTGCTCATTCATTTCTTGTGTTTCAGTATTCCACAAATGACAATTCAAGAATCACAAGAGACTTCTGCCCGAAGCTTTAAAATCGTTTTAGTACTTTCGTGGCTTAAACACATTTGAATAATACGCCGTTACATTTACTGGCCCACTGCAGCTAGAACACAAGTATAAATCAGGTAATCCTGTGGGTCATCTGAAACTACTTCACATTTCAAGTACGGACATGTTCCGTACTATCCCCGACGTTATGGCCATTGAGTACAGTTCCGAAAGGCTATATCAAAAAGAAATATAAGACAGTGTCTACTGGTCTAGTGGAGAACCCGCTTTAAACCCAGGATATTTGGCATGGTTAACCGAAGGATCAAAAATGGCTTTCGGAGTAGGTGCATGCGCTTTTGGATCCAACACTAGAGTCTCGGTAAGAATAGGGATGTGACCCAGCGTGTTTCAGGCTGAAATCCATGATAGCCATACAGCGCTTAAAGCATTGACATCCCATTTCGTGAAATCTATGTCAGCCAAGTCCTGCTACGACACCCTAAAATCACTTGCCAGAAACAAAAAGGTCAAGCTTGGTTAGCTGCCTGGCTTCCAGGTCATAATAACCAATGAGACTGGTGACTAGGGCCGGTTCAGCTTCCGGTGTCTTGGGACTGGAACCTTTCTGTGAACCGCCACAGCTTTGTTATACAACTGGGAAGACCAATTCGCCTAGCCCATTGAGAAAATGTTCCGGGGCTTATAAAATCCAAGAGACTTTTTCCTAGAAGGAAATTCTAATCCTCGACAGAAACAACATGAGGAAGCTAGTTGGCTTCCTTAGCGGCCATTGTGGCCTTTGTTCAGATACATTGTGTCGGTCCTGTTTGAAAGTATTTGCCATAGGGGCAGCTTCTTTTAAAAATAGTAATAAAAATACTGAACCATTTGAAACACTAATCAGCCGCACAAAATGGCGTATCTGCAGATAGCCCTAATGGAAGCTGAAAATCTCGTTCTTAATCCTGTTGATCCGTTCCGTCGCTTTGGAATGTCAGTTACTGTCAACACGAAAACAAGAATTCCTTGTTATTTCTACATTGTGAGAATGTAAAAGCATTGCTGAAGCGAGTGAAGCAAATTACCAGACATCGGAAGAGGCCAAAATTGCTTCAATCCGTTCAATCGCTTCAGTGACTTCATTTTTGTCCTTTTACACCACCTTTTGCGTTCATTAAAGTCAACTTTTTCTAACATTTCCCCATCCAGTGCAATCAATGTTGACGTCCATATATGAACGCATTCCTATATTGTAACAGAAGAGAAATTCGATTTGTTTAATTGCCTGTGCTTTAAACAGATGACAGCGATACAACAGTTGTGTCGCTGTGAGTCTATTAATCAAACTTTTAATTGATGCGACGATGATAGGAAGTATTGCAATGTTTTACTTTGTAAACAGAGCTTACATTGTAAAACTCATTTCGAATTTGTTTGATGCGGTTCTTATTCAAGATCAAATCTAAAGAGGAGGGACAGGGAAACAATTAAGTCTCATTAGTGCCGATAGTGTCAGCTATTCCTCGAATATGATTAAATGAAAGTAATTTCTGTAAGCTGCAGTGCGGAGCCTTGGGAAAGAATTCTTTCACTGGCGGTGACATGCGGGACTTCAACATTAATTGCTACGGAATTTCACGGTCGTTTTATAAATGTCCACTCACGCCCGTAGCCAGGATTGAACTCTCGAGAGTGATCAGGAGATTTTGAAGGGAGGTCACACAAAAATCGAGAAATTCTCCTCTCGTTAAATTAAAATTTCTAAGGAGTTCCCCAAATTTCAGAGGGAGCTTAGCTCCCTTCAGCACCTTGCTGGCTATGGGCGTGCATCCACTAAGCTTGTTGAACCAAAAATCCTTAAAATCGTACATCGGCGTCTTATTCCGCAACAATCGTAAATTATTTCTTAGAATTTTGACAGCACATCGAAGGCAGTTTTCCTTAATTTCGCGTCTCCTTGCGCAGATAGAATTAATTACATCGACCTGCTGTCCAAAAAGATTTGAACGGTGAATTCTAACCCCTCATGGCCTGAAATCACCGAATCAAATAACTTTCTCTGGTGTCTTAGTGGTTTTTATGGGAAACTCCCTTTCTACGTGCAATCCTGTCAACTCGTAGAGCGACGGACAATTTGTTTTGGGAAACAAGCTTGTATTTTGTGAAAAGTAGGGGCCATTGTGAGTTAGTTATCAACTGCGAAAGGTGCGGAAAACGAGTTAATTATGGCCGAAAAGGTTTAAGTTGGTGAAACATTTGATACAGGTCAGACGTTCTGCAAACAGAATTTTCTGCGTAATCTTAAATGGTTTAGTTCATCCAGACCACATGAATCACACTTCTGAATACCACGCCAAACAACTGTGGTCATATTCTCCAGCCTTGTGTGAGACCACGTTGGATCTCTTGTACCTTGTCATTCCAAATCTAATTGGATTCCGGATTCTAGATCAATATAATGACCCATTCGTGGGTATTGAGACGGAGACGGTGCAGATCGACGGGGCAAGACCAAGTATATGCTGTCAACAAGAAAGGACACTGAACACCGACGTCTCTGACAGAACGTCACTATAGACAGATATAACTTTGATGTCGTTAAGGACTTTGTCTACCTAGGCTCCGCTATAAATTCAGACAATGACACCAGCGCTGAGATCAAACGAAGAACGACCCTTGCCAATCGCTGTTTCTTTGGGTTAAGAAGGCAATTGAGTAGCAAACCCCTCTCTCGAACTATTAAAGTGACTATGTATAAGACCTTAATCATCCCAGTACTGCTCTACGGTGCAGAGGCTTGGACTCTGTCAAAAGTGGATGACGTGTTGCTTTTAGCTTTTTCGAGAGGAAAATTCTTCGGGTTATTTTCGGTTTCGTCTGCATAGACGGTGAGTGAAGGAGGAGATACAACGACGAACTGTACGGACTGTACAGCGGCATCGACTTAGCCAGAATTGTGGAGGTCCAATGACTGAGGTGGCTGGTTCATGTAGAGCGGATGTACACCAATGCTCCGGCCTGAAAAATCTTCGAATTCACACCCGAGGGACGGCGTAGTAGAGGAAGACCGCGACTCAGGTGGCGCACGCAAGTGGAAGGGGACCTTAACCAACTTGGCGTGCGAAACTGGACGTAGACGCTTATTGGTTGATGCCCAGAATCACCCCGGACTGTAGCGCCACCTTAAGATCAATATGCTCAGCCGGAAAATAACGGTGTCAAATAGTCCTGGCCCAGGTCGGTAGATTCTCTTGTCATCGCCCAAGGAAGACAAAAGGAGAACCATCGACTGAATGGAAGAAACATTTTGCCACGAGAACATCGCAAACTCGTTGTACTCATTATTCCCAAAGAATGTTTCTAATAAAAGAACCTGTAGTTGGTTTGGGGAATCTGTCTAAAGGTAGGTAGGTAGGTCTGTAGGTAGCTTAAAAAAATCTATAGGTGGTTAAAACAGCTTGTAGGTGACTGCGTTGGACTGCTCTGTGAGCAATGTCCACCGAACAATTTTCGCGGCACCACCTCTTGTCGGGGAATGACAAGCCTCCGGGAGTATAATATGTCATGAAAAAGCTTCTCAATTCGGCATTCAGAGTCGGCAATAAATTTTGAGGTCCTCTCAATTCGTGCGAAAAAGTAACACGCACAACATGAATGTTTGCGAGAAGCTATGTCTTGGCTCATCCCAAGTTGTCGCGCCAGCTATTAATTAGGTCACTAAAGAAGTCTCTATTTGGCTTCAGGTATCTGCACGTTGCTTAAAAAACCTTCATATTATTAATGGACAACAAGTGGTTATAGAACATGTAAGAGACATAACTAAGTAGAAAACATATCTTAAAGCGGAATATTGCTGACTCGGGCCCACAAGGTCAATTACCGACAACGTTTAAGGCCCAGTTAAGGCGTACGGAATTCTTAGCGAGCCTAAGGCAGTTGTAGTATGTCCTAATTGAAGTACGACAATAAAACATATCAACGACTCGGTCTATTTGTGTTGAGGAATTCAAGGCCTACGGTGTTATAGGAACTGTGTGTCATTTGTATGCTGTATTTCCCTCTTTTATTCGTCAGAACTGTAGGAAGTTTTGGAAGTGATCTAAGTAAAGTGGGAAAAGTAATCGAATTGATACTACCGTATGTATGTATGTACGTATGATCTGGCGAACCTTTTCGTTTCTTTAATTAAAGCCGGTATGCCACCGATTCCTTCCTCCTTCAGATTCGGTATTCAAATAGACCCCAGGAGTCTTATACGGCGTGAAACGTAAATAAAACAAAAAACCGACACCAAGTATAGACCATCGTACCATACACCTAGTTATACCAATGAAGTGGCAATAGCATACAAGTTGAGTAAACAAGAGTCGAAGCCAAGCCAATCTGTGTGGGATAATAAGAACGTGCTGCTGTTGATGAATGCAATGCTTGTGTATCGTTTAGCGTTATTTCCAATTCTGTTTGTGCTTCTCTGTAACTTGAGTTTAGCTCATAAGTCGCCGTTAGTATTAAGATTCATTCTGGTGTTGGATGTCAGTCTTTTCTGTTAACTCTAATGAGTATACATCGATACATTGAGGCAAAGCATTTTTAATTCTGCTGATAGTGTGGAAGTTCTATCGCACTCGCGCTGAGACTTGTCAGTGACATAGGAACTGTTCGATGTACCCTTCTTCCTTGGAATGGCATAGGAAATATTTGAGGTCCTCTTCTTCTTTGCAGTTTCTATTCCCCTTCCATATAATCCTCCCGTCTGAATCTATAATTAGACTCCCTTCAACGTGGAACGATGTATTAATGCCTCCGCAACGAATGGAATCTAATTATAGAATAGGCAGGGTCGTCTATGTATGTTAATTTAAAAACTAGCACATAGAACTGTTGAATATTTACGTACGTAAATGTCTAATTATTTACCTTCAAACCGCATTCCCTGAACTTGCACTTTCGCTGTCATTTCGTTCAGGGATTTAACATGAAGCCCGCCTTTCCGTGTTTGCGACGTCTTCAGAGGCGTGAGCGAACGAATGACAAATTGTCATTTTCGCTTACAGCTAAGGAGCGGTTAAGACTTTGACTCGGCTTTGAATCTTTGAGGCTTTAACTCAAAGCTTGACTGTGTAAGCACCCCAAAGCAGCTATCTGCTTATAGCCAAGTCACAATCTTTTGGGCTCCCGGACAAATTTGCGTTAAAAGTAATGAGATTGTCGATGAGCTGGCCAAACAAGGATTTGAGTCAGCATTCGCAGCCCTTTGGTGTTTGTACATCAAGCTCTCAAAATGGAACTCGACAATAAAACTTCAATGAGCTAAGGATCGATCAACCCCTCAACGAATGTAAAGAAAAGCTTAGAAATGCTTGTACTAAGGAAGTGTGATGTTGAGCTCCTAACTACCTTTCTCACTAGACACTGCACACTCAACTATCATCTCAACTAGCTGGGCATAAGTCGTTCGGTCACGTGTCTATTATCCTTGAAGGATAAAGAATTTTCCGACCACATTTTGAGCAATTGTCCAGTAACAGCTCGTCGCAGACAAAATATTTCCAAAACATCCCCCGACTTGTTAAAACACATGACCACGATATTCCCAAGACATTGACCCCGGCGGAGTGTCTAAAACTGCGACTTATCACGGAGTGGGAAAATCTTTTTTCTGCGCATGTTTTGCACATGACTTTGCTGCCACCAAACCACCTGAAGGAGGAAGAATTTTGCCGGCACATTTCAAGGGAAAGCTCCACTTAAGTCGATAAATTTCACACAGTTCATGGGGGAAAGCAAACACTGCTCATTTTACACTTAATTTCTTAAAAACTTCACAGAAACAATTCTTGCAACAATATTTCGACACCGTTACACAATTTCGATTGGGAAATTCGTGTGTTTTCACATCGCCCCACCAACTTGCCTTGGATTTGACAAAATCTTCCGGATTCGTATGTTCAAAACGGAAATTTTCCCACTTGATCTCGTTGGCAATGCATTTGGCACATTTTTTCAAAATTTTCATTTTCTCGGGGAAAGAATATTTTGCTTTTTGTTTATTACTTTTGAATAGATATCGTTTCACACTACACAGTCTCGAGACAGTCACTCCATATTACAATCGCCTACCGCCGCATGGAAATATTTTCGTTAAAAAAAAAAAAAAACCGAAGAAGATATTTTTGATCGCACTACTGCCGGCAGTATCTATTCTCCACTCACAGATGCATCTGAAACGAATGATCAGTATCGACTGAGTGCGGTAACAATTTTATGTTGGCTTGCTCTGAATGCCCGTCCGACTATGTATCTCTCGCGAACCGCACTAAATCAATTTATATTGGACTAGGTGACGCGAAACTGATCGGCCCAACATCGGAACATCACAACATCGGGGAGTTGTCAGAATGAAACGCAAAATGGTACAAAATTGCCCCAGAAATAGTTGTGTGCTGCTCAATGAGTTTAATTTGAATTTAATTGTCTGCACGGGGTTGGTCTTGACGTTGGGTGCTTTTGCTTGTACCTTGAGGCTTCCGCTTTTACACGAACAAGTGTAAAATACTTTGTTGAAACGCAGGTGCGTCAGTGGTGTCAGATGTAAGAATTTGGCAGTTTGCCCGAAACTATTTGATCTTTCGGAAACCTAGACGCTTGCCAGCACGTTTTAATAAAAGTATCCAATTAGTGCTTTGTTTGGTGAAAACAAATGGAGTCGCTGGGTTAAGTGAGGGTTAGACACGAGACCGAATGCACTTTTTTCACACGACCGTAGACACTGATACCGCCGACAGCGTGTGAGAGACTTGGCGACTGATTGAAACTGAATTGAAACTGAGAGCGAACGCATTGTGTTAGGGTCGTAGAATTTGCATTTTCATTAATAAAAGTGTGACCGTTGGGTGCTGGGCCGTAAGCAACAGCCTTCGAAAAGAGTTCTGGAGTTTTGTGATTTAATGGAATGCAGTTGACTGCAATAAATACCCACGTGGTCAGGGGTCAATTGGTGTGGATTCTATGGGATTTATTGGCGACAAGAAAGTGAAAGTGCAGACGGTGTTTAAAAATATCCGATTTTTCTTTTTCTCGAGGCTTGAGAGAAGGGCGCTCGTAATGAGATGTAATTTTCAGGACTTGACAATGTTATTTACTGACGGCTTTACGAACTCAAAAAATATTTTTCATTTACCAAGACAGGCTTAGACCGACAAGTTAGAGCACTTCACAGAATAAATTTTTTTCCCCCGGGGGTAGGTGAAAATCTTGCAATAGACACTATGAGGACCGCTCATAGTAGTGTGAGATTCTTACTCACTAAAAAACACCTCCCTTCGATATAAATATTTTAGTTACTGCATCTAAGTAAGGACTTATCAAACAATTTTTTTATCATGAAATAGAGACGTTTGGCAGGTGCCTTTCCAATAAAAGTTCCTGCATGTTCCGCTATTTAGGCGCGGTTAATTTTTATCGTGCTAAGTCAGAAGGTTTGGTCCTTTGTAGGCGGCGCAATACATATCTTTCGTCCAGAAGTTGTAGGACCGTATTATTAACGTGTTCGCTTACTCGATTGTTGTGCTTTCGCGCGAAGTTTTTAATTTTGTTTTCGACTGTAGGAATTCCGAGATCTCTGTGTATATCATAATTTCTTACGTACCACGGTGCATTGACAATTTTTCTTAGCACTTTATTTTCAAAGGTTTGTAAAATTATGGCCTTTGATGGGGGCGTTGTACCAAAAAAACCCCAGACACCGGCTTTAGCACTTGCTTATATAACAGCAGCTTGTTCTCAGTATTATGCTTGAAATGTTTCCCAAGTGACCAATACATTTCCCTGAATTTGTTATCGAGTTCTTTACGTTTCTTTTTCACATGCGACTTCCATTTTAATTTAGCGTCGAGTGCCATTCCGAGGTATTTAGCCTCGTTTGCGAAGGGAATACGAACCGAGTTTATAAGGACAGGTAAACTATTCGTTTTCTTGTAAGTGAAGTTTACATGGACAGATTTGGTTTCGTTGAGGGGAATCCACCATACCTTTGTCCATTCGTTTACACTATTTACAGCTTTTTGTAGTTTGACTGTTGTTTCTTCGATCGTTTTGGCAATTACTAAAATAGCAGTGTCATCTTCAAACGTAGCTAGAACGGTGTCTTGTTCTTGCGGTATATCGTGGGTATACAGAAGATACAGAAGCGGGCCAAGGACACTCCCTTGCGGTACGCCGGCTATAATTTCTTTAAATTGCGAATATTCGTTTCCGTGTTTGACACGGAAGAGTCTATTCCCGAGATATGTTGTCAGTATATTATATAGGCGTACAGGAAGAACCTTACGTAATTTAAACTTCAAGCCTTCATGCCACCCCTTATCAAAGGCTTGCGAGACATCAAGAAATACACTTGAGCAGATATTTTTTTCTTCAAGAGCTTTTTCTATTACATCAGCGATTCTATGCACCTGATCAATAGTTGAGTGCTTGGTTCTGAACCCAAACTGGTGATCAGGGATAAGATTCTGTTCCTCGATGATCGGCTGTAGGCGCTTGAGCAATATTCTCTCGAAGATTTTAGAAATAATTGTAAGCAGCGAAATGGGTCTATAAGATTTCTTGTCACTCGGCGGTTTTCCTGGTTTTAGTATCATTATCACTTCCGCAATTTTTTATTGTCTCGGGACATATTCTAATCTAAGCGCAGCATTTTGTAATATAGATAAGCTTGATTAAAGCTTTTCTAGGCAACATTTTTAAAACTTTTCCCGTTACTAGGTCAGGTCGTAACCAGGAGATTTTTTGGGTTTTAATTTCTTTATTTCCTGCATGAGTTTCCCTGGCGTTGCACTTGTTATTGTGTAAGTGTCAGGTGCTATCTCGCGTTCGATATTTTGAATAAGTGTTCGGCCATCGAATGGTTTAAATGTTTCTTCCAGATGGGTGGCTAAAATGTCCGCTTTTTCT
This sequence comes from Matsumyia berberina, assembly GCA_917880715.2. Lineage (NCBI taxonomy): Eukaryota > Metazoa > Arthropoda > Insecta > Diptera > Syrphidae > Matsumyia > Matsumyia berberina. The sequence continues at coordinate 75,390,479 of OU862870.1, read as the reverse complement.
TTATCTCCCTTCGCCCATTCGTCATTACTATTCTTGATTGGCGGCGTAGGGATTTTTAGTCTTTTGGTGCCTTTTATAGCTTTCCAAAGCGATTAATTGGATTCTTTTTCCGCTGTTAAGTTTTCGCGGTAGGTACCTATTGCACGTTTCTTAAAATTGCTTATAGTATGTTTCAATAGGTTACTCAGACGATTTAAGTGTGCTTTATGCTGCGGAGCACGACTTTGTTGCCATTTCTTACGCGCTTTCCTTTTTTTCTTTATCATTTCTTTTATTTCCGGTGAATATTTAAGACCGCAATTTGTGGGCTTTTTTCTTTCATGGAAAGTATTATTCCCACGGCACACTGCACGATTTCAACTTCGATTTCGAGTTCATTGGGCGACTTAAGTGGTATTCTTAGGTCAGTGTTCTCTTCAATTTCTTTCCTGAAGCCTTTCCAATTAGTACTTCTGCCAGTTAGTCTCGCTAGTTCTTGTTTTTTATTTAATATTTAGCTTATCGTCAGAATGACTGGAGAATGATCAGAGGAAAGGTCAAGGCTTTCGTCAACTTTTAAGTAATTTGGGGGATATTCTTTTTATAATGAAGAAATCGATTAGATCGGGTATTTTTGTGGTATCAGCCGGCCAATATGTCGGTTTTCCCATCGAATGGAAGTCACAACTGTGCTCCATACCCGCTTCATAGAGCGCTCTACCTTTTTGTGAGATGCATCTTTAACCTCAGAATGTGTGTTTCGCATTAAAATCGCCACCAATGACAAAATTAGGTCTAAGCGAGTTAATATAAAGTACTGAAAATAAATAAATAAATAACTGACGTGAGGGTGATGGATGGCTTATAAGGGCAAAGATAGTGTTGAAACTTTCTGTGGCATGGTCCATTGATCTTTTCTGACCATTAGGTTGGATAAATGGGGATTTGTTTTGGCATTTGTATTCGAAAGTATGCTTGCATGAATTTCATAGACGAAACTGCTTTTACCACTAAAACTCAACTCCGAAGTCCGGAATCTATGCTAACGATCCATCGATTTCGTCATAGAATTTTGTATGTCGATGAAGTGGTGGGAAAATCGGAATCAGGAAAGTGCATTAGATCGTTGAAAATGTATTGGCATAGGTAGCTTTTCAGATATCGGCAAGAGCGTCTTCCCTTTTAGAAATTGTTAGAAATTCTCGAAAATAGCTAACTGTTTCTACCTAGGATGTTGTGCTCTGTTATGACGTTAAGTTTCGAAAGATTGTCTCCTTCCAGTCGAATGAATGCAACCAATCTCTCGGAGTCGAAAATAGGCTAAGTGATCTTGACTTTGGGCAATGGTTCAGATGTTACTACACATGGGTTTCGAACAGTGCATTAGCCTGTTTCAGAAGAACATTTGCGAAGATATAGTGGTTATAAATCTTCAAAAAGTCCCCGCACTTACTTTCTAAGTTCCATACTTTGAAGAGGAGTGCTTTTCTGATAATCTCCCGGAGGCTTGTCATTCCCCGGCGAGAGTTGGTGCAGCGAATAATGTTCGGTAGACATGGCTGGGGCTTGAACGCACGCAGCGCGCACAACAGTCTAGGACTACGCGCACAGTGATGCGCGATGCGATGCGAGAAGCATGCCATAAAACATAAATTCTTATCGCTTCACTGTTCGCACGTACATAAGAATACAAGTAAACAGTTTTAGCGCACGCTTCTCGCTTCTCGCATCACTTTATCGCTTCACTGAGTGCGCAGCCTAACGCACTAGCCACCGAGCCACGACGTCCACGACATTGGTACTAGTAGTGCAAGTTAATCAATCACAGTATTGTTCTAGTCATTCATTTATGTCCGTGTCCCCTGGTGTTCCACAGGGTCGAAGGTGCGCTGTTTTTCTTCTTAGGCCGTCCAGTGTTTGCCTAGTGTTTTACCGTGTCTAAGACAAAAACCAGTCTGATGGGATGTTCACTGCATACTGTCTTAGATTTTAATGTAGCACCTTCTTAAGAAAGTCTTTAAAGTGATCGCTTAATCACTTCGATCCTGGATGACTCTTGGTAACTTGCCTAAGCATTATTTTCTGCTTCCATTAGGAAAGCATGTGTTCCTCTCTCATTCAGTTTTAGTTAGTATTTATAGGGAAGAGGAGAGAGATGTGTCCAGCGTTGAATTACCTCCTATTCGAAGCATGAAAGCTTGCTCTTTTGCGCGACTTCAGTTTGTACATTGAACGCCCATGACATACGCCTTTCAAGGCCTTCGAAAACTTGCTGTTCTCAGCTACTTTTGTTACGTCTTATGCGGGACTAAATTCTCTACATCCCCATAGTGCCATTGCCAGGTGTCTCGCTTAAAACTTGTAGACCTGCCTGCAATCAGTTTCGCCTTCCACGAAGTCGTGAATCATACACTACCCACCCGATCGATCACCCACCACATCCCAACCGTCATGCAAACTTGGCACGTGCTAGTGTCTTGTTTACTTTTTTCAAAAATAGCTTTCGACTTAGTACACGACAAGTGTGATCCGATCGTCTCAAACCAACAATGTGGAAGAACGACGTGTGCCAATAAAGTTGGTAACAAAGCTCTTAGTCGCTTGCAAGTATCTAGTACTTGCCGCAAAGCGTATGTACATACATACGAGTATCTCCAACTGATAAAAATCGACAATCAGCGATAACATATCGAACTATCCCAGCGCCCGAATCGTTTATGTCCACGATTACTACTATGACTATTTCGAGAATAATGTCCACTTCTAATCTGAAAGCGAAAAAACCAAGTTAAGCGGTAAAACGGTTTTGATATCAGCGATATCGCGGCGGAATGCTTGCGAATTGACTTGCTAACGCCGAAACACTCATAACACGAGCTGACTAGTATCTAGCCCCGGCCGTTGGCATTAACCACTCAATCAGTTGTTCTCGATAACATGAAGGAGCCGGGTTGTTGTTCGAAATTTGGCCAGTCGATGGCCAAAGAGTTCAGCTGGCAGAATCTACTTTTGACGCACTTCCCGGTCGATGATTTCTACAAGTCGCAAGTGAGTTGTGTGAGACAGTACTGTGAAGAGAAGATGTAATGTGTACCATATCTTTCGAAATAGTGGCAACAAGGATCGAGATCCTTGTGGTGGCTGTTGTATCGATGGTGTGCGGCTGGATTTTTCATTGCTGCCGTAGTGAGTAGCGCTGTGGAATACTTCGGCGGAGGAACGTTTTTCATTTATCTGACCGATTGGGGACTTATCTTGTGCATGGTGGCAACGACCTATGGAGCTGTACTGGCTACGATATGGTATTTTAGCTTTTCCACAAGAGGTTTTGTTGCAAGCGTGACGAGTATGGAAGCTTTATTTTTGATTGAACTTTTGTTGCAGTCGATACGGTGGAGCAAGGTTGGAGTTTAAAGGTGTTTTGGGCACTGCATTGGTCTGCGCTGATACTGGCGGTGGTGATTACCTTGATGTTTTGGTCGTTTTTGTATCCAGGTGAGTGTTTAACTGACACACTGAGCGATAAAGTGGCCAAATAGAGCTTCCTAGGGTAGAAGACTGTCAGAAATGTTCAAAGCAACACTACAGACGACTTGACGGACAAGATAGATTTTCTTGAAGGAGCTTGGTGGCTCATTTGCTCTTAAATATGATACAGCCTAACTGGTTTCTTGAGTATTTAGGAGGTGCCCCTGCCTCGAATATGACTTAAGACTTTGAACAGGGAAATAAATCGTTTATGAGGTGCCTTGGCCTTGCAAAGGTCTCAAAATTGTACGAACTGATCTGCAAATCATGTTTTCAAATCGCTTTAGGAGTAGGAGATCACCAAAAATAGTCTGAATCTGCTTCTCAAGCTTTTATGCGAAGGTCTTGTGTTGTTTGATAGTGATACATACTTTGGGCTTTCATGTCCATAATCCTCGTTTTTGAGCACGTTTTTGAATTCGTTTCGAAGACTACTTTGTATTGTAGGAAACGATGCGTGTAATCTTATTGCTTTTATCATGTACTGCATATTGTCTTCAAAAACTGAGCTGTTCTGTAGAAAAACCATTTCCCGAATCAGATTTTTTTCCAGCATAATGAAAGGTTTGATTGGAAAAATGTTTTTGAACCATTTTCGAGGATTGTAAAGGTCGAAAACGGTCTTAAGTCGAACTTCAAACGCAAGATGAAACTATTTTTGTTGTTAGGCGATGGTTTTTCAATGTTGTAAATTTGACTTCAGAAGTTTTTTATAACATCTCGTGAGAAACAATAATGTACCTTGCTAGGGAAAATATAGAGCGACGAATTCAAACAAAGCCTTGGGCTACGCTCGATTGCAAATATGCCGGTTCCTTGCCAACATTGAATATTCAATACAATGTAGCTTTAGAATTAATTCTTGGCAAAATGCCAGTTCGTTTAAAGCCCCCCACATAGTCTAGGCGTTTTCCGACGGTACGTCGTAGAATATTCCCATCTATTCGTGGAACACAAGAAGTCTGCAAAATTTTGTGTCAAAGTTGTCACTTCAAAAGCTCCTACAGTTGCGAAAAGGTCGCATCAGTGTATCAAATGTTGAATCGTCATAATTCTGTTAATGCTGTTCCGGAAGTTCTTACTCACTTCCTTGTGAATTTTAATTTTTTTTTATTTAGGCAGCACCATTCCACGATTTATAAACGATTTTCCAATTAGTTTGACACACTGACCTTCACTCTTCTCTTGTTCTATGATAGTGTCGTCGTCTCCCACCTTGGCTTCTATAAATAAATATTTTCTTTTCATCATAAATAAATATTTTATGTGTATCACTTGTGTTATTCAATTGGTTTTCGTTTCTCGTCTACTTGTACTGCGAAGGAAGCGAAAAGAAAGCGGGAAAAAAGCCGACCAATTGAGGAAATAGTTTTATTTATGTTGTGACAGCATTTTCATTTGGTCAATTATTTACTTTTTTGTTTTACGAACGCATATATATTTGTCGTCCCATACGTCTTGATTGTGTTCGCATAAACTGAAATGTGGAGGATGGGTCAAGAAGCAAATCGATGAGCAGCCCATTGGCCTACTATATAAGCAACGGTGACTCTATTAAGTACAGTGACCAACTTGAAGGCCAGTATGAAAGCATGTACATCAAGCCGAGTCAGAATGATCTTTAAACCTTTCAGCCCTAGTGGTTACCAGGCCTTACAACGCTAAAAATCGGGTTTTTTTTTTTGTTAATCTCGCTAATCTACACCTTAAAAGTATGCAGTACTATAGGACGACAGTCCTTAGTCCTGGATTCAGCTTAGGATACAGCGACCGACAGACAGTCACAGTTTCTACCCCGACGATTAAACATCCGTTAACCTTTGACTTTACAGAAAACCCAGAGATGGGTGGTAATCCCTACAACATCATGCAGCATGCATGCAACTCAGTAGTTATGCTCATCGATCACATGCTGGTTGCCTTCCCATCGCGTTTATTGCATTTTATCTACCCACTCGCCATCGGTATCATTTACATGCTGTTTTCGTTGATTTACTACTTTTCTGGTGGAACTGATGCGTAAGTCGTGCGAATCCTGTATTTTAGTGTTGGCAGTTTAACTATATTTTTATTTTTAGGATGGGAAATCACTGGATCTATCCAATACTTGATTGGGAGAGTGATCCAGGAATGGCGGTGTTGACAGCCGTGGGAGCTATGATTTTGTGTTTTATTCTCTCATTTTTGTTGCTTTGGCTTTATAAGCTGAGGAAGTTTATATACAGAGAAAGTTTAAAGAAGTCGAGCAGTCGTGTGATGACACAATGACCGATGGGTAGTCAATTTAAGAAATTTGTAGAATTATTAATAAAAGAATCTAGGATGAGTTGGTGTTTTTACTTTTTCAACTGCTATAATCTCTTGACTTGATATTGATTGCCCACTAATCTAATTGCGGAGTTCTGCAGCTCGATTTTAGATCGCTTCAGCTCATCCCCAGCGATGTCTATTCCCCTTTTACTGTTTACTTAATTCAGCTCACTCGTTTGCCTGAATTAGTAAATTAGTAAATAGCAGAATTTTTCCTTTAAGGGGCTTTTCTCTTGAGTGAGGATTGATTTAAAATAGGTAACATTGGACTACAGTCATCTGATTGGATGCGAAAAAGCAATGACAATCCTTCGAGAGTTCAAACTGTCGGCAGTAAACTATATGTCCTTGCCAAGGTCGCGAGAAGCCTATATCTGTTGGCCTTTCTCGGGTCGTGGCGCCAGTTATTTATTTTTGTTTATTTTGTATCATGGGAGTTAATTTATAAAAGGTTTCTCAACTTAAATCTTGCAACAGTCGAGGAGAAAGTAAATAAATATGACGTGAAATGCTAAATCTCCAAACGTTATTGAATCACCCTTTAAACTGAAACTTTAGAAGATAATGTCTCTTGACTTGGATTGAATTAAAACACCGACTTCTATATTTTTTCATCTCTTAAATAATTCTTTCGTGTTTTTTTTTTTTTTTTTTACTTTTTATGTATTAATTCAAAAATTACTTTGGTTTTGTCGTTTCTTTTATAATCTTAATCATTTTCATATAGTAGTACTAAATATAATTCTTTTTGTAACTTTTTTTTTAAATTTTTTGAGCATAATAATTTGGTGATTTTGTTTTTTTGTTTTGCAATTAATTCAAGTTTTTTTTTTTCTTTATTTCCACTTAGTATTTGTTTTTCGTTCTATACATGGTTATATATTCTATGAAATAGATAATGTTATATAATATTTCCTTAATTAATTTTAATTTTGTTTTTTATTTTTTTTTCTGTTTCTCATGTTATAAATGTTTTGTTGTTTTCATTTAGAATTTTTATGCAATTTTTTCTGTTTTGTTTATAATTTGATAATTTATAAATATTTTTTGTTTTTAAATTTTAATTACATTTTTTTGTTTTGTTTTTGTATACATATGGAATCTATACAAAAATAGTATTTATATGGTCTTAGGTTTTATATATAACATTTCACATTCTAAATGCCCACATAAATTTAATTTAATTTTATTTTTTTCTTTAACGAAATGATCAAGTTTAATTTTTTAGAACATCATTCTTTGTATGGATTTCTTTATAATATTTATTTTTTTGTTTAACAAGAGTGAAAAGTTAATTTCTTGCAAAAGTTTTTAGTTTTCTAATACTGTTTATTTATAATATTTGCTTTTAACTTTTCTGCTAAAACAAAACCCGTTTTGGTAACCTTTCTTAAAGCCCTTCATTACTTGTTTCACAATCAGTATCTCAGTAAGATTTTTTGTTTGTAACTTCCTCTAGAATATATATGTATATTAGGTATACATGCATACATGTGTATGTATGTATTTGTATTAATTTTTGTTATGCATAAATATTTTTTGCTCTTTTGTTTAACATTTACCAAACTTTTATTGCATTCATGCACTTTGCATACAGAAGGCACCTTTTTATTTTTTACTTACCATATCCCATTTGTTTAAAAATTTTCAAACAAAAAAATTATACTTTAGAAATAGTTTCACTTTGGCTAATACACATAAATTTATTGCTAAGAAGCTTGAAAATACTGGTTAGGGATAGTGCCTGTTCTTTAAAGATTGTGGGGGATGTAGGCTGGAGACTTATTTTCTCTAAATTGATCTGGCTGAAGCTTCAGGGACCTTAACATCGGGTTGAAATCGGCATTGATAAGAGTTGAAACTTGAATCATTTTATGGCCTTAATAGGCTCCCGTAGAAAACAGATTTTATTTTTATCAGAAATACCCTTTGATAACAAAAATTCCTTCCACCTACATTCTACTAATTAATGTGCGACCTCGAAAACATGATATACCACTATCCAGCCTATGGCGGAATGTGACAGAAGATTCTGGGGTCTGTGTCGCTACCGGACCCGAAGCATCGGTCATGTCCTGACTTTTACATAGGAACTATATCGCAATATACTTAAACCTTTGATCTAAGTCCACCTCACTAGAGGACCACTCTAAAGTGGGAAATAGGAAGATTCTCCCTGTTTTTCTTACTCCCTTTCCAACACACCATCTTAACCTACGCTGTTCTTCCATTTCTGGCGTAAAAAGAGGGGAGCTCGACCGAAACCTTCATGTAGATCATCTTGCTTTCCATTTCTGAAAAAGAAGGGTATAACCTCTGTAATTTTAAGGACACCACTTTCCCACTTTCGGTCGTCAACCTACCAATCCATTTCGAATAAATCTCCTCCCTAGACCTGGTGCCGGCACTTGACTTTAATATTTTTTTTTTTGCAGTAATATTTGTAAGTCGAAAAATTCAATCGTTAAAACCTGAGTAAGACTAATCCGTTCAATGAAACCTACCCTCAGCCTTCGATCTTCTTTTTGTTGTTCAATGATCATCACGCAACCAATCATGTAAAGCTGTTGTTAGTTAGCTCAGCTCTTCCTCCATTGACACAATATACCTTCTTTACTCCGGAGGCATTCAAGAAGTTGTTCGCTTTTTTCAACAAGACATCTTTGTCGCCGCAAATTCTCTATCAGAAGCGAAAGAGCGTCTTGCTCTCTGAAGGAATATGAAGTCAGGTCTCTTTACTCTTATGTTCCTATCTAGGTTCACAGGAAAATGGTGTATGCATATGCATATATTATGTAATAGCACGGGGAAAAGCGGCTTGGAGCATGACTGCACGGGTGTGTTCTGAATTTGAATAACCATAGACTTCCAACAGGAACCGAACACGATTTCGCACAGGAGTGGTAGATGCTTAAGGGGATGCAGGACCTAAGTACTTGAGTAGGGTATATGCCACTTATCCCAGTTGATAAGACAAAAACCATTGAAACCTAAAGTCACCTGAGTTTCAAACCACTACACCTCATTCGCTTTGTGTGAACAGCATCGTAGGGGTATTCATAAGCTCTTGGGCAATAGTGAATTACAGCAAAAAACGTGGCTTTATGTTAATACACAGTCCATTCTTAAGCGGATTGCATACTTCGTAGTAGAGTGTAGCATGGACTATGGAGAGTTTTCTGTGTGGACTATGGAGAGTTGTTTGTAAAATTTACAACCTTGAACGCGTTGCGTCCAATGGCACCGAAAATTTAATCTAATACTTTCATATAATAAAATATTAAAGCTCTCTCTAGGCATTGTCCTACTACTACATACGGATGTTATGAAAAGTTATGAGGAAGACAAACAGAGATTTTGACCTGCATTAGTTTGAGGAGTTTAGACTGAGTTTAGTAGACCAAAGCCCACCGGAAAAGTACTCGAGTGAAAAAATAAAGCCTTATTGGCCATATGAATCTGAACAACTTCCCCAAAGCCAATGTCTTTCCTTTATCACATCCTCCGATGTTTTCAGCTTCAATTAACCCGTTTTTATTTAAAATTAAAAAGATAACAATTAATTTTTATATTTAACGTAAACTATTCAACCAAACCTCTTTTGACAGTTTTATTTGTGTTTTTTTTTCAACTAACTCCACCTATTTGTTATGCTGTTTTATTAAAACTTAAAATTAATACATAATTAGGAACAATGAATACGTGCGGTTTACGAGGTATTATATGAATAAATATTACATTTTGTATTTTTTTTATGCAACTGCATTCCCTTAATTTAAAAAAAAACCAAATAAACAAAACTAAATCCCTTTTCTTTTTTACTTACACACTTATAAAGCTCTGCCTTAGTTTAAAAAACCAATTATTTTTGTATTTTGTTCGTTTGTCTATAGAGAGGTACTGTACTTTAGAACATGTATTTTCTTTCATTTCCTTGTTTTGCATTTTTGGTTTACAATTATACGTAACGTTTATATTAATAAATATTTTCTCGTCAAACTGAAATTGTGTGAAGAATTCTACGTGTAAATTAAATGCTGATATGTGTCTAACAACCTACAAACTGGAATGTGGTGAGTTACATAGTTTCTTTTAAACAAAATTGTATATATTCGTTTTTTGTTTTCTATTTGTTTTTTGAAATTTAACAATTGACATAAATTGAGAGTACATATGTACAAATGTACATAATAATTTTTTGTTTTTTTTTTTCTTTACAAAATGGGCGAAGGGTTCAATTCGAACTTGTTTTTCGTTAACCAACTATCTTTTCCTTTTAAGTGTTCATTCTTCTATTTATGTTTTAAATTTAAATTTAATGCTAAAGTAAGTTGTAATATTTTTTTCTTTTATGAACTATAATACTCTTGAGCATTTTACAAAAAAAAGAAATGCCTTACACAAGTATTATATATGTATTCTTTTTTTATTTAAAGAAACAATCTCTAGTCGACATTATAAGGTTTTTTGTTTAATTTTCTCTTTGTCAGTCTATGATTTATTTTTATAACAAAACTTGTTTTCTTTTTTACTTTAAAAATTTTCTATGTAATAATTTTTGGTGTTAAAAAAAACGAAACTTTTCTCTGTGGGTATTAACTTATTTGTATTATTTTTTTCGTTAAATATTAATTTTTTTTTTGTAACATTTCGTGCAAACAAATTTTTTGTGATAATTAGTAAGTTTTCTTGAGTTCTATTTGTTTTTTTTTTTTAAGTTGATGGGAAATTAAAAGAACAATTTAAATACATATTTTATATATAGTTTATCACTTTGAAGTACATAATGTAATTTTATTTTGTTCAATAGTGCTTTTCTTAAAAAAAAATTATTAACTGAAAAATTATTATTTATGGTTTTTTTTTTTTGTTAATTTTCATCAACAAAATGTTCTCACTTAATTTATGTCCCCGTCTAGTGTCTGCGCAGGCATCCTTGCTTTTAAAATACTGCTTCTATATATTTTATGTAGCTTAAAATGCTAACAAACAATATTTATATAAGCTACGTTTTTTTCTAATTAATTTTTTTTTTGTTTTTTCTGTTTTTTTTTTTTTCATCTATAATTTAATTTAATACACGCAAATAAGGCTATCTACCCAAATTATAATTATTTTCTTTTTTTACTGTGGAATTTGGCATGTGATATCCTTGAAGATAAAAACGTTTCGAGAAGTCGTTGAAGAGCCAAGTAATATGTCTGCCTATATCGATTTCTAACACGCAGTTAGTACGCAGCTGCGTTGTGTTTTAGGCTAATATCAGTTATTCGTTTTCGAAAAGGGCGGTAAAACTACTTTCTAACTTGTGGTCCAACGCTTTAGGGCCAGTTTTAAAGCACAGGTTGCGATTCTGCCTAGCTGTGAAAGATAATCCGACTTATATGATCCGCATTGGACACAATAGGTGAAGGCCTAGCTTCTCGCTACCTTTCATGTTGTACGTGACAAATTTTCCGCACGAATGGAAGGAACTTATAATTCATCGCCGACTCAAAACAGCAGGTAGAGAAGTTTCTTAATGACAAATTATACTCTCAGAGGTTCGACATTCCCCTTGCCGAGAATCTTTTCAAATCCAATCAGAGGACTGCAATCTCCTATCTTTAAAATTTTTATTAAGTGATGCTTAGACCCGACCTCATCTGCCAAAAACCTACGTACATATGTATGTCAACTACAGAATAACTCAAAGGAGTTTTATTTTACCTTTTGTTAACCCTGTGGCAATCAAATTCTAACATTTCGATAGATCTTCGTCTAGTAGACAAACTATTCTTACTGCGGTGAAAGTATAGAAAGAGGATTTCTTCGGTGTTGAGCGTAACATGGTCTGAGAAACAAAGGCTTTTTCTTCTCCTATAAATTTTGAAAAATAGCTCTGTAGTAATCGAAGGGGGTACCCTTTTAACCAGAATTTATTGAATAGGCATTCTTGGTGTTTTTCAAAAACTCACAGAGTCTTTCAACCTCTTCAAAGTCCGGCCCAGTTATCGAAACGAGGAAAGCGCTGGTTAAATTCATTAGCACGCCCTAAGGGACGTAAGTAAGCTTCTTCATAACCTAGAGTTTGACAAGGTTCTAGCCTATCATGCAACGATCTTAGTGTAACGAGGAAATAATCTTAAACTATCAATGACTTATTCTCTAACACACTCAGGTGTCTTGGCGAAAGTGTTGTGGTCCGCAAGAAGTTAGGTAGGTTGTCTATTATCATCACCACATAAGTCGTTAAGGCTTTCTTTAGGTGGGTAGAAGAAGTAAAGTTTGTCGTTTCTCGTCTGTATAGCTTTGTAAAAGTATATATGTAGATGGTGTAATGGTATGTACCGACGAGACTATTTGACACATCTATTGTGTAAATGTCAGCGAATAGCCCGAAATCAAAGGAAATGTTTAGCTCCTTTGAAGATTTTCCCATAAGGCCATTAGGGTTTTTGAAACAGTCTAACTTCATGAACATTTCTCAAGCTAACATAGCCTAGAAACTGGAAGACAGATTTAAATAAAAGAAGCTAGAGTGTGTTTGGTAATGCTGTCAGTTTTGGCAGTACATGCTACCTTAGTGAAACTGTTTGGAGGAGCTTTACGGTACTTCTGAAGTATTTCTGGTTGAAATTTCTCGAAATATATTGGACAGATCGAGCATCTATTGCACACAGTGAACACTGGTAAACCACAGGACCTTTCTCTCAAGCTTAACTATTCTGTGGTGGCTTTTAATTTTTGCAGAAATTATCTCAACACTTGAGACCGCTAGTTGTCAGTTATCTTGATACAGAGCGGCTAAATGGGTCCTTCTAGAACCTGAAAAAGGCAAGCTCCTAAGCCAAGCTTTAATTTCGGTTTAGAAAAATCCTCGCGTCGATCGAAGTCCTTGCAGCAAAAATCGAAAGCGAAAAACATAAATACAGACAATTTGAATCGATACTCTTGCGGCCTAGGTTTATCTTCCAAAAATCATAGAAAATAACGAAATGGGACTTTGTAGCTCCTCTTACCCTTTCTAACTTGATCTTTAAGAAAGTTCACCTAAACACTCTATTTCTATGCCAAACTCCACTTGAAAAAAAATCTTTTCCCTCCACTTAAGCTTGCTATGTTGAAACAAAGGTGTGCCCCAAGATTCCCCCACACACACATACATGCACTCATTTGAGACTGTGCAAAAGTCCCGCTAAAAAGTTTTCGTCCTTTTTTTTTTTAAATTTTTTATTGTTTAATTGTTAATTGTTCCCATTAAAAGAGTCTCTCTATCAAAAAACAAAAGAATAACCCAAACAGATTCACACCTATAATCGAACAAACTAAGCTAAGGTTACACATGTTTTTTTTTTTTTGGCTAAGGATACATCAAAATTCTCTAATTATTCATGTGTCCTGGCACATTTCCATCCAAAAAAAAAAATGTTAAATAGTTTTTCAGTAGTAGTGTTAGTAGTGGTAGCAGCAGTTAAATCCTTGCTCAAACCCAACCAAAGAGGAAAAACATGCATGCAAGTCGTGTCTCAAAGAATGAAATCTAACATAAAGAATGCAAGCAACCTTACTCTTGCTGAAGTCGTCCCGCTGCCCTGGCTTACATTTTGTATTCCAGTATCTTGTTGGGATTCAGGAATTGCTCACGCTGGCCGGCCTCTAGAGCCGATACCGTTCGACTCAATGAGGACATTTTGTTTTTATTATTATTGTCCTGGTGATACGTTGAATACTGATACTGTTGCAATGGTGGATGCTGTTGGTGTTGCACCTGCTGCTGTTGCTGTTGTGGCTGGTGGTGTTGGTGCTGTTGATGGTATTGATGCTGCGATTCTTGAATAAATTGCTGGCTGCATTCATGGACAATTCGACTGCCGGTGTCGTCGTTGAGACCTTCACCCATTTCACCGTCGCGATTATGCGACTCACGTATGCATAGCTTGGTGAATAACCATATTCGTAACCGGTAGAGCAAGTAGCAGCCGAAGTGCACAACAAATACGAAAAGGATAGCACACACGGTCACCACGATTGCCTTGCCGGGCTTTGTCCAATCCAACAGGGGATAGATGGCTGTTTGATTTTTTCTGCGGAAGAGAGCGGATGTATGTTCATTTTGGGAGAATTCTTCGGTATGGGGGGGAGGAGGAATCAAAAACTCACCTATCTGTGCCACCTGCCAAGAAGTAGATACCTGTAAAGATGGCATACACCAAACCAATGCCCATTGTCCAGTAGGCATGTGACAGTTTAATTGGATGTCCAACGATGGCCAAGTCGATTAACATTATCACAGAGTTGAATACATGTACCATGATGTTAAGGGCGTCCACTCGATGGATTTCTGTAAATTGGAATTCGATTGTTCATTACACACGAATTATTTTGAGATTTCAGGAAAGTGGTGGAGGAAGGATGTTGTGGTTGCTTTCAGAGGGTAGGAGATGAAATATTTTATTCGATATGTTTGGGTCCATTATGGCTTCTGTTCAGAGGTCCTTTGGCAGATGTTACTTATCTTTGACTTCATCGAATTCAAGGGCGATTTGAGCTATTCGGTTGTAATTGGGATTTCGGTTCCTGCGATCAAGTGGTTCAGATCTTGTGGTACACAGCTTGAGCTTCCGATAGGGATGTCACTATTCTCTCAGTGGTTTGGAAGTGTCTTCACATGTCGTTTAAACTTCGCTTGGGGTTAAGTCATGTAACGAAGTAGAACTGGCAGATAAGAGTGGAAAAAGAAGGACGCAACTGGTTCTGTCATGCATTTGTTCTTTTTCGGGCCTACATTTCTTGTAGCGCATGCATTAAGTCAGGGCGATGAGAATCCTCTAGCGAAGTATTGTTATCATAGAGCTGATTCTGGATTCCAAATAACAAACCGAAAAACCGATCAGCATCAAAACGGGGCTCTTCTGGTCTAAGTGTGCCTGCGAAAGTTGACCTTAACACACATTCTTTGTCCTTTTGTTTAATTTGAAGATTATTGATCAGAACATGGAATCCTGCTTTCCACATTAACAAGCTATGATGCATGAAGTTCGTACCACCTACTCTTCCAACATTTCTCCTGCATACCTGGATGAACTATCCACCCTTGACATTTCACCGTGACTAACGTCACCCCCATCCAACGCATAACATTTCCTATTTGCTCGCTCTAAACGAGACAACTTACCAGGATTATGCACCAACAGCCAATAACACATTGTTATGATGAAGGAGTAAACGGTTGCCACCGTGTACATCACCCAGTACAGA
This sequence comes from Matsumyia berberina, assembly GCA_917880715.2. Taxonomy (NCBI): domain Eukaryota; kingdom Metazoa; phylum Arthropoda; class Insecta; order Diptera; family Syrphidae; genus Matsumyia; species Matsumyia berberina. Next base: position 75,375,422 of record OU862870.1, on the reverse strand, counting down.
TGATGTAAGCGACTTTTCTTGGCCTGCCGCACTATTTCAAAGTCCTCTCGTTCCACCATCATTCCCTGAGTGACAATCCATGCGCCCAGCCATGCTTGGGCTGTGCACGCCAACAGCCCCCAGTGGGTTAGATAGATCCACCATTTGGCGTAATGATGTTCGAAGTGCTCCTCCGTTCGGCCAATATCCAGGAGGGAGCATACCAGTGCAGCCAGACAGGTGATCGCTGTTATCCAACGGTAAAGCAGATAAACTATGCGAACTTGTGTGTTGCGCTGCCACTGTGTGGGTGTTGGAGGTGGGTTTTTTTTTTTTTTGTGTTTTCGTGGTCGTGGTCGAGATTTTCCAAGATAAAGATGACGACGACGTCGACGACAATGGTGGACATGAAAAGAAAGAAAGAAAGAAAAAAAAGTTTTTAATTAAAAAACATGATAGCCACTGCTATGAAGAAGAACAGTATCAATGTCAGGAGACTGGGTGGTGGTGGTTCTTTGCTTCTCCACTTTTTGTCTGCTTTTTAGACACATGACATGGGTAATTGGTTCCAGAATTGAGTTGGGATGATGTTCTTTGCAATTGACGGTAGAGTTTGCTTAACTTATTTCGGTAAAAAAAAATTTTTTTTTTTGTCATTTAAGGTGACTTGTTGACCGAGTGACCTATTAGACAGATTTTCGGTAGTCATTTCCACTTTAAGGTGAGAAGTGAAGAAGGGTTTTGGAAAGAGGGAGTAAAGAAACTGGTGAGGAATTAGGGCAACTTGAGAAGTTTGTCTCTGTGCCTGGCATTCTATGAAGTTTGAGTTGAAAACCATGATTTGAGGACTGATTCCACGACCTATGCCGTCATTATCGACTTCTTGATCTCATTTGTTTCAATTAAACGTAAAGAGTGTAGATGAAAACCCTATATTAAGTAGTCTTTGTTTTTTTTTGGGATCTTCTGGAGGGACACAGGGTCGAAGTCAAAAGTGATAAGACCTAATCGGAACGAAACACGAGGCATCCTAAGGATTTTGTCACATGGCATCCATGTATCTCGGTCGCCGTGGGTCAGTGTTTAGTGCGTTGGACTGCTGACCGAGCGAGGTACACCGAAAATTTTTCGTGGCACCACCTCTCATCGGAGAATGACAAGCCTCCGGGAGTATAATCTGTCATGAAAGAGCTTCTCAATTCGCCGTTCGGAGTCTGCAATAAATTGTAGGGCCCTTCCATTCGTGCGAAATATCCAACGCGAACAACATGAATGGTTGCCAGAAGCTAGGCCTTGACTCACCCCGATCTGTCGTGCCAGCTATTTATTTATTTATCCATGTATCTCACCATCTCAGGCATCCTGAGAATGCATTTTGCACAGCCATTACTACGAAACCGAAGTCTACGGCTTTTTGAATCTCCAACGCTGACTAACGTTACACACCGACAATATGGAATTGAGAAGTTCGCTTAGATTCTTTTTTGAACCTGGGTAGATCTAATTGCACAGTACTTTGGGGAAGTTAGTGACACCACGCAAGGCACCTGTGCGGGCTAAAAACCTACCCATCTTCACTCGATGAAGATCTTTTCACAGAAGGTAGTGGCTACTATCAATAAAGCCCTGAGATTAATCCTATAGCTGTCTACAAGAAATTTGTGTTTAATATGCAAATATATATTTATTTATTGATATTCTTTTTAATCGTAAAAATGATTGCGAGCGAGAGCCACGAAGGAATCCAAGATCTCCGGCTCCAGCTCCGACTGTATTATGAGCGATCTTCGGCAGTCTTTGTGAAATCACTAAGAAACGGTTAAGCGCAGACGAGCGGTCTCAGACCTGGCTAGACACTTTAGGGTTGCTGTCATAATCTCAGGACGCAAGAAGCTCCTAGGTAAGGTTAGGTTAAAGGGGCTGGCGACTTGACGACGCCGCCTCACTCGGGATCCATTGGGTTACCCGTTGTGGGGCCTACATTCATGTACCTGTGGGGAAAAGTGCACCTAAGTATACATTTGATGGCCGTCGGTGGTTGAGAGTTGGCCTGGGTCACTAAAGAAGTAAACGCCTAGGGTCTTCTTCCTGGGTCTGCTGAGGCTTGGGCTGTCGCAGAGAAAGTGCGTCGTGTCCTCCTCTACGTCTATATCGCCACATCCTCTGCACAGGTCAGTCGTGCTTAGTCATATTCTCCTTAGATGACCCGCCAGTAGCCAGTGGCCTTTGAAAATGCTGATCACTAGAGCTAAATGTGATTTGTTAAGCGTTACTATTTCCTCCGTTTTTCTTTTATTGAGTTTTAGCCACATCTTTATTGATATACGGCATAACAGAAGTCTGCTCTATCGCTCATCGGCAAGCCTCCAGAAGTCCAAGTGTATTTCTTTCTCTAGAACTTCTTTAGGGATCAGAACCTTTTGATCGACCAATATTTGGTTCTGTTCCGATCCCTTTCTTGCCAGTTCATCAGCCTTTTCATTGCCATTGATGCTTCGGTGACCCGGGGCCCAACTGAGTGATACATTATGTCTTGAGCCAAGAATCCTAAACTGGCTGCCACACTCTTTACTACAATTGATTTGAGTGTTGTGGATTACACGGCTTTGATGGCGGCCTGGCTGTCGATGAATATGTCGATATTTCTTCTCGGGGTTACCGAGGATTATTCTCTTGCGGCCTTGGTTATCGCCAGAGCTTCAGCTTGGAACACACTGGCGTGATTTAGAAGTTTTATGGACCGGGAAATGGCAGGTTCTTCTGAGTATATTCCGGAGTCTACCCATTCACCAATTTTTGAGCCCATTCACTCATTTTTGGGCCCATTCACCCATTGTGTTGCCAGGTTTAGTGACCCTTCTTCGTCCCAATTTTCCCTTGCTGGAAGAGAGTTCGAAGTCAGGGTATGGCGTCATGAAATCAGTGTTCGTTTCCAGCTTTGCCAATCTATCGATACTGGTGCGACCTATTTGGCCCTTTTTCCAAAAGCTAGATGGTTGCAGTCATAAGGTGCTTTTTGCTGCCAATTCTTTAGTGTATAGGTCGAGCGGTAAGAGTGAGTATCGTTTCGAGGGCTGCTATGGAGGTCGTTCTTATGGCGCTCGTTGTGCTGATACATGCTAATTGTTGGATTTTTGTGAATATCTCAAGGTTTGTGGCTTTTTCTGCGGTTGATTATCTCAGTTTTTATCATGAATTTTTTTTTTTGGGTTACAGTTGTTGTTGTTTGTTGTCCACGATGACTCCCAGACTTCCTGACAAAATTTTTCAATTTCGAATCCATCCCGGAGAAACACTGCAGTAGAGAAAGATCGTAATTCAGTTAAGACATCAACCAATTTGATGTGCGAAAGCTAAGGCAACTAGCTTAATTGAACTCGCAATCAGCGTAGCCAAAAAAATCCAATTTCTTATCAATGACAGAACAAATACGGTCCAAGCATTCAGCCTTGTGGTACTCTAACCTCACTGTAGGTTGGAATCAGAATCACGAACTTGCCTACATCATTCGCATGAACAACGGAAGTCACTCTCAACTATGGTTTCACTTGAAAAATCTCACTAGCTCCCCTGTTCCATTTGTACCTCGTTCAAGATTTAGTCGTCGTCCTCAATCCAATTACTTTCTGCATGTTGTATTCCATATTCCATCCTTATGCGGTGTATGCATGCTAATTGACCTCAACTAGTGCCGGGCTGTACTGTTGCACAATTCTCAAGTGCCACTAGTTGAAAATATTTTTCTGTTAAAACCCGAAACCCTTCTCTTCTTTGTCGCTAACAACTTTACACAACAGATGGAGATGGCATATCCTTCAAAAACATAACGTTTGTCCAATTAACCTTGACAAACAAAGCATAGTGGATGGATGAAAGGACTTTTTTTCTCCACACACTTTATTCGTTTTTGTGCGATAGTAACTCTGGCAGGTCACCCACTCTTTAAGTTCCAACATTGTCGTCGTCGTCGTTCACAACTTGCCATTGAGACTTGGCAACGATAAGAGGATGTTAAACAGTCCAGATTCTCTCAAGACTATGTGTACACGTCCTGTATTGAATAGTTGAAGTGCGTTCTTGCAAACGAGAAAAAGTTCCATAAATACACAGGAGGTTGTGTTTTTTTTTTTTGAAAATAAGAGGGTTTGCACCTCATGCGGAAAAATGATTCAAGAGGCTTTTGGGTCAAGGTAAACGTGTTTTTAAGAGTCCATATGTGCCTGCTTAAGTGTATTTGTGTGTAAAAAAATTTCAAAAAGATTAGTGGAAACAAGAAGTGCTGCAACCCTTCCAATACTTGAAAATTGAAAGGAAAGAAGGAGCAACTTCTCTTATGCCGTTCCCTGACATGCCGGTCCTTTGATATGCAAAGTACATTCGAAACCAGCCAGCACACTATAGTTGAGATGAGTTCGAAGCGAGTGACACTTGGGTAGTTCTAGAGAACATTTTTAATGAAAATGGTAGTTTTCCATTTAATAGGACACTTCAGGGTTCAGAGAATGAGAGTATGGTTCGAGGGAAATGTGTGCTGAAGCATGGCAAGCACTTCAGGGTCTTTGGCAACTCTGTGAGATCTGCAGTTTCGTCTTCAGTAGAACACTTGGCAATTGCGCTCTATAAGTGTTTGCAATCCTCATTGTGAAATGAAACTGAGGTATCCAGTTGTGATTAGCTGGATGTCCACAAGGTTGTCTACTTCACTTTTCTCATCTTAGTTTGCACTCACATGCGATTTCAGTCGCGCGATTACTTAGTCGTAAAATCCTGACGAACTGGCGAGAAACGGCTCGCCAGCAAGCCCGGAACAAGCCGTGACTTCGGTGAACATCCCGCATTGCACACTTAAGCTCGAAGCGGGCAAAAGAGCCTTAAGGGACGCTAATTACAACCACAAGGAAGATATGGCCTATATTCGATAGGGTTAGGACTCACAAATTTCTGCAGATCGACAGAAGATCCCTATCTACCCCTATGGGAGTGATCACAGGGCATAATACGCTAAAGTACCATATGAAAATCGTTCGAATTACAGAAGAAGAGCTTTGTAGGGGGTGTGGTGATGAGGAGGTCCACGAGGATACAACCCATTTCCTTTACCATTGACCCAGTCTCTACCATCTAAGAAATAGTCTCCTCGAACGATACTTTTTTGAGGACTTTAAAGAATTATCCGATACACCAAATAATGAGATTCATCAAATCCAAAGGGTGGTTTGTATCACAGACGCAGTAAGTTGGTCATGTTCTACTGATATCCATTAGATACATATGTATACAACTGTTACAATTGGGTAGCGGTTTTACGGGTAGGGGGACATCTCTCTTCCTCCAACGGGTATGACAATGGGTCTGAATTGACCTGTGTGTGGCGATGTGGTTTCTTCCTTTCGCCTGCCCACTTACCTAACCTAACATAGCCGCAAAAATTCAATATGGAACAGCGGGTAAAGAACGCAAGCGTAGTTTTCTATTCCTGTAATAAAACATTTGGCAAAAAATAAGGACTCCAGCCAAAGATGACCTTGTGGATGTACGCTGCCGTTGTGCGTCCAATTCTCACGTCTGGTGGCCTGCCCTGAGGATGAAATACAATATCGATAAGTTCGAAAAGTACAGAGATCGGCGTGTGTAGGTGTTAGAGGATCATTGCGGTCTTGTCCTACTGATGCTCTAAACATGATTCTGCACATGATCCCCCTTGAACTTTTCATCAAAGACACAGCTACCTGCACTGCACTCCGGCTCTGGGAATCTTTGTGCTGGACCGCAAAGACATACGGTCACTGTAAGGTCCTGAAATAACTTCAGGAGACTTGGCCGGGTCTTCGACGCATTACATGACACCTACCCTCAATTTTAGGAAATTGTTCCTTGCTAAATTTCTTACCAGAGAAGAATGGAAGAGTGGAAGCGTTATCAATGACTATGATATTGGTATAAATACGGACGGTTCGAAAATGGACTGCGGAGTCAGCGCGAAATCTTTTCTGACCAGCTGAATACATCAAAGTATTTTCGTCTCCCAGACCCTGCTAGCGCTTTCCAGGCGGAGCTTCTCGTGATTCAGGAAGCCTACGGCCTGCTGAATAATCTGCATGCATCCAACCAATATATCGCTATTATCTCGGATAACCAAGCCCCTATTAAAGTCATTGATGCGTTTACCATATCCTCAAAACTGGTAGAGCAATGTCGGCTTGAAATCAATCAACTAAGTACCCACTCCTTCTAGATCCAAGGTCATAGCAATCATGAGGGCAATGAGCGTGCCGACGAACTGGCCACTATTAAGGGCTATATATTGTACATACTTCTTCACTTCGTCCAGCGTGCCAATCATAGATGGAACGGCCTGTCCTGCTGCGTTATTTCAAGAAAGACATGGCCTTATTACTATAAAACTAAGTCAAGAGAGCTACTTGGCAAATCAAGACCAGATATTGCCAGAATTCTAACCATTATCACGGGCCACTGGCCAGTTGAAGACCATGCGATCAAGCTTGGTATTCCTCAAAACAACTTCTACAGAAGCTGCAAGGACATAAATGAGAAAGAATCTCTACTTCATGTCCTTTGCAGGTGTCCGGCGTTGGTGAGGACCAAACAGGACTTCGTGGACCTCGGCGAGTTAGCTGATAAAAAGAATTGGAGAAATGATCCTGTATTTGAACTCCTCCAACCGGATTTATCCATCTCAACACAACCAATCAATACCCCTTCACAAATAGGTTTGAACGAGTTTCGTGGTAACAAAACGGCGCACCCTAGCGCTTATTGCGTTCTCAGGAACCACCACTCTACCTACCTACCTACCTAGTCGCAGAAAGTGAAACACATGCTTTTCAATATGAACCTGCGCACAGAACTCCTAAAAAACGCAGCAATTATTATTCCGCGATTTGATCCATTTTTAACTACACGATATTCGCCAAAATAAGTGAATCGCAATGGTTGCCGTGGCTCAGTGGTTAGTGGACTGCTGACCGAGCGGCGTGGGTTCAATCCTCAGCCGTTTCCAGCGAACATTTTTCGCGGCACCACCTCGTCGTGGAATGACAAGCCACCGGGAGTATAATCTGTCATGAAAGAGCTCATCAATTCGCCTTTCGGAGTCGGCAATAAATTGTAGGTCCCTTCCATTCGTGCAATAAATGTAACACGTACAACACGAATGGTTGCGAAAAGCTAGGCCTTGGCTCATCCCGAGCTGTCGCGCCAGCTATTTATGTGAATCGTGTGAATATAAATGAGTAGGGACGATTTGAATCGCCGTCGCAATAATGAAATCGTTGTCGCAATAATATTAAAAAGTGGGCGCACTGGTGATTTTCTATCGCGGTCCTACGACTTTCAGTCGTGACGATAGTTTAGTCGCAAATCCACACTCGTCGATTGCCACCAGCAATTTATACGTAAAATTTCTCAGACCACCAAGATGAAAGTCCTTTTGAAGTCATTCTATGAGAATGGTCACTCAAGACGAACCATGTCAATGTGAACATGCCAACTGACCTTCTGATAGGTGACTACACATTTGATTGTCCTCTCAGTGGAATGACGTCTCCCAAATCGGTTGGATAGAAATTAACATTCCTCTTCTTCTCAAAATGCACAACCCGCCCATGGTTACACTTTGTCCAAATTCAAGTTGCATTTATCCCCAGGAGAAATCTTTGCGGATCCTTTTTGGACTGCAAGTGAACATGCACATGTGTTGATTAGACATGGACTACCTCACTATTAATTGGTTCAATCACTACACCCTGCGACACTGTGTCCTCAATTAAATCCGAAAGCACTATCCTCCCGCGTCACGTGAAACTAAAACCAGTGAAACACTTACCTGACACAAGTAGAAATTGTGCCGATGCACATGTTCCGATGAGAATTCTGGAAAGCAACTATTCCACAATTTGCTGACCATCATTCTATTAGTTGGTGGACACTTTGATGTTGTATCTGTATCTTCTTCTTCTTCTCCTCGACGGGATAAATCAGAATCGCCGTTACGATAGATTTTCCCACCACCTGCTGTCGGCGATATAGATTTGCCAGTTCCGCTGCTGGTGCTATGAAAATCAATTCCAGGAGTACTATGCAATGTACAGCGACTACTGTTAACCGCCGTACTAGTTGTTGTAGTTTTGGTGCCACCACCACCTCCACCGCCGCCGCTGATGCTACAGCTACTGCCGGCGCCACCGCCTCCGCCCACAACACTTTCAGTGCTAACACTCGCCGCACTATTATAGTGTCCAGCGCAGGTGGACAAACTATTAAGCGTACCGACACTGTGATGTGTGTCAGTACGCTCTGTAGCGCGTGATATTATACTCTGGCCACTGCTCGGCTCTGGGCATATATACAACGAATAAGCCAATGTGATGTGATTTGATATTTGCTTGGAAGCAACAGCAAGGACTTGCACAAATGCCTTCGCAATAACCTGAAAGAGAAAGAGGATTAATTATAGTTATTATGTTGGACTTTGTCAAGAAATTTTAATATTCTAAGGAGAATTGGGACACCAGGAAACATATGCTAGTGAAAAACCGCAGCAGGAGAGGACAGCTAATTCGACTAAACTCGGGTTTCTAGTCTTGGAAAGAGTTTTGCACGAGGAGAAAAGAAGGTGGGGAAAAGTTTTCAAAAGAACTAGGGGTCTTGGAGGTGTTTGGAATATTATTTGTTTATTCAGTTCTTGACCAAGTTCTAGAAAAGTTTGTGGTCTGATACGGCAGCACACTGAATAATAGATCTTTTCTTAGAGTCGCCTGTTCCTTTGAGTAAGTGAAAGCAGTCGTTTCTAATCGTTTCTCGTTATCCCCGCACATCGAACTCATAAGTGTTATAAGTGTAACATTTTCCCACTCCATCTTCACCTAATGCTGATTCGATCCCTAAGACATCCTCGTCTCTGCTAGTAAGCACACACGGGCTCCGGGGCGGGAGTATATGAACCTCGAACTAAATTCTCGGAGCCCATGGGAACATCGCCCAGTATTTTTCAAGCAGAGGTATATGCGATCGAAAGATGCGCACACATCAGCCTCAAAAGAAGAAGATATCACGAGCAAAACATCAGGGCACGAGTGTCTGGAAAAGATAAACAGGCTTGGTCGGAACAATAAAGTCACTCTCTACTGGGTGCCAGGTCATGACAGCCAATGAACTGGCAAGGAAAGGGTCAGAAACACCATTCGTTGGACAAGAGCCATTATGCGGGCTGGCAATGCATCGAATCCAAGAGGAACTGCGAAGACAGGACAAGTACAAAAAATTGAGATTATGGGAAGTACTGCCAGGATGAAGATAGGCAAAGGAACTCCTCGGGAACTACGACCGAAGGAGGGGCAAGGCCTGCCAGCAAAAACCAGCTTCGGATTCTAAAGGGCCATGGCAGACTCAGGAAGCATCTCAGGAAAATGGGAATAGAATCAAACGGAAACTGCAAATTCTGCAGCGATGCCGAAGAGACCCCGTCGCACCTCCTTGTGGACTGTGGAGCATTGATCCGCAAAAGAAGAGGACGCCTGGGAGCGTACACTTTCTTTGAAATGGATCTCCCATCGTTGGACTCAATCCAGATACTTCAATTTCTCAGAGTGATTGCTTTTGAAACTATTAACACGCGAAAACGCCATTTCTTGTGCTAACCAGAAGACTGGACACTTGCACTGTATACATGTCTATGTTCATCTCCTCGTTCTCAAGATACAGCGTGCAGGTCTTGGTATACTGAATTTTTTTGTCCCCAGACTCCGATGGCAGGCTACACCTAGATCCTTCGAAGTGATGACTGCTTCCGCTCTGCTTTCTGTCAAAGATTTAGCAGCGAAGATCGTTAGGTATCCTAACCTTCTATCCAGACCCAATGCATTACCAAATAGAGATATCTGATGCCTTTAGGTAAAGCAGTCCTTTTTTTGTCCATATGGATATCAAACACTCTAATCTCGCTCCAGTGTCAAATGGTATTCAAAGGGGTTGTAACCGCAGTCTGCCGATTGTTCTACCCGCAGGTACTGTGGCTATTTATGTCGACCTCCATGAAGGCACCAGCATCATCCCATTGACTTGATTCCTTTCCTGTGTCAAATTCTGGACAGAGCTAGTGAAACATGCTAGTAAAACATAACAAAAGTCGACTTTATATTTATAGACTAATAGGCAAAGTGGTAGTCCCTGCTAGGTAGCCGCTGCAAAGTATGTCTTATCTGTCCAATATTGGACATTCGCCCAGGAAGTCTTGACGGGTTTCTTACTCGTTTGTTTTATTACGACTTCGGCAATGTATGTTGTAGGAGATGCCGGGTTTGATTTCCCTTGGCCGGGTTTGATTTCCCTTGACCGGATTTGATTTCCCTTTAAGCCTCAGTGAAGGAATTGTCAAGTTGGTTCGCATAGGTCTCCTCTAGTCATCTAGTCAGTGAGCCACAACTCGGAGCATATCCAACTGGGTGGATCCATGCACTCGTCGACCGCTTATGCCTCTCAAGCAACTGTAAAGAGGAACCCAAGGAAGAGCGATCTTGAATCGATAGCTTGATTAATCGACCTCCTTCGTTGACTGTTCCACCACTACACAGGATGAGGACGCCAAATCTAGGCAATAAGGTTGTACAGCTAATCTGACATCAAAACACATCACAAATCTCTGTAAATCCTTTAAAAATTCTAAAAGATTATAACTTCATAGGACGTTGTGCATGATCTAAATATTCTAAGTGACTTATTTGATCTGTGAAGCTGATATTTTGTCTCGAAAGAATTCATCATCATCATCATTTTCAATGATCCGCTTATTCAGCTCTTACAGATTGAATGCCCCTCTGAAGAGAACCGTCAATCCCAAAACAACTGTAGATAGGTTTGGCATACTCCCAGGCCTTCGCAAGTACTATTCTGCGAGTGAATAGCTGGTCGGTTGTAGTTCCACCTGGACTGTGGTTCCACAGCTCTGGAACGCACTTCCAACTTTCCCCGGAAGACTTAAGACAGATATACCCTTATAATTGGAGTAATCCCTCTTATCCCCTTTCTTAAAAAGAGGAACAATCACGCAAGTTTGGCAGTCGCTAGGTGTTTCACCGCATTCCCAGGCCACTTTTTAAAGTGCTCGACCCATCTGCGCAAGATGTCCTTCTCATCAGAAAGAATCTTTGGATTTAACTTCTTCGATGATATTAAACTTCCTTCTTCTGAGACGGCGAATGGTCTGCCAGAACATCTTGTTTGCAGATCTGTGATCACGGCCCAATTTCTCGCCGAACTCCTTCCAGAACTGCTGCTTAACTGCCTTAACAGACAGGTTGTAAGTTCTTCGCGCCTCCATGTACCGGTTTCGAGAAGCTGAATCCCCCAAATGTATCAACACCTTAAAGGCTTTCTTCTTCTCTCTGATGGCTTCTTGAACTCCAGGTGTTTTAAACCACGCAGTTGTTTTCTCACCAACAGCCGCCACACCGAGCCGCTTCACTTTGCAAACATCCCCTGCAGAGCCTATGACTGCCGTTGAAAACAACTGCCATTCTTCCTTTACATTTGTCGGAACAGTTGGAATTTGTTCAAACCTTTCGAATACCTGTCGTGCAAACTCTGCCCTTATCTCATCGTTCTGCAAACTCTCGTGTCACCAGACTTGGTTTAGTCTTTGGTAGGACACGAGGTGTTGATCAGTTGACAGTCCAGCCCCTCTCAAAACACGAACATCACAAACCATGCTTTTAACACACGATTGTACCACAGTGAAGTCTATCTGCGACTTCTGCTGAAGACTCTGACGGTACCATGCGTATTTATGCATGTTTTTGTGAGAAAGTATATGTTTATAATGGGCATGTCATTTGCACAGCAAAAGGGCATGTCATTTGCACAGCAAAAGCTTCTCTATGTTCGCGTTCTGATCGGGGTCACCGTTCCTCCCAATCGCACTTCCCCATGACATTACGTCCACACCCACGTGAGCATTGAAGTCAACAAATCAGGACATAAGAATCCATATCTGCCACCTGTTCTAAGGCGGAATCTATTTCATCTAAAAGAGCTGCATACTCCGACTCCAGATTCGACGCATATACCTGTACCAGAGCCAGAGTTGAACTTTCAAGCTAAAGCTTTAAGATCTCAGCTCTCTGTCCTAATGATATCCACTCTAGTACTCTGCCTGCCAGGCCTTGCGAGTATCCCCACTCCCGCATATTGAAAGTTTTCACCCACCCGTCAGGTTCGCACTTCTAAAACCTTTTTACTTTGTTGAGGAGATACTAACTATGTCTTGCCGATATTTTGCAGCCTCCCCAACAAGCTCAGGGTTTTTTTCCAGTGAGCGAAGAAATTTTCCATGTGCCTGCCTAGCCTAAGTCTGCACACACAGTGAAGTGATAAAGCGATGCGATGCGAGAAGCGTGCGCTAAACCTGTTCACTTGTATTCTTATGTACGTGTGCTGCGCACAGTGAAGCGATAAAAATTCATGTGAAAACATTTATCGCATGCTTCTCGCATCGCATCAATGTGCGCGTAGCCTTAGTCGATGCCGTTGTCGAAAAGTTGAAAGTCCACTTATGCTCCCATTGCAGCATAGCGTTTTCCTCCTTTGACCCTCATAATAGTTTGCGAGACCATTGTCGGGCAGCTCGTAGCCGTTTTAGGTTAAACCCAGCAAGCTTCCCAGCGGGACAAGCCGATTACTAGACGCTAGCCTGCTGCCACCTTCTAGGCCTGGCTCCGAAAGGCGCCCTGGCATAGCAGGCTTGGCAATATCCGAGACCATTTTATTCCGTCTTGTCATCATTAAGAGTTGTGCTTCGTTGGCCATGACTTTGTTGTACAGATTGGTCAACTATTTAAGGTATTCCATCCGCACTTCCCAGCCCGCCTCCCGCCCCGAGGAGGTCAGCTGCATGGGGATGAGAATTAATAAACTTTATTTCCTCAACAAGGGTCGCTAATTTATTTCCCCTAAACAACAAAACATGCATCATTAGCGACCCCAAAAGCAAGGCCAACCCTTCCCATACTATTAAACGTAGGGTATAAGCAATTATCAACATCCTGGGCTTCGTTTCCCTCCCTCATTTTACCATCCAAGGATATAGGAATGAAATAATTTTAATTTATTCCCAACAACGCGCATATCCTTGTTGGGGACATGGTACTGTGCAATAGTATCAAAATGAACCCAACCAGCATCAGCGGTAGCGACGTCGTTCAAAGTGTCAACTTTGGTCGATGGTCGGCATTTAATTTGAAACATCCTCGTACTCCTAGTGTCAGGATGCATACGCAAATGCACACAACTGCTTTTGGAGAGCTAAATATGGATGCAAATCGTAAGTTAAGTTTTTGGCAAGGAATGGCTAAACAATTTCTGTCTCTTTCGACAGGCAAGCTGCAGCTATACATAGAGCAAGCACATCATTGTCTCTATTGTGTTCCTACAGTTTTGTTTCAAATTAAGGAGAAAAACTTGGCAAGTCCTTGGGTCATATTCATTAAGTTTAGTCAAACGGAGTGGCACATTGTCATTGACATGCCACACCAGGGGTGGGGGTTACAAACTAGTGCGGAGCTTTATAAGGAACTTCAGTAATTTCTTGATGCACTTAGTAAGATTGAAGTGAATGGAGTGTTAAAATAATTGAAAGAAAAATGGTGGCAGTGGGAACGTGGAATGCAATTTTTGAATCCTTTAAGCTGCTCTCAAGCTTTCTTGCGCTTCATTCATTCAATTTCAATGGCCCGCTTATCCACTGGGAGGGTCGCGGGGTTTGGATGCTTAAGTAGACCCTCCACATCTCTCGATTTTCCGCAATCGACTCTAAGCCATCAGGGGCCATCCCGGGTAGAGGTGAGTATTCGGACTTGACTAATCCGACTGCACCAATAAGAAGGTTAACTAAATGGAATGAACTGCAACACCTAGCGTATCTATCACTTTTTTGGAAAAAAACTCGCCCCTAAAGCTATCGCATCCGGTACCAAACACCTTGAAAACTATATTACAACATCGCTGCTTCGATTGGAAGACGGTTTATAAGATACATAAGTAGTGTCATCGGTACGTGTGTCATAATTTAGTATATATCCGAACTTCCAGTGCAAAGTGTATTGAACGCTTGTAAATAACAATATTAATCATGTTTTTATGCCATGTCAGAGCAAAGTGTTTTGGACGCTGAAAAATAGTGTTGACCCGTTGATGATGTTGGCTTTTTATGTTACGCTGATATGATCTTTGTAATGTTGCGTTGGATGTACTTTGTATTGTAACACCTAACCTCGGGGTTTAGAGCATTTGCCACAGTTCTCTTTTTAGAATCGTTGGTTTCTACCCTTGTAGACTTTTCTTTATCAAATTTCGGGGGTAATTTTGGTCCTTTTATCAAGACTTACTTAACTATTTATGTGGCGCTAGACAAGCTTACTGTCTCTAGTTGCGCACGCCAAGTTGATTGAAGGCCTCTTCTACTTGTGCGCGCCACCTTAGGCGAGGTCTTCTCCTATTACGACTACGAATATCTTCAACCGTTTTCAATAGAGTCCATGTTTCAGCACCATAAAGCAAGACTGGTATCAATAAGGTCTTATACAGACTCTCCATTGGCTTGAGAGTTTTACACAATTCGTTCAACTATGATGTTTAAGAAGTAACACGACAGCGTGTCACCTTGTCTAAAACCTTTTTTGGACACACGGAAGAGTTTGACGGGGAGTTTGACTTGGCATGGCTCTGTATAGCTCGTCTCTATAAATCCTGTCATAGGCGGCCTTAAATTCGATAAAGAGGTGGTGGGTATCGATTTGGACTTCTTGAGTTTTCTCCAGGATCTGCCTAAGTGTGAAAATTTGGTCAATTTTGGGCCAATGAGGTGGTTGATGAAAGGTTTCAGCCGTCGACGTTATACAGTCTGCAAAAGTAATTTTTCCAAATTAGCACCGACTGTGACTCTACTGCGAGGTCTTCTTCTTCATCTCTACAGGTTTCCTTACAGGTTCTGCTTCCCGGACACATTCTCTTAACTTTTTGGTAAACCTTTCGTACGTTGTTACTGGAGTATAATCTCTCTATATCCTCGAGCTTCTCATGGTCTTTCTTTTTCTTTTGGAGTGATCGGTGTTCTTCCCGTCTTTTATGCTCGTAGAGCAGGCGAGCAGCTCTCGCCTTTCACTGCAGCGCCGCTTTACATACATATATGCCTCTTGTTTGGCTGCATGCACTTGCCGGCATTCTTCGTAAAACAGGGGGGTCGTGTGTATTCCAGTACATCAGTTGCAGCGTTTTTGATGGCCTGGTGGCAGCGTTGCCACTGGTCTTCGACATTTGATGCTGGTGGCATACTCGTTCGGCGAAGGTTCTAGCAGTCTCTTGCGATTGAAGCCTGTCGACGTTGTACCTTCTCACATCGATTCTTCTTTGTTGTAGCGCTTGGGATATCCGCATTTGTACCTTGGCTGCAACAAGATAATGATCCGAGTCTATATTAGCAGCTCGGAAGGTTTGGACATCCAGAACACTGGAGGCATCAATTTGATCAATTTCACCGTTTGATGATCAGTAGACCGCCATGTCCCCTTATGAATATTTAGATGAGGAAACCGCTTGCTTGCTATGTGACGTTAATGAATTGAAGTAGCCGATGTCCGTTTTCAGAGGTGGTGTCATGTAGGCTTCGCTTACCAACTGTCCTGCCAAAGATGTCCACCTTTCTACCTACCACCTTTCCTATTTTGGCATATTTAGGACATTGCTCATATGTTTTATCGAGAAGCTCGTAGAAACATTCTTTGCTAACGTCATCCGACGTGAATGAATAACAGGCTAATGTTGGCGAATTTAGCCTTGATTCGGACTGTCATAAGACGTTCGTTTACGTGTCGGAAGCTTAAGACTTGTTGCCTAAATCTGCCGCCTACGACAAATCTGCATCCAAATAAGCGCTGCTTCTGCTCCCTGTTGCAATCTCCATAGTAGATGTAAGAGTTTTTCATCCTCCTTATGTCCGGCCCATCCCATCGTACTTTCTGGATGGCGGTTAGGTCTGCTTTATATAGTAGTCCAGGGCCTTTGCTAGGTGTGCGGCTGCATGCGGCCTGTTAAGGGACAGTATATTCCACGTGCAGAACCAAAAATCATTGTCCTTGTTTCGTTTGCCAGAGTCGTCAACAATAAAATCATCCGTATCCGAGGCTCTTCTGAACAATAGTTGTTTTCCATGGCGGAGCTGTCAATCCCGCGCATAAACCCCAACCTGGAGGGCCAGGTACTTTGTTGCGCCCCTCGGTCAAGAGGGATCAGGTATACCGATCCTTATTGGCCTGAAGCTCCGAATAGGTCCGAGTAGCCCAAATAAGATGTTCACTTCAGTTAGTCTGACCTAACTGGAACTGTAGACGCTACCGTTGATTCCATCGTGGGAGTTCTTCCACTGCCGTCTCGATGCAAGAGAGAGTGCCTTAGTGTAAACACTCTTTTATCAAGACATCACAGGCAAATATCATTAGAATTCTTTCAAACGTCTAACGCCAGACCTTGGAATGTTTCGAAAAAGCTCATTGCTTGTGGTTCCATATCCAAATCCATCCACTTAAACGCAAATTACCAGCAGCCGACTTTCTCTTTCACACCGCCTGCCACTGGGTGAACCTATTTGTGCACAATCCCACATCCGTAATCCTTAGTCTTTTTTCGCTTTCGCCGATGGATTTTGTTATTTGTGCTTCATAAAGCAAACCGTGGCACCCAAAATAAAACAAAGTACTCAAGTCCTTCGATGTAGAGTGTTCGTTTCAAAGCCCACATTCAGCGGGACGAACAAAAAATCGATTCATCCTAATTGCTGGAGGACTTAGGGGCAAAAAAAAAACGGGAAGAACTCCATAAATTCCTCTTAACATCGAGTGGTGATGATGCCAGCCGCCATCACACACACATTACAGCACTACAAATCTACTGTGTGTGTCTGTTTACCACTCCAGCAGTCGTTTTGTTTTGTTAGAGACATTTCCGACGACACCCTGTCCTGTGGGTGCTATCATATTCAAACACATACACATACTGCTGAGCTGCTCGCTGCTCGGCGCACATTTTCATTACGTTTTCCGTTAATTATTCAGTTTGTCAATATTTTGCTAAAAAAAGAAAAACAAGGATCCTCTCTCCTTCGAACAGTAACAACGCGGCCTTCCACCACTGCATCACTCCTCTGTGCTTGGCTAGCTTGCTGATGAGACACAATGGGCGATTGTGTGCAGGCACAGTCGGCAGGATGTTGCCTGGGTAGTACTACAACTATTATCATCCTCTTCAGAGCCTTCATAGGCTGTGTGGTGGGTGTTTACCCCGCTCCCAGTGAGCACAGAGGATGTACACAGAAATCCCTTTCTTTTTATTATTTCAAGTGCTTTTCCCTGCCAGCCGACATCCTGCGTTCGAAAAAGGATAACCCCCGAGGGGGTGAACTCGACAGTAATTATACATTTCTCTCTCTGTTTGGCATGGTTGTGTGTGAATGTGTTCTGTTTTGTATCTTTGTATCTGTGATGCATTTAAATTGATGTTTAAACATACTTAAACGGAAGTCGTTTTGCAAAATGACGAGGATGGTAGCACAGGGTCCTTATTCATTTGGTTCCGGCCACTATATTGTTTTTTTTTTTTTTTTTTTTTTTTGTTGCAAGCTCGGGGGTATTCAAAAATTGTTGCAAAGTTTTTGTACCACCGCTGCCAAGACAAATGGGTTTTTCACTTGAGATTGAGATGGAAGTCCTTTTGTTATCATTTGTTGCGCACTTTAGAGCCCTATTAATCGCTGTGCCTGCCAAATGACTATACGTCGTCGAAAGGATTCATTTTTGTATTTTTTTTTTTTGTAGTTTATTTCAATTTTTTGTTGATGGATTGTGTTGGTAGAAACAATTGCAACGCAGAGGTTAAGGTTGGAGGATGTAATTAAAATAGCTGGGACACGGAGAGCCTCTTTTTGTTTTGATTAACTAGTGCCAGGACGAAGCAATTATTAAGATTTGTTGACCCAGAACAACACGATACGAATGGAGACAAGGAAGAACTGCAAAAAGAAAGAGCGTAAAGGAATTTTCTTATAATTATGGAAGAGTGCGGTAGAAGGTGGCAATTACTCCAATTGTTTAGGTCCCAAGGATTCTTGTGCAAATTGGTCATGGACAAGTCTTGCATAAGGAGTGGTTCACGAAAAAGAAATATTTTGAAATTCTTGTGATTTTGAGCGGAAATTTGTCGACTAATTGCCAATTTTTGATCATTCTGTACAGTTGGTTGACAAAGGTATGAGAACTTAAAAATAAATAAATAGCTGGCGCAATAGCTCGGGATGAGTCAAGGCCTAGCTTCTCGCAACCATTCATGTTGTGCGTGTTACATTTTTTGCACGAATGGAAGAGTTAAAAAGCTCTTTCATGACAACTTTTACTCCCGGAGGCTTCTCATTCCCCGGCGAGAGATGATTCCGCGAAAATGTTCGGTGGACATGGCTGGGGCTTGAACCCACGCCGCTCGCATAGCAAACCAACACACTAACCACTGACCCACGGCGACAACCATTAATTTCTTAAGCCTCCCTTTCAGAGACGCATAGATGTCTTCTTCAGTTTTCTCTGGCTTGGGTCCTCCAGAGACCTTTTGTTAAACCTTTGCACCAATGCGTCTCGTTTGAATTTTTTTAACAGACAAAGAGATGTCTCCTTCAATTTTGTCTGGTCCTCTATATTCTAGACATTTTCTCAAGGCTTTATATTGATGTGTTTCCTTCACTCTTTTTCTAGAGACGAAGAGATCTCCTTTTCAGTTTTCTTTAGTTTCATTTGGTCCTCTGTCTTTTAGAGACGTTTACTGAAGCCTTCGTATCGATGTGTCCTGAGATATTTTCTAACGATGAAGAGAAGTCTCCTGCAGATATTTTCTTCACTTTTCTCCGGTTTCGTCTGGCCCTCTGTCCGCTAGAGATGAAGAAAAAAAGTCTTTCATCTACAGCGGAGTAATCAGCGCTTATGTGCTATATTGTGTTAAGTTCTACAAAGCGATTCAGATCAATCTTTCATTCAACTTGGTAAATGCCGTACTTTGCAATGGAATTATCTGAGTGCCCTAGAGTGTGCCCGATGCATTGTCACTCCCTATGCCATATTGTGATGTTCCTGATCCATTCTTATATAAAGACGGACTCCATAGATGTGCTGTGGAAATCCGTAGGTTCATGGTAATATGCATGGCATTTATTCATTCTAAGCATTGGTACCACATATGTATGTACCATCGATCCACTTTTTCACTTCCAGTTTTTCTCTCTCGTTATTTACCTAGGGGACCTTAAGGACTCTATCAAGCCTCCGGGTCAATACGTTCAGTTCTTAATGATGTTTCTTAATTTTCTAACTTTTTTTTTTCGCTTGCCTTGACTTCTCTCGGCAGTACCAGCAGTTCTACCATCTTGGGTTAACAGATTCCATTACATGGCATGGCTGGCTATGAAAATTTCGCCTTTCTGGACCATGTGGCCCTTGTGGCTATACAATCGTCCCTTTTATGGAGCTTATTGCCTTCATATCGATCCACAAAAATTAAGACCCAACGGTACCTGAATCTCTGAAAATCTGACTGAAAGCCTCCTCTCAATGGTCAAACAACCATATTGGCCACTCCTCGATCTTGGATCCCTTAAAATTCATCCCGGAAAACTCCGTCTAAGTTGAACTTCAACCTCAACTTTCGGACGTCAGTGGGATAGTGGAGTGGGAGAATCATATATGTACATCAAAAGCTACCTTAGATTGTCGCTCGTCTCTCACTGAGATGGCAAAACATTTTAACATTCACCTATGCTGGGTAACCGGTCATAGGGGCATTCCAGGGAATTGTAAGGCCGACGAACTCGCCAAACGTGGTACTTCTCTAGAGATCCTACCAGAATGGAGGAATCTTGGTATTCCACTAGCTACATGTAAATTACTCCTAGAGTACGATGTGATCAACAAGACAAACCAAAGACAGATGAACGGCGCCACATGCCGCACCTCCAGAGAGATATGGCCTATGGTAAGCCTCACTCGGTCTTAAAGTCTCATCTTGCTTAAAAGGTCGCTCATTAGCATTGTTATCGGTGACCTCACCGGTTACTGTCCTATCGGCCTTCATACCAAAAGGATGGGCCTCCTTCGCAAATGACTTTTGCAGGAGCTGGAGGGACGAAGAGGTGGAGGAAACGTTTCTCCATTTTCTCTGCACTTGCCTTGCCCTGTCCCAAAGAAGGAAGCTCGATTTAGGAGACTGGCACTTCGACAATTTGGGCGAATTATCACATACTGATATAAAAAGTATCCTCAGCCTTATCAAGAGTTGCAAATGGTTTCATTAGCTGGAGTGGCACCTAGGGTATAGATCCTCGCATGGATGCTGTGCTTCGCATGGACAGGCACCTTACCTAGCAACCTACCTACGTTGAAATCTCCCGTGACGTCAAACCCCGGGATATGTCATAAGTCTTTTACTGGGGCTTACATGGACGATTGACTGGAGAGGGTTCCTTTGAAGAATAGATGTTCAATGTATGTATGTATCTTCTCCCGCTAAGCTGATGCTCTAATAATGTAGGGTGTCTCCTACCTACCCTGACGGAGACCTGAAGGCACTTCGACCTAAAAGGTTGTCCTGGAAAATATGGTTTATCTGAGCAACATCGCCTTCAAACTGGAGTTTGACTTTCGATAGATGCCATGTCCAGGTTTTGAGAACTATAATCAGTAGAAACCTCAAGATCTAGGTTGTGATCTACGACTACTCACTCAAGTCCTTTAAACACTCACTGACAGTCGATTAAAACCCATGGGCCACAAAAGTTTATCTTAAGTTTTTCAGTTCGCTGGTTACTTCCGTTCACATTGTCCAAGCGTCCTTCAATCACAGCACCCACTCAATCAAAGCAATGCTCCTCTTCTATATTTAATGATATTTTCTGTCAACAAAAAACACATCCTCTCCCTTCCAAACAGTATTCTTCTCTCTCCCTGCGTGTGGGTTTATACATTTTTATAGTAGCCACCTCGTAAATCTAATTATCTTAAGGTCATGAGTTCAACAGACAAACGACCACGCACTTTTGTTTCTCCCTCCCTGCGTCTGCAACGATTTTTCCAGGACTAAAATTAAATAAATCGACACACACCCGTTATTTACGCTACTCATTTAGTCCCTTCAACTGTCAGCTACATGGAAGACACTTTACAATGTTAATTAATTTGCCACAGAGAACAAATTTCACGACAGCTGACACACTAACGCCAACCTGATTGCCTGACGAGCAGAGGAAGGATACCACATTACCGGGACATGGAGTATAGTAGTAACCACATGACCAAACAGACGCACACAAAAGCGAGCTACGTTCCTGAAAGTATCATGTGTGACAAAATGTGCATTTACCATCGCTCTCCGCCGGATGGCGGATAAAATGAATCCTTTTTTCCAGGTTCCGGTAGGTGGATGATTAAACACACACACGCTAGGTGTCCTTTTAACAAAATCAATGTGAAAGGCACAAAGTGGAAGGTAAAGCCCCACGTCGTAAAAAGGACTTTTTTTGTCCTTTTTTTTTGTGGGTTATTATCTTGTTCATTATTTCAGGTGGCGTTGTCACTACTGTATGAATCATAATACTAATTACCTGTGGGTGAAGCTGGAAACAAATGGGGGAATATGACATAGACTTACACAGACACACACGTGGATGCTGGAATTTTGCCAAAAACTTTTCTTCGCAAAAGCAATTTATCCTGTGCTTTACTTGCTCCCTTTCAAATATTTATACCTTTTTTTTTATCAGAGCAGAAGGATACAGTATGTTGGGCAAGGATAGATGTAGATGCGCGGAGTTTGCTATTTCCTTGGCAGGTTGTCGAAGGAATGAAAGACACGCGATGCGAGCTTAAACAAAGGATATAGTACCGTAGGAGTTGCACTGTCCATGGCACCTGCCCTTGTGGCTGACATTGTGACCTTCCAAGATCTATTGTGTATCCGATTTACTTAGCCTTATAGGTCTACTACCTTTCTAATGAAGGTGAGTATGTCGTTAGTAGCTGAGTTTCTAAACTACGCTAAAGAACAGAGTTCCCTATGAAAGGTCAGTCTGCGTAGCCACTTTAGTGCCGGAAATTCATAGAGAATGTGCTCAGAGGTTTCTTCCTCTTCCAAACAGAACCGACACTCTGTATCTGAACAAAGGTTTAGTTTGTTGAGATGATATCTTAGTCCGCAATGGTCGGGAAAGAAGCCCGCTAACTAGCTTTCTCATGTTGCTCCTGTCAAGGTTTAAAATTTCCTTGTAAGAAAAAAGCTTGATAAGTCTCTTGGATTGATTTAGCCTGGAGACATTTTCCCAAAGGGCTAGCCGAAGTTGGTATTCCCAGTTGTTTAAAAAAGCTGTGGCGATAACCCAATTAACACCACAGAAGGGTTCCGGTCCCAAGAGCCCGGAAGCTGAACCGGACCTAGTCAGAATTCCCATTGGCTATAATGACCTGGAGGCCAGACAGCCAACCAAGCTTGACCTTTTTGTGTCTGGCAAGTGATTATAGGGTGTCGTAGCAGGACTTGACTGACATAGATTCTACGAAGTGGGATGTCAATGTTTCAGGCGTTGCCTGATTATCTGAATAGATATGTATTTTTGCCCCTAATACCCGTATCAAGGTTTGTCCTAACGCATATCTCAATAGCATTGATTTCAGCCTGGAACACGCTGGGGCAAATCCCCATTGTTACCGAGACTTTAATGTGGGGTCCAAGGACGCCAAGACCTACTTCGAAAGCCATTTTTAAATCCGTCGGTAAAGCATACCAAACATCCTGGGTCTGATGCGGGTTCCCCATTAGAGCAGTCGACACGGTCTAATATTTTTTCCTCATACAGCCTTCCGAAACTGTACTCCTTGGCCATAACGTCGGAGATAACGCAAAACATCTCTATACTTGAAATTGGGTAAAACATTTTCATATGACCCACAAGATTACCTGATTTATACTTGTGTTCAAGCTGCAGCTTTATAACACAACAAGCAGTGGTCTTCCTAGTGAAGGTACATATGTACGAATAAGAACACTCATTCAGCGATTGTAAAACCTTAAATTTACTGTCAAACTCATTCTTGTTTTTTTGAATCGAGGAATGGTGCCCCTGTCATGTGTTCTTCACTGACCGCACCACGAAGCCATCCGACGAAGACCCTGGGAACATCATTTAGTATCTTACCAGCACAGTCACTGGCGGAAGCTGTTAATATCCCGCTAGGAGCCGGTCAACACCATTTTTTGAAAACGGCCAACCAAGTGTGGAATAGGCTTAGCAACTGCGCCATTACGAGGAAGACCTGGCCTGGTTACAATAAATAGAAAACAAACGAGCTACTAAGCAGATCAAGACAAGATATTGCGAAAATCGTAGCCGCTACTGTCCAGTGGGACACCACGCAGCCAAGCTTGGTATGCCCACAACACTTTCTGCCGCAGTTGCAAGGATAACAGCGAAAAAATATTTCTGCATCATTTCCCGTGCAAGTGTCCGGCCTTAGCAAGGGTCAGACAACGCACTCTGGGCAAACCTTGCTTCGACGAACTCAATTATATTTGCAGGAAAAAAATTGGTAAACTAATCCCGTTCCTTAATTCCACAGGTTGGATCTAAATATCTTGGTGTATCAACCTATAACGCCCACAAACAACCAGGTCAAATAAGTTGTGATATCAAAAGGATGAATCCTAGTGCTAATTGGGTTCTTAGAACCGCCACCTTTACTTACCTACCTAGGCCTTAGACCTTACCTTACCAGCAGAGGTGTATGCGACCTTTGTAATATATTCTTCCACGAATATTGGTCCACGAAAAAGGCCCCTAACCTCCAATATATACCTTACCTTACCAACAGAAGTGTTTGCGGCCTTTGTAGTATATTCTTCTATAGGCTTTCAAATCGCTTAGGAAAACTCTTGAGATTTCTAAATCTTCCTTGGTGGTTCCCAAAGAAGTCGTTTCTTTAGAGACCGAACCGCTGGTCTGTAGCCCAAAAATAGCGGCTGCCTTTCGTGTCTCTTCGTCGGCACGGCATCCAAAACATCTATCTTTCTATAACCAGCCGATACGCGGGTCTAGGTCCAAGAAAACTGACTGTTTCTCATAGATCTTTTGCGTAATGAAGTCCAAAGTGTTGAATCTATTACTAGCTTAACCGTTTAACTGGAGCCCGGGTAAATCGGCTACCTCCAGGGATCTTCTGACGTAAGACAGCCTGTGTTATCTATCAGAGATGCCATTTAACGGCGGGCTTTGGCACTGGAGACGACCCCCGGTACTTAATGGTCCGGTGAACGTCAGCAATCATAGTTTGTCTTTGCTTGAATGTGATTACATAAATCCTTCTCCCAGGGGAAACTGAAGTCATGGTTGTTGGAGTTAATCTTATCCTGCTCAGAAGCTCTCATATTGAAATCAGTGAGAATGAATTCTTCAATTGCTGATTTTTAGGCGAAGCAATTCACTCTTTGATCTTTAAATTACCTAACCAACAGCAAGAATCTGAAAATCCGGCTGCAAACCATGAGGAATTTGAGTTCTTAAAAGACATTGCCCATAGCCGATAGATGAGACGATGGAAAACGTGACTGTAAATGGTTAAGAAGAAGTAACGACTTTTGAGACTGAGCTTATTGGAACTGAAAAGCCTTAAAAGTGAGAATCTCAGAAGATCATCGCTCTTAGGAGGTCATGAAAAGAGAGGGAGCATTTATAGTAAATGAAGGACTCAGCGGTCTAGGCTAAAAATTTGAAAAGTTTCGTTCTGTTTTCTAAAGGCCTAAGCGCCGAAATGAGATTTCTTCGTTGTATTGCTGGGGTACCTCGTCGAGATCGAGTTAGGAACACCAGAATACGCGAGGCACTTAATGTCGAGTAGCTATTTTTTCGAGCGGAAAGATCCATACTACGGTGGTTTGTGGTAGTGGATAAGCGGGTCATTGAAGATGATGATGATGATGATGAAGGCCTAAGCGTGATAAGGGCCTGATCCTGCTTAGGTAAAGGTTGCTCTATTTAATTACATCAATGTTACTCTCTTCTTTGCGATTAAGTTTTTTGGAATCATCTACTGCAAAGGTTCCAACTTTCTAAACTCAATATTGCTCTGAAAAATTAAACTACAAGTCCCTGGTTACGGCTGCCGAAGAGGATAAGACTCCCAAATTGATTTACATAACATGTAACGCCGACACACAACCACATATCAGTCTAAACCGCAGTCTAATCTCTGTCTAATACTCAATTTTGTTCACACGACTGTTCGCATTCTCATAATACATCCCACCGAAGGTCTCTAATGCATCCTCCGTGCATAGTTTGTCATAGTCTCCCCATAATCGGTGTCGCCATACGTACGAATATAGCTGAAAAGGACTCAAGCGCACCAACAGTCATCACAACTGAATGGTTTCAATTTGTAAAATTTGCAAATCCAGTGTGTGTGGAACATGAATGAGTCCTTCGTCGGCGCTCCACATTCAATATCGAGGCTAGGGCACCGGCGCCTACGTGCAGCGAGTGTTTGCCCTCTCCTTCCTCTCCTCCCGGGTTGGGAAAAATACATCATATGCATGAGATTGTTTCACTAGAAATCGAACAAAAGAAATACCAGCAGGTCTTGTGGAAATTCCAAAAATTCGTTGCTCGTTCCTCGTTTATCATCCTGCGAGTGGCGGTATGAGTCTGCTATACCCCAGTGATTCTTATTTTACGATTACGATAATATTTGGGAGATTATGAAAATCACAGAGCGCTCTTTAAAGAGCCACCACTGTAAAAAGGATGTGAATTTGCGAAATGGGATAACAATGGCGGACAGCTAGTGCAGCGGGTGAAGGTGAAAGCTTCCATTCTTGGCACCAGAATCGGTAAATGTGTGTGAGGTTGGGAAATGAATAGAACCGAGCGACAAGGATAATTTTTATGATTATTCCATCGGGGGTGGATGCATAGTTCGATGGTTAGTGGTAAGTTTATTTGTTTGGTTGCATCACTGGGGTTGGGTGTTGTGGCGGGTTCAATTATTTTTGGGACACTTTCCTGGAATCGTATCAATTGTCAAGTGGGTTGCAAGAGTTCGCAGAAAAAATATATCTAAAGTGCCAACGGTGGTGTCAAGGCGTTATCGGTGGTGTTGGGGTGTGACACATACCGGGTGGTGTTTTGTGAAATTTCATGAAAAATTTGTTGTTTGAAGGTTGCGTCACGTGGAATTTAGATTGGCGACCTAACCGATTAGGAGCCAAAAAAAATGAAAAGAAGTCCAGAAATGTTTCACGAGCAAATGAAAGAACCAGGCTGTGTGTCGTCCAAAACTTGAACTTTGTATTACATACTTTGGTGGAGTTGCCGTGGATCCAGGTGAACCTGGTCCTCAACTAAAGAGCCTCTGCAGTTAGCATGATTTTTGACTATCTGCCTCCATTTACGCACTGTAACTTTGGAGAAGTCTGTTTTTACTTGTACGCGTCATCTTTGGCGAGGTCTTCCTCAAATGCGTAATCTCTCCTGGTTGTATTTTAATACTCCAAGGGCTCCCTTCGAGCCATTTTAATGGACCTTGAATCCCCTCCTGCAATGTTGATCGCTCCGAAAGCCAACGACATCTTCATCCTCTTTGAATAGAATCCAACATCAGCAGGAATGCGATGATGGTAGCACTCCTAGATATTGAGGGAGTATTCAATAACGTTGAGACGCTTTCGATAATCAATACACTGAAGTCTAAACATCTGCGATCGAGTCCCCTGCCACGTAATGAGCGGCAAAGCAACAGAAAATATGCTCAGAAATGATGCTTGTCGCTCAACGACTGCATGGCCACAGCCATATAATTTCATGCGTTTTAATTTTGCCCCTTTTCCGCTAGCCGCTCATTGCTGGTGGTAGGGCCCTAATAAACCACATTCCTAATAGCAGAGTCATTAGCACCGCTTTTGGTAACAGCTCTGCCAGGAAGAAGCCACACCGGCGACACCCCAGGGAGGTGTGCTATCTCCTCTGCTATGGAATCTTTTTCTCCATTTACCATGCGACCATCTGTGAAAAGCCAATCGGTCTTCTAGTCTCCGCAAAACTTTCCTTTCACTGCTCTGATTAATTTCACCACACGAAATTCGACTTCTATGGATCTTCCTCTTCTAGAACTTTCTACATTCTTTCGGCATATGCAAGACTCGTCTCGTTGAAACACTCAGCCACATACTCTTTTCATATTCTACAACCGAGAAGAGTACCCACGGCCGCGATCCAAAAGTGTCTTGCAATGAGGGAAAGCAAAAACACACAAGAAGTCTGCCAGTGAGAGTGAGCAGATCGTCCTACCACTGTTTTCTTCGTTCACCGCAAAATTTCTCCTCCTTGCTCACAAGGTCCACAGAGCAGCTAACCTACCGTACAGCTGAGGCAAAGCTTTGCCTCTTACTTTCCACATGAGCTGAGCAATAGTTTTGCTCTCGGCAATTCTTTTCAACACGGCACGACACGGACAATTGGCACCGACCAGTACAAATTAGTCTGCAGTGTGGTGTCTAGTAAGAAAACGCAGCTTGGGATTTGTGTCTCCGAAACTCGTTGATTTTTCAACTTTTTTTTTTTTTTTTTTTTTCAGCTTTGTCTGGATTGGTGTGTAGAACCGGCGGCGTGAAGCTAGGTAAGTGCATGTGAACCGAGCTAGCTAACAAGGCGATTCTTGCACAGCTTTGTTTCGTTTTGTCCGGTTTTGCAATCTTTTGCTCATGCATGTGTTTTTCTTTCTTCGATGTTTTCTTCTTCAGGAGTACGAGGACAGGTCAGAGTCAGCGCTGCCACTTTGCTACGATCGTAGCAAAACTGCTACGCGATTTCCAAAAAAGTTTATTTTGCTACGCTGCTACGCACTCTCCCTAATATCCCAATTTTTGCTACGCTTTTTTGAAAAACGAACTTTTAACAAGAAACTTGTAATTTTTAGACCTCTCATAATCACAATCGCAATTTAAAAAAAAATAAACGAACGTAATTTCAAACTATTCACTTCCACGACTCCAACTTATGTTACTGTTCGTCCTTACCCTACACAAGCAGTATATGTTTTTTCGGATGTGTTTGAAATGTGACTGGATTCGGACTGGAGTTCCAGTGGAATTTCAATGATTTTGCTTTTGCTACGCAAATTTGCTACGGGTTTTTTTTTCTTCGTGGCAGCACTGGTCAGAGTATATGTAGCAGTGATTTTCAACGGGACATAAGGGATACGACTTGCGAAGCAGACATCCAGTGTAGGGACGCAGAGGAGAACAGCAAGATCCCAAAGAAGAATGGCAACAGCGCACAGAAGAGTGGAAAATTACACAGCACAACGGCAAGGTTTCGAGAGAGAGCAGTAAGTACAGACTTTTTTTTTTTTTAATTCTTTCTACTTCTGCAAATGTTTTTTTTTTTTTTTTTTTTGAAGAATTTTGTAAAATTTGTTTGAGATTTTGGTAAGGAAGAGGGTCAGTTGTTGTTCTGAGATATTCTTCGATTGCGGTTTGTTCCCCCTTTCGGCTGAGAATCGAGGTCTTTTTCGTTGGAGATTAGGTTTCCCCTGTGGCTGAAATCCGAGATCCATTTCGGTAGATATTAGGTCTCTTTTCTTCCTTTCTAATTGGGATTTGTCGGCAGAAGTTAGCTTTTCCTCGCGGCTGTGATTCCGAGGTATTTTTGTACGACTTTAGGTCTTTACGGGTAGAACTGGAAGTCGTCTTTGGTAGACGTTAGGTCTTCCTTGCGGCAGGAATCCGATGGAAAGCTGGTGTGCTTGCGGCTGAGATTCGATTTCTTTTTTTGTGGACTTTAGTTCTTCCTTATATGTAGCTCGGATCCGAGGGGGTCTTTCGTGGAATTTTTTTTTTCCCTTCTAGCTGACATTCGACGTCGTCTTCGGTGGAAGTTATGTCTCATTTCCAGTAGAGAGCCGAGGTCACCTTAGGTGGAGATTAGGTCTTTGTTATGGCCAGGATTCGATCTTGTTTTCAGTGAAGCCTAGGTATCTCTTGCGACAGGGATTCGAGGTCTTTGATGAAGGTTAAGTTTTCTTTCCAGTCAGGTTTTGAGATTGTTTTTGGTGGAGGTTTGTATTCTTTAAAGCCAAGGTCGTATTCTTTAAGTTCAAGGTCATCGTTTTTTTTTTTTTTTTTTTTTTTGTGAGAAGTTGCCTTTGCGGCTGGGCTTCAGATGTAAGATGTAAGGTCTCTGTTACGGTTGGACTTCAGGTCGTCATTGGTTAAAGTTAGGTCTGCATGCTTATACAACGTCGCTGATTGCATAAAGCGGTCAGCTGCTCGTTCGTTATTAGGGCTATAGTGATTGCATGAAACCGTTCGATAATGCTGCGACCAGCGCGCCGGTGGTTGCATGAAACGGTAGTCTTTGCGTTTGTAACGGCTGCGACCAGTGTGCCGGTGGTTGCGTGAAACGATTGTCAGCAGGTCCGACAAAGTTGTGATCAGTGCACCGGATGATCACGTCAGCGTTTAACTATCTCAAAGACAAAACTATTAACTAAAGAAACTTCAGTGCGTTCCGTATAATCCGAATTGGCGTATCGTATTTCCATTAAAAAACAAAATCTCTTGTACAGTGCCTCGTCATTTAATTAGGAACACTTTGCAGATATTGAGTTTTAAGGCCGCGAGACCAGAGATAACTCTTTCTTTCTTAAAAGAATGCAAACAGCTGCATCATGCCCCTCTAATAGTAAGAAGAAGTTAACTAACAGGACAAAGGGTTCCTCCCTGCTATAAAGCTGTAAAAAAAACTCCCTTTGCATAGAAAGGTGTCGGCCTGATCAATCTTCAATAAATGTTTTCCTTGTCTGTAGCTTTTAAATAAATTCGCAAGTGCCCTCATTAAAGTGAAATACTTAAATCGTTTGCTATAAAACCCTTATTTTGCCCCTTTGCGTTTAATTTTGATGTTAAAGTGCCTCAGGGCTTAAAGAAAATCCCCTCCTACTCACATAGCTATGCAGTGTGTTGCATGCCCAAAATCTGTTGTCTTTTTCCCAGTGCATCTCTAAATGTGTCTGTCTGGTATCCGGTTCGCGATCGCGTTCGGGAATGCATCAAGGCGTTGAACAGCATTGAATAGCGGTGAGTCAAAACTTTTTTAATTGCTGACTTCATACATATTTATTTATAAATATTCTTACGATTATTACTGGGTTTTTTTCTGGGAAATGTTTGGACTTTTCACATAGGTTGGCCCAAAAAGGTGTTAGGCAAGAAATAAGCCCAATAGCATTACCACCTCCTCCGTGAAGGTTTGAAGGAGTTTGTCTTTAGTAGCCGAGTTCTTGAACTCTGTTAGCGAACGTATATACATATGTATGTAATTCTTTAGGAAAGATTTACCTTCTTAGCCAGTATTATAAAATCTAAATGGTTTCAGGAGTAAGCAGAGTTTATACACCAGTGGGATCACAATGGACCTATTTTCTGGTCTAAGTGTACCTCTTCTTGTAGGACCACTTTAACTAACTAACTTACTAAGGCCTTGTATACATAGTCCTTAGTCGTACAGGATTGGGGTTACTACTCAATTGTGTTTGCAGCTCAAAGCCAATAACAACTGCCGCACGTTGTTCTTGTTTGATTTCAATGCCGGCGTCCGTAGGGAAACGTAGTTAGCCAAAGCCGTTGGTGTCATTCTCTGAATTGATGGGATAGCTCAGGTAGGCACAATCTCTAGTAGCGTTCAGTGAGTTAAAAGTTGACGCCAGGTAATTCTATTTATATTTATTAGGCGTACATTCGTCTGACTAAAGCTTAGAAATGCGTTGATGTCGCACGTGGATAAAGGCACAAAGAGGAGCAGAAAAAGAGGAAGAGATTGTTCTCCTCACTTTCGTCTGTTCACTTTGGAACATATTCTGACTTACTGCCTTGATTTAATAAATAAATGAAAAAATCTTATAAATAAGCAAACATGTAAAACCTAGATCTGGCAACTGCCCCTTTCTACGCTCCACAAAAAATGTCGGTCGAATCTTTCCACTAGCATGACCATAACTCTTTTGAAATGAACCAATATCACTTTTTTCGCAAAGAGCTTCCCAAACTGCGCCATTTTACTATCTTACTCTTTTTTTCGTTCTGCAAATTAAGTTGACCCACTTCTGCACGTTTAGACAAAGTAGCCCGCGCATTATTTGTAAAATCCATCAAATTCGCCTTAAAAATCAGTTTTCCGAACTCGAATTTCATTTTCCGTTTCTTAAATCTGTGTTTCGTTCGTAAAAATCCCGTGAATTACCTTTGCATTGAAGTGTTCAAATCTGCATAGATTTGAGGCATAACCAGATGTAAAAAGTTGTCCATTGCAGCCATTTTGATGCTTTCGGCAGTTTTGTCGTTTTTGTGTGATTTTTCAAATGTCCATGTGTTTTGTGTCTTTCTCTTTCCCTGCGGCTGAGAGTATAATTGCCTGCCCCTTCCGGTACGCGTTCCCGTTCGGAAATGAATTTTGCATTGAAAAGGATGTGAAACTCCGCTGGGGCTATCCAGAGTCAAAGACGGGAACGCGTTCGGAAGTGTATTTTACATTTGAAGTACGTGAAACCGCCTTGGGACTGTATTGAGTTAATAATTAGTTCGGGAATGGCTTTTGCGTTGCAAATACCGAGAGGCTCCGCCGGAGTACAGAATCAAAGGTCTTATTGGCGGAACGACCGGTTTGTGGAATTTTCTTTGCTTTTATAAAGGACTCTGTTGGGTAAATAAACTCTTGACAAGTTTGTTTGCTTTCGTTAACGAAGGGCTGGGTTCTGCGTGAATCTGTGGCGTGAAAGATTCTCGATCAATGTGTGGCCAATGTGCATATTATGTAAATAGAGTTCTGTGTTTGTGACAATGAAAGTGCTTATCAAAGGACAAATTAAATCTTACGAAAATCATTTTATTTCTCCAAAGGACACGAATCTGTGAAATGTTTCTTGTTCCAGGAGGAAGAAGAACGCGTGACATTTCCCGTCGGAAGAAGAACTATCGAGCGATGTCGGATGATACTTTATGTCGCAGATCAGGATGCTTTCTCGAGAAAACTGGGCACGTTGCATGTACTTTGGTGGGACTTATACGTTTGCTATTTACCATGCATTCGATTCCTCGTTTTGTCTAAAACTTACGAGGCTGCTGTTCGGAGTATCTTTGTGTCCATTCGTTGGTTCTTGGAAATGTGCTCATATGTACTATCGTCCTCCTCCTCTTCATTTGCTACTTACAATTGTACACGTAAACGATACATGCAATGTATTCCCAGCGATCGATCGTTTCTTTTTTGTTTCAATTAAACAAGCTTTGAGGAACGCTGTGAAGGCTATCATAGCTACTGTAAACGAAACCCTTTGCTCTCTGGAGCAATACCTCAATTTCCTATGAACAGTCTTCAATACGTGCGATAACTGATCTTGCAGCACGTTATTGATCGCTTTGAAACCCCCGTTAGTGAAGTTCTCTTTTACTTGAGTAGGTAATCGTGCGACAGTTTACATAACAAAGCCGTACAGACGCTGCTAATGAACTACGGTCTTTCATGTGTTCTCGTCGCAAAATATTCTACAAATTCCAATACAGAACATGCTCTATCTCTCAGAACCTCTGAGTAGTTCCTTTGACCTCAACAGTCATATTGTGTTTGGTGTCTGCTATAAGGTTCACCAGTAGTTTTGTCTGAAGTATGTACCTTGTTGGTGTTGCAAAAAACCAAACGCTTCGTTCGATGGTTAGTGACAGAAGTCAGAGATCCACTTCTGTATGGTGTTTACAGGACGCAATAGGCGTTTTAATTTTTGACTGACAGCTTTAAGTGGTCACTGTGTTGTGTAACCCAGCAGACAATAATGTTCTACAATTCAGTTTCCGCATTTTAAAGTTCCCCGGAGTCTTCCTGCTTTCATTGAGTTGATTTCCTTTAAATTATCAAAGGACTTGTGCTGTTGGAACAGCAAGGCTGTCAGATAATCCCTTCTGTTGAACGAATCTTGGGATTGGTATCTATATATTTAAAGGCTCTTGAGCTGTTTTTGTGATACCACGTCCCTTATGGGTGCTTGTGGGTCTGAATGTAGTACTTGTAGGTTCTAGTGTGGTGCTTGTCGGTAATCTGATGATAGTAAGTCCTAGTGTGGCGCTTTTGAGTCTCAATGTGGTGCTGTTAGGTGGATGTGTGTCTTAATGTGATCCTTCTGGATACTAGTATGGTGCTTCTGGGTCCTAATGTGGTGTTTCTGGGTAGTGTCGTGCTGATAGGTCGTAATGTGGTACTGGGTAGTCCTAATGTGGTGCTTCGGGATCTTACTGTGATTCTTTAGGTTCTTCTTGTGGCGTTTCTGGGTCCTAATGTCGTGCTCATAGGTCTTTTTGTGGATGGAAGTAAGCTGAGAAGTCGAATTGGAATGTATTATTTCCGTCTTTTGTTTGAGTGTTTGAGGGTTTCTTTTCGTTGTGAATTGAGCTCCAATAACTCACTCACTCAACTTGTGAAACTATTGAGAGTACAAAAGCTTCTCAATTCGCCGTTCAAAGTCGGCAAAAAATGGTACACACAACATCAATGGTTGCAAGAAGCTAGGCCTTGGCTTATCCCGAGCGTCAGCTACTTTGAAACGACTACGTTAAAACAAGATTTTGCACTGTCGCAAGGACACCATTGAATGTGGCTGCGTCAAAAGTTCGTAGGCGATAAAACACAATAAGAAAGAGTGGCCACGCCTAAATTTTGTTACACTACATCAGAGTTCCGAACATAATGTATTACAGACAAAGGTCTTTCCTCTCTGATATTTCGTTGAAGCCAAAATCCTCATAAAACCATCTAAATCCTCCCAAAAAAATTATTTTATTTGTTTCCATTGTGATAACACCCCGTCAAAGTAGGTTACCAACTGAATTAGAAAAAAAGCGAACATGTCCTCGTGCTATGTCGCCCTTCGTTTATGTGTCCAACTATCGATTCAAACACAGCACAAACGAAAATAGTTAAAAACACAGTCACCACCCCCTCCAAAGAAGTGTAAAACACTTGAACATGGACCAGACCAGGTCCTCTATACTTTTTTCTGTCTATTTCTCTGGCGCACAAGAACGAATTTATTGCATTCTAAAAGTACCCTGAGGCTGGCCGTTATGCTCCACCACCAGTCTTTGTTTCAATTGCTCCTGCGACTGTTTGTCGTACAAATAAAACTAGAGAAAGTCTCCATCCCACCCACACACTCCATAGCTCTGTCGTGCGAGATAGAGGGAAGGAGCTAATTAAAGGATGCAGAGGTCGGTGTTAACCCGAGTCTTCTATTAGACGTGCTCTTGTGGATGTAAATTCACCATTTTGCGCCCCATTAACGCGACTTGAAATGAGTTTAATGCGAAAAAGTAGTTTTCCGTTAAATAGAGAATTCTGCCGAGGTGGTGGAGCGGCCGAAATCCGCTGATTCGGCGTAGCTGTTTGTCTAGACAATGAATGGAGCAAACGCATTGTATATCATCTGTCTCTCTGGAGGATGTGTCAGGTTCTCTCCGACTAGGCATTTTCATAGTCATTGTCAGGATTATAGTTGGTCGAAGCATTGTGCCACACGGAGGAAACGTAAATCGCTAGAAAACATAACCAAGTTTGCGGTGGTGGTGACTGTAATGGGTTTGTGGCGGACACATTGTGCATTAGCTGCGATTCGGGATATTATGCGCTGCGATATACGAGTGGCAAGATTTATAATGATTCGGAATTGATGGTGACAGTTAGTGGTGGTGCAAGGGAATGCAGAGACGTGCGGATTAATGAAGTGTTAAGTGATTTCGTTGCAAGGACCACTGGTCCTCGTGAAATGTGTAGTAAATTCCAAAAGAAATGACAGGTGGATAGTGAGATTTCATGTTTCAGAGTGGAATTGGCTAATTGAAGAGGGAACAGTGGTAGTTGCAGCATACATAAAAAAATTTGATGAATGTTTTCGAATTGGGAACAGAAATTCAAGGCTTATGGCGGTAGAAGGTGAAGTTGAGAGAAGATTGAAACACCAGCTTAGGTCGTGCAACGGTTAGAGCTGATAAGGCCTTAAAGCCCCAATTATTCTGTGAAGAATTTGAAAAATTTTGTTCAAGCTGCTCTATGTTCTCAAAGTCATAAAAATGTGGTACTTTGCTGTCAGTAATCATCTTAAAGCGCGTATCATTTAAATAAAAAAGCAAAAGTGCCAAAATTGGACAGTCTCTTGCAGCCTGAAGTTTGGGTGAGGTTATTTCGCTTCGCCCACAGTTTGTCGTTGATCCCACATTGGTAAGGTACGTCCGTTTAGGTTCCTGCAAATCATGAGAGCTCGAGTGGCCTTTCTGGACATCTTTCGGAGTTTTTTTTTTCCTCAGATGAGTTTAATGTGCAAGTACCCTGGTGTCAGTGTCATACCTAATCGCCTGATTGGCTTCAGTCGTTTAGGTTTTCTCTTTCTGGAAGGTACTATGTCAGCTGACTTTCTGGCTTTGTGGCAACATTTCTGAGTGACTTTCAGACCTTCGTCTGACTGTTTTGAAAACGATCGTTAGGCTAATTGGTCTGTAGAACGTCGGTTGTGTTGGGTATTTTTTCCAACTTTTAAAATGAATACAAATTTCACCCATCTCTCCTGGTATTTACCACAGAGCGACTTTTTTTTTTATCCTAATCGGGTGTGGTAATCTGCCCTTTTTGCGGCCTGGTGTTATGCCATTTACTCCCGTGGACTGACAGAGTTGAAAGGAGCTGATGGATGAATGAAGATGGGTGCATCCTAATCTCTCTTTGAAACAAATAACTGCTGCTATCTTCCAATTTTCCTTACGAGACCCCATATGCTGATTGTTTTCCTTACAAGGTCTCTATGTGCTGGTCGTGCTCCAGTTATGAGTACATAGCACGCTTCCAGAAACATCGGTTTCTAAGAGCAGTAGTTTTGTTCCTCATTTTTATAGTGGGGCTGCTACTCGGTATTCTTAGAGACGTTTGCATTTGGCTCAAGTTTGCCTGCGCTTTATGTAGCCTGACAGCAACAAGAATGCTTGAGACTGTCTCGTGGAATATTCTGAATACCACTATGTTGCTCTGTAAACCTCCTTTGAGTGTTTAGATATAAGGATGTATGTACGTGTGTGATCAGATACCGTAGGGAGATGATGATGCGTTCTACCTATTCTAAATTACCGCAGCAACCCCTGTCGCAATAAATCAGATGTTTCCGATCGCATGGTTTTATATAATGGTTCACTATATGTATGGCTGGGTGTTGTAGTACTAGGGTAGACTCTGGTTGGTATCAACTAGGCGATGCCTAGTGTTGTAACTGTTACTACACATTATGTGTTAATTGTGCTTATTTTACCTCCTCGCGGTACCCATTGGGTAATGGTACTTGTTCACCCGGACTCAACTTATTAAACTTATAAGCGCGAGTGCTGACAAGAAGCAGCACTATAAACACGACAGCGGACGAATTCCCTAGAGCCTAGATGGAATCAACAGTGGCGTAATAAATTTCCGAAGCGGAAACTGCAGCTTATCTGAGCTACTTCAGTTGGAATCTTGGAAAAGAGATGGTGGAGGATGAGCTCTAAAGGGTCCAACGGCAGTGTTCATATCCCCGAAGTGGGTTACTGACATCGGTTAAACACCAAAGACAGGTTCTATGAGCTCTTAGACAAGACATACGAGCTGTGCCCTAGTTATGACATTAAAATTGTCTAAGACGATTTTAACGCAAAGTTAGGTAGAGAGGGCATATTTGATAGTGCTGTTAGAAAGTACAGCAGAGTCGAACAGAACAGGAGAGACGAACACCGGCTTCTCGGCAGGAAAATGCAAGAGCTTGAGAAGAGCGCGGCCAAGGAAATAGAGGGATGCTATACGTACTGCAGGATTGAGGATCGGAAGTTTCACCAAAGGGTAAAAAGAACCTGTCAAGGCTACCGAGCCTGAACCGAAGCCTGTAAGGATGAACAAGAGAACATCGTAGTAGAATCGCAGTCAATGCTGAGGATATGGAAGAACTACTTCTGCACTTCAGTGTGGCTTCAGGCCAGGAAAGTCCACCATCAACCACACTGCGGCAGATCTTGGAGAAAATCCAGGAACTTCAAATCGATATCCACCACCTCTTCATCGATTTCAAAGCCGCATATGACAGCGTCTATAGAGACGAGCTATACAGAGCCATGTCTAGTTTTGGCATCCCTGCCAAAATCGTCCGTCTGTGCAGGATGACGATGAAGAATGCACGCTGCTCCATCAAGGTCGGTCATGATCTCACCGAGACCTTTGATGTCAAAAAAGGTTTTAGACAAGGCGACGCGCTGTCATGCGACTACTTCAACATCGTTCTTGAAAGACTTGTGCAAATCTCACGAGCCAGCATCAGAGGCACAATATTTGAAAAGTCCTATGCAATTCCTCGCATACACCGACGATTTTGACACAATCGGAAGAACGCAGCGTGATGTCACGGTCAATAGGGGCAAGTATGTATATGCAATCAACAAGGAACGACACCCAACACCGACAATTGAATAGCAAACCCCTCTCTCGAACGACTAAAGTGACCATGTGTAAGATCTTAATCATCCCAATCCTACTCAATGGCGCAGAGGCATGGACTCTGTCAAAAGCGGATGAGGTTGCTCTTGGCTTCTTCGAGAGAAAAATTCTTCGGGTTATTTTCGGTCCCGCCTGCAAAGACGGTGAATTGAGGAGGAGATACAACGACGAACTGTACGGGGCTGTAGAGCGACATCGAATTAATCAGTGAAAGTCCAACGACCCACACCCGAGGGACGGCGCATTAGAGGAAGACCGCGACTCAAGTGGCGCACGCAAGTTTAAGAGGACCTTAACCATTTTGGCGTGCGAAACTGGAATCAGCTGGCTAAAGACCGAGCTGGCTCTTGTTGGTTGATGCCCAGGTCCACCCCGGACTGTGTTTTGTTATCTTACGCGTACGATCCACGGTTCTAGTTTGCGGATTACGAGTACCTTTCACACTTAACTATTACTATTTTCCCATTTTTCAAGTTATCTTAAGCCACGTTTCCTACCATCACACGGGCAACCTCTACCACCTTAATTCACCTCGAACACTTACTTAGTTTAAATTCTTAAAAGATATCCATCTCCCATAAATTTCCCCTTAGACTTAATCCGCTCCACGCGGATGCTCCACCACCACTTCCAACAAGGACATCACATAATTCTTCGAAGAAGATTTACTCTCATGAAAGGAGGTCATACATTTCCTTGTAAGGATTTCCAAATGTGAAATATGCCTTAAAAAATGTATTTCCAACCAGTGTCGTCTTGCAGCACAATGCAACACGCACACACCGTATGCACGCCTCCCTTTGATAAAAATGACAAGCATTTCAAGGGCATTATTGATAAATTATTTTGTATGGAGAGTAAATTCTAAGAAAATTCTTAGATACCATTTCGACTCTCTCCACGAGGGATATTATTCACTTGCATGGAAATTCAATCAAGTTGATGAAATTTTTCCATATCCTTTTCACTTTTTTTTTAATTTTCTTTAGATACAAGGCCTCTCTCTCTCTCTCTGTCCCTATCTCTGCCCAGTCCCTTCACTTTCAAGGATCTTATGTCATTTGCCTGAGAGCATAAGGAAATGAGAAGAGCTTTATTTTTCTCTTTCCTTGTTGTTGTTTGTTTTCTGATTAGGCTGTAGTATAATCTCAAGGATATGCCCACATATCCTGTCTACACCTTTTTTTGTTCCAACTTTCAACGACTGATGGGAGAAGAGGACTCTTAATATATTTGTTGTTGCGTCGTTCACATGTTTTTTGAAGCGAAAGGAGGATAGATATCATGATATGTCATTTTCAGGGACTTTCATGTCCTTAAAGATGGAGTGTTGTATATGTGCGCCTCAACTGGAACAAAGGACCGAATTAAGTTTAAGGAAGAAGGAATAAATTGATTTTTATGTTTACTTGAGAAGGCGCTGAGGAGATGCTTACGAGTTCATTCGGGTAGAAAATATGAAGAATTGCTCTTGAATTTATGGTGGTCTTTCCCCTCCATGTCCTTAATAAGGAATTGGTGCCAAGCGCTTATAGGGTTTCGAGTCTTTTGTGGGATGAATATTGTGTAATCCAGAGTCGTGTTGTGGCGGTAACTTTCTTTGGAAACCATTGAAGCATGTGGAAATTTGTAATTCCCTTTTGGGAAATTGATACCTCATTGAGTTTTTGCTTTAAATGTTGTCGAGGGATGCTTACTTGTGCCCTGTTCATCGGGGGAAGTGTACAATCTTAATTTTTGGGATGTAAGTTGCGAAGAGAGTTTATGAACTTCAAACAAAATTGTGGTCCTTTGAACCGGATAGTGGATCAATATAGCTCATACTTCGTATCATGCCCTATATCAATTTTTCTTGTCTAAAGTCTCTTCTCAAAGCTAAGAGGCAGTGTTTCTTTAAAGATCAGGGTTGGTAGCCCTTTTGCAATGGCCTAGCTATCAAACAGGTTACTTCAATTGGTCTTACTCACATCAAAGATCGCTCTGGATTGTCCTCCGTTTGTCATAAACTTTTATTGAGTCTTAATAAATAAATAGGTGGCTCGGGATGAGCCAAGGCCTAGCTTCTCGCAACCATTCAAGTTGTGCGTGTTACATTTTTTGAACAAATCGAAGGTACCTACAATTTATTGCCGACTCGGAACGACGAATTGACAAGCTCTTTCATGACAGACTATACTCCCAGAGGCTTGTCATTCCCCGACGAGAGGTGGTGCCGCGATAAGTTTGGTGCACATATCTTACGGATATAAATAAGTTAATAAATGAACTTAAAATGAACAGATCAGTGCTTTCCTCGTGTCGACTCTCAAATCAGTTTACTAACTTCTTTAACAGACTTCCGACTTGTAAAGGTTCTCTGCCTGAGAAACCGTAGTTCTCCATCCTCTTCGATCCCGGGCTGGTTGATGTCAGTTTGTCAGACCAAACGTTCTCTCAATCGCGACGGCTCGGTCCTTATTCCTACCTTAGGGTATAATTATAGTCGACAAGATTTGGCCCCAATTTGCCTCAAAGAATTCCCGGTTATATCCCTGCCTCCATTCGCCCCAGCCCAAATGGTCTGCTCTGTTTGCCTTCTTAACGTCTAGCACTTGGCGCCACATAGTAGAACTGGCAGGATTAGATTTCTATAGAGCTTTGCCTTTGTCCCTTGTGTTGGCAGCTTTGACCCCAGCTGTTTCGCTAAAACGAAGTAGTAGCGGTTTCCTTGGGTTATTCTTTGCCGAATCTCGACTAAGATGTCATTCGTACGTTTACTCCGAATTAGGTGAACTCCTTTAGTACTTCGAAGTTATAGCTGTCGATAGTGATGTTTTGCCCTAAGCAGTGGACAGATAGAATTTTCTCTGGCGACAGCATATATTTGACCTTGTCCTCGTTTATTTTAAGCCGAGTTGTTTTGCCTTATCTTCAATCGTCGCAAATAATTTTACGACGGCTCGGTGAGAGCGTGCGATCGTTTGCATAACCCAATAGCTGGATAGACTTGTTAAAGATAGTGCCTTTCATGAAAAAGCCAGCCGTACGCACTATCTTCTCCAGCACAAGATTGAAAGAATCGTCGGACAGCGCGACGCTTTGCCGAAATCCTGTGCATGTTTGAAATAGATCCGAGAATTTGTTCCCAAATTGCACGGTACACTGCGTGTGTTTCGGCGTGACGCGGTATAGATTTTTTTTTTTACAATCCACTCGCGCTTCAAGGGGTTATGAATACCCTGATGATGTTATTCACACAGTGTGAGCGAGGCGCAGTGGTTCGAAACTCAGATATTTTCAGGTTTCAATTGCGTCCGAGGGTGGTATCCAGACTAGTTAGGGACATTTGCGGTGTTTGTCGTTGCTGTAATTCACGGAGTGTCAATTAATCTTTGTTTTCTTCTTTAGATTTCATCGCAATAAGCTTTCCTTTAAGCCTGCAAAACGCAATGGTCCCACTTTAAAATTTACACAAACTTTTTTGGAATGTTGTTAAGACGCTTCTTAGCTCTACGTGTGTTTTTTACACCCTCTTCGGAATCTAATTGTCTGTTGTAAGCTTTGGTCTCTGGGTTAACCCTGCTTTAGGTCCCCATGTTGTGTTCGAACGCACTTGCTTCACAAGAAGGTTAATGCCAGCAACCATACATGTCGCGTTGTCGAAACGCGTTTTTCTATCTCTACCCATTAGCTCGATAGGCTGTCTTAGTCTTCTATAGTCCTTAACTTTCCCGATTTTTTTTTTAACGTCGAGAGGCTTTTGGGCAGCTTTAAGTAGTCATGCTTGGTTTTAACAACTTAGCAGCTTCTTGAGTCCACAGCCTACGTACGGTGTTTTATTTTTGTTTTTCAGCCGCCAATGTCAGGCATGATCCTTGTCAGTATGGTGATTGCTTTTGTCAGTTACGTATTGCAGACATTGTTTGAGGGATAGCTTTGCATCTAAGACAACGACAAAGGACATTATTTTTGGCTTAGAAACCACGTCGTTATCGTCCGAATTAGATCTAAAGTCTCACTCAGGTTGGCACACCAGTTCCTAATTATTTATTAATTGGCACGTCTTTCTCCAAAGTTGGCCGCTACCATAAATTTGAAACAAACTTGCACCGAGAATTCAATTTGTTCTCTCGTCCTGCAGCATAAATAATCCATTTTTTGGCAGCGTTGCAACCATCATTGTTCTCCGCTTCTTCCTCTCCCCCTCACGCCGTTTCCTAAGTACTCATATCTTCATTTAAAAATCCACTATGTCTGGAGTATGCATTTTGCAAAGCGAAATGATTTGTATCCATCGCCGCCACCACACACCGCGCGTCGATGGCAATTTATTTGCATATGTTATTGAATGCATGTTCAGTTGAATGCACATAATAATAATAATCCTTCGATAGAAATCCTTCGGTGTTATCCTGTGTGTGTGTGTGTGTGTGTGTCGTGCTACTTCAACCGTGGACCACCATCTCTCCGACCATATTGGCATCGTTAAATACAGTGGAATACAAAAGCAGGACGATGCATTGGCGGTACGACACATACACAGACAGACGAAGGAAGCATGCAAAGTACATCTCGGTACTATCTTCAGATGTGATCCTGCTTCTGATGCGCCCTTTTTTCCTTATTCCCGGTGCCGGTGGTGATGGTTCCTCCACTCGATTTTCATCTTGCAATGTCCTTGACATTATGCATGTGAATAGGAAAAGAAGAGGAAACCTACAACTTTTACTGTATTCAAATGTGTTTATTACGAGGACACTCAGGACGACACCCCCCCGCAGGATACCAATATTTTCCTGATCATCCTCCCATTTTTGTGTCTTCTTATGCTGTGCCGCCACATTACTCCCTCTGCCGCAAATAATTTTCTTGGCAATGAGAGTGTGTATAACAGCCTGAGAGTCGCTGTAAGTAGTAGGATGTCAGAATTTATAGAGCGCTCTTCCTAATTACCATAACAACTAATCTAATTGCACCTCTGATGCATAAAGTATAGCCTTCAGCTACTCCTTTCACCCACCCTAGGTCGAGCTGGGGAGGGGTGTGGAAGACAAACGATTCTGGCCTATGCCATAGTTTCTAATAAAAACCGAAGGGAATGGCATTGCTACTGCGCCATTAAAAGTTATCGCCTGTGTGTTATTAGCCAAGGAAAATGTAAAGATTCCCATAAGCAGTTGGAGAACTGTGTGTCGCGAAAGGAAGGTCTTAACTGTGGCTTTGAATGTGTCAGAAATGTATTGGTCCTTTATAAATCCGTTTTTACTTATGATGAGAGACCCTGGGCTTTAATTAGTCGACTTGTTCGTTGACTCCAGTATGTTGAGGTTTTTTTCACTTATGTACGCCTTATTTGCGGCCTTCCTCAACGCCGTATCTCTGGTCCCCACTTATGATGTGAGATTTCTGGGCTATCAACCAGCGAGGAAAATTCAATGGAACTTACTTGCAAGTTCAACGTTAAAGTGTGCCTTGTCGCTGCTCCTTAGAAGTTGATCCTTGCCACGGGCACCTTGGATAATTACTTCTGTTGCAAGACTATTCGATATCAAGTTTTCTCTTCAAAGAGATATGTCGAACAGGCAATTTCAATTGATTTGCCTCTTTCACAAGTCTTCGCAGTTCCTCCCTGACGATTATTCCTTGTTTTAACACTGACTGATCTTCTGGATTCATTCAAACCTTTTCGTAGCCGAAAATTTCATTTCTTTTTCACACGTTCTCTAGACGCAGCCCGCAGGTATCCGCTTCTAAAAACCGCATCTTCCTCACATCGCATTTGATATTTTCGTGTCCTGTCGAGAACGCTGCTACTTATTTGGGAGTTTATCGCGCCATTTTTAGAGCTTCACTCTCCGTCCTGTCCCCTTAATTTCAAGGCGCAGTCTGCAATTATCATCGTCCAGAATACACATCTTTTTTAGATGGTTCCTCAAGTTGCCATGTTCTTTGGACAACACTGCTACTCATTTGGGAGTTCCTCGCGTCATGCTTAGAACTACAGTCTATAGAGAAGGGATCCATAAGCCCTGCGGTACCTTTCTACCCTTTAGTCAATAGACACGTCAAGATCCCTTATCTCGTTTTTCACAAGATCCGGGTCCTGTCTATGTTGATCCGCGCTAATTTCAAGCGCAAGATTCCCATAACTATTTCCATCTCACATGACACCAGCATGTCCGTATCTTTCTTATTACTCTAACATATGCCAGCCCTGTTACCCTATTAAAACGCTTCTTGGTTAGTTGAGATGATTAAGAAAGAATGAGCTTGACAAGTTAGTTAGACTGAAGTAGTTCTCCTGGTGCCCTTTAACCAAAATCAGGATTCAATTACGGTCCCACTCTGAATAATAGGGTTGGAAACCTCAATTCTATCTATGAAATTAATTAGATTTCGAGGGAAATAAGCTGAAGAAGAACGGTCCCTTTTCTTCTTTTTTCCACGACCCGTCTTACTCAGAGGTTTCTTTGAGATTTCTTCACAGTATTTCC
This sequence comes from Matsumyia berberina, assembly GCA_917880715.2. Taxonomy (NCBI): domain Eukaryota; kingdom Metazoa; phylum Arthropoda; class Insecta; order Diptera; family Syrphidae; genus Matsumyia; species Matsumyia berberina. Next base: position 75,331,286 of record OU862870.1, on the reverse strand, counting down.
CTCTCCGCGAGAGTTCAAGTTGACTTTACTGGCAGTCTTCAACCAGTTGAGATCATTGGAGAGATACTCGTATGACCCTAAGGTCAAGCCTTCAGGTATATCAATCTGTCATACTTCCGACTGAAAGGCATGGACAGACTGGCTGAGGTACAGGTACAGAAAGTTGCTTTTGAAGCGATCCAACATGCCCATTGAAGTTGATCTGTCAAAATGTACTAACGACTGTTTGGTCAAGGGTACAGGCGACACTGGACGCTGTCGACAATTGACAGGTGATCCTGGATGCGATTGACGATTGGGGCGCTTTAGATGTGGCTCTCAGTTTATCCTGTCGAATTCGAGGTTGTTATCTTTACGAGGAGGAATGTCTGAAGCAATCAGTCCTAGAAGATCAAATCTCTTGGCATTCAGGAGCAAACACTGTTACAAACTTCTATAGGCGAAACGCGACTTTGAGAGCATTATCAGGCCTCTGGATGAATGCAGAGGAGTTTTCGACAAAACGGTGAGTTGTTTCAAAATAGAGAATTCTTTAGCTTAATGGACTCAGCTAGTGGCTTGCGTGGGCCAATGACACATGTCACAGGGTACCCATTAATCAACCTACCTACCTCCATTGTTAAGGGGTAAGCTCCTGCTCCTTTCGCCGGGTTATAAAAATTGGTGTGCCTCTTCTAAGCCCCGTTTAAGTGCATCGTTCCACATCCGTGTTGCATGCAATACAAACGACTTTCTCGAGCTTTAAAAAAAAAGAAATTAGCTGCCGCGACAGCTCAGAATGACCCAAGGCCGAGCTTCTCGCAACCATTCATGTTGTGCGTGTTACATTTTCGCACAAATGCAAGGGGCCTACAATTTATTGCCGACTCCGATCAGCGAGTTGAGAAGCTTTTTCGTAACAAGTTATACTCCCGGAGGTTTGTCATTCCACGAAAAATGATCGGTGGACATGGCAAGAGCTTAACTGCGTCTTATTTCCCAAAATCAAGGCACCAAACCAAAATCCTAAAGGTGAGGACCGGTCTTTCGATCACTGTTTACATTGAGAGTTGAGCTCGAATCTAGTCCTTATCGCTAAGGCAACCGGTGTGTCTATTGCGATGCCGCGATTGGCTTTATAATCGTTCGAAGTCCTGTGTCCCAGATGGAGTTTAAAGCTGAAAATAATGCAGCGGACGTAGTCCCCATCTGAAATCTAAAGCTTCTTTGCATGATAACGGGTCTACTTAGATCTTCCCAGCATCTTCGTCCATATTTTCTCTTCACGAAAGTTTTCAGTCCTAACCTGCACCACACACTGTACATACCCTCCAGGCTGCTGTTCAACTTCGAGAACTTCTCTTATACTTGTAACTTTTTGGCCAAATTTGCACATTTTCATTGCGAGAGAGCGAGGACGATTTGCATTTGTCTCCACAAACACGCCCACTCTGCCCTCAGGTGTAGGACTCCTTTCTGCCGCCGCCGCGCTATTTTGCATTACGAATTCGATTGACACAAGAGCATACTTTCAAATGTATGCATGCGACACAGTAACGTGGTCTTTCCCTCCATTGCTGCAGGAAGCGACACAGTTGTATGGTAATATGCTAAAAAGGATATTGATACCGATAACGAGGACGATTTTCTCGATATAAGCACTTAAGTGGGCGTTAAGCAGACATTACAAACGGAGCCAACCCTGCAGGCCAAAGTAAGAAATATAGGCAGGCATAGCCAGCGCATATTCCTTAGGGGGAAGAGTAAGACTTTTCTACAAATTTATGTCTTATGGTGTGTGTAGGTGTGTAGGTACATGTGCTTCGGAAGGATGTGTCGTCGTTTTTAGTGTGCGGGAACCGACTCGTACCGGATGTGAACAATGTTTAATTATTCATTTATTAGATAAAAATGGAACGCAAATGACTGCCGTCGGGCGTGTGGGAGTGTGCAGGAAGTGCCGAGTATTACGAGTGTTAGGAATTTTTATTGTCCATTTACATTCTTATTCAATCTCAGTCGTTAATGTCGGTAATGTTCTGCTGGGGCTTGTATCCTGGCGTTCAAGTGATGTCGTACTTGGCGCTGAAGAAAGCTTTGGAAGGTCTTACGAGCGAACCATTTTGTGAAAGGGCCTGCCTTTGGTTAAGGGTTTTTGCACTTGATATGCCGAGGAGACTTAATGCAGTTTTCTTGCCTATGGACCGTGGAGCTCCTTGAAAGCTGTTAGGCTACAGTATAAGCGATATTGGTTGCTCATCTTTGCGTCAACAAGCCAAACTTGGCGTGCATCTTTGTGTCCAAGTATTTTTAGGAATAGATAGCACCTGGCAAGTCAGCTTCGTGGTAGAGATCCTTGTTAAATTTGCGAAGAGGTGATGGTCTTGACATTTTTTTTTTTTTTTTTTTTTGCTAAAGGACAGGCCTTCTGTACTGATCCGCAGTCTAAACCTTTAACCAGCTCTTCATCTACAGACGTGCTGGGTTTTAACCTTGCTTTCGATGGTTATGTTCAACTCACGCCTCTGGCTTGTAAATTTTGAGCCACATCATCCTTTTCATTTCAAAGAGTTGCTTGTTTCAGCTCAGATGGCTTCTTTTCAGCTTGTTCCTGTCAGTTAGCACAGTGCTCTGTTAGGTGGAGAACATAGAATTATCTTTGAGCAAAGTAAATGGATTTCCAAGGCCTCAGAATCTTTGAGCAGTTAATACCGAACCTTCGAGTATCGATGTCTGCGGTTTCAACTCGCATCTTTCGAAGAAATACCTTCCACTTCAGTCAAACCATGAGCTCTGTCATTCATTTCCTACATCGTCCACCTGTCAAGGGGTACTGCACAACTCTTCGCATCCTCATCACAAATTTAAGACCTTCCTCTATCCTTTAGATCTTATATTACCAACTACTTGAAGGATAACTTTTAAACATGTCTTCTCCTAACCACTGCTCCATGAATTAAACTCTAGCAGCTGCCACCCCAAGGGTATACCCTTGAACCCAGTTCCAGCACACTTCTCTCGCCACAATTTGAAAAATCCATGCAGTAGTGCATCTGCTGTGCCATGCCCACCTACCCGGCAGTGTGTTGTGCTTTTTAATTAAATTTTATTTCTGTGATCCTGATCTGGATACCTCTAGTTAAGCTCCAGGTGATGGCGTATCTCTTACATGCCATTGCACACACTCACTCACTCATGAGCCCCAGTTCACTCCCTTCCGGTGTCCCCCGGGCATTGGAACCTTGGAGTAGAGATTTGCAGCACTCGCCCCCATCTCTAGGATGAAGTTTTTCTTTTTTTTTGTGTCAGCTTCCCGGAGTGGGTTGAGGGTTGAGGAAAAGGTTAAAAGCATACTGCAGCTATAAAATGCATGCATCCGTAAGATAAAGAGATTCCATTTCCTTCTTTTTTTGAAATTCACCCGGCGTAAGAGGAGAGAACGACCGGTAGAGCAGCGGACCGCCAGTGTCCAACCACAGATCTATTAAGCTTCGACGGCGATTTCTTTTTTGTTTTGGTGTCCTTAATGTGAACGAAAGTAGGTGTGTGGGGTACTATTTCTGTTAATGTTCGTCGACCAGGCTGATCGAATGTAATCTACTGGATTGTGTTCAATAAGCAAACGATTTGTTTAAACATTTCTTCTTCCATCGGCGAAAAAAAAAATTCCCAATTTGCCCACAGAGGAAGATAGACACACCGAGCTTGTCGTCCGAGCTTATCGTCCGAGCTGCGAGACCGACGTTTTTAATATTTTAATTAATTTTTAATTCGTGTTTCATTAGTGATAATTCGTGTGGAAAATCGCTCGGCGATTAATTTGTTCAAAAATAATTGGCGTGGGTAATTGATAATCAAAGCTTTTTGCATGACCTGTGGTCGCCGGACGGAGGCAATTATGTATACATGCATCCAAGTGTTTCTTATTTAATTTTTGCATAAATGTAAGCCCACTTGAGTGAGAATGTTCTAAGTCTGTACTGAGATAAGGATGACTTTGCAGATTGTCAGGGGAGATGCGGTATGACCTTGGTGTCTTGTCGACGAAGATTGGCTAAAACTGGTATTTATAGGCGCGATATCGCCATTGATGACATATTCTGGAAATTTATAGGTCAAGGTTGGGCTAAGGTGATGATTCATAGGCGGTTAGGATTCAGTTTCGACTTTGAATGTCTAACGGGGTTTTCCTTGATTTCTAAGTGAGTTTCTTACCAGTTTGCGATCTCTACTATAACAGCATCGCTTTAGAAAAACTTACCACAGATGGCGGGGGTCCAAAAACGACATGCGCTTAGGTTTAATGAAATCTCATAAAATGCATAAGGCGGCTCCGCTAAATGTTGGTTTTGAAGGCTTTTCGATTGTAGGTCAAAATTGGAGTGACAAGTTCTCCTTTCTAGGATAAATTTCTGTAAATTTTTCCTAAGACGAGAAACTGGTTGAGAAACATGCTTGTCTCAGGAAATATTAGCTCGGAAATGAAGCAAAGCTCAGTACGGAGATCATCTCGCTTCTACTTCTGGATTTTAGTTATATGTACATAAATACATAAATGGGATCCTTAATAAGCTTTGCTCAACGGGTCTAATTATCTACGCCTACACTGACGACGTAATCATAGTTATACAGGAAACATTTTTAGACACAATCAGCAACATCATGGAAGTTGCCTTAGCTCTAAACCATACGTAGATATCTTGGAATAATTCTTGGCAGGAAGCTAAACTGGGATTTTAAAATGAAGGAAAGTAGGTAGCAGGGGAAAAATGGGTCCTAAAACAAATTATGATGCACTGAGTATATACAGCTACAGTCAGATCCATACTCACGTATGGAGCGGTCGTCTGCTGGAAGGCAACCAGAAAGAAAATAGCGCTAAGTAAGCTAGCACGGGTGCCTTTCGCGCAACACCCTCAGCAGCTCTGGGCACTTTTTTGCATTTACTGCCACTAGACTAACAGATAAAACACCAAACAGCCAACAGTACGCTGTTACTCACTAATTTAGGCATCTTGGGGAATAACAGTATTGGACACTGCTCCAACTTGCATGAATATAACTTCGGTGTTCTAAAAAGAACAGATAAGAAGCCTGAAGGGGGAAGCCAGCGTGGCTCCTTCTTCCTGTGTAGCTAAAGCAGAAATCTTAAGAATAATCACTAGTATGGCAAATGGTCTAATACAAGAGGACACAGGGTATCCAAGGCTCTATGGCCTGCGCTAAACCGCAGAAGAACCAGAGATATTCTCAATTCAAACAGCACAGCTACAACTAGTCACTGGCATCTTATCTGGCCACTGTCTTCTACAGATGTTTCCTGGTACTGAACGGTCTATGCACCGCTGAGGACATAACACACATATTATGCGAATGTCAAACAATTATCAAGGCACGTACGAAATTTCTTGGGAGCTATTTCTTTAGTAATCTTGAGGAGCTATGCTCTTGCTTCGCGCTTTCCCAAGTTCTCCCGACCCACTTATCGGTCATGTACTTTACTAGTCCTGTACTTAGGTTCGAGACTCTTAAACTAGATCTTGTTGTGAATCAGTTCCTAATCCTCGCGATCGATATTAAAAGAAATTAGCCTGTAAAAGAAAGTCTTCGGTCAACACCCTATGTTATGTCGCGTAAAACAAGAGTCTGTCGTCATGTCCTCATCGTTTGTCCAGTTGTTAGTCATCGTTACACTATAGGACAACGGCCTGTCCCTTTTGATTATATGGTAACCCTTGTTTGGCCAGGTTTCCCATCTATTCCTTTTTTTTTTTTCGAAATCTGGGTATCCTAGAACCCAAGCCAGTGATTGCTTTCAAGATGTGAACTGTGTGTGAAGCTGTGAATTTTATCTGTACTACGAACCCATGGGTTTTCAAGTCATCTCGAGGCATTTATAACATCTGTTCAGGTTATTAACAGACCTTTCGGAGAGTTCTTCAAGATCCTGAAAGAAATATCTTCTGAGGATTTTAAACCTTCGGTGACAGATCATGGGCAGTGGCAAAGAAAGTGTGGAAAATCTTCACTCACTTCCTCATTGCCGCAAACTGTGCAGATGATATGATATGGTTCGAGTTGGAAGACTTAAGAATAAGTCATCTGCTTTTCGCGTCATCCTTACGTCTACTCAGAACGAACTCTAGCGTAAACGTGAACAAATCAGAGGTAATGGTAATTTCCCGAATGCTTGTTCTTTGCATGTTAGTAGAGTCCCATTGAAACAGGTAGAGAAGTTTAAGTATCTCGGGGTTTTATTCACGAGTGATGGAAGGAGCAATACTGAGTTATCCTGTATGATTGGTTAGGCTGGAGGAATTTTTGGACACCTTGGTAAATTTGGAGGGCCGAACTTTGCATCGAAGCTAAGTTGTCGGTCTTTAGTTCAGTGTTTGTTCCAACCCTAACCTATGGACATGAGGTTTGGGTAGTGACCGAAAGAATAAGATCGCGGATACAAGCTGCCAAAATGATGTTTCTTCATTGTATTGCTGGGGTGACTCGTCGATATCGAGTTAGGAACACCAGAATACACGAGGCGCTCAATGTCGAGCAGCTATTTCTTCGGGCGGAAAGATTCATACTTCGATGGTTTAGACACGTTATACGCAAGTCCCCAACTCGGCTTCCAAGACGTGCCATGGAATCTGAGCTATTGGGTAGGCGTCTCCTGGGTAGGCCCAGGATGAGATGATTGGGTGGATATGTATCACCGTTTCAGTAAGATTAAGCTAAAAGATCGTTGTTGATCGAGCTCTAGCCATATCTCTAGCGTGACTTGATATATGTATTTAATTGTACTTAAGGCAGCCAGTGGATGCCTGGTACGTTATGTTCAGTTACCCAGTGCAGCGATACTTTCGCATATACCCATTTTTGCTCTTTAAGACCCAGATTATGTAACAGATTTGTGAAAAAAAGGGCGCATTTCCTCCCGCGCGCTAACCAATTGTACCCTCAAGGACTATTAACAAAGAATTTGGTTGTCTCCCTTTCCATATCTATTATTACGTAAAACCCACTCAGCCTCAATTGAAGTTCGTCAGCACACACAGTGTAAATGAAACTCCGAAAAATACGTCATAAATTCGAAAGGATATTACCATCCTTACCACCCTGAATAGAATTTAATGATCCAAATCCTCGGAATAGATACAAAAACAAAATAGTTACCCGACAAACGTCTTCTTCAAGCACACACCAGGCCCATTGAAATTGATTTTCTGTAACTTTTCCACACAGTTTCTCAGGGCGAAACGAGAGCAGTGTTGAGTAGGAAAAAAATGGTGAAAGATCCTTGGAAGCAATCATGTTGTGTGTTGAATTTTCTGAATTTCACAGATTTTTACAAAACATATTTTTTTCCTGCTTCCACTCGCTGCCACAAGAATTCAAGACAACTCCTTCTCGACGCTGAATGCATTTTTATGTCTCGTTTCGTTCTCTTTCTCTCCACCACATATCCTTAAGTGGTATCCGTTCCATGTCTCACACAGCGGCGAAATAGATTTTTGTACAACGAAAAACTGCACGTAACTTAACATGTTATCCTTTGCAAAGAGAAAAATAAAACAAATCAAGAGATAATCAAACCAGGATCATAGGCGAAAGCGTCGCTACAGCGGTTGTTTAAGGGGAGGCAAAACTAAAACTTTTTCAATGCAGCAGTAGCTGTCGACACACCTCCCAGGGACTCCTTGAAAGAAAATCGAAGGAGATAAAGAAACAGAAACACATCTTGACCTTACCGCATGGAAGAAACACGGAAAACAGACAAGAGGGTGGCGATGTCCTATACCGAAGCCCGATAGAAAAGTTTTTATACCCTCTGTCATGCTGTTCGACGTTTGGTGTCGCATTTTGTGCCAAGAACTGCACTTTCGGGTGACACAAATTCAGCCAAATGCGTGTCCTTTGAACTTTTTTTCCCCATTAGTCACCTTCCATTTTTTATTTTTTTCCATTTCTTAAAAATCAATCAAACACACCGTCACCTCCTATCATGGGAACCGATTCTGGTTTTTGATTTCAAAAGTCCTGTCTATTGCAGAGAGGCATGATTTTAAAGGAAACACACATACGGAGTGATGGTTGCTGGGAAAAAAATGCAAATTGATTTCAATTTAGAGATGATTGACAAGGATAATGTTGAATAGGGTAGACGGTGGATAGAAAGAGGTCTTGAGATGCAGTATCTAAGATAGAGCAAGAGCACACTACTCGAAGCCACCATTCGTTCTCTGGGCTGGTGTTCTCTGGATTTTTCTCTCTATACCAACACTGTAACAGAAAACAATAAGGGAAATCCGGTATTGTGAAAGCTTTTCACGGTGGATGGGGAATGTTGCATTGAATGTGGGGACAGTGTTGCCAAGGGAAGTGTGTGTAAAAGCTTGCGGCTTTGGCTACTAAAAAGGGTTAGCGGGTGCTCATTCAGGTTGAATAACAAGCGGTTGAAACTTTGTTGACAAGATCAGACCCCTCTGCGAGTGTCATTGTAGGAAAAGCCCAAGGTTTGCCTTCACAAGAAAACGTAGGCCCTTCAAGAAAGTCCTCAAAATGAAGTATCGGACTACTAATAAGACGGAACGGGATGGGACGTACGGATCAGAATGTGTCAATGACTTTTGTCTTTTGTCCAACTTTTGTCGGTGAGCGTAGTAGAGGTTCCAAAATTAAAGGGGGAACAGAGGAAATTCCCTGGATATGACGACAAACCGTATAAACTGCAGAGTCTATGAAAGATGACAATGCGATATCCCGCAGCTTATGAGGGTGTTCTGATGGAAATTGCAGACACTTTCGGTTTTCTATCTTACATAGTTATAGCCATCACTTGCAGAGTTGCGCCTAAACACCGATCCAAAGTGATATCTCTAAAAAAAAAAAAAAATGCCTGAGTGTCTTCACTCACAGCCTTTAGGCAATTTAACCTCTGGAACATCTTGACTGGGACCTTTTCTGTTAATATCTTTAATCGTATAGAAGTCTTACGTCTGACCAACGATTTAAGTGGCCCAGCACATCGTTTTATTAAAGCTTGTTTGAAATAAACCTCCTTCAACTTGCAGAGGCACCTTGATTTCCTTATACTTTTTGCCTTATAGCAGGTATTTCGAACTCTTTGACTTTAAACACTTCTCGACTTGTAGATAACACAGGCCAACATGGTTTTGTTGTTGATAAGCTGGGTCATTTCCGAAGCAGTTTTTTGCGTAGAATCTGAATCCGGAGTCCGAATTGTCCCATCACTTCACGATTTTGAGATATTTAAGGTTATGTACCCAAAAAATGACGTTTTTGGCTAACTGTGAGGTTATGTACAGGGTACGCAAATTTTTTCTGATCACTCAAAAATCCTGACGTGATAGGACAATTCTCGGATTCTACGCAAAAATCTACTTCGGAAATGACCCTCAGCTTGCCAACAACTGACATGACCCAATTATTTGCAGGCCTGTGTAATCGTTGATTTGTTGAGAATCCTCGACTTCTTAGGACTTCTAGAGGTTCCCTCGGCTTGTAGACGTTCTCTCGACAACAACTTGTAGAGGTTGCTGCGACTTCTACAGATTCCTCGACTCACGAAGGTTAGCTCATCTTAAAGAATCATCGACTTTAAGTTAACCTCGACTTCGAGAAGTTACCTCTGGACTTATAGAGATTTCCTCAACTATTTAAGGTTACCTGGACTCGCAAAGGTTACCTCGTCTTGAAGAATCTTCGAATTGAAGGTTACCTCATCTTGAAGAATCTTCGACTTGAAGGTTACCTCGACTTCTCGAAGGTACCTCGACTTTAGGGGTTTCGTCAACTGTTTAAGGTTACCTCGAATTGTAGATTTTTCCTCGACTTCTTACGGTTACTTCGACTTGTAGAAACTCTTTCATTCGCAAAGGTTACCTCGACTTATTGATTAGTCAAGAATCTTCGACTTCTAGGAGTTACCTCGGCTTATAGAGGGCATCTCGACTACACCTATGTATACGCCATCGTGCTTGATTTCTAGTAAAATGTCTGAGCCCTCTTTAACTCTTCCTCGATCGCCGTTCTGCGCCATGTATTTGTCGGTCAACTCACTCGTTTTTCATCCTAGGTAACCTGTCGCCTTGTTTAAATTTGCGACAAATCAACTGCGACTTTCGTGGGCGATCAACATTATGGATATGAAGTTATGTGACCTCTTCGAAGCCCACAAGATCAACATTATATACCACTTTGACTGCCACTTTTTTTTAAGAGATTTCCTCGGGAACAAGTTTGGATTTCTTTTCCTTAAAACTGTCTTTGGTCGGACAATTTGGATAAAGTCTGTCTAAAATGGAATGGTGAACATGCCAGTATTTTTAAACTTTGTTGTAAGTTTGTTTGTTTGTTTGTTTGTTTTTTTGTCAAAGGACTAGTTTTCGTTAATTTTTTTCATTTAACCATACGAACGGCTTCACAAAAATGTTTCTCCATCTGTTAGTGACCACGGCAACACCATTTCAAGTTCATCTCTTCCACAGAGAGAGTGGCAATTTTTATTTATTCCACACCACCGACTCGAAAAAGAAACTCGAAAAAACCGCACCAATACATTAAAATTTCACCCAGGATACGTTCTCGTGGCACCCCACCATGCAGTGTTGTCCTAGAGAGACGCTACCACCTCAACACAGCGTACACAAAAGAGAGAGGCCGCGCGTTATTCGAATTGAGAACAAAACTCATAGAACTATTCAAGGTTAACCTTCTCGGAATGCACACACAATTTCCCGAGCATTAAAGCGACACCGCACCGCACACACCACCGCCAAAGCTGCTGCTCCACACAGCACATAGTGCATAGGCGCTATGTGGTAGGTAAAACTTTTCCTTGATATCGTCCTTTTTGTTTGTTTTCCATCCAAACAGAGAAAAGCTTTTTTCTTTTTGTTGTGAAGGACTTTTTTGTTCTCTGTGTCCTTTTTTCGTGTCGTGTCCTTTTTTGTGTGTTGAATTTTTTTGCGGGGCGGCAATTTAATGCGACAGGACGCTCTTTGACTTAGACAAGTGAATTTTTGTTCTCTGGGTAGATGGCATTTTTGCTCCTAGATAAACACGGACGTACACACACGGCCAGGACACCCAATTCGGAAGGCAAGAAGAACAGCTCGTGGAGCGAGAATCTGCTTGAGAGTGGCGTGAGTAAATATTGGCTGGACACAGGATTTGTTCCGCCTTGGATGCTTTTTTTTAATGAATATTTTCTTTCTTGTGTCCTGTATACACACACACACACTACGCCAGAGAGATTTAGGCTGCGAGAAATAAATTGCTTACTTCGCAACGACGAAAAAACAACCGAAAATTGGTTTATTGATTGGAGTTCACTTACTGTGGCGCTAGTTTGACTATGAAAAAGATGGAGAAAAGGAAAAAAAACGTCGAACTTACAACTTTTTTTTTATGCAAGGGCCAGCAGAGTAATTATTATTTTATGAAAATGAAAAGAAGGATGCAAATTGAAGAAGGGAAGAAGATCTGAAATGGTAGAGGATGTAACACGCTACTGGGCATCCACGGAACTTCTTTTTGTTCTTGTTGCAGTTCAGAGAAACACTCCACGACCATTGCAGAGACTACTGGTAGTTTCAAAAGTCTGAAAATTTTGCCGACGGCTAAAGAAAAGGACTGAGTGCCCTTAGGGCCATAAAGCGGAAATAGATCCCAAATGCGTTTCAACGGAAATTACTTCGGGTTTTCCTTTACCATAATTCGTGGTATTTATGTTCGCAAAGATATTGGATGATTCATTGCCAAGTGGCATGACATCTCCTTCCACACAAGTGAGTGCCGAACATATTGCTTTCAGTTACCACCCGTGTTCTGCAGAAATTTACAAGTTAGTTAGCTTGGAGTTTGTCTAGGTGAATATTCTCTAGTAATGGGAGAACTTTGCTTGGCACACGAGATTCTTTAGGTCAATATTTTTTCTAGTTTCCGCTGGTATAGATAGGAGGCTCACACAGAGTCTAATTTTGGAACTACAAAATGGGTGCCTTTCGGTTTGCCCGAAGAAAGAAGGAAGCCATTGGAGGCTGACGGTATTTCCCTCTCTCTAGGATGATCTCGTTCACGCAAACCCTTTCCGTAAGTGGATGCAAAAGAATTGCCGAAATTGTTGGTGGGGTTTTATATAATTCGGCGAGTCATCTTATAACTTTCGGTCTCTTTATCGTGATTTAGGAGGATATTTAGAGGGCATATCACCGTCCACGAGCTATTTGGTTAGTCCTCATACTAGGTGAGTCAAAAAATAATAGCTGGCGCGACAGCTAGGCAAGGCCTAGCTTCTTGCATCCGTGTTACATATTTCGCACGAATGGAAGTGACCTACAATTTATTGCCGACTCCGAACGCTGAATTGAGAAGCTCTTTCATGATATATACTCCCGAAGGCTTGTCATTCCCCAACGAGAGGTGGTGCCGCGAAAACTGTACGGTGGATATGGCTGGGGCTTGAACCGACGCCGCTCGGTCAGCAATGCAATGCACTAACCACTGAGCCACAATTGCCACCATACTAGGCAAGTGCGATACATTTTAAACAATGAAGACTGGATGTGACTACCTGTACTGCTCTACTGTTGTAATTTTTAGCACCTTACTCAGTTAGGTCATGCACATAATTTATTTTGACAAAGCGCTGCGCTAGCCTTATCTGGGATGGGACTCTAGTTCACTTCTTTCCTTTTCTTCTTTGCTTAAGCTGATTTCGCCTTTTGGATCCGTGGGTAGGTAGTTTTGATTCTTCCCCGTCCCATGGGTGGCTGCAATGTAAACTTCAAGTTATTCTCGCTCTTCGATCTGTTATCAGGTATCTTCGAACAGACACATTCCGACTGCTGTGCGTTTTATTATCGAAACCTTCTGCACCGGACACAAGGCTTTTAACAGCATTCTAGTGCTGTTCTGTTTAAGAGGCACAGCGCTGTTGATTGTTTCCTGTGATTGTTTAAGTGCACTTATGGATTCTTAGGTCTGTGGACGTTGTACCTGGTTCCTCGGAGCATGCCACTCTTTCAGACGGTTGCAGTTCGTAGGTGAATATGCACTGTCATGAGCTGTTGATCACGTTCTATGCCAATATCCATCCTACATTGGTTTTTGCCATTGAATTTAGAATTTCTAAACCTGCGATTGATTGTCATGTTGTCATTTGGCTGGAAGCCAACTGACTTTCTGACATGTCTTGTGGTCAAAAATTGTGCTTCTTGTAACAAGGCTATTGCTTTGTTGGGCATGGATACCATTCTTGTCTATTACTTGCTTAAGCACTTTTTTGGTACTGAATTCCTCCTTTCTCCGTTCAGTGTTGAATTATACATAGGTGGCGCTTAAATGGTTGCAGAAATCGTTCTCAGTCACTGACTTTGTTGGTCCGTAACACTGTAATACGGAGCGTCAATATTCCATCCCAGGACATGAAATGTGTGCTTCTGGTGTTAAAAACAAGCCTAAATCAGACTTGCGAGTACTTTCAGACAATTTTGTCGTGTAGAGTAAGACATTCGTACGCCTAAGGTGTCGGGACTCACCAACATTGAACCATCTTCTCTCATCCAAATGTCAAGATTGTAACTCATTCTTCAGTTGGTAGAATCTGGCGTTTTGGCATGGCTGACAGTCTCCGAGGCGCAACCTCTATTGCCTTTTCGTGCCAGTCAGCTGGAATGGTTTCGTCGACCCATACGTGGTTGATGACTTAATTGTGCTCATGCCCCACATCAAGACATCACCTTCGTATTTAAAATGTTCCGCCGGTAAGCCATCCGAGCCGAACCGGTTTAGCATGTCGGGGTAATCAGATTGGGGTGCCTCACACCCAATTAGCATTTAAACGCATCATTTTAATACTGCGACTTCTTGGAGAAGTATAGAATTTTCTTCAATTATAACGGTTTTCGTTGAAAATTCCCTAACATTACTGGTTGAGATAGTTGGTGCTTTAACTGTGAATGAGTGAAATTTTCTGTTTACAACAACTACATCACCAATGACTGCTTCGATATGCCCAACTGCGTGGGCTATCTTTAAACGATTTCGACTTTTTTTTACAAAATTTTGCCGCACAAATTCAAAATCATCAGCCAAATAGTATTGATCGAATCATCTCAGTCAGACAGCTATGTATGTATGCAAGTGTCGAATTGTTTGCTCAAATGCCAGATAGTTTAGACATCTTACTTTGAAATGTAGGCTGATTGAGGTCTATCGTCGTCACTTTTAGCGCATGTAGTTCATCTTGAATGCTTTCATCTCTTCTTATCAATTAGCCGCGAGAATAAGCTTTAGCCAAGCTCAGGTCACTTTGTTACTTTGAAAAACTGATTGCACTCCAAAATCATCAAGGTCGCAGACATAAACTACTAAAGAGAGGTATTTCGAAATAGATCACCTTGTTGGGTTTCTTCTTGAGTAACTAAATTTGGATCGTTGAGCAAAGGCTTAGACCTCGTAGTTTTTTTGAAAACCTTTTAGAGCCTTCAGACTAAAAGATCCATCCTCTTGATGTTTTCGTGTCTTGACCGCATTCTGTCCAGGAACCTAGAGCCTGTACTCTTGATTTTGTTGTACAATCCGACCGACAAGTAGTTGAAATGATTTTTGAAGGATTAAACCTAATCTATCCCCCTTGTATAATTGTCAAGCCTTGATTTCAACTTGCAAGGGTTGTGGGGAAATAAAGTGTTTTTTCTCCTGACGTCAACAACCCTATTTAGACGTTGTTTCCCTGATAGACCTAAGCCTAGCTTTAACAACAAGCCTATGTTCTAGTAGTCAGAAACAACCACACTAACTCATTGTTTTACTCCTATAATGCTGTATGTTAATCCTTACAGTCCATAAAACCAGTTGAAAGCTGCTGGTGCGGCTTTGACTTTTTTCAACCCTTGTCTGCCATTGTTATTCTGAACAGATTGACGAGTTTGTAAAGCAAACAAGACAGCTGCTGTATTGAAGCACACACCCTAATACATGAAACGATGTGCCTAATGCCTGCGCCACTTTATAAAAGTCCCAGCTTAACCAAGCTTAACTTGTCCTACCAATCGATTAGTGCTTCGTTTTTCTTTTACGGATCCCAGGACTTTTTGTTTGATTTCAAAAGATTACTCCTGCTCCCTCTGTCAACCGTGTAATTCCTTTTTCGACAATCTGCTGCGTCACCTGCCCTTACACCTTTGGAATCCAATTCAAACAACAGTGACAAGGATACTTTCAGTCGTCCATTAGAGAAGTACACATGCCCGCTCCCGAAATTCGTTCCTCTTCCTTCCCCTCTCGAGTCACAAAAATGCAAATTCATTCAGATGAAGTGTACACACACCCATTAGTGTCAGTGTGCCAATATTTGCATCCTCACTTTGGTTATCTCGCTTGGTACACACCCTGCCTGCCTGCCTGCCTGCCAGCCTGCTAGAGCTTCCAGTTAAATGCAAACCATTATCCTTTTACTCGTTTATATCGGCAGTTATCATCCATCCATTCTTGGCCACAATTTAAGAGCGAATCACACGCATTCCCTCGTGAATGCCTTCCTCCTCTTTGTGTGTACAATGATAATTTCGTGCCATTTAAACGGGCGGAAGGAGGGGAGGGGTGGCTTTTTTCATGTTTGTGTGCGAGTGTGCCTGCCATCATGTCACGCACAATAAGATGCGAAGATTAACTACTTAAGTGATTACAATTGGTTGTTGAGATTGAATAAATGACAATGGCGACCGGAAGAGAGAGCGGGGCTGTGTAGTGTTGCTTTACAACAGTACATTGATTATGATCACATTCTTCTCCCAGGCCTTTGATGCGGCTCATGGTATCTCTGCCCCAAACCATGGTGGCCATGGAATGCTTAACGCCTGGCAACTGTGTGAACCCCACACCATCGATCAAACTTTAATTTCTTTCACAATTACACAAGCACACCGAGAGAAGAGATTCCTGTGCCCAAAAATTCTCTCGTCGTCCTTCCGTTGGATAATAAATATTAAATCTATTTGCACATGCCCACGTCATACGCTTCTTCATCGTGCCTGCACACCACCTTCATCCGTTCGCTCTCCGGTTTTGTCAAGTAATAATATATGCATCATAAATTACAAAGTTGTCTAAGTATCCTTAAAAAACAAACTGAACAACAAACAGAAAACCCTTTTAGTGGTGGGATAAGGATATGCGCACACACACACACACACGCACACAGTGTTGGGTGAAAGTTTATGCACGGGCAAAACGATGTAGGAAGCGAGTAATAATTTCAACCATTTCCGGGACGTTTTACGCGTCATTAGAATTAAATTTTTTAATTAAGTGGAAACAATTAACATTAATCCTTGGATGAAAGGTGAAGGAGGGGGGGATATGTTTTTATGTTTTTTTTTTTTTTAAATCTAATCCAAGCTATATTCAACGTTTAACACCTTGACACACTTACACGGTTAGCATGGCTTTTACATTTGTGTAGATCTTTCAACCTTACTTCTCACCAAGAACTGTGACAAGGAAACGACTGGAATGCGTGCAAGATGTTCTCCTAGTTCGTGAAACTCTTTCAACTTTGCTAGGGCATTCTAAGGTTTAGGAACTTACCTTCGTTTATAAAAATTAAGCCTTTGACGTCTTCTATACCTGTGGCTTAATAAGGAGTTTTCCTGACTACGAGAGTACAGGTTTGAACTGAAGCGATAATGTTCGTTCCTCGTCCTGGGAGAGCCGACCAATTTTGATTAAATTGTATTAATTTTTTTCATTTATCGCCCCCCGAAATTTTCGCCAGACAAATGGCAGCTAGTGCACTCATCCGCCTTAAAACAACCTCACAGTGGTCTAGTTAAAATTTTGGCCACGACTCTATTTGTCAAAATTTCTTCCAGAAACATAGACTACGCAACACCCAAGCTAAGTTTTGATAAGAACTTCGAGATAACCATCTTTTCTAAGTCATTCTGGGACAATGTATTCTCAGACAGGCTTAACCTCAGCCTAGCGTGTTTCAGGCGGAAATCATGACGATCAAAGAAGTATTATCTTGGTTGAAGAAAAACGTGATATCAGCCACGGATATACGGATCTTTTCGGACAGTCAAGCGGCACTGAAGTCCTTGGAATTAGTCGCTTCAAATTCACTAATAGCTCTAGACTGCCGATCGTCTCTTATAGAGATGGCGGAGCAGATTAATATTCACCTTTGTTGAGTGCCAGTGCACAGTCACATTCCACTGTAAGGCTGATGAATTCGCCAGATATGGAACAATATTACCTATTGGGCCTGACAAGGGCACCTTAAGTATACCAATAGCTACTTGTACACTTAAACTAAAGCAAGTGCTATCGAAACAACAAATCTTAGGTTGGCAAGTGGTATAACTTATCTAGCGACAAAGCAGATTTGGCCCAAGCTGGATCTGAACCACCCTAAGTACATATTTGACTTCTCTTAATAGATCGCATATTAGCAATGTAATAGGTGTCATTACTGGACATTGTCTAATAGGCAAGCATGCAACAAGGCTTGACGTTTACGCAAACGACTTCTGCAGAAGCTGAATGGGCGAGGAGGAGGAGGAGACTATTCTACATCTCCTTTGCACCTGTCCGGCCCTGTCCCGCAAAAGAAAACTCCACTTAGGAGCCTTCTTCCAACTACCAACTTAGGCAATCTGATTAACATCGATGTTAGTAGCCTCCTATGCTTCATAAGAGGCTCCAACAGCTTCAATGAGTAGGCAGGAGATTTCTCCGAGATCCTTGTGGTATGGGGTTTCAGTGTGTTGGCACTAGCTGGCAGCCACTTCAATCTAACCTAACCTAACCTATCAAAGTTAAGTCTTTCATTACGTTTTTGAGACTTCTGCTGTCTTTACAGAAGAGCCCAAAAGTTGATAGCATTTGTCTTATGGAGCAAGTTAGCCGTTTTATTTCCCATACATCTTTTGCGTATGGATTCTATTTAGCTGGTGTTTGTTAGATGATACCTGAGGATGTAAGGGCGCTCTTCATTTGGACCTCAGTCAAACACGTTGTGTTTCCCTCTTTTTTACTTCAGAATGTCGGAAGTCTACGAATAAGAAGGCGGTTCGGGACAATTATGGAGTTAACACGAGTTTCCTTGTGATTGAGAGAATATTTTTGTTTCCTTGGTGAAAGCCAGAGTGTTCATCAGATATTTAGGTTCAGTAGTCGGATTCTCGCCACGGCCAGCAAATTTTCATTACTAACCTCGAAATTATAGCCACTCTACTGTTTGTTGATGTTCTCTGTTCCTTCTTTTTAACAGCAAAAACCAATTTTGGGTGCTTCTGACTTGCAAAATCAACGGTTACAGCTCGGTAAGTTTTGCCCATGATATCAATCTTAAGCTGGATAGAGCAAGCAAGGATAAGTAACCATCACTTTAACGTCCTTGCTTTTCATTGTCTACAGAAGACGTTGGAGAGTATTCCACGTCTAATTGGTCTGAAGTTTTTTGCCGCAGTGTGGCTAATTTTTCCTGCTTTAAGAATGAAGACTACCTTCACTTTCTTCAGTCCGAGGAAATATATCCAAAGCTTAACATTTTCTCAGATTCTTGTTAGAGCGGTTTCCGCAGCTCTTTGAAAACATCGAATTAAAAAGACCCTGAAACATTTTGAGGAGAATTTCTGATCTCTCCTTCAGGTTTCAGGATTCAGGTCATCCTTGATTTGGATTCCCGTAAACAGTTCGTACGTATTGCTCCAATGAAAACTTTTAAACTTTCTTCCGCATCCTGTTACATTATCTACCCCGCTAATCCACCAAAGTCCACGCGAATCCCCTTAATCTCTTCTGTGTTCTGATTTATTGCTCATTATTTACACGAGAACATTTTTAATCTGATTGATGGCCCCTTATTCCAGTTCGGCAAATAGTTCCATTCCCCATCGTGTTAATTTTGATTCCACGAGAAATTAATTTATAGTTTGTGTAGGTCTCTGTGAATTAGGTGTAAACTTGCCTCTCCGCTTCCCATAAAGTTTCATCGCCCTGTCATCAGCTATCACAATAACAGTTAAGCCGGCAAGCCACGCGTAGTTATGGGTGGAATAAATTAGCTTAAGGAATTTAATTAATACAATTATGGGAAGACGGATGAAAAAACATTTGATTTACACCACGTCGTTGGAAGCTAAACAAAGTGTGATTTATTTACGACTCTTGTTGGGGGCACAACTTTTGCTAAAGATTTTCGTAAATATGGTCCATTTGTGTTGTCCACCTTCCACTGGCCACCTTGTTGATTGTGCAAATTATTCTCTCAGTCGGTGGCTTAAACATTTTCCTTGTGTTCCTCGTAAATCTGACTGTCGAAGGCGGATTTAATTCGAAACCAAGTCCAGTACAAGAGTGATCCCTAAATGACGCTCTAAACGATGGAATGCTGCTTTCATTTAATCCAGCATAGTGTCACATATTTGCAATGCCCACCTCTTTCTTACCACCTCTCTTCTGGGAATGACAAACCTCCGAGGGCATAATTTTTCATGGAATGGGCAATTAATTGTAGGTCCCTTCCATTCGTGCGAAAAGATACGAAATGAATGATTTCGAGATGCTGTGCATTGGCTTATAATAGGTTGGCGTCTGTGAAATTCCGAGTTCCTTCTTGCCGATTCTCTAGGTTTTCCATTATCTAGATTTGATATGGTATCCCGCGTCATTATACGATGGGATTTGAGTTTACCAAGACAAAAAACACTTAGTAATTAGGTTAGGTCAGTGGCGTAGAAAGATTTTGCTAATGCCTCTCCCATTAGCACTTTAACTTTAGGTTTACTAAAGTTTTCTCAAGAGATCATGAAATGTTCTCATAAAGTCCATCTTGTCAATAGCGTTATCCGCCGAAGTACAGACAAGAATTCATTTGATACTGTGTCAACGGCCACTTTGACATCGCGATGTATAGCGTCATTCAACAAAGATTCGCGCCCGCGGCGAATGGAGAAATGAAGGCCCTACTCTACACCAAATTCCAAAGTCTGGTATACAGGTGGCCCAAAATTGGAAAACGGTGCTACAGGTGCTACAATATTTAGAGCGGAAGTCCACACAGTCAGACCGTCAAGACACACTGTTAGCCCTTAAATCCTATACGGTACGGTCCAAACTTGTCTGGAACTGTCTTAACCTCCTCGAAAACCTTGCATTCGTTAATAAGGTTACCTTAGTCTGGATCCCAGGACATGACTGCTTCGAGGGTAACGAACGGGCGAGAAGAGGCGCTTGCCACCACTCTTTGATCCCGAACCCTGTTTTGGGGTACCACCCAACAGTGCCTACTCCAAGATGATACAATGGGAGATCAACAAACACGCTGACTACTGGGCCAACCTTCAGAGCCTTAGACAATCGAAAAAGTTCATCAACAGGCCAAGACTTTACTTGATCTCACCAAAGACGAGTTAAGAACCTTAACGAGCTATCTGACAGGACATTGTCTACTCAGATACCATCTGCATAAAATAAAAGTATCAGATACAGATATTTGCCAGCTCTCTGGAGAACAGAAAGAGACCGCTGAACATATTTTGTGCGTATGTCCAGGAGCCGCAAGGAAAAGACTACTCCACTTGACGCGGTCCTCGGTCAACCCAGCGGAAATTCAGAAAATTTAATCTAAAGCTATACTGAGGTTTATCAAAAGCCTCAATATAACCTCTGGTTAAACCATATGGGCCACCACAATAGACCTCATAGGTCGCAGGGCCCCTAATACTGTAATACAGTAATCGTGCTATGCTGGACCTTAATTTGGGCCAATAATAATTCATTGCCACCTTGTCCAACGACTTCTGTATATCTCAGTTTCCACTCAAAATACCGTCATGACATTGCTTCAACACTTCCGTCCAACACCCCATTGGGACCACTCGTTTCCATTCCTCACCTCATTAACTTTGGATACCTAACTGGGAAACGTTTAAATAAAATGCCTTCGCTTACCCTCCAATCTGGGTACCTCTCCCCGTCTTGTCGGACAACATCCAACATTCTAATGTGATAGGTAAGGTTAGGTTAGCGGGCCGATGAAGACAATAAAATCCTCTTCATCTCACTTGTCTATGTAGACCCGTTGTGATACCCATGTGTTTACCAGCTACTTCCCACTGCGTGATTTTATGTGCCTGATGACAGCCAACCGGCTCTCCTTGCGAACTTGAGTAGATCCGACAGTGAACCATCGGATAACTCCTCGATGTTATCGAAGAGGTATCTGCCCAATTTTCTTTTCCTAATGTTGCAGAGGCTTGGGCAATGACAGAGGAAGTGAGTAGTGTCCTCATGCACCTCCTCGTCTCCGCATCCTCTGCAAAGGTCTTCCTTGATCAGGTGCAGCTAAACAGAGAGAGGCTATCATTCACCAGAGACAATGCATCTGCAACAAAACTAAGTGGTCCTTACCCTTGCGGTATATAACCTTAAAATGTAAGTGTTGTAATTTGACAGCCCATCAGGTCAACCTACTCTGAGGGTCCTTTAAAATATTCAATCACAGCAAGGAGTGGTGGTCAGTCACCACGGCAAACCTACTGCCCTCGAGATAGAGCCGAAGTTTTTCAACATCCCGTAGGACGGTGAGACACTACCTTTCTATTGTGAAGTTATTCCTCTCGGTCCTTGACCAGGATCCGCTAAAGTAGCTTTCCCCACCGTCTGGTTTTTCTTGGGCAAGAACTGCACCTATTCCGCATTCTTAAGCATCCTTGTTTCACCACCAATGGAGGAGGGAGTTTGTACCCCCAAAACCCTCCCTTTGTCTACGCCCTGGGTTAGGGGGCTGTCCTCGTTTAGGCAGGACATAATTGGATCAAGTGTAGTTCCATTGTGAAACCACGTAGAACACTGGATTGCGAGCGCCAGAAACCTTGTATAATGAATCCCTTTCTTAAGGGTTGAACCACGGTTTTTCGCAATTCGCAGTGGGCTAGTTGAAGACAAGATAGGCTCGTGAATTTCGAAAAAGGGTTCATTTGATTTTTTGAAGCAGTGACTACTGAATAGTTGGTCAACTGGGTCTAACGACGAATATACGTTCTTTACCAGCCTTTTTTAGTTGGTTAGATTAAGTACAGGTAAGACTCTCCTAGTCGGGAAAAGCCTCACGTCGTATTAATAACCGCTTAGCGCGACTAGAAGTCTAGCATTGCTCTGAAAGTCTAAAGTAGGACCAGGCATACTCGGGAAAGCCTGGTCGATGTCCAAAAATGCATGAGGTTTATCATTCACATATGATAGAAACTGTGTTAACACAGTATTTACTGAGCTACATAGCAACATCAACCCCCACAGCAGCTAGACTAACAAATTCCAATCACAAAACACGTCAAGACCTCTTGCGTCATATGCGTTAATTAATTTGTTATGGGGACGGCTGCAATTTTCCGTTTTCGAATATTCGCAGTCAGATCTGATAGCAAATCAACGCAACATTGTAATTAACAAGGGTTGCTCCGACTACGCTGAGCTTGCTTATTGTAATCCTCTTTAACAAATGGATTATTCTCGGCACATCTTGCACCAGCATTGACGTAAACAGCTAGATACCTACCCCCCCACACACAAAATATGTCGCAATGGAAGCTAGAATTTTCCTTTTAACTTTTGCGTAAAGATATGAACTTTTGTGTTGATTAATTAACTACATCATGGTATACCAATTAAAGTGCATGGATTACCATGTGAGAGTCGGGGGATGAGTGCATTTCAAGGAGTCCTTTCCTTTCATCTTCCGCTCGTTGCTTTGGCAAAACTTGCACAAGAAACTTTGGAAGTCTTCACTGGAGGCTGGAGTGTATGTAGATGGAAACTTCCTTCCTCTGAACGGTAAATATATCATATTTCTGCAGTTAGGGGTTTTTTTTTTGGAGTTTGAAAAATATATGTAAAAAGAGTAATTGAATTTGAAGGGAAGTTGGAATCTGAGGAATTCAAGGGGTATTTGCCAATTACTTGGTTTCAAAGAGAATATCCAACCCATACCATTGACAGCTTGATAAATTTTTTTTGTTTCCTGGCAATGCCGGGAGTATGTCCCACATGTGCACATTTTTTGACA
This sequence comes from Matsumyia berberina, assembly GCA_917880715.2. NCBI lineage: Eukaryota > Metazoa > Arthropoda > Insecta > Diptera > Syrphidae > Matsumyia > Matsumyia berberina. The sequence goes on along the minus strand of OU862870.1, from coordinate 75,308,209 downwards.
GATTGCTCTCGAAAGAGCCTTTGAACACAGTTGTCTGGTGCTGAACGCCAAATCGGCCTTGAGACACATATTTTCTAGGTGTCAGTCGATTGAGAATTTCTTAATTTTTTCCGAAATTTAAACGCTGAGAAAACGAATTTCTGGACGCAGTTAAGGGGTTAGGTGGGTTTCGAGGGCTCAAAAAAGCGTATTTTTACTGATTTTTTTAAAAATATATCGAATGAAATATTTCACTCAAACAATCTACCATATCAAAGATACATATTTAACAAGTAATTTGTAAATATTTTTATTTAAAAATTTGGAAAATTCAGCCATTGGGACCTCATTTTTTTTTAACTTTTTTTTTTTTTTTTTGTGTTGGGAATTCCCTGGAAGTGAAAAATCATCGAAAGACATTGCAGAGCTATACGCGAGGGATGCTTCTGCAATAGTGATGGACTTTAACTCATCTAAAAAAAACTCCCGGGGGACTGACATTAGCCATCCCGAATAAGATTGCACCTAGTCGTACGACTAATCAGCAATTTATATTTTTAATTATTTAATGAATTTAAAGAGATAAATCCGCCGTTTGTCGGATTTTTAAACTTGTTTTGTTTGAAATTAATACCTAATTTCTTAGCCCTAGCCAAATCTTACAGATCAAGAGGTTTTATCCGTCTCAGTCTCCTGATTACATTGTCATCATTTAAAAGTTCTGTTATTTCTGTGTTTACGTGATTGAGAAGCCGATTTCTATGCCTCCGAGCAACCTTCTTAACCTCATCTTCAACCATTTCAACATTTAGATCTCTATGCAGATCGGCGTTGCGTATGTACCAAGGTGCATTAACTATGTTCCTTAGTACTTTATTTTGGAAAACCTGCATTTTTGTAAGTTTGTTTGGCATGTACATGCCCACAATTGGAGCCCGTAGGTCCATACTGGTTTTAGGACTTGCTTGTATAGCAATAACTTATTGTAGTTGGACAGGGATGAGTATCTCCCAATAAGCCAATACATTTTACTGTATCGCATGTTCAACTCATCTTTTTTTTTCTTAACGTGCGCTTTCCAACGCAGTTTAGCGTCTAGAGTCATGCCTAGATATTTAGCTGTGTTAGAAAATTCTACTACATTGTTGTTAATGTAGACTGGAATGTGTGGTACGTTTTTATACGTAAAATTAATATGGATTGACTTAAGGTCATTTAATCTAATCTGCCATTTCTTAGTCCATTCTGAAATATTGTTTATTGCCGTCTGAAGCTTTTTTGTTGCTATTTCGACAGTTGCTCCCACAGCAAGGACGGCTGTGTCATCTGCAAAAGTAGCTATGGTGGTTTCTTCACTTTCAGGCAAATCGCTAGTGAAGAGAAGGTATAAAACTTGACCTAACACACTGCCTTGCGGTACACCAGCTTTAATCTCTCTTAATGTTGAGCACTCTGTATCTTGCTTAATTCTGAAGAATCGATCTGATATATAAGACTCCAAAATGGTCGAATACTGCTTCGGCAGTTGCTTTTGTAGTTTGTGTATCAGTCCTTTGTGCCAGACTTTATCGAAGGCTTGTGCTATATCAAGAAATACTGTAGAGCACACATTTTTCTCTTCAAATGCTTTTTCGATTTTATCTGTGATTCTATGCACCTGCTCAATTGTAGAGTGCTTGTTTCTAAACCCAAATTGATGATTTGGAAGTAGCGATTTTTCATCAATAATTTTTTGCAGACGTTTTGCCAGCATTTTTTCGAATAGCTTGGACAACATTGGTAGTATCGATATTGGGCGATATGAGGTTACTTCGCTAGGTGGTTTACCTGGTTTTGGTATCATTATTACCTCCGCGACCTTCCACATGCTTGGCACATATCTTAATTTAAATGCAGCATTTATAATCTGCGCTAGTTTTTTTAAACCTTTTCGAGGAAATTGTTTTAAAATTTCCCCTGTGATTAAATCGAACCCTGGGGCTTTTTTTATTTTTATGCCTTCTTTGATTGCTTTGGCAAGTTCTTTAGCTGTTACCGGCCGAATAGGTCTGTCTTCTTCGCACGTTTCTTCGTTTCCTTGATAATCTTTATCTTCATAAGGTTTGAAGACGTTCTCAAGGTACTCTGCAAAAGTATTTGCTTTTTCTTGACTGCTTTTTGCCCAATTACCTTCTCTGGTTTTTACTGGCGGAGTGTGAGCTATTGGCCTGTTCATTTTCTTTGTTGCCTTCCAGAGCGAGTAGTCGGTACTAGAATAATTTGTAAGACTGGTAAGATACGATTTTAAAGACTCGTTATTCAATTCTCTTATAGATTTTCTGAGCTTATTATTTAAGTTGTTCAGTGTGGTTTTGTCGCTTGGCGCCCTTGTCTGTTGCCAGCGTTTTCTAGCTTTCCTCTTTTCTGTAATAATTTCACATATTTCACGAGGATAAGAGTTTTGTTTAATCTTGTTTGTTCTTTGGGGAGTTGCAGCCCATGCAGCTTTTTGTATATCCAGTGTAAATATTTGCACTGCTTCTTCTAGTTGATCTTCTGTTTGAATAGCTGACGATAGTTGGATACATTCTTCCAACTTCTGCCTAAAGTGGTTCCAATCAGTCAGTCTATTAACTAGTTTAGGGCTATGTTCTTTTATTATTATTCTATCGCCAAGTGTAAGAAGTATTGAGGAATGATCTGATTGAAGATCAGGGCCTTCTTCTATATTTATTTTATTTGAAGATATATTTTTGGATATAAAGAAGTCTACAAGATCTGGGGTTTTATTCCTATCTGTAGGCCAGTAGGTAGGTTTCCCCGTTGAGTGATATTTGCCGCCGACTTCTTTAATAGTTTCATAGAATTCTCTGCCTCTAGTATTTGTTAATCTAGATCCCCAATATTTATTCTTGGCATTAAAATCCCCTCCCGCGATTAATCGATTGTAAAATATGCGGAAAAGACTTTTAAAATCATTTTTTTTTAGTCTATAGCTAGGAGAGCAGTATACTGCTGCAACAGATATTTGCCCACTACCCGTTTCTACACTTATGGAAATTCCTTGGATGGCACATGATTGGAATTTTGCTTCTATATGGTGTTTTATTGTATTCTTTATTAACACTGCAGCCCCACCTTTTGCACAGTTATGAGGATGTGGGGAGTGATATAATTCATATCCTTGCAGTTTAAAATTAGTTATCAATTTAAAGTGTGTCTCTGAAATGAGACATATATCTATCTGGTGTATGTCAAGAGCCACTTTCATCTCGTCCTTGCGACTCTCGATACCATTAGCATTCCATTCAAGAATTTTTATTCTATTCATCATGTTTGTCTTTTTGGCACAGCTTTTTTGTTGCTGTTCTGTCTCTCTAACAACGATATTCTATCTAATATCGTTTTATTCGATTTTCCATGGAACCAATCCTGTTTAGGATTTGTTTCATGAGGTTTTCCATTCCAGTGTTTGGCTCTACTTTGCGTCTTATCGTTTTATCTGCTTGGTTATTTATTGATGCTGCCTCAGCATATGTCATTTTTGGACCGCTGTATTTTGTTTCGGGACCTTTTTGATTATCTTTTCGTCTTTAGGCTTTTCTTTCTGTGGGCTTTTTTGTAAGTCCTTTTTGACTTTTTGCTCTTCCTTATGTTTCTTTAGCTTTTTGACCCTTGCAAGTTGGATTTCTTTTGCAACTAAACAACCTCTGTAGCTAGCAGGATGGTTTTCATTGCAGTTTACACATTTAGGGTGTTCATTTTCTTTCTTCCTACATTCCTTGGTGTGGTGACTTCCTGCACATTTCACACATCTTGGATTTAAGCTGCAGTATCTATGTGTATGCCCATATCTTTGACAATTTTTGCATTGGGGTACTTGTTTCGATTTACGTAGGGTATGAATCTCAACTTGCATCCCAAGTATATTTTTAATTTCATATACTTTTTTCTTATCTTCATCATGCTCAAAACTGAGTGTAAACATTGGTAGTGGTACTTTGCTTCTAAATTTAAGCATATTTACAACTTCCATGATTTTAAAGCCTCGGTCTTTTAGCTCTTTTTTAATGCTTTCCGGTGAGCATGAATAATGCAGTCTTTTCACTACAACCTTCATTGGTCTGGTCTGCTTATTTTCATAAGAATACCACTGCACCTTTTTTTGGTTTAGTATTTTAGTGAGGCTTCTGTATCCCTCTTCTTCAACCACATTGATTTTGATGTCATTTTTGTTTATTAGCGCTGTACTAGCTTTAATTTGATTTTCCTCCAATACTTTGGCCAAGCTTTCATACTTATTTATTTGCAGCGCTATAATTGGTGGGGGCTTGGTTGGATTTTGTGTTTTATTTTCTTTGTCTGAAGCATACACAGTGACTGTGCAGCTTTCTTTTGTTGGTGAGACTTTTGGGGATGCACTCATTTTGCGTTTTTTATTTGTATTCCCCTTGTGACGATGTCCTTCTGTCTCTTTTCTAAGTTCCTCTTCGTCAGTCGAGAACTCGACAGGTTGGACATACACTTTTTTTTGGTTTTTGAATTCTTCCTTCAACAATGCAGCTCTTGCTTAAGATTATTTATTTCCTTAAGCAGTGTCTCATTGAGTTGCTTATACCCATCTCTTTCTTCACAGGCTTCTAGATATTTAGCCTTCAGTATTTTACTACTTTCTTCTTTTTTAGATGGGGGTGTTCTTTCTACCCTTTTACTTCTCCCAAACGGGTCGTTGCTTAGCAATAAATGGTCCCCCCCAGAATCCATGGAACCGACCTCCGAAGAGAGTGGATTTACCAGTGTAACTGGCATACCACCCGGGGTATTACTATCTTTTGTTTTGTTCATTGCATTTAGCTATTCATTTTAACTTTTGTGAAAAGTTTAAACTTTTGGAAGCACAGTCGCTCCTAACATGGAGAACAGACGCTGACCAGGGAGCCGCCCAATATGGGTCAGACGCTTCTGGGTTTAAGTGACTAGGGTCCGCGGGGTCGTTACGCCCGTTACCTCTCTCTCTCTCCAGATAAGAGAAGTACCCTTGCGGGTACTTTTTTGACCTTGAAAAAAAATTTCTCCCGGCGTAGTCAGGATATTTCATGACTGGTTCAACCGAAATTGAAAAACCAATTTTTTTCTCTTAGTAGATATATTAAGCTTGAACTTGAACGAAGGAAAAAACAAAAACTTGAAATTAAAATTTTTGGCGGAGTTCTGAACAAAAAAACCCATTTTTTGATCAAATTTTCACAACATATTGCCTCATAAAATAAGTTGTGATAAAAAAAACTTAAAATCCTTCGTTCAGGTTCTAGATTAAGCTATTTTAAAAAAGTGTGCAAAATTTCAACAAGATCGGTTCATAACTTTTTGAGAAATCGTGACTACCGACTTCGAAAACAGTGCTTCGAGAAAAATGTGATTGAACTGCGACGCGCCAGTCTGACTTGGCCTGAAGGGCGGAACTTCGGAAGGATCTATCTCTTAGAATTTTACTCTGATCGATTTAAAATTTTGGGAGAATATTCTAGACATATTGTACTATTTAATAAGCTAAAAAAAAGAAAAAAAACATTTTTTGAAATTTTGAAACCCACCTAACCCCTTAAGTATTTCTCCAAATCGCACTAACTGACCGAACACAATGAGTAGCAGTAGACTTTGTTGCGCCACAGATTTAACAGCTTGCTTCTAGTACTGCTACACAATCGTGTTCGGGTAGTATAAGTCATTTCACTATAAATACCTATTGCGGCATCTATTCCATTTTTTTCTCCACAATAGATTGTGAGGGAGATGACACCGCATTACAATTTGCAAGTTCAAGACATGACAAACAAACAGACGTAGCAGTCTTTGTTTTTTTTTTTGTTTTTTGTTTATTTATTCGGTAACCGTGGATATTAGTTTACAATTAGCACGCTACATAAGACATGACTTTATAAACCCCTTACCAATTTTGTGAGTAAGCCTTTTTAAAAAGGTCAGCGCCCTCTATCAATGGAATTGTATCTTTTTTCGCAAAAATTCTGGTGAATAAATAAACATTTCTGTACGAAATGTAAGCAACGTCTAAAAATAGACCGACATGCGGGCTGTTGAGCGAATAAAAGGTCGATCTTAGAGCCTCATCTGGAGGCGTCATCTATTAAAGGAATTTCTGACACCCTACATGGATATTTTCGGATTATCAAATGCCTTAATCTGTATCATTCCCTTACCTATGTAGTACATACCTCGACAGGAATGTTTGTGGGTGTAAATATAAAACAAAACGATTTCAGTCAACATTTCTGACATGAGTGTACCACAAAAACATTGACAAGTTACAAATGGCAGAGGGTGAGATGTCTGATCTGGAAATATGGTTGCGTATAATTCATTAAGAACGATTGATATTTGACAACAGACTGTGGCCTATGTATTCAGAAATAACTGCCACTTAACTATGGAATGTGATGCAATGATTTTGCTAAATTTATCTTGTCTTTTTCTTTACTTTCAGGATTCATCATAACAAGCTTCTCATCAGGCCTGAAAATCGCAGTGAGTCTTATTTTAAAATTTACACAAGCTTTTTTTTAAACATTTTTAGAAAATACGATTCTATCCCTTCTGTTTGGGGCTTGCTTTTGATTTTCGGTGCAAGAAACAAATGCTTCTCAGGTTGCTTTAGGGTGTTTCTTACACCCTCTTTGAAAACCTACTGTCTGATGTTAGCTTTGATGTTTAAGAGGATTCTGCTGTAAGTTGTGTTATGTGCATGTTATTTTCTCTTGACATGAGGTTGGTTTCCATTGTAGGGCTTTAGGCGGACATCGGTGCATTAAATTTGGATCTTTCCTGGTGCATCGATTCTATTAAGAGTAGGCTTTGCAAAAGTATCGGTGAAGACCGTGATTTTTGTACTCTTTGAAATTGAATTTAAAGTACGTGTAGTGCTGCTTCTGCAATTTGCGATTTTTTCTATATGGTGTCACCTTTGTCTTTGCTAAGGTGTTGGAAGCGCGTTCCAGAGCTGTGTGTCGAGTTCAGGTTCGGAGACGAGCAGTTCGGCTTTCGTCCAGGTAGACGTACAACCGACCAGCTGTTCACTCTCAGAATGGTACTTAAGAAGGCCTGGTAGTATGCTAAGCCTATCTACAATTGTTTTGTGGATTTCGAGAAAGTATATGATCGGGTCCATCAACATAAAGTTTGGAGGGTACTGCAGGAGTGTGGTATTGACGGTTCTCTTCTGAGGGCCATTCATTCTCTATACACAAACTGCAAGAGCTGTGTTCGGACGATCAGCGTAAAGTCGACACCTTTCAATATGGGCGTTAGACTACGCCAGGGGTGCGTTTTGTCACATTTCCTTTTCATAGTGTTTATGGATTGGATGTTACAGCGCAGCTTTGGTGAGGAAGGTTTCGAATTGGGAGACTTAAGGATAACCATCTGCTTTTTGCTGCTGACTTGGTCATCCTTGCGTCCACCCAGACCGAACTTCAGCGTGCACTAGATATGTAGGTTCGTCGCTGTCTGTGTTGAAACTGGGATGAGGGTGAACGTGAACAAATCAGAGGTAATGGGAATTTCCCGAACGCCTCTTCAATGCACTCTGCGTGCTAATGGAGTCCCATTAAAACAGGTGGAGAAGTTTAAGTATCTCGGGGTCTTATTGACAAGTGATGGTAGAAGCAATACTGATTTATCCTAAAGGATTGGTCAGGAACAATTTTGAGACAACTTGATCAATCTGTCATCAGGAGGGCCGAACTTGGCATCGGAGATAAGTTATCGGTCTTCAATTCGGTATTTGTTCCGACCCTCACCTATGGTCATGGGGTTTGGGTAGTGACCGAAAGAATGAGATCGCGGGTACAAGCTGCCGAAACGAGATTTCTTCATTGTATTGCTGGGGTAACTCGTCAAGATTGAGTTGGGGACACCAGAATAGCCAGTTAATGTCGAGTAGCTACTTTTTCGAGCAGAAATGTCCACATTTTGGGCTCGTTCAACGCATGTCCCCAACTCGGCTTCCAAAACGTGCCATGGAATTCGTGCCATCAAGTAGGCGTCCCCTGGGTAGGCCCAGGATGAGATGGCTGGACCAAGTCCGATATAACACATCAACCCCTATTGGGGATAGCCCCTGATGATTTGAAGTCGATGGCGGAGGATCAGGGGATGTGGAGAGTCCACTTAAGCTCCCTAAACCCGCGACCTTTATAGTGGATAAGCGGGCCTTTTGAAAATGATGATGCTTGATGAATGGTATCACCTTTTTTCCCAACATTGCACTTCGTTTGTAGCGGAAAATGGATTCTCCTTTGTCTTTAATCTTTTGTTTTTTTGAACCGAATCATCCTCCCATAGATCATTACAGGTCCTTGAGATATAGACAAACTCTCTCTCCACTTTAAGACAGACCTGTATACTAGTTTAACAAAATTCATATTTATCATTTTGAGATGCATGTGGAGTTTTCCAGTGTATAGAGCCAACATTTAGGAATTCCTTTTTCCGATTTTGAAACCTGACTAGTATTGTCCGAGATAGGAACTCATAAATCAGTTCTTTTACGCTCTAGTCCCACTTCACTCTTAAATATAATTTAATCACTTTTAATGCTGTTTATTCCTCCAAATGCAAATATGGTCTACCTTCTCAGAATTTACCTAATTGTTCATCCGAGAGACGTTAAAACCTTTACAAGATACCTCTTGAAGCATCGAATTGAATCTGGCATTCCTGTTTTTTTTTTTTTTTTTTTGTATTGTTGTTATTTTTGTTTTAAACTCTTTATTTAAAAAATGCACATCTCATGGGAGAGAGACACTAAAAGATGCAATGAAGTGATTTGCTGGGACAAAATTCTCCAAATAGGGTAAACAGACAGCGCATATGGCAAGAACTGAATTTAAACAATCCTTCAGCTTCTTACATTCGAATTAATCGCCTTAAACTTTCTATTTACTATTGCAAATCCCACATCTTTTTATACAATCATTTTATTCATTCTCAGACTTGAACCGTCCTTAGCTCACACAATTGCCTAGAAATAATTTTGTACATCATTATCTGATTTCGAAGCAAAATGTGAGACATTGTAAAACGTTGTTGTCGACTACTCATTGCTTCGGAACATCGTTGCCATGTTAACGAGCCTCGACTGTGGTGTAGAATATGGACCGAGAATTTCAAGAAGAAATTGCTAATACACTCTATGCTTCTTCAGTTACATCTTAGCAAGCAGAAACAGCATTATTCGCAGCGTGATTAGAAATAGCAACCTCTTCCTCAGCTACTACCAATATTTTTTTCTTTTTTTGGCTCAGTGTAGAGCCTGAGTTGTCAAAAAAAAAAGAAGATTCGTGTTTTTTTTAGCTAAAACTTCTATTTCTGTTTCCGTCCAATGCATGCTCAAACTGCGCTCTACGAGCTCATAATAAATTGACAGAGCATTTGGAGTAAAATGCTGAGCGCAGCCAACCTGCCAGCCAACGTCAAATTGATAGATGGGAAAATGAGAGGGGGGAGAGAGAGAGAGTATACTCTTTTTATTGAGTTTTGACAGCTAACGATACGAACTGCTCAAGTGTGTTTTCATAAACCAGTCAAAGCTTTCTGAGCATGCTCGACGTGCTCTGCTCTGAACAAGGAAAGAAAAACGCCTATTGCAAGTTTCACGAGCTAGTTTTGTTTTTGAACAGTGATGAAAGTGAGAGGATATTGGTCTTTAGATTACCCTTTAACCGAGAAACAATTTGCCTTACATCGGTAGCATCATTGTACCACATAATGGGATTGCAATTAGAAGCAAATAGGAACATATTTAGATTCTATCACGAACGTATTGCGAAATTTTTAATGAACGTTCTTTATTGCAATTGAACCCTTGCCAACGTCAACTCCAGCACTACCAATCCGCTTTTCTTCTGACAAGAACTAGTCGAATACCACCTGCTTCGACTAGAACAGTAGCTTTGGTAGTCAGACTATTAACCGGCTTTTGGTTCCATTTCGCTAGCTACAAGCAGGTAGAATCCTTTTACTGTGTTTTCATCGTTTTTCGAATAGCAACCACAATATCAGTTCAACTTAGATGAAGAGCAGGAAGAGTGCTTCTTTAGACTTTGCCTAGTAAGCTCATCCGTCATTCAATATTCAATTAACCCGATGTATCCTGTGACCCAGACAATGCGCTTTCCAACTTGCAACATCCAACTATCTTAAATCTTAATAAGGGAATCCGTTTCTAGTGCGCTGGACTGCTGTGCGAGATTCGTGAGTTCAAATCCCAGCCATATCTGCGTCATCACCTCTAGTCGGGGAATGAGAAACCTCCGAGAGTATAAATTGTCATAAAAAAGCTTCTCATTTTGCCGTTCAAAGGCGGCATTAAATTGTAGGTCTATTTCATTCGTGGGAGAAAATAGAACATGCACTGTTGCGAGAAGCGTGGCCTTGGCTCATCCCGGGCAGTCGTGCCAGGTATTTTCTGTTAAAGGCTTAATTAATGCTTTTTGTGTGTAGACTAGCTATCGTCACAGATGCAAACACTTGACGGCTGTTGTGCGCCTAGGTTAGGTTAGGTTATGTAAATGGGTGTATTGTGACATTTGTCCCTGCTCACGTAGACTAACAATAGGATCCATTTTGCCCATTTTCTAATTCTAACCCGGGAACCTGTCAAGAGAAAGGGAGTCGCTGATTTAAAAGCACCAAGTTAAAGATGTGAATCTCAGTCTCAACCCCCCTGCATGCATACCCAGGCTCTACGCATGTACCCGGTAATGACGCCGGAGACTATCCTTGCTTCGCGCCGACTAAGTTTGACCAGAGACAGAGACCTCTTATTATTATAACCTGTCAATCAGTTCCTAGCCGTTGCACACGTGTCTGGCTGGATCCAATGTGTATTGGCTCGACTGCTGGCCTCGTTTTCACAGTACCTTTCACAGAACCGAAACCTCTCTGTGGCATCGATTGGCGTGGAGGAGGAAACTATTTTTTCTTTGCACTTATCTGGCTCTGTGCAAACGAAAGCTGCTGCTTTCTTCAATAGCCTTTACCTCACACGCAGGCTCCGCTTAAAAAATAGCTCTAGTTGGCTCAATTAGTCCTTGGAATAGTTTCTGGATTAGTGACAGACCCTGTGGTATCACAAGTATGTCACCTAACCTCATCTAACCTACCTTTCTGTCTTGGGTAATGGTTAGTTTTACTAGAGTCCTTTAACGTCAGACACTTAGCATGAGGATATTGGCATTCTACAACTTCGACAGGCCTTCACTTTCTTCAAACGACTCTCACTTCTATGTAGTCATAATTCCTTTTGAATCCTGCCCCGTTTGCACGACATTTCGGAATATATTTTCAAGGGCGAAAATCCTTTTCAAAAACCATGGCATACGGTTACACAAATTATAACGAACTACTGTCACATCAAAGGAATTCAGAGTTTCCATTGTTATTGCATCGGATTACCTGGAAATGGCAGCTGCAGTTTTCTTTTTTGCATTTGCAACTCACAGCGGGTGCGTTATACCCCCGACAACAATGCAAATGGAACTAATCCTGTCAGAGGATGAACACACGAGGTAATTTCATAAAATTACGGCAAACGACAAAGCACGTGTCACATCAAAAGACAACTGAAAGTACCCAGTCATCTTCGAAATCAATTTTGAAGATGGATCCACGGTCCTTGAGGGAAAATCTCAGCCAGCAAATTAATAAATCATCACAACTGTCCTCTCAATCGTAATCATCATAAAAACCAAACCCCCACGATATAATTCCCAATAATATTCCACTTGGTCGAACTTCACTTACCACCTGCCCCTTCGGAGGAGAGATGCGTACATTGTTCGTAGATCCTCCAAAGTGGCTTCCACAATATTTATTATGAAATAACTTCATCAACATTTCTGAACTTACACGGCCCCACCTCCAAATCGAAAGGGAGAACTTTTCACAGACCCCGTTCTCCAGTTTCTAAGTATTCATCCGACGTCGTCGTCGCTGTCACGGAAAAAAATGGCAGAAAAAAAAATTAAATTACCAAAATAAATTATTCATAATCCCATGAAGTACAAAGAAAATTAATCGTTCAGATCGTAAGGAGTTGGAACGGGGACCGAAAAAATCCACCAAGGATGAATAAACCAGCGACGGGGTAGGCACGACTGCAGAACTGCACAGGGGCAGAGGAGCAAATAAAAACGTAACTCGGTATTGTGTAATAAAAATGAACACACACCATGTTCCTCGGCTCCTATATGAAATATTAAATTCCAAAGGAAGCGCGATGATTTTCTCACACTCAAACCTCGAGAAAGAGTGTCCATCAATGGGCACACACACAGTGTGTGTCCCGGTTTCAAGGACCACGACGGAGAAGTGTCTATAGGGTGTGAGGGAGCATCTTAGAATCAAAATTTAAAGGATGGAAAAAAAAAATTTCCACCGAATACATAGATTGTGAAGACAACTTTGACACTTACCTTCGGGGGGCGAACTGAGAGTATTCGTGTATTCCTGAGGTAATTACAGCTCAGAAACTCCCTTCAATGGTGGTGATCAATAGTGTGCAGCATTTCTAAAGACCATGTCCTTGAGAACATTTATCTGAAAGCGAAGAAAATCACTCAGCGTATCTCTATAGACGTCGTAGATTCTTTGTGAGATACTTTTTTCTTTCACTTTTTTACACTGTTTCGCTTCTGATTACACTTTGGGCACTTTCTTAGATACTTTTTTGTATTTTCTTACTTCACGATGTCGCGTGTTATATTTGCTTGAGTAATCTATCACGGGAGAACACACACGTTTCTTTAGATGTTCCGTTAATTTTATTAATTAAATCGAATTAACATTGACACAAACACACACACAGACAGCGCGGAAGAGATGTGATATTGTGCATGCAAAAGGAGAAGACAAACGGCGGAAGTGTATCTTCACTGTGAATTATGGAAGAGAAGAAGAATTGATCTGAGGAAAGCACTCGAGGGATAAATTGAAGAAATTTGAAAAAAAAAAAATCCGCACAAAGATTTTACCTCGAAGAAGAAGATAGACACGTTTCTTTTCTTTTTTCTTCACTTTTTGCCGGCTTTGCTGGTGCTTCTTCGTCGCGAGTTTAACCTTCAGAATGAATCTTTTTTCTTTTGTTGTTTGCTTATTCTTTACTTGACACACTCATTTGGAATTGGAAGAACTTTTCGTGAGAGAGAGGTTGGTTTGGCGATGATACACACAACACAAGGAGGAACCACAAATTGCTGGTGGTGTGCTTGCTTCTGCTTCTGCTGCTGGTGTGCTGATGATGATGACGAGGATGATGATGGAGATGACCAAACAGCTGGGAGCTCTGAAGGAATTTTCTGACACACACAATTTTTTCTGTTGTTTCTTAAAACTTTTTTGGTTTCCTGTTCTGGGTTTTCACAGCACAATTACCACGAGTTTTTTGTTTTTTTTTCCAGGGGTAAACCTCACCCAGTCGATACAAAAGTATCTGTTCGATTTGTATTTTCTCTTTTTGCACCACTAATTGTGCAAAAATTAAAAAAAGAAAATCAGATTGAACCACCACACCGGAGCGCACCTAACGTTTGAATACGGTTCTGTCTGTTGTGTTCTGGTAGCGTCCGTTCGAGATACTAAAGTGGAATTTTTTTTGGACGATGTCGCTCCGAAAGTTGATAGAACGTTTTTCTTTTTTCTTTCTGAGTCGAGCTGCTTTTATTGTGTTCGTTTCGTCGGGGGTTTCTGCTTTTTTTTTTTTTCGTTTTGCTGGTCTTCTGTGGGCTTAATGCTGCGCTGCTATGTGTTGCACAGATACACAATTGGACAGTACCAGCAGCAGGAAGGTGATATAATAGTTGGTAGTGTTGGGGATTTAATGGAATCAACTCCAGTTGAGGGTGCATTTGTTGGAGAGGGACATACGAACACGAGTACAGTTGCAGAGCGCAGGTTTTAACTGACGAAAAAAAAAAAAAAAAATGAAAGAAAGGCTCTTGCTCTCTGAGAAATTGATTGAGAAAGCCGAAAGCGTGAGAGAGGAATCAACGAAAGCTTTCGATTATTGAATGAAATTTCTGTGTGTGCTGGCAGGGATTGGGGTTCTCTTTGCTCTTGTCACATGGGTACACATAAGGAGTGTCGTCTTATTTTTAGCAGGTGTTTCTGGATGGACTTGAGATATGACGTTAGTGGTATGTATGGAGGATAGTTCCTTGGGTAATTGAATAATGGACAAGGTTTGGGACTTTGCAGGAGATTTTGCACAATTTACATCGGCAATTGGCCACTGAAAACTAATTATTTTGATTATGTTCATGGTGCAGCTGCGAGAGATGAACGTAATTTTAAATTGTTGAGACCTTCAGAGGTAACTTTTTTTTTGTTTCCTCTTTGATCCATGTTAAGCCTTTTTGAACGACGGTGAAGGTCAGAGTGGATGCGATTAGTCGTCATTTTATAGTTCAGAAACCAATGTGATGCCAGACTTTTATTAACGAATTTTCCTGTCAAATCAGACTAAGCCTATCAATCCATTAAATTTCAACTTGGAAAACTGCCGATGACAGATCCATAAACGGCCGGAATAGACCACTTTGGAATCTCCAGTAGCTATTAGTATCATATCTGGGCTTGGTAGGGCAGCGTGTGGTTTATTTCAGCTCTTAGCCCTCGAAGCCGATCTCGTAGGTTTTGTTTTCTTCAAATTGCCATAAATCGAGAAAAATTCGGAGGCATTCTTGAAAAGTTGCTCTATATATGCACGTTTATGTGTTGTGTTTAGTTATTCGCTTCGTGGACGGCAAAACTCCATCATCTTTTACGGGGTTTTAAAAAGCGTTTCAGCTCCCCGCTTATACTGCACCAAAATTGTCCATATCTTCATCTTTGTCGTTGAAAACCTCAGTTTACACAGTATGGGGAAGGCCACGTTGAATTATCCTCTAGTTCCACTTTTTTTTTATCAACTTGCTTTGGCCAATTATTTTATCTTTGCTTGTTTGAGACTGGTCGTGAAGCGCCGTGCCTTGTTTAGACGTGTATGTCAACCCTCAACCCCTGTCAACCCTCTAACACGCATTTCGCTCTCTGTGATAGCTTAAATAAATAGCTGGCGCGACAGCTCGGAATGAGCCAAGGCCTAGCTTCTCGCAACCATTCATGTTGTGCGTGTTACATATTTCGCACGAATGAAAGGGGCCTACACTTTGAGGTCCACTGTTCCTGGCTGAAGTTTACTTTACTTTTACTATGGCGTTACAGTCCGTGGTTGAACTAGGCCTAAGTAAGCCGCCATTAGTTTCAAAGTAGCACACGCCATATTAGATCCGATCTCTCTCTACTACGTCCTCGCTTGGCATTAGATTAATTTAGGTCCTTGTATTAGAATCCTTCTGATTCAGTTCGTCGTTGTTTCACCTGCTCTACCCACCATCTACGCAAAGAGGACCAAAAGTCAGAAAGGTTTTTCTCTGGAAGTAGCTGAGAGCGTCCTCCAGAACAGGACTGGAATGTTAAAAATGCCACTCAATCTACCCTTGAGCCCAAAGGAAACTGGTTGGTTTCGTTGACTGAATTAATAGTTAAACATAGAGACGCCCTATCTTAGTTATAGCGGTAGCGGTGCTGTAAAAACCGCGCCGCCTTACTCAGATCACCTTGTGTGGTGTTGGAATAGCTAAAAAAAAAAAAAAAAAAAGAAGAAAGGAGGGAGGTGAAATTAATGAATGGACCTAGGCCTTTCTTCCACGCCTAGTGTGGAAGGCCTTAGATAGAGGCTTACACCGTAATCTATTGAGGAAAGTGCAAAGATCAGCATGTATTGTATTTGCATTAGCGGAACACTAAGAATTACCCCCATCTGATGTGCTCCTACATCTACTTCCTCTAAATATTTTCGACAAACAGTCAGCTGCTAGCTCATTCATCAGACTGAAAGTCTTCTCCCAATGGTCAAATAGCCATATTACCGACTATACTTCGGCCAAGCTAAATTTCAACCTCAACTTTCGGACATCCATTCCTTCCCGAGAGGGTTGGGAGAGTGTTGACGTTAGAGACGATCGCTCCGTTCATCTCTATACCGACGCGTCTAAAACCGAGAATGCAGTGGAAGGTGGTGTTTTCTCCGATATGCTTAATCTGAGCATCCCCTTTCATCTACCCGACCACTAAAGCGTTTTTCAGGCGGAAAACATGGCCATCAACGAAGCTTTATCCTGGCTTAGGCATAATGTGATATCCTTCAGGGACATTACAATCTTTACCGATAGCCAGGCTACATTAAATACCGGGAATCAGACACATGTATGTACATCAAAAGCTGCTTCAGATTGTTGCTCATCTCTCATGGAGATGGCAGAACATTTTAACATTCTCCTAAGTGGGCAACCCGGTCATAGGGACATTCCAGGGAACTGTGGTCGATAAACTCGCCCAGCGTGGTATTACTCTGGACATCCTGCCGGAACGGAGGGATGTATTCCACTCGTTACATGTAAACTTCTCGAGCACGACGCGATCAGCAAGACAAACCAAAGATGGGGAATGGTACCACGTATCATACCTTCAGGGAGATCTGGCCTTTGCTAAATCGCACTCGATCTAAAAATTTGATCTTGCTTAAAAGGTCGCTTATTAGCACCGTCATTTCTGTTCTTACTACCCATTGTCCCATTGGCCTTCATGCTAAAAGGTTGTGCCTCTTTTCAAATGACTTCTGAAGGAGCTGCAGGGACGAAGAGGAGGAGGAAACGATCCTCCATTTTCTTTGCATTTGTCCTGCCTTATCCCAACAAAAGAAGCTCTATCTAGGAGCTTATCACTTCGATAACTTGGGCGAACTATCGCATAATGACTTCAAAAGTTTCCTTTAGCTTTTTTAAGGCCTCCAATTCGTTTCAATAAAGGCAATGGCATTTTCAGGGTATAGGTCCAAATTTTATCACAAAGGGCCTTCTTAGCCTACGTGTGTCTGTGCTTCGCAATCCAGAACGAATTGAAGGATAGTTTTTGGTGGCCAAATCATTGAACGGTGGAAGCCCGTCCGTCATTTTGGCCCTGTTGAAGTTTTTATACTCGCTTAGGAAGTGAGTGTCTACATCGGCGCAGACTCTGCATACGTCTGTATTATAGTTTGTGGCCTGTAGTGATACCTATTATGGGTCTTATGTGTGATTTGTTCAGTACGAGCAGGTTTTGCTTCCTAAATTGTATCTCAGTGCGGCTTCTCCTAGGTGAGCTGTTACCCAAACAGGCTTGTTCATGGTGTCGTACCAAGCGCTAAATAACCTCTCAAGTTACCCAGCACATCTTAGGACGCCCTTTCCAGTTGTGCAGGGAAACTACTACCAGGTGCTGGCGTTCTGTCTTGATCTCCTTTTAAGAAAATTGTTTACTGTACCTTCTGTGTCTATGCAATCTAGAGTTCATCACATGCCTCCTCCTATGCGGCATCATTGCACACTAGTTACCAGCTTTGAGCCTTTGATCTAAGTGCTCCTCTTCGGTTAAAACCGTCATTTCCAACTCAAAGAAAATCAATCGAACATCTTAGCGCCCGTCTTCACATCATTTGCCTTTGTCCTAAAATGAGTTACAATATATGAGTAGGAATAGCTCGCCTTATTGTGCTCCACTAACCTTGAGTTGAAGCACGTTCACACTGTCATTCCCATAACCTATTCATGAGAGGGTGATATGAACCGTTTAATACATAACCTGCAATCTTCTTTAGCGATATATGCTTCACTAATTCACCTTTCTTTATTTGGAAAATGTAAAGGGTATGGCTGAGTCGGCTGTTCTTGCTTATATCACGACCTAAAAAGTTAAGTGTTTCTTGCTGAGATTCGCGATTTTCTTCGGTAGAATTAGGTTTTTCTTACGGCTGGTTAAGTCTTCCTTACGGCTAGGAATTGAGGTCGCCTTCCTTAGTCTTCTTTATGGCCAAAATTCAAGATTACGCCCCCCGTGGGTGAGACTCGAATTGAGGTCGTCTTTGGTGTAAGCTGGCTCTCTCTTACGGCTGGGATTCGAGACCGTCCTCTGTGGGGTAAGGTCTCCCTAAAAGTAGAAATTCGTGGTCGCTTTCTGTGTAGGTTAGGTCTCCCTTATGGCTGTACTCTACGGTCGTCTTCGATAAAGGTAAGCTGTACTTTACGGCCGAGTAGATCACCCCTGCGGGTGAGATTATGGTCGCCTTCGGTGAAGGTTGCCTTCTCCTCGCGGCTTTGATTCGAGGTCGTCTTTGATTAAAGTTGGGTCTTCCTTACGGTTGCAATTCGATATCGTCTTCAGTGGAAGTTAGGTCTCCCTAATGACGAAATTTGCGGTCATTTTCTGTGGGGGCTTTATAAATATCCAATACGGCTGGGGTTCAAAATCGTATTCCGTAGGAAATACCAGTAGAGCTCACATTGCATTTAGCAGACGAACGTTTTTGAGCAGCTGGTGCCGAACTATTTCGTCACTAAAAACTGGGGCCGAATTACCGCAATCGATAACGAGTGAGTGAGTGAGTGGAACTTGTGATCGAATGCCCGATTAACTTCATTGGGAGCAGTAATGCCAAATCCTCACATTTCGGTGACGAGTTACTCGTTAACGAGTGTGGTAATTCGGCCCTCGATCTTTTACTCTTAAATCTGAGTTCAATTTTCGGCCATAATTCTTGGCTATGTCAATCGGTTGTCTTTGAATGATAGTGGTATATTGGAGTGCTTTTAACCGAAGCATTCTCTATCGCGGCTCACATTGTTATGTTAAAGTTCATTTATCTTTTCCATCATTTAGGACAATTTTCGGCCTCCTTTTCTGTTGCTCCACAATGTTTGACCAAAAAATTGTCACGACGCCACTACCTGTCCATTACAGAGTCATCCATCCGAGTGAATCACATGCATTGCGTGAATGAAAAAAAAAAAACTCCCATTCCACGGAACACAAAACTCAAGTCAATAAGTCGTTCAACTAATTGATTGATTCAATTAAACGCTTTCTACCCCCGACAATTTTGACGTTGCGTCGCCTTCAAAGATGTTTCCAATCAAATTCCCACCAGTGAGCTCGGCCAGAGCCTCGCTTCGGAATCGTTTATCGCATGATTGTGTCACTTTGAGATTTATAATTCATCTTCTGCCTCATGGAAGAGGGGATGGATCGTAGACAGCCATTACAAATTGCAACCGAGGAGATGCAAATTAACGTTTTGCATTCGATAACCTTTATCTGGGAGCGATGATGGATTGAACATGATTTTTTGATCTATCAACCCTTGGCGGGCGTTAATAAACGCCACGTGGAGAGTGGGAAGAAATATGTAGTTGAAGTCGAGCTTAATGTTGGCGGTGAACAACGAGGCGGCCGCTTTTGGGTAGGAAGAGAGGGCTGGAGGAGAAAGTTGATTGGCAATTATTGGCCGTGACAGTGTTTGCGAGTATGATGATGAAGAAGATAACGATGCTAAATGACAGGAGTGGAGATAGGGTTGCGTAAAAATTCAGTGGAGCGCCCTAAAGTCTAGGGAATCATTTGAGTAGATTGATAGTTGAATAGGGGTATAGCTTTTTCGGAGTTGGTCGATCAAGATCCTTTCTATGGTCTCAACTGGCCAACTACCTTCATTTATAAATGGGAGTCTAGCTGACTTTATCGTAAAAAAACAGCGTCAGTGTGTCAAACTTAAGTACGACTATGGATTCCTGCTTCATTTCTGTGGCCAACGAGTTGTGTCTTCTTTGTCCATTGATCTGTTGTATTCAAGCACAGACACGCCACGAAGAAAGAGAGTGGCCTGCAAATAAACTCCCGCCTAAGGGGTCCTAGGTGTACCTTGTTTAAGGCGCCGATATGCCCATAGTGCTCTTGAGGTGTGTCATGATAGAAGCGCGTTGCACCTTTAATCAAATGTCTTAAGAAGGTCTGTGTCTATGCTGGGTTTTATTAGTTCCACATCTCTTCTTACTAGTTCGTCGGCTCTTTCGGTAAGAGGAATATCTGTCTCGGCCCTCAATAAAGTGTAACATTGTGCCTAGAGCTGGGGACGTTAATCTCAGGTCCGATCCTCTCCAAGCTAGTTCTTCGGCTCTGTCGTTATCTCTGTGTCTTGCATTTAGCTCGTTGCGGCTTCTCATTCCTAAGCATGGCTTAGAGAGGGGCTGGCTGGCTTTATGGCCGCATGTAACCTCTTACCAGCTATGAATGTAGTTTGTAGATAGCCTCTTAAGTGTCAGGAAACTGACGAAAAACTCGGGCTTTTCATGTAGCAAGTACGTCCCTGTGAAACGTGCTGCTATGAGCTACTCTTTGCCCCTCTAAGGCCGATGGTAATGACTCCCCAAGCAAAGAATAATGACATTTACCCATTTCCGCGACTACAACTGCTCGTCGCCTGTTCTCCATATCGATTGACAACAATCTATTTTCAATTAGCAGTGCGTGGCGTGATTACACACATGTCGGGCGATGCAGTACTACGGAGGCACTTGGTGGACATCTGGTTAATTCGGCGCGTATAGGGTTGACTCGGTCATACAGCGCGGAAGGGTGACATTTTTTTTTTTCTTCATGATACAAATTATGTGCTTCGCGGGTCAATTGAGCACAAAGCAAGTGCTAGTTCACATGATATGCGTGTGTGCATGCATACATATTCATACCAGCGGCGGCGCAAGGATTTGACATAGTCTTGCGGCATAGCCGCCTGGCCAAAGGGGTGTTCTTGGAACATTTTTCAACTGAAAGGCAATAAATTTTTGCACGACTTCTGGGTTTTTTTTTTGTATTCTTTTCGGGGGTGCGTTTGTGGTTTGAGACTGATGTCACGCTATACTGTGTGCATTCACGCAAGCAATGCCAGGCGGTGTGCGGCTTGGACTGACATCGTCTTTTGAAGTCCAGTTGACTGCTGTTTCTTTTGCTGTTTTTTCGTTGCCATATTAATTGGTTGGAAATTTATTTTCTTTTTTGTTGTGTCAAAATGATCCGTCATCTGTTTGTGGTATTTGGAAGAAACAATTAAATTCGAGGCTAAAGGTGCTTGAAATGGAAACACTTTTTGATGAGTAAATGACACGGCTAATTGGCGATGTGTGTGCGGTTCTCTCCTGAGGTGACTGTCAGATAGTTTGTATTTTAGGACCACAGTGAGTCAATTCTGTGTCTCAATTCTGTTGATGAAAGTTAGTACATAGGAAGATGACCTCAGGCAGATGAGATTGAAAACTTTTGGACGAAAATGTCGTGGCAATGACTTGCAAATTAATGCAGCACAATGACCCGAAGTTCACCGCAGCATGTAGACATACTTAAGAGAATGCTTGACTTGTGTCTCTTGTAGTCCGATTTCTTGTGAAATATTAAGTGGATATGACAATTTTTAAATTTTGTTTTTAATTAGGACGACAGCGAATGTGTGTTGTTTTATGTTTTAGTTGAAAGACACGGTTTTCAAACATGGTCCCTAATTAGTATGCCAAAATTGCATGTTCCTGTTGAAAGGCGTCGCAACATCCCTCAACAGCCCTTTGACTTCAACGTGTTTTGAAACCCAAGGACAGTAAGAGTATGCTTGAGAGATTGCTCCACTTGCAAGGTATACTTTCCTAAAGCGCATCACAACGGATCTTTACTGACCTGAGTGTGGCACAGAGGAAAGGAAAACCAAACATGTAATTGGAATAATCTCAGGAGTTTCTTTGGCTCAATTTTTCGTGGCTCATCTATTCCTAAAGAGAAGGAAGGGGCAGTGGAAGACGTTCAGATATATTTTTATTCTCCACAGCTTCATTGTAAGTTCTATATGGTTATGGTTGCTTAGCGCGTAGTGCTTATTCAGGCCGATTCAGATTTATTCAATTGATAGACGTTTTCGCAGGAATAAACGTTTATTGGGTCGCTAGACGGGTTCTCTGCATAAAAGGGCCAGAGCTGCTCACGAGCAGAAGAGGAGAGACGAATGCCGGGTTCTCAGCAGGAAAAACAAAGAGCATGAAAAATGCGCGATCGAGGAAATAGAGAGATGCTACTGCATGAGTGAGGTTCGAAAGTTTAATCAAAGGGTAAAAACAACCTGTCAAAGCTACATAGCCCGAAACGAAACCTGCAAGGATGTACAAGGAAACGTCGTAGTAGAATCTCGGTTGATGCTGAGGATCTTTTTTACGGCGACGACGAATCAAATCCCGCTGTCAGGCAGAATAAACTATTCAACAATTCCGTCCACCCCACCTGGACGAAGTGAAGATAGCCATATCTAAGCTGAAGTCCAACAAAGCTGCTGGTGCTGACAGGAGCATTCACCAACTCATCTGTAAAATATGGTCGAAGGAAAGTATGCCCGATTAATGAAACCTCAGCATCGTTTGCACGATCCTCAAGAAAAGATACCTTCTGAACTGAGCCAACTACAGAGCCATCAGTCCTCTTAACATCGCTTATAATATCTTATCTGCCGTGTTGTGAGCGCCTGAAGCCGTTCGTCAACAACCTGATTGGTCCATATCAGTGTGACTTCAGGCCAGGAAAGTCCACCATCGGCCAAATATTCACACTGCGTCAGATCTTGGAAAAACTCCAGGAATTTCAAATCGATACCCATCACGTTTTCATCGATTTTAAGGCCGCCTATGACAGCTTCTATAGAGACGAGTTATACAGAGCCATGTCGGGTTTTGGCATCTCAAAGACTCTTGCCAATCGCTGTTTTCTTTGGGCTAAGAAGGCAGTTAAGAAGCAAAGCCCTCTCTCGTACAACTAAAGTGACCCTTTATATGACCTTTATCGTCGGAGCAGAGGCATGGACTTTGTCAAAACCAGATGGAGTTGCTCTTGGCTGTTTCGAGAGGAACATTCTTCGGGTGATTTTCGGTCCCATATGCAAATACGGTGTATGGAGAAGGAGATGCAACAACGAACTGTACGGACTTTACAGCGATATCGATTTAGCCAAAAGGGTGATGTATAATACTGTGCGATAAATGTTTTCTTCTTTGTGTTGGCAAGGATTATCCGTACGGCACCATTTCTCTAACGTCGAGGACACAGTAGTCAGCTAGTTTCTCCTCAACTCTGCTGTCTAAAATCACTATTACGGCAGCACACCTTCGAAGGACCAAGACGTACTTGGCGACTAAAACAAAAAAAAATTATCTTTCACTGCCTCACTTTCATTGGATGTGTTTTTAAAGAAGCTGAAGCTCTTCCGAGAATGATAGAATTGAGCCAATGCAGATCGAATAGTTGCATTGTAATCGGAAAAAGTTCAAGGAATGCAATTCTTTTAAAGACAACGATATGCTAGGAGAGCCAGAAGTAACCTGGAAACATGACATTCAATAGAGAAATTCAGAAACAAATGATTGTTGCTTGTCTGTCACAAAATTTAAAGGCTAGGGTACCAGAAAATTGTGGAACATAAGCATTTGATGAAGTCAGACACTTAAATTGGGAATTTCAGCAAGCTATGTATGTACAGCCGGGCCTGCTTTTCACTAATTCATCACCTTTTCCGTTTCTAAAGACAGCCGATACCCAGCAAAGGGTCACCTGGTTGACTGCTAATAGCCCGTCCAGGATTGCTTAATATTCATAGGGCGATAAGGTGTTTTAGGTCAAAGTGTTCTCCGGTTTCATTTCGAATAGGTAGGCGGCGGGCCTTTCGAAGTTAGATAGTAGTTATATAGTAATTCAATAGTAATTTTCACGTCTTTTTATTTGATTTCTGCTTTGGAAACATAGACGGTTACGGGTATAATCTCCACTGATGTGCAGTCCTTCTGCCTTTTTTCTGCGTATTGAAGATTCATGGATGTCATCCATTTGCGAAACATAGCTTCGTTATAGTCGGGCTCAAACTTCTCCAGGAATTTACCCTAGCTGTGCATGGCAACGTTTTTTTTCATCACAGCGTACACAGAGCACTACGTTCTCTTAGTGTACATATACTCTCTGTCTCGCTTTACTCAACTGTTATTTGTTGTCCGACTAAGGAATCGTCTAACGATTTTCAATCTTATTGACTATTTTAAACAAGGTTGGTTGGTTGGTATAGTGGGTGTCCTAAAGGCTTACTTAGACCTCAAGCGGGTCCATTGTACCCATAAAAAGTATACCCAAACCAAAGGATAGGGTTGGATAATACGGAAACCACCCAGGAAGGGATAGAAATCTCAGGAGTTCTCTAAAATCAGTTATATGAAGGTCCTCCAGCCCATGGAAGAAGCGACTACCAAGAGTACGCAGGCCACCAGAAGGCCAGTGCAGGACATTCGCATAGCAGGTGCTGGATGGTTTCTATTTCCTCTCCGTCCGTGCAGCTTCTGCATTAGTCATTGTAGGGTTATCTAAAACGCTCCGCATGAATTCCTATTCCACAGTGTCCTGTGAGGACACCGGAGACGATTCGTATTTCCGTTCGACTTAGTTGTACGAGATTTTGGAGTTCTTCTTATCGAAGGCTGACCATAGTGCACATGTATCCATGTGACACCATCGCGTATTAGCCCTGATCATGGTTTTCTCATCTATATCCCCGTAAAAAGTGTTCATGAGTGTCTTTGCGATCGGAAGGGTATATGCAGGTTATAGTTGTACACCCCTCCTGGCAAGTTCGTCCGCCCTTTCATTATCTGATATATCTTTCTGGTTCGGTACCCAGCATAGGTTGACCTTGTTGGTCATTGATAAATCGTTGACTGCAGAGACTTAATAGCCGCCTGGCTGTCAGATTGTCATTTTTGATTAGCTTCGCGGATTGTAAAATGGCAGCTGAAAAACGCTGCATCCGTTTTTGCCACCCTACTACTACAGCTGATGTCCACTGGAAGAAGGTTCAGCATTGTTTCAAGTGCCGCTGTGGGTGTTGATCTTATCGGTCCTGTTATTCCTTTGCAGCCTGCACTTTGAATCTTGGTTACCCTTGTAAGATGGCATTTCTTCTCAAGTGCCTTCCATCAAACAGTCGATGTTAGGATAGGTCCTACCACAACAGTGTACAGCCAGTGTACTACTTTCGGCTTAAAGCCCCATGTGTTACCAAACATCTTTTTACATGGGTAAAAGGCAATGTAAGTCTTTTTAATGCGGTTCTTGATGTTGGCTTTTCAGCTGAGTTTTGAGTCGAAGATTACGCTGAGGTATTTTGCCGTCGTTCCCATCCTTCCAAGTGTCAGATCGATTCCGTCCGTACATGGATTCTTGAAGTGTGAAATCGATCTTCTAGTGAAGAACACAATCTCGGTTTTGGATGGATTAACTCCCAGACTTTGCCTTTTTGCCCATCCGCTCTCCAATGACAGTGCGTAATTGAGTCTTTCGCTTAGTGTAGGGCCAATTTTCCTGAGACCAGAATAACGACGTCATCAGCATAGGCGGTCACGTTCAAGCAGTTGTTTTCCAGTGTCTTGAAAATTTCGTCGGTTACTAGGAGCCAGATCAGAGGGGATAGATCTCCTCCCTGAGATTTTAAACAAACAATAACTTTTATTTAAATTGCAGTTTTTAAATTCTACTCTAGATAAGCAATATCAATTTCGTTGCAAAGTAGATTGACAGTGCGTACATAAGCACCTTGTAATTAGCTCATTACTACAAAATTTGGTTCTATACCTTTCAGACGATAATAAATTTCTCACTCGAAGTGACCTTTGTGCCGAATGTATATGTATTTATAAAACCAAAACAAACTCTGTAGAAATTATATGATAATTAATCAAATTGCGAATAAACATGACAGAAGTTGCTTTACGCCTGAATCTTAAGATTTTCAAGTCAATAAATGTACGTATAATTTGCAAATAGTATATCTCGTGAAGTTTTTTTTTAAATTCTTTCCAATCTAAACCCGAGAATATTGTAATCGAACACTGAACGGTAGATAACTTTCAGTGCAAACAGATCTCGGAAGTCTTTGCAATTACATATATTTAAGAAAGCTTAACATTGAGTTAGACTTGGCAATGACCCCGGGGTCTTTAACTTCATCGAAACACTGTAGTCTAAAATCATTTAAAAAATAATCATAAATCTGCGAAGACACTTATTTTTTTTTTGGTGGCCTCGAAGTCCTTGAACTTCGTTGCGTTCCACCGTACCATAGCATAAATATGTTAGACGGGTATGGCAAGGTAAGTAAGGAATATGCGTAATCATGAAGTTGACATTAGTGTTCGTGCGATCTATCGAATCTTTTCGGTTTTTTTGAGATGATGCGACAGGTCCGGTATCAACACAGACTTCAGAGTTTTCTGTCGCATGGGAAGGTAATTCAACTCAAAACGCTAAGATCTAAAATGTAACCACTGAGCCGCGTCAACTTCTCCGTAAATTGGTGGATTGTCTTTTGTCAGCGGTGAGGCAGTTATCTTTGAGGCTCATAGCTTATCTACTTTCCGGACCCGCATCGACAACGATCTGTGCTTTTTCGATTTCTCGTCATTTAAGGTAATTCTACCTTTGTAAGTCAAGCATGACGGTGCATGCTCAGATCCTAAGTAGGTACATGGGCAATGTAGCAATCACTGATTATACGGTGCCCTGCTTAGATTTCAAAAGACCATTCTCTTGCTCATTCCCAAGCAGAGAAAAATGGACAAGGGGAACAATACTAAGCCCGCGAATCAAAGCCATCTATACTCATGGGTCCAAAATGGACATTGGCGTGGGTGCAGGTATATTTTCCGACAAAGTTAGACTCCCGGACCATAGCAGTGTTTTCCAGGCGGAGGTCCCAGCGATAAAGATAATAACACATGATGATATCACCTTTTTCATCGACAGCCAGGCAGCACTAAAAGCGATTTCTGGTATTGAAATGAAATCGAGGCTTGTGAAGTTGCTTAGAGCTTAGTTCTCTTGCCTGGGTCCTTGGACATGAGGGCATACCAGGAAATAAGAAGGCTAATGAATTGGCAAGGAAAGGGTCTACGCTAGACCTAGAACAGGGTGATGACTCGGTTCATTATTCTAGCGGAAACGAATGAAAGATGGAGTTCCTGTAAAATAACTAGAAAACTATGGTCAAGGTAAAGCAGTGCAAGAACTAATACTCTCATGCAGAAAGACAGGAAAACCCTCTCCATCCTTGTAGGAGTTATTACAGGGCATAATACTCTGCGTTATCACATGAAGAAGATAAGGCTAAATGGGGACGACCTTTGCAGGGGTTTTGGGGGACACAACCCACTCCCTCTGCCACTGCCCAGGTCTTTGTCACCTCAGACATAAATCCCTTGGAAGACACTTTTTCCGTATTGCTCCACGAGGAAGGCGTACCTGCCCCTCAAAAATGGAACTCACAATGAGTCTCTACTGACCTGAGTGTGGCGCAGAGGGCTTCTGTCCCCTCGCCAACCCATTTACCTAATCTAACCTAAACTCTGAAGTCACTCGCTGAAACATTGACAGTAGCCACTTGGCTTTCTTACGTAGCCGCTTGTGAACTTCTTACAAGTAATGTCTCCTCGGTTGATATGCGCCGAAGTTATGGCAAATAAAATGTCAGACTCTAGCTAAAGGTTAGATTACATCGTCCAGGCAGTTGTCCATTGTTGTATTTCTCCCTTAGTTCAAAACATCAGCGAGGTCACGTCCGAGAATCAGCTCAGAGCATTGGAGCATCCCTTGTCGTATGTTATTACATGTCCGGGATATGTAGTCTCCATTGCATATGATAAGGCGGATAACACTGGACAACTCGGAGTCCAGTGTACAAACAACACCCTCCGTGTTTTGGAACGAGGACTCCAAAATGCCACCCTCCCAGGTACATAGTTATCTTTTATTCGCCACATCGTTTTCACCATGTCGAAATGGAAAACCAGCAAAATAATATTATA
Organism: Matsumyia berberina; assembly: GCA_917880715.2. Lineage (NCBI taxonomy): Eukaryota > Metazoa > Arthropoda > Insecta > Diptera > Syrphidae > Matsumyia > Matsumyia berberina. The sequence continues at coordinate 75,280,400 of OU862870.1, read as the reverse complement.
GTTCGGTCGGAGCCCACAGGTAATCTCCAACAACCCATTCAATTGCTGTTGGTGGCTATTTCCAAATCGATTGTTTCACACCACAGGGGCAGAAGAGCATCGCACAAGCGGATGGAAGCGGTGTGAGTTTTCAAAAATTCACATAGCGCAAAACCCCTGGACAAATATGCGTGTGTTAATAAAGTTATGTCCGTAACCGAAATGTCAACCCCCCACCAGCTGACGTAACAATTATCACCGAAATATAAATTAATTTACGTTTAGTAGTGGGGCGGGCGGGAGACACACATTTGAAATGAATTTACGTGTGGATTTCCGCAGTCGAGCGCACGTTCAATTGATGCCTTATCGAGGTGATGGTGGTCGTGTTTCATGGATTATTGACGCATTTTAGTGCCTTCGGGGTGCGATGCTGGACCACTGTCGACTGTAATTGCATTTAATTTCAATAACTCAAATTGAATTACATCGATGGGGTGGTGGTGTTGGGAGGGGTTTCGCCCTAAATTCGAGAGGTTCATGTCCATCGATCAAACGTGTGAATGTGAGAGAGCTAGGGGGCCGACTAGTCTGGGACAATGTGTTCGTGCGCTGGCAAATAAAAAATTGTTTCACGGATTTGAGGCACTTGTGCGGGTTTGAGGTGAACTTAGTTGGAATTTTCTATGCCTTCTCACATCGACAAGAACGCATGTAAACTGCGAGACAGATGACGTGACTATTAACTCAGTCATGCTAAATTTACAGGACTAAGAGACAAGCTGGGAGGTTTTGAAATCCCTTGACATTCTATTGACCCATAAGTCGTAATTTGACCAACCGTTTTCCGAGACATTGATATATGAATATAGTTCTTCGCCCTTACTTGGGCTGTCGCTTTACATTTCATCGTCTCTAGATCAATTTACACTTGGTTCTGCTTTCGTACTAAGGCTATGGTCACGTCTGGTGCTTGTGAGAGTGCATCTAAGCTTGTTGAAGCGTGTACGCTTGTAAATCCGCTTCCTACAAACGTACCCGTAACAAGCGTGAAACATTTACAAGCTTATACGCGTTAACAAGCTTAGATACACTTTTACAAGCTAGAGACTAATCCATAGCCTTAAGTTTCCAATAGTACTCGGCCTTTCGATATCGGTAAGATGGCCGTAGTGGCATGTCGGAGTTGCGATTCTAATAAATCTTTGTCGTGACAAACAGGATGGTCGACATATCTTTTAAATTTTCAAACCTAAGACAACCCACCTTCGAAGGCAAAATCAATCTTTCTTAGTCTTACTTTTGTTCAGCTAATCCATTTGGTCCGCAGAAGTTGTGCTTACCTGGTGACCTACTAGAAAACACAATCAGCCTTTGTACTATTTTGTACCATTTGGACTACACCACCGACCTAACTAGAATGCAATTTTGCAGACTGTGTCTGTCTGAGAGCCCCCTCGTGCAGCTGACCTCGCGGTGGGGGGCGGGCAATATGTCTGGGAAGTGCGGGTAGAGTAGCTGAATAGCTGATCTACCTGTACTCCCCAGATATGGCTAACGAAGCGCAAACCCCCGATGATGACGAAACGAACGAAACTAGCCTCGAATATTGCTAAGCCTGCTAAGTCAGGGCGCCCTTCGGAGCCAGACCTAGGGGGTGGCAGCATGCGAGCGTCTGGTGGTCGGTTTGTCCCGCTCGGCAGCCGGCCGGGTTCAACCCGAAACGGATACGAGCTTCCCGGCAATGGTCTCGCAAACCATTACGGGGGTCAAAGGGGAGATGCGCTATGCTCCGACGGGGGCATAAGTGGACTTTCGGCTTTTCGACAACGGCATCGACTTAGGATAGGCACATGGAACATTTCTTCACTCACAGGAAAAGACCTTGAGCTTATTGGGGAGACTACTAAATATCGACTAGATATAGTTGGTATCTCCTCAACAAAGCAAAGAGGTTCTAGAACTGTGGACCTTTTGGATGGGTGGAAACTCTTCATGTCAGGAGTAGCACCTTCAATGTCTGCTCAGGCGGGAGTGGGGATACTCACGAGTCCCAGGCTGGCAGGCAGAGTACTGGAGTGGATACCATTGGGATGGAGAGTTGAGATCTTAAAGCTTAAGCTTGAAAGGTCAACTCTGGCTCTGGTGCAGGTATATGCGCCGAATCTGGAGTCGGAGTATGCAGCTTTCTTGGAGGAAGTAGATGCCGCCTTAGAACAGGTGGCAGATATGGATTCCTATGTCCTGATGGGAGATTTCAATGCTCACGTGGGTGTGGACGTAATGACATGGGGAAGTGTGATTGGGAGGAACGGTGACCCGGATCAGAACGCGAACGGAGAGAAGTTGTTGGACTTTTGCTGTGCGAATGGCATGTACATTATGAAGACCTAGTTTCCGCACAAAAACATCCATAAATACACATAGTACCGTCGGAGTCTTCAGCAGAAATCGCTGATAGACTTCTTTGTGGTACCAAGTGTTGTGCAAATTGTATCTCAACGATAAAGTACCTGTCCTACCAAAGCGTAAACAAAGGCTGGTGACACGTATACGGTGGGAGAGTTTACAGACCGATGAGATACGGGAGGAGTTTGCACGACAGGTATCCGAAAGGTTTGAACAAATTCCAACTTTTCCGACAAATGTAGAGGAAGAATGGCGGTTGTTTTCAACAGCAGTCATTGCCTCTGCAGGAGATGTTTGCGGAGTGAAGCGGCTCGGTGTGGCGGCTGGTGGTGAGAAAAGAACTGCGTGGTTTAAAACACCCGGAGTTCAAGAAGCCATCAGAGAGAAGAAGAAAGCCTTCAAGGTGTGGATACACTTGGGGGATTCAACTTCTCGAAACCGGTACGTGGAGGCGCGAAGTACTTGCAAGCTGGCTGTTAAAGCATCTAAGGAGCAGTCTTGGAAGGAGTTCGGTGAGAAATTGGACTGTGATCACAGATCTGCAAACAAGGTGTTCTGGCAGACCATCCGCCGTCTCAGAGGAAGGAAGTTTAATATCATCGAAGGAGTCAAATCCAAAGATGGTGTACTTCTTTCCGATGAGAAGGACATCTTGCGCAGATGGGGCGAGCACTTTTCGGAGCTGCTCAATCCCGAACAGGGCACTGAGGATGGCAGAACCATGGTTCTGAGTAGGGCGGAGAATAGTCCCACCGTAGAGGAGGTGACTTTGGCGATTAAAGCGCTAAAAGTCGGCAAATCTGCTGGTGTGGATGAAATCCGGCCAGAAATGCTCAAGGCTTTGGGTAAAGAGGGAGTGGAATGGCTATCTCGTGTCATTAAAGTGGCCTGGGAATGCGGCAAAACACCAGCGATTGGCAATCTGGGGTGATTGTTCCTCTTTTTAAGAAAGGGGATAAGAGGGATTGCTCCAATTATAGGGGTATATCTCTTTTAAGTCTCCCCGGAAAAGTCTTTGCAAAGGTGTTGGAAACGCGTTCCAGAGCTGTGGTCGAGTCCCGGTTGGGCGATGAGCAGTGCGGCTTTCGTCCAGGTAGAAGCACAACCGACCAGCTGTTCACTCTCAGAATGGTACTTGAGAAGGCCTGGGAGTATGCCAAACCTATCTACAGTTGTTTTGTGGATTTGGAGAAAGCATATGATCGGGTCCCTCGAGGTAAGCTCTGGAGTGTATTGCAGAAGTACGGGATTGACGGTTCTCTTCTGAGGGCCATTGAATTTCTATACACAAACTGTAAGAGCTGTGTTCGGATGAACGGCGTAAGGTCGACACCTTTCACTGTGGGCGTTGGACTTCGCCAGGGGGGCGTTCTGTCACCTCTCCTTTTCATAGTGTATATGGATTGGATGTTACAGCAGAGCCTTGGTGAGGAACGGTTCGAACTGGGAGACTTAAGGATAAGGGTGACGTGAAATAGCGCCCTACGAAATAAGGCCACATGTGGTTTTATTTCCATATTTAACTGGAAATAAGGCCACATGACTATTGCGAAATAAAGCCAAACGGGCCTTATTTCGTTTTTAGACGTTATTGAAGATTTCAAACCAATTAAAAAAATAATAAGGCGAAAAGTTTTTCCAAGTAATAAGACGAAATTGCACAATATGGGACATACATACATACATACCATATGTAAGTCCAAAACATATAAAGGGTGGTTAAATTTTAAGGGCCGATGTTGAATGTGAACCACACCTAAACGTCAAGTTTTTTTCTGCATTTCATTTGTCATTTCTCAATTTCAGACTAACTCAATTTGAACCATGGAAGGATACACAATCGAGCAACGCGTTAAAGTTATTCAGGCTTATTATGAAAATGGGCGTTCAAATCAAAATGCATATCGTGCACTTCGTGATTTTTTCGGTCAATTTAATCGTCCAAATGTGCGTACAATCGGAAAAATCGTGCAAAAATTTGAGCAAACCGGGTCTGTAGGAGATGTGAAAACACCAGTGCATGCTCGTACAGCTCGTACTGCAGAAAATATTGCTGCTGTTCGCGATAGTGTGGCTGAAGAGCCGTCCACCTCAACTCGTCGTCGTGCCCAACATATATGCAAAGTTTCTTTATATCCATGTGAAATATACGAAAGAAACCTTGCATATACCCAACTTCGCACCCACCCCAAATCCTACAGTGATCCCAGGCAGGGGGGTTGCAGGAGGGCAGCATGCCCCCCCATACAGATTCCACTGTTTATTATTCAAATCCTGTTCCAAAACTGAAGTTTGGGGTAAATCCCTTCTACTCGTACGAAAAATAAATGTGGCCTTATTTCCATACTTAAATGTGGTCTTATTCCCATTGAAACAGGTGGAGAAGTTTAAGTATCTCGGGGTCCTATTCACGAGTAATGGTAGAAGCAATACTGAGTTATCCTGTAGGATTGGTCAGGCTGGAGCAATTTTGAGACAGCTTGGTCAATCTGTTATCAGGAGGGCCGAACTTGACATCGAAGCTAAGTTGTCGGTCTTTAATTCAGTGTTTGTTCCGACGCTCATCTATGGTCATGAGGTTTGGGTAATGACCAAAAGAATAAGATCGCGGATACAAGCTGCCGAAATGCGATTTCTTCGTTGAATTGCTGGGGTGACTCGTCGAGATCGGGTTAGGAACACCAGAGTACGCGAGGCACTCAATGTCGAGCAGCTACTTCTTCGAACGGAGAGGTCCATACTTCGATGGTTTGGGCACGTCAAACGCATGTCCCCAACTCGGTTTCCAACACGTGCCATGGAATTCGTGCCATCGGGTAGACGTCCCCTGGGTAGGCCTAGGATGAGATGGCTGGACCAAGTCCGAAATCTCACCTCTACCCGTTTGGGGATAGCCCCTGATGACTTAGAGTCGATGGCGGAAGATCGGCAAATGTGGAGAGTCCACTTAAGCTCCCTAAACCCGCGACCCTCATAGGGCTATTGGAAGATGATGACGATGATGATGATGTGTCTGTCTGTTTAAAAAAAAAACATTGGTGTCCATCCGTTTTACATGACCCAGTCATCTCAGTTGTTGGACCTTCACTCCTCTGACTACGTCTATGTCGCTTTACAGATCGTACAGTTCGTCGTTATGTATCCTCCTCCATTCACTGTCGACGCAGATGGAACTGAAAATCACCCGAAAAATTTTTCTTTCGAAACAGCCAAGAGCAACTTTATCCGCTTTTGACAAAGTCCATGCCTCTGCTCCCTAGAACAGGACTGGGATGTTTAAGGTCATATAAAGGGTCACTTTAGTTGTGTGAGAGAGAGCTTTGCTACTCATTTGCCTTCTTAGCCCAAAGAAACAGCGATTGGCAAGAATTATTCTTCGTTTGATCTCAGCGCTGGTGTCGTTGTCTGAATTGTTAGCGGAGCCAAGGTAGACAAAGTCCTTAACTTTCTCAAAGTTATAACTGTCTGTAGTGAAGGTCTGTTCGAGACATCTCGGTGAGGTCTTTACCGACCTTGAAGGAGCAGCGTGCATTCTCCATCCTCATTCTGCACAAACGGCGAATTGAGAAGCTCTTTTATGACAAATTATACTTCCAGAGGCTTGTCATTCCCCGACGAGATGTGGTGCCCCGAAAAATGTTTGGTGGACATAACTGGGGCTTGAACCCACGCCCCTCAGCAGTCCAACGCACTAACCACAGAGCCACGACGACCACCGGCACCTCTTTATGGGCAATTAAATAATTAAATCCATCGTTCGGAGTTGGCAAGAAATACTTCAATGCCTTGTTCCCCTGAAGCTCCCCTCTCTTCTGCGATTTCCAAGTTAACCTCTTCTCGCCTTTGATTTTAATATTCTCGAACAGCTGCTGTTTAGGATTCCTTTTTCCGCCTTTTGACTTGATACCATCTTAGGATCCCGAAAAAAAAAACTACGTCAACCTGTCAAAATACATCTCCCACTTCAAAGTGCAAAGTTAAACCCCAAAACGGTCCACAAATTACCATCGTCCCTTCTCCTAATTTTTACTTTCTCTTCTCTGGCAAGTGTAAGTAGGAAACCCAAACTTTAAGAAAGGACTAATCCTGACAAATTAGAAAACAATACAAAGTAAATGCCACAGCCAGTGTCTGGGAACTCACCCTCGATAATCCCATTAATTAAATCACCTTTTCAAATCGAAAGGACACCCTCCTCCTACGGATGCCAACGTTTAGAATTTCCAGTCTTCCCACGCGGAGTAATTTCATCAAATTACAGAAACAATTGTCTGCCGAGGGCGGGGTGTCCTCGTTTTTCTTGGCTCCCACGCCAATCGACACAAGGGTGAGGAAAATGGTTGTCCTGTTGGCGCTACCTGATGGTTTCCTTTTATTTACAGTACCAATCGTCGCCTGGTTGTATCCTTTTTTTGTTAAATACAAATCCAATTAGAAATAAAATTTGTTTAGAGTGGAAGATGGAGCACGTACCTCCACCATGGATGAATTCCGTGAGCTTATTAAGTCTCCATTAACATGGCAGGGGGTCCTGGTTTGCTGAAGTTTACGGTGTGTCCTGGGGGGTGTATACATAATGTCGAACGATAACAAGCAAAGGATGGTGTAATGCAAACTATTTTCACCGACTTGACCATATGTTTCCCGGTGGTTGGTCTTCGTTTTGTTCCTGGATTTTTTCCAGAGACCGCTAGAGCAGTGTCCCCAACCATCATGAATACTGCTGACCAAAGCTTTTTTTCTATTGGGAGATGTGCATATGTATATAGTGTGCCCCAGGTACACCGTCCTAAACCGCGTCGTGTCCATATCCCTTCGGTGTAATTTCAAATAATTGAGGTCCTTCAGTGTTTTCATTCCCTTTGTTGGATCCATGACCTACGAGTGTGTGGAATGGGAAAAGAAAACATTCCCTTCTGTGTGTGCAGTCACGGTGGGCTTGGGGCTTTCTCGGTTAGAGGAAATGTCAATTCAAAGAAAAATTGTTGAGAAAATGTGGAAGCCACAATTCTGGGAACTCCGCATCGGTGTTCATGATTACTGACAACCTGACGCCGTCATTTTTTGTCGAATAAAAGTCGGATCAGGATCATAAGAGAAATTTATAAGAGAAGAGGAAGAGGACTTCACCGGAAGACGCGACAAGCGTCTATCCAAGTGGATACCAAAAAAAAAAAAAGTAAATTGAGACATTCTTTCATCGCCAAAAGAAGATTTGCGGACGGATGGTCTTGACTTTCCCACTGACTTAGACGGAGCGAATTGCTTTCCCAATTTATAGGCGAGTTTTTATGGACGCACACGCATCAACCTGCCACTCAAACTTAACGACTGCCATAAAGAAAAAAATTAAACACCACCCAAGCGGCAAAATCAAGTGATTCACGGACATCTTATGGAACAGCTTCTATGCTACGGTTGAGGAGGGCATTGCTCCCCAATACGGCAAACGACTTATTGAGGAAAACATCCCTCAAACGACACGCAAATTAGTCATCGGCAGGTTTATTGACTTGGAAACAATGTGGGAAAACATTATACAATGAGGCTTTGCAAGTTCAATGCCATTATGGCCTTGTCGTTGCGGTATCTTAGCAATAAGGAGCACCAATCATATGAGCGATGTCTTGGGGACTGGGGAGATTTTGAAGTGTGCTCGAGTGAAGTGGTGAGTCACTGAGAGGTAGGATAAGAACAGTTCCTGAATTTGGGCAGCGTGAGTAGGTAGGTTGTGTGCTGGGAACCGCGCCGTCTCTCTTGGACTCTCCGTGGATTCATTGTAGTGAAATGTGGGTGATTTTGTATCTTTTGGGTGTAGGGAAGCAATCTATGTTTGTGGTTATATGTAGTCTCCGGTGCCATTAGCGCCGAGTACTAGCTTTTCGCAAGCATTCTTCTTGTCCACCTAACCTTGAGTCGTGTCTTTTAAATTTTGAGCTGCGCTCCGTTAATAATATAAATCGGGAAGCAGTCCAGTCGCAGAGTCTATGCAGTTACTTGGGACTTGATTACCTTCCGCAGAACTTTCCATTTTTTAATCAATAAGATTTTCATTTCGAGTCCAAATCCCGAAATCTCTTGTACTGCACGTGATTCACCAGAAAAGTACGCTGTGGCTACACATAGTTTAGGGAAGTTATCTCTCATGTTATCAGCTTCTGTGAGAAAGAGGGAAGCATTAAGTTTAGGTTTTTTGCTGGGAATTTTCATATTTGTCAGCGTGAATCTCCTGATTGTGTTGTCATTCCAAGATAAAGCAAATAAATCTACAATCAGACGCAGCCATTGATTTCACATTCGGGAATGGCCGCCCCTGGAATCTGTGGTCCAGGCAACGCATCACCATGCTATGATGATCTGGGAAGGTTCCGTGAAAAAGACAAGTGCTTTCTTAAACACGTCCATTGATCCAGAGATTATCAAAACGGGCAAATTGTGGATGATATGTTCCCGAATCGTCTTTTAAACGAACTTCTTCGTGACGTTTCATTTTATGTGCTAAACGATGGAAGCTAGAAAAAAACAAGTGGTATCTTGTGTTTTATGGAAAGTTCTGTTCCTTAATCGTTATAATTTTTAAACGATTTTATTTAGTTTCACTACTAATCCGATAAAGCTGAAATTTATTACACATTATATAAATCCGCAATGCAATTTTATGAGGTGGCTACAGGATCCCCGTTCTGGCAGACGTAGTCCTACCCTGTTGGGACTTGTTAAATGCATCTCGTTGACTATTCTGGTTCTAGTTATACCCAGGGAACTACGAAATGCTGAACGGAGACCCATCGAGTTTGAGCTAGTTTAATTGATGCTCCCAAGTGAAAGTGTGTAGCGCGCCAAGGACTGAATGGCACTATGGTGGCTAAGCATGATGTGTCACAAGCGATGTTCCCTCGGGATGCAGGTATACCCCGTTGTATAAAAGCCTTTCCTTTCTTTGTGGATCCCTTTGGGAGGTATGACCGTTTATATGTCCTATGCTCTTGGGAACAAAAATTAACAATAATAATCATCATCATTTTCAATGACCCGTTTATCCACTATGAGGGTCGATGGATTAGGCTGCTTAAGTAGACGTTCCTCATCCGTCCATTAACTCTAAGGCTGCGGTTATGTAGCAAGCGAGTAATAATTCACACCAACCAAAGTTGAAGTGTGCGAAATTGGAGGACGAAGCACAGAAATGACGTTGTCTGTGGGACACGTGAACAAAATTATGTAGCAAGAACGGTGGAAGGTGCATTCGGCGATATTGGAAAAAACGGTTTTCATCTTCTTTAAGCATTTTATCCAAGTGGTGATATTCACATAATTCCACAATTCATTTATAGGACAGATACGACTTTTTTTCCTTTTTTTTTTAAATAATAAAAAATAGAGACACGTTGTGCACGTTACTGGGACCAAATAAGAACTGAAGCTGTAACTAGCTCAATTCTAATCGAACAGCTTACAAGCTTAAGCAAACGCGAGCTCGCACTACTCATTACTCGCCTGCTACATAACGGCAGCCTAAATCAGCAGGGCTATCCCCATACGGGTAGAGGTGAGATTTCGGACTTGGTCTAAACATCTCATTCTGGGCCTACCCAGAGGACGCCTGCCTGATGGAACGGATTCCATGGCACGTCTTGGAAGGCGAGTTGGGGACATGCGTTGGACGTACCCAAACAATCGAAGTATGGACTTTTTCGCCCTCAGAAGAGAGCCATACTCCTGGAGTACACTCCAGAGTTTACCTCGAGGGATCCGATCATATGCTTTCTCGAAATCCACAAAACAAATGTAGATAGATTTAGCATACTCCAACGCCTTCTCAAGGACCATTCTGAGTGTGAATATCTGGGTCGGTTGTGCTGCTACCTGGACGAAAGACGCACTGCTCATCGCCCAACCTGGACTCGAATACAGCTCTGGAACACCTTAGCAAAGACCTTTCTTAAAAAGGGGAGCAATCACCACAGTTTACTAATCGCTAGGTGTTTCACTGCATTCCCAGGCCACTTTAATGACACGAGATAGCCATTCCACTCCCTCTTCACCCAAAGCCGGATTTCATCCACACTGCTGGTGTTTTTTGCCGACTTTTAGCGCTTTAATCGCCAAAGTCACCTCCTCACGGTGGGACTATTCTCCGCCCTACTCAAAACCATGGGTCTGCCATCCTCAGTGCGCTGTTCGGGAATGAGCAGCTCCAAAAAGTGCTCGCCCCATCTGGGCAAGATGTACTTCTCATCGGAATAAAGTACACCATCTTTGATGATATTAAACGGATGGTCTACCAGAACACTTGGTTTGTAGATCTGTGATCACGGTCCAATTTCTCGCCAAACTCCTTCCAGGACTGCTCCTTAGCTGCTTTAACAGCAAGTTTGCAAGTTCCTCGCGCCTCCATGTACCGGTTGCGAGAAGCTGAATCTCCAAAGTGTATCCACACCTTGAAGGCTATCTTCTACCCTGTGATGGCTTCTTGACCTCCGGGTATTTTAAACCACGCAGAGGCAAGGACTGGTGCTGGGAACAACTGCCATTCTTCCGCTACACTTATCGGAACAGTTGGAATTCGTTCAAATCTTCCGATACCTGTAGTGGAAACTCCTCCCATCGGTGCAAAATCTCCCATTAGGGCGTTAGAATCCATATCTGCCATCTGCTCTAAGGCGGCATCTAATTCATCCAAGAAAGCTGCATACTCCGACTCCAGATTCGGCGCATATATCTGCACCAGAGCCAAAGTTGACCTTTCAAGCTTAAGATTTAAGATCGCAGCTCTCTTTTTTAATGGTATCCACTCCAATACTCTTTCTACCAGTTTGGGACTTGCGAGTATCTCCACTCCCGCCTAAGCAAACACTGAAGGAGCTACTCTTGACATGAAGAGTTTTCATTCATCAGTAAGGTCCACAGTTCTAGAACCTCTTTGCTTTCTTAAGGAGATATCGACTATATCTAGTCGATATTTAGTAGCCTCCCCAATAAGCTCAAGGTCTTTTCCTGTGAGCGAAGAAACGTTCCATATGCCTATCCTAAGTCGATGCCGTTGTCGGGAAACCGAAAGTCCACTTATGCCCTCGTCGGTGCATAGCGCATTCACCCTCTGACCCCTGTAATGGTTTGCAGGATCATTGCCGAGAGCCCCGTAACCGTTTCGGGTTAAACCCGGCGGGCTGCCGAACGGGAGAAGCCAACGACCAGACACTCGCATGTTGCCGCCCTCTAGTGGCATAGCAGGCTTGGCAATATCCGCCGGTTTTTTTCGTCTTGTCATCATTGGGGTTTGCACTTCGTACATATCTAGGCAGTACGGGTAGATCAACTATTCAGCTACTCAACCCGTACTTTCCAGACATGTTGCTTGCCCCCCACCGCGAGGAGGTCAGCTGCTTTCAAATTAAATACAGTCAGCAATTTGGGTTATACAATGTAAGCACACACGATTTTATAAGCAAAATAAATTATCCAACCAGTAATCTAAAAATGGGCTCACAAAGCAAGGCATCTACGGAGATAACGTATTTAGCTAATTCTTGAGTCTCAGATTAATGTCGCCCACGCAACTACTCTGGAAGATTGGAATCGAATTTCTTGTGAAGGGTACAACCTCAGTTTCGAAGGTATAAGGGCTTTAGAACACGCAAGAGAAAACAGGGCACAACTCAACTCGCAGACCTCGTTCCTTAGCCCAGCCATCCACAAATGGCAGCGCATGGTTATGTCTTTACTTGAGTGTAGGTTGGAGTTTTTTTTGATATTTTGTAGAACGACATAGTTGTCGATTAAGGATGTTGGCTGCAAATAACGAGTCTAGCATCCCATTAATGGAGTGAGTTGGATGACCCTTTTCTTGCTTTTGGAATTATTACAGTCAAATTTATGACACGTCATTTGAGTATGTGTGCAATCTAGTGCTCTGTAGCTCATATTGAGTCGGGCCTTGCTCCAGGTTCTATTCCCTCGATGTCGAGGAAAGCACCGAGTGGTGCTGTGGTGGTGCTTAGACCCATATTGCTCGGACAAGGCTCATCGGAGGCTACATATATTTGGCATACAGCTTGACCGCAACTTGTGCTGTAACATTAGTTACAAATCACCGCGGTTGTCTTTGAAGGGTCTTTGTAGGGCGTTTAATGTTTGCATCAGAAAGATTATGCATGTAAAACAGTCTCAGAGTCTTCAGAAGAAAACAGAAAAGGCTAAGTGTGTGTATAGGTATATAGTTGGCGTCTTAGAGTTTTGGGCTATAGAAGTCTATTCAAAACCAATGTGCATCAAAACCTCCTTTGGGACTGCTGCAGTCGCCACTCACTTAACAGAAATCCACTATAAAAGGAATCTTTGCTGTATTGTACACCGAAGACAAAACCGTCTTCCCTATTGCCCATGGGTTAGTTTGAAAGACAATTTCGAGAGCCTTGATCTGATCTGACGACTATGCGTTTCCGAAGTCACTTAGCTGTTTTTCCAATCCACTTTGCGTCAATTAGTCCCCGTATTCTATTGTTTTTTTACTTCAATGCTTTGGTTTTGGTATTAGGATACTTCTTTGCCGCAGCCTGCTCTCAAGCTTCTTTGGATAGGTTCCGTGTCCATTTGGAATATTTATAATGACGTCTTTCCTTCATTACGCTTCAATCTACAGAGGCATGGTTCCACAAGTTCTGCTCTGTATAGTGTTTGATCCTTTTCAAATGCAAGTGACTTTTTAAAAACACGTGTAACGCATTCCTCCTCAGTTCATTCGTATTCCACCATCGATTTGTCAAAAAAGAATCAACTAAGGGACATACGGTTGAAGAATAACTAAGGGACAAACAGGGTACGGTTGAGGGACACGCAACCGTATGACGAAGTCACTTCCCTCAAAAATTCGTGGTTTTATGGTTCTTCAACCGAATGATTACCACACACTATACAGGATATACGATCCAAATACCTCCCCTTTAACTTATTTACCAACACATCCGTTTCGCACAAAATCAATAATTTACCCCGAAAAAAAAAAAGAAACGTAAAACAGATCCATGTAATCGCTCCTACCACCACCTCCGCGGTCGTTCCAGAAAAACACCACAACAACCGACACCGACTTATCCGCACGTAGAAGCACACACTTCGTGTGAAGGCAATTTGTTGTCAAGCGGAAACGCCAGTTTCATACTTGAAGAGCGCTGCTAAAAAAAGACCACACAAAGCGCACACAAGGCAACAGAGAAGCAAAAAGGCCAACACGACGGCATGCCCTCAAAAAACATTTAATAGGATTTGCCGCCCATTACGTGTACCAGCGACTGCAATTGGGGGCGCCACTGAGTGACGATGCCAGAATTGCAACAAATCGCAAAAAGGGTTGTTTCTGTAACTGTGAGTGATTCACACTTGGGCTTCGAAGCAACGAATCGTCTAGACGGGTCATGCAGAGGTGCAGGTCCTCTTAATTAAGGGCGGGTCCTCTGAATTAAAAGACAACGCATCTCGTGGTATCGTGTCAAGTTCCCTCTAAACAAAATTCGAGACTCAAGTGTCAATTACAAAGATGTTTGGGTTTTGTATCGATGATTATGGACTCCTGTCCCCGAGCGCCGTGCTTACCGCGAAAATTGACATTTGATTCGTTTTTTTTTCTGGCCAATTAGCAGGGGTAATGGGGTGTAACCCGAACTGCCGATAGTGACACTGAAAAACAAACAATTTAAGTTCAATTACGCAATTAGAACACATCACGTGATGGGTTGAAGTGCGTAATTACCCGATAGACACACACACAGACACGCATTGAGGCGAAAGGAGGCCGGCACTGCTCCCATAGATGCAAGAGAATTGGAAATTGGTATTTGATTGCAGGGAAAAGATGCTAAATGAGTGATATATCGTTTTGAAATGGTTGTGGGAAATGAACGGGACAGTGGCAGTGGCAGTGATTGTGATGTGATTCTTTAGGCAGATAGCTTGGACAGGGGTCATCAAAAGTGTAATGGGATGCTTGCATACATTGGATTGGGATTGAACGAGAGGTCACAATTTACATTTTGGATCGATGGAGAATTCCATCGATGGAAAATTTAATTCCTAGATTCACACGGGTACTCAGAAGTGCTTCTCCGAACATGATCCTGTCTGTTGAGGGAATTCCTGTGAGATTTTTCTATCACTTCTAGGAAATGTCTCTGAAGGCCAGATTCATTTGCTTGAAATTCTACCCCTCGTTTGCTAGAGGAAATACCTCAAATTGGAGCTCGAAGGTGAATGTTTTTGCTGCTCCTGGTGGGGGCTTACACATGAACTTGTGGATTCTCTGGCTCAAAGCAAGATGGAAGGTGGATCTGGTTCAAATGCATATAACCAAGTAGTGCTGAATTTCACATAGAAATGGCTCCGATCTTTGACTAAGGTTAGGTTAGGGTGCTTGTCTGCACCTGGATGCAAGCACACTTCAATCAGACATACAAACATACATATGTATGTAAACCTGGGACTAAATCAACAAGAGTGTTCAGCCAGCTGCCTTCACAACTGCCTACACAAACTTGGTTGAGGTCTCCTTCCACTTGCAAGCACCACATGAGTCCTGAATTTTCTCCACTGCTCCAGCCATCTCTCCGGTGTAGCTTGAAAGATTCAGTTGGAATCAAATCTTTATTATATATATTTTTTTTTTTTTAATTACAAAAAACACAGTTGTTCTTAAACTTGAATTCGAATTTGCACAGCTTTACTCGGTCTATTTTGTGTCCGTAGCTTCCTTGGCGTCTTGCAATGACTTGGTGATAAATAACTTAGCTAACGACTGAGAACAGAACTGCGATATACACGATATGTTGCGAATAAGTACTGATTTGTCCCGAAGTGATTGTGGTGTTCAATCGAATTGCCACTGGCAGAGGACGGAACTATTTGAGTACATCATCTTCTGGCAGTGGATATTCACTCTTGCCAATACGAACAGCATTCTCTGCAGCTTGTTTAGCTAAGGCGCGATGTTTTTCCGTTTCTTGTTTGTATACCATTTGTTGATACTTGTTGTACTTCTTCGACTTCTGGTATAACTCATCAACTCGATCGACCAAACCGCGCATATGGTTCTCCAAAACCGAAGCGGTTCCAAATCCAAAAAGTTATGTCCCTGATCCTCTGGCACCAATTCACTCAACTCACTCATCATGATATTAGTCAAGGGAGAGTTCTTAATAAAAATTGGAATCTCTACGAAGAGACTCTCGTAACCAACTTCGAGTTGACGCAAAGCATCCGGAGTGAAATCGTTCTCCTTGTACATGGCAATAGCCTGTGGTGCTAGACGATAAGCCTTAAGAGTAAGGAATCCTCGAGCTGATTTCAGTGTATCATAAACGACAACAACAGACTCCTCGATGTTGGTTTGGTAATGGTATTGCGATTCCAACAAAGGCAATGACAAGAAATTACCAACGTCGGAGCTTTGGTACCATCCAACATGGAAGTGATCGGTGCCGTAACATAAGGCCATGTGACATAAGGCCATATTTCAAAATATGGCCTTATGACACTTTCACAAAGCGACATAAGCCCATATTTCTAGGTATGGCCTTATGTCGCTTTGCGAAAGCGTCATAAGACCATATAATTTTGAGACATTAGACCATATGGGTTTTGCAACGACAAAAACTTCAGTTTTGGTACAGCATTTGTATAATAAACCATGAAATATGTATGGGGGTGCATGCTGCCCCCCTGCTTGGGATCACTGTAGAATTTGGGGTAGGTGCGAGGTTGGGTATATGCAAAGTTTCTTTCGTATGTTTCGGATATAAAGAAATTTTGCATACACCCAACCTCGCACCTACCCCAAATCCTACAGTGATCCCAAGCAGGGGGGTTGCAGGGGGGCAGCATGCCCCCCCCATACATATTCCACGGTTTATTATACAAATGCTGTACCAAAACTGATGTTTGGGGTAAATCCCTTCCATTCGTACGAAAAATATAACGCACACACGAAAAACGCATTCACTTTCGATTGACATTAGCCGTGTTTAATTAGCCGTATTTTATTATCGCTGATGATCCATATAGATCAATGGTTTGTGTGCATTACAACAACAACACGTGATCCTGCTTTTGATCAAGATCAATTTTAGAGATCCAAAAATTAGTTCGTGCTCTTTCTCACTAGGATACATTTTCGTTCGTGAATGTTACTACATTACCGACGATTGTCAAGAAAACATATTGCCAGATTAGAATAAGAAATATTATTGGCAATCCAAATATTATTATGTTCGAATAAATTAATATTCTAGCGGTATGATTGTGAAATTATACCTACAAAATATTATTCTCTCTTAACAAAAATTACCAATTTCCTCCTTAAAAACAAAAACGAGCACATCAAACTTTCATTTAAAAAAAAAAGTTCATTCGCATGGCATCTTCGCTCTAAATGTCAAAAAGGAATTGATCTGACATTTGGCGCGAAGTTGCCATGCGAACATAATAATATCTGGATTGCTAATAATATTTCTTATTCTAATCTGGTAATGTAGTAACATTCACGAACGAAAATGTATCCTAGTGAGAAAGAGCACGAACTAATTTTTGGATCTCTAAAATTGATCTTGATCAAAAGCAGGATCACGTGTTGTTGTTGTAATACACACAAACAATTGATCTATATGGATCATCAGCGATAATAAAATACGGCTATTATTACCAAAAAATCCATTTGAAAGTGACATAAAGCCATAATGGCCCTATGACGCTTTCGCAAAGCGACATAAGGCCATACCTAGAAATATGGCCTTATGTCGCTTTGTGAAAGTGTCATAAGGCCATATTTAAAAATATGGCCTTATGTCACATGGCCTCATGTCACGGCACCGAAGTGATCGACATTAACGCGACGCAGGCGGCGCATCATGGTCAACTCATACAGTTCCTCATCCATAGGCTCGTCGCTGCCCTTTGGGAATGGGAAGCAGTTGCGTTAGCTCTGTGTCTCGTTTTTGAAGTTTCTCTGACTGACCATATCAGGGCACTCATCAATCTACCTATTTGGACATGCAAGACATCTCCATCTGAAATCGTCCACAAGATTTAAAACGATTAAACGCGCAGAGTGGGGCATTAAGCAGGAAAACAGTTTTCCTTGCCACCTTGATTGTTGGGGGCGAGATTAAATGTGGAACACGTGTCGCCTTTTGGTCCAAACTCCTTCCCTACCCCATCCATACCATCCAATCTCTTGGAAAAACCAATAATAACTTCAAATTTGGTCCACACACTACCGACAATAAAACAATTTCAATTTCCTTAATTGAATCACAAAACTGTCAAAAGATATTAATTAAGGGAAAGAGTCCGCACTAAATTGTATCCAATCCAAACAAAGAATGGATTACTACCCCTCTGTCGGGCTTCCCTAGAACCCGAAATGGCTAAATTAATACCTGAACATGCGATTCTCTTACCATGGCCCAGCCCACTGACAGGGTAAATACAACACCCCCGGAAAGATTATCCCTCAGAAACACTTAGGAAGTTCCTTTCGAAACAAGCCATCAACTTCTCGAGTGTTACTTGCTGCTTGCGTGTGTGTCAGGAAATGGCCTCCTTGAGAAATACGAACGACTTTCTCGTCACCAACGTCTCTCATCTGATGATTTTCCGTGCAGCATTTTGCCCAACTCACAACGTGTGTTGTGTTGTTGCTGCTGCTCCACATTTATTGCGTACACTCTACGGGTGTGTATCTGTTTGCACAAGAATGGCTATGGGCCACCTTGGTGCTACTCAGGTTCAAGGTTGCTCATCTCGCAAAACCCAAGCCCAACCCCAGCCTCCGTACGAGTATGCTACCGCCGCATGATGGTGCTGCAGGAAAGACTACCTCTTGTTGTTTTGCTGCACGCACTCGGAGTGCTCATTATCTCGGATGTGTGTCTGTGTATATGGTGGAAGCTCAAGAGGCTACCTAATCACCCGAGAGAGTATCATCTCTACATCAATCCACTTGGGAGATTTGTTTTTTTTTTTCATTCGCAAATGATTCGGATTTTTCTCGAAGGATTTTTCACACAATAACGACGGCTACGACGGCGGCGCGTACGACGGAGGGCGAGGAAAAGCTGGGGCTTTCAATTGATTTTTAGCTACCACTGGAAAGGAATGTGTGGAAGGCCAGGACTTTCTGTTCAGAAACAGTGTTGCCGATTGTAGTGGAGGGAGAAGCTGGAATCACAATTGTATCAACTAGACAAATGCCCTTTAGGCTGATCACTATTGGCAAGTCGTTCAACTTAGTCGGAGAGAAATCCGAAATCAGGCATCTTCCCAGAGCTTCATGTAATAGAAATTCAAGCAGAACGACTGGTACTACCCGTTACCCTATGACGGACTACTCTAGAAACTGGAGGGACAAAAAAGAAGTAAAATCCTTACGATATTTGCTACTGTGCCGCATTAACCACCAAAACATTGAGTACTCTTGGTAGTAGCTTCTTCCATGAGCTGGAGAACCTTCAAATCGCTTATTATGAGAAATTCCTGAGATTTCTAACGCTTTCTGAGTGGTTCTCAACTCTAATTGAGGCTCCATTTTACTTCTATGGGCCACTGTTGTGCTCTACGAAACATTTTAGTGCGCCAATAGGGATGCCTTTTGATGAAGGGGAAACCTCTCCAATATTTTGATCCGCGAGGTTAGATCTGAATTTCCTGTTCATTCCCCAGAGCGTTAGAGCTCATAATTCTGAGGCTGGACAAGGAAACTCAAAAAGAGTTCGATTGCATCAGTTACCCTTCCTATACTGCACGACCACCCAATTGGTTATGAATATGGTTCCGAGGAGAGAATTGTACCCACTCCTCTCTGTCATAGCTGCTTTTACCAACTTCGGCTGGAAAATCTCATTTTATCTACAGTTTTTCACAGTAATTCTGGCTCATCCTAATTGTATGGGCTGTACTCTATACCGGTCCTGCAAGGGCAATCACCGAACCTAGCCTAGGCTAGTGATATCTCATTATGTATGTGATAGCGCTCTTCACTTAGGCTACAGTCGGGCCCGTTCTGTGTTCCCATTAGAATGGGGTAAGTTTGGGACGTGTTGAAAGGTGGCTAAGAAAAATGGGATTACCTATGGAATTGACATTAGCAGGCGTAGGTTCGGGCAAGCTTCCTTGTTCCTTTAGTGAAGCCAAAATGTCACGGATTCCTTTATCCTAGAGTGATGGACTCTCCTGGGGCCTATACCAGAAAACTACAAGTATTGTACAAGAGCCGAGCTTTAACAAGTAACACAGATTTTTGTACCACAAAGGTACAAGTAAACTTGAAACTTAACAATTGTACAAGCGATCTTTAACAAGTGGGAAATTTGAATTTCCCCACTTTCTGTACCACAAAACTACAAGTGTAGACAATACTTAACAAATCATAGTTAAATAGTTGGAAAAACCTAACGTGCGAATTGAAACTTGTTAAGTCATTACAAGTCGGATTTTAAGAGGTTTCAAATAGAAATTTTAGTGTTTTGTCTTTATATAAAGATAGTAAAAGTTATTTGGTTTTATTAAAGCACCAAATTTGCAAGTAAATGTTAATTTTCATTTGCGGATTAAAGCGTGAGAAAGAGAGGTTTGTTCTGTATGTATGTACACTCGTACAGTAGCGAGCACGGAAAGTGCAACACCCATTTTTCAAAGGAAAATCCTTAATAATTTTTAGGTAATGGGTTTTTCTTAATGACTTTAGTTCTTTTTAGGTATACAAGTGCATAACAAGTCATTTAAAGCTATTTCAGTGTTTGAAGTGATAAGTGGTGGTGCTAAAATTGACAGTTTTTAAAAAATGCCAAGTTATAAGCAATTGACTGAAGACCAAAAAAGTCGAATAATTGCGCTTTTTGAAGTGGCAAAGTTGACTATAACTGATATTAGTAAAGAGGTTGGATGCAACAAGTCGACAGTAAGCAGGTTACTAAAGAAAAAAAACCTAACGGGAACAGCTGAACGGAAAAAAGGGACAGGAGGTATTCGCAAGACTTCCACGGCGGATGATCGAGTTTTACACCGGCTATCACTGAGGAACCGGTTTTCCACAGCGGTACAAATAAGGACAGAATTTATTGAGTCTAATGGAAGTGAAATTGGTGTTCATACAGTGCGTCGAAGACTTAGAGAATTCGGTTTAATGGCTCGTCGCCCCGCTAAAAAACCCACGTTGACACCCAAAATGATGAAATCTCGGTTAACGTGGGCAAAAAAATACCAAAATTGGACAGAAACTGATTGGAGAAAAGTCATATTCTCTGATGAAAGCAAATTCAGCATATACGGATCAGATGAAATTCAATACATGCGGCGAAGAACTGGAGAGCGCTTAAGCAAAAACTGCCTTCAGAGAACGGTGAAGCATCCAGCCGGTCAAATGATCTGGGGATGTTTTTCGTACTATGGAATTGGAGATTTGGCCTTCATAAAAGGAACTGTAAACTCAGAAGTATACAAAAATATTCTGAACGATCATTTAATACCATCAATGGAAATGCATTTTTCGGAGGCCAGTGATACAATTTTTCAAGACGACTCAGCTCCGTGCCATCGTTCCAAAATGGTAAGCCTCTTTCTTTAATTATTGCTATTGTAATCCCTCTTCAATTATACTGAATAAAAAAGAATTAATTTAACTTGTATTTTTCACAGATTAAAGAATTTGTGATCGAAAAAGGAATTTCCACACTCGACTGGCCAGGTAATTCGCCGGACTTAAACCCGATTGAAAATCTATGGCATATCATGGCATTGAAAATAAACAGCAAAATGCCTACCTCTGTCAAAATGCTCAATGAAGTCATTTAAAAAGATTGGTACGAAGAACATCTTCAAAACTTAGTGGATTCAATGCCAAAGCGGATTAATGACGTCATAAAAAATAAAGGAGGCGCTACAAAATATTAATATGTGACCAAATTAAATGTGTACAAATGTTCTTGTATAAAAACTCCAAAATGCACAGGTTTTATGGCCTGAAACAATAAACTTCTCTTAAAAGGTCTGCTACCTAGTAGACCAGAAATATTGTCTTTTTTTCTACCACTTCTTGGGAATCCCAATTTGACCGGATTCTGTACCTGGAGGAAATAGTTCTGTATATAGTTTCATTGGCCACAAGTTAGTTAACATTTCTTGGAAAATACTTTTTGGTTCATTAATTTTTTTCATTAACTAAAAGAGAAAAAATGGGGATGGATTTGGGTTTTTTTTCGTGTTGCAATTTCCGTGCTCGCTACTGTAAGTACTGTCAACATTTTGTACGCTGAGTGCAATATGTACGTAGTATATATGTATGTATATTCATGCATGGATACGTGAACATAACTAATGCAAAAGAATACAAGAATGTAATGAAGGTGAAGCACATTATCACATTTGACCCAAAGACTCTTTAACGGCAAACCCAACAATAGCCTCCGAATTTTTTCCGATGATATCGAGAATAATATCATCGCAACCCTTCAACTTCTATTTATTTCCCCAACCAGAGCCAGTACTTTTTTCCCAAAGAACCTTGTCTACGCTAATTTGTATGCGCATTGTCTAGCCGTCACGAGAACTCTTGTACAACTGACTTGTACAAAAAAGGGAAAATTGCACATTTAACAATTATAGAGCTTTGTTTTGTGGTACAGAAATTATAGTAACTTGTTTAATCTGGATTGTTGACAAGTGCCTGTAGAATTGTTAAATTGTAGTTTTGTGGTATAGGCCCCTGCACTTAACCTGAAAGTTAAAAGATTGACTTGAGTTTACTTTTAACTACTTATGGTGGCGCTACAGTTCAGGTTGAATCAAGACCTGAACCAACCAGCCACACCTTCAGTTAGCGCCGTCCTTAGCCAACTGTCTCCAGTTGCGCACTCGATCGAAGATGAAAACGACCTTTTCTGCATAGCCTCCTAACAGTGGAACCGAATAAACTTCTACTGCCAAGCGAAGTTGTGACCCTTTGTTTCATAAGATGAGAAGTACATTGTTTTCAACGTTTTATGTGAAAATGTCATCACTGATTGGAAAAACATAACAGCGAAAGCTTTTTCAAAGTTTCCTTCTTGCTTCGGTTCTTTGCTCCACTCTGTTTACAACCACCACGTGCTACCCTCTCCGGAAAAATCAATACCGGGTAAAAAATAGTGGCGTCCGGTCTCCAATCCTATGCCCATCTGTCAGAAGGAATGTTACGGATGTCAGCACAAAGCGAAAGAAAACCTATAAATAGGACTCGGGGCATGGGGGACCGATGAGTTTTTTCCTCTCAATACGATGAAAACACCGCAATTCCACCTTTTTACTGTCAGTTTCCCAAAAGCGCACCGCCGATACGGAACACGTACATAATTTCTAATCGAACGAAAAACGGGTCGGAAATTGACGATTCAATAAATAAGAACAAGCTACGGAGGAAAGTGATTGAAAAAAACTGTGTCAAGAGTGAAAAATCGATGTGAATGAGAATCTTTTGAATAATTTGAATCCAATTTCCATGCCAAGTGAAGAGTGCAAGTTTTGAAACATTACACCACACCCTGGTTATTGGGTGACGAAAAGTCAAGTCTTTGGAAAATGCTAGAAAAATGCTTTCGCACGGTGAAAAGTTGATGTCACGCATTTGCCTTATTGTGGCCACATTATTCCTACTCCACCTAATTTGGATACCGCCTCAGTCAGTTTTAGCCACTCCGGAGGACGATGCGTAAGTTGAAAGGACGTTTTTCATTTTTGAAAAAGTAAACCCTTTTTCGGTTTGAAATAAACGAGTCCCCGTGGACTTTTTACAGAGAAAATTTTCCAACATTTGTGTTTTCTTGACACAAAATGATTGCTCATCCGAGCGTTTTCGGGGTGGAATTGAAAAATTGGCTAAAAATAGATAATGAAAGATGGTTTCCACCATGGTATGGTACGTGATAGCGAGAACAAAACAGCAAAGTGGATGTGGGGAGGGATATTTTTGATTAGATTGGGAATTTCTTTCGTTGGTGATTCGACTGTAAACAATATTTTGGGATGTTTTCCTTTGGTTTGTTTTGGTTCATATTTCTTGGGGTGCTTCTAGCCACCTGTTTGCGGGGTCTGTTTACAAACATGAATTTTGTTTATCACCGGTTGCGCATGTTGCGTGGTTTTTTTTTTTTTCGCATCTTTGTCGGTGGTCGCGTGCGGTCGAGCTGTCAACGGGACTTGCTCTGAGACGAGGTGTTTATTGCAGGTGGTTTGTTTCCAATTTATTTTTAATTAGACGCCATTATATCATTTTTATCGTCCGCTTTTTTTTTACTTAATTTTTGCCTAACATGATCTGAATTGTCAAGGTTGCTGTGGACAGATGCTATTTTTAGGCGATTAGTCGAAATATTTTTTTAAATGCTTAATTCAATTAGTTTATTGTCTCAACAAAGTTTCGTTTATTAATAGAAGTTTTTTTTTAAATGCTTTGTTATACGGATCATTAAATATAAATAGTTCGTTTAGGTTCATATACATAGCTAGACTAGATGGGAATAGGGAAAAGAAGTTAAAAGTAGTTTGAGACCCTTTTAGCAAATCACAATTCTATTTAAAATGTTTGAATTGCTTTGAACCTTACAAAGGTTTGTGGAACACCTACCACATCTTTGTAAGTGCTGACAGCCACGCACTTTACCTTTGTTATACATATTCATATAATTTATGTGTGACATCATTTCGAATTCTTCTTGGTCAAGTACTGATAGGCATCTAACGCCAGTAATCAAACCCTGAATATTCAGCCGAAAGAGACACCTTTTTGGTGGCTAGTGAGATTTGTCCTTCGATTTCTTCTTTATTTACCGCGACCGCTTAAACACCAGCCTTTGACTAAAAAACATTTGACTTATTCCCTGTGAATCTAGCTAGCCAGTCCAAGTTCCTTATAGTGCATTCATGTGTGTCGCGGCACCACCTCTCGTCGGGAAATGACAAGCCTCCGAGAGTATAATCTGTCATGAAAGAGCTTCTCACTTCGCCGTTCGGAGTCGGCAATAAACTGTAGGTCCCTTCCATTCGTGCGAAATATGTAACACGCACAACATAAATGGTTGCGAGAAGCTAGGCCTTGGCTCATCCCGAGCTGTCGCGAAAGCTATGTTATTATATATTATCCTCGTCTTCTTTTTATCAACCTCATCCGCTTTTGACAGAGTCTATGCCTCTGCGCCGTAGAGCAGAACTGGGATGATTAAGGTCTTATAAAGGATCACTGTAGTTGTTCGAGAGAGGGCTTTGCTACTCAATTGCCTTCTTAACCCATAGAAACAGCGATTAGTAAGAGTTATTTGTCGTTTAATCTCAACGCTGGTATCGTTGTCTGAATTTATATTATGAGTGTATAATTGGTTTAGCTCTGTATAGCTCGTCTCTATAGACGCTGTCATACGCGGCCTTAAAATCGAGTAAAAGGTGGTCCGTATCGATTTGAAGTTCTTGGGTTTTCCCTAAGATCTGCCGCAGAATGAATATTTGGCCGATGGTGGACTTTTCTGGCTGAAACCACACTAATATGAACCGATCAGGTTGTTGACGGACCACGGACGGTTTCAGGCGTTCACACAACACGGCAGATAAGATCTTATAGGCGACATTAATAAGACTAATGCCTCTACAGTTAGCGCAGTTCAGAGGGTCTCTTTTCTTGAGGATCGGGCAAACAATGCTGAGGTTCCATTCATCGGGCGTACTTTCCTCCGACCATATTTTACAGATGAGTTGGTGCATGCTCCTTACCAAGTCATCGCGTTCCGCTTTGAACAGCTGGGAAGCTAAGCCATCAGCTTTGTTGGACTCAAGCTTAGATATCGCTATCTTGACTTCGTCCAGGTCGGGTGGAAAGAATTGTTGAATGGTTTATTCTGCCTGACAGCGGGATTTGATTCGTCGTCGCCGTAAAAAAGATCCTCAGCATCAACCGCGATTCTACTACGATGTTTCCTTGTTCATCCTTGCAGGCTGCGGTTCGGGTTCTGTAGCCTTGACAGGTTTTTTTTTATCCTTTGGTAAAACTTCCGAACCTCAATCCTGCAGTACGTATAGCATCTCTCTATTTCCTCGATCGCGCGCTTCTCATGCTCTTTGTGTTTCCTCTTGAGAAGCCGGTGTTCGTGTCTCCTCTTTTGCACGTAGAGCTCGCGAGCAGATTTGGTCCTTCTGTGCACCGCCTCTTTGCATACCTCTTGTTTTGCTGCAAGTGTTTGCCGGCACTTGTCGTCAAATCAGTGGTTTTGTTGCGGTGGCCGAGTGGAACCCAGTACCTCAGAGGCGGCATCTCTGACGACTTTTTAGCAAGGATGTGATCCGGAACGAAACTTTATGTTTAGTTTCGGACCGGCACGAAACTAAACTTATTTGTGTACGCACAGTTTCGTGTCAGTCCGATCCGAAACTGTTTTTTTTTATTTTGTACCATTTCACACGATTTCGTGAACGGATTTTGTGTAATTTAGTGCCGTATCGTACATTTTCGTGCCGAGTTTCGTGCCGACTTTCGTACTGAGTTTCGCGCCGACTTTCGTACCGAGTTTCGTGCCGACTTTCGTACCGGTTTTCGTACCGACTTTTGTGCCGAAATGAAATTAAAACTGTATGACTGTAACTTAATTTGTTTTATTTTCCATCAAAGAAATGTTAATAACACAAAATATGAATATGAATGAGAGGTAGGAATTCATAAAAAACAATTCATAAGTAAATATAACAAAGAAAAAAAGTCAAGAAATTGAAAGCAAAAACACATCAAAAAAATTAAGTTTATTATTTTTATTATTATATAGAATAATGAAAACTAAAACGAATACACGCGGAAATAAAAGTTCGCGTTACAATTAAAGCAAAGACACAAAACCGGAATTTCCCACGCCACCCCATCTAATTACTATTATTACTAATGAGTTTTTTATGAAATATCCGAACTAGGAATTTAAAACAGGAAGTAAATCATTAAAGGGTAAAGGGTTTTTCCAAACGTCGATATCGGTTGACAATATTTAATGGCAGAACCAATCATAATATTTTTTAATTACTCATTCCAAGAAAAATTATTATTTTGGTTTGAGTCTATAATGACTGGCCAACAAAAAAAAAAATACTTTTGATATATTTTCCTCGGACATGCAGTTTTGAGTTTTGTTGAATGCTCTGATATCGATTGTGAGATTTGTTTTTTTTTTTTCTAACTCTAATTTTTTAAAAATTTTTCAACAATCGCTATTCAGACTTTATGTGCAGTCATAAAGGAAATGTAATTTTTTTTCTTTGAGAATTAAGAATTTTCAATCCGATTATATCTATCTTATCGTGAACCGAAACTAAACGTCTCAGTTTCGTACCGAGCAATTTCGTACCAGACATATCGTGCCTCAGTTTAGTGCCGGAGTTTCGTGCCGGTTTTTCTGCCAGTTTCGGACCAAGGTTTCGTGAACCGAAACTAAACGTAGTAAAGTGCCGAGCAGTTTCGTACCAGACATATCGTGCCTCAGTTTAGTGCCGGAGTTTCGTGCCACTTTCGGACCAAGGTTTCGTGAACCGAAACTGTTTTGGATCGTGCCATTTAGTACCATTTCGTTTCGGATCACATCTCTGACCGAAACTAAACGTCACAGTTTCGTACCGAGCAATTTCGTACCAGACATATCGTGCCTCAGTTTAGTGCCGGAGTTTCGTGTCGGTTTTTGTGCCAGTTTCGGACCAAGGTTTCGTGAACCGAAACTTAACGTAGTAAAGTGCCGAGCAGTTTCGTACCAGACATATCGTGCCTCAGTTTAGTGCCGGAGTTTCGTGCCGGTTTTTCTGCCAGTTTCGGACCAAGGTTTCGTGAACCGAAACTGTTTTGAATCGTGCCATTTAGTACCATTTCGTTTCGGATCACATCTCTGCTTTTTAGCAATGTTGTCACTGGTCTTCAATACTTGGTGCTGGCGGCACCAAGAGATTAAGGGAGACTCGATCGGAAAAGGATCTGGTGATCTCTTGCGATTGCAATGTCAAACTTCCTCACAGTATTTCCTTGTCATGGCGGTGTTCGGGATATCGCACCTTGGTTACAACAATGTAGTGGCCCGAGTCAATGTTGGCCCCTTGGAATGTTCGGACATCCATAATATAGATTTCTCAATAAAACACGCATGATGTTATCCATATGGGAACGAAAGTTGAGCTCCCGATCGCAAATAACGCCTAAGTCTTGAGCTGAAGTTACTAGGGGTACGTGCTCGTCGCAAATGTAGTAGAGTCCGGGCGGCGGTGGTGAGAGACGCTTACGGGAATAGCTAATAGAGTGACATTTGGAGACGTTAAGCTCGAAGAATTATTTTTGTTCAGGTCGTCCTGTAAGAGCCGAGAATCAGAAGGGGATAATATCCGTCTGAAAATTTTCTGAAAAAATCAGGATCCAAAATGAATGCTTTAGGGTTTCGATCGGGTTCGATTACATTATTGGCAAACGATTAGCTAAAGAAGTGGGCGAATAGGTTAGCGATTATTTTAGAGTCTGTGGAAGATGAATTCAAAAATTTGAGGGTTGATGGATAACCGTCGGATTTCCTTTTAACGTTGATGAACTGGAAAAAGCGTTTAGGATCAATTCAAGTTGCATCCGATACCAAGGTATTCGAGATAAAGCGTTTCACAGAGCTCAGAAAAGGGGGTATAAATGCGAAAGTAAGTCAGTGATCTAGATTTAAGGTAAATATGCCACAGTTTGTGTCTGTGGTTGCGAAGGTTATTGTACCAGGATGGAGAAGAAGGACAGTTTTTCTAAGGCAGATTTGGGATCGATTGGACGAAGCAGGTAAAGATTTCAGTGTAGAATATTTCAAGGGCACGATCGATGGGGATGAGTGTCGACACAGAACTGATGTTAGAAAGCAAGTTATTGAGTTTAGCGAAATCTGCTTTTCTAAAATTTAAGAAATTGGAGTGCTCTAAAACTGGATTTTTGAATTTATTGTCAAAGGCACAAGTTAGGAATAGGGGAGGGTGAAAACGGTCCAAAGTAAAGAAGAAATAATTGCTCTCAGAGACAGTGGGGTTATCAGCATCGGACGAGAAGACAAGGTCAAGTTGTCTATCCAGGTGATTGCGGATGCCACTTACTTTGTACAATCCGGAGTCACAAAGGTGATGTGATAATAAGACCAAGGAAATAGCAATGGAGACAAATTGAGACTCGTCCACTCGTACATATGTATGTATGTATATGCTGAAAGTCACAGGTGTGCGAAACAGACAACACACCTCGACCATGAGAAACGCTTTCTTTCTCGGAGCCGTCGGAACGGAAGGTACTAGAGACAGATATTTGTTAAAGTTGAAAAGCAATGTTCTTGTTTTTCGACCAAAGCGCTTCTCATGCGCTTTGCAAAAGTATTGCTCAGTACCATGCCAGCCGCCACACACGCCGTGTTGTAGGTTGTTATCCGGAAGACGGTAAAAGCGATTTGATTCGATAGGTCACCACCTTTTTCCTTTCATTGCACCGGTCCATTTATGAGTCCACTATAAATAAAAATATATGTACATATGTGCTCTGAATCCTATACACCTAGTTCGACTGGAATGCTTCATACGTATATTTATTAAGAACTAGTCTCGAAAGCCTTACAATCTTTTTCTAAAAATTATTTTTGTTTTATTCTCTTTTAGAATCGGCAAATGGGCGGAAAAGTTTGGCGAAGAACTATGGGAATTGGCCAAAAAGATGACAAAATCTCCTGAAATTAAAGCCGTAAGTTTAAATCCCACATCATTTTTCTTCTTTCTTTTTAAATTCGTATCTATTTCCTGCAGAAATACAAAGAGTTCAACGCTCGAGTAGAACGCAAGAACGGTACTGCACTCATCAAGTCCATCGTTAAAAATGTCGGCCGAATGTTATCTAGAAAAATGGACGCAGTCAAATGCATTCTTAAACAAGCCGAGGCAGTTTCAGAGCAGTTTGTGTTCAACGAAACCTACGCCATGAATGACTTCCAGTACTACTCGAGCAAATACTCCATGTTCAATGGTGAACGGGCCCATGAACTTCTCGAGAGTATCCTCGATAATGAACCGATGTACTTGAATATGACACTCAATCAGGATACGCATTTTTATAATATATCTGTCGATACGACACACAGCTCCGTCCATGTGCCTTCGAATGTTTATGATAAAGGTAAGAGCAAGTTGGAGACAACCTCCATATGAAGGATTTAATGTTTTTGTGTTTCAGATCCCGATGTTATAAAGGCAATAATGTGGTCTGAGGCGCTTGATTCCGTTTTCGTTAAGAACTACCAATCCGATCCGGCTTTGTCGTGGCAATACTTTGGCTCTGACACAGGAATTCTACGTCACTATCCAGCACTGCAGTGGGAGGATGATAAGAACTCTGATGATGCTGACACATACGATTGTCGGAAGCGATCCTGGTACATTGAGACTGCGACCTGCTCGAAGGACATAGTCATTCTGTTGGACAATTCTGGTTCGATGACTGGCTTTCGGAATCACGTTGCAAAATTTACGATACGCAGCATTTTGGATACGTTTTCGAATAACGATTTTTTTACGATATTCAATTACTCGAAAACGGTTGACGATATTATACCGTGCTTCAAGGACGCTCTAGTGCAGGCGACACCCGAGAATATCCAGGCTTTTAATGATGTTATAGCGGATATGACGCCGGAGGGATATGCTAACCTGACAAATGCCTATGAGAAGGCATTCCAACTTCTAAAGAAGGTAAATCCTTTGGGGGGGTCCTTTAGCCGGACTAACTTTTTTCTTTCAGTACTACGTGGAAAGGCGGTGTAATGAGACGTCAACTTGTAACCAAGCTATCATGCTGGTCACCGACGGTGTGGCTGGCAATACGACCGAGATTTTCGAGAAATACAATTGGGGTACGGGGGAGAATGAAACCTCTCGGATGCGAGTTCGAATATTTACGTATCTGCTGGGAAAGGAGGTGACAAAAGTCAGAGAAATACAGTGGATGGCATGCCTGAACCGAGGTTACTACTCACATGTCCAAACGCTGGACGAAGTTCATGAAGAGGTTCTAAAATATGTTGACGTGATAGCTACGCCTTTGGTTTTGCAAGATGTCGAGCACCCGCCGACATGGACGCACTCTTTTGCCGACAAGACGGTAAATGATGTAAGATCGTGAGTGGGCTGGAAATGGTGGGTTCATTATTGATTTGGTTTTTAAAGTATCAACAGGAGCAAAACGGGAAGCAGCGGCTCATGATAGCAGTGGGCGTGCCGGCATTTGACCGATCGTGGCAAGATAAGAATTCAACAAGAAGAGCCAGATTACTTGGTGTGGCCGGCACAGATGTTCCAGTTGAAGATATTGACAAACTAACTTTGCCTTACAAGGTAAGTAGCAAGTGTCCTATATGCAGTTGTATCTCTCCTTCTCGTCCAATAGCTAGGAGTCAATGGGTACTCGTTCGTTGTGAGTAACAATGGTTATGTCATCTTTCATCCCGATCTACGACCGACGGTAAGCATTCTTTTTCTGTATAGAAGCCATTTTGTTCCTAATTGTATTTTTCTTCCAGCAAGGTGGTATTCTAAACGAGAACTACAATAGCATCGATCTTACCGAAGTGGAGCATCTCTACGATGATAATGAGCCCCGGCGTCCTGGTGATAAAATTCTGGACCTACGCCGCAGTATGGTCCGCCACGAGACTGGTAAATACACAGACATCACGGTCAAATTCCACTATGACAAGATGCGTCGTGTGTCCGAAGAAAACCAGGATTACTACTACGAACCTCTGCCGAATACACCATTCACGCTGGGTTTGGTTGAACCCAGCCAATACGGCAAGACCTGGATCAAAGTTGGCGAGGAGGTTAAAAAGAACATGCACATGAACGTAAATATCTCTGACTTTTTCTTCGGCGACAATTGGAAGATTCATCCAGAATGGTAAGTTACCTTGACCTTGGTATGTAAGTCGTATACTTACTGTTTGGTTTCAGGGTCTATTGCAAGTACCACTACCTGGAAGGTCATGAATTTAAAACTCCAGAGGAGGAGCTGCGCCATTTCTTGTGGAAAATGGTCCAGAAAGACTGGAAATGGGCGGAACAGTATGAGACCGATGCAAGTGACGAGGATGACGACGATGAACGTAAGTTAAAAGGTCAATGTTGAACTATCTAAACAGTTTATTTCTGCTCTAGCCAACTGCGGTCGCAGGACACTAAATGACGATGCCTACTACTGCAACAAGGAACTTGTTCAGTTGCTTATATTCGAGGCTAAAGTAACAAACTCAAGCTACGGAGTTTGGAAGTTCGCGGATGCTGAAGAACAGGCATTGATTGAACGTTACAATGCAACGTTGCGCTTTGTTGCTACCATGAGTGGCCTCACGCGGTGGCAATTCATTTACGGCGAAGTGGAAGTAGATACAGACCGTGAATTCGGCGACTATCATACCACGGCAATTGATGAAACGTGGTATAAGAGCGCTATTCTCCAGCATAAAATTGATCCAGATGGGTTCGTCTATTCTGTGCCGCATGCAAATGATCCTCCAGAAGACTCGGAGCTGAAGGTAACTGCATCACATGCAATATTTCCCAGAGACGGTGGAATGGAAGCACCAGCATGTGTCGTTGGGTTTCAGTTTTCCCACGTATTGATGCTGGAACGATTTGCCAATATCACCTCAGAAGAGAATGTAAGTTGTGAACTCGTTTTCCAATATTTCCTTAACCCTGTAATTCTTTTTCCTAGTGCAATGGTTGTGTAAAGACCTGCAATACTGATGAACACGAGTGTTACGTAGTCGACAACAATGCCTATGTGGTTCTATCCGAGAATCTCAATGATACGGGAAGATTTTTCGGCGAAATTGAGGGAGCTGTCATGGACGCTATGGTGGAGAAAAATATCTTTAAGAGCATCGACGTGTACGATTATCAAGCTCTGTGTACGGAGGATGTAGAGAGCTCTAGTGATGCCCATTCCTTGTTGCACGTAAGTCCCGCTGTTGTCTTGCAAAAGGGAAATTTTATCTGATTTGCGAGTCTTTGTTTAGCCAATGCGTCTTTTAAATCTCGGCATGAAATGGTTAGTGACGGAGATCTTTTGGTACTTGAGTCGAATACAAATGTGGGCTGAAGCAATGCCATGTAAGTGATTTTCTAATTCCTTCCATGCCCAGTTTTGATTGTTTTTTCTTTCAGTTTACGATGACGATGATGACGACGACTACGATGGTGATATAGCACTGCAAATGCCAGGATCTCGAAAGACCGCCAAGCTTCTCGAAGGCAGCGAAGAGGAGAAAGTCTTTCCAACACCACCGCCAGAGCCTGAGTACGATCACTGTGACAAAAAATCAACGTTATACATCTTACAAGAAGACACACTACACTTTAGTAATGCTCTACAAGCGAACTTCTCAAGACCCTTCCATTTGAAGCGGATACCCAAGTCGAATCTTGTCCTAGTCGTAGTGAAAGTGATGTTTTCAACAGAGCCAAGACGGTCAACCACACAACCAACGCGAATTGAATATGACATCGAGTTTCCATGCTACAAGTTGAACATGAGCTTTCTCGAACGGCGAAGAATCGAAGAGTGCTACACAGAACATCCAGACGTAAGTTTTCCTTGATATTTAACCATCTGATGGTAGTACATAGTTGCTAGTTGTTTTTAGGAAGAAGAGTTCACATATTGTGGTGATGCGACAGTCAACCGTTTGAACATCATCAATCTACTCATCAACCTTTCTCTCCTCATCGGAGTGCACTGTCTCCAACAGATTGTCAACCATGTAGTGGCTTAGACAAAACACTCATGATCCTCCAACCTGGTATTTATAGCTATTAGCATTTTTGTACCTCTTTTTTCTCCCGAAAATGGCCAAGAAGCGTTTAGACAATTTCATTTTCATCATGTACAACCGAAGCCTATTCCTAGGAATTTATTTACCGACTTCACACGGTGTAATTATCTCCCAGAATTCTGTCAGAGGGTTTTACTCATTTACAAACAAGTTTTTTGTCCTTTTTACGATATCGTGATACTTACTCGCACTTTTTTAAACAAAGGAACATACTCATACACATATGAGTAGCATAACTAAATTTATTTAGACAAATTTGTTATTTAATGCTCATGGAGTTCATAACGTTTAATATTTTCATATCTCGCACAAGAACATCCATCCCAATGATCCATTTTAGAAGTGAAAATGCCTTTATTTAATGTTTAGTACTAAAATGTATTTTTCGAGTGTTAAATGGATGTTTTTAGTACACAAAAAACAATTGTTAAACCAAAAACTTGTTAAGAAATAAAAACTTCCCAACAAAAACATCGCAATCGAAGCTGAAGCTGAAGCTGCTAAAACTATATTGACAGCTACATTACATTACACCCACCATTTTGTGTGATCGCTACCAATTGTGAACTGATGCAGCTTCAGCTTCGAATTGTGAATTTGAACGCGTTAGTTCTTGCTTGGATTGAAGTGTAAGTTATAGGCGTACGCAAAGTTTAGTGAAAAACGCATAAATAGCATTTTCGTTGTGTACATCTTATATCTTACATTAACATCAAATAAGAATGGAAAGCAGGCAATGAATATCAAGTAAATAATAGCTGCAGAATCAAGTGAAATCGTAAAGGAATATGGCTACCAGCAGTCAATTGAAGCCGACATTTAAGCAACTCTAGCACGTCTTGCACAGTCCAATGTCCGATTGTTTGCGTATGCAAATTTCCTTTGAAGCCTTCAGCATCAAATAAATGTGATCACACATAACCTACACGATTCATTAAACACGTGCCCATTCTTAAGCCTGCTGAGCTGAAGTCATGATCATACAACCAAAAGCCTCATCAGCACACATCCAAAAGCCTAAATTATTTGGCTGCGTCTCTACGAAGGATAAAGAAGTCTTCAGCGCCTGCTAAAAGTTCACACACACAACCAGCACGAACAATCACTGTTCGTCAACGCTAAGCAGAAACAGCAACAGAAATGGAGTGTCTGCAAAGCCTGTGAAGGTATCAGCTTAAAATCAAAATACGCATCAGCATACAACCAAAAGCATGAACTACGTAGATGGCTTATAACGAACACAAGCAAGCAGCGTGAGTAATCGAGCATCTGCCCAGACTTCAGTAAATGTTGACAAAATCTACGGTGAAACTAGAAAGTTTGCCACGCATCAGCATACAGCCAAGTGCTTCACCAGCTTACACTCAAGGATGTAACCACTCGGCTTCTTTTTAACGAAGGATAAAGGAGTCTTCAGCATCGAATGAATGAGTTAACATGTGTACAAGCAGCATGACTAATCAAGTATTTCCGTAGCCTCTTGTCAGCAATGGAAACGAAATGTTCGCAACGCATGTCGATGTGTCCAAATTTTCAACTCCGTCTATTGTCCTACAACCCGCATCTGTTTGGCAACGACACGCTAACGAAGCACATCATTCGCATGATCGCAGCACATCTGTCTTCAATTTAAGCAACAACAACAATGGAAGTGGGAAGTTTGCAACGTGTGAGGAGTCGAAACCTGCATTTGCTTGACACATGCATGTCAAGTTAGATGTCACCACATCAAATTCAAATAATCGAGCCTCCCTCAACTTAAACACCAAGCCTCAAGCTTTCATCTCTGACTATTGTACTTTAGATCACATCTGCAACACTTGAACGACAATAGCCGCGTCCTACGTACACGCAATCCTTGTACTTCTGTCCTTTATCTTATTAACAGAGGCAAGCAGGTATGAGACGGTTGTTAAGATTCTTGACGCGATTTTAGAAGCACCCCGGTACCCAGGAGGTGGTCAGAAACCACCAAGAACCCTTCTCTCTGACTTGGTTTGCATCCCTAAACTCTTTGACATGCAAAAGTAAGTATAAAACTCCCCCACGCCTCAGAAAATGACGTGCAAGTAAGTAAACAAAGCCATGCCCCTCACCCTAACCCCTCCACAAGAACGCGCAACCCACAGCATGCAAAATATGCACGCACCCCTGGTCCACCCGCATGCATCATCACTGGTGAAAAACTCCAAACTGGCGAACAGGAACTAAAATCCCAAGAGATGTCGCAGCTAATTTTTTGTCACCTCCTGCGAGTATGCCACGAAAAAGTTTTAGGAGTGGAGCGTGAGATTTGAATCCACTCCCGCGGGTATGCAACGAAAAAGTTCGGCAGGAAGCGAAAAACAGTCCTCCAAATTTAGCTCCTACAAGCATGCAATAAATAAGTTCACCTACGTGAATTGTCCACTTACACTCTGCAAAAACAAAAGTGGACGAACCGAAATTTCCACATTTCTGCGTTGTCCACAATTTTTTTTTGCAGAGTGTAACACCTACGTGAATTGTCCACTTACACTCTGCAAAAACAAAAGTGGACGAACTGAAATTTGCACGTTTCTGTGTTGTCCACTATTTTTTTTGCAGTGTGACACGAAAAATTGAAATTTTCGCAATTTGTAGGTTAAGGGTGAAATTTTTTTCGTTGCTGGAGGCTGTAACGGTTTAATTAAACATACAAAAAATACATTTGAGCTGAGATTTATTAATTTATCATGAGTTACAAAGTTCTACACTTCAATACATCATTAGGAGCAGAATTTTAGACGTTTAGCTTAGTTACTCTGACCATGGTGTGTTGGAACCTACGGCTGTTTACGAAGTTGGTTATGAACTATGTTGATGTGGCTTTGTGTTGATGTATGACTTGTACTGAAATGATTCGAAGTGTGTGACGTGCGATTTCATGATTTGCTCTGCTTCTTTGGACTCTAAAGTTCTAGTTAACTACATTCTAACGTAACCTAATAAAGAAGCAACAAGAACTGAGTACGTTCCAAAAGATTTACATGACTTGCAGCGCTGTTATTTCAATGCAACGTGGATAATTCTGCTGCTACAAGCTGGATATGTTTGGATCCCACTCGTCACTATTTATCAGTGGTCTTCGTCGGACATGAACGTGGATTTTTGTGGCTTGCACTTAAAACTTTGTAAACACTTTAAAAAAAACACGAGAAAATACTGATTATATGTTAAAAGAGGCACTTGGTTGGTAAGTGATATGAGCACTGTTCCTGCACGCATTAAGATTTAATTTATTCGCTCGTGGTGGAGAGAACTGCTTTGAAGTATTCGCTGTCTAGCCCCTGAATGTCTTTCTTGAATTGCTCCACCAGTTTTGTAAGATCGCCTTCGTTTATGTCGACGTTGTTACCGGATGATAGGTTGTCGATAGCTGTTTCGATTTTGTTGATCAGTTCCTCGTCGTTTTTGGTGCGTTTCTGGGCGTTTTCATCTTCAAATTCGTGGTAGACGTTCTGCGCCATCTAAACACGGAGGACATTAGCACTTGGAGACCTAAAAGCCCTGTGCAACTTACCTTTACAACAGAATCTGGAAAATTTGCCAACCTGGCAACTTGAATGCCAAAACTTTTCTCCATCACACCCGGACGTACTTGATAGAGCAGTGTGAAGTTCTCGTCGTCGGCCAGAGCAGCCATGTGACAGTTTTTCACGGTGGTGCAGGTGTCAGCCAGGTTTGTAATCTCATGGAAGTGTGTTGCGAAGAGTGTGAAGCATCTGGTGTCTTTGGCAAGGTGTCTGAAAGCAAACCAAACAAAACACTTTTAGTCGAGTTACAAATTAAAGAAAAAAACAGAACGACTTACTCGGCAATTGACCACGCGATACCGCAACCTTCATACGTCGATGTTCCTCGTCCTAACTCGTCAATAATCACCAGGGATTTTTCGGTAGCCGTCTAGAGAGCAAAACCTAGTCAACGCTCATTCAAATCGGCGAAGACTTACCCTAACGATGCCGGATGTCTCGATCATTTCCACCATAAATGTACTCAAACCCTTGATGATGTTATCACTTGCTCCGACGCGCCCTAGTATCGAATCGACCATCGAAATAGTTGCCTTAGAACAGGGCACAAAGGATCCCACATGCGCCATCAGCACGGCCGTGCCGACAGACCGGATATACGTACTCTTACCGCCCATGTTCGGTCCAGTGATAATGAACATGTTGCAGTCATCTGAAAGACAAAACGCTCGTTAAATTCCTGTCATAAGCACCAATCAACGCCAAGACTTACCCTTCTTAAACTCGACATCGTTCGAAATAAACGTGACATTCTCCTGTAATTCTAGGCATGGATGTCTTATATCTTTCAGAACCAGCACTCCAGAACCTTCGTCTAGCATTTGCGGCCGAACATATGGCGTCGGTGCGTTGTACCCTGCCACAGCAAAGCTCACCAAACAGTCCAACTGTGCAATTTGATTATTCAACGATGTCAAAGGCGCCGAGTACCCTTTGGCCACCTTTATAACCTCTTCCACGATCGATTTCTGCTGCTCCTCGTACTGCTCACGAATCTCAGCAAATTCCTGACTGTATTCACTCAACTTGTCTGATGTGAATCGTACTCCTCCCTTTATGACATCGAGGACCTTGTACGTCTTTGACTTTCTTAGAACTGAGTCATCTTTCAAGGCAATCCTGAAGTGATATCCCAGATGTGAGACGCTCTCCAACTTCACAAATTGTCCCTTTTCCAAGTCGAGTTCATCGCCTGCCTTGGACAAAAGTTTATCCATTTTCCCATGCAAATGATCCATGCGTTCTTTCATCTCTTGTAGACTGTCGTCGAACGAAGCCTTCACCAGATATTCACCATTTTCGACAATATCTAAGTCAATGACTTGTTCCACCATCTGCTTCAAACCGGAGAGGTCGCTCAAAGTAGTTTTAATTGGATCACAGATTACATTTGACACCGTGGAGTTTTCTAGTGACATCAGAGTACTAAGCAATCGTGGCGCCCTCAGAATAACTTGGTAAATCCGAAAGAGGTCCTGTAGTGTGGCTTTCTTGCGCATGAGCTTCTTGGTGAGCATCAGAATGTCTGGAATTCTCTTTATATAGTCGTCGTGGATGGAATTCATAGTCGTGGGAGCCTCCACCAAGCACTGCACCACATCGTGGCGGTCGTTGAGGACTTCTTTGCTACGTAGGGGCTGTTTTACCCATTGTGCCATCAAACGATGTCCCTGTGCCGTGCGGCAGTGGTCGAGAACTCCCAAAACACTTTGCCACCGAAAAGATGGCGATGTTATCTGTGTTCCAGGCTTTGGAAGGATGTTAAGCGCTGAAACAGCCGCAGCATCTAGGTGCACGTATCGATTCAAATTGAGCGTTTTTATCTCATAGTGTCCGAGGTTTCCCGGATCCGAAACCAGATTCAGATAGTTTATGGCGGCTCGGAGTGATTCCATTGCCAGTTCCAAGTTAAGCTCTGCAAATGTCGTTGCATCTTCTTGTTGTCCCTTGGCGAATCTCAGCAGTCTGTTTAAATCTTGAATGAGATCGGACTTCTCGCCTGAGGTTTTCTTTGCCGGTGATACCATGACGCCATTCCGATCCATCAGGGTCTTAATAGCTGCATACTGACAGAAAAAACAAGTAAAATGTGGCATTTGGTGAGTGGAAGGTGCTGGCTACTTACCTCACCGTCGGCACTGGGTAGAATACACTCCTTTGGTCCCAACAGGACCACTGTTGCTTCAAGCTCTGTGAAAAAATCATCGTCGACAAACTCGGTGACCAAGAACAGACAGTCATTCTGCTCAACCGACACTAGACCAATCTTTTTCTGCGCACCTTCCATGCGAATACGGAGCGAAATGATGCCAGTGCCCACGAGGTATTCTTTGTTGGAAAAAAGCAGGTCTTCGAATTGGATGAGATTCCCAGGTGAACCACGAAATTCGACTTTCCAATCGTTCGACTGGGGTTTCTTGACATACACCTCCACCCGATAATTTTTGACGAGAAGTAACTCGCGAATAGCTGCTTCAAAGTTGTTCTTGGACAGAGTAATGTAAGGCAATTCCTCGGTATCGTCGCCTGGGGACATGATTTTGATATTCGCCGTGGATTTGTAGATTATTCTCGATACCAAATCAGCATCATCAGAACCATGGATGGAATAGTAATCGGTGCGGTCAAAGAAACGCACAGTGGTGACGGGTTTCTGAAAAGAGATTTGGATACGATTATAGAGGTTTGATGGTAATCGCGCAGGTACTTACATCGCCCAGCTTTGTGAAGAACTTCATGAAGTTTCGTTGTGCATTGGCATCTGAAATGGAAAAACCAAAAAACTGCTCTTAAATGGAGAATAAATGAGAAAAGTTACAAGCTTAACATAGATGAAGTCAAGGCATACAGCTCCAGCATAACTATCGTGATTTATTACTTTCTGAGCAAGTAGCTTGCGCAACAGATCGAAGGGGCCAAGATTTGGCTTCCCATTACGTTGTTCGTAAAATATATTTTTACCGAATAAGGGATCTACAGTTTGTATTGTCGATTCCGAATGTCGTCGCCTCACCATTAAATGAAGACAACCATTTCCTAATGAAAAACAACACAGCCGAACCACTTGTTGTTTCCTCCTCTCGCGCCATCACGTTTCTTTTGAATCCTATTGTGCCATCCCCTCTAGAAAGTCTAGAATAGTTTCTTCAAGACAAAGGCAGTCGAGTATAATGTAGGTATATGCTTCTCTAAAAGAGAGGCAAGCCTTACGTCAGATATGAATCGTTATGGTAGATTTGCACTACAAAAAACATTGGATGTAAGCGATATGTTTCTAGTAAACAAATTCAACCGAAATGTATGTCTGAAGTCACGATTTGCAGTAGTCAATTAAACAGATTTGCATAAAAAGCCGGTCATAATTGTTTCCACACATGTGTATTCGGTTTCACAGAGATACAGGCAAAAACTTGTTTATTAAGCAAACCATTTGTCCCTAATACATCTAACCGGCGATTAACATCAGAAAATTTAGAAAAACAAAACAAATTCTCTCAACTCTACGGAATGTTCCCCGTCTCGAATACAGCAACTACAGATTCCAACAAAACTCACCCAAATTCAACGCATTCACCGGCTTCGGATTGTCCATTTTAACCCGATGTTATCGTTATTTCAAGAATTTCTAAATTTACGAACTTATTTACTCTATATTTCTCAAAAATTAAACAAAAATTTGCACAAAAAAGCTGGACCACATTATTCGCGCCAGTTAAAGTAATTTAAGTACTTCAGGTTGGCCAACTTTGACAGTTGTTATTGTGACTGATTTTCGTGACATTTCATCTATTGTGAATGGATTTTCACATTTTATACATTAGGTCTGTTCGCGTACTCCCTAAAACAGAGAATTTTTACGAAGTTACGAATTTTTACCCAAATCCTGTGCGCGTACGCAAACATTTCGTATTTTTTCGTAAAAGAGAGCGCTCTTGAGAGAGTAAGAAATTTCCCCATGCTACGAATTTTAGTGCAAGAAATTTCTTTGGGCTGTTTTATGAAATCTGTCAAATGTACCAAACAGCTGCTCGTTATTTTTGTGTGGTATTCAAATTGTCAGATATTGAAGAATTCTGGAGTACCTTGCAATCATGCGAAGATCCAGGGAATCTAAAAAATGTGTTGGAACAATGAATAAATGTTTTAAACACTTTTTTAAATTCTCCAAATGTGAATTAGAAAA
Source organism: Matsumyia berberina (assembly GCA_917880715.2). Taxonomy (NCBI): domain Eukaryota; kingdom Metazoa; phylum Arthropoda; class Insecta; order Diptera; family Syrphidae; genus Matsumyia; species Matsumyia berberina. The sequence continues at coordinate 75,239,361 of OU862870.1, read as the reverse complement.
TTCTTTCCTGTAAACTTTTCTTAGATTTGACAGTTAAGTTTGACGTTTAAAACTGTGCAACTTTTCTTGTTTAACGCGTTCCATTACTTTTTCGTAATTTTACCTCTCTCTGAGAGCATTTTACCCCCACTCTTTAAAATTGGACATTCTACGAATTTTGGTGCAGAAAGTACCCGAACAGACCTATTGTCAGGGGGGGTTACTCTGTATTCCGATTCTAAAGTTAAATCGTTTGAAAACGGAAATTTCGTACTCCGTAATTCGTAACGCAAATCATAATATCCGAAAATCGAACGAGTTTTAGTTGCCAACTTCAACTCATTATTTTCTCGGATTATCGCCACTCGGTATTGCGAAAGTTAACGTCAAACTCGTCCAATTCGCGAAATATCGTTCGAAAAGTATTTTGCTTGCGAATAGTGGATCCGCTAATTATAAAAATGCAAGATTTCTAATTTTTATTAGGTTTTATATCGAAAATGTTGTCAAATTCGTATTATTAGTTTAATTGTGATAAACTAAACTTATTTTTATGTACATATATTACGTTGTTTTGTTACTTGAAAATGTGTTCGTTGGAGAGCCTTGTGGATATTATAGTGGCGTTTACCTAAATTTATTTCACTAAAACATTTCAATGCCTGAAGGAAAACATCAAATCTGTTGTGTACTCTGTGTGCAAATGCGGAGGTTCCTCTTATAAAAGATGTTAGTGGAAGTTCTAAGCAAATATACAAATGCATTAATTGAAAATTAGTTTTGAACTAATCTATTGACGAAAAGAGCAAATTTCACATACACTTTTCAATCCTTTTAATATTTGTCGTATCTTCAATCGCAAAAAACAATTAACATTCGACTTTATTTAATTTTAAAATCCACAGAACAACAATTTTTGTGTTAATAACTTTCAATATAACAGCTCAAATAGCGAGACTCGAAAAGAAATTCGGATATTTTCAATCGATGTTTGGCAACACAAGCATTCGATTCGAAAGTTGTAGAGAGAGTGCCAAACTTAATTAGAATCGGAAATCACTTTCGAAAGCATTTAACTTTAGAATCGGAATACAGTGTAACCCCCCAGGATAGAGATTGGTACTAAAAAAAAATTATGTTTTTTGTTTCCCACACTTTTGATATGATATGCAAAACCATCTCAATAGGTTCCGTTTTAATTTGAAGAAGCAATAAAGCCGCGCTTTCATCACTTTTGGTGGATAAAAAACTCGAGGTAGAAAAGAATTGTGAAAAATGTCAAATTCAGCTGTGGCTGTCAGTTTGGTGTTTATCAATTTATTTGTTGAAATCCCATGTTTAAATTTTTGATAACTAACATTCGGTTGCGTTGGTGTTAATTAACGTTAATTTGAGCAGTACTACCAATATATTGAGTTTTTGAACTCGTTGCTTTCTGTTACTACAATGCCGCATTTTCGTATCGAGATCATACTGCATTTATTGAATACCACACTTGTTTACTTTATTAGTTTATTTTATAACATAACATTCAATTAGGTTTACTTTAAATATATACTTTTCTCTCTTATATACAAAAAATAAGGTAATTTGTAGTCAAGATGAAGAAAAGCCTTCTTCAGCACGGATGTTTTCTTTTCTCTTTTTTGGAGCAATCAAATACATAATCTAATACGGGGTGTGAGAAATTTGGCCTTTTTGTTTGTAGGTTGTGTCTTTTTCTTTCCACAATTATTTCCTTAGTCAAAGAGAGAGTGAGAATACTTAAGAAAACGAAAAGAAATACGAGTGAATAAGGATAATAAAAAAAAAAAAGTATTTTAACTAAAACAGCGACCTCTACAGTGGGATATATAAAAAGTCGCCCACTCATCACAAAGTAGGGGAAAAATAAAATAAAAATTACTATACTATTTCACTTAAAACTTATTAACACGAGCATTGATCCTTGTTGGCGAGTGTCTCGTTTGTCAACGATGTTCGTCCTGGTTGTGATGGTCGGTGTTGGACCCCAGATTCTGAGGCGTTAAGATCCAAACGGCCCTCTTGAATGTTCTGGTAAATCTTACGAGCTGTTTCGAGGAATGCCTCCTCGACATTTTGCCCACTGTATAGGGGAAAATAAAATTAATGCAATTCGTAAAAGGCCTTTGTTGAAACTTACGTCATAGCACTAGCTTCGAGGAACATTAAGCCGTTTTCGTCGGCAAATTCCTTCGCTTCTTCGTATGTCACCTCTCTGGTGCTCTCCAAATCGGACTTATTGCCGATTAGGAAGATCACAGTGCTTGGATTAGTGAGATTTCTTGTATCTGTCAACCAACTGCTCAGATGATTGTACGTCGATCTATAAAAAAGATACCATGTACACAGCACTCCTCACAGGTCTGTATATTAAGCGCCCTACCTTCGTGTGATATCGTAAACCATTAATGCACCAGCTGCGCCTCTGTAATACGAACGTGTAACTGCACGGAAGCGTTCCTGTCCAGCAGTATCCCAGATCTGCAGTTTGATTTTCTTATCATCGACTTCGATAATACGTGTCCCGAATTCCACACCAATAGTGTGTGGGCAGTTTGCCATGACTACAAAAAAAATCAGAGAAATCTCAGTCCTCCACCCAAGTAATTGTGTGACCACAGATAACTTACATTTCTTCTCTGTGAACTGATGTAGGAGACATGATTTTCCAACGCCCATGTCACCAATAATGATGTACTTGAAGATATAGTTATAGTTGTACGGAGCAGAAGACATTATTGTAACTGCAAGGAAAAAGATGAAGGAAAACTGGTGAGTTATTGCCCACCAAGATCATGTCAGAGGAGTACATTGCTCCAAGATCATGGTATTTCTTTCTTTGACTCGACTTAGAAATTCCATTGCGAAAGGGTAGAAACTGCACTTGCACTTCTCAACACATTTCATGAAAAACTGTGACTTGACTTGGTTGCGGGTATAAAGCGTTATCAGCGTAAACTCGAACGGGACATATTTGAATAATTCATTCGACGCGTATAAAGGTTTCACGATAAGCTGTTGAACCAGCTTTGGGAGTGGAGCGTCAGTGAACTGTGCTACTTATGGAAAATTAATTAAAATCTAGCGCGACAGCCCGTAGCTTCTTGCCACGTTTCATGTAGTCCGAAAGGACCTATAACCTATAATCCGAGAAGGCACAGCTTCTCACAACCATTCACATCGTGAATGTTGCAAGTTTCACACTTACGGAAGGGACCTAAAGACTTTTTGCCACTCCAAGCGGCGGATTCATAGCAAATCAAACTCTCGGAGATTTGTCATTCCTTGGGGAGTGGCGTTTGGTCATTTTGGCTGAACTTCAAATTTGTGTCAGATTCGCCAGCAGTCCAAAGCACCGACCATGACGACCAGCTATAAATTCGTACCCACATCAAACAACTTTATCAGTCCTAAGAGGTGACAGAGAAAAACTCCAATGACTCCGATTTCGCATCGCATTCATCTCCAATTGGTACAGAATGACATTCGCCATATACTTTATTAAGTAGGTCACCGGGGTTAAACTATTTCGTAATCACTCATCATTTTCCGCGACAAGAACACTGGCGATCAACTTGACTGCACGCGCATGTTATGCTGAGAGTCACCAGGAATTCTCTGAAGCATAACGAACTTGTTTTTATCATTCAGACAGACAAAGACAAAGGTGAATTTGAGAAACAGGTTCAATTAAACGAGAAAAGTTGGTTGGTTGCAATAGAATTACTGTCAAGTGAAAGTGCATAGAAATTGATGCGCTCTCACACAATGGGACCTACTACGTTGTTGGCAATATATTTTTTACTCTCAAATGCATCTGCATGCGTTAAGCAAAGGCGTTGTAAGTGTAACATGTTTTGCTTTAGGGCATCAAATAATGTTTACTTACGAAGTTTTCTTTTCTACTTTTCGACTTGTATTACAAGAGCTGCACTAACTCAGGGCCCTCATATGCGAGTGTTTCTAGAGATATATCGAAACAGACCTTATCATTCGATCTCTTTTCTTCTCTTTCCACGGTTTGGGGCGTTCGACTTGCAATGCATGTCATTGTATGTACAAGCGTCTAGAGCGATAAAGTCAACGACACCAATGCTTAGATCAAAAGAAGAATCGCCCTTGCCATTCTCTGCTTGTTTGGGCTAAAAAGGCCAGAAAAGCCTTCAGTCTAACTACTAGAGTAGCCCCATGCAAGACCATAATCATCTTAGTCCTACTCTATAGCGCAGAAGCATAGATTTTGTGAATAGTAGGCGAGGTCGCCCTCGGTTGTTTAGGAAGAAAAGTCATTGGGGGATGTTTGGTTTCACCTGTACAGCCGGTAAATAGAGGAGAACATAGAAAGACGAACTGTGTGTGCTGCAAAAGGACATTGACAAAGTCAGAAGCGTCTAAATACGGCTTAGATGAGACATTTCCAATTTGCCTTCAGGGACAGTGCAGTATAGGAAGAATCAGGTGGCGCGAACAAGTTAAAAGGTACCTCAACAAATATAGAATTAGCTGGCTAACGAGCGATGCGTTGATTGAGGCCTAAGTGCACCCCGGACTGTAGCGCCTTCATAAGTCTAGTCAACATAGACTGGGACTACAGACAATTTATTCTCGTGCTGCTTTGTCTAAACCTAGGAAAGAGCTAATTGTGCTGCTCATGTTGTCGAAGAATTATAGGGGGCAATACGTGGCTAAAAAAAAACAAACAGAGCTGCATCGTTTAACTATACTGTTTACGATTGACTGCTATCATAAGCAGGCGCATATCGAATTTGTGACCAAACAATGGCAGTGCTAATGCTTCAATGGAACAGACTATGCTCCTGTCGCCATGGAGCCCTACAAAATTTTGTTCTTAATTTCCTGCGGCATGGACTCGACCAAATGTTTAGGCACAACGATTGGAACCAATTCTAATGCAAAGGAGGATGAATCACCACAGGAATGCAAGTGGATCACTTGAGACAAAAGGAAAACCCCGATGCAATAGTCCAAAAAGCGACGAAAAGGCGGCTTAGAGTCTTTGATCCAAGAAATGTATCGTGATCTCCAGGACTAACTAGCGTGGAGTCAAATTAATTAACATGGTTAACACAAGCCTTTTAACAATGCAAAAGTTAATAACAAAAGTTGTATTCAAAGACGCGGGATTTGCTTCTTATCGCTAAGGTTTTTGCGTTATAAAAGGACGCGCGCTTTGCTTTCAAGGTTTAGTCTATGAAGTAGGCTGTGGTGTTATAGAGGATGTGCTACAAAGTGAAGAAATGTGATAGAATAGGCAATTATCTCACAAGCTATGCACTAGGGAAACGAATATTGCATGCAATACGAGGGGAGTTTGTGAACCACACACACAGCGCTCAACACAATACTCTTTTGTTGATGAGATTATGGGGAACTCAACCCGAATTGCATGGTTAGGAAGCACATTGTCACCAAAGTTACTGCACGATAGAGTATGTTAGTTTGGTCAATAAAAATTGGTTTGTATCTAGAATCAACATAGCCATCTGCCATGGAGCAATTTGTAGAGGTAAACTTACTACAAAACGAAATAAGAATGTGACGCAAGTTAAAAAAAAAAATCTTAAAGCCCGACCTGAAAGCATTAAAAAGATTTCAGAGTTCAATCACTTAATGACCCAAGAGGCACGACAGTAATTACCCAAGTTCCTACGAACGATGCATATTAATTAGCACATCCACATAGATCTTTGGATGTGGAGAGATACACGAACGATTGAGCAACAACGACGACAACGCTGATCACAAGATGGGCGCACTCAAGCAATCTCTCCCTTCCGCTGCACTGTATGTCGAAACCACTTGAAACACACAATCGACTATGTTAACAGATGAAATACATCTGTGCGAAATCAAACAATGAGTCAGTCACGCACCCCTAAACATTTGGGAAGCCCTTCCGTCTGGTGTCTGATTGAAAACAAAATTAAAATCAGGGGTGGATGCAGAGAGGACAAACCGATAACGCTACCTGCTGTGACCCAAGCCAAGCACTATTTTTTTGTCAATGCAAACAATTTCCCAGATTTCTCAGAATTTTTCTTGCATTTTCCATTGATTTTTCACCAACACCAAGCGGGGGGGAAACAAAAGTGGAAAAAATGTTGCGTAGAAAATTTCCATTTAAAACCTCACTCACCGATAAAATGTATTCTCTGGGTATTAAATCGAGTTATTAAATATTAAAATCGCCTTTTTCCTTGTTTTTTCGGTGACCGATTAATCACTGATAAGCGCGTTTAATTAAATTTATTTGTATTATTGTTTTACGTTCTTGTTTTCGAGGGGATTACGACTTGTGTGTGTATATTACTCATAGAAATTTTTCGAGACTATTGTAACTGCTGGGTGACATTTTAGAACTTAATTTATGGTTGAGAATAAGTTTTGAACAATTGCCGAGTTGAGTTTGATAGTTTTTGAAGATCTATTTTGAGTTTAAATGCAGAAAATTGCAAATTATTCTCTTGTTCTTTGATCCGCGAGCCGACCGAGGAAGTGAAAATTGTAATTAAATTGCGAACAATTCACGGTGGTTTGAAAACAAAAGTATTCCTGAAACGAGACGGAAATGAAATGATATGAAATGGGAGGCCCGCAGTGTTCGAAAATTCGATTTTAGACTTTTACATATCGCGGAGAGGTCCAAAAGAAGGGAACTATAATCAAGAGCTGCAATGACCGCTAAAATATTGCACGTATTGGTACAATGTGCAATTGAAAAAATGTGGAGTGGGGGAAAAAAGCACCAAAATAAAACCTACCAAACAACAACAATTTCTTATTAATTAAAAGTTCTGAATGGAAAGACACTAAGTGCGGCAATTAACATAGCAGGCTTCTTTAGTAAGTGCAATCAGCCATTAGCATTTTTAAAAGCATTTTTAGAAACTACCTTAGTGACTTCTCACACATTATAAAGAACATTCACCCAAGTTGAAATCACGGAAGACCTATTGTGAACAGCCATTTTTACTTCATGCATTTACAACGAACACTCCCTTCGGTCTATTGCTGTCACTTTGCACTACACACGTGCTGATATTTCTTGTTTACGTTTTAACCCAGAAAGAAATGAAATAATTTTATTCGCGAATTCAACTTCCAAAAATGTTTGTTTCCGACGTAAATGATGTGAAAATATATAACCTCAGCGCTGGCAAATCCGTGCCAGAAGTAAGTACCTCAAAAGACATACAAAATACGATTCCTGACATAAAACTCCTTCTAGTGGCTGACGGACCGTCGAAAGCGCTCGCAATTGATGAAAAAGGTAGACTCCCGGCGTCAAATTGAACTAATCCAAGACTTTGATATGCCGGGAGTGTCCACCTCTATTCGAATGAGTCCAGACAACCAATACATCTTGGCCACCGGCACCTACAAACCCCGAGTGAAGTGCTTTGAAGTCTCTAACTTGTCCATCAAGTTCGAGCGTTGTTTTGACTCCGAAGTGACCACATTTGAGGTCCTCAGCGATGACTACAGTAAAATGGTAAGACAATAGGAATTCATTTCAAGCTCCCGAAATAATTATGGATTCTTTCTAGGTTTTCCTTCAATGCGATCGTTATGTAGAAATCCATGCGGCACATGGAAGGCACTACAGACTACGGATACCACGGTTTGGCAGGGATATGAAGTACCATACTCCTTCCTGCGATCTTTTCATTGTGGGAACATCGAGTGTAAGCCACATGAACACTAATAACAAGAAAAGAATAATTTGAGTGTGTTCGCAGGATATTTTCAGGTTAAATCTGGAACGTGGGCAATTTCTTCAGCCATTTGAGTCAGAAGCAAGTTGTTTAAATGTTTGTGAGGTCAATCCAGAGCATCATCTTCTTGCGGTTGGGACAAAGGAGGGCACTGTAGAAGCATGGGATCCCCGTGAACGGAAAAAGTGTGCGACAGTGGATGTAGCAATGAAGTTTCCCCATGCAAAGAAGTTTCCATCGGTCAGTAGACGGAATCTATCACCCATCCTACGATCTAACTAACTTTTTACTGTCACTCTGTAGGTCTCATCAATGAAATTTAAAAACGGCCTTCAAATGGCTGTTGGAACAGCCGATGGACATGTCCTTCTCTACGACATTCGTTCGCGGGAGCCGCTGCTTGTGAAAGACCACCTGAATCAGTTGCCAATCAAGAGATTGAACTTCAATCCAAGTCACCAAGCAGTGTATTCACTGGACGCAGCAATGCTGAAGATTTGGGATGAGACGACAGGGAAACAGATTGCTTACGTCGAGTCAGCTTCGAATTTCAATGACTTCTGCACGATTCCGGACACTGGAATGGTTTTCCTCGCGCAGGAGGATGTGAAAATGTTGACATACTACATCCCAACGATGGGACCAGCGCCTAGATGGTGTTCGTTCTTGGATAACCTTACAGAGGAGATTGAATCGGAGGTAAGTTGAACTCAGTCACACCTGTTGTAGATGGGATTGTAGCATATTTTTTTTCCGATTCTCTAGGTCGTGGAGAATATGTACGATGATTATCAGTTCATCACGCAGAAGGAACTAGAAGAACTCGGGTTGGAGCACCTTATCGGTACTAATCTACTCAAGGGTTACATGCATGGGTAAGTAACAATCGCCACTGTCATGATTTTATAACCAAATCTCCCCCCACTCTACAGACACTTCATAGACGTTCGATTGTATAACAAAGCCAAGGCTGTGGTCGAACCATTCGCCTTCGATCGCTTCCGCAAGGAGAAGATTCGCCAAGAGATCGCGTCGGAACGGCAAAGTCGTCTGCAAATTAAGAACCATCTACCCAAAGTCAACCAAGAACTCGCTCTGAAAATCATCGATGAACAGTCAAATCCAACTCCCAAGACCAAGAAGGTTCCTAATCTCCTCGAAGACAATCGTTTCAAGGCAATGTTCGAGAACACTGATTTTGCCATCAATAAAAATGCAGAGGAATACAAAATGCTGGCACCAGTGCTTAACAGACTGGAAAAGTCCAAGGTTAAGGAGATAAAGAAGCGAATCGAAGTGGCCAGAGTAGCTGAACTTCATGCAGACGAGGAGAAACCCCATGAGGATTCGGACAATGATGAAGATCTTTTTGGCATGGAAAAGAGTGATGAAGATGGTGATGACAAGAGTGAGGAGAGTTCTGACGATGATGACCCCAGAGAATTCTCCAGGCAAATGAAGAAGGCATACAAGGATGTCAAACGGCAAAGAGTAGAAGTTGAAGAGGAAGGTGATGATGACCTTGAGGAGGAACAAGCACAACCAACTCCAAAGACAAAAATGATCCCAGTTAACAATACGGCAAATTTCAGACTTGACTCGCTTAAACGAAAAATCAACCGACAGAGCTTGCAAGACCGTGTTCGCAAAGAAGAGGCCGCCAGTGGGAATGTTCAATCCATCGGAGGTAGTTTGGGCAATCGACAGATGCAATTCGAAACTAAGAAACCATCGCGTGATGCCAAAAAGCGTGAGTTCGAGATGAAAAAGCATCGTGAAGAGCGCAAGAGGGTCATCCGACCAATTAGGTCGCTCAAACTAAAGAAGGTTAATTTTAAGTAAAGAGAAAGATGTGTGTATATTTATGGACAGAGAGAAAGAAATAGAGTATGTACCGTTAATTGTGTCCAATTGTTTTATTTTATTGTTATATCTCTGTGTACTTTCGTCGACTTCCAATTAATTCACCGCCTTCCACAACCTCCCAATGCACTTGGCAATTAAGCGCGCACGCAATCGACCACCGAGGGATGATGCTTTTCATGTAAACCGTGTGGTACAACTGCTGTTGTGGGGAATGGAAATGGCCAATGAAAAGGAAAAGAATGCCACTCCATGAAGTGAATTCGAAAAAGACGCGACGAGTTTTCATTGGGGTTCGCTGATTATGCTTGATCCTTGTGCATTCACTGGAAGCACAATTAACAGGAGTATTGTCCGCGTTTGTGGATTTTTACGTCCATTTTTGGCTTTGTGGTCCCAGAGGGTGGGGCGTATAAAGAGGTTCACATGAGTGGAGTGGAGTGTATGTATATGGTGATTGAGGAAAATTAACATTTATCCATTGGAGTGGGCGATACATCATTTGTTTAAAAGTCGAGTAGAAAACGGGGCGGATGTAGGGAACAATAGCTATAATTATGTTCTTTTAAGTGAAAATGATGAACTGAGACCAATTCATCTGGCTCAGGGTTCAGAGAAGAGTATTGGAATCGGTGCCTGCGTGATCATTGGTAGGTAAATCACGTTGGTGGGAAAGTGGTGAACAAAAACCACTCAGACAATGCAAGAGGATTGCAGGGAAACGCGTTCAAACTCAAAGGAGAAATAATTTGCAGCAGAAAAAGCTCTCAAATGCCACTCATAATAACGTTCATGTTTAAAACATAGGCACTTTGAAAGATGTCCGTTATGCTTTAAAGAAACCCACATCTGGCATTAATTATTTATGCAAACACATGGGAAAGTTATTCTATCAAATGCACTTCATCTAGTCTTTGTTTATCCAACCAATGTAACCATAAATTCTTAATGAACGCTACAAACAGGCACCTTCTTCTAATCTTATCTGAGACGAAACTAAACATTTCCCTTGGCTTATCATTTCCCGTAAACTTGACGTTGTTAACAAATCATAAACCCACCTTTTCTCTTCTCCCTGGCGTTGGTTTGAACTGAAGCTGCCTACTCTCTGATATAAACAGAACGTCATCAGCAAAGAAACGGTCTTTGTCAGAATCCCGCAATGAAGTGTTCTAACTTAGCCACTGTCGACTGAAAATATACCTTCCTAACCGCATGGTGTAGAGCAGTGTGCCACCTATAGCTCGATGCAATTTGATTTTTTTTTGTGGTACGGAGTGGAAATTCTTGATTCGTCATCTGTTTGCCCACCGTTCAGCTACTATCGGCATCGCATCTCTTTAGCTCTCCCGGGGTCTTATCACACACAAACCAAGAAAACCTGATTATCTTCGGTGAAAGATAAGTTTTCTATTATTTGTCACACAGATTTTGGAGTGAGTTTCGGGAAAAGTGCGCGGGTAGAAAACATTAGTAGGTGTTTCGTGTGCAACTGGAAAACTGATTTCCAAAAGATTGAAGCGTGTGCGCGATTTTCTTTTTGTAAAAAAGTTTGAAGAAGTGTGTGGAAAATTTCTTACAAAATTTACCGAGAAAAATCTAAAAGCTTGCAAAATTCCGAGTCACGTGAGGATGAAGAAGAATATGACGAAGAGGGAGAGTACACCTATTGTAATGTAAGCAAGTGTCTATGCAGTTTCTTGTGCTTTGTTTGGTGATGGGTGTCCTTAGATTTCGATTGAAGAATTTCAAAATGTGTTTTGGTTTTGCTTTTTCAAAGAAAATCACCTATCAACTTGAAAGTTCAGACGTTTTTAGTGAGATCTTGCTAACATCTTCCGAAATTTATATGAAATGGCTTTGGGAGATAACACGAATCGTGGCGTGCCTTCAAAAAGAGTGTAGAATCTTTGTTAGTTTACAATGCACCCGGAACCAAGTTTTTCTTAGAAAGATTTGACGTACTGCCTGCTTGAATAATAAATCAACGTCGAGAAGGACCTTGAACAGGAACAACTTATAAGTATAGTCTCTCTTCGGAATAAGATGTTCGGGTTTCGGTTAGAGTTAAAAGATAAGTAGCTGTGTTTCTAAAAAAAAAAGTTAAACATCACTTTCTCAATGATTAGAGTCATTTACATATCCGGTATGCAAATCCAATGAAGTCTAGACTAATGTGACTAAGAAAAGTCTGCACAAAACAACCTTTCGCCAAAGACTCTCACCAAGCCGAGTAAAAGTTGATTTTATAGTGCGCCGCGGCAGAAACCCGATGTAAACGGGATGGGGCTTCTAAGATGCCACTGTCCTTATCAACTTTTAAAGGAAGTCAACTTTTAAAGACAGTCGTAAATCTCTTCACATTCTGACAGAGTATGAATGTTATGTTAGGAACTAATCACCACTCGTCAACAAGTTTATATTATTTTTTGTTGCAATTCACACTGTTGAGTTCTGTGAGTTCTTAATAGCATTACTGCGAAAAAGTTTCAATCTTATTATTAATCCTCAACACGTTACAAAATGATGAAAAATGGTTTAAAACGATCACACTGCATGACTATAATCTATATATCTCAGACATAGACTAGGCCTAAGGCAAGTAATGAAACTTTGAACTAATCTCACAAGCATAGTCCTTCTATTCACCTATTCATCACTTGAATATTAGAATAAACTTGAACAACTCTCGGTCCAAAACGGCGTTCAACAAATCAGAGGCATGCCTACGCCATCACAGGTGCTATGCTCATGTTGCTTTCCAGTAACAATAAGCACTGTCAACTGTGATGTGTGCCAGAAATAAAACGAACTCTTTGTCCAACTTCCACTTGTGTTGATCTAATCCAAAAACGGATAAAGAGAAAAACTTTAAAAACTGATTTGCTCCTTAGACCCTTCCATCGTGAGTGCGAAAAAAAAACTCCAAAACACAAGACGAGTGAAATCTATTGAAATGCAATTCCTGCGGGTATTTGTCCTTCCTTTCCTTCTGCACCAGAGATGTTCCTCCTTCTGGTTTTCTTCTTCTATGTTACCAAGCCATCGAAGGAGAAGTTTGTTGTGTTTTCTTCTTTTTTTTTGTGGAACCCCCGCAGTCAAAAAGTAAATCTCTTCACAAATTGGTATCGAATTTTAAGGATTCCAAGGATCTTTCATGCTTTCCATTAATTCTAACGTGACGTATGGTTTAAGGGTACATACGTTCAACAAGTTGATGTGGTGGTGCTAATTACTGCGAATTAGTTGAAGGACATCCAAACACAAACTAAAAGAGTAGGTCAAGCTGTGGGCGATAAAGCAATTAAGGCTTCGCATACTTTCTCGTTTCATCATTGGAAGGGATTAAAAGGATTCATAGGGAACTTAAATTTTCTTTTGCGAGAAACTCTGGCAAGATGGAAAAATTGCTCATCTCCCACAAGGCAATAAAAGGTTTTGCATATTTTATAAAACCGGTAAAGGATAACTTGACCATCACCTGGTATTTCTCATTGCATCCGTTCTAATTCTCAATACGAGAGAACGAAGGAGAAAGAAATCCAGCGACACTGTAGGTGTGTTTCGAAAGAAGGATTTTGCAATCATTGCAACCAGGAAATGTACTTTTCATGACGAGCTCTTCGAAAGTAAATGTCTGTCTATCTGTCTTCTGTTCCTCCTATTCGAGCTGGCGGAGAACTTTGAAAGGTGTGTCTCATGATTAAAAGGAGAAAAAAAAAACTTTAAATTAGTTTGGGGATTTGTTCTTTCTCCGTCCAGGATTCATGGATCAAGAAAAAATGTGAGAAAATCTTAATCCGACGACAGGGGACTGTAGTTAAGAGTTTGAGGATAAATCCGATTGGGCTTTCTCATGTCAGTTGATGGAGCATGAAAGGAGTTCTCCGGCTGTTTTTTATTGGACCACTTCCTACTGTTTAAAAGATGATCAAAGGTTCAAAAGTGCTAGAATTGATTCGGCCATTACTGAAGGAACGATTGGCGTTTTACAGACATAATCTTCAGTTCCAATCGAGCAAATTTGTCTAACAGATTTTCCTTAGTCTGAAGAACTTTAGCTGCAGCAATAGCAAGTCTTTATGCTCATAGAAATCAGATTTGTGATTATGATAAGATCATTAATAACTGGTTGTACATATCTGGTTGTGGGTTCTAATGCCATATCAGTGCGCTGGCAACACAACCTTTTCTAATTTCTAGTTTACATTTGCCTGTCTTTCCTTGCCTTCTAAAAGAACCGCAATCGTATGACTTTTTAAGAACTGTCGGTGACCGATACATGCTAGCGTGGCTCCCTATCCGGCAGGTAATTTATTCACTTCTTATAAATTTCAAGTCAAAATGTTTAAAAAAAACTATTTAGTCCACGATTGAGATTCGATAAAGACTATTCCTGTACTAAGATATGGGTGTACCCTAAGAAAAGCTACGACCCTTCGATTACATGTGTTCGTGTACGTCGGGGAAACCGGTGACAATGTTCGTACCGAGAGGATATTGAACCACAACCGTACAGTTCAGGAAGACTCAAAACGAAAAGACCTAAATCGAGGAATTTGAAATCAAAATATTCAGAATAAGTCAAAGAACGAGGTCAAAACAAAAAAGTGGTAAAATTGAGTGAACATAATCAAAACTACCATTCCTCACACCCTCGAAAGACTGCCACGACTATTTATGTGTGTAGGAGAATAACAAGTTCTACTGAAAGGCTGTTGCAGTTTAAGCCAGCCCCCGAGGTTCTTGTCATATTGGAACTGTCTGTGTAGACTAAGGCAGGCATTTGAGTGAAGTCTAAACACAATAACCATTGCTAAGTCTCCAATAGAAAAAAGCCAGCTAGCTCACTAAACTTAGTCAGAGAGAATTACGTGTGGTGTCAGGTGTTTTCACAGAACACAGTGCAGTAGACAACACGTCACTGAAGGCTTATTTGATACTTACACCTGCACTTGATCGAAGTTTCATATTTTCAAGCATTAATCTTCCGCTTTACCTCAATAACAAAGAAATGGCCACCAACAAAAAACATTTCATCAAACTAACCAAACCATTGGTTAAGCACGACAAAAAGACGACATCTGAGCTCATCAAAAGCCCTCCAGTTCCATCACCTTCCACGAATCTCTGCTCTCATCATTAAACTGGACATACATCACTTTTGCGCTCTATCTCTTTAGGGAGACTGAAATCCTTCTTCACACGACCACCACCACTCCATCATAATGCTTCCTTTTTGCATTCACTCTTGTGGCGATTTGGTCCTTTTTTTGCGCAATCCTCATGCGATATTGTTTTCCTCACTCGTACAATACGTTAAAATCAAAATAAACTTGTGAACAAAAGTTTTCTCATCATCCTTTTTGTCTTTTTTTCCCCCGTACAACACAATCCTCTCCAACACAAACAACGGATCCTTCTTGTTTTGTTCTTTATGCTTCATCCGGTGAATTCAACTCAATCCTCCAGTGGTCAGTCTTAGCCTCTAAGGGCAAAAAAAAAGAGAAGCAGGGAAAAAGAAAGAAAGGAAAAAAAAAATAGTGATTTTCCGTGTATCCTTGGCTACATTCTCCAGAGTCCTTTGCGTACAATGAAAGTTTGTTTCCACCAAAACCAACGGCAGGAGGGAGTGGGAAACAAGTCGACCATCAATCACTGCACTTTAGACTCGTTTGTCTAAATTTCCTGAAGAGTTAGACAACCCCAAAGGAAAACAAACAATCATCAGGATATTTGATTTTTCACAAGAAAAGAAGGAGAATCGCTTGGAATTCCTTCCCCATATCCTTGGCTTTTTTTCTTCTCCCATTCGTGTTTCCTTGTTCTTCGATCCGAAGGACCACAAAAGCGTGCGATTTTCATGAGAGAAATGAAGAAGCAATGGCACACAATTCTTATTGTTGCCACTTTCAAGAGGGATGGACCACAAATATTGGCTGAAACCAATACAACTGAGAGAAATAAAAAAAAAAAAAAAAAAGCAGGACAACACAAAGGAGCAAATAAAAAGATGAATATCCTTCGATAACGATGCTTGCTGCTGCTGTCGATGATGATGATGATAGTGTCGAAGAGTGCCTACTCCTGCGGGTACTTGCCACCTCTGCAGTATGGCTGGACGGGATAGACAGACGGACAGGCAGTAGCGTAAAACTACAATGTTCACAGGACCGTAAGAGAATGAGGACGGCGGACGGACATGGAGTATATATACTTGGGAATATGGACCCACAATAAGCACGGTCCCCGATGGCAATGAATCCATCTTTGAATAGGAATTTTTTCTGAATTCTCTCTAAAGTACTCGAGGTTATTATGGCGCCGGGTGTGGTGAGTGTTGGTCCATGGTGTTGCTGTTGATGATGATGACGTTGCGAGATATCATTGCCCGGGGGTTATTTGCGGATAAACTCGATGAGGAAAAAGTTTTTTCAAAGATTTTTTTCGTTTATTTCTCTTGGTGTCTGTCTCTGTATCCCTGGCTGTGTGTCTGTGTGTCTATATAGTTTGGCTATGTAAAGAATTTTCCATTTCGCTCTTTGAGGCACGACCAGGTAAAGTCATCGATTGTGGCTTTATGGTGATTAATGCGAAGGCAAGGCATCCCAAGCTGTCAATAATTTTCGTACGGAAAACAGGAAAAATTAATGGAATGTTGAGTGTTGAGCTGTTGGCAAAGTCTCAAGGATTAAGGCATTCGTTATGAAGTCTTTGTTTCTTTGCCTAAAGAGTTGCTTTTTGGAATTCGCGCAGTTGAGAAAGTTATGCATTACTCATAAGGGAAATTGTAATGGTCCTGTAGTGGTTGCTCTAAACGGAAAATTGAGGCAAAAAAGATATACAAAATTTGAGAAGAAGCTTGGGCCCATATCATGAATTAGATGTCATTCCGAGCAGAAGACTCAAAAGTTATATGAACACTCCAAAAAAAAAACATCGAGTCTGTCTTTAAATTTCGTTTATCGTGACACTCGTCGTTCTTAGTACAATGCACTTACTTAAGTTAGGTTAGGTTAGCGGGCCGATGAAGCTGATGAAACCCTCTCCATCTGACTTAGGCCTATGTGGAACCGTTGTGGTACCCAGGTTACAAGCTACTTTCCATTGGCTGTCCTTGCAAACTTGAGCTGATCCGACAGTGAACCATCGGATAACTCCTCGATGTTATCGAAGAGGCATCTGCCCAATGTTCTCTTTCTAATAATGGAACGGCTTGGGCAATGACAGAGAAAGTGAGTTGTGTCTTCACGCACCTCCTTGTCCCCGCATTCCCGGCATAGGTCGTCCTCGGTCAGGTGCAGTTTTCTTGCATGGTACCTGAGCATATTGTGGCCTGTAATGAATCCTACTATTAATGATAGGCATTTTCTGTCCATGTGTAGGAGCTTGGTTGTTCTGATTTTATTATATTCTTGCCAAAGGCTTCTAGAAATTTCGCAGGTGGTTAGTGTTTTCCACCGGTTATTTGCCTCAGTTAAGCATCTTAGCCTTATTGCTTCTTTTAGATGACGAAATGGAGGTTTAATCGTACCGTCCGCTAACTTTGGTTTCGGGGCTGATCCCTTCCTTGCAGTCTCGTTTCCTGGTACACCACTGTAGCAGGGGACCCAGCAGAGTTTTACATTATGCTGCGCGCCAAGAACCCTCAGCTCTTCGCGACAGCACAATACAAGCTTGGATGAAATTTGAGTAGCAGCTAGTGCTTTTATAGCCGTCTGGCTGTCTATGAAGACCGTGATATCCTCCTGTAATACCGTGAGCATTGACGCCAATTCGGCAGCTCTGGTCACTGCTAGAACCTCTGCCTGGAAAACATTACTTCTGTCAGGGAGTCTTATTGAGCTGCTGTGTCCTAGCTTCTCAGAGAAGGCAGCAGCACCCCTGCCTATGTCTATTTTGGAGCCATCCGTGTAGATCGACTTTGTCTCGTTAAAAATTTCTTTGTTTTCCCACTGTTCTCTGCTTGGAAAGATGCAGGCAAAGGGTTTGACAAAGTCCAGATACGGAATATATGTATGTATATATATTTATTCAATATTTCTCCAATATCTGGGTGTGTCCATATGAGCTCGCTTTCAAGAGTTTACAGTGGTCTAATGCACGTAGTTAAAAGATCTTTCGAAATCAATTCCGCTTATCGTCGTTTCAGACACTCATCGTTCTTAATCCGAGGAGATAAATAAATGGCGCACTATCTATCACCCTTCATCGGCGCTGAACCCTTCTGCGGGGTTCAGCAAACCCACTTCAAAGACAAAATCGTATGCTTATCTAAGTTCTGTGAAGCCCGGCCGAGCCCGCAAGAACAAGCACGCTACAAAAGCTGCTATTTCATCACACTATCACAGGAAAAACTCAGGTTTCTTGTGAATTCCGATAGGAACAATTCTAGGGCCTTAATTGGTATAATAGTAATCACTGCCCTCCAAGAAAAACCGCTCCTTTAACCTTAGAAAGCGAGGTTTGGCTACGAAGTCTTCCGATCGGAAAACCTGCCGGTCGTACATATATCCAGATTAGATACTGAACTTCCTGATTGTCTCTTAAGCAAATAAAGTACTCTGGACTCTAAAGGGATGGCGAGAAATCGTTGTGCCAGAGCTAGGTTAGATTTTGGAATTGGCATTTTTTCAAACCACGTCTCACTTCTTCATTGGAATCTCCTTGGGTTCAGGCATTTCTATATCAGAAAAATGATATGAAAATGGATGTAAGTCCTGGGGCACTCCCAAGTACTTAAGTTAGACATCAAACTCGTTTTTGACAATCAGAAAGAAGGCTTAGAAGGAATAGCAAAACTACGTGGCACTGACTTTGTGCAAAATGGAGACAGATGTCATAGAAATCATGGGAAACTATACGATACATATATACATATGTTGTGATCCCTCCGTGCTCTTTATGAAGATATGTAGAGTGGATACATACCTCTTGGTGGTCATACCGTGAAATAAAGTTCCCTTCTCTACACCATTGTGTCCCAATGGGTGAGGAATCAATTATCCGGTCGGATTCCCAACATATCCCCCTCATTCCCTTTTTGATACTTGAGCCATTTAAACCAGGATTTTTTTTTTTCTGGTGACATTAGACTGCTACAAGAGTGTCTCCATTGTCGAATTTTGCATCCCTTGCTCTCTCCATAGCACATATAACATATCGTAAGCCTTTCCTTTTACAACAACATCAATTCATTTATTGTCCAGTTATCAACAAATCAATCCGCAGGACCTCAATTTAAAGACATTTATCTTTCATTTTATGCTCAGTCCAAGAACCCATAAACTTCTTATCGTTCTTTTCTGTCCCGTCCTGTTAGGTCGGCTATGCTTCATAAAAATTATCATAATTGGCCAAAGAAAGATTTATCGAAACGATATTTTCCACAAAAATAATTCTCAAAAGGACGACCCTCTTTCGAAGCGAATGAATCTTCGTCGGCGTCGTCATCCTTTTCGTAAGTCCTCCGGAAATATTTCGATAAAATTATGAAATCGAAATCACACTGTAAATCGTCGTCCGTCGTCCTCTTTGTGGTCGTCGTCGGGGTCTCAGTAGTCCCTTTTCCCATAATCCTTTCCTTAAAGATATTCAAATGAAGTCAATATCAATAATAATTTATACGCCACTCTCATCTGAAGCCAAGTCGGACTCTCTCTTTTCCCCCGCTCTCTTTCTCGTTCTGTTCGGAAAAAGATTCTTATTCACTGCATTGGACAAAGGAGTATGAGGGGTTTATCGAAGCCTAAAATAAGGATATTCACCATTTGGCACGGGCATCTGGGAACGACTTAAAGTTCTCAAATACGTGTTCGACTCTCGCTGTCAAAAAGGAGCATTCCTACTAGAACCAAGAGAAACTTCCCGTCGATGTCCTGCACGATGTTCGAAAAGACGAAGGACGAAGAAGATATCTCTCCATGGAGAATACAATTCAAGGTGTGTAATAAAATAAGGATTATCGGATTTTACGATAGCACTGGGGTGTGACGATGAAGATTTCTTTCATCTGTGATGAAGAGGGTGGGAGGGAGGGCAGCGGGACCCTGTTCGTTGGTTACAGAAACAAGAACGTGTCCTCGTGTAGTCATAATAATTCAATTTTATACTTTCCTGAGGAGAGTCCTGGCGGTGTTCGACAGGATTTCCCTTCTGCCATTGCGATGTGACTATTCGCAGAAATATGTTGATTTTCATCCACACTTTCATCCTTCAAAGGAGAGCAGCGGAGAATATTGTCGTAGCCGCCGCTTCTGGAATAATATTTCCATGAATCATTGGGCGACGGAGGCGTTGGA
The DNA here is from genome assembly GCA_917880715.2 of Matsumyia berberina. Taxonomy (NCBI): domain Eukaryota; kingdom Metazoa; phylum Arthropoda; class Insecta; order Diptera; family Syrphidae; genus Matsumyia; species Matsumyia berberina. Next base: position 75,219,458 of record OU862870.1, on the reverse strand, counting down.
AGGTGACTTGAAAAATACACTAAACAAGGACATTAGTGTTTAATATACTCAAAGCGCGCCACGCGAGAAAATCACTTTTAGCCAATTCGATTACCTTTTGATCTTTCCGATGAATGTCATTATCCTGTGAGAGAAGACAGGTTAGGTGGGAAGGATGTTTGTGCTTTTCTGTCACGCCGCCAAGCGAAGGGAGGAGGCGCCTCCAAATTGAATGAATAACATATTTGCGTGTGAGACAAAGAAACAAGTGCGACACACAGTCGAGAGGGTGGTGGGACAAATAAATGTAAATAAGTTTAAGGATATTACCGTGTTCGGCGCTGCATTCACATTTAAATTCACAGGTGTATTCCAGGGAGTATTTACGAGGAATTTATTAGCGGGATATGATACAGGGATATCACTTCGGAGCAGATGCTGCGCGGAGAGAGGGATTGCTTGATGGAGTCTCTAGTGTGTTGATTGAATACAAATGAGACAACTGTTTAACATATATTACCTAACGGGAAAAAATGGCGTGAATGATTCAGGCGAGGACACCTGGGAACTTTCCGCGAAAACAGTTGAAATAATTCGCTTTGAAAAGGAGACATCGTGAGATTGTTCACCAGGAAGAATTGAAGGCAGAGCGAAAATTGTTAGGTGAGGCTACATTATGTTTTGCGCGATATCGTCAATCGCCTTTTTTCGAAGCCAGAAGGACATTTGAGCAGCCAGTGCCTATGTATAGGCGAGGCGTATAGAGCGAGTGAGTAGGATTTCTAAAACAACCATGCTTCTAACCAGGTAATTGATGAAAAAATTCTCATTCAGTGGCTGTCTACGACTTTGTATCCGTCCGTATACCAGGCAAGCTTAAATGTTGGTGTTTGGGGTTTGTTTCTTTTGGCCTGCCCATACAACCCCCACTGCCGTAGCTGCGGAAATGAAAATGAGAGGGAAACTCTCGTCCACTTCCTCTGCAATGGTCCGGCACTTGCAAGAGCCAGACTGCGTGCACTGAACCAAGCATTCTTCATCGACATCTCGGGTAAAAGGATACAAGATCTAATTCGATTTGTGAATTCCACAGGTTGGATCTAGGCACTCCAGGCTGTCTCACACATTTTCAAAAACGCACATCATCAACCAGGTCACACGAGTCGTGGTAACAAAAAGGCACATCCTAGGGCTAATTGGGTTCAGTCGAACCGCCACCTCTATCTACCTACCTACCTGGCCTTCCCCGAGTGTAGTCGAAACCCAAACTTAAGGTAAAGCAGTTTGCGTCTGGATTACACGAGAACATGAGAACACAACAAGAAAGTGAACGAAGTAGATTTGCCTGTTTAAATATTATGTTGGTTTGACTCCATGCTTGTTAAGGGGTTAGGAGCGTTTCGAGGGCTGAAAAAACGCGTATTTTTACTGATTTTTTTTTAAATATATCAAATGAAATATTTCATTCAAACAATTTACCATATGAAAGATACATATTTAACAAGTACTTAGTGAAATTTTTGTTTAAAAATTTGGAAAATTCAGCCATTTGGACCTCATTTTCCTTGACCTTGAAAAAAAAAGTTCTCCCGGCGTAGTCAGGATAACTCATGACTGGTTCATCCGAAATTAAAAAAACAATTTTTTTCTGTTAGTAGATATATAAAACTTGAACTTGAACGAAGGAAAAAACAAAAGCTTAAAATTAGAATTTTTGGCGGAGTTGTGAACAAAAAAACCCATTTTTTGGTCAAATTTTCACTACGTATTGCCTCTTAAAATAAGTTGTGATAAAAAAAATAAAAATCCTTCGTTCAGGTTCTAGATAATCGAATTGAATTGAAGAAGTGTGCAAAATTTCAATAAGATCGGTCCATAACTTTTTGAGAAATCTTGACTACCGATTTTGAAAATAGAGTTTCGAGAGAAACGCGATTGAAGTGCGACGCGCCAGACTGACTTGGTCTGATGGACGGAACTTCCGAAGGGTCTATCTCTTCGAATTTTACTATGATCGATTTAAAATTTTGGGAGAATATTCAAGACATATTGAACTATTTATTAAGATAAAAAAAAAATTTTTTAAAATTTCGAAACCCAGCTAACCCCTTAAGGCGTCACCACCTCGTGCTTAGTGCCATCATAATTAACGGGATGTCATCGAATGGTTCTATGCTGCTCATGGATTGGTGATTGATCCTATGATATTGCAATGGACCTCTTCTTACCAAGTTTGGACTTAACACGGACTCTCGTTTGGAGTGGAATTTTGAAAAATGTGATGAACTTGCTATACAGAGTTCAGTAGATGATTTCGCAGGAGCTAAACTCATATCATTGTCTGACAGGGTGATTTTGGGATGTAAAAGACGGGACTGCATTCGGATTCCATTATTTCCATTAGTTTGCAGTAGATTCACTCACTTTGTCCCAACACTGGCAAAAACTTCCGTAGAAATTCTTCTTGTTTTTGCATCACTTTTCCGGTTTAACTGTAATAACCAAAAAATGAAAGCTACTTTCTGTGACCTATTCCTACTAACCTTTCATCGTACATCGTAAGCGCTGTTTTTGGGAAAACAATTTCATATTCCCACGGTCGTTTTCCTCTCGCAAAACGTGTATCAAACGTCAAAGATTCCTCGGAAAAAACTTGTACAACTCCAGTTAGTCCTTGTGTACAAAAAAGAGGAAACATTTCCCCCTGTGACAGGATAAACATTAAATATGTCAACGAGTTGAAGTTCGCAAAAGTATTGATCGCCACCCTGTTACCCACACGGGGCTAACTCAATTTAAATGGCGCACTTTTCCTACACCCAAACTCCATTGCAACCAGGAGCGCAACTGAAAGAATTCCAATTCAACTTCATTTTGAATCTAATTTCGAAATAAATGCGCGCAAAAAAGGACGACAACGACGACGATGCAGGGAACAGAAAATATCCCTTTTCATGTGAAGCGAATAAAAATGTGAATTTCATTTAAACTGTGAAAGTAAACGGGGGAAGGCAGGAGGAGCTCGTTCCAACATGCATAAAGAATGCATCATATGTACATATGTATGTATGAAGAGCCCTATTCACCTGGTGTCACTCTATATCCTAACCTATGCGACCAAACAACATCATGCTAGACAGACAAGAACCATCTAGGTAAGAATTCGTCCTTGTGAATGCGCTCTTTCCGCGCTTTTCTCTGGTTTCTCCTTTTTTTTTTTTGAAGAAATAAACATGAATAACGTTTTATTTGAGAGGACGACGGAGAGGGTGGTGGTGATGTGTCGCTTATTCAAATTGGAGCGGTTGCATTGCGAAGACACCCACTGCGAACGAAGTAAGGAAAAAGGACACAGACCGGGTATAGAGACTCCTGGTGTGTGGTGTCTGCTCCAGTATTTATTGTTCTTGGGCTTTTCTTAGGCTTCTTTCTCATTTTTATGGTGAATTTTATTGGAAAAGTTTGGTTTGAAAAACGAGACTTAAGCTGCCCGGGCTTAATCACGTGGGGGTGGGCGGCATAGCCTGAGGCCTTGTCTGGGCTTACTGAACTAAATTGAACCGAAAAAAGAACCCGCAACTTCCGTCTAATTAATCCGCAAAAATTTGTTTTGTTTCTTCCAGTGATTTCAAAAATAATTACGGATCTGCGGGTAACAATAACAATGTCACCGCGAACAATAATGAGCTAGGGAGCGGCACTGGACTTCCCGGCACACCGTCGACGATATACTGCTTGCATGGCCAACAGAACCATATTGAATGTAAGTTTTTTTTACCTTTTTAATTATAAGTTGAACGTCGTATTTCATGAGAATGTCCTACCCCTAAGGGGGAGTCGGAGAGGTGAATGGGGGGTTTGTATAATTATTGTTTTGGTGTAGAGTTTCCAATTAAAAGTGTTTGCTAGTCTCGTGTTGGCTTTGTTTTTCCGAAAAGCGGTTTAAGCGAGGAGAAGAGGTGGTAGATGTGGAATTTGATTCCTTTTTGAGTTTCTTAGGTGGTGTGAGCAGGTGGGGAGAATTTAATTTTAAGAGGTCCTTTGATTGGAGACGTATTAATGAAAAAGTGGGTGGGTTCTTAGGAGTGTTCTCGAAACTATGGGTTTTCACAGCAAGAAATTGGGTCAATTAAAGTTTTAACCAAAATCTTCGATTGAAAAAGTTTTTAGAAGGGTTGTTTTTAAGTGATCCCACCAAGCCGCATAGAGAATCTCATCCACTCATCCAATAACTCCACTCACACAATGTACCAATAATATGTAAGTTTGTTGGAGTCTCGCGTGGCTCAGTTTTTGTGCGCTGGAGTACTGTGCGAGCTACGTTTGTTCAAGCCCCAGCCATGTGCACCGAACATTTTTCGCAGCATCACTTCTTCCATTCGTGCAAAAAATGTAATTCGCTAAACATGCATGCATTTGAACTTCAGCGCCTTTGTGCTAAGCAGACAACTTCTGTCTTGTTGGCCTGACTCACAAAATGTGTCGCCGAAATATAGCAGGAACTCTCAGAAAGAGGCGTACAGCGGAAGTATTTTTTCGCTGCAATCAAAGACGGCGTCTATAGACTAGCGGAGTCCTTACATGCGTTATGATATCTACTTTGAGATATTCGGGGTCGAGTCAGGGTCTTATTGAAAATAAAGAAGGTTGCTGGAAAACTCTTAATGGCCCAACGGCAGTGCAGTCATCCTAGAAATTGTTACGTGCTTCGATTTATTTTTATTAATCGGCCTTTTGAACTAGCACTCGGCTCGGTTTTTGTTTATGCGCAGGGAGGGGAAAATCCTGTATGGATACTCTCCGGCCCGTGCCTTGAGTTATGACCGACTCCATGTTCCTGCATATCTAAAAAAATAAATAGTTGGCGCGACAGCTCGGAATGAGCCAAGGCCTAGCTTCTCGCAACCATTCATGTTGTGCGTGTTATATTGTTTGCACAAATGGAAGGGACCTACAATTTATTGCCGACTCCGAACGGCGAAGTGAGAAGCTCTATCATGACAGATTATACTCCCGGAGGCTTGTCAGACCCCGACGAGAGGTGGTGCCGCGAAAAATGTTTGGTGTTTTCCTGGCTGGGGATTGAACCCACGCCGCTCGGTCAGCAGTCCAACGCACTAACCACTGAGCCACGGCGCGCGTTCCTGCATATCTACGTACTAAAAAAAACCTCCTCCTTGCTGTCTCCTGTTTGTCCCCTGCGGCACCGCCAGTCAAGGTATTCCTTCACAGGGGCAGGTTTGACATTTCGTCATCTCTTTCTCAACTACCAGAACTAGCAGTTTGTTCGTTCCTCGCTGCTCTTTCCTCTATTCGCTGTGGCTGCATTATGCTTATGATAACTTCACTTGCAGTATTCCAGCCTTCGCGCGTCGCCAGCATAAATGTGATCAGGCCTGTTGGCGTCAATTTCTCTCTCTAAAATGGGCGCGTGTGTATTTTTTTCATACCATCAGCACAGCACGTTCGGCGTTCTAGGGTTTCCCTTCACAGTGCTGGCAGAAGGGGCCATCCACATGCGTGGATCCCTTCAAATGAAAATACGAACGGAAACTTTCACGAACTAAGATCTGCCAGTATGCACATGGAACGTATGCACGCTGTACAATCTAGGCCCTACTTAGAAACCTGAATACTTCCTTCTGCACTATAAGAAAGATATCTCATTTGGACTACCAGGTGCCACTCAAGAAGAGGCAGTGGTATGAAGAAGGCTCGGTTTAGCTAAAGCAGTTGCATACAGACAAGCGCTGCAGCCCAAAAACAGGACATCGAGAGATGAGCATCGATCCTGAAGAAGGGAGTGGAGAAAGAATAGGGACTACGCGGTCATCCAACAGCATCAGACATTTATACAAGAATGCCAATCAACTGCCAGTCGACTTTGTGAGCGGAGCAGAAAGCCTTGACTCTTTTCTCTGCAAATCTGGCATTCTACACTAGGTCAACCATATCTTCACCACATTTGAGAGAAAGAGTTTAACCGCGAGGCGCGAGTTGTGAAAAAAAAAGTCAAGAAGCGTTAAGCAAACTGGTTGAGGCACCTCCAGACACCTCATGATAGTCAATTATCCATCTAGGTACGATTGAGTGGTTAAGCAGAGAGGTAGGTTGGCAGGTAGAGGGTTGTTGAGATGGCTGTGCTACGAACATCTGTAGTTTAACAGATGCCCTCTCGACTTCCTCATGTATTCAACATCATTCTGCCCCTAACGAGAAATAGAATCCTTCAAACCACCGCTCCTAGCCTGACATTCCTGCAAACCAGTCCTAAATGTGAAATTCCAAAATGCAAACATTTCAATTTGGGTCTATCTCCCTCTCTCTGTTGCCGATTTTTGTTGGAATCGATGCAACCAACATGAAGCACTATTTTAATTTATGTACAGCTTTCGTCGAGCGGTTGCAGTCTTCCCTTTAACCGTTATCGACTGTCACATTATTTTATTACTTTAGTCATACCACACGATGACAGCGAATTGTGACGGTAACGGCACAAAACCCTTCAAGGAGGAAGCGCAGGATATAGCATGACTAAGGCCGACAATCCGACGAATGACATTCAATTTGCCTGCTTGCAGCTCTATGGGTGAGTTCCTGACAAGCGTGGCGACCGCTTCAGGAATTTCCTTCCTTCCTTTCTTGCTTGTGTGCATTGATTTGTGACATCCATTGACGGGACAAATTAAAAAAAAAAAAATGAAGAGCAAAGCAGAGCAAGAGAGTAGAAATGTTTAATCCTGTGAGTTCCGGCCGTCGCACAGTGGGGCAAGAGACAACAAAACATGGCATAAATTATTTCAAGGCTCGTTTACTTTTATTTGTGTTCATATATTGTTGATTTATTGATAATTTGATGAAAATCACATATTTAAGCTATAAGCCTTATTTTCGGTCACATCCACTGCTGCAACATTTAGCTAGCTAAGGGTTTTTTCCCCTTGGACAATTGTATATAGTGGAAATGCCTTTTATTCTTGTTTCTGACTATGTGATATAGATACTTGTTAGTTTAGCTTCCACCATTATCGCCAATCCTTCATATTTTTCTATCTATATAGTCGTAATTAAGACGCTCCATAATAAGACCTCCCTTGTAAGATAATCCGGCTTAGCACAAAAAGGCGCAAGTATGCGCAGCTTTTTTTTATTCTGTATCGAAGTTTAATATATTACCTATGAATTGGTGGCAAAATGTAAGCCCTACTCTGCCCCACTTTTTTTTAAAATCTACGAGTTTGTCGACCGTTTTTGTAAAAAAGTCCTAATTACTGGTCACTTGTTCAAATCAATATAACAAAATTAACAAGATACTATATTGGGTTAAAATCGCTTCTTGTGAGAGGACACACCTCCAGGTAAATGATCCATATCGAAATTGTTATATTTTTCGACTGAAATAAAAATGTTCACATATGAACTGCACACTTTATTTTTACTTAAATTACTCAATCCACTTCTGACTCGCAGAACCGACAAGTTTCAACTGCTGTTATTAGATATCAAAAGTAGACACCGTTAATTGTTTATGCACAATGTATGCATTGGTTTACTGTTAATTAATTAGGAATAAAAAAACGGTTAAATTAAACATTTTGATTTTTGACTTTCTGCCACCGATCGCCATACAGCTGCCCCACTGTGCGTCGCCCTATGCCATGACTTCGTCGTCGGTCGTATCCTATGCAACAATAATATGTGCAGATTTGGATTTAAACTGTTTTATTCCCTCGAACTCATAGAGTGGTTCATCCTATTTGCTCACATTCTTGAAGCTGATATCCTTTACCATCGTGTAGTTATTGCCAATTGAGAAATTTAATTAAAAATTGAATCTACTACTCGTTGCTTGGCCCTCCAAGCTACAGCTAGGGAATAGTGTATCCGGGGTGGAGAAACTGGAGGAAGTGGAGAATGGCAAAGAATTAGAGACCAGAAGTGGTACTTTCTGTTACATTTTCTTCAGCTTCCTTCCAGAGGAAAAGGTTATGTGCGTTTAATTTGGCATCAATCTGGTTGGGTGTGTGTGTGTATCCTCCTATCGATGGATGTTATTTCCTGCAAGGAAGTATAGGAAAGTTCGTCGACACATAAGATGGCATCCAATCGGGACAAAAGAAAGTCAATGAACGGCAGAGATGAAAGGATAGTTGGGACGAGTAGTTGAAGTACACAGTCCTTGGATTGAATCGTTCAGAGGTTGGTACTTTGACAGATTGTGGGGATTGATTTTTATTAGGTCATGACGGAAAGGAAAAGAGAGAATTTTTGAAAGTTCAAATTCGAGGGCAGCTTTTCTTCTCGACGCCAAATCTGCCTTCCTGAATCCAAATGTAAAAGAGCTTCGCTCCTCATAAATTATTCCCAGCTACAGCGACACTCATTGCACGTCCTTCAATTCGCCCAGTTGCAGTGGCCATACAATGTATCCATCGCTAATAAGAACTGAAACCCCCTCTTGAAACAAAAAAATCTCTAATATCTCTGTGACTCCAGTAATGACCTCTGAAGCTCATCCTTATACCCAATAACAATCATTCATCCTTGGACGTCATTCTACACTGTAACGCTGTAGCAGCATTTTTATCATCTACTAACGCATGCATCCCGATGATAGGAATTCTCTGCATGGACCCTGTGTCCCCACCATCTCTATCCATGTGTGAAACTTTCATTACGCACGTCCATCCTAAGGACATATGGGTTTTAGTTACATCCACCCTCCTTCGCATCCTCTAACTATTCATAAAAAAAAAAGCAGCCAACTAATCTGAATTCATTCGTTCTGGGTGGGGGTGACGGCGTTGTAGAAAGTCCTGAGCGACTTTCATTTCGGCTCATAAATCTAGGAAAAATCCTCGTATTTTATGATATTTCTGTCAAAGTAGTGCGGCGCTAGGGGTTGTGGTGGATCTGGGAGTTGAAGTTCTGGTCAATGGGCTCTTCTACGTTACACACTACCTAACAAATTTCTAGGAGAGAAATTTCCCGCGTCACCCAATCAGTCCCGTAAAAGAGAGTCCCAAATGTGTTAGACCATTTGTAGTTGAATGCGGATGGTGACGGTCGTTGTGGTGGTGAGTTGTAGGACGCAGGATGTTTTGTGGTGAATTTTTTGATTAACGATGAAATGTGAAATGAAAAGTTGCATGTCTAATATTTTAGTCGGAACGTAAAAGTGATTTTTTTTTTGCAAAAATTCCGGAAGGCTTCACTAGAAGAGTACGGATGGGTGTAGAGGTAGTAGACGTGCCAGAGGTTTTAATTAAAACTTCCATGTGGTAGATTATGTACTGGAGGAATGAGAAAAGTTATGTGTATGCATTCGAGATCAGCTAGGAAATGACCTGTAAGCGAGAAGTGATGTCCTTGGTATTTAATGAAAGGACCTTAGAGCGGAAAGTTGACAACATTCTTTAGCTCTACTGTACCTGCGCGCCATCGTGTGTGGTTTATGGCAATATGCCGCAGCCCTCTCCAACTCTTCATGTATTTCTCGGTCGATCCACTCTTCCGCCATTTTGAGTAAGCGGATTCCATTGCATAGCGAAGTTAGCAATGGAGTTGTCACTTTTTCAAAGCGTGTGACCAATCCATTGCCACTGCGTCGTTGGACGGTTGTGTCTATCGGTTTCTGACCCAGAGGATGGGTAAGATTGTCGTTAGAGATACGTTTAGGCCAGAAAATCATCAAAATCTTTCGTAGGCATCTATTAACGAAAGTTTTCAGCTTTCTTGTGATTGTGGAAGTCACTTTCCAAGTGCTGCACCCATATAACAGCACATTAGAACGGAACAGTGTCGTAGCTTAGTGTTTAAGCTGATAGCATTGCTTCGCCACATTCCAAATGCAGACTTCGCTCTGCCGATTCGGCTGACTGTATCTTGTCCGGTTCCACCATCGGTCGAGACAATACTTTGGAAGTGTTAATCGTAAACCTCACGACGTTTGCCTCTCTCTCAACACCCGCTGTCATTTGGAAGAGTTCGCTAGTCCTATGTGATAATAGGCATACTAGAGGTGGCGGTTCAACTGAAAACCCAACTAACATTAGGATTTACCTTTCTGATACCACGCCTCGTGTGACCTGGTTGATCATGTGTATATTGTTGGAGATAGGTGAGACAGCCGGGGGTGTCTAGATCCAGCCTTTGGAGTTAAGAAAGCGGATTAGATCTCGTATCCCTTTACTCGAGATGCCACTGAGGTCGTCGAAGAATGGTTGGTTTAGTGCACGCAGTCTGGCTCTTGCCAGTGCCGGATATTCGCAGAGGAAGTGGAAGAGGGTTTGCCTCTCATTTTCATTTTCACAGCTGCGGCAGTTGGGGGTTGTTTGGAATATTCAGTTTAGCCGTATGGTCTCCAATTGCCCCGTGGTTATCACCGTTATTCTGGCAATATCTGAGTGAATTCTACTTAGGCGATCTCTTGTTCTAATCGTATCGTAGGTCGGCCATACTTTCCTTGATATGACGCAGTTGGTTAATCCTCTCCATTGGAGGTTGGCCTTCCGCAGAAAGTATGAGTGAAGAGTCCATCGAATTCCTCCATTTCCCAATGACATGGTAGCGCGAAACACATCGCAAATTACCAGTAAAAACAGTATTGGTGAAAGAACACAACCTTGTCGAACCCTAGTTTGGTTCTCGAATTCCTCTGACAGCCTTCCTCTGTGCATAACGTGGTACCCTGACCCTTCATAAATTGCCTCAATAAAAGTTATAATTTTCGTCTTTTCTGCGGAAGGCAAACCGGATAAATTTTGTGTTGACCCTGTAGGACGGTTTCTCGAAATCGATGAACAGCAGGTGAAGTGGTAAACCGTATTCAACGCACTGTTCAATAATGATCCGCAGGGTGTTGAAGTGGTCGACACAGGAGGATCCAAAGCGGAAACCTGCTTGTTCGGCATCGAATGTGTTTTCCAATTGTTCCTTTATTCGCTCAAGAATTACCTTGGCTACTGCCGGCAGCACACAAATACCTCTCTAGTTTTCGCACTGATCGTCGTGAGCTTGACGATCATTCCATTCTTCCACTCATCGGGAAAGCTTTCCGACTTCCCACGTCTTCTCTACTAGAATTTCAGCAGAAATTGTTGGCGCTGCTGATAAAAGTTGTTTTTAAATGCCTTGATCGTGGTAATGATCTCATCCTTACGAGAAGTTGTGGTCCAAATCACTGGCGAATACACGGTTGCAGCAAAAGGCTCCTTCCATCGCTTGAGTTGTTACTTATTCGAAATTAGCAGAGTTGTCTGGAGCTTTGACCATGGATGTACCAAAATCAGTTGTCAGCACAAGATGATTGTTTCATTCTTACGATAAGAACTCCTACACGGCTGATTTTTTGGAAGGTGACTGGCAGATCGTACGACCTGAATCAGCACCAGGGGAAACAAGACAGTCTTCTTGTTGCAATCTTGCTCGGTGTCTGAAGTGGCGTCACTTTAAACTTGCGCGAAGCGCGACATTCCTCGAGTGGTTGCCATCTACACGGGCCACTGGTTACTATATAGAAAGATCATGTACGCCATTCAAAACTTACTGTCGCAGCTGCAAGGACATAAGCGAGTTACAAATCCTCGACAACTCTCCCCGTATATGCACGGCACTCGCCCGAACCAGCCATTGCACATTCGACAAATCAATAGCCTGGATATAAAAACCACAAGGCTTTTAGCTAATAGGTTCCAAGAATAGTACAGAACTTCACAAAAGATGACGCGCAAGCGTTGTTGACTATATTTTGATAATTATCCATGATTATATTGCATTTTCTAGACAAGAAGACATAAATAAATAAATAAATAACTGGCGCCACAGCTCGGAACGAGCCAAGGCCTAGCTTCTCGCAATTATTCATGTTGTGCGTGTTGTATTGTTTGTACGAATGGAAGGGCCCTACTGTTTATTGCCGACTCCGAACGGCGAAGTGAGAAGCTCTTTCATGACTGATTATACTCCCGGAGGCATGTCATTCCCCGACGAGAGGTGGTGCCGCGAAAAAGGTTCGGTGTTCCTGGCTTGAACCCACGCCGCTTGGTCAGCAGTCCAATGCACTAACCACTGAGCCACGGCGAGAAGAAGACATAGCAGGACGATTAAATAATTGCATATAGCCTGTGTGCCTGTCTGACAATAGCAAGCAAAAGAAACTACATACTTACATACGGGCTGCATCTAGAGAACGAGGAAAAAGATGCACACATACTGAGCGTGTGTATAGCACTGTCTAGAAGAATAGATTGCATTTTCAGCTGACAATGTATTCAAACCGAATACAGTGAAATTTCCCTTAGCCAGACAGCGACGGTGCCAACATTTTTGTACGCCCAAGAGATCGAAAAATGTTTAATGTTTTTTAGATTTGTTTAGGACAATATGTCCGTTTAAGGTAGCTGTCCGCCTAAGAGAGCTGTCCGGAAGGGGAGATTTCACTGTATATTGGCCAAAATTGTTTGCCAGAGTCCCCCTAACTGAGAAGACTTATTGAAGAGAAATGGAATGCGACCCAAATCGGTAGCCTGTTTGAATATACTAAATACACACTAGTCAAGATGGTTAAAGCGCTTTTCTGGTTGAGATCCAGATATACCCCTAACCTGCACCCGAGAGGGAAACAGCAAAACCAGTGAAAAGGTCACACAATATATGTAGGTTCAAACTCTGGCTCGAAACCATTGTTTCATTCCACGATTAAAAGCATTTCTCCTCAGTGTCCACTCGTGCCATGATTTTAACTAGTTTCCGAGCCCTCTAACCACATTCGATGTGCACAGTCCAGAAGAGCCAATTGCAGCAGCAGTGGGCAATCAAATTCACTCTCCACACATTCAGCACACTTTGCACATCAAATCAAAATTATTCTCCTCCATGATTCCAAAAATTTACTTGCAGCTTCACTCGTTAACATTTGCATTAATGAGTTGCAGACTTCTCCCCGTCCATTGATTACAACAGCTGCATCGAATCCGCTCCTGCTACACCCACTTTGCCTGGTCGGTCAGTTCGTTTTAAGTATTTGAAAAATTCCGTCCAACCGGTGCGTGATGGATCTCTCCGCCTCTGCATCCACCTCTACCTCTGTTGGATAGGAATCCAATGGATATGCGTATGTTAATTCAATCCAACCGAACTGTGAGTGCAGCTTTCATCGTCATCGCATCGCACTGAAGCGCAGAGAAATCTCGATTTGAACACAATTTGTTTTCCACTGAAATTTGCATTTAATGAGCTAATTTCACTGCGAGGCGAGGGGATCGAGGGGTTTCTCGCGGGTACCGAAATGTTGGTTTGACTGCGTGCCGCGAAAAATCCTCAAGCATACGAGTGGTTGATGTGCAAAGCGCTGGAACTCATGTGGTCATTGAGGCATCAACAGTTACTCTTCCACACTCATCCCATTCAGTCTAGAGTGGATTTCCCATCTATCGATGATGGACAGTGAACGCAGCTGTCGTTGTTAGAATTGGGAGCCCTGGAGTGGGTTGTTTTCACTTTTTTTTTTTTTAATTAACTTGATTATTCAGTTTTGGGTTCATAATCTGCAGAGGAGCACTCGGCTAAAGAAATCAATGCTGGTTGGAGGGATTCAGAGTTTCAGTGAGTACTTCATGGAACTCCTATGGTTGACATCGTTTTCAGAAGCACCCCAGCGGGTTCAAATGTGTCTATTACATACTTGGCTACCCCTGGCCAAAGTGACAACCCCACGTGATGATCCCCCATATGCAAATTCAGCGCAAGTGTGAGTGTCGCTGGTCTTTATTGCTTTTTGCACTTTTTCCACGTTTCGACACATTTTGCACACGTTTCACACGGTTACTCTCTTGTGTATCAATATTTTCTTATTTGTCGCGTGTTTAATGGAAACCAGTGGGTAACGGGGCTGAACATAACCCCAGTGTCAACCTTTTTGTTAATCGCTTGACAAATATCCATTGTCAGGCGTGTCAACTTTTCTGTCATAAGTGTCGATTCAAAAAAAAAAAAAACGCAGCGAAAGATCCCTCGAAAAGGATCGAAATGGGGTGAGAGGAACGCCCGCTTGAGTGACATACTCTTCACCACCCTGACATCTATGGTTACATCCAGGTTACGAGATGCCAACTTTACCCGGCAAAATTGTTTATGACTTGTTGGTACTCATGAAAACGTACGCAATCGATTGTTAAGCAGTGCACCCGTCCCTACACCAACACTCGAATGTGTATCTAAATCTCAAGTTGAGTTGTGTGCGAGTATCTAAGCGATGAGATGACAGGTATGCCATTGATGAAAGATAGAGAAGCTCTATCTAAATTTGTATCTGTATCTTCCCATCATAGTTTGATGTGTTCATTTGGGTTACACTATGTGATTAGCTGCGATTACTTTATAATTTTATTGAGATACATACATACATACATGTGTGTTTGTGTGTGTGTATGATATCCGCCAGGGGGTTGGAACTGATCAACCTGAGGTTTACTAGGAACTTGAAAGACAATTGCTCAATTATTTACGGGGCTTTCAACGAGTCGGACGAAGATCGCAATCGGTTCGAGGAAATTCGTTTTTTTTAGTGAAAAACTTGGTAGTGGCTTTGTGAAAGTGTAAACAGTGTTCAATCAGCATGACCAATAGCAATGTGCGGTGTCGAATAGAGCTCATGGAAAGAGGAGGTAAATTGGAATCTGTTTGTGAACCATGAAGTGGATAGTGATGACTTGAAGTCAAAAGGGGAATGCAAATCGTATATAACATTGATCAAGATGTTGACCTTGCTCAATATCGCAAAGTATTGAGATCCCGCATACCTAATCTTTAGGTTTGTGACGTGAAATAAGGCCAAAATTTAGGCCTTATTTCGTTTTTAAAAACGAAAAAGAAAAAAATAATTTTCGCGTTTTCTTTCACATCCGGCTTAGATTTACGCTTGGGTGAAATCTGTCACCAACAATTCGACCGATTTTCTTAAAGTACAATTCCGAAGTCTCAAGACATGAATATTGTCCAAAAGTCTGAAGTTTTTTTTCCCTTGATCGAAAATAGAAGTTGAAGAGCGTACAGTGATTCATACGCGCTGTAGTGTGTCATAACAGATTCACGCGTTGGACGATGGCTGAACATACATATATAGCAAATAGTCATCAATTCTCAGGCCTGCTGAACCTTCGAATCTAACCCGGAGAGGCAATGTGGTAGAAGAAGACGTCTACTGGGAGTACTTACTTACTTAGGTGGCGCTACAGTTCGGGCTGAACTTGGTCATTAACCAACAAGCCTCCCCAGTTACCCCGGTCCTTAGCTAACTGCTTTCACCAGTTACGCACTCCAAGTTGGGTGAGGTCATCTTCCCACTTGTGCGCGCCACCGCACAGTGGGGTTAGACCCGAAGACTCTGCGAGCCGGAGCATTTGTTTCCATTCGCTCTACATGCCCCAGTCATCTGAGCCGATGGATACGTATCTTCTTGACTAGGGCGATGTCGCTGTACAACTCGTAAAGTTCATCGTTGAATCTTCTCCTCCAGAACCCGTCAACACAAACGAGACCGAATATCTTACGAAGAGTTTTCGCTGGAAGAAACCGAGGATATCTTCGTCCGCTTTCGATAGAGCCCATGCTTCAGCGCGATAAAGCAGGACTGGGATGATTAAGGTCTTATACAAAGTTTCCTTAGATTCTCGGAATAGGGCCTTACTGCTCAATTGCTTTCTCAGCCCGAAGAAGCAGCGATTGGCAAGATTTATTCTTCGTTTGATTTCTGTGCTGGTGTTGTTATCGGATGTGATTGGATGTGATAGCATAAACGAAGTCCTTTACGACCTCGAAGTTATAGCTGTCCACTGTGACGTTCTGTCCGATACGTCGGTGTTGGTTGTCTTTTTTTTGAAGACAGCTTTTATTTTGTTTTGCCCTTAACCCAGCCGCTAAACCCATTTTCGCCGTCTCAATACTCACGAACGCGTCAGTGACATCACGCTCCGTTCTTCCGTTTATGCAATATCGTCAGCTTAAGCGAGTAATTGGAAAGATTGTGCCTCTGGTATTGGCGCCTGAGTTTTGCTCCATTCTTTCAAGAACGATGTTGAAGAAGTCACATGAGAGCGCGTCGCCTTGTCTACGACCATGATTTAGCAGCGTGCATTCTCCATTGTTATCCTGCACAGACGGACGAGATTGGCAGGGATGCCAAAACTAGACATGGCTCTGTATAGCTAGTCTCTAGGCGGCCTTGAAATCGATGAAGAGGTGATGGGTATCGATTTGGACTTCTTGGGTTTTCTCCAGAATCAGCCGAAGTGTGAACATTTGATCGATTGTAGATTTTCCTGGCTTAAAACCGCACTGCTAGCAAATTCATTTCCATCACGTTGTTGACGAAGGGTTCTAGACGTTCACACAATATGGCAGGTAACTGGCGCAGTTGAGCGGGTCTCCTTTCTTGTGGATCGGGCAAACGTTGCTGAGATTCCATTCATCAGGCATACATTCGTCTGACTAAATTGTTAAAATGATTTGGTGTATGCTCTCTACAAATTCATTTCCAGCTGCTTTAAAAAGTTCGCCCGGTAAGCCGTCAGGGCCAGCTGCCTTATTGGATTTCAGTTTGGATACTGCTATCCTTACTTCATTTTGGTCAGATGGACGGAAGTACAACCATGAAAATTTGATATTTACTCTACACAATGAAATGTCGGTCCAACTTTCACTTCTTGAAAGTATTGTATGAGAGAACGATTTCTTGCAGAAACTCCAGAACAAAGATTCGAATTGGAATTGACAGATGGTTTCAACAGAAGCAATAAAATCTAAAATGCCATCAATTGCATCCCATTTTGCCAAAACCTTCATCATTTTTCATTTCAGCTTTAACTGGTTCCCTCCAATAATTCTGAACGCCTAATGTTCCCTTTGATCTATGGCAACACCTTTTCTATACACAACAGGAAAGTGTCCTTTTGCCCATATTTCTACAAATTGCCCGCAGAATATCACATAAATAATCCTAATCAAGGATAATTTCCACAAAATTCCAAAAGCATTTAGAACGCATTTTTGAACTTTACAATCATAACCCGAGCAATAATCCTTTTACACGCCATAAATTTGATGATTTATACTCTTTCAGCAAGGATATCGCCATAAAGTTGGCACAAATAAATCTAAATAAAGTCACGCGAGCATATTTTCTATTGTTCGTCTTGTTTTCACCGAAAAAATAAATCAATTCAATTAGGTGCGAATCAAAAAGGGACACATATACACGTGGGTAATAGGTGCTTTATGTGGTGTTGAAACCGAGTGGTGTCCCTTTGATTTGTGACATCCACCACAGCCAACAAAAAAAATGGAAAAATAATAAAAAAAAATGACCGCCACATTTTCGGAGTCTGCAAAGCACTTTTAATCGTCCCAATGGGCCACGCGCCTACATATTTCATTCGCTACGCCAGGATTACCCATATATCCTCGCGTTAT
Source organism: Matsumyia berberina (assembly GCA_917880715.2). NCBI lineage: Eukaryota > Metazoa > Arthropoda > Insecta > Diptera > Syrphidae > Matsumyia > Matsumyia berberina. The sequence goes on along the minus strand of OU862870.1, from coordinate 75,202,010 downwards.
TGTCGCAGGACTCCTTTCTTTTTGCCGTCTGTAAACGCAGACACTGCAACTTGCTATAATTAATGATGCAAAAATGCAGAGGAATGCTTGCAAAATTGTATGCGCATTGTATTGTTAATTGTTATCCTGAAATTATTATCCTTTTCGCAAATAAGCAGGAGGAGTCGGAGCAATACCACACGGCTACACAATTACTGCATAGTGTGCATGAGGTAGTTAATTTTCCTCCAAACGGTGGGAATGCAAATGTCCCTTCTAGTTCTGGATTTTGCTTTCTGAGGCAAACCAATCCAAGGATTAAGTAATTTTCGAAATTATCTTACAGACATACGCCGAGTATGGGTTTAGGGATATTTTTCCTCAACTTTGTTTCCCAGGATATATGAGTGGAAGTGGAAAGTTTTTAAATTGAATTTTCATATTAGTTTGACATAATTTCTCCCCGGCTTCCGGGGAACGGGATGAAGGGGGTTGGATTTCTTGAACTCACGCCAGGATTTTCTAGGATCATAGAGTCCCCATTATTTTCTGTTTGTTTTTTTGTTTTCTATTTTTCTAGAGAAAATTGTGTTTGATTAATTATGTTTTTGGAAGGAGGGCCTCTTTTGGTCTGGGTGTGTGTGTGTTGTGTAGAGCTTGTTCCTGGTTTTTATGATTTTTTTGTTTGTTTTTCGTTTCGTTTTAGTGCGAGGACATTGCCATCGTCAGAGGACAGAAGGAGTCGATGTGAAGGCACGAAAGAAACTCATTATAGCGAGTATTTTGTGTTTATTTTTTATGGTGGCGGAAATTATTGGTAAGTTCTTTAAGCGGAAGTCATTTTTATACAATAATTCTTTTTTGATATGCATGCGAGAGAGAAGGATAATCGTGGTGGTCCTTGTTAGCGGTTGAATTGAATTGTTAAAGCATTAAATGCGAATGGGACTACAAACATAGGAAACGAGTTACAAAAAAAAAAACGCGCAAACCCTACAGTAGAACCTTTGGTACGCAATAGGTCCTTTGTCAACGATGACTCTAGAGTATGTGTTGAGACTCTCTAGATAGATTGCTCTGCCCTGTATCATCTTCAGCAGCGAACGTACATTGCTATCTATAATTCTTAGCGAAAATGTACTCGACTTGCTGTTTGTGAATTGTGTGGGCCATGGTATGATAAATAATTTACATTTTCAGCTGCAAGTGTTTTCCTGGCGGAACTGGTGGCATTTTGTGAGCTCTGGTAGGTACTCAAGAACAATGCCAAGCGCTCTCAACCTATAGGATTTCATTGCCACGTCCCGAAAATTGATAGACACATTCCGGAATAAGCTAACCGGGCTAAATGATCACTTTGACGTTTAAAAAAGTCTATACGTTTCTCAGCTACTTGTCTCTCAGTCTTGATTTTCTTTTTGAGATGAGCGAGGAAGTTTTTCAAGAACTTCAGAGAATGATTGTTGGGCTTAAATTAGCTTCTTTTTAAGGGGTTAGGTGGGTTTCAAAATTTCAAAAAAATGTTTTTTTCTTTTTTAGCTTATTAAACAGTACAATATGTCTAGAATATTCTCCCAAAATTTTATATCGATCAGAGTAAAATTCTAAGAGATAGCCCCTTCCGAAGTTCCGCCCTTCAGGCCAAGTCAGACTGGCGCGTCGCACTTCAATCGCGTTTTTCTCGAAACTCTATTTTCGAAATCGGTAGTCAAGATTTCTCAAAAAGTTATGAACCGATCTTATTGAAATTTTGTACACTTGTTCAGAATAACATTATCTAGAACCTGAACGAAGGATTTTTTTGTTCACAACTCCGCCAAAAATTCTAATTTCAAGTTTTTGTTTTTTCCTTCGTTCAAGTTCAAGCTTTATATATCTACTAACAGAAAAAAATTGATTTTTCAATTTCGGATGAACCAGTTCTGAGTTATCCTGACTACGCCGGGAGACCTTTTTTTTTGAGAGGTCAAGGGAAATGAGGTCCCACTGGCTGAATTTTCCAAATTTTTAAATAAAACTTTCTCATAGTACTTGTTAAATATGTATCCTTGATATGAAAAATTGTTTGAATGAAATATTTCATTTGATATATTTAAAAAAAATCAATAAAAATACGCTTTTTTTTTGCCCTCGAAACCCACCTAACCCCTTAAGCGGAAGTCCTTTATATACAATAATTCTTTTTTGATATGCATGCGAGAGAGAAGGATAATCGTGGAGGTCCTTGTTAGCGGTGACTCTAGAGTATGTCTGGAGGCTGTAGATAAATTGCTCTGCCTTGTATCATCTGAGAGAGCGAATATTCATCAGCGAAGACACAGATAAAAGAACGTCGCAACCATTTACAATTCTTAGCGAACATTTACTCGACTTGTTGACTGTGAATTGTGTGGGCCATGGTGGGGTAAATAGTTTACATTATCAGCTGCAAGTATTTTCCTGGCGGAACTGCTGACATTTCGCAAGACTTGCTAGATACTCAAGAGCAAAGCGCTCTCAACCCAATAGATTTCACTGTCACCGGTCTAAAAATCAGCTACTTGACTGTCAGTCTTGATTTTTTTTTTTGCTATGAGCGAGGAAGTTTTTCAACAACTTCAGAGTACGATTGTTGGGCTTAAATTAGCTTCTTTTTAAGCCTGAAAATTCCATCGTTATACAGGAGCATCGTGATAAGTACTATTTTCGCTTATTCTAGCTCTATCAGCTACAGGGGTGATGGTCAATGCAGATAAGGAGAGTACTCACCTATCAAATGAATGTGTCATTTTGTTACCACTGACCTTAGATTCTGCTTTAGGGTGATCAGACCCAGTATGTACATAGAATTGTAGGGTTATGGGACCTTAAATGCTCTTTGGACTTCTAAAATGTATTTATGTACATACATGTGATCTGCAGAACCTGTGAACGCTACACGTCAGTTGCATAACTTCCTGCTTGAAAGACAGGTACGCAGCCGAAAGGTCTTATTAGTTTGAAATCCAGGTTATATCCCACAGCAACTCCATGTTCGATCCTTTAGTGTACCGAAAAATTGCACTGGTTTAAATATAATATGCACGGCTAGAGGCTAATGGCCACCTAAGCTGTCTACTAAGCTGTCTATAATCTTCATATTACCCTACAGTTTAATGGACGCACCAGCTACTGGTAGTTACCTAATAGCTCGCAAACACTAGAGACAGCTTACTCATGGCCTAGCTGATTGCAGGCGCCCATTGAAATTTCAAATCTTCCCGGAAGATACGGCGCAGTAGAGGAAGAAGTAGAGGGAGCAATAAAGCTGGCTGAAGACGCTCATTGGTTTGAGTCAAAGCTACCTGGGACTGTAGAGCCATAGTGAAAAAAAGTACAAAGACATCTACCAGAAAGAGGAAGAAGATAATGAGGAGATTCTGTTTCGGCGTAGACATCGTGAAGTGCAATTAAATAAGACTAAGCTGTAAATGCCAAAAAGTTTTGGGCTCCCTGCCAATTTCGTCCGTTTACGCAGGATGACGATGGAGAGCACACGCTGCTCCATCAAGGTCGGTAAATACCTCATCGAGACCTTTGATGTCAAAAAAAAAAAAAAAAAGATTTAGACAACGCGACGCGCTGTCATGCGACTTTTTGAACATCGTTCTTGAAAGAATAGTGCGCCAACAGCAGAGGTACAACCTTTCAAATGTCCGTCCAATTACTCGGGATACGCCGACGACATTGACATAAACGGAAGAACGCAGCATGAGGTCACCAGCGCGTTCGTGATTATGGAGACGGAGGCGGCGGAGTTGGGTTTAGGGGTCAATGAGGGTAACACCAAGTATATGCTGTCGAAAGGACATTCAATACCGACGTCTCGGACAGAACCGGTAGTCAAGGACTATGTTTACCTAGGCTCCGCTATCAATTCAGACAACGACACTAGCTCTGAGATCAAACGAAGAATAACTCTTGCCAATCGCTGTTTCTTTAGGCTAAGAGGGCAACTGAAAAGCAAATCCCTCTCTCGAACGACTTAAGTGACCCTGTATAAGACCTTAATCGTCCCAGTCCTGCTTTATTACGCAGAGGCATGGACTCTGTCAAAGGCTGATGAGGTTGATCTTGGCTGTTTAGAGAGGAAAATTCTTCGGGTGGTTTCCGAAGTGGTCCCGTCTGCATAGACGGTGAATGAATTAGGAGGTATAATGATGAACTATATGGGACGTACACCAACATCGACTTAGCCAGAAGAGTAAAACTCCAAACACTGAGGTGGCTGGGTCATGTAGAGCGGATGGACACCAATGCTTCGGCACGGAAAGTCTTCGCAGGAAGGCGCAGTAGAGAAAGACCGCGACTCAGGTGGAAGGGGACTTTAACCAAATTGGCGTTCGAAACCGGAGGCAGCTGGCTAAATATCCAACTGGATGGAGACGCTTGTTGGTTGAGGCCCAGGTCCACCCCGGCCTGTAAGCTGGCAATGCAGTGGATCAAATTTAGTGCGAGATTTCCTTTCCGATAGACAATAGTCCACTATGCCAATATGAAGAGGGTTACCACAACCATTTGAGAGGTTTCACCATGACAAATCTCGTGAATCTGAAACCTAAGTCATGGCCAACACCTTATCTACTTCGCCATACTTGTCTACATTCTAACAAATCACACTCAATTTCATAGCAAAGTGCCAGGTTCAAACGCATTCCATTGTGCGTCACTCAGCGAATAGTGTTGCGCTTTCGAAGACAAAAAGACTTAAAAAAAAAAAAAACTTAATTAAACATCACTTGACATACGATACAGAAACAATAAAGCCTGTTTACGATATGCGCCACTATGATTAGGGGGTTGTCGTAGTGGTTAATTTAAATGCATACACCCAGCGAGATGTTTGCTGAGCCACTTAAGCTGACATTGTGCAAATGATGCTGCTCGCTATTTGTATGCGAATCGATTGTTACGAGATTGTTCATTTGCATAATTTAGTATCACATTACGCACGCCCGCTCGTCGTATGTCTCTATGTAATTAATTTACAATTGAAAGGTGAGTTTAAACACTTTCGTAGACTAGGTCAGCTTTTTTTGTTTTGAGATCAAACTGACAACTGACAAAGTTCCCTCGACTGAATATTTATCATTTTTCTACGGACATCTGTTCATATGCAAATTTCCACCACACACAGCACATCCAAGGAAAACATCCCAACAACCGACCAAAAATAAACACGAGAGGGAAAAATATGGCACATTCCTATCAGTGAAGGGTTCTTGCCTCTTAAAATACAGTTAAATCCATCTTAGTCTGACCAACTGAAAGCGGTGGTGTAACTGCTGCAGAACTTTACAATTTCGCACCGTTTTCGACCACATTATTCGCATTTCAGGCACACTGATTGCAACCGCTGCTATTTTGCTCTGTTGCTACCAACATGGTATCCCTCTATCTGTCTAGTTTCTCAGAGACAAGATTTTGGATATATTTGGATAGCCATCGCAGGCACTTTAAGATGAGAAAAAAGACTTTCTCTTGGTCGTTTGTGCACAAACAGATACTGCAAGACGACGGGTTGATGGGATGCAATGATGGTTGTAGTTGTATAGTAACTTCGTCAATTTCTTCTAGAAAATTTGAAATGAAGTGAAAAATGAGAAAGTTTGCATCTGGTGCAGTATTTCTTCCTTCACTTGGTCGTTGGTTATTTTTTTTTTTATTTGTGCTGTCTGGTGCTTCTTTATGCCCTTATCTGGTAGAGTAAGTTCTTATTCAATGTATTTATGCATCTTTTTTTTTGCCAATGGTACGCTTTTGTGGTGAAGTAGATGGTGTGGCATTCGTGGCGGGTGTCGTCTTGTTTAGAAGTGTAAATCTGTACTGAAAAGCACTAAGCTGGGGAGAACATACATACATATGTTGTGCAGTTTCAAGGATTCTAAGGAGGAAGATGTATAAAGGCAATGTTTTGTTAGACTGTAATCCTTTGAATGAGGTGTCCTTTACAAATTTAAGGGAGCGAAGATGTGAAAGGGAAAGGGCCGATGTTTCGATACGTTACTTTATGCGGTCATCCATAGTTTTCGGAAATATACCGAGGATTAGAACCAACTACGGTTTATGGATTATCCCTGACTCAAGTGGCTCAGTAGCTGGTACGCATGGGTGAAGTCGGTATTCCTTTGCAGTACTTTCCTAAATGAATTGATCAGTGAAAGAGGCAAAACCAAGTATTTTCTGGCAACAAGAAGAAATACTCAACATCGATGAATTAGAAAGAACGTCACAGTAGACAGCTATAACTTCAACGGGTAGTTAGAGGACTTAGTTCTGCTATCAATTCTGACAATGACATCTCATCAGAAATCAAGCGAAGAATACCACTTGCCCATCGATATTTCTCAGAAGCCAATAAGCTCGTTATAAAGGTATTTTGAAGACGAGGACATAAGTCGAGCCAATACACGTTGGATCCAGCTAGATACATGTGCAAGGGCTAGAAACTTATGGACGAGTTATAATAAGAGATCTCAGTCTCTGGTCAAACTTAGTCGTCGCCAAGCAAGGATAGTCTTCGGCATCATTACTGGACACTGCGCCATTGATATTCATGCGGAGCCTCGCGGTACACATCACAATGACTATTGGAGAAGTTGCAGGGACGAGGAAGAAATCGGATCTTTCCGTCACCTGCTGTGTGAATGTCCTGCCCTCGCCGGTAGAAGAATGGAGACTTTTGGTAGTTACTTCTTCACGGAACTGGAGGATTCGCGTGACATCGACCTGAGGGACCTCCTGGGATTCATTTTCTTATCTGGGTTTCAGCGGCTCTCCTTCTCTTTACAGGTTCTCGGAGTAGAATAAGAAATGGGTATTTTCTGACACCAGGATTTTAACACAGACTTTTAGCGTGACAAGCGACTCAGTTTCGTTTGAGTTGCTGGAGGAGGTGTGCATCCACGAATAATACGCACTGTATAGCTCCTCCTGTCTAGTAGATTTAAAAGTGGAGGCAGTTAGCTAAGGATTGGGCTATCAGCAAGGACTTCCTGGTTGAGGACCTGAATTACCTCGAACTGCAGCGCTTCCCAAGTAAGCATTGGTGAGATAAAGGAAAGGTAAACCATCGACGTAGGGGAGTACCCAGACTAGGTTCGAATGGTTCACTTTAAGTTAGACTTGCAGAGCTTACTTCTGCTTTTTCGTTTACCAGGAGACAACGTGTGAGTTTGAGTATGAGCACGCCCTATCGCCAACATTCTAACGCATACTCGAGTCATTTTAACATAAAATATATGAAATTCCCCTAAACCTCTGCTCTTCAACATCCTTGACAAGCTCATCGACACTGCAATTGTTTCATTCCAACAATATTCCACCACCACCACTCATTCCTGTATATGACCTCCCCTGGAATTTATCCATACGGGTATGAAATTCATCTCGAGTACATCCTCGAATGCTTCAATAATCCTAATGTGTTACCTAACAAATCACACACACTGAACAGGAAGAAATCAGAAATCTAAAGCATAAATATCCTTGATTCGTTCTCTCAAGGATACTCACACACTTGAGTGAATAGTGATTTTTCAACTGCACTCTTGGAGTTTATAATGTCCTTTTACTACTCGTACATTCATTTCTTTTTTTCGACGAATGATTCATAGTCAAATCTTTACACATCCTTATTTTTTATTTCTCTCTTTTACCTTGCAGGAGGCGTCTTATCGAACAGTTTGGCAATAGCAACAGATGCAGCACATCTGCTAACAGATTTTGCCAGTTTCATGATATCATTGTTTGCTATATGGCTAGCAGGACGACCATCGACTCAAAGGTAAGTGCATAATGCTAACAATACCCTCTCGTAATGGGGGGAGGGCTTGCGGATGAATCACGATAGCGCACAAGAGATGATGGCGAATCAGAGATTCTACACATGTCCTTGCACACGGAAAGTAGGTAATATTGATCATTTTGAGCCGGTCTGTGTGTGTGTTTTTTTTATGAAAACCAACGGCTCTGTCGGTTTTCAACGGTATTTGTACCTAAAGTGGTTTCTATCCTCCAAAGGATTCTCAGACACTGGTGTGAGCTTGTATGTACGTATTTTCGAAAATGGGCGATAAAAATCATTTTGCAAAAGGATGTGGCGGGTTGTGTTATGAAAATTTGATTCTTTTGCCCCGAAAAGGATGTCGATGCTGTCTGATGGTGCTTGCTGATATGACAACGCAAGCGATGACGATGAAGATGATGATGATGATGATAACGATGAAATTGAAAATTCGCATTCCTTGTTGGATTTTTCGCGATTTAGAGTTATTTTTCGTGGATGGTTCAAGGCGTTTTACGACTGTCAATGAATATTTGATGAAACTCCTCTTTGTTTTCCGTGTTGTTCACCTTGAAATGGAAAACTTAGACCCACGTCAATGCGAAGCAAGGCGGCAAGGCGCCACTGATTTGTGTTGGCCTCGTAATCCTGTTTGAAAGACTTGGCAAGCCGACAGGGTATTCAACAGGCGGCAATGGGGTTTTATATTCAATCTAAATTGATGTTATTTTGGGATATTTTTTTGCAAAAGTTTAAAGGTTATGTGGGATACGTTTCTAGAATTATGGAAACTTTGTGAATGGGTAAACGTCGAGCGTTTTATTTGATTTTCTAAACTTTTTGGGAACAATGGAGGGAAGAGATTTTCAATTGTATTATATGAATATTTGATTTTGGTCCAAGGTCTGAACCAAAAGCAATCAGAAACATCTTAACAGAACACTAGGCAGTGTAGAGCATACAAAACAGAGCTTTCGCCATAAAACACAAAATAAATGAAAGAGTTTTTGCTTTAATAGAGAACAAGAAATAAACGTGGAAGAATAACTTTGAAGGGTGCACCATAAAAGCTTGCTGCACATGGTGAAGAGTCTTAAGTAGGTTATGGGGCCTTAAACAAAAACTAATTTCTAACTCATGAATCCTCCACGTAAAGAATGGCATGGCTAGAAGTAAGAGGTGTTTAAGGATCACACCTGCGGCAGCCATAGGTCCTCACCGGACATTGCTTGATAAGCAGACATGCACTTAGACTCGGGGTCCTCTTCAATGATTTCTGTAGAAGCTGCTGCTGTAGAAACTACAACCCACCTAATGTGTACATGCCCTGCTGCTGCGACGTTAAGAAGGAAAACCCTCGGGGAATACTTCTATGATGATTTTAACGATCTAGCCAAACTCGACATCCAGAAGATAATAAATTTCATCTCTGGGACGAAATGGTTCCACTCTAAGAGGTAATACCGGTACGGTTGGCTATCTCGATATATTCTGTGTTACATATTTCGGTTCCCTGAGCTGGTAAGCCCGTTCTTTATCGTGGTATCACAATGGGCCGACCTGGTCAAAGTGTGTCCCTGTCTGAGTGGGGGCAGCCACCTAACCTAATTTAACCTTGTCAATAACTACTCAGCGACTTCTCCCTCTAGGGAGTCCTGGATGCACCACAGCAAAAATGGGCAATAACACCAACGAATCGGGGGTGGGGGAACCTACACTGCTTACAACCGCGAATTGAAGTCGCCATAGCTCTGCAACCTTACGTCACACTCTTTAGACCGAAGCCTTCTCGATTTAGATAGCAATTGATGAGCATCAATGAAAGAATGAGAGACGATTTTCATCTCTATAAACGTTCTTGTTCAGGGGGCTTTACAGGTTCAGACTTTTCAAACAAAAAGTCGGTAGTTAGTTAGTTCGTTTGGAGTAGTCCCTTAGAAATAGGTTCTCTTAAAACATTGTGATACCAGTGTCGATATCACATCTGCCCCCTGCGACAGGCCATTAATATACACAACATGCATGAATCGACACTCTCCCTCATTGATGTATGCTATGATCAACTTTCCAAAATAGCCACAGTGCCTCATCCAAGTCAATCTACCTGCCAATATGAAAGAAACCCATTAAACCTCCCAATTCCATTCAAAAACAAGTCAAAAACGAATCAACCAAAAACTTCCTAATTGCCTGGGCATTAAACTCCAATTGATTTTTGAAAAGCAGTTTTCCAGCAAAACACAAAATTTACCCCACACACATCCTGTTCTGTGTCTAGCCACACATATCCTGTGCCCTGGGACAGGAAAACACACATTCCCAACCAGAGATAGACACAGCCAGGCGCAGTTTACAGTCAGTCGGCGTGAGCGGACGTTGTAGAAGAAAATGTAATAACGGTTTCGAACCGGAATTCAAAATGAATTTTCTCCTACTTTCCAATCTAATAGAGTAATTAGGAGGGCGTGGACCTATGTGCAGAATAGTCTGCTGCAGAGCACACTGGTGATATCCAGTAATCACTTCGTATCACTTTAGTTTGGAAAACACCAACACACAAATTAACTCGAAAGTATCCCTTTTCGGGTCTAGCACACCGTGGGGGCTCGCCCCTATCCGAGGTTATGCAACAGTTCAACGATTGCATAATCGTGCCACAGATATCCGAGAGAACGAGAGGCACCTTGCGCGAGCCTTCAAATGGAAATTCCGAAATAAAAATTGAATTTTCAAGTGTGACGTCGGGGCAGGGTAAAGTTGCACATTCCTCGGAACAGATTCAGTAGGATACCCCTATCTGTTTGTGGATTGCGGAGAAAGTTGATTACAACTTTAAATAATGTTACCACATTCGTTTTTGAAATCAGTCCCAGTCCATTGGGTGTTCTCTGGTGTTTTCCCGTTTATAATTCGTATATTGCATGGCTGCGAGGATGGAAATAAGAGACTGGAGGGGGGAAGGGGCCTCTCCTGTGTGGAGGATAATGCAGCAATTGCGGCTTGTAATATGATAAATTAGGCGTGACATGACCAACAATTGAAAGTGGTTTTGGTGCCAGGGACCATGGTCGCGTGCAGCACTAGTTTCAAATCGCACTTTGATAACCACAATGCAACCACTTAAAATTCGGGACGTGGTCTGACCAAGAAGTGTACTTTGTGGCACTTGTTTATTACTGCCTGTTGGACAGTAAACACTTATAGAGGCCTTCCACTCATTAAACTCTTTTCGTCCCGAAGTGCAGATTTGAACCTGTGCGAGATCTGAGATATGACCGAAGTCTCGCAGTGGTGGATACTGCCACCATTACTTTTCTTTGTTGTGAGAGAGTTTAGCCACAATAGGATGAAGATGTGTATCTTGTGCACAGGAAAGTCAATTTTTACAATAAGGCCCTAGAAGGTCTAACTTAGGCAGCACACACAGTGAAGCGAGGAAGCGATGCGATCCGGGAATCGAGAAGCGTGCGCTAAAAGTGTTCACTTGTATGTACATGCGCACAGTGAAGCGATAAGAATTCATGGCATGTTTCTCGTTTCTTGCATCGCATCGCTTTGTCGCATCACTGTGCGCGTAGCTTTAGCCGGATACAAGGTAGCGCTATGGCTGACAGGAAAGCAAGAGAAGCTTGGTATATGTATGTGTTGATGAAGATGATTTCTACCCTCTCCGTCGCTTTTGCGATGTGTGGACCCATTGTACGGGTACGGATAGATCGGATAGTGAGCCATTAGACAGTAGACAACCAACTTGATGTACGAAACTGAAAGCAGCTAGCCTAGAAGCGAGATAGCTTTCAAAACACCAGATGATCTTCTTCGACAGATTCATTGCTAACTACAATAAGGAATGGAATCCGCTTAACTAAGAAAGGACCGTAGAACGGTTGAGAAGCAGTCTAGGCAATTGAGAAAGGGTCATAGATAATAGCGCGTAGAGGTCGTAGGACCTACAAGGTGAAGCCAGCCATAAGTAGGTGAACATCTTTGCAAATGGTACAAAAGCTGTATAGCTTAGGCAGCGTTGGTGTGTGTGAAAACGCTGCAGGATAAGGAATATTCACTAGCCGCCTTCCTAGAAATTGAAGGCGCCTTTAAGAATGTCAGAACGGATGCGGTACGTAGAACCCTAACAAACCTCAATATCCACAACACCCTAATCGATTGGATACTTAACAAACTTGAGGAAAGAGTAATCTCCCCGTTGCTATGGGTCATTGTCCTCAACGAAGTACTCCAACAACTGAGATACAGCGGTGTCCATCCATAGCCTACGCAGATGATGTACTGCTGCTGACAACAGGAAAATTTCTTCCAACCCTTAGCGACCAACCCTTAGGGGCTCTAAAGACCCTAGACACCTGGATAAAGAGATGTGGATTAGCGGTCAATCCCCAGAAAACTGCGATGCTGTTTTTTACAAGCGAAAGGAAAATACCACAGTTCACAAAACCTTCTGTTGGGGGTATCCCTCTCAGGATCTCCGAGAGTGCCAAATACCTAGGACTCGTGCTCGATAAAAAGCTCAGTTGGAAACTGAATATCGACGAAAGAATCAAGAAGGCCACAATCGCCTTCTACTCGTGCAGCAGGATATTTGGCAAAACCTGGGGACCTAACCCGAAGATTATCCTGTGGATGTACACTGCTATAATAAGACCCATACTGACCTACGGCGGCCTAGAATGGTGGCAAGCCGTTGGTTAGATCACTAGCTTAAAGGTCATCACCACCATCACTACCAGTGCAATGAGAACAACACCAACCGCAGGACTTGAGGCTATCCTCAACCTAATTCCGGTGGATATCTTTGTACGACTCTCGGCCGGCACCAGTGCATTGCGAATAAGCCAGTCTGACTGTTGGAAACCCAAGGCAATGTATCGACAACAGACTACATAACACCATACCTAGATTTCACAAGATCATTTTTAAGTACATATCCGAGCAGGGTAGAATGGAAAAGGGGGCAAATGCCAAACGCACATAGCTATCTACACCGATGGATCTAAAATGGAAACTGATGTGGGGGCAAGACGCTGAGCGTCTCCAAGTCCGCCCGCCTTCCGGATTACAGAAGTGTTTTCCGAGCGGAAGTCCTAGCAATGGACACAAGCCGCCCGTGAGACTGCAATGACGGAAATACCACGAGGCGATATCACCTTTTTCAATGACAGCCAGGCAGCAATAAATGTTTGGACAGATCTTGCGTTTCGTCGACGTACAAGTGTTGGTTGATCGTTTACTGAACCAGTGGACTCAAATTTATCCACCACACTGCGAATAGTCCTCTCGGAAGGACGATTATGGCGACCGTAAAATGGGCAAAGCGCGCGGAACGTAGCCCGAGCAGAACACCCATTTTGATAAAACAATTTTATTATTTGCACGTGTTGTTGAACGTTATATCCATACATCGTGATTTGGAAAAACAGACTGAATAAATGACAGCCAATTTGGCAGATGTAGTTTCAACAATATGTCAAACTGTCCACTAGCAAAGTTCGGAAGTCCTTCGGAATTGAGTAGCACTCTTACGGGTAGGGGACACTCTCTTCCCCCAACGGGTATCACAATGGTTCTGAACTGAACTGAGTGTGGTGATATGGTTCTTCTTTTCGCCTGCCCTCTAACCTAACCTAACCTAGGCAAGGTTGTTTAGCAGTGCCGTCACAAGCACTAGGCACTCGGAGAGCCCATAGCGAGTGGAACTGGTTGGTGTTTGGATTATTAAACAACACACCTACTGCAGTGCTTCGAGAAAATTGGCGACTGCCGTTCATATAGTTATATAGTTAGTAATTGGAGTGAAACACACAATTCTATTTGTTACACGTTTTATTTACTTATCGATCTAAGTGCTGTCGTGGCACAAGCTTACGATTTGACTTCCAACTAAAAACTAGACTAAACTAAATACCTCGACTTAACTAGACCTAAGTTCTGCTTACGATCTAAAGTTACGATAAAGTTACGATAAGCGAGCTCTCCAACTTTATCTTCTCGAGAAGATAATGTTGGAGAGTGTAATTACTCCGGCGAAGTTCTTTGCACGCTTGATGTTTGGTGATCAAACGACAAGCGTGGCGAAAGCTTTCTTGTGCTCAGTGGGTGTGGGTCACAGATTGACCTTCATTATGTGACACCTCCCCCTCTAAGTATTTTTGGTCTCCAAAAGTTCAACATTTTAATTTTAGAGATAATAGATACATTATTCTACATGGTAGATACATATTTGTAGAATATTTATTTAATTATTTATTATATTTAATTTATTTTATTTGTTTTATTTATGTTATTTATTTTTTTTTTTTTAATAAATTTGATTATTTTATTTATTTTAATACAAGATAATATTTACTTATATTTAAAATCAAGAAATTTCCAATTGTATTCCTAAATTGAATTACTTCTGAAGTTTAGTTTAAATAGCAAAATGATTATAACTTAATTATTTCAATTCTAAATAAATCAGTAAATAATGAATAACAATAAGATTTGTTCTTACTTATGTAACATTTCGTTTTTTAATTACATTTTGAGTATTTAACATTTTATATAAAATGTATGCTTTAATTCTCCTGACTTTATACGACTGTTCCTGGCCAGGGTAATATCTTTTCCAATTAACTATAATTGCAAACCCATAAATAAGGAATTTTATTTCGAGAAAAAAAGTCAAACGAGAAGAATCTTATACAATATTATGAAGAACTAGCTATAGAATTACAACGGAAAAGATTTTATGAACATCCGACGGATCAATGGGAAACAAATGCGTGAGGCATTTATAGAGTTTCAAAATTTAAGTGTTTTGATATTTGTATTTACGTTTAACCTGTTTTTTGTAATATTTTGTGTTTCTTTTCGTTGATTTATCTATGACGTAATTTCCCGTAACGGTAAAGTTAGTTAATTTCCTGTATTTCGGTTTACATTTCACAATCGTTCTGTTTTGAACCAAGTCCGCGCATTTGTTAGATGTGTAACTAGGTTTTATGTGTTTATTTCTCTTCTGTATCGCTATTTCCTTTTGATGTTTGAAAAACTCGCCTAATTTTACAATATCTTCCCTACTGATGTTCTTACAAATAAAGTCAACTGGTTTGAATTTTGTGGTGGAATGTATTGTGCTATTGTAGATGTTTATAACCTTGAACAATTTCTCATCTAAATCGGAACTATCCTTTATGGCATTTAATATTCGAAGATGCTCATTTAACGTTCCGTGCAGCCTTTCAATGTCGGCATTGCCGGTTTTAATTGACGCCGTGGTTTTGTGAAAAACTATGCTGTTTTCTTTTAAAAATTGTTCGACTGCAGAGTGCAAAATACATGATTCCCCGTCGGATATAATTTTTTTCGGTTTACCCAAAAATTGAATTCTTTGCTTAATCGCATTTAAAATGGCTATCCAATTCCTGTCTTCTA
This sequence comes from Matsumyia berberina, assembly GCA_917880715.2. Lineage (NCBI taxonomy): Eukaryota > Metazoa > Arthropoda > Insecta > Diptera > Syrphidae > Matsumyia > Matsumyia berberina. Next base: position 75,186,796 of record OU862870.1, on the reverse strand, counting down.
AGGGATGAATCGTTGCATATTTTGAAAATTTATCAATCGTAGTAAAGTACATTTTACCTCGCTCGGGAAACCAAATATCGACATGAAGTATGTCATTAATATGTTGAGGAGTTTCTGTTACCTGTAATGGTGTTTGAATTGGATGCCGATCATGTTTGGCCAGATTACAGATATCGCAATTGTTTACAAATCTTTGAATTTCTATTTGCAGTTTCGGGTAGAAAAATAATTTCTTTAATTCTAGGAAAATCTCATTTATCCCTCTGTGATTTTTAATCAAATGTTCATTTTTAATAATCGTTAGCATTTCGTTTCTATCTGTGATGTCTTTGAGTCTAATTGTCGATCGTAAGACCTTTAGATTTGTATTCAGCGAAAAATATTTTACGTACAAATTTTGGAATTCAAGGAAAAGTGGTAAATCCTCGCAGTAGATGCAGATTAAACCTTTGTTAATCAAAAATCGTCTCATTACCTCAAGTAAATTACTTTTATTTTTGTCAATTTGAATATAGTTTTGTATCTTCCTATGTATAATTTTTAGCTTAATTTCTTCTTTTGTACCGCATGACAAATACACTTGGTTTTTAAACAGGTTAATTGGCTTTTCTGTTATAAAAATGTGAAGCGACTCATCTTCCATCGCACTGTGGATGGTTGCACCGGTGGAAATAAAATCATTGTTATTGTTCTGGACTATTGAACCTGCAGTAATAATGTCTTCATTATTTCCTTTTTGTTCACCCTTAGAGTTCATTTCGTTGTTAAAAATTTCTCCAAAATAAACTTCTTCGTTTAGATCTGAAAAACCTTTAACAACACCTGTCTCATTTTCAATTTTGTTCTCTAAAGCAACTTCTTCGTCAGCTTCAGAGCGACAATCTTGAATTTGATCGATAAACCTGCTAAGTCCGTCCGCTACACAATTTTCTTTCCCTTTAAGGTACTCGATATTGAAGTCGTATTCGTTTAACATGATTTTCCAGCGTTGTAACTTCATGTTGGGTTCCCTAATCCCACTCAACCATGCAAGAGGCTTATGGTCTGTTCTCACTGTAAACCTCCTACCATATAAGTACGTTCTAAAGTGCTTCACTGACCATACAACTGCGAGGAGCTCTTTCTCAATTGTCGAGTACTGGAGTTCATGCTTGTTCAGTGTGCGAGAAGCATAGCAGATGGGGTGGCTATTTTGGCTGAGCACTGCTCCAAGCGCATAGTTAGACGCGTCAGTTGTAAGGACAAATTCTTTGTTGAAGTCTGGACTTCTTAAGATGGGATCAGAAGTGAGCAACATTTTTAAGGTTTTAAACGATTGAATATATTTTGGGTCAGATATATTTAATTTCTCAGATTTTTTTAGGTATTTAATCATAGGTTGAGCTACCTTTGCATAATCTTTTATGAATTTTCGGTAGTACCCAGTAATACCCAAAAATTGCTTAATACTTTTAATGTTGGTTGGTAGTTTCATTTTCATAATAGATTTCACTTTGTTTGGATCTGGTTTAATACCATTACTGACAACAATATGCCCTAAGTAAAGTGTTGATAACTCCGCAAAACGACATTTATTTATTTGTATCTTTAAATTGTAGTCTTTTAAAACTTGAAGAATTTTCTTAAGAGCTTGTAGATGCTCCTCAAAACTCGTCGAAAAAATCAAAATGTCATCCAAATAGACAACGCAAATTAAGTTTATGAAATCTTTAAGGATGTGATTCATCAAACGTTGGAATGTCTTTGGCGCGTTTTTGAGACCAAAAGGCATCCTTAAAAATTCGTAGTGACCCCGTTTTGTTGAAAACGCCGTTTTTGCCCTATCGCGCGGGTCAACTTCGATTTGATGGAAACCTTTAACGAGATCTATAACAGAAAAATAATTGCACTTGCCAAGCTTGTCAAAAATTTCGTCTGACCCAATCATAGGAAAACCATCATCGATTGTTTGTTCATTAAGTTTCCTATAATCGATTACAATTCGCCATTGTTTTTTACCATCACGATCGTCCTTTTTAGGTACGACCCATATTGGCGAATTGTAAGGGCTGTTACTTGGTACAATTATCTTCTGTCTAAGCATCTCATCAATTTGCCTATCGACTTCTTCTGTGTGAATCTCTGGATACCGGTAAAGTTTGCTATAAATTGGAACTTCATTTCTTGTTATAATTCGGTGTCTGATTTCGTTTGTAAACGTAAGATCATCCCCTTCCTTATAGAAAATTGATTTGAAACAACGAAGCAGAGATTTGAGCTTAGACGCATCGTTAAAACGCAAATGTTTTGCAAAAATTTTGTCATCAATTTCAGTGTCAAAAATCTCACTACACAGTACATCAAAAGATTCATCTTCAAAACATTGGCTAGCATAAACTTCTTCTTCCTCATTAAAATATATTGGGATTCTTGCAGAGTCTGTTTTCAGAACCCGATTTTTATAGTCAATCACTGGATTGAGGTTAATGAGAATGTTATTTCCTATTAAGCCGTCGAAATAATCATGGAACGGGTATTCTATAAAATTAACAAAACTGTTAGGTTCCTTAAATTCGTTAAAAAGAGGGATTCTATATTCCACATTTGTTTCGACGTTTCGGTTAAGGACTTTAAGCGTATAGTTTTTTGAAGGAATTTTCAACTTTGGATGACACAAGTTCTTATTTATAATGCTATACTCTGCACCGCAATCAATGATAAATCTGAGAGGTTTATTGTGGGTTTGGAAGACTAAATAGGGTAGTTGCTTCTTTGGCCCATTGAAAAATTTTGACGGTCGTTATTACGTTGCCTGCGTTCATTCAATGAAATATCCATAGATTCATAGCTATTAGGCTGCATGTACCTATTTGTCTGTCGCGATTGACCACTATTTAAATTGTTATTGTTCTGACGTGATTGTCCGCTCTGATTGTAGTTGTTGTATTGACGCGATTGTCTTGTATCAGCGAAAGAATTGTTGTGATTTCTTTGACCTCCCTGGTTAAAATTATTGGGGTGCCTATTTTGACCCCGAGGAAAATTATTGCTTCGAGCGTATGAATCAAAATAATTGGGGTTAAAATTACTTTGAGGTCTGCCCATTTCAGTAAAACGAGTGTTAGGCCCAAAACGGTGATGGTTGCACTCAACAATGATTTTGAATGCATCGCCCAAAGAATTGGGGTTTCGAGTTAATATAATAGACTTTGTCGGTTCTGGCAGATTGTTTTTAAATGCTTCAAGGGCAATTCGGTTATTTGAGTCGATCATTGCATTAATACCGCTTGAATCATTTTCGAGTAAATAAACACAATTTATTCTGCTAAGCAAGTTATTGATTCTATTGTAATAATCTTCTATTGTCGTTAAAACTCTTGCTGTTCGAATGCTATCTATTAATCTTTCCACAGAGAGTCTTTCGCCAAAATTATTTTTTAAAACCGTTTTAATTTCAGACCACTTATCGAGTCTGCCATGCTTTTGTAGTTGGCACCTAGCTTTTCCTATAATTTTGTCTTTTATGTATCCTGTAAGAATGGTTTTTGCAGACTCTTCAAAGGAGTCAACTGTTAAAATAAGACTGTCTACCCTGTCCAGGAAATATAATAAATTTTTATTGTTTCCATCAAATTCTGGAATCTTAGTAATTAAATCTAAAACTAACTTAAATTTATCTGCGGGACTTAGAACTTCCATCTTCGATGTTAGGAATTTAAAGATGTGAATACTCACTCTTGAACTGTCACCGGGAATATAAATTCTTACTGCTTGATGTTGAGTTACAGTTGCTTCACAGCTATGATTCTTTTGTTTTCTTTTCCTAGATTTTTTTTTCACTGTTTTCCTTTACCGGAAGAAGGTTATTGTTTTTGTTCACTGTGTTCCTTAAGAGGATCAATTTTGCATAGTAATTTTTTTTTTTTTTTTTTTTTTTTTTTTTTTTTATCCCTCTTGATTTGTAGACACTGTTTTTATTTTTTTATTATTATTATTTTTGATATTGATCTGGTTTTTTTTTTTTGTAATTCTTGTAATGATGATTCTAGAGAACTGTTTTTTTTTGTCTTTCTCTTTTTTTTTATTATTTTTTTTTTTTATGTTGAGGTTGGTTCGATGGCTTTGTTCGAACTCAACTATCGTGGATTGTTATCGAACAAATTTAAGACGCTGAGTTTGGTTCGATGGTTATGTTCGAATCCAACTATGATGAATTGTTATCGAACAAATTTAAGACGCGGCGTCTTTTTAACTGTTTATAACTGAACAACTTTTTCCTTTTCCGTTTTTTTTTTTTCTTCAATTGTTTTAACGGGGGTATAGTTTTTATTCTCACTTTTACTTTACTTAAAGTTTTCCTTTCTTTTAAACATTATTCTTTATTCATTTTTATTCACCTTCACTTTACTTTACTTAAGGTTTTTGTTTTTTATTTTTTTTTTTTTTTTAACATCACTTATTTATTTGCTTAATTTTTCTTCTTCTTTTTTTCTTTAACCCGATTCGTTTTCCGACTGCGCCAGTTATATAGTTAGTAATTGGAGTGAAACACACAATTCTATTTGTTACACGTTTTATTTACTTATCGATCTAAGTGCTGTCGTGGCACAAGCTTACGATTTGACTTCCAACTAAAACTAGACTAAACTAAATACCTCGACTTAACTAGACCTAAGTTCTGCTTACGATCTAAAGTTACGATAAAGTTACGATAAGCGAGCTCTCCAACTTTATCTTCTCGAGAAGATAATGTTGGAGAGTGTAATTACTCCGGCGAAGTTCTTTGCACGCTTGATGTTTGGTGATCAAACGACAAGCGTGGCGAAAGCTTTCTTGTGCTCAGTGGGTGTGGGTCACAGATTGACCTTCATTATGTGACAATATGGAAGTTTTTGCTATACTCGAAGTATGATAGCTAAGTACATAGATACAAATGGCGTGCTAGAAGAAAGTCAGATTGCACTGAGTGTGATTAAAACTACCACCAATCAGTCATAATTTGTTCTAGAATGTAAAGATAAACTGCTGAGGATGTAAAAATGTAACCGGGTTTGTCCTTCTTGGATTATCGTTGCAGGCAATGTGAACTTTTTGCAAGAGAATGCCTGCGGAGAAGAACCCGAGGAATCCGCGTCCACATCTTTTCAGACAGTCAAGCAGCACTGTTAGCCCTTAAATCCTATACGGTAGGGTACAAGCTTGTCTGGGACTGTCTCAACCTCCACGAAAGCCTTACATTGGTAAATAAGATTACCTTAATCTAGATCCCAGGGCATGAAGGCTTCAAGGGTAACGAACGGGCTGACTGCCTGGCGAGAAGAGGCGCTTGCCGCCCACACCCTGTTTTGGGGTACCACCCAACAGTGCTTACTCCAAGATAACACAAAGGGAGATCAACAAACAAGTCGACTACTGGGCCAACCTCATGGGCCTTAGACAAACGAAAATGTTTATCAACCGCAACCTATACAAGGCCAAGACTTTACTTGATCTCACCAAAGACGAGTTAAGAACCTTAACGGGCTATCTGACAGGACATTGTACACTCAGATACCATCTGCATAAAATAAAAGTATCAGGTACCGATATTTGCCATCTCTGTGGAGAACAGAAAGAGACAACTGAACATATTCTGTGCGTATGTCCAGGAGCCGCAAGGAAAAGATTACTCCACTTGACGCGGGCCTCGGTCAACCCAGCGGAAATTTAGAAAATTGAACCTAAGGCTATACTGAGGCTTATCAAAAGCCTCAATATAATCTCTGGTTCAACCACAGGGGCCACCACAATAGACCTCATACATAGGTCGCAATGCGCATTTAGGTCCCCTAATACAGAATACAGAATGAGAACTCAGACTTATTAGCGAAAAAAAGATTCGGAATCATCGTCTTTTATCGACCGCAGTCCTCTGCTTTCATAAGAATATAAGAACCTCAACTTTTAAATCTATCCCTCTTTCTGACCACATACTCCTAACTCCAATCCCCCCTCGTCGACGTTTATGAAACATTGATAGAATTTAAGTGCAACAGCATGAGTTGACAGCTCATAACTTCGCCCTTTTTGCATAAATGTCAAATCCGCTTCGTCTGCAGTCATATTACACGTCATTTCCACCACACTAATCCCCCCACTTACTACTCAATTGCACAGATTTGCTCGTTTGTCCTCCTATCGATGCCCTCGCTTCATGTGTAGGGTTTGCGTTATGGTTAATTCTCCTTCCGTGTACGAGGATATCGTTGCTACTTTGGCAAACTTTTCACAACTTTCTCACATAATCACGCCAGTGAATGTTTTCGCTTCACGATAGGGGAGCCGAGCATATCAACGACCAAGTGAAAATTAGCCAAGAGGTTGTGTTGTAACAAAGTATAATCATGGTCGAGCAAAGACCTTCCCTTTCCACACACTCGCTTGTTCAATCGCTTTTGTTTCTAAACCTACCGGCGGCTTTTCAACTTTTTATTGGATGTCCCGACCAGTTTACTGCCTCTCGCACACACACGAGTCTCCAATTGAACGTTCTGAACGAGCAATAAATAACTTGAAAGCGAAAAACACTCTCAGACCAGCTGAATAAGTCCTTTTTTTCGTTTGTATTTTTTTTTGTCGTGTCTTGCTTTTGGTCCTATTTTCAGAGTTTTTTTTCGGTGCTGTGGGGACAAAGTTTCCAACGGACATCAGGTGCACTCATGGTCATGTTGATGTCTTAACAGGACGGGGGCCTCCCTTTGTTTTCATTGTTGTTGGGCTGGTCACCCTTGTGTAACAGTTTCTTCGATAAGCATTTATGTTTCATTGCAAGACAAACTATTGTCCTAACACATAGTACCCGAGGAGCGGGAAGAACCTCCTCTCTTTTCGCTATAAGTATACTTGTGTACAAACAGCCGTAGGGAGCGAGAGTCAGTTTTGCCTTTTTTTAGTGGATAAAAAGGACTTACATGCAAGTTATACATTTGTAACGGATGGCACACAAACAACGAAAAAAAAAAGGATGCGGAAGGAAACATTCGTTGCCTTGCTCCTTATGGATTGATTTTTATTGGATAAACTTTGGCGCATGTAGTTATGTGCTCGCAGGGTACACTGGGATCAGAACAGCTCTTAACTTTTTCAGTAAAAAAAAGAGAAACTTTTCCAAGCGACTTTGGAAATTTTTTATTTCCAGGCGAAGGACGAACGATGAAGGAAATTTCCGTGTTGTATGACAGGTTTTGTCAATAGTTTTCAATTTTAAATGCTTCGGGAATGTGTTTTGATAGAAAATTGGGCGAAGGTATTCAATATTTGTTTTGCAAAACTGGAGAGCAGAGACACTTTTCTAATCGATCTCAGTAGTCAGAGGGGTGACAGTTCAAAAGGGATTTTGTAGTTTTGAAGTTGGGAAGCCTTAGAGGGAATCAACAGATGGCGTTTGTTTAATACGGCAAAGAAAAACGGAATGATGGAATCCGTATCAGTCATGTGGAATAAAAATAAGGGAGCAAGTTTTTCTCCTACGGAATTGCGAGCTTTTCCTTATTTTTAGTTAAGTTCAGCTAGGAAGATAGATACCTCAAAGATAGATACCTACATGCATATATGGGTTTACAGAGTCGCCAGTACTTTTTTGGCAGTGGTCATGACCTGCTTTTTGAAATTTTGACGAGTGGAAGCTGTCAAATTGAATAGTTCTCCCAATAACTTTCTCAAGTCCTTATTAGCACTGTGTTGGTTCTGTTACCATAAGACGGATGTCTTTGAATGAGAGGCCCTTCTTTTTTAAATCCAGGCTGTGGATTTTAAAAGTATGCCATTGATTTTTTCCCCTAAAACAAAAAACCTATTGTGGTTGAAGAAGGGCTTGCCCAATGGCTGATGACGAAATCTAGTCAGTATAGGGCATCCACAGCGTTTGCCTAGCGTCCGATACCTAACTCTAGCCAGGATAGGGCATTAACAAAGATAAAGGCCGGGTGTTTCTACCCCATTCATATTCTTTCAACCAAGTGAGTTTCTACTGCCCAATGTTTTGTACAAGTTGCAACAATTATTAAGCTACGAGCAGACGGTATGCTGGCAATGACATTTGCCGACGATATGCGACACCCAGATTGCAAATCAATTTGCTACATTTACGCATATCGTGTGAACATTCTCGCATATAATTTATGACAATTTGTCACTATATGCGAGAGTATGTATGCCAGCATCCCAACAATATGCCACCGCACAAAAACCAAACATTGCATGTTCTGCCATATTCGAGCAAATCAGTTGTTTTGATTCTTGTTTTTACCAGGTCAAGCGGTTCAGTCGCTGTATTTGGTTTGCCCTTTTCCTTTTCTTTTATAATTTAGGCGCGCTAGAGGAGTTATGACCAGCCTTAAATGAGAGTGTGGGCATTAGGGAGGAGTTGGCTCGGCAGGTATCCGAAAGGTTTGAACAAATTCCAACTGTTCTGACAAGTGCAGAGGAAGAATGGCAAGTGTTTTAAACAGCAGAAAAGAGCTGCGTGGTTTAAAAAACAACCGGAGTTGAAGAAGAACGCCTTCAAGGTCTGGATACATTTGGAGGACTCAGCTTCTTGAAACCGGTACATGGATGCGCAAATAACTTCCAAACTGACTGTTAAATCAGCTAAGGAGCAGTCTTGGAACGAGTTCGGCGAGAAATTGGAAAGGGATCACAAATCTGCAAACTGCTCTGGCAGACTATCCACCGGGTCAACTCAGAGGAACGAAGTTTAATACCATCGAATGATTTAAATCCAAAGATGGTGCATTTCTTTACGATGAGAAGGACATCTTGCGCAGATGGGGCAAGCACTTTTCGAAGCTGCTCAATCCCGAACAGATAACTGAGGATGGCAGACCCATGATTTCGAGTAGAGCGGAGAATAGTCCCACCGTAGAGGAGGTGACTTTGGCGATTAAAGCACTAAAAGGCGGAAAATGTGCTGGTGTGAATGAGATCCGTCCAGAAATGTTCAAGCCCTTGATGGGAGAAGACTTGGAATGGTTCTCTCGTGTCATTAAAGCGGCCTAAGAACTCGATAAAACACCCAGCGACTTACAAGCTACATATGTATTTTAAATTTTAGAATACTTGCAACGATGTCCACACACGACGCATTCGTTGCAAACACGTCTATATGCGAGTTTGCGAGCACCGCCATGCCAACAGAGCTTTTGACACATTTGAGAATTTTTTCGTGATGTCGACATTGGCATATATGTATGTATGTACGTATATGTATGTATGCCACTTTTGCATATCGTCTGCTCTAAGCTTTAGTGTGAAAATGAGGATTTTTAGTCGATCTTCTGACGTGGAAGGCTATATCAAGAATACATACTTATGTATGTACGTTACAATGAGCATTTGTGCAAAATGGCTTAAAACCTTCACAAAGTGTGTTTCTTACGACCTAGTATGCAAAACTTAGAAGGAGTATGCATACATATGTATATATCTGATATCTATATATCTATGTATATGTAGATCCTAAATTCCTACAAGATCTTGGAACTTCCATTTGCTCTCGCTAGAGCATGTCAAGGAAAGTGCACTTTTTTGGTTTTATCTGCGTTTAAATCGATACGTGGACCTTGTCAAAAAGTTACGAGTGTAACAATAAAATTAGCTATGGCTCACGTTAAGCGGATGGTCGTCAGTGCTCCAGCTCGAAGAATCTATGAATCCATCCCCGAGGAACTACGCAGAAGAGAACGGATTCATCTGACCAATTTGACGCACGCAACTGGAGACAATTGGCTCAGGATAGTGCTCGGCTCGAGAGGCTTATTACTTGAAAGTTCACGTCGAACTATAGAGCCATTAAAAGTAAAGTTAGGGTAAAGATCGTGCCCGAAAATACCTCTGAAAATTTTTGGAAGGTCATCTAGGTATTTTCCCATCAAAAATCTGTCATATGCTTAGCTTAAGGAAATAAAGCTTCAGCTGCAATATCAAAACATGGCAGGGGTATAGGGAAACGTCAAAAGAGTGACAAGAATGATTCTGATTCTACCCACATGAAAGACAGTCAGACGAAAGTATGACATTACCCATATAACCTAAACCTCTGACTCCAGTTCTTTTCAATTCTTTTAATTATCTCCCCTCTTTTCAGAATGTCCTTTGGATGGTATCGAGCAGAAGTGATTGGAGCCCTGGCATCTGTCATCATGATTTGGGTTATCACAGCCATCCTAGTCTGGCTAGCCGTCCAACGCCTCATAAGCGGAGAATTCGAAGTCGATGCCAAAATAATGCTCATCACCTCAGCCCTAGCGATAATCGTCAATCTTATGTAAGTACAACAAGGATTCTATCAATTTAAAGCGCCCCACAATGATCATTTTGCATTCGTCCCTTATGTCTGCCTCATTCAAAATCCTAACACGTTTCAAAAGCCCTTGTAAAAAGATTCAAAAAAAAATCCACTAGCATCCTAAACCTCTCCACACTCCATCGTTTCAAATACAAAGAAAAAAAATGCAACAGAGAGGTAGGAAATTCGCGTCATCAGCTCTTTTTGCGATGGTTTCCGGTTCTGTTGATTCTTTTTTTTCCCTCTGTTCATCTATTGCAGCGCTCCTGTTTGATTTACGTGACGAGTGCCTATGTGAGCACCTCTTCTATTTGTCAGTGGGTTACATGTTACGAACTCTAACCAGAGCCGCGGGATTTGGATAGTTACGAGTCCTATCCAGTGAAATATATTTTAGGGAACGTCTGGTTGTTATCCTGCCAAAAGGGATCGTCTACGTATGTGTGCAATAGCAGATTCAGCAAAGTAAACATTTGAGTACTTCATCATGTGACAGTGGACATAGGATAGGGTGGTTAGCGGTTTTTTTTTTTTTGTTTTAATTCTAGGTGACATGAAGTTGGTTGCTGTGTTTTTTTTCGTGCTGGTGGCGAGGATTGTAAAAAGATGTGAGAACGAGGTGAGAGCCTTTTTCGACTGGTGCCAAAATATGCCATTCAAACTAGGACCTTTAGCGATTTGTTGAAATTGTATTTGAAGAGTTTATTGAAAGTTCACTTTCCAAAGCGGAGACTGAGAAGCTTAGAAAGCGTTTTTGCAATCATGTGCCTCCAGCACTGTGCACTTTTTTCGGTCTACTTGGTCTGGTAATGAGAAGTTTGCATGGAAATGGATTCTAACTGATGGACTATGGATGGTTCAATATGAAGCCCAAATTTGAGGTGAGAATGGGAGACGCCACACAACACTAAGTACATGCTAAAGACTCAAAAAAAAAAGGAGCGAGAGTATAGATACTGGAGATAAGTCGACCTAATGACCTTTCGCGAGACCAAGACGATCAAAGAGCTGAAGAAGCTAAAGATCGTAATTCGAATTCGAGCAGTGTCCTAGATGAACAACCTAATAAGCTAAGAACTTCATGGAGCTTTAGGTAAGGTAAAGGTAGATTTGTTGGCGAGCGTAGAGACTCAGATCAGTATAGACTCGTTGGGAAGCTTCATGGACAGTCGGTCACAAAAAGAGCAACTCTAGGCCGAAAGGCAAAAGAGATAAGAAAGAATAAGATGCATAGACAAGTATCAGAGTAGAAGAGCTTAACGGAGCCATGTCTGGTTTTGGTATACCTGCGAAACTGCTCCATCTTTGCATATCAACCAGGACAGTCCACTGAGAGTGCCATTCACACCCTAGTATCACAAATTAACAAATTAATGGCTGCAAAGAAACTGCCCTCTGTGTCTCTGTGCCTATACAGGGAGCTTTTGACAACACTTCCTACGAGGCTTTCAAGAAGGCAATACTTAGGAAACAAATCACACCTCTTATCATAAACTGGGTACTTACCATGCTAGAAAGCAGACGAATACAATTAGAATGTTGAGGGTCGCTTAAAATAATAATTGCAACCAGACGATGCCCGCAAGTGGGAGTACTTTCAGTGCTTAACCTCACGCCACTACATCTGACAATACAAAAAAAAGCTATGCTTAGTGCTCTAAGGGTGCCTCAGATACTGGATCTTAGAGTCGGTGACTTTACAGATCATCTGAGAATACTAGAATATATTCATCGTGACCCAATTCTTAAGATTCAAGATACCATGCTCAAAAGATATCGTTTCTACAGAAGTTTCGAAGTTGTTATAGGCGCCCGCAGCGAATGGAGAAATGAAAACCCTACTACACTATCAAATTCCCAAATCTGGTATACAGCACACAGCATAGGTGCTGGGGTTTATGGTCCCAGCTTCAAACACGCAACAGCACTTGGAAAGTCACCACAGTATTTTAAGCGGAAGTCCACGCTACTGAATTCTGTGCAAAAGAATGCCTGCAGAGAAGAACCCGAGGAACCCGCATCTACATCTTTTCAGACAGTCAAGCAGCACTGTTAGCCCTTAAATCCTATACGGTAGGGTCCAAGCTTCTTTGAGACTGTCTCAACCTCCACGAAAGCCTTACATCGGTAAATAAGCTTACCTTAGCCTGGATCCCAGGAAACGAAGGCTTCCAGAGTAACGAACGGTTTGACTGCCTGGCGAAAGGAGCAGCTTGTCGCCCACTCATCGGTCCCGAACCCTCTTTTGGGGCACCACTCAACAGTGCTTACTCCAAGTAAACACAATGGGATATCAACAAACAAGTCGACTACTGGGCCAACCTCCGGGGCCTTAGACAAACGAAAACGTTTATCAACCGCAACCTATACAAGGCCGATTTAAGAACCTTAACGGGCTATCTGACAGAACATTGTCCACTCAGATACTATATGCATAAAACGAAAGTATTAGATACCGATATTTGCCACCTCTGTGGAGAACAAAAAGAGACCGCTGAACATATTCTGTGCGTATGTCCAGGAGCCGCAAGGAAAAGACTACTCCACTTGACCCGGGCCTCGGTCAACACAGCGGAAAATCGGAAAATTGAACCTAAAGCTATACTGAGGTTTATCAAAGCTTCAATATAACCTCTGGCTAAACCATATGGGCCACCACAATAGACCTTATAAAGCACATTTAGGGCCCCTAGTACAGAACACAGAATCTGTGCAAGGTGACAACAAATAATCCTTGCTGCTTCATCGAGGGCTTATATATTCAGAGAGAGAAACTCAAGTTCAATTACTCGCCAAACGCCGCTTACGGGGCACATTATATGTCAGAAACGTATTTACGTCCCGCGCTATCGTATAGTTTCGAAAACACTATAATCGGACGAACTATCAAAACCAGAGTTACTTTCTTCCAAAAGTCTATGCAACCGCAATGCCAGACCTGAGAAAAGCTGTCTTGCATCCAATCTAACTACTGGTTTGCATATCTTCAGCAGAACTCAGCGATCTATCCTAATTGTGATTTCGCGAGTATGTACATATATAAGCAGAAGTGTCCGAAATGGATAAGGAGTAAACCCAAGCATTTGGTGTCATCAAAGGAGAATACCCAACATCGACGAGTGGAAAGTTATAACCTTTCTCTTAATAGACTGCATATAAGCAGTATAATAAATGTCATCACTGGTTACTGTCTAATAGGCAAGCATGCAACAACTGCAACGACTTATGCGCCGCTGAGGACATAACACACATATTATGTGAATGTCAGGGAATTGGTAGGACTAGCATGAAACTTCTCGGTAACTATTTTTTTAGTAATCTAGAGGAGCTAGGCTATGTCACCTACAGGAACATGTTACAACTCTGCAGGGAAATCAAGTGCTTGCAGGAAATAGTTTCAGTTTTGCCTTTTTGGTTCGCAATGGGCCCACTATGGTGCTTAGTGTCTTATGCAATCGCTGGCTACCCTACTCTACATAGCCTAACCTAAGCATTGAAAAAGGCTTGACGTCTACTCAAATGACTTCTGCAGATGTTGCATGGACGAGCAGGACGAAGAGACTATTCCCCATCTTTTTTACATCTGCCCAGCTCTCTCCCGCAACAGAAAACTCCACTTCGGAGCCTTCTTCTACACGACCTGATAAATACCGATGTTAGTAGCCCCCTATGCTTCATAAGGAGCTCAAATTGCTTCAATGAATAGACAGGAAATCTTTCCAAGATTCATGTGGTATCACAACGGACCCCTCAGGGGTCTAAGTGCGCTGGCACCCACTTAAACCTAACCTAACCTAATTATAAACTAGAGGGGTATTATGGAGCATTGTCTATCTCGGCTCTGCTGTCACTTCTGACAACGAGAAAGAAACCGAGAGTCTTATTGGTTGGGTAGAGGAGTCAAGACAACTGGCGAAATTAGTAAGATAATTCATATCATTGGAAATGGAATACAATAGCGTGAAGCCTTTAAGTGTTCTTCCACCTATAAGAAGACTCAAGATCTCCCTTTTGCTTTACGCTTTGAATTTTCATACAAGAAGTAGAGAATTATATGCATGTAATACATACATTTGTATCAGCTTGACGGACAATCACTTGTATTTAAGAGAATTAATTGAATGCCACCTACTGAGGCGTATACGCAACTTTCCAACAACCCCTCCTTTCAATAAAGATGTGGTATACCGACCACTTCTGGCTCTACAAACTCCTCCCCAAGCTAATCGCAAATTTCAATTCTACCTCCGACATCAGGGAACCTCAACAGGACAGCATAAATTCGTCTTCATAAACACTAGGCCACACCTGCTTCGCCTTGAGTTATGTTTCCTTACAATATTTATCTTCACCCTCCACCCTTCTACTACATCTCCATAAATTCCTTCATCCCATCGAAACACAGAAGAGGAAAAAAACCGCACACTTAATCAATAGCTCCAACAAAATACCCTAAAAGTGTCAAACAAAGTTTCCAAAGAAAAGTGTAAATGTCATAAAGAAAAAGTCAGCCCCTCGTCGTCGCCCCAGAGGATTCATCCACAGCCTCAACCCAATACCCATATCAATTGAATTCTTCGAACTATTAGAGACAATTCGTCTCGTGGAATTAGCAAAGAGCTAGAGACAACAAAGCCAAACGGAATATTGCCGTAAAAACTCCCAAATGTCCTTTTCTCGTGTGTGTTTTTGTTTATGTCTGACAGGACTCAATGTGTGGTTGTGTGACCAAATCCTTTGGGAATTCACTGGAACACTTGGTGCTGTGTTTTTTTTCCTTGCCATAAATTCCGCATGTAACCGTGCAAAGAGGTTTTTGCAAGGACGAAGCATATGGAGAAAGAAGGTACACATTTCCATCTATCCCATCCACTCAAACTGGAACCGAGTTAGTAGAACGAAGAAAGCCATCACAGGATATCACTACCGCACGCACATACTCGAAGGGAGAGCAAAAACATCCTTAGATACAATTTTCGCTCGTCCTTTCCGCAAAAATCTTTCCATGACTTCGGTGTAAATCTAGTGCCGTGGTGTGGAACATGTTTGCCTGGTGTGACTCGTATGTCCTTCAAGTAATAAATCTCATATTGCACAACACACACCGTGAAACAAAAACAAAATATCCTTCGCTCAGTCAACCGTAACCACCGTCAATGGCATAAGAGCTTCTCCAATGTAGAAGGTCCAACCTGCTTCTAACTAACTGAGCTCAAGTTACAGTTGGAAAAGCTAAAAGCGTGTGATATATGTTGGCTGTCAATTAAATCAGGACATGACCGGCAAACAAGTAACCGTAGAACGAAACAAAGAACACCGGAGTGAGTGAGAGACCAAGGAAAAGTAGTAGCAGTCCTAACTAACTCTTAGGATAACCAGGATCGTTCTCGATGGTGATAATCGATAAAAGCACAAGACGAAACAGAAGTTGTCCTTCCATTCGAAGGACAACGATAGAGAACGACGACGAGAGCCAGCAAATGAATCAGGATGCATTGGCTTGTTTCGTCGATGGTTCTGCACGTTGAGTTACGTTGATGATGATAATGATGATGATGCGAGAGATGCTGTTCCTGGAACAAAGTCACAGGATACCAAGTCGTAAAATTTATTTCGGTAGGGGGTTTATTCGCCTCAAGCCATATTCTATGAAAAAACAACCCAGTCGTAAAGTTAACGACAATTAGTGTGACGAAATGTTGTTTGATGTCCTTTTTGTGTGCGAAATTATTTCTGCCAAAGTTAGTGTGTTCGTGTGACGATGGTTTAGAACCGTTTTAGTGGCGAATTTGAAAGCGAACTTATTTAACGAGAGAAGTTTCGCGTAACGATTAAGACAAACGAAGCGCACTAAAAGTGGCTCAATAAAGGATGTCTAATTAGCCGCAGATATGGCGAAGAGGTATTTGAAACTCTAAATTGTTCCCAGAAGCGAGCGTAAAGTTTCCTTTCCGCCCCAAAGGTACTCGCAGTTCTGTGTGCTGAATGCTAATCAAAAGGAAGCTAGTGGAATGAATACCAATACATGCAGGATTGAAGGTGGATCTGATCAAGTCGCGGTCAAATACCAATGGTTTTGATTTAAAATTTAAGAGTCAATTGTTTTAGTAAGAAAAATGGGTGGATGCAAACCTGCAAGAGCTCAATAATAAGGAAAATTGTAGCTGTTGTGGACATAGGTCTACTCCACCATAAGTAAGAGCGGCTACAGACTACCATGCAATACGAGAGCCTGAGATGGGCGCATGCCCCCACAGAAGAAAAAGACGACGACACCAAAGACAGATTCTACGAGGTCCTGGACAAGTGACACTGTGAGGAAGTTTGAGATCGGATGGCTGCAATCGAAAGAGATCACCAGATCCTTTTCCGATCGAGTCTCTCGAAATCTCTCAAGAGGTCCTATGCCGCCAGTATCAAATATTGAAGACCAATGGTAATATTGCCAAAAAGCAATCAGAAACGCCGCCCCTGACGTGCGACAGGACAGCAACAGCGAAACAAGAGGCATACAAAGCGACGCTGCACAGAAGGACTAGCGCTGCTCGCCAGCTCTACGAGCAGAAGAGAAGAAACGAACACCAGCTTTTCAGGAGGAAGATGAAAGAGCATGAGAAGCGCGCGATCGAGGAAACAGAGGGATGTTACAGCAGGAACGAGGCCCGGCGGTTTTACCAAAGGGTAAAAAGAACCTGTCAGGGGTACAGAGCACGAACCGAAGACTGTAGAGATGAACAAGGTAACATCGTTGTAGAATCGCAGTCGATGCTGAGGATATGGAAGAACTATTTTTGCACTGTTTAACGGCGATGACGAATCAAATCCCGCTGTCAGGCAGGATGAACCATTCAACCTGGACGAGGAAGACTAACAATTCCGTCCACCTGACCTGGACGATGTGAAGATAGCCATATTTAAGCTTAAGTCAAACAAAGCTGCTGGAGCTAATGGCCTAGCTGTTGAGCTTTTCAAAGCGGCAGGCGATGACTTGGAAGGAGCATGCACCAACGCATATGTAAGATATGGTCGGAGGACAGTATGCCCGATGAAAGGAACCTCAGCATTGTTTGCCCGATCCTAAAGAAAGGAGACCCTCTGAACTGCGCCAACTACAGAGGCATCAGTCTTCTTAACATCGCCCACAAGTTTTTATCTGCCGTATTGTGTGAACGGCTGAAGCCGTTCGTCAACAACCTGATCGGTCTATATCAGTGTGGCTTCAGGCTCGGAAAGTCCACCATCGACCAAATATACACACTGCGGCAGATCTTAGGGAAAACACAAGAACTTCAAATCGATATGCACCACTTTTTCATCGATTTTAAGGTTGCGTATGACAGCGTCTATAGAGACGAGCTATACAGAGCTAGACCAATTACGCACTCATAATATAAATTCAGACAACGATACCAGCGTTGAGATTAAACGAAAAATAACTCTTGCTAATCGCTGTTTCTATGGGCTAAGAAGGGAATTGAGTAGCAAAGCCCTCTCTCAAACAACTAAAGTGAGCCACAAGAGCGAAGGTCCAAAGACTGAGGTGGCCGGGTAATTTGAAGCGGATGGATACCAATGTTCCGGTCCGGAAAATCTTCGCATCCACTCCCGAGGGACGGCGCAGTAGAGGAAGATCACGACTCTGGTGGCACACGCAAGTGGAAGGGGGGACCTTATTCAACTTGGCGTGCGAAATTAAAGGCAGCTGGCTAAAGATCGGGCTGGCTGGAGACGCTTGTTGGTTGAGGCCAAGGTTCACCCCGAACTGTAGTGTCACCGTAAGTAAGTAAGATACGAGACAAGATCAAGAAAGTGGAGGGGTTCGGCGGGAATCAAGATGTCGCAATGCCGCACAAAGAAAGCTAGACCTAGCTTTGTCTATCGGACCTCATCGTACTTTCATCTGAGTCACTTTGACCTAAAACACTTGATTGGCTACACTTGAACCACTACTGTAGACTAGCAAATGCTGAGAATCGCAGAAAGTAGGATTCCAACCGTATATATTCAATGAAATTAAGACACAAACAGAACCATGACACCAGAGGGAAAAGAAAATAAGGGCACAAGACACATGCTCAAGCCAGTGCTCCACGATCTTGGATTCCGTGTGATCGGAGATCGAAAATCTCCTTCTTTTTCAAGGGGATAGTTGTAAGCCAATAGCCTTATTAGGTGGTCGGGCTAAAGTGCCACATCAAGAAAGACTTGTGTGTGAAGATATTTCGAAAGAGAGTCGTCAAAGCCTTGTTACTTAGCACGAAATTCAGCGAGCCCCAAATCAACCCCAAAATAGAACTCAAATCAAGGCCATTTCAACTCGTCTTCGGCCTAATCCTCATCCAAGATCATGGACCTTAAGATTGGATGTTTCCCAAAGAAACCTACTTCACCTTTGCCGAACAATAATAATAAAAATCCTATTCCCGTGGGCCTTACCATAACAGCGCGATCAGCCTGTTCAAAAATATATGTAAGTGTATAACCAATTAGTGCTTATAACATGTAGAGCACACAAAAAACCGAGCAAACAACATCAATGGATGGGGTTGGAAGCCAGATCAGAGTCCACCACGATTTGCAAAAAAATTTGGTCAGTTTGAAGACTTAAGTCTGCTTGTCCTCTCACAGTGCCTGCTGACAATTTCCCATCATTCTCCAAAGTTTACATTAAGATCTCATGCCTTTCTTCCTTCCTTCATTCACCAGATAATCCCTCCTGTTTACCCACTCTTCCTGCCAAACTGCAACTCAACCATCAATTTCATTAATCTGCAACAGCAACACCATTTTTTATCCCTTTACAGCATGGGCTTTCAATTGCAGCATTCCCATTCGCATGGCGGTGGAGTAGCTGCTCCTTCCGGTCATGGTCATGCACATTCCGATGTAGGACATGGGCATGGATTAAATGAAATAAGAACTCCAACAGCGCCTACCATTCATGGAATTAGCGCCCCAATATCAACGACACCAACAGCACCACCAGAAGCTATCTGTGAAATGGACAATACATGCGATCAGCAGTCGCCGCCAGCGGCAGCAAAGACAACCCAACACGGTCTTATCCTTGCCGAAACAAATCTGACTACAAACAGAAAGACCTACTCCTACCAAAATTCCAATAGCCTAGCAGAGACAATGCATTCCTCACGCAAGGCGTCCGCCGTTTCCACGGAGACAGAAGTAGAAAATATCAATGTACGCGCCGCATTCATTCATGTCCTGGGCGATGTCCTTCAGAGTGTCGGTGTATTTGTGGCCGCATTGCTGATTTATCTTAAACCGGAATGGGCCATTGCGGATCCAATTTGTACGTTTGTATTCTCCCTGATTGTCCTGTGCACAACGTTTGCCATCATGAAGGACGCACTTTTGGTAAGTCGCACGGGATCCTTTGCAATTTGTCATAACTCGCTGTGTGTATCCCGGTTGACATTGTAATCGTTTCTGTTTTTCTTTTGACTAATAGGTCCTTATGGAGGGTACACCCAGCTATTTGCATTACGCTGAAGTGATGGAAATATTTTTAAGCATCGAGGGCGTGGAACGTGTGCACAACCTAAGGATATGGGCGTTGAGTATTAATAAGATCGCACTGTCAGCTCATTTGGCCGTTGGTAAGTTTGAAAAAATGATTTTTTGAGGGTATGAGTATTGTTGGATTGATGATGTCCTGCTGCCCTAAGGGCTGTTGGGATGTGCTGTCACATCTTTTTTTCTGAGAGAGCTTTGTAAGCGAAAAGGATGTGGAAGAAAAGGCTTTAAAAGTTCACGAACGGTGAATGAGTATTGCAAAGACATATTAGAATAAATAACGGAAGTCAGTTTATACGAATACACATTACAAATTAACAAGTTCTCTGGACACCTTGTCCGGCATTAATTTTGTGCTTCAAGACCGACTCAGTGTTCCCTTAACATTTAACAAGCTGTGGCCTAATTCCATTGGCTTGAGTGTAAAATTCAAAACTAAAACAGATTGAGTAAAAGTAAACAGGATACACACGATTTTAAAATGTTCAGTCAAGAGGAACATCAATTGTGACAATCAGAAGCTTATGTCATATGAAACCGTATACAGTTTTGCTCTGCTGGATTCCTGGACACTTTGCAATCGAAAGACCCGAAATAGTGGATAAACATGTCAGAAAAGGCTGGGGCATGTAAACAGTTCTGACAGACAGATGCTTTCCACCATAAACACAGCCAAGTCCAAGTCACTGTAAAATTGACTGAAAAACAACAAGCCCTGAAAAACACAACGACCCTAGTGTGTCTCTTTACAAATTCTAGTTCCCTCGTGCCGGCAAGCCGGTTTTCTTCGTTGTGATATCACAATGGGCCAATCTGGTCTAAGTGTGTCCCTGCCTGAGCGGGGACAGCCACCTAACCTAACCTAGTGTGTCTCGGAAGAAGCCGCATTCGAAGGATTTTCAGTGTAACAACTAGACACTGCGATAAGGCATCTCCACAAACCATTTCTACCGAAGCTAAAGGAACGAAAACGGAATTAAATCTGTGGAACACTCCATTTGCTACTGTCCAACTCTCCAAGAGCGAAGGATAATCTACCACTAACAGACCAAAAACGAATCATCCAGAGAGTAGTTAAGTTAGATGCATGTTTTTCCATGAACTGAATTACTTACTTAGATGGGTTTACAGTTCGGGGTGAACCTGGCCCTCAATCAACAAGCCTCTCCAGTTAGCCCGGTCCTTAGCTAACTGCCTCCAGTTGCGCACTCCAAGCTGGTTAAGGTCCCCTTCCACTTGTGCGTGCCCTCTTATGCGAGGTCTTCCTCTACTGCGTTGGCCCTCCGGGTTAGACTCGAAGACTCTGCGATCCGGAACATTTGTGTCCATTCGTTCTACATGCCCCAGCCATCTAAGCCGATGGATACGTATCTTCGTGACTAGGGCGATGTCGCTGTACAACGCATAAAGTCCATCGCTGAATCTTCTTCTCCAGAACCTGTCAACGCAAACGGGACCGAATATCTTACGAATAATTTTTCTCTTGAAGCAACCAAGGATATCTTCGTCCGCTTTCAAAAGAGTCTGGGATGATCAAGGTCTTATATGGAATCTCCTTAGTTTCTCAGGATAGGGCCTTCCTACCCAGTTGCCTTCTTCGCCCAAAGAAGCAGCGATTGTCAAGAGTTATTCTTCGCTTGATTTCTGCGCTGGTGTTGTTATCGGATGTGATAGCGAAGCCGAAGTATACGAAGTCCTTTACCACCTCGGTCCACTGTGACTTTTTGTCCGAGACGTCGATGTTGGATGTCCCTTCTTGATGACAGCTTATATTTTGTTTTGCCCTTATTGACCGCTAAATTCATCTTCCCCGCCTCCGTCTCAATACTCATGAACGCGTCAGTGACATCACGCTTGTCGACGTATCCGAGTAATTGGACGGACTTTTAAAAGAAGCTCTTTCAAGTATGATGTTGAAGAAGTCACATGACAGCGCGTTATCTTGCCTAAATCCTTTTCTGACGTCAAAGGTCTCGGTGAGGTTTTGACCGACCTTGATAGAGCAGCGTGCATTCTTCATCATCATTCTGCACAGACGGACGAGGCATGAACTGTATTGCTTTCGGAAAAAATAGTATATTGCTACAAACAAAGCTCCGAAACAAACCTAAGCGAGCCTAATATTGTTCAGGTGTTTGCTGAGGAAGTCGATATGCAGAAAAGGGGCCTCATAGCGATAAGTGTGAAATGATGAAAAAACCATGTTAATCTGGTACGTAACACCGACACGGTTCGAGAATAGGGTTTGAAGCCGGTTTTG
This sequence comes from Matsumyia berberina, assembly GCA_917880715.2. Classification (NCBI taxonomy): domain Eukaryota; kingdom Metazoa; phylum Arthropoda; class Insecta; order Diptera; family Syrphidae; genus Matsumyia; species Matsumyia berberina. The sequence continues at coordinate 75,164,699 of OU862870.1, read as the reverse complement.
GCACCTGGTCATTTAAGTGAAAGTTCTTAACCTACACGACGGTATCAGGACTACGAGTGACATTTCGAAAGAAATTACTTCATTAGGTTCCCTTCCATAAGTGTTTTCCGTCGCAGGTTTTTGAAGTGAAACTTCTTAGGCGGCGGTTCGATAATTCGATAATTGGACGAAAATTGAGAGTGAAATTTCAAGGACGCGTCACGTTTAAGCAAATTTCGTTACATGAGAGAGAAAAAAGATAGGTATAAAGTGGAGAGAAGGAGAAAGAGCTATACATTTTTGCAGAAATCCGCCTAGTGGGTATGCAAAGTCTGGGCGACCAATTTACCTGTTTCGTGTTGCCGACTTTATGGGTGACCGAAAATTGTCAGTTTCCTTCATTTTTATTCTTAATATGAAACGATGTAGATATGTTGTCGACTTTCTGGGTGACGTAAATTTTGCATCAAATGATTGTTTACCACTAACTTTCTCCGCGAAAAATTTGGTTTATACTATGTACATAAATATCAATTCCAACCAATCAACAACAAAATCCGGAACTACAATAGATGCAGTTTTTTACGTTATCTTGAAAATATTGAATCACGGACATATCTACATATATCTTGTATGTTCTGACTGACCCAGGATTGACGCATAGCCCAAACCGCTGTTGCTAGAAACACGAAATTTGGACAATAGTTTCCTTTTGTGGCGTAGACAAGCACTACAATATTCCGAAATTCAGCTTCTACAGGGTTTTGCAGGGTGTTCAAGTATGCATGAGAAAAAAAAAATTGGATAGGATTTTGGAATTGGTGGGTATATTCTAGAACAGAAATATTTAAACACGTATTTTAACGTTTTACAAAATTATAACTTAGGGCCAAGATACATGGTGTTAAAGTTTGGCCATTTATAGTAATGCGCAACCGTAGTCAGCGGCACATATCGGTTCGTGATCGTGTGTTGTTTTTGTTTTACCCGGTTGTACAGGGTTTTTCAATAAGAGCACTACAAAAGTTTTTTTAAATGAAACAAAAACGGTTTTGGATATCAATGAAATTATTTATTCCTGTGAAAGTACGTTCGATGCCATTATGTATGGAACTCGATTTCTTTTGCATGGCCACCACGGACACGCTTGCAGAAGTCCAGACGCTGAACCCAATTTTCGACGGTTTTCAAGCATAAATCGGCCGATACTGCTGCAATTTCACGTTCGATATTCGTACGAAGTTCATCAATCGTCGCTGGCTTGTTGGCATAGACCATAGACTTGACGTAGCCCCACAGGAAATAGTCTAACGGCGTCAAATCGCACGACCGAGGCGGCCAAGCGACTGGACAATTTCGTGAGATAACACGTTCTCCAAACTTGGTTTCCAATAAATTGATTGTGACATTCGCTGTGTGGCTTGTGGCGCCGTCCTGTTGGAACCACATGTCCTCCAAGTCCATATCATCCAATTGGAGGCCAAAAATATTCGGTTATCATTGAACGGTAGCGATCCCCATTCACAGTAACGTGCCGGTCTTGATCATCACGGAAGAAGTACGGCCCAATGACGCCGCCGGCCCATAAACCACACCAAACCGTAATTTTTTCGGGATGCAATGATGACTCATGGAGTACGTGTGGATTGCTGCCTGACCAATACCGCATATTTTGTTTATTGACGAAGCCATCCAGCCAGAAATTATGACGACCATAAATTGGACGTAGTGCTCTTAACGTTGAGGCCACTGACTCCGAATTTCGGTAGTAAATTTTAATAATTTCGACTCGTTGTTGGCTCGTATATCTTTCCATCATGAAATGGCAAACCTTACTGAAGAGAAATGTCAAAAAACCGCAAGAAAAATATAGCGTCGTTTGCTGTCCCTGTCGCTCTACTTTTGTATCGTCCCTATTGAAAAACCCTTTACAAGGGTAGTTTGTTTTAAGATTCAAGATGTTGAAATTTTATTAAATTAAAGCGAAATATCTCTGTCTCACTCATGACCATATCTATCTATGTATGTACATATGTATTACATTATGTATGTAAATAAATAAATAGCTGACGCTACAGTTCGGGATGAGCCAAGGCCTAGCTTCTCGCAACCATTCATGTTGTGCGTGTTACATTTTTCGCACGAATGGAAGGGACCTACAATTTATTGCCGACTCCGAACGGCGAATTGAGAAGTTCTTTCATGACAAATTATACTGCCGGAGGCTTGTCAAAGAACACATGACGGGTCACTCTACCTTCTTAAAGCTTCTCAACCTAAGACCAAGTTATAGTGTGGGATGAGTGTACCATGGTTCATAGAAAGGTATTGAGGATCGAAATAGGACGCTTCGACAGTGCTTTTGGCTGGTGGCTTCAGACAGACCTAGCTTGTTGTACCACGGTGAACACAGCAAATGAAGTAAAGTGATGTCTCAAGTCATCCATCTGATAGCCTAATGTCAAAGACCTATCCTTGAGAGTTAACATATACACGTGTCCATCTTCAACATGACTAGAGGACAGAGGAGTTTTCTAACTTATTTCTTGATATTGGTGATGAAAAGAGTAAGGATGAATTAATATACAGAGCAACCCCTGCGATGTTATGGGAGATATGACTAGTTTGACTGACAGAATATTATGTATCTAAACATTCATCAAACTTCCGGATCGGGAGCAATACCTTATCTGGGCTACTTCGACATAGTTCATGGCTGAAGTATTTCAAAGCTATTTGCACTGAAATAAAGGACTCAGCCAACAACATCAACAATTTTTTGCTGAAGGAGTTGCAAACTGAGAATGTGAAGTCTGAATCTATGGACTCAGAAGTAGAACTCGAGGAGAGTTATTGGACACTTTCTATCCACCAGGGAACCCACCTCACATCCTCAACCTCAAAGTTGTTGCCCAAACAAAACCCTCTGAAACTGTGCAGGTGAAGACATTGTGAAAAACTGTCAACATCACCGGATTCTTCTGATCCCATTAGACTACCACTTTGAGTTCAAACGTCTCCAATTTTCCGTTGAATTTTAATACCCCATGAACATCAATAAGGTACAGGGACAGACCTTGAAAGTGGACAATGTGGATCTGAGGAGTGACTGTTTCTCCCATAGTGTGCTTGGAGCCAATTCACCTGATAGCCTGGTCATCCCCGAGCGAGAAAGAAAACCCAGGAAAGTTGTTAACAGGGACGCCTTAAAGAATAAATATAAGAAATTGAAAGTTTATACCTACTCAACAATGGCTTATAACCCGGCGAAGGATATAAGGTATAATGTGACGTCTTTCCACACGGACTTAGTCGCGGGTATTAGCTAGTATCTCATATTTTAGTTATCACAAACCATTAATATCAGTATGACCAATTGTAGCAGAAACCAATTGCAGTGTAAATATTGAATAAACAGAATATTTTTATGCAAATTTTGTATTGTTGTATTTTTTTTGAGATGTCTCTCAAACTAAATCTCTCTTATTCTTTATTTTTTTAAAAAGTTTCACTTCTATCACGTGTACGGTGTTGCACGCGCAATTTTTTCTTAAATACAAGTTCAGAAACTCTTCAGTACTCAGTGCGTCAGTTGTTAATTTTTTTTTTTATAATCCACACGCGGACTCAGGGGATATGAATACAATTTTAATGTTATACACGCACCGCGAGCGAGGTGCAATGGTTTGAAACTCAGATAGTGGTAGGTTTCATTGGTGTCCATTGGCTAGCTGGCGACATTTTTGGTGTTTTTCATTGCTATGATTCACAGGAATTTTTTCGGATCTCCTGATGTTACCAGTGTCAGCTCAATCAACCCTCTAAGCTATGACACTCTACTGCCAGTGTTATGTTTTCGCAGTAGAGTCGCCATCAGCTTTCACAATTGATCGATTTTTATTTATTTAAGAAATAAATGTTTTTCCGACATCAGGAGTTGAACCCGGACTTTCAGCGTGACTAGCGATGATGCTAAACATTGCACCATGGCCACCCCCAATCTTCCCATTGACAAAATCTAAACTTGTAAGATTGTGTACCCTGAACAATACATCGGAGGTTAACAAAATGCCTCCATGTTGGATATCAAAAAGCGGATGACTTTACTAGAAAAGGGTACCCACTGACGCCGCATAACCGCAGTTAGTGTGATCTGTCTGAGGCTGACTAGCCTGGCAAATGATTGAATTGCTGTAAACGTGGACAAGGAAACATTTTTACCCAGCGCCCTTAAATGCAAAAGTGGTTCATGGTATGATACTTCGACTTCCAACTATGACTCACGACCTAGAAAGAGAAACTAATGGGTTAGAACCACCCATTTAGTTGGCTACCAACATCAGCACAGAATCTTAAGCCAAAAATACTTAGAACAAGGACTATAAAGCTTAAACCGTCTGCGACATGAATTCCACGAGTGCACAGAGGAACTCCGCCCGCCTACACTTGCCAACCATCAAACTCCCTAACCTGCCACTTACTCCAAGCTTCAGTGATAGCGCGCACCCGTTTCATAAAAGCAGAAGCAAGTGTTAAAATTTAAAGTCCCACTGGGACACTTTGACTTCTCGTACAGAGACAACTTGCCACCAAAGTCATCGTGTGAGAGCATGGAACATGTAAGCATGCATGACACTTACTCAGTCGCTGTCTCTTTTGCCTCGGTGCCTCCATGCGTCCCAGGGACAATTTAATATTCTGATAATAATAACGACAGCGTCGTCGTCGTCATCGTTAGAAGCCCATGTTGCTGAACAGAGCCAGCAAACATGGCGAAAAACTTTCCCGGTGCTCCCATACCGAAAATAATATGACCTCGACATCATCTCTACCGGAGGAGCGCGTCGGTCGCCATCACCGTCATCATAATCGGTGGCCCAATGGAAATTTTTTGCAGAACTACCCCTAGGAATGCATTCTGATGCCATTAATAATTGATTTCTATGGTTTGGCTGTAACTTGTCCTGGAATCGGGACGGAGGCTGCCCATATTTTTGCATCTTGCCGCCTTGATTATCGAAAATTCTTGAGATAAAACAAAGTCCCACTTGGCTGTGGTGGAAGAGGATGATAAAGTGCAGCCGAACCGTTTCAGGGGTGGCTAGAGGGGTATGTGAAAGATAATTTACTGTTTGCTTGCTTTTTTAATTCTGCCAATTAATGTTGGAGTGAGGAACTGGTAGGGACAAAGGATCCAACGCTGGAGCATTAGACTTTTAAATGTTTAACTTGAGTTTTTCCCTGGGAAAACCCGGAGAGAGGGAGGCAGATTAACGATAATAAAGTTCCACCACACTGATGTTGTCGTTTAGAACACAGATCCGAGGAGAGAGGGAAGGTATGCCAGCAGCATGTCCTGGGAACGGTGTCCTGGTGACTTAAATATTTTTTTTTTTTTCGTGTGGAAAAGTTGTAAAGTTACACTTTGGAACAGACAAGGAATAAAATTTATACTCCGTTGCAAGGCTGGATGAGTTTTATTGCGAATCCTTTTATTGTCCTTGCTCTCTTTTATCTTTCTGCGTATCTCTCTCGCTCTCTGCGGACGAACAGATACTGGTACGGCTGATGAAATAGTGAGACAATGCCAGAGAGAGGTAAATGAGCAGCGAATTTACGGCACGGAAAAGATTTGTGATCCTGAACGTTTGCGTTTGAATTTTTGTTTTTTTTTTGTCGTTTTCGTTCTGCGGTTGAGGGTCACCGAAGTTATGAGATAAATTGTCATAGGACTTTGCGGTAGAGACAGACGGGGTAGCGGGCTAAAGTTTTCTGCTTTTAATTGCTGACATGAAAATGTAATCAAGGGAAAGTTTGAAGGAGTTGTAAGGGAAATTTGTTTCGAAGGAATCCCTTGTGAGGAGGACGATATTTTATAGGACATTGGATGGTGGGTCGAATGGAATCATAGACTGGAAATGCTCAAGGGGAGTGAATGCACGGTGCCATGCTTAACAAAAGTATGCCAGATGCGATGCTTAAAGGAGAGAACAACCTTCGGATGATCATTGGTCCAATCTGGATACACAGTGAGTGGAAACGAAGATACAATGACGAACTGTATGGGGTGTACAGGACTCAGAGGAGTCCAAGGACTAAAATGATAACTAAGATGTCTCATACTCGTAGAGCGGTTGAACACCAGTGAATCCTCAAACTTACCCCGGATGAACGATACAGTCAAGAAAGACTGCCGTGACCGAAAGTGAAAAGAAACTTCAACCAACTTGGCATGCAAAACTGCAGCAGCTTATCAACGATCCAGCTGACTGGGGATGTTTGATCGATACAATGGAATGATGACCATCTGATAAAGGAACTAACTACATTTTGACCGATGTAGATTTGAACAGCTCTAACTTTGCCGAGAAATTGTCATCACCCCCTACTGGGCAGACAGAGACTTTGATTCCCTAGATCTGCAATCTGTCGGGACAGTTCGCTCTGCTTGTCGTGCTATGGCTCATCGTAATCACAATTCTACATGTATCAGCTTCAATGCAGAAGCATGCGTAAACCAATGATTGCCACTATCTGATAAGCAAAAGAGCTCATGTGCTTCAGTCTGCCATCCTGGAAAAGACTCAAGACCATCTATGTATAAGAATTCAAAATTAAATGGCCGGATTCTGAGACATTAGAGCTCAAGAAACTACCGGACAAAGAACAACGATCAACTCCCTTCCCATTTTAAACCCGTAAAACTCAAGACAGACACCAATTCCGTATTCCAGCCAATTTATTTCTTCAGCGTATAATATGGAACATCAAAAAATTGCCACTTCAGCGGTTTGCTCTGATCGAATTTGTACTTGATGCAACGTTTACTGAACGTGCCCTGCTGATACTCGATACACTCGACCGCAGGGAAGGCCTGTTTGAAGCACGAACTCCTTGCACCAAAGTAAGCCCGTCCCACAGAATTCGATGCAAAATCATTGACACTCTGCAGGCAGTTCAGGAACACCTGTTCGCACTCACATGCCATTCTATCACAAAAGACACAATTAACACTTGAATCCATGGCCGACAAAGAACATTTAAAACTCACCTCGGGAACATATCGGGATTCAATAAAGAATGCAAAAAGCTACCCGGTTCAATAGCCTCTGGGCAATGGTCATGTCCACGACAGCACTTGTCGGTCTCACGGAATCTTCCCAGATCATCATAGTGTGAAGATGTATTCCCAGGACCGCACCACTTGGTACCTGGAGCAGTCATCCCCGAGTACGGAAGAGGTGGCTGAACCTGGTTGTAGATGTCTTCACTTTCAAAGATAGCATCGTCTTGGAATGACGTCACCATCAGAAGATTTACGCTGACGAGTATAAAAATTCCCAGAATCGTATTCATGGTTTGACTGATCAGTGAGAACTGAATGCTTAGTGTTGTTGATTGATAAGCTTATGCAAGCTCGTCGTTCGTATTTAAGGGCACACGGTGACCCAGATATGGTATAGCCAGGGAGATAAGCAAGCCAATGCCAAGATTATGATTTCAAGATCACCGCCTGTCACTTGCATTATCAATGGCAATGGAACGATGGTGAAATGGAATCCCAAACGGATTGCACAGGGATTACACGAAGCGAGCGATAGCTGATGACGAAATTGAGGTTGTTGATTGTTACCTTCTATATCGGTCTTAGATTGGAATATGGAAGGGTAAACATAAGATTGTATCCTCTCGGTAGTAGACAAACAGCTGTGATAAGTGAATCCATGAATCGTATCAATATATGGAATAAGACAACAATACTTAAAAGAATTCCCTGATTCGAGGAAGTCGCAGTTCTTACATAAATTGAAGACTAGACGGACAACCAGAAGCCTAGAATTAGGAAATTGCTTACCAAAGATGGCAGAAAAGTGAGTCGACCGTGTAATACATGGCGAAGAACAGTAGATGAGGCGATATGGGAATTGTGAAAGAGCTAAAGAGGGTTGAGGACCCACAACGAGAAGCAGAACCTAATTAAAGTACGAAACAAATAAAGGTTCGGTCCTTCAACTTGACAGTCAATGTTCCACCAAAAGCCTAAGATCTTTCGATTTAGATCATTTCTGGCTTGCTCCTTCCACTTTTATGTCATCCGTGTCAACTTCTGACAGCTAAACGCTCTCTACAGTGATATGCGCTGATAAACTTTGTAAATAGTTCACCACGTCCTTATATAACTTATAAGTGGGGCTGAGGATTGTCAAAAAACCACAGATGAAAGACAAACCAGGAATGCTTCGTTAGAAGCTCGATATTCTATGGTCCCCATATGCCCTATTGTTGGTCCAGATAAGCTTACAGACCATCTTCGATTAGTATTACCTACGTTTGTTTGAGTGAAGTGCCCGGTTATGAATGTGATCTGCATAAACCGGTAAAAAATGCAGGTCGCCTTGCTTATTCTACTGAAGGAAGCGGCATCTTATAGCCAACACCACAGACTGATGGACTTATGCCTGCTTCAAGTTAAATTTAAGATGCAAGGAACAAACAAATATTGTACAGACTTCTAGTCAGGAAGGACCCAAGTTAGATCAGCTGCTTAAGACACACATCGCAGCTCAATAGCCCGCGCTATCAAACTAGTAAGACAACTAGAGCGGATAGATATCAAAGCCCCGGTCTAATAAATCTTCAAAACCACAACAGAGGGACGACCCAGTCCAGAAAACTCGCGTATAGTTGGAAAGAATCTTCAGCGCAAAACGGGGTATTGTTCGTTGAGGCCAAGCTGCACCCCGGCCTCATCCCAAAACAAAACAGAACTATATTCCCAGCCAACAAAGCCAACTTATTTATTCCTCTTTAATTGTAAAGAATGGCAAGTCAAAGAACTGCCATTCCTTCTTGAGTGACAAGTTGAACTTGTACTTGATGCAACGTTTCCCGATTCTTCCCTCCTGGAATTCAACGCATTCGATAGCCGGATAGTCTTCGGCGAAGCACTGATGCATCATGGTGAAATAAGCCTGTCCAACCATTACCGATGGAATATCATTGACCTCTCGCAGACAATTGAGCAGCTCCTGGTCACATTTGCAGTTGAATCTGTTACGAGTAAGAACTTAGTGAATACACCAATCTTTTCATGGACACACTTACTTTGGTAGAATAGACGGATTGTAGAGTGCATGTAGGGAACCAAGTGGTTCGATTACTTCCTCGCATTGCTTATGCGACCGACAGCACATGTCTGTTTGGTTGAAATTGCCCAAGTCGTCGTAGTTTCCAGCTGCCCTGCCAAAGCCACACCACTTGGTACCGGGTATGGTGACACCAGCTCGTGGCAGTACTTGGTCGAAAACGGCACGTTTTTCGAATGATGCCGCCAGCAAAAGGTTTGCTGTGATAAGCAGAGAAATTGTCAGGAAGGTATTCATTTTTTTTTAGCAGGATTTACTAATATTGAGAACTGATCGCGAGTATAAAGTGAACGTTTTCAAGAGTAAACTTTGGAATGAGATCTCTGTGGATGGGTTCGAGTATTTAAGGGAATCTAGTGACACACTTAGAGGTTCACGGCGTCGTCTTATCGATGAAAGCTGATTGCTTTGAAGATGATAGCCCAATCTGATGCAACTGTTATCGGTCACTCACGTTTTATGATCGCAGTTTAGAATGTGACGATAATTTTCGTAACTTTATTGGAGCCTCTGCCGACTTGGATAGAAGTACATAGTATGGAAAATTCCTAAGGTAACTGAACACCATGAAGAGGATTGGGTCATCGCAGTTGCATTACATGGAAGAAATCTTACCTCTTTTTGCACTGCATTTATTATGGCTACCCTTGTGATATTGAAACACAGCTCTAGATGCCAAACTAAGGTCCAGGGGGACCTTCTACATCAGAATCTGTCAAAGCATGTCGAACGGAGCGGTCCATGCCTCAATGGTTTTAGCACGTTAAACGCATGCCCCCAACTCGGCTTCCCAGACGTGCCATCAGGTAGACGTTCAGTGGGTAGGGCTAGGATGTGGGAGTTAAACTAAGTCCGAAATCTCATTTCTACCCATATGGGGATATCTCCTGATGTTCGAGAGTAGATCGAGAGGAATGGAGGGTCCACTTTAGCACCCAAACCCGAAACCAGCGACCCTCATAGTGGATAAGTGGACATTTCAGAAAATGATGGTCTCCCAGATCGACAAAGGAAGGGGTGATCCATCCATTGAGTAGGGCCAACATCCTGAGGACATGGAATTTTCTTTACAACTGACAAGCAATCAACCAATGGTTATCGGAATCTTCTTTTTCCCCACTTCTAAATTGCCTAAATCACAAAATGAGGAGGGCGAAGCGCTCTGATCTAAAATCTGTCTGAAAGTGGATCAAGAGATCCTTTTGTGCCTTAGAGCATTCGGAGAATTCACATAATTACATGAACGACGGCGAAACAGAGAATCATTTTTCATAGAAAAAATGTTTCATGTTTAAATGATTAATTGGATCTATTCGTCACCTATTATGCGAAGGTTTTATGTACCTAAACAACCAAGGAAGCTAATTCTTCAATTGAACGCAATCAAGTAAACAAACTTCTTCTCTTCACTTGAAAAGAAATGCAATCTTACAAGTGTAACTAAGTTCCAAGTTGCCATAGGGATAACAGGATCAATATGATCGACACCCACAGCGGCACATGAAACAATGCTGGACCTAGTTTTAGTGGACATCCACTGTAGTAGTTCGGTGGCAAAAACGGCACTCAGACTAAGGGAAGCAGATCTCTGGACAAATAGCATATATGGTCACGCCTCCGTTCTAACACGATCGACTACCACGAAGGAGAACAACCTCAGACTTCGATAGGAGATTTGATACCAAAATAGCAAGAAGAGAAGACTGGAATGACGGTATAGTACGCACTGAAGAAGAGCTAGCCTTCTACACCGGCGGATTCAAAATGAACGCTGGTACTGGTGCCGGTATCTTCTGTGAATCCAGAGGAGTATCCCAATCTTTCAAAATTAGAGACGGATGCAGCGTTTTTCAAGCTGAGATAACTGCCATTTTACAGGTCGCGAAGCTAATAAAAAATGACAACATTGTCAGAGAAAACTTTACTATCTATGCCAACAACCAGGCGGCAATTAAGTCCCTCGACAAAATCGAAGCTCATAAAGGTCTGCAGACGAAATCGCAACGATATATCAACGACCAACAAGGTGACCCTATGCTGGGTACCGGGCCACAGGGATGATAATGAGAGGGCGGACGAACTTGCCAGGAGGGTTGCAGAACTCGATCCTGCATTTACCCTACCGGTCACAAAGACACCCATTGGCACTCTTTACGTCAGGTACTACTCTGGTGGCAATGGCCACCAGAGAACTGCGTACTTTTGGTAGTAGCTTCTTCCATGGGCTGGAGGACCTTCACATCGCTGATTTTAGAAAACTCCTGAGATTTCTATCCCTTTCTGGGTGATTTCCAGATTAGCCAACCCTATCACTTGGTTTGACTCCCATGAGTATACTTTTCATGGGTACAATGGACCCGCTTGAGGTCTAAGTAAGTCTTTAGAACACCGACAAAACCAACCAACCAACCAAACAAACTGTAGTAGGCAGGAAGATAGGACGTGCCAAATCTCCAGAGACATCTAATCTATCTATGGTAGGCATTATTATTACCGTCCTGATAGGACACTGCCTGATCGGCCTACAAGGTAAAAGTTTAAGGATCTCTATAGCTTAAACTGTAAAGGTATTTGTTCTAAATCCTGCAGATGGTTAGAAAAAATACGATTCCTGCAGAAGCCCAAGGGGCGAAGAGGAAAATCACTTTTCTCGGGCCGAATGTTTACATCTCATTGCATCATGACGATAAAAGATTGCCCCAATGGCACCTCTACAGAGCGAAGGGCTTATTAGATCCAATTACGGACACTAGTCTAAGTGTCGTTGAGGGTATCACGAAACTAGAGGTTGCAGAGGTGATAATCAGATTCCGTCCGCAAGGCAAGTTTCTTTTTCTACATCCCTCCCAAGTAGATTTCAGCAAAAAGAACGAACGCTAGTTCTTCTTAAAATGTCAAAACAATGTTGCAAGTGGCCAAAGTGAAGAAAATGCATTTTCTCAATTCGCCCGGATAGTCCTTCCAAATTAAAACAACTGCCCTAGCTTCAGGGAAAAAATTAAGCAATTAAATAAATGGCCACTTGCTGCTGGCAAGTGCATCCTTGTCCAAAACTGCATGCTTTCATGCTTCGGACAAAAACGAAAAAACATCGAGTAGCACGTGCAAAAGAACATTTTCACATGGGAGTCTAAATATGTTGGGAAAACTTTTTACAACCTTCATGATGCTGTGATCTCCAACTCACTACCCCCTTCTCCTCTTAGTCAGTCTCCTCGCTCTCCAATGCCTGCATTGAATTTTCTCCGCGATTTTCTGCAATTTCCGCAAATTTTCCGTGTATTTATTTGACTACGCTACTCGGTCGTATGCATTGTCCTTGCATAATAGTCTCTATACAATCCAACTTTTGCCATTACGTGAGCAAAAACGAGTGTCCTTTTTGTGTATAGCCTCCTCCTCTCTACATTCTACTTCTCTATTTACTGATTAAGTTATCTGTGGCGCTTCGTCCTTTTTTTTCGTTGTGTCTTTGCAAACTCTGTGTTTTATATACCTTCCCCTACTCCTGTATTTGGATTTTTAAATTGTGTTAAAATATTTTATCTTTTTTTTTTAGCGCCCGGTGCCAATCCAAAGAAAATCTTGCAGGACGCAACCACTGCAGTGCATCTTAAGTACAATTTCTTTGAGACAACAATTCAGATTGAGGATTTCACGCCAGAAATGGAAGACTGCCAACAGTGCACTGTGCCCGTTAGTTAAGTAGGAGTTTCTCTCATTTCCCTCGTATAGTTGTGTACGAGTATATGAGCGGAGAGAAAAATGGGTATCTAGGATGCTCAAGGACTTATTTTTTTTCTCACGATGCTGCTGCTTTTTTTTCCGTTAAACTTTATTTGCTATTATTATCCTGTTTTGTGTCGTCTGTGTTCTTTAATTCAATTGTTGTTGGGTGTGTTAAATTTAAGAGAAATCCTTTTTTGGGGAAGAAAAAGGAAGGCCGCTTGGACTAGTTCTACATCGACCAGGGGCTTGCTGGATTTTTGGTTTCGGTGTCCTGGTTATACCAAGTGAAAATCCAGTTTTAGGTAGGCCATTGCCCAAAGGGAAAAGGTCGCAGCATAATTTTTAAAAAATTATACAAATTAATTAAAAAAAATTGTATAAATATCCTTGTAAACGGAAAGTGGTTTTAATTGAATTTAAAATTTTGTGGACTAGTAAGTAGAATGTGGAGCAAGAGTAAATGCATCTAAATCGAGAAGCCGACAGGCTCCGAAACTAAACGCGATGCCCACTGAGGGTCCTCGTAAAAAGATGATCGATGCTTGAACAGGGGGAGGTGCAAGGTTGATGAGCGCTCTGTGACATGTGTATTGGGCTCACGTAGAACACTAGTTTAAAGGAAAGTTTAGTCGGTTAAAACCCGACATATCCGAAGGCCACATACTTTCCGTAGAAAAAAAATAATCCAACCTAGAGTCCCACAACGCACAGCAGAGTGCAGAAATAGTAGAAAAAAGACATAGAAAAGTTGCCCTTATGGCTGAAACTGCGACATAGCAAGATCTATTATGTCTCCGGTCTACTTAGCCTAATAGGCCTACTACTTTCCTTATGAAGGTTAGTATACGATTAGTAGCCGAGTTTCTTAATTCCGCCAACGAACAGAATTCTCTATGAAAGATTCGTCTAGAATTTCTTTGTAAGAAAAGGGTTTTATAAGTCTCTTGGAGTGCCTAAGCCCAGGGATATTTTCCCAATGAGCTAGGCAAAGTTGCAATTGATTAAGAAAGCTGTGGTGGTAGTCCAATTAACGGCACAGAAGGGTTCCGGTCTCAAGAGCGCGGAAGCCGAACCGGCATTAGCTAGCTCATCCGCAATTTCAGTGCCTACAATGCCCTATTGGCCGGGCACCCAACCAAGCTTGACCTTGATCACTTGCCAGAGATTGTAGAGTATAGTAGCAGGAATTGGCTGGAATAGATTCCGCAAAGTGTGATGTCAATTATTTAAGCGCGGCCTGACTATCTGAATATATTGTACATATGTATGTATTTTTGCGCCCCTATTACCTTTTTTTGGGGTTTATCTTGACGCAGATGTCAATAGCATGGATTTCAGCCTGGAACACGCTGGGGCGCATCCCTATTGTTACCGAGACTTTAGTGTTGGGTCCAAAGACGCCAGCAATCACTGCGAAGCTATTTTTGATCCGTCGGTAAACCATACTAAACATCTTGGGTCTGATAAGGGTTCCCCATTAGACCAGTCGACACGGTCTAATATTTCTAACTCAAATAATCTTCGTAAACTGTACTCCATGGCCATAATGTCAGGGATAGTGCAGAACATGTCCGTACTTTCAGATGACCCACAAGATTATCTGATTTTTACTTGTGTTTTACATAGCTGCAGCTTTATAGCACAACGGGCAGTGGTCTTCCTAGTGAAGATATGTAGGGGTGTGAGCCCGATGACAGCCTCTATGGCTGAAGTAGGGCAGATGCGCATAGCACCTCTAATACCGAGACAGGCAATTCTTTGTAACTTCTCAAGCTTCATTGCCGTCGTTCGTTCAAGTACTTTTGGCCAACAAACTATTGCCGCGTATGTTATTATGGGTCGAACTATCGAAATATACAACCAATGTATCATTTTGGGACAAAGACACCAAATTCTCCTGTAGAGACGTCGAGTAGCCCACAAGGCTCTAGTGACACGATCAACAGTGTGTATTCCAATTTAAGCGTCCGTCCGGAATAGCCTACAGTGGTGCCTTTAACGATAATAGGTCCTAAATTGATTAATCTTGTTTTCGTAAAAGGCACTAGAACAGTCTTGCAAGGATTGATGGAGAGTCTTTCAATGTTGCACCATTCTAAAACATGTAGTATACCACTCTACATGACGTTGAAGAACGTCATGTCATGCTTACCACTTATTATAATCGCTAAGTCATCACCATAATCAATAGCTTTTGTAGGCCAATTTTTGGAGATTGACTAAAAGATTTTCAATGACTTTTACCGTGGACACTCCTTCTGAAGAAGTTATTATACGACTTTAAAACATGGCCCTTGTCTACTGATTGGTGGAGTCTTCGATTTCTCTATTACTGAGCGCCCTCGATGTCTAGGAAGGCACATAAGGCTTTTTCCTTGGCGCAGTGTGCATTTTCTATCTGTTTTACTAGATGGTGAAGGGCACACTCCATGAATTTGCCTTTCCTTTACGCATAGACTCGAGTGCAGAGGGATAGACATCTCTAGCCGACCTCTGATATGGACATTTAATAGTATTTCCATTGTTTTTAAGATAAAAGATGTTAAACTGACAGGTCTGTAAAATTTAGGAAGCTCGCCTGGCCTATTGCCTGGTTTAAGAATATCTGTCTCCAAGTCAATGGGATGTATTCCCAGTTGTAACTTGCTCTTAACCAGTGCACTGAGATCGATTCTGACAGCAGGGTTGGAGACAATTTTCAATCTGCTACCCCTTAATCTCTACATGCAAGAATCTACAGGAAAGAGCGCTCTGACATTGGACGAGTCTGAACTCCGTATATGGACTTCATCAAACCCTTCTCCTACATCTTTCCAAAGAACAAAGACATTCCTAATAAAACAAAGTCCATCTACACGGATGTCTCCAAGATGGATATAGCCACGGGTGCTGGTGTCTTCTCTGAGGAGCTAGGACTCAGCAGCTCAATTAGACACCTTGACAACAGCAGTGTTTTTCAGGTAGAGGTTCTAGCAGTGACCAAAGCTGCCCAATTGGCGTCAATGGCAATGTTATCACGGGAGGATATCATGATGTTCATAGACAGCCAAGCGGCTATAAAAGCACTAGCTGCTACTCTAATTACATCCAAGCTTGTAAAGTGCTGTCGCGAAGAGCTGAGGATTCTAAGCACACAGCATAATGTTAAACTCTGCTGGGTCCGTGGCACAGTGGTGTCCCAGGAAACGAGACTGGCAAGGAAGGGATCAGCCCTAGAACCAGAGCTAGCGGACGGTACAATTAAACCTCCACTTCGTCATCTGAAAGAAGCAATAAGGCTTAGATGCTTACATTTACATTTTTACATTTTATTAGTTCGGTTATAGCTTACACATTAAGATACATTTCTTATAAAGCAGTGCAAAGCAGATAGATTACAAATAGATAATTATAATTTAAAAAACAAACAAAAAGGTATACAAAAAAAAAAGAAATAAGGAGGAAGGAGAAGGAGGAAAGGGAGAAAAAGAAAGGAGGGTAATGTTTAATCAATTTGTCCATTGGCCAGGTACTTAAAAAGATGTGTTTTAAACTGCTTTTCATTTCTGATTCTTCTCAGTTCAATTGGTAATGAGTTCCAAAGACGAGTGGCTTGGACGAAAAATTGTCTCTCCGAAGTTAAGTAAGAGAAGTTGCTTTGAATTAGACCTAGAGACCTTTGTGACCGTGAAAACACTAATCTGTCGTGCAGATATTCTGGTTGACGGGATATCATAATCGAATGCAAATAAATTATAGATTTATATTTGATGAGATTGTCAAATGCTTGACTGAGGCAAACAACAGGTGGAAAACACTAACCACCTGCAAAGTTTCCAGAAGACTTAAGCCAAAATATAATAAAGGCAGAACGACCAAGCTCCTACATATGGACAGGAAATGCATGTCATTAATTTTAGGATTAATTACAGGCCACAATATGCTCAGGCAACTGAATGAGGACGACCTATGCAAGGGATGCGGGGACGAGTAATTGCATGTGGACACGATGCACTTCCTCTGCCATTGGCCAAGCATCTGGTATATTAGGAAAAGAACATTGGGCAGATATCTCTTCGATGACATCGAGGAGCTATCCGATGGTTCACTGTCGAATCTGCTCAAGTTTGCAAGGACACCCAATTGGCTGTCATTAGGTATATAGACCACGCAGTGGGAAGTAGCTGGTAAAACACAGGGGTACCACAACGGTCTGCACAGACCTAAGTGAGATGGAGAGGGTTTCATCGTCTTCATCGGCCCGCTTACCTAACCTAACTTGCTCTTAATAAGGCGATTATTGCCGGTAGAATACAATCGATAACCTTTTGTATTAGTACCGAGAAAATACCGTCACCACCAGGGGCTTTAAATGGTTTGAACGGGTCCACTGCCCATTTAACCTTATTAGGGCAGAAGATTTTGCGTGATAAGCTATTTACTCTACCGGCAATGTAGACCCTGTGTTCAGCTGCGGTCGGGTTTGCGAATTGTTCGCAAATAGATGAGCCTGGGAAATGCACTTGGAGCAATGTTGCAAGTGTATCCGTATGGTTCGTCGCGTAGGTGCCATCAGTTTTTTCAGTAATCCTACACAATTTGAGTGATCTTTAATTAGGGTTTTATGGAAGTTTTGGAGGAGGAAACTCATGGACAAATTATACGAGCGGAATAGTGCATCAATATGTCAAAAAACTGCGTGTTGAAGATTTAAGATAGCTAGAACATGCAGAGCAAATGCACACTAACGATCTGGTCCGTTCCCCTCGTATCTAACTCGGAAGGATAACGCTGTAGAGACCGATCTAGCTTTTGATGTCGCGCACTAGTAGAAGGTAGCTTCGACCAACTTGCCGTGTGCAACTGAAGGCTTAGAGCTGAACCGACTAAGGAGGCTTGTTGGTTGCGGTCCAGATTCACCCCGACCTATAGCACATCCTGCGTATGTACGTGATACTTTAGTGCACCTCGCTTGAACTGGACGAGTTGCACTCGACAAATTGATGGATGTAAAATTAACAACTTTGCCACAGATTCATGGAGAAGGATTGGACTGAATTGCGAATGCTCTCCCAGGGCCTTCATATTGCCAGAGGTTCACAAAGGACGGACAACCCCCTTTCATTTCAAGTTTCACTGCTATGCAATCACTGCAGTGTTGGTAAATTTGCTTTAAAATGTTTTGATAGCCCAAACAAAATCTTTCCGCTTTTGTCAAGAGTATCCTATTCAAGGCATCATATCCCCACTAAACATACACACACTCACACACATATCCTTCGACAGAGAAATCCATCACTTCTTCTTTTGTTACGAGGACACATTTCACTTCTACAAATAGCAACGACAAATTGAAAACAATTCCCATTTGTTACCGAGAAACCAATGTTTCCTTTTTGCCACATTCATCTGCCCGTTCGCCCGTTTGCCTGTCGCACGTCCTTTATGTTGGCATTGTTAGAAATAAAATTCCTGTCAAATAATCTCTCACACACACTGTGTTGGTCCTGAAGTTATGGCTTACATAACACAGTTACACACTACATACTCGTATATCCACACTCACTTATATCCAATTTATGTCGTACACACTTTTTCAATTGGAAATATATATCCCTATCCACCCACCGTGTCGTCCTTCCCTCCACCCCACATACACAGAAAATATGAAATCGTATCAGAAGCAATCTTCTTTTTCCTTGTTACGATATGGGAGTTTGGGGATATCAGGATATCGAACTGGAAAATCACTACCGAGGGACGAAAAAAGAAAATCGCGCACAAACTCGTCAGGTATTAGAGAATTGAACAGAACGGAAGCGGAAACAGTGGAATTGCTGAAGGCATTCGTGCATATTCCTCTGCATCCTTTTTCCGAATGCAGTACGAGAGTAATAATATTCCAGCAAAACGAATCCATGATCGTCGCAATCGTCATAGCAGGAGGAAGAAGAAATTCCTTCAAATGATTGCAGTCATAAAGCGGGAACAGAGGAAAGGATAAACGCGCTCTGCCAGCTGTTACCTTGAAGAAGATCACTTGTGCGGTTTGTGCGTTGCAGCGATCACATTAGGCGTATCCTTTAGGGACGTGCTCCTCTCGAATTTAATTCGTAAATCAGTCGCAGATTGAATAGAATGTTCTTCGAAACGACTTCCACATACGATGTGTGTCAAAATTGCAAACCTTTATCTGCAAGCACCGATGAAGCATTTCCTACCGACCGAGGTGAAGTAATGATGTCGCTCATCCAACGTTACGGGGACGTTCCAAGTTCCAACAACAGCATCATCATTGAGGTTGATGGCAAAAAGCACGAATGGTGTGACCTAGGACTCGTTGCAATGGTCCGTGTCACTGCAGCTTGTTACAGTGCCCACGTGTGTGTCTGGCTACGTCGCCTGTGGAACTGAATGCTTAGTTGGATGGCACATCAAATGCCATGCAATGCCAAATGAAGTGTTGTACTGTTCACTTTTTTGGGCGAATCTACACATGTATATCTCTGTAGTTCACATAAATTTTGTGAAGCTGCTAGGATACCGAGTATCCTTGGGGAGGAGTGAAATCAGAAATTGATATGGATCACAGATTTTGAATGGATTTTCATTGAGAGCAAGATGGAGAGAGAAGTCTGATTTCCCGGACTAATGATTCCAGGAATGGCTTGAACAGATTGTTGAATGAAAGCACTCATTTCAAGGACACAGCGGGGCAAATATGGCAACAAATTGTTCAAAATTTTGTCAAACTGACGGGGTTAAGTGGGTTCAACGACGGAAGTTAAAGGACGAGTTAGAAACGTCAAAAAATATTCTTGGAAAGCGCAAAAGATGCCTATCAACAGTTTAAATGCCAGACAAGCGATTGGACTCTTGCTTATTTTAGTTTTTCATCCAGAGAGGAAGGACATTCTTTGGTATGAGACGGCCAATTGTTTCTACCGAATTGTCATCAAAATCCTGTGTTGAAAACCTAGCAGCAAACAAGTCATTCGATTTTAAGGCACTTGCTACTCCAATGCATAACGACATTTTAAATCAAACCTCTAGTTTACGCTAAAAATACAAAAATAACTGGGGTGACAGCTCGGGATGAGCCAAGGCCTAGCTTCTCGCAACTCATGTTGTGCGTGTTTGCATTCTTAGCACGAATGGAAGGGTCCTACAATTTATTGCCGACTCCGAACGGCGAATTGAGAAGCTCTTTCATGACAAATTATACTCCCGGAGGCTTGTCATTCCCCACCCCAGAGATGTTGGTGCAAAAAATGATCGGTGGACATGGATGGGTTTTGAATTTACACAAAAATCCAACGCACGAACCACTAAGCCGCGGGGACCACTAGTTTACATTGCTTGCCTACAAAAGGGCTCAATAATGTTTAAGTTGAATCGCCTTGACCATGCACTGATGCACTGGCTAAAGCAAATATATTGGGCAGAACACAAAATCTTCTTCAATAGCCTAAGGTCAACGGCTGTTCCTGGTCATTTGAGTACACACATTTATGCCTATGAATTGTTTTGGCGAAACGGCCACTTTAAGATGACACTACTTTGGATAAGAAGACAACTAGGCAGTAAAGTTGTATCACAGCAAACAAATGAGATGTTATACAAAGCTCTAATTAAAGGGTAGACACGTGCATTCAAGAGGACACAAGCATCCACAGATTTTCTTAAACCAACCTCTGTCCGGGTGCCTAGTAGTATCTGAACTGAAGATAGGGTTCAACCCCTGTAGAAAGTTGTTGGTGGCAGCAGACGAGAGAGAGGGGGATGGGAGCGTGTTCACACTAAGGCACTCTCTCTTGCATCCAGACGGCAGCGGAAGAACTCCCACGAAGGAATCAATGGCTTCTAATCGGTGGCGTCTACAGTCCCAGTTAAATCGAAGCTTGTGAAGTGCTGTCGCGAAGAGCTTAGTGCTTTGGTCGCACAGCATGCGGTAAAATTATGCTGGGTCCCTGGACATGAGGGCGTACCAGGGAATGAGAAGGCTGATGAATTGGCAAGGAAAGGATCTACGAAATACCTGAAGCAGGCTATGTAAACCAAAACATGAAGCTTGGTTCAGAATTCTAGGAGAAGCGAATGAAAGATAGAGCTCTCTGAACTCCTGTAAAATAACTAGAAAACTGTAACCATGGTACAGCGGTGCCAGAACTAATACTCGCATGCAGAAAAGCCATCCAATTCATCCTTGTAGGAGTAATTGCAGGTCATAATACTCTGCGTTATCATACGACAGCTTCGCCATGGAAAAAACACCAATTGTTACAAAACAACTAGCAGCCTCCGATACGCAGGATTTTACTGTTGACGGCCCTCGCAACGAAACAAGGACAACGATTTTCGGTTCTGCACGTGGAATGTTCGCACCCTTAACAGGCCACGTGCAGCGTAGACTTTGGACTGCTATAAAGCAGACCTAAATGCCATCCACGAAGTACGATGGGATGGGTCGGGTATAAGGAGGATGAAAAACGGTGACATCTACTGTGGAGAGTGCTGCTACAGAGAGCAGAAGCAGCATTTATGCGTATCATGGCTAAACTCCCTACAGAAGACAAGGACGACGCCATCAAAGATTGTTTCCACGAGCTCGTCGACAAAATATATGAGCAATGTCCTAAATATGACGTTAAGATCGTGCTAGGCGATTTTAACGCCAAAATAAGAAAGGAGGACATCTTTAGCAGGACAGTTGGTAAGCACAGCCTTCATGACACCACGTCCGAAATTGGACTTAGGCTCATTGTCTTCGCTGCACGATGAAGCGTCACTATAGCAAGCATGCGGTTTCCTCATCTCAATTTTCATAATGAAGCAAGGGGGTCTCCTGATCATCAAACAGTCAATCAAATTGATCACATTGCGATCAACGTAAAATATGCCTCCAGTGTTCTGGATGTCCGAACCATCCGAGCTGCCAACAAAGACTCGGATCATTACCTTGTTGCAGCCAAGGTACGAATGCGGATATCCCAAGCGCCACAACAGGAGGCTGCAATCGCAAGAGACTTCCAGAACTTTCGCCAAAAGCGTATCCCGAAATCTCTCAACAAGTCCTATGCCCACAGCATCAAATGTCGAAGACCAGTGGCAACGCTGCCAACAGGCCATCAGAAACGCCGCAACTGATGTGCTGGGTTTCAAAATACCACCACCAAGAAATCCCTGGTTTGACGAAGAACGCCGGCAAGTGCATGCAGCCAAACAAGAAGCATATAACGCGGCGCTGCAGAGAAGGACGAGAGGTGCTCGCGAGCTCTACGAGCAATAGAGACCAGAGGAACACCGACTTCTGCAAAAGGAAAAGAAAGACCATGAGAAGCGCGGGATCGAGGATTAGATTCATAGTTGGTTGGAAAAACTACTTCTGCAGACTGTATAACGGCGACGGAGACAATCATCCCGCTGTCAGGCAGCACGAACCATTCAACCTAGACGATGATAGCCAAAATTTCCGTCCACCTGATCAAAACAAAGTGAGAACAGCAATTTCTAAACTGAAATATAACGAGGCTGCTGGACCGTTGCTTTCGCATTTCCAGCAAATGGAAATGACCTGGTAGATACCAACTCATTTCTAAGATTTAATCAGATGAATGTATGCCCGATCCACAAAAAAGGAGACCCCCTCAACTACGCCAACTACAGGGGTATCAGCCTCCTCAACATCGCGTACAAGATCTTATCTGCCATACTGTGTAAACGCCTGAAACCGTTTGTCAACAACCTGATTGGCTCATATCAGTGCGGTTTTAGACCAGGAAAGTCCACCATCGACCAAATATTCACACTTCGCCAGATCCTGGAAAAAACACAAGGAGTCCAAGTTGATACCCACCACCTCTTTATCGATTTTAAGGCATTTGTAGAGACGAGTTATATAGAGCCATGTCTAGTTTTGGCATCCCTGCTAAACTCGTCCGCCTGTGCAGGATGACGATGGAGAATGCTCGCTGCTTTATCAAGGAAGGTAACGATCATACCGAAATTTTTGATGTCAAAAAAAGATTTAGAAAAGGTGACGCGCTGTCATGTGACTTCTTCAACATCATACTTGAACGAATTGTGCGAAACTCCCAAACCAGCAAAAGAGGCACATTCTTTAATAAGTCTGTCAAACTGCTTGCGTATGACGACGATATTGACATTATAGAACGCAGCGAGCTGTCACTGGTGCTTTCGTGAGTGTAGAGATAGAAGAAGCCAAATTGGGGAAGGCAATTGAGTAGCAAAGCCCTTGCTCGAACGACTAGAGTGACCCAGTATAAGACCTTAATCGTCCCAGTCCTGCTCTATGGCGCAGAAGCATGGACGCTGTCAGCGGATGAAGCTGCTCTTGGCTGTTTCGAGAGGAAAATTCGTCAGGTGATTTTAGGACCCGTCTGCATAGACGGTAAGTGAAGGAGGAGATACAACGACGAACTGTACGGGCTGTACAGCGACATAGGCGCAGCCAAAAAAGTGAAGGTCCATCGACTTAGTTGGCTGGGTCATGTAGAGCAGATGGACACAAATGCTCCGGCACGCAGTCTTCGAATCTACCCGGAGGGACAACGCAGTAGAGGAAGATCACGACTCAGGTGGCGCGCACAAATAGAAGGGGACCTTAGCCAACTTGGCGTGCACAACTGGAGGCAGTTAGCCAAGGACCGGGCTAACTGAAGAGGCTTGTTGGTTGAGGCCCAAGTTCACCCCGAACTGTAGCGCCACCTAAGTAAGTAGGAAGCACGAACTTATCAATCTAGAATGTAAGTACACTTAGAATCGTCAAAAGTTCATTCGAAGTTCTACCGGGATTGACCTTACAAGAAAGATCACTGTTTAACGATTAAGGTGGTCAGGTCATGTTTAACGACTCAACATCCGTGCCTTAGCTCAAATAGTTCGAAGGACATGAAGGACTACGAATAAGATAACGACCTCATCTTGAATGTCGCGAGCAGTAGAAGGTAATCTCAAGTCTCAACCAACGCGGCATACGAAACTAGAGACAGTTGGCTACGTTTCATGCTGGTCCTGGTTTACTCCGAAACTGTTAAAGATAAAAAGCGACTTTAGGTACCCGAACACATTCGCTCGTACTTACATCATCTTGTAGAGGGTTAGGAACAATGGTCAAAAACTATTGTATATGCAATCAGGTAGAAAAGTTAGTCCAACACTGAATTCTTGGCGCTCCCGTTTCTGCTCGTATGTAATGTACTGAGCATGGTCACAACATAGAGGTTCTGAAATGGTGCTATACGGATTCGGTTAGTAACCATGAAAAATCACCCTAACGTACATAGGAAACGGAGAGTAGTACGTGAACATTGGGGAATCTCTAGAAGCTTATTGTTTAGGAGTAGTTTCACCGACTTTCGATTAAACTTTCCTTAACTCGACATACACATTCTTCACATCGGTGATCGCCAAATATCCTGCAGATGGCAGGCTATCGTGATTCATTTGGTAAGAAAAAATCAGTGTCGACTCAATTATCACGAGTAGAATCGATTACATACGTAGGCTTTGGCCTTTGAAACTCCTTGGACGTCTATTTCGATGTCTTTTCCCTGACCTATATGCAGAGGTCTGGCTAAAAGGATTTTCTACCATGAACTACTCTTGTACGTGAATGCACTACCAATCAAAAGATAAAGCGGAACAAACACCCATAAGGCCTCTGCATCTATTTCAAGCCTCTTTTTACGAATGTCCTTCCGAATGATTACAAATCTATTTGTGGGCACAAAATTCAATTACCCCCCACAAGTCTTGAACCGCTTTGTGCAGCCACTCCCGGACATTAATCACTTTTCGTGTTCCCCCCACACAAAACCGCCTTCAATTGAGTTGTCATCTTCAAAAATGCAAATCCCGACATTAGCCCACTTCCACTTGAAACTGAATAACAAGAACCAGATTAATCTAATCTCTTCCCTTTGTGTACACGGTACGAGTCCTTTTAACAGAAAAGAAAAAAAGAAAAAAAACCAAAAAGTCCCTTCGCCACCGGAACAATGTTCCCATTTCCGGCAACATCATCCTCCCAGCTTTTGCAGAAATCAAACTTTATTTACATGGAAATGCTAATGCTAATGGAAATGAAAATAGAAATAGATACACAGCGAGGGAGAGAGCAGGGATGCTCCATTGAAATCCAATAAAATGTGGCTTTGGTGGGTTTTCTCGAACGCAGACGCCTTGCCCAGTAAATTTAATTTGAAAAATATCAAGTGAAACATAATTTAGAGGAGTCCTTTCTGTTTATCAACGAAAAAAGTCGTGGAACTTTCCTTTCCAACACAACAGCAATGAAATTTGAGGGATATCCCTTTTTGCAAACAGAACACATGGATACATTGGTGAAACGTTCTTATGCGAAAACCCGGTTGCATTCTTCAAGTGAAAGCTGGGATAAATAATAGCAATTAACAATGCGGCTGCAGGCCTTACAGAGCAGGGCAGTCAGGGGATAAGTATAAGAGGCAACAGTGCAGAAGAAAATGAGAAATCACCATTAGGTAACAAGGGGGGCAACACTATGGTAACCCAAGACGTGTTTTGCTTGTTGCTGTAGAACGTTTCTGAATGGAAGGAACCCTTGCATCCTTACCAGCCGGGAGAAGAAGACAGCAGAGAAATGCATTATTTTCCACAGGAAGATGGATGAACATTCTTGGCGGACGACTTGGTAATACGTTTCAGGAGAAAAGCGTTTCTTCCCAGAGCCAGGAATTTTTTTTTTTTTTGTTTTCAACTTTCGATGGAACTTCCCTCTCAACTTTAGGCTTTAAGTAAAGGAAGCTTTAATTTGTGGTGCTTGAAACTCATAAGAAATTTAGTTGCATGAATCTTGCTGTAAGACGAGAAATATTGGAGTGTCGTACATGGCGCTAAGAATTGGGTTCAAACTTGTGGATCGGGTAGTAGAAATAAAGCTGGAAATCAAAAAATTCTGGAAACCAACAGTTTCTTTAAAACAAACACAGTGTAGTACATAACCAACCATTTGATGCTGATAACGAACAAGGTTAGGTTTGGTTAGGTGGCTGTCGCCGCACAGGTAGGGACACACTTAGACCAGTTTGGTCCATAGTTATACCACAACGAAGAAAACCGGCTTACCGGCACCAGGGAACCAGAATATGTAGCATAAGCACAACGAAGGTGGGCAACCGTAGCGGTGTTAACCCTAAGATTTGAACCATTTTGTCCCAGCGATTAAGTTTCTTGTCTTCTGGATGTCGAGTTCAGCTAGATCTTTAAGATCATCATAGAAGCATTCCCCGAGGGTTCTTCTTCTTAGCGTCGCAAGAGCAGGACATGTACACAGTATGCTACATGCTACGAACAAACATCCAATAGGAAAAGCTTGGCTTCGTCAAAGTGCAATGCACGAGGCAGCTGTCGCTGATCAAAATGCATATACACGAGGCAGTTGTCGCTGGTCTCTAGGATAATTGGATGTGTTGTAGGAAAGACGTAGGCACTGACTGGTGTGAAAATTGTAATGTCCTCTGTTGTATCTGTGCATCAATTGTGCTTAGTTTACCTCCACTGGATACTGGTTGCCGTCCACCCTTAGAGAACTTGCTGAACTTATAAGTGCGAGTGATGTCCAAGAGAAAAAAATTGAAGCCCCTTAAACACGACTGGTCAGTAAATGCAAAGACAAACTCAACAGGCTTGCCAGTCACAACGACGTCCGCCTTGTCTGGGTACCGGGTCACGAAGGTCTCACGGGGAATGATAAAGTTGATGAATTGGCAAGAGAAGGAGTGCACGCGATAGAACGAACCGCTGAAAACACAGTGGGAGTCGCACAAACAATAATTAAAACGGTAACCAACGAGAGGATGCAAAGGCATTTCGAAGATCACTGGGCAAAACTCCCGACGTGCAAAGTGGCTAGATCACTCGTGGGTAAACCTAGCAACCTGCTCACCAGGAAGGCTCTAGGTTCCAGCAGAGAGCAATTGAGGCTGGTGGTGAGACTCATCACAGGATACATTTACCTCAACAAACTCATGCATAGAATGGGCCTCGCTGACACAGAGACATGTAGGAACTGCGACGAGGTAGAGGAGGTAGAAAAAGTCCATATGGATACCGGACTTGAAACACCTCAAGGACAAAGTAATCGGCGGCATCCTTCAAAGAAACAGGCAGATTCGCCAGACCACACGTACACTAGTGTCAACTCCATAATTGTTACTGCCTTCCTTGTATTCCTCCCAGCATACACCCCAAACAAAACCTATTCCTGCAGTTCGGATGAATAAAAGAGGGGAACACAACGGGCCCGACTGAGGCCTAAGTGAAGAGCTTTATGCTCACCCTCACACCAAACACGACTACGGAGAAATTTTCTAAATGGAATCAGTAGTTGCGTCAAAAATTACGGAAAATACACTTTATCTTGGCTACTTCGACATTCTAGATATAATCAGGGCCTTGGAAAAGACGTGGTAGTGGGTCTATTGGCAGTGCTCACTTCAACGGTGCGTCGTGAGAATTCGCCAACATAGGCTAAATTAGGCAGCAAAGGCCCAATATGCGGTCACGCCTTTACAGAGGAGGAAGATGACGAAGAGTTCAACCAGCGATTTTGTTTACCTAGGCCCCGTAATAAAATAAGACGATGACACTAGTGCAGAGATCAGGAGAAGAACAATTCTTGCCAATCGCTGTTCCCAATTGGAAAGCGAACCCTCAGTCTCCAACAATCAGATCCTGTCCTGCCCTGTTCGGAGGAGAAGAAGCATGAGGTCGCGAGTGGATGAGTTCGTCCTTGATTGTCTTAAGGGAAAATACCCTTGAGTGGTCTTTGATTCCGTCTGCATAGACGTTAAGTTGAGGAGAAGATACAACGACGAGGTAAATGGGCTGAATAGCGACATCGACTTAGTCAGAAGGGTCCAAACAGAATGACTAAGATGGCTGGGGCATGTAGAGCCAGCTCTGTGGCCCAGAGAATCTTCGAATCTCCCATGAAGAAAGAGCTCAGCGATCGACCTGGCTGAAGGCAGTTGTTGGTAGAGGCCCAGATCTATCCGAAGTGTAGCTCCATCATAAATAAGTAAGTATCCCATTAACACTCAAGTACACCGATGTAAGCCTATCATTACCATCAAACACTTTATTACCTCAACAGTCCAAATCAGTACTCATGCGAAACAATTGACAATGATCATTTGTAACAACAACAATTTCACAATGGTTACAACGCTCCCCATTACAGGCACCCCGACAGTCATAGCTCTCGTAACTCATAAATTAATTAAAATTTCCTAAACAAATGTCCCACATTGGGACATTTATTTCGAAGAATCATTAAGTTCCCCCAACACAACGCCCGCACCGCCCCTCTGGTTATCAGTTCATTGCATTTTCATTACACATAGTTCCATTAAGACAACATGCAGCGGGGTAAACAAAAAAAAAGACTATCAAACTCGCTACAAAAATCAAATTCAAATTTTCCTTATAAATAATAAAATGTTACCCACTGCCACCCACTAACATCTAATTGCAGACGGATGTCGGGAGTTGGGAGAGCGTTTTTCGGAAGAACTCTGCTGAGAGTTCAAAGAGAAAACAACGGTCCTGCGCAGGGCTTTGTCGGCTAAAGAGAAATTTTAGCGCTATTCCGAATTTTTCGGAATAACATTAAAGAAGAGAACTGCACTCCATAACACGAAAAAACCACAAGAAAGATATACACTATGCTAGCACCTGATAAAGAAAGTAGGTGTCACACGAGTGCCTCTCCCATTCGATTAACCCTTATAGTGGCGAAAAGGTCGTCGCACTTTTCCGCACTGTGAATATGAACCTTGTTAGTGGATGGTGATGGCAAGGCACCACAGGGAGTGTGTTCTAATTTTTCAATAACCACTTCAACAGCGACCAAGTGGAAGGTCCTTGATTACTCAAAATGCCAAACTAAACATTTTCTAATCTATCTTTAGACCGAGCCGGGCATATGTATGTCAAATCCATGTGCGTGTGGGGGTGGTGGTGGCCTATGGGTTGACCTTGAAATAAATTGAAAATCTCAGAGGAAAATTGAAAATTTAAATTAAATCAGGGTCAGGTATAGGCACAGAGCGAGTGGCTGAGTGGCGGAAGACGGCGCCAGAGGAAGGAAATTAAATAATTTTGCCAATTTTAACAGTTTCTTCTTTCGTGCCTTGTGTGGGCAAACGGAGTGGCGTGAGCAATGTGTGTTTCGTATAACGTGACCTTGGACTTTGTCTCGACCGTAATTGAATAGTAAAAAAAAAAAACGTACAGTGAAGGCCTCAGCTGATTGAAATGGAGTAATGGGTACCTTATGGTTGTTTCCTGTTTTAAGGTGACTTTATTAATTGAAAACAGTCCGGCCAAGGATTGCTTTGCTAACCCGTGATACAAAAACAATTTTGTGTACTTTGCTCGGTTGCTTCTCTCTGCTGACTATGGGGCAAAGCGCAAATCGCTTTATTTCTGTAGCAGCTTTGTAAGCAACGCGGAATCTGCGACTTAAAAAAGATCCTTACAAGAGGTCACTGAATACCTGAATGAGAGTAGTCACCATTTATTAATTCACACTCATGTCCAAAGCAGGCATAACGGACATTAATTTTCTAAGCCGCAACATGCTTTTACGAAAGCCTAGGCCATTGAACCAGCACTAAACGATTTAACACTCAGCGAACTTATAAAGAACAACGATTAACGGATCTACACGTAGAGTGTTTGTATACTCTTAACACTAATTAGCAGAGATCATTTAACGCTACAAGGTTTAACGATTTTTAAAGTGTGTTTGGATGGAAAAATTTGACATCTTCTATGTTGACTACTACCACGAATAGAGATACCGATTGTTCGGATTCGCTTTTCTGTCAGAGGTCTTGTCCTTCCGCAACTTAAGCAAGCGAATGACGACTATCCGCATCAAAGCTCGAGCTCATTGCATCCTACCTCATTTGAGTTTACGATCCCAAGGAACAAGGTCCGAGATATGACGTTTAGATCGTCGTTTAAGATCGCCAACACGACACAACCTCTCAAACGAAATGAGTTGCCGTGGCAAAGTGGTTAGTGCGTTTCACTGCTGTGCAAGCTACGTGGGTTCAAGCCCTAGCCATATCCTCCGAACATTTTTCGCGGCACCGAGAGTATAAATTGTTACGGAAAAGCTTCTCAATTAACCATTTGGAGTCGGCAATAAATTGTAGGTTCCTTCCATTCGTGCCAAAAATGCAACACGCACAACACACGTTGCAAGAAGATAGCCATTGGGTCAGGTCACGCCAGCTACATATTTATTTATTTTTAGCACGAAATTTCCACATTCCAACATCCACAAGGCAACTTGGAAGTCACATGTACAATACAATCACCCCCCAAAGCAAGTTGGTCACGATGCGATTCGCGAAGGACATTGTACTGAAAGTTCTAACATTTTGAGGTAGAAAAGAAACACTGCACCACACCAAGCCATTGATAACCTTAGCGAATTGGCGAGCATAAATATCAAGCGCGATTACGCGAGGATTGCGCCAACCTCTCGGACGTTATGGCCGAAATAAAATAAAGCTAAAACAAGGTGGCTTCTGGTACTGGACAGATCCTCTATCCGCATGGTCACTGGAGTTATCACAGAATACTGGGCCATCGGAGTCATGCCATCCGCAAGGGTAGAATCGAGTTCAACGATTTATGCAGAAGCTGCGGAGATAAAGAAGAGGTAGAATCAATCCAATATCTGCTGTGACACTGTCCCGCCCTGCAAGAATGACCCCTACGCACATTAGGATCAAGTTTCGTTGCAAGAATAGCAGAGGTAACAGACTTACAGTTAATGGACTTACTCAGATTTTTAAAGAGCACTAACTGGTTTACAAAACAGCCAACAATAGGATAGGTCCTTAGATTGTCCTGGGAACAATGCTATTCCCACAACATTATTAAGGTACTCACAATGAACCTTCACGTCTCCGAGTGAAAGTGATGAGGCCTGTTCATCACCCTACGAAACCTAAACCTTGTTTCTGCGGACAGTTCTTGGGAATTTACAATGGACTTAGTCTGAGTGAGTCTCTATATCGTGCAGGCTGGCACTTGAATCTAACCATTTCTGTAAAAGTACGAATCAAAACATGCATTCAGTCACATGACTTAAGCCACGACTGTCTCGGTTCAACGTTGAAAGGCTGCAATTGCCACTTACCCCAAAAGGCTCCGCCAATTAAGGTTCCCTAGAGCTCTCGAAACATATTTACCAGAAATTACTAGCACCGAAGACTAATGGCAGCACTCTCAGGAAGCCATCGGCAATGCCTTAACTAGGAGAAGCAGCTGAATAATCCGTTGCTGCAAAAAAACGAAGAGAGTCGCTCGTCAGCTCTATGAGCAAAAAACGGAAGATCAAAAGGAGCATTAGAAACGCGGGTCAAGAAATTGCAGACAGAGAAGAGATCAGAAAGTTTTATAAACGGATAAAGAGGGCAACATAAGGTTAAGCTTCCCAAACCGAAGCCTGCAAGGTCAAACACGCCAATGCAATAGGAAAAAATTAGTTGGCACTGACGATATGGAAAAATCATTTTCGTGGAGAGCTTAATGTTCTTGGCACAAGGCACCACTTGAAGTTCTGCTGCGTCCCTGGTCCAAAATATGACAAAAATACGAGACAACGCTAGTAGGGTATGAACATGCAAACATACCATATAGAAGATGCCATGACATATCATTTCTCTATCACTTACCAAACCGCCACGAAATAAGAAATAGAACATGGATAAACTCTTCTTTGATCACATCGAAAAACTGTGGGACAGCTTACTGTCCGATCAATTCAGGGGTACCGGATGGATGGCACGGAGGAGCTCAACGATGTAGTAGAATAACTATGGGTACCGCAATGGGTCCATAAAGACCTAAGTGTGATTCGAGGTGGATAATCGTCCCTCATTAACGCTCAATTTTGACTTAAGCTGGAACTGTGTGGAACGCTAGGTCACTGACTGCTAATAGATTCAAGGATATCATCATCGATGCCCTTTGTTTTGTATTAGCAATTTTCTTTAAGGAAACAGGGTTAGAGACTAATAGTTCAAAGATCGTACACATCTTACGGTGGAAAGATAATTTTGTTGCGAGGTATGCCATGCAAGGAATCCAGTCACAGTTAGGGAGAAGAGTGAGTCGCTCTAAGGCACAATAGTTGACGAGAAATCGAGGTCACTAGGGAAGAAGATTGTACGAGTAAGGATAATAAAGTACATAAGACCAGCAGAAACGAAGCACTACGTAGGTAAAGAACGCTCAGGGCTATGATTATAATATATTGTCCCTTGTCTTCAAAATATTCTTCAGTGAGATCATTTCGTGCATTAATTAGTGTCTAACTGGGGAAAGCAAGAGGTCTTGTTTCAACATGTTACGTGGTTCCACACACAGAGCAGAAGCATAATTACACAGAATCTTCGATCTAACCGCGGAAGCTTTTGAAACACTTCCTTGGACTTTCCCGACCTTCCCGAATACAATTTCTTTATGCCATCATCTACGGCATACAAACCTAACACACTACAGGACACGGGCTGTATAAAAATATTGAGCGACCTGCTTTTAAAATTTTGATTGGCAAACGGGTTAATTGGATTCGAAAAAAAAAAACGGCAGATGGATGTGGAATTTTTAGTATCATGTCGATGGAGACGGTAAAACACATTGATGAAGGTTTTTTTTTTCGCCGGGACCGGGCTGAGTGTAGAAGGACAAGTAAAAATTTAGAACATAGACACCGCTGGACTGTTCGAAATAGGATTTGTACGGGGGGTACTCAACCATCGATATGGTGGAGTGACCTACTTATGTGCAAGTTTTGCATTACAAAGAGAATTTTAAAAAGTCTGCTCTTTCACCATAGAGTTGAGGACGTTCTGTTTGACTGGAAGGTAAATACAATGTAACGTTGGCATGTAGTATGCTTCTAGTTTGAATGCTCGGAGATCTAGGTCATATTCGAGCGAGGACAAGGCACCTTCCACCAGGCAAACACTTTAGAAACATGATTTAAAATAAATAAATAACTGGCGCGACAGCTCGGGATGAGCCAAGGCCTCGCTAGTCGCAACTATTCGCGTTGTGCGTGTTGTATTGGTCGCACGAATGGAAGGAACCTACAATTTATTGCCGACTCCGAACGGCAAATTGACTCCCAGAGATTTGTCATTTCCTGACGAGAGGTGGTGTCACGAAGAATGCTCGGTTGAACCCAAGCCGCTCGCTCGCAGTCCAACGCATTGGCATGATTCCATTAAAAAAAAAAAAAGTGGGGACAATACACAACCCTCTGGGTGTCTTGTTTGTTAGACACTTGATGTAGTGATTAAAAATTTCACTAGCAGGGGACTTGAGGAAAAGAAATAGCCTACCTACGAACAGTTTTACTTCCACGAAAATTGTCTTCATACCCTAGAGAGCAATGAATCTACCTGTTTAGGCTTAGTGCAATCTTTCGGGAGGGCCACTTCAATTTAAATATGATCTTCGTTCCTCATAAAGAGAGTCTTAGTATAATGTACCGACATAGAGAACTGAACGACTACTCCAATGACTTTCTAGCTAAAACTTATGTTCGAGGTTTACACCAACACCAATCTCATAGCGCATGGACACAAATGCTCTTGCCCGCATCTAATCCAGAGGGGCATCGCAATGGACCAGGCTTCGTCTAAGGCGCGCACAGGAAAATATAAGGGGACCTCAACTAACTTGGATTGCACAACTAGGAGCAGTTGGAACTGCGACTGGGCTAACTAAAATGGTTAAGGGACAGACAAGGTTCACTCCGAACTCCACCAAAAATCAAAATAAAGTTAAAATATACTCGCATATCCATGATCGAACTGCCTACTTAGAAACTAAAACTTCCACCTACCCCCTAAAGGAAAAGTTCTACCGAACCGATTACAACTTCCTACTGCGTCCTTCCTCTGAACTCTTGAATGCCTGACATTTGAAGGACAATTCAAGAAACCGACAACTACTCTAATTGTTCCAAGACAATTTAATTTTTCCTCTCATACTCCGGCACTGTCCAAACAAATTAAGACATCCTTCTGGTGACGTCTTCGTCCTCTAAAGATTCCGCCAGCAGCATGCATACTCGTACTATATACGGATACGTATGTATAGAGTTACGCAACCCCCCATTTAAAATCAACATTTCTCGCAATCTACTCGAGCTGATTGCCATTTTGCGGGCCATTCCACTCTCTTTGCGCTCCGAAAACTAAACCAAGATAACCTCATCATCGTGAAGTGAAAACTTTTCCCTTCAATTCTATCCCAGAAGCAGGACATCAGAACCACACTGAAACTTTCATCTTACAATTAAGTCCTGACCATGCAGCAATGTAGCAATGATGCTTGCTACCATCATTCCTCCCCTGCCGCTGCCGCACAGTCCAAGGAACCTTCGTTCAATTTGCCAGTTAAAACAATACCAATAAAATTTAAACTTCTTCTGTTACCCGGAGCAAGACGAGGAGGACGAGAAGGAGAGTACAACAAAATCGTCATCGCTTAATAGAACAGGGAACCGGACCACGACTGGCTGGGCGCCTAAGGCGCTTTGGTTCTTTACAATTCCGACTGACCCACTGCCAGTTCGCTTTCACTCAGTGTCACAACGGAAGGAGGGAATGGAAGAAAAAAATACAAATAATCCCATGGCCATCCATGACCATGGTTCTGACCTATTCCAACCTCAACCTTGCGGCGTCCCCTATACCGAGACGAGATATAGACACACTCGCCCCTGTTCCAGTTCAGGAGTAGTACTTCTGTTAACTTCCAACAGTTTGCAAAGGAGGCTTATGCACATGTCAATCAGGACACATCTCCCTTCCGCAGTGGCAAGTGAACTTCTTAACTTTAAACAGGCGAAAGAACAACATTTCCCTGCCTCCCTTCGCATTCGCCACCCTAGAGGCACAAGTTGATCTAAGCAAATGTAAAAACGGGCGTAGGAGTCGTATCCTTTTGGAAAATGAGGGTGTCCCTTCGCATGTGAATGGCTGCCAGCATCTATGTATGTACAAGAGCGCTTTTCTGCTTTTTGTTTTTCTTGTTTCTCGGTGTCATGTGGCCAAGGGGGGAGGGATTGCAAAGAAAAGAAGACCGGTCCCATCCCTAAAAAGATGGAATTCGGGGGATGATCCTGTCCCAGGGAGGTGTGTGTACATTTTCGACACAATTTCAAGGCGATTAAAAATTCCCACTCGCATAGTCACTCATCCTCTGCAGAGACACCTGCTCCTGATGGCAGAAACACCACAATCCCTAGTCTCTTGGCATTTTTATTTTCCCTCGTTGTCCTTTGTGTGCACACTTCTAATTTTTCGGTGGGGATAAGGGTTGTGTGTGCTTTTCGGTTTCATGTTGACGTTTCGTGTTTCGTTTCGTCAGGGAAGTCACTCAAAAGTGCTGCAGAGCACAGCAATGAGCTTATTTACGCTGCTTTTTTTGTCACGAGGGGTTGTTTTGTGTCTGTGTGTGGATTTTGTGCAGTGGTTTCGGCTGTGGTAAGAACTGGTTAGGTTATGCTGGTGTGGGAGCGTGTTGAAAGTTTTCGACAGTTAAAATGGGCGATGGTGACGGAAATTGACGGTGCTACGTGAACATTTTGTAAGCAATGACAACAGATGCTGATGGTGGGGGGCGTATACTGTTTTTAGGTGACTTTAAGGCTTCTTAAGACATCAAGGAGCTATGATGCAAGGCTTAAGGGGGATTGGCTGTTCTCATCGATGTGGATGTGGTCTAACAACACCTAAGATTGCAGAAAGATTGAGGAGAGTGGAGTTTAGTCTAAAGAAGGACTAGTCCTCGAGTTTTTATAACGGCTCGTATAGTTCGTAGATAGGTTGAACTTTTTTTGCAGTATCGGCATGGAATTCGGTTTTAAAAGTAACCGAATTCCATGCCGATACTGCAACGCCAAATTTTCAGAGACTTAAGCTTGAAGACGGCCGGATTCAGAGACAGGTATAAGGAGCCTTTTCCAGTTCCCACAACGACTAGAGAAACTCGTGGAGAAAATAGATTTATGGGATAGATGAGACTGATGCTTGCAGTTTCTTGCAGTTTTCACAACGACCCAAAAGACTCGGATTCAAAGAGCAGTCTGTATAGCTGTAACCTGACGGATAAGGTCAGAATTTTGACCCGATGGCCTACTACAACAGTGTTGTAGTTGGTAGTTGGAATACAAGCAGAGATGACTAAGATAGAAGCCTTGTTTGCTTCTATGAAGAGCCGAACTTTTATACACATGGACGTTGGAACGAGAATTGATATTTTTTGTGAGGTCCAAGTCCTAAATCGTTCATTTAGAATGGGGAGCCTACATTTTCCGTGAGAGTGGGATTAGAGTCCGGTCTGCTTTAATGAAGCGATAGCCTTCTATACGGACAAATGCTAGACATTGGAACAGGAGCCTGCATCTTTCGTCGGTCCCGACGAATAAATAATTCCTACAGAGAGATGAATCTAGTATCTTTTAAGACAAGGACAACGATAGGAAGGTGGGATTAGCGAGGAAAACTCCATACTGTTAGTGGATAGGGGATCAGTTTAGTCTTAGAAATACTACCATTTTCTAATGCGATAGAAAAGCCAACAAGGGGAATACAGAGTGGTTGTCTCGAAAACCTAAGAGTTCTTTGATAGCGAGCAAAGTTTTTTGGATGAAAACTCCAAGCTTGGACGATAGTTCGCCGTAAATGCTGAAGTAACTCAGGGGTCTATGTACATATGTATACTTTCATCAAATCTATTTGAAATCTATGGTCATGCATGCTAGTAGCTCACATCATCAGAGATGCGACCATAAGGAAGTCTACTGAAAAACCTTCATTCAGAAGGAAAATGTCTCCTAAGCCACTCAAAGAATCAAATTCAAGCCTTCCAATGAATTGGAATGTACTACGAAACGATTGCATCACTAATGACAGAAGATCAGAGTTTGAGAAGTCAAGCTACTGTCACAGGTACTTCCTTGGAGCTTGGGTATTGTTCTTATGATTGACTGTAGGGTCTAACACGTTATCAGAGTCTCCAACAGTTGGCCAAGGAGAGACAGTCCCATAGCTCCGCTCTTAGAAATAAGGTATGTGACTGTCGTACTTCGTGAGCCGGCAACAATTAAGGCTCTGCTTTTTGTAAAGCTAACCAGAGCAGTAATAAACGACATCGTGGAGCACAACAAGCGGAGTCTAAAATGCACCGGGCCGCAATGATATTCAAAGAAAAAAAGAGTGCGGAGTAGACGGGGAACAATGTCCCTCCAATATCTTCTTCTTACTTTGTTATGCGAGCAAGCAGTTAGACATTGAGATCGCAGGCAGAACGAATATGCAGTAGAACCAACCCGAAATATGCCCATCTACCAGTCCCTGCATTGGTTGATTGGCAAAAGAAAATCCATGACTCTGTTAACATTAAATCGAAGTAAGCTGTCTCAGGCATACGTATAATGCGGAGATAGCTCGGGTAGGCAAAAACTGCGGGGATGAGAAGAAGAATTTAAATTCGTCTATCAGCTACTCTGTGAATTTGCTGATCTAGCTAGTATTAAGTTTCGATCCATTGAACCTCAAAAGGTTCAAATTCCAATCTGGGTGGGTTTTATTCAGCATCGGTCTTTAATTCAGTGTTTGTTGCGACCCTCATCTATGGTCATGAGGTAAGAGTAATGACCGAGACACTCAATGTCAAGCGGAAAGGTCCATACTTCGATGGTTTAAGTACGTTCAACGCATGTCCCCACCTCGGCTTGGAATCCGTGTCATCAGGTATGTAGGTGTCCCCTGGGTAGGCCTAGGATGAGATGGTTAGACCAAGTCCGAAATCTCACCTCTACCCGTATGTGGATAGCTCCTGATTATTTAGAGTCGATGGCGGAACATCGGGAGTTGTAGAGTCCACTTAAGCACCCTAACCCTGCGACCCTCATAGTAGATAAGCGGGTCATTAAAAATGATGATGATGATGATGATGATGAGGTGGCCCAAAATGTATCACCCTATCGGAAGACCCTATAATTTTTGCAAATGGCAGCAACTGTTAGTTTTGTTTTGATATTTGTGAAGTAAACAGGTGCAGAATACACTGACGGAATAATTCGTCAGTGATTTTGGCGCAAGGTGAATTTCGGTGCCGATTTCCTACGCCAACTGGTCAAACACTAAGGCGCTTAGCGGCTCGCCTCGAAAAGACTGGAACAACACATGACAAAAGAGGCGCTGGAAGCCTCGTAGGGCTCGTTCTAACGAGAATATCGCCGCTGTGGCTGAAGATGTCGCGGATGCGCCTTTAACGTCGACCAGACCAAACGCGAGCGATACAGAACAATGATCAACGAGTTTTTATTGTCGAAATTTGATGAATTGGGACTGAAGGAAGGAAGGAAAAAGAGCCCAAACGGTCATCAACAATGGCGGCGCCCACTTGACCGATAGCATCTCCAAAAAGTAATGGAAAAAAACTTAAAGATCCGAATAAAAAATGTATAAAGGGAATTGTGAAATGATTTCGTTTCATTTTGAAGAAAAAAGAAAAGAAAAAAAACAACATTTCGGGTCACCCGGTATTAAAGTGGATACTAAGTGATAGGCACAATGAACCCGACTAGTAGTCTACATGAAAGGATGGTGAATCCAACCGTGCATCCGTTAACCTATCTATTAGGGAAATAAGATCATATTTACATACGTCCGACTTAAAAGTCGGAAAGTTGGCCGTAATGAGCTCTAGAGGTCAAAGGCTGAATTTAGAAATCCTAAAATGTCGACAAAATCGCAAAACAATACCTCAAGATGTATTTAATTTAAAGAATTGTCTAACAATTTGACGAACAAGTAGAGAAAAAAGATGATTGGGTTTGAAGAGACAAAACTGCATTGATTATTACAATTTTATGAAGCATGGTCTACGATACAAATGGAATGCAAAGTGTAAGTCGAAAGCAAGATTGTTGAGATCTTTAAATGCCATAGATGCTAAAGTTGATGAATCCCATTTCTAAAAACCAGAAATGATTGTCTTAATTGGACCATAGAATTCCTGCTTTTGATTCTAATTTTGCAAAGCCTACTCTAGATAAAATTAATTTCAGCTGAAGTCCGCGTGAAATAAAAACGGAAACTGAAAACCAATGCTGAAGCAGATGGATCTAGTGCAACCTATGTAGACTAGAACCTTAAAAGACTAAAGCAACCAAAAGGACAAGACGGTGGAATTTTGGAGAAGATGCAAGAAACACCTGTATGTGAAGGAATCTCAAATTATTTCTCTTAGAGCATATAACTACAAGGGATTGAAACTTAGTTTCTAAAAATCTAACTTAAGATCGTCTAAATTTACATAAAAAGACTCACCGGTTTGAAGAGTAGCTTGTGATGAAACCTGCAAAGAAAGAAGAGAACATATGTACATTTAGAAAGACAAAGTAAAGGAAATGTAAAAATAAAGTATAGCTGCAGATAGTTGTTAAATGAAAGAGAATGCGTCTGAGCCAAGCAGTCAACCTTGGAATTTTACAGGTCCCGAACGGTTCGCTGCCATAGAAGGGAATATGATTTATAAATAGAAGGACCATGAATGGACACTCGAAAAGTTGAACAAACGAGGCAAAGTGAAAACAAGTAAAAATGGCGAAAAAAGTGTCTGCTGGCTGGGTTAAGAGAGAAGTTCTAAGCAGAACTACATATCACCTGGAAATGCGAATTTCAGAGGTCACCTAAAGAAAATAGGGCTCGGGAGAGATGCCTTAAAGACGTGAAGACAGCGACTCATGTATCAATGTACAGGGTTTTGCAATAAGAGCCCTACAAAAGTTTTTTTAAATAAAACAAAAACGGTTTTCGATATCAATGAAATTCTTTATTCCTGTGAAAGTACGTTCGATGCCATTATGTATGGAACTCGATTTCTTTCGCATGGCCACCACGGGCACGCTTGCAGAAGTCCAGACGCTGAACCCAATTTTCGACGGTTTTCAAGCATAAATCGGCCGATACTGCTGCAATTTCACGTTCGATATTCGTACGAAGTTCATCAATCGTCGCTGGCTTGTTGGCATAGACCATAGACTTGACGTAGCCCCACAGGAAATAGTCTAACGGCGTCAAATCGCACGACCGAGGCGGCCAAGCGACTGGACAATTTCGTGAGATAACACGTTCTCCAAACTTGGTTTCCAATAAATTGATTGTGACATTCGCTGTGTGGCTTGTGGCGCCGTCCTGTTGGAACCACATGTCCTCCAAGTCCATATCATCCAATTGGGGCCAAAAATATTCGGTTATCATTGAACGGTAGCGATCCCCATTCACAGTAACGTGCCGGTCTTGATCATCACGGAAGAAGTACGGCCCAATGACGCCGCCGGCCCATAAACCACACCAAACCGTAATTTTTTCGGGATGCAATGATGACTCATGGAGTACGTGTGGATTGCTGCCTGACCAATACCGCATATTTTGTTTATTGACGAAGCCATCCAGCCAGAAATTATGACGACCATAAATTGGACGTAGCGCTCTTAACGTTGAGGCCACTGACTCCGAATTTCGGTAGTAAA
The DNA here is from genome assembly GCA_917880715.2 of Matsumyia berberina. NCBI lineage: Eukaryota > Metazoa > Arthropoda > Insecta > Diptera > Syrphidae > Matsumyia > Matsumyia berberina. The sequence continues at coordinate 75,124,217 of OU862870.1, read as the reverse complement.
TTTTAATAATTTCGACTCGTTGGCCCGTATATCTTTCCATCATGAAATGGCAAACCTTACCGAAGAGAAATGTCAAAAAACCGCAAGAAAAATATGGCGTCGTTTGCTGTCCCTGTCGCTCTACTTTTGTAGCGTCCCTATTGAAAAACCCTTTACAACGTTAGCTACCAGAAGGTTTGATCTTTTGGGACATCCTTGGCCTAAGGGAGAGTCAGTAAACTAGCTAGAGGAGGTTCGAAACTGAATAATACATTGGAAGACCACTCGGTCCTAACTCCTCGGCACTTTAAAAGCTACCATAAACACAGACATCCTGAGGATAGGCCATTATGTATATGAGCAAGCGGCTCCCATTCTTCCTCACCTCACGAATAGTATGGTCACATTCTACAAACAAGAAAATAAACAACCTAAGAGGAATCTTTACAAATCATTACTGTCTGCGAGCTTCATAATGCTTTCCGGCCACACTCGTGGCTGTAAAACATACCCCAAACACTAGATTAGGTCAGGTGGGTACCCCCGCTCAGACAGGGGCACACTTAGACTAGATTGGCCCATTGTGATACCACGATGAAGGAACCGGCTTTCCGGCACCAGCGAACCAGTGTATGTATTACAAAGTACATCGAAGGTGGGCAACCGTAGCGGTGTTAACCTTAAGATTTGAACCAATTCGTCCCAGAGATGAAATTTTTTTATCTTCTGGATGTCGAGTTCAGCTAGATCATTAAGATCATCATACAAGTATTCCTCGATGGTTTTTCTTCTTAACGTCGCAAGAGCAGGACACGTACACAATAGGTGGATTGTAGTTTTCTTTTCTCCCTTGTCTCTGCATCTTCTACAGAAATCATTGGACGAGACCACCAGTCTAAGTGGATCAATGCCTATTAAGTAATGTCCGGTAAGGACCCCAGTCAACCTAGACTTTTCCGGTTTGTGGATAAAAGTCTCTCCGTCTTCTTTAAATCCAGGTTAGCCCAGATTTGTTTTGACAAGAGACAAGTGCTGATGTTGTTCTACCTGTGGTTTCTTGGTTTCTTGGCATCCATGTGAAGTAGGAATTTGATCGATTCGATAGGCAAGATTGGTTCCCCCAGGTTTTCGCGGAGATGCCGTCCTGCACCCTCTTTTGCCAGCTCGTCCGCTCTGCCGTTCCCTGAAACGTCCCTGTGACCTGGGTTATGTCGCACCTGTCTGCAATCTCGTTGAGAGATCTTCGACATTGTTTTACCAACCTTGATCGTGTTTTTGGCAATTCCAAGGCTTTAATAGCTGCCTGTACAATACCGCTACAATCTATCGAATTATTTGAAAGCCTAGCCTAGCTTCGCGGACTGCCGTGATTTCCGCTTGAAACCCACTACAGTGATCCGGCAGTCGCGTGGTTATGGCTAAGCCAGGTGCGTTGCAGAAGACTCCAGCCCCCGTACTACCCGCTGTCTTGGATCCGTCTGTGAATATTTCTATCGCGAAATCACTCAAAACTTTACCAGACTCCCAAGACCTTCAAACTCCCCAAAATCCCAAAATCTAAGCTTAAAGAAATGAATAAACCTAAAACTGGTTCAAAAGGTAAGAGACAAAGGTACCTGTAAGAATGACCCAAGGTAACGCAGGCACCCTAGAAAGCCACACCCAACAAGGCTGGTTCTAGAGAAGCGCAAAAAAAAAAAGCTTTGGAGACCGGAATCACACAGTGTACTCAAGAACTCCTAAAAAGAAAAGGCCTCAAAAGTGATCCGGGACAAAACCTGTCGGTGCAATGTACCAGGGCGATTTGGAATGTTCTCCAGTGGACTACGGGAAGCAAAGCCATTAGTTTTTCTTCCAAATAAGGTATTTTAATTGAGAACCAACCTGCAGTACATGCATCTGAAAAAAGCCGACCGGGCCGTCTGTCAGAATGGGTGAGGAACCAGGATCGGATACACCTCATAGCGCAAAAACGATACCATTGCGAAGTATGCAATGCAATGGAATCCACTCACAAGCAGAAGATTGGGACGCCCTAAGCAAAGGTGGCGCTGATCTGTTGGTGAGGGATCAAAATCGCTGATGATGAGTTGGAGAAAGCTGAAATGCTTTGAAGAAAATCGAACAATCGAAAGTGTTCTTAACGCCTCGTGCAGCAAGGGGTTAAGGTATTTAAGTATGTAAGAGAAAAAATATCACGTAATGAAGCAGGACAAGAGCATGTAGAATGAATACAGACCTCAGTGAAAGAAAAGTTCCATACGTGATAGAATTAATAGACATCATAGGTATCTCAGTGTCAAAAATTTCTTCTGGAAATCTATGAAGAAGAGGATGCCTCGTTAGCTACTAAGTCGCAGAAGACGTGCCAAACAAAAACACCTCAAAAGACAATCACCAATTCCAAATGCAAACACCCTCTGTCTGTCCAAAACTTAGGTTAAAGAAAACAACTTCACATTTTCCCACGTCCAATTGTGCAAACATGTCTGCAAATAGCTCACATAAATCCCTTTCATCCTTGCAACCGCACTCATTCAGCACCTGCCTCCTGCGAGTGTGTATCCTACAATCACATCATCTCAAACCCCAATTACTCAGCCGGAAAAAAGGGGAAAAAATTTCATCCAATTACACAATTCCACACAGGGCATAGGAACAGGAACAGGGATAACACACAAAAACGATGTCCAACTATAAATCAAAACCATACTGAACACGTCTCTTGCCTTTTTTTATCCCTTCTGCAGGATTCAACAATCATCATCGTGTTCTCAAGGAGCACACCAACACCACGTTTGTGTATTTGCAACACATTCAGTGCCAATGAAGGACGTTCAACGAAAGAAGCATGCCTGTCGTCGGCTTCATCTTCGTCTTTTTTTGTCCTAAATTATTGTTAACCGAACCATTAAGTACGGTGACATAGCTTTTTATCCTTTTTATATCCTCGTGCTTATCTTTCAATGACCATCATTTCTTTTTCCATGTACCTTGCCCGGCTGTTCGTGTGTTGTGTCTTGTCTTTGATTTCTCTGCTCCTGTTTTTATTGCACCTTGTGCCGTAATGATGCGTCCTTGCTTGTTTTATTATACAGTATGTGTGGCGCTCACAAAGGCGACAAGACAAGAAAAGGACATCTTCAAGAATTCAACACCGGAACAGAAGAAAAGGACGAAATCTTATCAAATTTTTCGGTTTTTTGTTGCCACTTCTCCCTCTCCATGGTGAGCGAAAATTTGTGAGGCGTAATAAAAATATCCTTTTTGACATTTACTACGTTGAGGGGGCTCCGCCGCCGCTCTGCTTACACACGCATACCATGAATGGGGATAACAACAAGAAAAAAAATACGAAAGCAAAGGATTTCCTTTTCCGCCTTTGCTTTCACTCCATTTCACTGTCCAATTGTTGTGTTGTGTCAGGGTGTCTGTCGGTGTGTAATTTCATTCCCGTTTTATCTGGTTTGTTAGAGAACAAATAAAGCGCGAATAAGTTGGTTGAGGCCGGCGAGACGGGTCGGGTTGGTTGATTCAAGGAATTTGATCCTTGTGTGCGGCAAGGATTCCAGAAGGAAATTCCCTTGTGGGATCAAAAAGGTGTCACCGAGAAAGGTCGATGGAAGTTTAATTGAATCTCGGAGATAAGGTAATTGGGTCACAGGGTAACTACTGGGATTTGCTAAAAGGATTTCAAAAAATGTCCACTTAAGCTTAAAGGAATGAAGTGAAGTCAGGAAGGAAGCAAACAAAATGAGGTCGTGGAAATATGTTTTCCTGAGACAAAGGGAGTGACGACAGAAGAGCTAATTAGGTGAGAAGTACTCGGTGCCGTTCAATTTGAACATGGGGTGTCGGAAGTGAAGGTAAAAGTATCAGAAGTGGCTTACGAAACAACAGGAAGTCTCAGAGGACGCGAGTCATTTCTATGTCTACAATCCTACTTAGGAACGAAGTCCCGGCTATAACTTTCGATTCTGCACTTGGACTATTAATAGAACCCGCACGAGGCTGCGTGCGAACTGAAACCATTTGAAAGGCGTCTGCAATGAATGATCGTTTTACGTAACAAATTATACGATCACGGAAGAGACGATTTGGCCCCAGGTCATATGAGAGAAACCAGCAACAGCAAAAGTTAATTTAACATTTGTTGGCATGTGTTGCCTTCTTTTGGTAAGCAACTTTGGGATCAGATTTCCGTGCCTCTTAGGCGGGAAAGAGTATAAAGTTGGGCACTTGGAAAATTCCAAGCTTGATCAAGATATTCAAGATATCAAACAGTTTCTAACCTAAGTGGTGACTTAAAGCATGTTAAAAGGTATCGAGGGTACTACTGCTAACTAGATACCATAATTATTTTTTTTTATAAGCCTCTCGCGTTTGAAGGGGTTATGATTACGAATACCCTTATGATGTTTTTCAGACAACGCCAGTGGTTCGAAACTCAGGTAGTATTAAGTTTCTTTCGTGTCCGAGGACGGTGTCCAGACAAGCTTGGGAGATTTGTGGTGTTTGTCATTGCTTTAATTTACGGCAATTTTTTTCGAATTTCCTGATGTCTTAATCATCATGGTCAGTTCAATAAACTGTTCAGCCATGACACCCCCACTGCAGGACATTAAGCCTAACAAGCGATGATGTTAACCACAACTCCAGTGCACTCCGACTATATCTCTGGTCTGGAATGCATCCTAGACAAAGGACACACACTCCTGGATCTTAAGGAAGTGCATAGGTCTCAGCGCTACTTGGATTCCGTTCTACCAACCTACCTATACGTAAATAGAAGAGGGAGGGTGCTGCTTTGATAGATCAAGTAAATGACAAATGCATTCGAGCCAAACTCGTCTGTTTGTGCAGGATGATGATGGAGAATGCAAGTTGCTCCATCACGGTCGGTCAAGACTTCACCGAGACCTTTGATGTCAGAAACGGATTTAGACAAGGCGACGCGCTGTCATGCGGCTTTTTCAACATCATTCTTGAAAGAATAGTGCAAAACTCAAGCGCCAACACCAAAGGTACAATCTTTCAAAAGTCCGTCCAATAACTCGGATACGCCGACGATATTGACATAAGCGGAAGAACGCAGCGTGATGTCACTGGTGCGTTCGTGAGTATTGTGACGGAGGCGGCGAAGATGGATGTTGCGGTCAATGAGGGTAAGACCAAGTACTTACATATTTATGTATTGTGTCAACAAAAAAGGACACTCAACCACGACGTCTCGAACAGAACGTCTATTACTTTGAGTTAGTTAAGGACTTTGTCTACCTAGGCTTCGCTATCAATTCAGAGAACGATACCAGCGCTGAGATCAAAAGAAAAATAACTCTTGCAAATCGGGCTGCGAAGGCAATTGAGTAGCGACGCCCTCTCTCGAACAACTTAGGTGACGCTGCATAAGACCTCAATCGTCCCAGTCCTGCTCTACGCCGTAGAGGCATAGATTCTGTCAAAATAGAATGAGGTTGCTCCTGGCTTTTTCGAGAAGAAAATTCTTCGGGCGATTTTCGGTCCCGTTTGCACAGACGGTGAGTGGAGGAGGAGATACAAAGACGAACTGTACGGACTGTACAGCGACATCGGCTTAGCCAGAAGAGTGAAGATCCAACGACTGAGGTGGCTGGGTCATGTAGAGCGGATGGACACCAATGCTCCGGTCCGGAAAATCTTCAAATCCACACCCGAGGGACGATGGAGTAGAGAAAGACCGCGACTCAGGTGGCGCACGCAAGAGGAAGGGTACTTTAACCAGCTTGGAGTGTGAAACTAGAGGCAGCTGGCTAAAGATCGAGCTGGCTGGAGAGGCTTGTTGATTTGAGCCCAGGTCCACCTCGGACTGTGGCGCCACCTTAAGTAAGTAAGTAAACGTCAATGATTTTTACTGACAAAAGTGGTTTCAAGGAATGAAAGGCGCATCAGGCGCTCACATGTACTTCAATTTTTTGACATAAATCCAAGTGAGCTTCAGGTCTTCCACATCAAATCTAAAAGGTAATCCAATACTCTTACTACCTGAAGGAAGGCCCTGCTTAAAAAAAAAACTTGGATGGTGGGGGCAAAAGAATAGGTAGACATGAAGATTTCTTACTTAAGATCAAGCAATAGACTTAGAAACTCTAGTGAAAATTCTCGATGCTTCTACTACTTAAATTGTATGAACTCAGAACCAAAGAAATTTCCGCATATTTTCAAAAACTTGAGTCGAATGCAGAAAATTATTCGCCTTGAGCGTTTTGAATGTTGTTTCATTCCACACTGACCTTTGAGATAGCTTACAACAATAACTTTAAAGTAATTAATGAAGTTCCCTTACAAATAGTTCCAACAAGCCCTCCATGTTTGAATAACTTTCAACCTATTACCCCGTTCCAGGCACTTCCCATCCTCCCGCCTTAGTTCGGTTTCGATGAGGAGCAATCGACAATTAAAAAAAGGAACTTTTTTTAAGCTCTAAGCAATATTGCAACAGCGATTGTATCTCGGAAAATTTTATGCAACATTTACCATCAATTTATACCAGCCCTCCAAGCTCTTCCTTGGCACCCCCACATCGACTTATGTAACCCTACTTTATAACTTTTCCTAGGAAGTAACTAAGCGTGCCCGTTATAGGGAAACACTGCGTGTAGCTGCGCTCTATAGTCATTGTCATTGCCATCATAATCGTAGCCATCGTCCCTCCCTTGAGCCTGATTCAATATAAAGCCTGCGTGCACCCTTGCCCTAAGAATATTATTTTCGCGAAATTTCACAGATTACATTAATGCATTTTTGTGCAAACTACGATGAGCACGAGGACGACGATGGCGTAGATCCTTGTTGACGATGTTCTGTGGAACGTTTTTTGTTTCGAAAACTCCAGTGCTGCACCCCCATAACCTTTGTTTCCACAAGTTCGTCCTTTCTTCGGCTTGAGTTGAGTGGATTTGGGTATGCTGGAGCAAGGAACGCACACACCCATACCGGGGACCTCCGACATTAAAAAGTTAAATAACTCTGAAGCTGGTACCGGTCTCGTGATGTTGCATCTCCAAACTCCCAATTTATAAGGAAACTCTGGAAACTTGTCCGTTTCTCTTCCTTTTTCAATTTTTTGCATCTTGAAGCGAATAGGGTATGACAAATTTTATGGAATATGACCAGTGAATAGAATCAGCTTAGGCCTCTGATTGAAACCAGCATTCATCAGGTTTGTTGGAGTCGCCTTTCACTAGTTTCTTCAAAGCCGAAAGATTGTGTCGAAAATGTTTCTGTGAGATGCAAGCTTAAGTACAAGAATAAAAAAGGTTTAAAAAAACTCGACTTTATCGATAGTGGAAAGGCAATGATCGGCTTAATTTTTTTTATGCCAATGCCATTCTCAACACCAGCCTGTCGGAACTCTGGCCTAGTCGACCTTTTAAGCTCAGCCTATAAACGCTTTACGAGATTGTAGGCGTCTTGCAGATCGTTCTAATGACGAAACTTCCTGTAGTTTCTGGAATTCTAGTCTTTTTCTTCAAACCCGACATAGAAGAAGCTGAAAACCCTAAGGATATTGAATGTGGCCTTGGCCGTTTCTTGTTTATTTTTCTCATGACAGAATTAGCTGGAGCCGCCCAGAACTTTAGTTTTTCTTCTCAAGCTCGACTTATCGGTTTGAAAATCCTTATGAGGATTGAAAGTATTTAGCATTACCCGTTTTTCTCAATCGGTTTTCTTTTCGAGCTCAAATTAGAAGAAGCTTCTTGTCAGCCTAAGAACCCTTAAGGGATTTAAAGGGGGCCGTATATTTTCAATCGGTTTCATGACAAAGTTGGCTGCAATTGCCTAAAACTCTAGCTCGGCTTAGAAGAAACTGCTGGTATGCCGAAAAATGCATTACGGTATTGAAGGCGGCCTTGATGGCGTGTCTGGTCAATCTAGAGGCGGTGTCCCTTCAAAGGGTACAAGACCAAGCAATCACTCAAAATGAAAGTCAGGTTTCAACGTTGTTTTCATCTTTCGTACGTCAAGACAATCAGACCTTTCAAATTAACATCCATAGGGTATTACATACTCTTTTCCCAACGACGTTGCTAAAAGTCTGTATGTTTTCCCTTGGAAACAAGACGATTGCTTTAATTCTTGTTGTGCACATACAATAGCAACACCCAGTGCATCGCCAGAATAATACAACAATAACAACAAAATTAAACCATTTATTCGATTACTTAAAGCAGCACACACAGCCCCATTTCAGAGTTGCAGCTGATCAGTGTCTGGCTAAAGCGATTTGGTGTGTTGCACCCCATTCCTGCTAGCTCATCCCATTTATTATTCCTTGCCGGGATGAATGAGTTTTAAATGAAAACTTTATAATTCATTTAATCGCATCGACGAAGAGTGCTTTTATTTTTTTTTTGTCCAACCCCTCGCCCATCCTGTTGCTCTCTGAAGGAGATGATAAGAGTCCTGTTGTTTTAATATTTTGACTTTGGAGAGTATAATTTTAAATTTGTAACGAACAAGGGCTGTCTGAGAGAGAGCTTGTCACAACGAAGGATGAAAGTAGGGAATTTCGTTGAAAGTTTTTCTTGGATATTAGCCTGAGGGACAGTTGTGTTGTGATACGAAAGGGACATTACTTGAAAACTGTACAATAATTGTACTGATTTGATCCCTCCCATTAAGGATCAGAATGTTCTTTTGAGGTTTCCCAATTGTTTAAACGTAGATTTCTACAGCTATGGGTCCTGTAGCCTTTTTATTGTAACACAACAATTGTAAAGAACATCATAGGTGCGCTGCAGTTGCTTCCAAAGCTCAAATTGTTTCTTTTAGGGAAATGGTAAGTAGCAGCTAAGACAGTGAGGAGTAGAGGAATCAAATCGATTTATTTGTCGATAAGGTCAGTCTTGCAAAAAGAAGCCAGAGAATACTATTTTCAAACGTTGCTGGAGGTAGAGATATTAGACTGGTCTTAAGAACCCTAAATACACCTAAGAAGTCCGGTCTAGTTCATGGTCGGATAGAAAATGGAATCTAGAGTCTTTGGACCTAACACCAAAGTTGGGGCAAGAATGAGAATGTGCCCAGTGTGCCCATGTGGATAAACGTTGATAAAGGTAATAAGGTCACTGGAATGCATATCTTTTCAGATATTCTGGCAGTGCTTAAAGCGTTCAACTAAGAAGAATCTAAGTCAGTCAAAAGTTGCTACAGCGCAGATACGAAGTAAACGTCATTGTGCAAAGCCATGGCGTTGACAAGTAATCAAAGACTTCTGATGTCGATCACGAGAATAGTTTGAGAAAATGGAAGTTCCAACAGAACAGCGTCTAGACCAGTCTTCACAATACAACGGCCTGAAGTAGAAGAGCGCGTTTTTAAAGCCTAGTATACGATGGAATACGAAGTGCAGTTTACTGTGCAGCGTGATAAGCATACTCACATCACTACTATTGCTGCAAAGCCTAAGAAGCAAGGATTAGCTCAGTATAGTAGTGATACAGACCTTAGATCCGATGAGCTTGCCGAAGCTACAAACTATAAGGGCACGTAACCAGGTGTAAGCCACAGTATCGGAGAAAACCAAAGCTGCGACTCTTCCTCTCTTACGTCGAATCCTTAAATCTGATTGTTTATGACAATTATACGATATTCTGCCCAATAAGCAACCTCATTGACCTCAATAGTGTCTCGGTTTGCTAAGTTGCAATTAAACTGAAAAGTTGCTTATTGGGCGGAATGTCGTGTAACTCTGATAAAAAAAAATAAACCGCGCATAATTCAGTTTTGCCAATATAATTAATTCTTGCTTATTCGAATAAATTGTTAGTATAAATAGATTAAGAAAAATGAAATAAAGGGCAGTTCATATACCAAATGCAAGGTGCATATTACTTACAAACAGTGGTCCTTCGAGCAAACAGTTTTAACCATTGCCAAGCCTTTCTTTTGTATCCTAGTGTGAGGCTGTACTAGGGTGGTTATAAACTATCGCAATTAAAAGTAATAGTTTACTTTAAAATAAATCAAAGGTAATAGTTTACCTTACAAAAATCAAAAAATTGTATCAACAGAGTGCAATAATAATTTCAACAATCGCATAAAAGTAATAGTTTACTTACAAAAAAAAATAGCAGCTTAGAAACATGGATCAACTTGGGCGTATTATAGATAACCTTCAAGACGTTATCACCCAGCTTGAAGAAGTTAGGATTAACCTAACCAAGCTGCCAGGAGAAAGACGTACCCAGGAAACACTTTCTAGGCAGGACGATAAGGCAAGGAACCTATGGACCTCCACTGAGGCCTACAATGCCATGAAAAGAATAAACACAAAAACGGCCGCCGAATTCCTGCCAAAATACGAAGCTGGAAAAACAATTTTTGCCAAAATTAAGGAGTTCATCAAGAAGAACTCACCGGAAGTATTAAATGAAGATGCAACTAAAGAAGAAGATCGCGGAGCTACATCTGAACCAGCTGATCAGGGCACCAGCCATGCTTACGAAGCACCAACAGCTGCAGATATGAGTCCGGGACAACATAAGACGATCTACGCACCAGAGCATCCCCATCTCGCATTCAGCGATAACTGCACTGAGCAGCTTATCACAGCTGGCGGTTCCAAGCAACCCCTCCAAATCTCAAGAACTGACCTAGGGGTACCCACGAGCAACATCCCCCAACCATTAAAACAAGCTGCCCAAACCAACGACATGACAGCTCAGCAAATTTTCACATACGTTCAAGGAGTTGGGTATGTCTTACAAAATCCCGCGGGAGGGATGTCCGGTCATGGATGCATCATCAATCCCCCGCAGGAGCCACAGCCGCCCCAGATAATTCAACCGGACAACAAAAACGCAACCGAAGCACTCCTGCACGCTATAGCCAAACTCACGCTAGAGCGAGAAAACGCATCACATGTTACAGGGATGCAGGCGGAAAGAAGTGATATCAAAATCCCGGAGGTCCACTTAAAAGAATACAGTGTTGATATCACGAAGTACCGTGAATTCAAGGAGCAGTTCGATTCTCTGGTACAAAGGAGCCAAACGTCCAACATTGATCGCTTCACTCTACTCAAGTCGAAACTAACTGGGAAAGCATTGGAAGCACTTAGTAACTTAGATTTAACTGGAGACAACTATCCAATTGCCTGGTCAACATTGGACCGAATGTTTGACAACCCAAGGCATCTAGTCAAATTAGAACTAGAGGCTATGTTAGCTCTCCCTCAAAGACCAACAATCCCAGGGAATGCAGAGTCTATAATAGCATACATGCATTTCACCAAAGGACGGATCTCCAACCTCAAAAGAAACAAGATAAATGGAGAACAGATCATGGCCTATTTAATCCTTCGAGGCTTGGATCCTATTACTCGGGGCAGAATGGACGATTTTGTAAGCTGTAAGAACCGACTTCCCACCTTAGAGGAGATAGAAGATTTCCTGTTCAGGGAATATCAACACCATCTAGACCAAGACGACAACCTTCGATTTACTCAGCCATCTCAAAAAGTGCCTAAAAAAGATTCCAGTATCCCGCAGACCAGAGTACATGTTACGCTCCAACCCAATGAAACAGGAGCAATGGTGACTAAGAAGGGTTTTATTTGCACAGAACAACATCCAGTACTAGACTGTTAAAAGTTCCTGAGTGCCCCAAATCGAGAAGCCTTGCTACGCGATCACAAAATCTGTGTCTATTGCGGAAAGCATCGATTCGACTATCGTTCCCCTTGCAGATCAAAGCAGTATCTCATATGCAGAACCTGTCAAGGACCTCAGCTTACGGAAATGCATCCTGAATCCACTCCGATCATGACTGATCCATCAACTAGCAGCACTTACTTATGCCAGAATGAGTCCGATGCGTCGTCTGATGTGCTTCTGCCTACGGCTGTTGCAACGCTGGTGGTTAATAGTGAAAACGTTCCAGTCCGCTGCTTACCAGATCAGAGCAGCCAAGCTAACTATATATCCGAAGATCTGGTCCAGAAGCTGCGTTTGCCGAAAAAACGGACACTTGTCAAAATCATCGGAGTAGGAGGAGAGATTAGAACGGTACGTTCCATTGCCAACATACAATTGAAGCTGGACCACCCAGATTTACCAATCATAAATATAAAAGCACTTGTAGTCAAACGAGTTACCGGTTCACTCCCAAGTACGTCCAGTCACATCGCCTGGAAATCGTCCTTTGACAAGCCACTTGCTGATCAGCACTTCAACAAACCAGCCCACATTCCACTTTTATTAGGTGGCACAGTATATTCTACGGTGATACGTCCAGGTCTGGAGAACAAGGGTGGGTTGTTACTTCAAAATACCTACCTTGGTGGGTGGATTGTGTCTGGAGAGCCAGGAAACGGAAAAATTGGAAAACGAACCTTAGCCTTTACAACACTCTCAGAGCTTGAGGCGACAGTGCACCAGATCGCCGATGATAACGCACCAGATCTAGAGACCAAGGACGTAATTAAGAACTCTATCTACACGGATGACCTGTTCCATGGAGCCGATAGCATTAAAAAATGTCAAGAGCAAATCGCCAAGATTACCACAACCTTGGAAGCCGGGAAGCTGTCTCTGACAAAATGGTCATCCAATAACCCGGCAGTCCTTCAAAATATAGACGATAATAAAAAACTCGCCGCCTATAAAGAGACCGCCGATCCAACTATGAAAATCTTGGGTATTAACTACAATCCAGCAGAAGACACATTCCTCATCCGTATCCCGAATCTAGACCAAATAACATTTACTAAAAGAGGTCTATTGTCTATGGCTGCATCCCTTTACGATCCCATGGGTTGGATCCTACCAGTTATCCTCCGGATAAGCATACAAGAGTTGTGGTACGACTGGGATGACCAAGTAGATGACAAAATAAAGCAGAAGTTCAGCGAAATATTTCAAACCTTACCTCAACTCAGTGGCATAAGAGTCCCCCGCTGGATTCAAGGAACCCAGAGCACACCAATTCAACTCATTGGATTTTGTGATGCGTCGGGAGACGGCTACGCAGCAGTGATTTACAGTCGAGAAATGGGGAAGCTTACACAACCCGATTACTAGCAGCCAGAGGTCGCGTCACACCACTCAAGACAAGAGCAAACAAAGACAGCAAACTATGTAGGATCCCCAAGATGGAGCTAGAAGGAATTGTGCTCCTACCCGAGCTTCTCGACCAAGTCAGAAGCAAGCTCCACTATCCTAATATCACGGTAATGTTATACACAGATAGTGAGGTAGCCCTAAGCTGGGTGCGTAGCAATAACAGAATCGACAATAAATTTGTGACTAGAAGAGTAACCAAAATTCGGAAAATCATCAGTCCATCGGACATACATTACGTCAAATCTGCGGAAAATCCTGCTGACCCCGCTTCACGAGGACTCACTCCTGGACATCTGGCTAGCTGTCGGCTCTGGTTTGAAGGTCCAACTTGGTTAATGCATGACCAACTTTCATTCACACCTCTCGAAGATATAGGACTTACCTTGACGCATGTCTCTCGGAATATTATTGATGAAGAAAACTTTATTGAGAGGTTCTCCTGCTTCCACCGTCTATTACGAGTAACTGCTTATTGTCTTCGGTGGGCCAGAAAGAAGCAAACACGTAAAACCGGTTCAATCACCGCTGAAGAAATATGCAATGCAAAGGCAAAAATCATCCGGTTTCAGCAGCATCAATCATTTGGCAACGAAATAACCCACTTTAAGAAATCAAAAACTTTTCCAAAGAAAAGCTGGCTGACATCTTTAACTCCAATGTTTGGTCCGGATGACAATATCCTTCGCGTGGGGGGGAGGATCTCTCTTGCCAACCTACCAGAAAGTCAAAAGCACCCGATATTGTTAACCAAATGCCACTTAGTTGATTTAATAGTACGCCAAACACACCTGGATCACCACCATTGCAGAAATTCTTTAACGGAGCACTTAATAAGGGAAGAATTCTGGATTCCTGCTGTCAGTTGTCCCATATGCACTCGATGGAAGACCCAAACCGTCCAGCCGATTATGGGAAATCTACCAACGGAACGAATCACCCCAGCACCAGCATTTAGCAAAATCAGTGTCGATTTGTGCGGGCCTTTCTGCATTAAAGCAAGCAGAATAAGGTTCTATAAAATCATAAAAGTTTGGGTAGCGGTCTTTGTCTGTTTAGTCACCAAAGCTGTTCGCTTAGAAATTTGCTCGGAACTAAGTACTAAAATGCTCCTGGCAGCCTTCACACGCTTCGCGAACAGACGGTGTTGGCCATCCTTGGTCCTATCTGATAATGGTACCAATTGTATTGGAGCGAAAGGGAAGATCAATCAAGAATGGAGCAAGGTCACCAATAATTTCAAGGACAGGCTATCGATCCAGGAGATCGTCTGGAAGTGCAATCTCCCCTACAGCCCTAACTTCGGCGGACTATGGGAGGCCGCCGTTAAGTCTATGAAACATCTAATGAAGAAGATGTCTAATATAGCTAGTCTGAACTATGAAGAATTCAACTCCTTATTGTGTCGCATCGAGGGTATCTTAAATAGCCGACCATTACATCCAGAATCATCAGAAGTAGAAGACGCACCCGCCCTTACACCATTCCATTTTATCGCGCAACGGGGCTTCAAGAACTCTGTAATCGATGGAAGTCCATCAACTTCCGTTTCAATCACAAAACGCTGGTTACAAGTGCAACAAATCCAGCAACAATTCTGGGAACGTTTCCACCAAGGGTATTTCCACCAGCTGCAGAAGAGAAATAAATGGAAATTTCCAGCTCGAACACTCGGCATCGGGGATGTGGTATTACTACAAGAGCCAAGTGTTACGCCTGCCGATTGGAAAATGGGCCGAATTATTGAATGCTATCCTGACAGTAAGGGAGATGTTCGAAGAGTCGATGTTAAGACAACCAAAAGAGAGGTCGTGCATCGCGCAACAAATCGTTTGTCCTCCTTTTCCCCAAAGATGTCCAGGACGAGCCTGCCATACGCCGAAGCAGTCGACAGCATACTTGCACCACCTCACTGCTAACTCCAGTAATTTTATGTTGGCTGGCCCTCACTACTCCAACAACTGGAACCTTAGAAATGCAAACACTCACTCCAGGTATCCATATTTACCGATTGGGAGACGCTTTCATCAAATACTCCGACATGGAGTTCTCGGTCAAAACCTCCTTGAATTTTACCTCCGATCTGGTTACAATCGACAATCATGTAATGGAATTCTACGACTACTGCCAACAATATCAGAACAGCAGCTACTCAAAGTTATATCAACACTGCTGTTCCCTAGAAGCAACTGTTAGCCGCGAGGCCCTGGCAGTTAAGGAAGGAATCACTGCAAGCTACCTTAGTGAACGGACAAAACGTTCCATCGGACCTATAGTTCCTATAGTGCTAAAAGGAATGGTGAAATACCGCCCCCAAATACTTATGACTGCCGGCACCGGCATTAGAAGTATCCCGCCTCATGACAGACATCAATGACCTAGAATCTAAAGCTGTTGACGTGCAACTTCATACATTGCTTGAACAACAGCAGCAACTTCGGCTTCAAGAGCAAATGAACGATTACTCAGCCAGCATACAACTCCTCATGAGCACTATCCAAGCAAATCATCAAAACATCATAACCATCCGGCCCGTTGAAGCCCTACAGAACCATGTCAGTAAATTAAATGGAGGTTTAAACTTCTGCAGGCTGCCAACTATACCAAATGCAGCTGCACTATTCACTTTTAACAGAATAACAAAGGATATCCGCAGAGATATGGTTATCGTGACGTTCAACATTCCTCTGGTCCAAACGAGAACTTTCTCGAAAAATGCCTTTATCAGCGTTCCAACCGTCGAGGCTCGTGCAATCCTTCCAGACCGTGGCGACTTCGTACAACAAATCGTGCTCAGCAATGATAACGAAACTTCCTTCGATCCAACTCAAGCCATCGATCTAGGACACGGAATCTACGACAATGTTAATGAAAAACACGACTAAGTGAATGCTGGAAAGAAGTACTCAAGAGCCCCACTTCCCCCGCGCTTTTGAACATATGCCCCTCAACACCAGTCAACACGGAACTGGATAAGGTGTACCGATTGCGGAATGATCTGGCTGTCGTATATAGAACAAGCACTAACGAAGTTACTATCGTATGCAACGCCACACAGACGCCACTCGTTGCTAAAGTTAACTTGGTGACGTTTCCAGGATGCAGAATCTCCAGCGCCCAGTTTGATGTCATGTCTCCCATCGAAGAGGTCAAGAAAATCGAGAATGATATCAAAAATTTCTCAACCGAAGACTATATGTCCCCTCCCAAAATCGACCTAAACGGAGAGCCTACAAAGGATCCCCGTCTTTCCACTCTCAAGGCAAGACTATCAGCTGAACTGGACGACAACGATCGGGACTCCTGGAATCAACAGTACTGGTACTAAGGAGCTATTTGTGCAATCCTCTGCATCACTCTTTTTTTTAATCATCTACGCTTGTAAACGCCGCCGAAGACAAAGGTCAGAGATTCCTACCGTCAGTTACCTCAAAAAAGAAGATAAGATTCCCGGAAGTTGGGTACGGGCATACATGATTCACCGCGATACGGTACCCCACATAAACACGGACGCAGTCTAGATTTATAATCCCTTCGATAATTAAACATAAGTACTTTTTCCGCCGGGAGTTTGTTTATGACAATTATACGATATTCTGCCCAATAAGCAACCTCATTGACCTTAATAGTGTCTCGGTTTGCTAAGTTGCAATTAAACAGAAAAGCTGCTTATTGGGCGGAATGTCGTGTAACTCTGATAAACAAATAAACCGCGCATAATTCAATTTTGCCAATATAATTAATTCTTGCTTATTCGAATAAATTGTTAGTATAAATAGATTAAGAAAAATGAAATAAAGGGCAGTTCATATACCAAATGCAAGGTGCATATTACTTACAAACACTGATGACGCAGGATAAACCTCTTTGGGCGCGTCTTTGGGCGCGTTTCAAAGAACATTTACAGGGCCGTACGTCATAATAATACCTGCTGACCTTCAGAAGGCATCTGATAATATCTTGCCAGTGTTAGGGGCAATATTTTAAAGCTCTCTATACCAAATTCCCAAATCTGGTATACAGATGGTTCAAAATTGGAAAACGGCAGCACTGGGATTTATGGTCCCAGTTTCCAACGCGCGACAGCGTTTAGAAAGTCCCCAACAGTTTTTCAAGCGGAAGTCCACGCTATTGAACTGTGTTCAAGAGAATGCCTACGGAGAAGAACCCGAGCAACCCGCATCTACATCTTTCAGACAGCCAATCAACACTGTTAGCCCTTAAATCCTATACGGTAGGGTCCAAGCTTGTCTGGGACTTTCTCAACCTCCTCGAAAGTCTTGCATGGGAAAATAAGATTGCCGTAACCCAGGCCATGAAGCCCTCGAGGGTAACGAACAGGCTGACTGCCTGGCGAGAAGAGGCGCTTGCCGCCCACTCGTTGGTCCCGAACCCTGTTTTGCGGTACCACCCAATAGTGCATACTCCAAAATAACAGAATGGGAGATCAAAAAACATGCTGCTTACTGGACCAACCTCCAGGGCCTTATACAATCGAAAAAGTTCATCAGCTCAAAGGCCAAGACTTTACTTGATCTCACCAAAGACGAGTTAAGAACCTTAATGGGATTTCTAATGGAACATTGTCCATTTAGTTACCATCTGCATAAAATAAAAGAAAGAGATCGCTGAACATATTCTGTGCGTATGTCCAGGAGCCGCAAGGAAAGATTACACCACTTGATTCGGGCCTCGGTCAACCTAGTGGAAATTCGAAGCTTCGAACCTAAGGCTAAGGTTTATCGATAGCTTCAATATAAACTCTGGTTAAATCATACGGGCAACCACAATAGACGTCATAGGCCCCAGTGCGCATTTAGGGCCACTTATATAGAATACAGAGTATAGAGTCGTCCAGATCTGGTCTACATTCCACTAGTATGGATAGAAGTTAAAGTGGTTTTCATACCAAAAGCTGGTAAATGTTCGTATGCATTTTAAAAGACCTCATATCAATCGGTCTATCATCATTCCCCTCAGGGCGATGCCCTATCCCCTCTTCTCTGGAATTTGGTGGTAAATGAACTGCTTATAAACCTAAAACTCGATGGACGCACAGTGCTCGGTTATGCAGATGACTTGGCTATTGCAGTCTCGGAAAAGCACCTTAACAATCTAAACAAAAAAAACTACAAAACGCTGTAAATAAGCTAACTAGATGGACGGTTCGGTGTGGTTTAAACTGAACTCGTACTTTTCTTTGATTTGTTCATGTTTACCTTCACTCCAGCTTCAATACAGACGTCCACGAACCTATCTAGTGCGCGCTGAAGTTCGGTGTCTTCGGCTATCGGCGAAAAACAGATGACTTATCCTTAAGTCTCCCAATTCGAACCGGTCCTCAACAAGGCTGCGCTGAAACTTCCAATCCATATACACTATGAAAAGGAGGATACAAGCTGCCGTAATGAAATTTCTTCGTTGTATTTCTGGAGTTACTCGTCGAGATCGAGTTAGGAGCACCGGAATATGCGAGGCATTCTATGTCTAGCAGGCACTTCTTCGAGCGGAAAGGTCCATACTTCGATGGTTTAACCCCAACTCTGCTTCCAAGACGTGCCATCAGGTAGGCGTCCTCTGGGTAGGCCTAGGATGATGTTTTTAGAACAAGTCTGAAATCTCACCTCTACCCGTTATGGGGATAGCCCCTGATGGTTTAGAGTTGATGGCGGAAGATCGGGAGATGTGGAGAGTCCACTAAAGCACCCTTACCCCGGGATCCTTATAAGCGGGCCATTGAAAATGATGGTGATGATGATGATGGTACCAGAGTTCGAAAAAAAACCGTACACTAAACGTACCGTACCTAAAAGGAACATAAACACTACGTCCTCTTATAAAGTTTGTGTACGCGTACACAAACGATATTCACTACGTAGCGAACGCGCTGAGGGATGAAAAAACACTACGATAGTGTTCTGTTCTTCCTACACAAACTCTACCTCGCCCGATAGAGTTTGTGTACGCGAACACAAACCGAATACCGAACGCAATACACTAAACTTACAGTACGTTTAGTGTTCTTTGGTATGTTTAGTGATCGTGTTCGTGTATTTCGTTTGGAAAATCGTTTTTTTATGGTTTGCAGCAATAAAATGATGAAAAAGGGTTAGGTCATTAAAAAAGGACCAAAACAATTGGTTTACAAAATTATTATTATTATTCCTTAGATATCCCTTATTCCTTATATATCCCTTATACCTTATTTATCCCTGATACCTTATTTATCCCTTATATATCCCATATTCCTTAGATATCCCTTATGCCTTATATATCCCTTATACCTTATTTATCCCTGATACCTTATTTATCCCTTATATATCCCTTATTCCTTAGATATTCCATATACCTTATTTATCCCTTAGATATCCCTTATTTCTTAGATATCCCTTATTCCTTAGATATCCCCTATTCCTTAGATATCCCTTATTCCTTATATATCCCTTATACCTTATTTATCCCTGATACCTTATTTATCCCTTATATATCCCTTATTCCTTTGATATCCCTTATACCTTATTTATCCCTTATTCCTTAGATATCCCTTATACCTTATTTATCCCTTATATATCCCTTATTCCTTAGATATCCCTTATACCTTATTTATCCCTTATACCTTATTTATCCCTTATATATTCCTTATTCCTTAGATATCCCTTATACCTTATTTATACCTTATATATCCCTTATTCCTTAGATATCCCTTATACCTTGTTTATCCCTTAGATATCCCTTATTCCTTAGATATCCCTTATTCCTTAAATATCCCTTATACCTTATTTATCCATTTATCTATATATATAAAACTCTTTGTCCTGACTGACTGACTGATTGACTGACCCCGAGATAGGCGCACAGCCCAAACGGCTGGTGCTAGAAACTTGGAATTTGGACATTAGTTTCCTTTTGTGGCGTAGACACCCACTAAGAAGGGATTTTTCGAAACTCAGCTTTTACAGGGTGTTAAAGTTTGTATGAAAAAAAAAATTTAAATTGGACTTTGGAATTGAAATTTGTGGATATATTCTAGAACAGAAATAATTAAACACGTGTTTTACAGTTTTACAGTTTTTCAAAATTATGACTGTGAGCCAAGATACAGGGCGTCAAAGTTTTGCTATTTATAGTAATGCGCAACCGTAGTCAGCGGCACATATCGTTACGTGATCGTGTGTTGTTTTTGTTTTGCCCAGTTGTACAAGGGTAGTTTTTTTCACGCGGGCGTAGTCGCGGGTATCGGCTAGTCCCTTATATATCCCTTATTCCTTAGATATCCCTTATTCCTTAAATATCCCTTATACCTTATTTATCTATTTATCTATATACATATATAAAACTCTTTGTCCTGACTGACTGGCTGACTGACTGACCCAGAGATAGGCGCACAACCAAAACGGCTGGTGCTAGAAACTTGGAATTTGGACAGTGGTTTCCTTTTGTGGCGTAGACACCCACTAAGAAGGGATTTTTCGAAACTCAGCTTTTACAGTGTTAAAGTTTGTATGAAAAAAAAAATTTAAATTGGACTTTGGAATTGAAATTTGGTGGGTATATTCTAGAACAGAAATAGTTAAACACGTGCTTTACAGTTTTTCAAAATTATGACTGTGAGCCAAGATACAGGGCGTCAAAGTTTTGCTATTTATAGTAATGCGCAACCGTAGTCAGCGGCACATATCGTTACGTGATCGTGTGTTGTTTTTGTTTTGCCCAGTTGTACAAGGGTAGTTTTTTTCACGCGGGCGTAGTCGCGGGTATCGGCTAGTCACTTATATATCCCTTATTCCTTAGATATCCCTTATTCCTTAAATATCCCTTATACCTTATTTATCTATTTATCTATATACATATATAAAACTCTTTGTCCTGACTGACTGGCTGACTGACTGACCCAGAGATAGGCGCACAACCAAAACGGCTGGTGCTAGAAACTTGGAATTTGGACAGTGGTTTCCTTTTGTGGCGTAGACACCCACTAAGATGGGATTTTTCGAAACTCAGCTTTTACAGTGTTAAAGTTTGTATGAAAAAAAAAATTTAAATTGGACTTTGGAATTGAAATTTGGTGGGTATATTCTAGAACAGAAATAGTTAAACACGTGCTTTACAGTTTTTCAAATTTATGACTGTGGGCTAAGATACAGGGCGTCGAAGTTTTGCTATTTATAGTAATGCGCAACCGTAGTCAGCGGCACATATCGTTACGTGATCGTGTGTTGTTTTTGTTTTGCCCAGTTGTACAAGGGTAGTTTTTTTCACGCTGGCGTAGTCGCGGGTATCGGCTAGTCCCTTATATATCCCTTATTCCTTATATATAACTTATGCCTTATCTATCCCTGATACCTTATTTATCCCTTATATATCCCTTATTCCTTAGATATGTCTTATACCTTATTTATCCCTTATATATCCCCTTTTCCTTAGATATCCCTTATACCTTATTTATCCCTTATATATCCCTTATTCCTTAGATATCCCTTATACCTTATTTATCCCTTAGATATCCCCTATTCCTTAGATATCCCTTATTCCTTAGATATCCATTATACCTTATTTATCTATTTATCTATATATATAAAACTCTTTGTCCTGACTGACTGCCTGACTGACTGACCCAGAGATAGGCGCACAGCCAAAACGGCTGGTGCTAGAAACTTGGAATTTGGACAGTAGTTTCCTTTTGTGGCGCAGACACCCACTAAGAAGGGATTTTTCGAAACTCAGCTTTTACAGGGTGTTAAAGTTTGTATAAAAAAAAATATTTAAATTGGACTTTGGAATTGAAATTTGGTGGATATATTCTAGAACAGAAATAATTAAACACGTGTTTTACAGTTTTTCAAAATTATGACTGTGAGCCAAGATACAGGGCGTCAAAGTTTTGCTATTTATAGTAATGCGCAACCGTAGTCAGCGGCACATATCGTTACGTGATCGTGTGTTGTTTTTGTTTTGCCCAGTTGTACAAGGGTAGTTTTTTTCACGCGGGCGTAGTCGCGGGTATCGGCTAGTCCCTTATATATAGCCCTTATTCCTTAGATATCCCTTATTCCTTAAATATCCCTTATACCTTATTTATCTATTTATCTATATATATAAAACTCTTTGTCCTGACTGACTGGCTGACTGACTGACCCAGAGATAGGCGCACAGCCAAAACGGCTGGTGCTAGAAACTTGGAATTTGGACAGTGGTTTCCTTTTGTGGCGTAGACACCCACTAAGAAGGGATTTTTCGCCCGCTCAACATTTTTCCGTCGTTGTTTGTCGACCTCATTGTTCGTTTGCCCCGTTTGTTTTTCTCGTGTCTTTTTTGTGCCAAACTGACCTTTCCTAATAATGGAGCTATGTGGTAATGAAAATTGTGCTGAAACTAGCAATGCTGGTTTGATCGCTTGTAGGTGCCTATGTGGGAAATCATTCCACCCTATCTGTACCGGGATAAGTAAAAGATCTGTGACCTACGTTAAAGAATTCGCGAACAATTAACTTTTCTTCTGCGATGAGTGCAAAGAAATTTCACTCTCGCACATTATGCTCGCGATTAAGTGCCACAGTGATTCAACAAACTCCGCGTTTACCCAATTTAAGCTTTCGTCTAAGAAAACGTTCCAGCAACTGGCGAAGCTTGACGAGGTTATGAAGTGCTTTGATGATCTGAACAGTGCTATCGAAAGCAATAAAGAACTGAACAAATCGAAATTCAAAAATATCGAAAAACAACTTGCGGATCTTAATGACATGTGCTTGTGCCTTAAAAAACCCCGCGACGTGCTCACAAAATCACATCTTAGCACCGAGCTAATTAAAACCGCCGGCCCCCTGTCCACCCGAACACAAATCGACGATCTCAAGCTATCTTTACGCGACTCTATGCACGGGGACATGCAAGTGATAAAAGAATCCGTGTCAAACCAGTCCCTTAAAATGAATTCTCTAGTTTCGAATTTGGTAAAACGCATTGAAGAAATCGAGCTCCACTTAAATTCCGTGAGTCACATATCGGCGTCGACTAGGCAAGCTGTGGTCGAAATCGATAACGAAGTGAAGTTCGCGTCGAGTAAGCTTGACCTAATTTCCTGCGACAAGCAGCCACCAAACAACAAATCCCTGCAAGATGAGCTCTTTCTTGCCTATGATCCCGAAATAGCTCCACCTACTCTTCCTGCAGTGCCTGCCACACATTTTATGACGGAACTTCCGGAAACCGAAGCTGACTCCCTCTTACCTCCCCCCTCTGAACCTCTGCCACTAATCCAGCCCGGTAATCCACCCTCCAACCCTCCAACCCTTCCGTCTGAGCTCGCAACATCTACATGTACCACTCCCACCGCCTCCTCACGCAAACTAATAAAGCATTTTGGTACGACATGGACAACTTCTGAGTGGCAACGTAGGTTGGATAGACTGCGATCTGAGAATCAGATAGTCTCCACCTTTCTCATCAAAAGCGGTCCCAACAACGCTGATATGTCCTGGATCACGAATTTCTTCGAAAAGAGATATGGCATCACCATCAGCCAATGTGAAATGTCTCTCCCATCTCACCGCAAAATCCACCGTAACTTCAAATTCCAGCTCCCTGCTAAATACGAATGGCTCTTTCGTAACCCGACCGGTAACAATTTCAACCTTGGCGAGATGCGCATCTCCAAGTGGACGGATAAACCCATCAGGAAGCAGCCCAGGCAAAACATAAAAATATCTAAGGTAGTCTTAAGAAATAGATCTAACCCCCTCCCCCCTTACTAACCTTCCTTCTAACTCTGATCCTACCCGTAAGTCCGTAACACCTACCTCTTCCAAGTCTTACCCCAGTCTTCTGGCTAATCCATCTTCCTTAACCATATCTAAACCCACGCCGCCCTCCGACCCTAATTGGTCATTTAAAACTGGAATTTTTCCCAATTTTTCCCGACCTATTCCTAAAAGATATCCTGCCAACACCCTTCCGAAACGTGTATCTTTCGAACTATTGCCCGACTCAAGCTCCTCATCAGCGCTTTCCCCCAATCTCCATCCTCCCGCAGCTAAATATCCGAATTTTATCCGTTCCCACATCATTAACCCCTCCCCCACAACTGCTTGCACTAACCCCGACCCCCCGACTGCCCCTGGATCTCCCTTTCTTGATCCGTTGCTTCCTCCCACTGTCAAACTTACTAAACAGATTGCAGATTCCTGTGACGACGGCCGCTACGTAATGTCACGTTTGAGAGACCGTAAAATTTACGACAATGTCCGTCTTTATCTTGCATTCCTACACGATAAAACTGACTCCATCTGTATCGATGGCAAAACGAACACCAATATCAAGGTCTTAATCTCCCAAGAAGGTCTCCCAACTGATAAGAACGCCTTGATGAAAATTTTCAGTCAGTTCCATGAGAGCCTCAATATACCACCTTCCCAGGTAGCAAACGATTTGTCCTCCACGCATCCTATGTTACCTCTAAGCGTAGGTCCCACCTACAAAGAACTCGTGCCGACTTAAATAATTATTTTCGTCCCTTATAATAACGAACGGACAAACGCGGTATCTCACTCCTCTCCCCCTAATAACTCGACATCTCACTTCCTCGCCGTGCTTAAGCTAACCCCAAGTGCCTGTCTCTCTACTATCAGAACGTAAGAGGCCTGCGCACTAAAACCTCTGACGTTTTTTTAAATTCCCAAAAGCTACCTTTTGACGTTTTCGCTTTAACGGAAACAAATCTTATGCCCAACTTTAAGGACAACGAACTTTTTACCTCTGACTTCAACGTCTTTCGTAAAGATGTTTTAGTTACTGATGAAGACCCCTCCAGCGTCGTTCCCCCCTGCGACGATTCTCCTGGGCGTGGCGTTCTTTTGGCCCTTCACACCTGCTACGATGCTTCAGCTTTTACTATTCCCAACACCTCTTCCATGGAACTGATTTGTGTAAAAGTCAATTTTACAAAGCGCTCGCTTTATGTCGTGTGCTGCTACATCCCTCCTGCAAAACCCTTAAATGAATATCAGCTTCTTGCTGATGCGCTTGACTTCGTTGTTGATACCATTACGCCTGAAGACGATATAATCGTTGTTGGCGATTTTAACCTACCCCGACTGCGCTGGGTTAAGTCAGATGATGAGATTCACCTTGTCTCCACTAATGCCACCTCTGACAAAGAAATTTTATTTACCGATCGACTTCTGGCCTCTGGTCTTCATCAGATGAGTGACATCAAAAACAATCTTGGAAGACAGTTAGACCTGTTTTTCTCGACGGACGCCGATAACTGTGTAGTTACCGAAAGTACCCACCTCCTTTCCAGACTTGACGCTTATCACCCTCCCCTGTTTCTTATCTTCGCCTACGATAATGTAAACATTAACGTTGACCCTTTGACGCAGCGAAAATTTAATTTTCGGAAAGCTAATTTTGACAAACTTAATGATCTCATTGGCAAAGTTAATTTTGACTTTCTCTCAGACAGGAGCATTAACATTGACACTGCTCTAGTTGCCTTTTATTCCCACATATTTGACTGCTTCCTTCAATCTGTACCTTACATGCCCCAGAAAAATGTTACCTCTTCCCCTCCCTGGTACAATAAGGAACTACGCTCTCTTCGGAATAAACGTAATAAACTTTGGCGAGCATTTTTAAAATCCAGATCTATGCCTGAATTCTTAAACTATGAATTAGTGCATAACGACTTCTCCGCACTGTGTGAATCCCTTTATTCCGACTACCTCGATCGTATGCAGATCGATCTTATCTCTAACCCAAGGCGGTTTTACCAGTTTATCAATACTAAAAGGAAATCTGACGGCTACCCTTCTACCTTAAAATTCTTAAACTGTTCCTCAGCTGACCCTAAAACGCTAACAAACCTTTTTGCCGATTTCTTTGGACAAGCGTTCTCCTGCCAAATAGCTAGGATTATGTATCGTAGAATATTTGTGTTCAAGTAAATGCGACTACAACAAAAAATATTTCCATCAAATACATACATACATGAATAGATACCGTGCTGAGTGAAGAAAAGCAGCACAAAGAAAAATGAAAAAAACTACCCTTGTACAACTGGACAAAACAAAAACAACATACGATCACGAACCGATGTGTTACCCACTGCTGCATGGCTGTTGGCTGCGGTCTCCACTGATGGAAAATTGAGCATAGCTCAGCTTCAGGATAACACAGAAGGATGATTTATAGCTCAAATTAATCGTAGAGGAATTTACTAAAAACATGTTCTTCCGTTATTAAATCCAATTAGCTACTATTGAGTTGGAGCAGTGTTAAAATAATTTTGTAACATAAATTTGGGCTTAATCCACTTTCTGCCACTTAAACCTTGAATGCTCAGCTCCTATTAGTAACACAGCATTTCTGTTATGTTTTATCTTTCCCCAAGAAATGCAGATCATAACAGTGAAAACCCCATCCAAATCCGTTCAGTGGTTCTCGAGATTAGCCCGTGCTCATTGTAGTGATGCTCATTGTGGAAATACAATTCTCATTGGTAATGTTTAGTGCATTCCCATACAAAATTCCCATACAAAACGCAAATTTCGATTTTTTGATTTTCCGGCTTTTCCTTTGGGTTTTTCCGAATTTTCTTTCTTCCTAAACCAACCCTAAAACAATACGGACCAAACAAAAAAAGAATCATCCAAATCGGTTGAGCCCTTCCTCGAGTTTAAGCGAGACTAACGCACAGCAATTCATTTTTATATATAGAGATATATCCCTTATTCCTTAGATATCCCTTATACCTTAATTATCCCTTATTCCTTAGATATCCCTTATTCCTTATATATCTCTTATACCTTATTTATCCCTGATACCTTATTTATCCCTTATATATCCCTTATTCCTTAGATATCCCTTATACCTTATTTATCCCTTATATATCCCTTATTCCTTAGATATCCCTGATACCTTATTTATCCCTTATATATCCCTTATTCCTTAGATATCCCTTATACCTTATTTATCCCTTATATATCCCTTATACCTTATTTATCCCATAGATATCCCTTATTCCTTAGATATCCCTTATACCATAATTATCCCTTATTCCTTAGATATCCCTTATTCCTTATATATCTCTTATACCTTATTTATCCCTGATTCCTTATTTATCCCTTATATATCCCTTATTCCTTAGATATCCCTTATACCTTATTTATCCCTTATATATCCCTTATTCCTGAGATATCCCTTATACTTTATTTATCCCTTAGATATCCCTTATTCCTTAGATATCCCTTATTCCTTAGATATCCCTTATTCCTTAGATATCCCTTAGACCTTATATATCCCTTATACCTTATTTATCCCTTATACCTTATTTATCCCTGATACCTTATTTATCCCTTATTCCTTAGATATCCCTTATACCTTATTTATCCATTATATATCCCTTATTCCTTAGATATCCCTTATACCCTTATATCTCTTATTCCTTAGATATCCCTTATTCCTTAGATATCCCTTATACCTCATTTATCCCTTAGATATCCCTTATTTCTTAGATATCCCTTATTCCTTAGATATCCCTTATTCCTTAGATATCCCTTATTCCTTATATATCCCTTATACCTTATTTATCCCTGATACCTTATTTATCCCTTATATATCCCTTATTCCTTAGATATCCCTTATTCCTTAGATATCCCTTATACCTTATTTATCCCTTAGATATCCCTTATTCCTTAGATATCCCTTATATATCCCTTATTCCTAAGATATCCCTTATGCCTTATTTATCCATTAGATATCCCTTATTCCTTAGATAGATATTCCTTATTCCTTATTTATCAGTTATATATCCCTTATTCCTTAGATTTCCACTTGGGAAATTCAGCTTTTCGAAACCGGTACATGTAGGCGCGAAGAACTTGCAAAACTGGCTGTTAAACCAGCTAAGGAGGAGTCTTGGAAGGAGTTCGGTGAGAAATTGGACCGTGATCACAGATCTGCAAACAAGGTGTTCTGGCAGACCATCCGCCGTCTCAGAGGAAGGAAGTTTAATATCATCGAAGGAGTCAAATCCAAAGATGGTGTACTTTTTTCCGATGAGAAGGACATCTTGCGCAGATGAGCCGAGCACTTTTCGGAGCTGCTCAATCACGAACAGGGCACTGAGGATGGCAGACCCATAGTTTTGAGTAGGGCGGAAAATAGTCCCACCATAGAGGACGTGACTTTGGCGATTAAAGCGCTAAAAGTCGGTCAATCTGCTGGTGTGGATGGAATCCGGCCAGAAATGCTCAAGGCTCTGGGTAAAGATGGAGTGAAATGGCTCGAGACACCAGATTAAAGTGGCCTGGGAATGCGGTGAAACGCCTAGCGATTGTTCCTCAAGCTCCTTAATAATTTCTAAGTTAGAATATGTTCTAGAGAGAACATGAAGAATTTATATATGAAGATTAAATACATGTGCAATTCTAACTTAGAACATATTTTATTAGTTAAAGCAAACGGAGAATTTATATATGAAGATTAAATACATGTGCAATTTTGTAAACCAATTGTTTTGGTCCTTTTTTAATGACCTAACCCTTTTTCATCATTTTATTGCTGCAAACCATAAAAAACGATTTTCCAAACGAAATACACGAACACGATCACTAAACATACCAAAGAACACTAAACGTACGGTAAGTTTAGTGTATTGCGTTCGGTATTCGGTTTGTGTTCGCGTACACAAACTCTATCGGGCGAGGTAGAGTTTGTGTAGGAAGAACAGAACACTATCGTAGTGTTTTTTCATCCCTCAGCGCGTTCGCTACGTAGTGAATATCGTTTGTGTACGCGTACACAAACTTTATGAGAGGACGTAGTGTTTGTGAACTATTCGTAGGGTTTGTGTTTGTGTTCTTTTCTGGGGAGTGTACCGTACAGAACACTAAGGTACGGTACGTTAGTGTTTTTTTTCGAACTCTGGATGGTACTATTCTCAAGAAAATTTCAAATTCCATTTATCGACCCTCCCTCCCTAAATGGTACAAGCCTAGTTTTCTCCGACGAGCCATATTATTTGAGTCTTATTTTGGACAGGGAACTAAGCTGGAAACCCAACATCCAAGAAAAGAGTTAAAAAATCTGCTCTAGCACTTTTTTCTTTCAAAAGGCTATCGGGAATAAGTGGGATTTGCGACCCCAAATAATTCGCTGACTCTACCTTGTCGTCATAAGACCAATACTCACGTACAGTGAGTGAAATTTTCCTGGATAAAGCCATAAACCGCGATAAGCTTAGTAAAGTCCAACGATCAGCTTGCATACGTGGTCGTACGATACCCTCTGCAGCACCGGACATTCTGTTTTATTAAGCACCCATTGACAACTGGGGCAGGCAAATGGCTGTCCGTGGGGGCGTTTGTCTCAAGGCAATCTCATAATAGTCCACTGGACCACTATAGAATTTGCCCACGCCATCATTCTGAATAGTTTTAAAATCTCCCAAAAGAAAAAAAAAACATAGACAACATGCACAACCTGATTTTAACAAAAAAAAATTTCGAAGTTACCATCTTTTTCAGGTCATTCTGGGAGAAGAAAGGTCATTCTTAGAAACAAGTCAGTTAACTTCTATGCCAACGGATCAAAAACCAACGAAGGGGTAGGTGGAGGTGTTTTGTCTGATAGGCTTAGCCTCTCTTTCCCTCTCATAATTCACTTAAGCTTGTTTCAAGCGGAAATAATGGGGACAGTCAAGCATCAATCAAATCCTTGGAATCATTCTCCACAGATTCACTAGTAGGCCTAGTGTCTAGCCAAAGGCGGATCTGAAACGCTTTAAGAATTTGATTTTTCTCAAAAGAAGGGATATCAGCGCTACTGTAGGCATCATCACTGGACAATGTCTAATAGGCAAGCATGCAACAAGTCTTGGCATTTACTCAAATAATTTCTGTAGAAGATTTAAGGAGGAAGGAGAGGAGGAAACCATTCCTCGTCTTCTTTGTACCTCCGCAACTCTCTCCAAAAAAAGGAAACTCCACTTTTTTTTTTATAATCCACATGTACACACACCGCGAGCGAGGTACAATGGTTTGAAACTCAGGTAGTGATAGGTTTCATTGGCGTCCAAGGGCGGTGTCCAGGCTAGCTGGGGACATTTGTAGTGTTTGTCGGTTTGCTACAGTTCACAGGAATTTTTTCGAATCTCCTGATGTCATAATCAGTGCCAGGTTAATCAACTCTTCAACCCAGATCTAGACCAAAACAGACGTTAGAAGCCTCCTTCGTTTCATCACGAGCTATAATTGGTTCAACGAGTAAATAGAGGAATTTCCATTATTCATTATTGGCCCAAGTGTGTTGGTTTAAGCTGGAAGCCACCTTAATCTAAACTTACCTACATCAAATCAGTGTTCCTGTGTGGGTGTTAAGAAAATGATAAGTCTATCAAGTTCACTACACCCTTGATTCAATAGATCTTTGGCGTCGCAGTTAATCTGTCATCAACATCAAAATCAAAACCGCATTCCCATGAATATCAAACGCAACTGGCTACTCCCCTTAGAGCTTAAGCGGTATGCCACTATCATAAAAATCTACGCCCGTCTGATTTCCCTTCATAAAAGGATAACTCATTAGAAAATCATAAGCGGATGACGGAAATAAATGTAATGAATAATTAGTGGAAGGAAAAAACCTTCTCCCTTGACAACTGACCTAGTCAAGGGGTCTCCCACCAGGGAATATCCTTTTCCCTTTGGCTGTGGGGAAACTTCCTAAAACCGGGAATACAAAATTGTGTCAAATAATTTTTAATCCATATTTCCGGTTACCGAAGCCCCGAAATGTAATCGCCTTATCCTTTCGGATGACAGAAAAAATTGGTTGGCCTGCTTCAGTTGGCTTGACTAATGCACCCAGTTAAAGAATACCCAACAGGCCTGGCTGACTACAGTCTCCCACCACCTCCTCGGTATGGCAATTTTGAGGTAAAAAATAATCTCTACTACCTTTTGGAACAGAGAGATCTTCTTTTTTATATGTTTCGTATCTTGTTTTCGTACAATAGGACTGAAACTCGTTGAAAACTAATCTGCATTTCATTTGCTTGACCTAATCTGGTAAACATTTTTCTCGTCCTACTCTTGAGGGAAGGAAAGGGGTTTCGGGTTGGGCATGACCTCGAAAGGGTCCTGGAAATTATTTTTTTTGGTCCCTCAACTGTGGTACATTTTATCTGTTTCGTAGTGCTTTGTATCCTCATTGAGCATTCCTGTATGACGACGACGACGATGAGGATAATGATGATAATAATGATGATGATGATGCTGGTGATGGTAGTTCAGGTGGTTTCGTGGTTCTGTTTGTACTCTCCAGCTCAGGATGTGTGGTTAGCATATAAAATAAGAGTTTCATCCAATCAAATTATTTTTTGTCGGTGGAAAATGCAATGAGGATGCGAATAAACTTGTTACGGTAAATGTATTTAAATCCCAACGAAATGGACGGAAAAGCAAGTGCAGGATAAGCTTGACGCTTTGAGAAAAAGGACACGTTTTAACCGACAATTATCTCTGACACTTTTAGTCAGAGCTTTGGATTCATATTTAATCAGCCAATAGAGGGAAGATGCTGAAAAACGTAGAGATCCTCTGCAGTGTCAAGCCTGGTCCAAGGTTTAGATCCAAATTGAAATCGACTAACCGACCACATTTGTCCGATCACGAGAACGACTAATCAGGTGCCGCATTTAACACAACACCCAACGGAGAAATTGTTCTGGTGATGGGGGACTTGAATACCAAGGCACGACCCTTAAACGAGAGCACGGGCATTTGGAAAGTAAGAGGAGAAACGAAGGAGATACTGATGCACGTTGGTTTTAAACGTTTGCGGGTTGTAGTGATGGGGAAACACAGAGCTATGTATTTAGATTGTTCCACATTCGCGTTGTACGGCCGTTGAATTTATATTTTTGACTGTACGCACGAAAGCGTGACCCGAACTGCGGGTAAAGTATTGAAGGGGCGGAATGCTATTTCGCTGAAGCACTGTTTGGGGAAAAAACGATAAAGCAGTGATTGACAGATTGACTTCGCAATGTCTCTGTCACCAATAAGTCCCACCGCGCTTTTTTTGGATTGTATCCAGAATGTGCAAGATGGATTCGGAGGCACCCGACCAGATATGAGCGTTATACTCAAGCTTTGGGCGAATGAACGCCTTATAAATTCAGGCCAGATCAGAAGGGGTAAAGAATTTCTTGGACCGTTTGAGGAAACCTAGACATTTTGCCACTTCGAATATATGGTCGTTCCAACGAAGGGTGTCATTGAAACACATACCGAGAATGGAAAGTTTTTCGGTTTTGGTAATGCAAGTACCATTTTTAGATAATAGTTGAAGATTTGGGTTTCGCTTGAGTGACAGAAGACAGCATTGGAAAATGCTGACGAACTGGCGAGAAACGGCTCGGCAACAAGCCTGAAATAAGCCGAGACTTCGGTGAACATCCCGCCCTGCACACTTAAGCTTGAAGCAGGCAATAGAGCCTTAAGGGAGGCTAACAACAGATGGGCCTCTCTAAGCACTTGTGCAACCACTAGGAAGATATGGCCAAAATTCGTTAAGGCTACGATCGATAAGACTTCTGCAGACCGACAGAAGAGCCCTATGTACCCTCATAGGAGTGACCACAGGGCATAATACGATGCGGTACCATATGAAAAACCTTCGAATTACAGAAGAAGACCATTGTAGGGGGTGTGGTGATGAGGAAGTCAACGAGGATACAACCCACTTCCTTTGCCAATGCCCTAGTCTCTGCCATTTAAGAAATAAGTTCCTCGGACGACACTTTTTCGAGGACATTGAAGAATTATCCGATACACCGGTGGACCAAATAATGAGATTCATCAAATCCACAGGTTGGTTTGTATCACAAACGCAGTAATTGCGTAGCACTCTTACGGGTAGGAGACACTCTCTTTCAGCAATGGGGATCACCATGGGTCTGAATTGACCTGAGTGTGGCGATATGGTTCTTCCTTTCGCCTGCCCACTAACCTAACCGAACCTAGGGAACGAATATGAGAAGCTGATGGTACTATCATCAGTGAATGAATGGATTGGATTAAAAGTTGCAGACAAAAAAACATCATCATCATCATCGTCATTTTCAATGACCCGCTTATTAAGTATGAGGGTCGTGGGGTTAGGCTGCTTAAGTGGACTCTCCACATCTTCCGATTTTTTGCCATCGACACCAAATTATCAGGGGCTATCCCCATATGGGTAGAGGTGAGATTTCGGGCTTGGTCCAGACATCTCGTCCTAGGCCTACCCAGAGGACGCCTACCTGATGGTACGGATTCCATGGCACGTCTTGGTAGCCGAGTTGGGGGCATGCGTTAAACGTGCCCAAACCATCGAAGTATGGACCTTTCCGCTCGAAGAAGTAGCTGCTCGAAATTGAGTGTATCGCGTATTCAGGTGTTCCTAACTCGATTTCGACGAGTTACCCCAGCAATACAACGAAGAAATCTCATTTCGGCAGCTTGTACCAGCGATCTTATTTTTATCGATCCTTACCCAAACCTCATGACCATAGGTGAGGGTCGGAACAAATACTTAATTTAAAACCCATAGCTTAGGTCTGATGCAAAGTTCGGCCCTCCTGATAACAGATTGACCAAGCTGTCCCAAAATTGCTCCAGCTTGACTAATCCTACAGGATTACTCAGTATTGCTCCTGAATAAAATACTTAAACTTCCCCACCTGGACTCCACTAACATGCAGAGTGCACTGAACAGGCATTCGGGAAATTACGATTGATTACCTCTGATTTGTTCACGTTTACCTCCATTCCACCTTCAACACAGACGGCGACGAACCTATCTAGTGCGCGCTGAAGTTCAGTCTGGGTGTACGTAAGGATGACCAAATCATTCGCGAAAAGGGGATGACTTATCCTTAATTCTCCCAATTTGAACCGTTTTTCGCCACGGCTGCGCTGTTACATCCAATCCATATACACTATGAAAAGGAGAGGTGACAAAACGCACCCCTGGCGAAGTCCAACGCCTACAGTGAAAGGTGTCGACTTAACGCCGTTCACCCGAACACAGCTCTTATAGTTTGTATATAGAAATCGAATGGCTCTCAGAAGAGAACTGTAAATTTCTTACTACTGCAGTTTACCTCGAGGGACCCAATCACATGCATTCTCCAAATCCACAAAACAACTGTAGATAGGTTTGGCATGCTTCCACGCCTTCTCAAGTACCATTCTGAGAGTGAATAGCTGGTCGGTTGTGTTTCTACCTAGACGAAAGCCGCACTACTCGTCGCCCAACCTCGTCTCGACCACACCTCTGGAACGCTCTTTCAACAACTTAGCAAAGACTTTCCCCCGGAGGACTTAAAAGAGATATACCCCTATAAAAGGAGCACTCTCTGTTATACTCGTTCTTAAAAAGAGGAACAATCACCCCAGTTTGCCAATCGCTAGGTGTTTCACCGCATTCCCAGGTCACTCTAATGACGCGAAGGAGCTATTTCACTCCCCCTTTAGGCTACGCGACGAGCACAGTGACGCGATAAAGCGATGCGATGAAAGAAGCGAGAAGCATGCGATAAAACTTTTCATATGAATTCTTATCGCTTCACTATGCGCTCGTACATAAGAATACAAGCGAACAGTTTAAGCGCACAATTCTCGAATCGCATCGCTTTATCGCTTCACTGTGTGTGCAGCCTAACCCAAAGCATTTCTGGTGGATTTCATTCACACCAGCAGATTTGCCGACTTTTAGCGAGACCTTTGATGTCAGAAAAGGATTTAGGCAAGGCGACGCTCTGTAATGCGACTTCTTCAACATCGTTCTTGGAAGAGTTGTGCAAAACTCACACAGAGGCACAATCTTTCAAAAGTCCGTCCAATTACTCGGATACGTCGACGATATTGACATAATCAGAAGAACGCAGCGTGATGTCACTGGCAAATTTGCGAGTACCGAGACGGAAGCGGCGAAGATGGGTTTAGCGGTCAATGAGGGCAACATCAACGTATCGGACAGAACGTCACAGTGGACAGCTATAACTTTGAGGTAGTAAGAGACTTCGTATACCTCGGCTCCGCTATAACAACACCAGCACAAAAATCAAGCGAAGAATAACTCTTGCCATTCGGGCTAAGAAGGCAATTGAGAAGTAAGGGCCTATCAAGAAAAAACTAAGGAGACCCTGCATAAGACCTAGATCATCCCAGTCCTGCTATTATGCATGGACTCTACCGAAAGCAGATGAAGATATCCTTTGTTGCTTCGAGAGAAAAATTCTTCGTAAGATATACGGTCCCGTTTGCAATGACGGGTTCTGGAGGAGAAGATTCAACGATGAACTTTACGAGTTGTACCGCGATATCGCCCTAATCAAGAAGATACATATCCATCGGCTCAGACGGCTGGGGCATGTAGAGCGAATGTACACAAATGCTCCGGCTCGCAGTCTTCCAGTCCAATCCGGGGGACACCGCAGTAGAGGAAGACCTCGCCTAAGGTGGCGCGCACAAGTGGAAGGGGACCTTAACCAACTTGAAGTGCACAACTGGAGGCAGTTAGCTAAGGATCGGGCTAACTGAAGAAGCTTGTTAGTTGAGGCCTAGGTTCATCCCGAACTGTAGCGCCACCTAAGTAAGCAAGTATATGTACATATGTAATGTCCTTGCCAATTATACTGCATATGAGGTGCAAATACCTCAAATACAACATAGATTGCAACTAATAGCAAGAGAAACACAATGAAACCTTGGTACTTCAAGAGAAAAAACCCCATAGAAACCCCTTAAAGCGTCTCCTTTGGCCTGTTATTTAGAAACCACGTCTACCACGCGATTACAAAACACGAAAATAAGGCCGTCGTCAATCTTCGCTATACATAGAAAACCAAAAATTGCATACATTACCAAAACTAACGCCCTTTTCAATTTTAATGGTCTAAAAGCGCTAGTGGCTTTTAAGCATCCATTATCCCATCGACAGCTCTTGATATGCCAAACAAATTTCCACAAAAAAATACCCTCCCAGTAGGGATAGGGAAAAATCCCTTCCGAAAAACTATACCCTGTACACTAGGCACCGCAAAAAATTCCATTTTGACCATCTACATACCATGCCAACCATCAAAAGAAATTGCCAACGATGCGTTTAGCGTCCTCGTTTTTGTGCTTAGGCCCACCACCAACTAGCAGTTTTTTTAGACGTCCATTTTGTATTATGATGCCCGGGTCTCTTAAAACCCAAATTGTTATCGGTTAGAGCCATCGAACGCGGTCACTACTACCCGCCACACACATATGGACGACATGAAGCCGGGTCTCTGAGAACAGAGCGCGATGGCAGAGAGTATAACAAAATTGCTTACTTAAACCAACTATGTGGTGCGCGGTGAAAAGACAGAAACTAAAAGGACATAGAACGGAAAAAAAAGAACAGAACCCAACATAAGTGCATTCATATTCATTGCCAGGACCTCACTGCAGCACTCTTACATATAACAGAGGACATTTTTTCTGTTCCGTTCTCCCTCTCATTGAGGACGAAACTGTAGAATTGATGACAGTGTGGCTTGTTTGCAAGCGAATAACCTTTACGGGATAGGAAATCCCTTTTACAGTGAAAAAAGGATCACATGACACTCGGCAGAGTCGAAACAAAAATGGAAAAGTATGCATTTTCCACTCGAAGTTCATTTTGGGGACATTTTTCGCCGAGTTCTTGTTTTTATTTTTTTTTCGCGTGAAATTTCCTCGTTCTTTTTTACGGCAGGCACCAGAACCAAAATAAAGAATACAGGACACAGGACACATACCGGACAGGATCATGTCGGATAGAAAATATATTGGGGATTTAATTTTTTTCTGTGGTTCCCCGGCATCTGCATACGGGAACGGGAGTCCTGCTTTCGCTTGCAGTGTATTATTATTTCGTCCTGTGCACTCTTGTGTTGTTGTTTTGGGCTGACCCGACAGTCGGGCATATATACGTATGTGTCCAATGGATAGTATCACTTTATCTCTTTGGTTGATCCTGTTTTTTCCACATTTCAGTCATGTACATATGTATGTATGTATGCAAGTTTGCTGGTCTTTCGTGTTTTTCATTTCGGATATCCTTGTTGTTACAAACAACGAGGACGAGAGTTAAAATATAACAAAATATGTGAACGTTCGCTTTTCGCCTGTCAAAATGAGAAAAGAACTAGTAGAAATCACCACGCAAAATGGTGGTTGCTTGTGATGAAGGGATAACCAGAAAAAAGAGGACTCTGTAGAGTATCCTTTTTACAACTTCGAGGCGAAATAGGAGCGATTCCCGAGGAAAAAGGCAAAGTGTCGGCATGGAATTGAATATACGAGTACGAGTTTATTTTTCTACTGAAAATCAACTGCCAGTGATGGGAAGGAGGATGCATGTGTTTGGAGGCGAAGGAGATTAAATAAAGGATATTTTTGGAAGTTTTCGGTGAATGTTGCAATTTTCGAAACAAACAGGATTTTGATTCTAGCTTTTCGTGCCAACTTGCCAACAGATGTTGCAGATGCATGGTAGCATGTGGTTGTAGACTTAAAGGCACAAGACTGATGGCTAAAACATACGAGTAACACTGCATGTGTTTTTTTTTTTTAAACGTCTCACTAATATGGTTCACGTATCCATTTACACCCACTTCATCCTTCCAAATATACATCCCTAAGCTGACGCTACAGTCCCACATTCGAAAAGGTAAAGAAATGGAGGCACAACGTTGCTTAGAACTGTTGAAATCTTAGATGGGACAACATCTAACCAACGACAACCTAAAACAAAGGAACGTGACGATTAAGGACTCGGAGCGCCGATCTCATATAAAGGGAATGAGGCAGGACTAAATAAGAAAAAGAAGTAGGGGGTAAAACAGAAGTGGCATCACCCTTAAAAAATGCTAGAAGCAATCCAACGGTTGGGTTGACTAAATGTGAAGGCCATAGGGATATGTGAGGCAACTACAAAGAGAGCCTCCCCTATATAATTGATAAAACTCTACTTAAACACTAAGGCGACAAACAAAAAACTGCCAATGAAAGAAGAAGAAGTGTCCAGTCTTTCCCTTGAGATAGATTTGGCATAACCTGAACCCAAGAAATACAATCCCTCATTTTAATGTATAGGACTTACATACCTTAAAATTTTCAGAAATACTATAGGGACGTCGAGGACGGTTTGTCCACCTTTATTCACACCATACTACACGTGTAAATCCTTAATAACCTTAACAACTTATCTAATCTCGACGTTTTTCGATCGACAGTGACATTACGCTGCGTTTTTCCGATTATGTCAATTTCGACGGCGTATCCGAGTAATTGGACGGACTTTTGAACGATTGTACCTCTGGTGTTGGCGTGTGAGTTTTGCACTACATGCAATATAGGTTTGATGACTAACTTTCTTGAGCACCTAGCCTGTTCTTCATTTCAGAAGACCAGTAGATCCGGTCAATAGAAACGGTCGCATAGCTCCCAGCAATCGCGGTAGAGGAAAGCCTAATCAAGTCAACCTTCGTAAACTCGTACAAAGGGACTTCGACAAACATGGCGTAGATAGCCAATGCTTTGGAAAATCGTTGAATCTGCCGAAGATTACGTGCGCAGTTGAAAAGAGACCGCAACCATTCTAGCATGAAAAATTGCAAGAGTCAACCTAATTGGACTGGATTTTTGGAAATTGGGCAAAATAATTTTCTTCATAGCCTGAGAAAAGGAATACAGTCAATCATATGCTTCGGACAGGTATAAAACTTCGCAAATCAATCCCTATCACAAGGGAGTCGATGTGAATGCTTTTTAAAAGCTCATCCGACTTTTCGTAGACTTTTTAACAAATTCCTGCCA
This sequence comes from Matsumyia berberina, assembly GCA_917880715.2. Taxonomy (NCBI): domain Eukaryota; kingdom Metazoa; phylum Arthropoda; class Insecta; order Diptera; family Syrphidae; genus Matsumyia; species Matsumyia berberina. The sequence goes on along the minus strand of OU862870.1, from coordinate 75,085,261 downwards.
AACTTAAGCCTTATCGATTAGTAATTAAGGTTTCCGATGGTTCGAAAAACAATATGAAAGCCTTTGGGAGGTTAATTTCTACTCCAACTGAGATTAGTGAGGTGTCGTAAGTCAGTGTGAAAGCCGTTATTTAGCGATTCAAGCAGAAAGATAGTGGGTATGTGAACAAACCTTGATCTATGTACATACGTGGTATCAAAGAAGACGTGAACTTGCACTTGTCAGGCCAGCACCTTTGCCTCAAACCGTAGCGCTAAAACTATTGCAAATAAATGTAAAAAAAGGTCTAGGAATACAAACTTTGAGAAATGGAATAATTGCGAAGATAAGGATCAAGGAAATATAAGTACCAAACAATACAAATATATATTTACATGTGTAAAAGGGAATATATGTAGTATGCAGTTAACATATAAAATAAAAAGTAAGCACTCACCATTATTCAATGTCGTTCAGAGCTTTGATTTGATGCACTCCCGAACGCGTTCGCGAACCGAAAACCAGACAAACGGATTCACAGATATACTGCAGATTTTCACACTGCATCACTAATCCATTTAAGGACAGGGTCTATGGGCACTTCACTTTTTTCACTCACAGCAAAGTGTGGAATTTTTCAAAACCTTTTAAAGGGAAATTTAACTGAGAGACTTTTTGAAAACAGGCAAATGATTCAAGCGAAGAACACACGAATTTATTTACTTTACATAGAATTTGCACTAATTAAAAGCTAAACGCGAAGGGAATAATTTATTTGAGACAGAGCAGACCACTACATTTCAATGCGAAGGGACATTGTTTTTATAGCAAGGACATTTTAAATATATCGATTTTTTAGGACCGCGCAATTATACACGAACGAGAGGGAATTTCACTACACGTAACAACTTTGTCGGAGACGCGGGCACCGTTGATGCAACCACCGGCGCCCTGATCGTTGCTTTAACGAACCCGAAGACAACTGTTTCATGCAACCACCGGCGCACTGGTCGCAGCTTTATAGAAGTTTCGAGCAATCGGCCCGTTGATCGAGGTTTTACCAAACGTATAGGCGACCGTTTGTTGCCGGCACTCTGATCGCAACATCATTGAACGAACAGGCGATCGTTTCATTCAATTTCCGGGGCGATAATGGCGGGTTTGTCGATCGTGCAGGCGACCGTTTCATGCAATCACCGGCGCGCGGATTGCAAGTTTATCGAACGTACAGGCGACCGTTTCATGCAATCAACGGCGCACTGAACGCAACATCATCGAAATTACAGGCGACCGTTTCATGCAATTGCCGGGGCGATGATAGCGGGTTTGTCGAACGTGCAGGCGACCGTTTCATGCAATCACCGGCGCGCTGATTGCAACTCTATCAAACGTACAACCGACTGTTCCATGTAATCAACGGTGCGCTGATCCCGATTTTGTTGAACGTGCAGGCGACCGTCTCATTCAATCACAAGCGCGCTGATTGATTGTTTGTTCGCACTATTATTAATGTTGATACTTGCATATTTAGATAAAAATGTTAGCTGACAACGCTGAAAATCATCCCTAATGAGGTTTCAGGTCTGGTTCTAAAAAAAGGTCGAAACGTCACTGAGAATTATTCTTCATCCGCCGAAGTCAGGTGCTGAAAAAGAAAGAAACGTTTTTAAGAATCACATATTTTTTACTTGTCGAAGATTGGTGCTGAAAAGGCTTGGAACATCTCTGATAATAATCCTTCATTCTTCCCATCTGGTGCTGAAAAGAGGAGAAAAAAAATTTAAAATTAAAAAGACAGAAACTAGATGCTATTGTACAGGTTTCAGGCTTAAAAAACTTGATACACAAAACCAAGCTAATAGGTCACCCTTATATTTTTATTCTCGGCCTCCAAGTTAAGGACACCAAAGTCGCAGATTTGTTGAACGGTCCCTTAACTGATCACACATCCTACTGCAAAGTACATTGTGCTCAACTAAAGGCGGGACAGCAAAGGGAAGGTAAAGTTCTAGCTGCTCCCATTCATGTTGTACGTGTTACTTTTTCACACAAATGGAAAGTACCTACAGTTTGAATCTGAAGGGCGAATCGAAAAAGGTTTTTCAAGACTCCTCTCAATATTCAAACAACCATATTGGACACTGTTCGATTTTGGATCCCGGAAAACACCGACTACACACCGTCGAAGTTGAACTTCAACCTCAACTTCCAGACATCAAACCTCTCCAGAGTGGAGTGGGAGAATGATGACGCCAGAGACGAGCACTCCGTTTACTTCTATACCAACGGTTCTAAAACAGAGAACGGAGTGGGAGGTGGTGTTTTTTTCGAAGTGCTCAAAATCTGTCTCCCCGACCATTGGAACGTTTTTTAGGCGGAAATTATGGCGACTAACAGAGCTTTATCCTGACTAGGCATAATGTGATATCTTGCAAGGATATCACAATTTATACCGATAGCCAGGCTGGTTTAAAATCTCTGGAATCAGTACCAAATACATCAAAAGCTACCTCAGACTGTCACTCGTCTTTCATGGAGATGGCAGAACATTTTAACATTCATAGGGAAAACCGATGAACTCGCCAAACCGTTCTAGAGATCCTACTAGCAAGACAAAGCAAAGATGGAGGAACGGTACCACATGCAGTATCTCCAGAGAGATATGGCCTATGCTAAACCTCACTCGTACCAAGAGTCTGATTTTCCTTAAGGGGGTAGACCCAGTTGTGACTGCCAAAAAACGCTCTTTTTTACAGAATTTATTACAATTTTTTTTAATGGCAAAATATTAAAAAGAAAAAGTGAGATACAGCAAATTTGGGAGGGGTCCAAAAAAAAAAAAAAGTGTTTTGCGGTGATCACTGCTACTCGTCACTGGATCATGCGAATTCAAAAAAAAAAACAAAAGGGATCATTAGTCAATTACACAATGTTCCGGTTGAACGAAGGGATTTAAAAAATTTTGAACTTTCACAAAATGGCGGATGTTGAAAGTCAAAATTCTTAATTCGACTACAATTTCGCTCGCATTTTCGGCTATAAAAAAAAAATTATCGTCCAAAAAAAAATCCTTCGTTCAACCGGAGGACAATTATTTATAGAATAAGTGAGAAAAATTTCAAACCGTTCGGTAAAGTCGTTCTTAAGTTGCAGTGATCACCGACTTCGAAGACATGGTTTCGAGAAAAACGCGTTTAAAGTTTTGAGTACGAGTAGTTATGCACTAGAGACGGCTCCGTTCAAAAGTCTGAAATTTTCAGAGAATACTTTTGAAATATTTTACTTTGAAAAAATGCAAAAAAAAAAATTGATTTTTTCAAAATTCTAACTGGGTCTACCCCCTTAAACGGCCGTTCATCAGCACCGTTATCGGTGTTCTCACTGGCCACTGTCACATTGGCCTTCATGCCAGAAAGAAGGGCCTCTTCTCAAATGTAGGAGCTACAGGGACGAAGAGAAGAAAGAAACGAGTCTCCATTTCCTCTGCACTTGTCCTGCTCTATCCCAAAGAAAACAGCTCTATCTAGGATTCTATCACTTCGACAATTTAGGCGAATTGTCGCATACGATGTCAAAAGTATCCTCAGGTTTATTTAGAGCTCGAAATAGTTTCATTAGTTGAAGTGGGACCTAGAGGCATCACAAAGGGCCTTCCTTGGCCTAGGTGTGCCACAGCCACCTTACCTACCTACCTACAATACAACTAGAGAATGTCCCCAAGAAGGAGTATTATCTTCATTAATGTGGAGCCTGGTGGTAGACAAGCTCCTGCAAAGGCTAGAAGAAATCGGCACATTCAACAACAGGTGAAATATCTAGGCATAAAACTGGATAGTAAACTTCTATGGCCCACATGGAGTCGGTAGTGTGCAAAGCCACCCGAGCACTCATGATATGCAGGCGTATCTTAGGAAAATCCTGGGGATATAAACCATCAATGATGAGGTGGATATACATCATGATGGTCAGACCTGTCATAACATACGGGACAGTGGGTGGCCATGTTGCAGTGGTTAGCATCATCGCTTGTCACGCTGAAAGTCCGGGTTCAACTCCTGATGTCGGGAAAACATTTATTCCTCAAAATAAATAAAAATCGATCAACTGTGAAAGCTGATGGCGACTCTACTGCGAAGGCATAACACTGGCAGTAGAGTGTCTTGGCTTGAAGATCTGATTGAGCGAACACTGAGTATGACATCAGGGGATAAAAAAAATGCCTGTGAATAAAGCAATGACAAAAACACCACAAATGTCCCCAGCTAGCCTGGACACCACCCTTGGACGCCAATGAAAAACTTAACGAAACCTGAGTTTCAAACCACTGTACCTCGCTCGCGGTGTGTGTATAACATGATAAGGGTATTCATATCCCCTTGATCCGCGCGTGGATTATAAAAAAAAAAAATAAAAAGGAGCCTGGGCAGGACGAAGCTAAGCACAGCAAAGAGAGCAAAGAGAGAAAAACTGCAGAGACTGGAATGCATTTGCACCACACGAGCAATAAGAAGCTGTCCCACCGCTGCAAAAGAGGTGATTCTAGAGCATAGCCCCCTTCACATTGTCCTGGAAAGGGTCGCAAAGAAACAATATTAAGAATTGTAAGAGAAAGAGTGGGAAGGGGTGAAAGCATTGCAAGCAAAGAGCGAGACTACCTCTCCAAAACAGTCCCACTATTAGACTGGCCTAAGGACGATACAATCAAGAAATACTGCTTTGAAAAAAATTTCAACACAAAACTGAATAGCAAAAGAGAATGGAACGACAGAGCATATCAATTTGAACACAACACCATCAAATGGTATACCGACGGTTCTAAAACACACACGGGCATCGGGGCGAAAGTATACGTGCCCCGAACTAAGTTTTCGGAGCCAATGGGAACATCGCCCAGTATTTTGAAAGCAGAGGTACATTACATATATGCGATCGAAAGATGTATACAAATAAGCTTCAATAGAAAATTTCACGAGCAAAACATGGCGATACTATCAGACAGCCAGGTTGCCATCAAGACACTGAGTTCCTATGAGATCAGATCCAAACTGGTCTGGAAAAGATAATCATACTTGATCGGAACAATGAAATCACCTTCTACTGGGTGCCAGGTCATATAGGGATAGAAGGAAATGAGGCAGCCGATGAACTGGGAAGGAAAGAGCAGAAACACCATTCGTTGGACCCGAGCCATTCTGCGGGCTGGGACCGCATCGAATCCAAGAGGAATAGAAGAAGACTATGGGAAGCACTCCCAGGACTAAGGCAAGCAAAGGAACTCCTCCTATGACCGAAGGAAGAGAAAGGCCCGCTCTAACGGGCCATTGCAGACTCAGAGAGCATCTCCGGAAAATGAGAATAGAAGCAAACGGAAACTACATATTCTGCAGCGATGTCGAGGAGACCCCGTTACACCTCCTTACGGACTGTGGAGCATTAATCCACAAAAGAAGAGCACACCTGGGAGCGCATACTTTCTCTGGAACGGATCTCCCATCGTTGGATCCAATCCAGATACTCCGATTCCTCAGAGTCGTTGGATTGGAGGAGGTGCTTTAGGTCGAGACTTATCGACCAATATGAGTACAAGGGAGTACAGAAGATCTACACAAGTCGCAGTGCATACACACACATACCCCAACCTTTAACATCTAATATCTACCTACCTACCAAAGCCGGAACTATCATGTGAATCATATAAATCGAGTTACCTATGTAGTTCTTGCATTCAGGTGACGATATATCCTCAGAGGTTTGTCATGGCATCAGCGCGCTGAGCTGTCCAACGTACTAACAACAGAGCTACGACGACAACATTACCTGAAGATGAAGTGTCTAAACTCCATAAGAAGCCATGGGGATATTCCACGAACGAGGCAGAACTCAGATAAAAAAAAGTGAAACTAATCTGCTCCTTTTGATTCGATAAACTTTACTTCACTGAGGCGACACAAATCGGCGATGCACGATTAAGCAGCAGCAAGGCCAGCCTTTTCTCCAATCAGATCTGGCCCAGCCTGAGTCATCAAAGGCCAAGCTGAACGCTGATTTAATATTTTATGAATCTCATAGCAGAAACTGAACCGAATGAAGCTTCAAAGACAACCTGAATACCTTATAAAAGGTAATAACTAGGCAGTAAAAATCCTTGAAGCTAATTCCTATCTGAATGGATGAAATGAACTCTTCAAGAGGCTGACAAAGAAAGTAGTTGCATTCTGATGAAACCAGCTCCCTTCTGTTGATCCTCAACGCTTGGTGTGGCTATGAGCAATACAAAATCCTTTTTTATTGCTTGGTCTGACGAAAGCTTTGTACAGACCTATTCATTTGTGAGATTCCTTTGGGGAATTTCGAATAAAGACCCAACCACACAGATGAGAGAAGGCAACTTGGTTTCACAGGACGTTTCCAGTGTGTTTTCCACATCAACCAAAGAAAGTACAAAAGAAAACATTTTGATCATCTGTCTATCTTTATAAACTTCCAACACACAGGCTTTTCCAGATTACAAGGACTCTACAACAAAAATATTACCACAACAAATGTACTCATCCTATAACAAAAAGAAAGAACTTCATTGGCTGGCCTGGCTGTTCGAGAGTCAACATTTTTTTGCTTTTCTCGAACCAGAAAAATTTCCAAAAAACATTCCTAAATACACATTCACAGACCTCTAGACTCATATGGAAAATTCTTCTCATGTTTGCGCTCTTTTGAAAAAAGAAAAAAAAAAACTATAAAGTTATTCCCCACCGAAGGATAACAATAATCAACTAAATGCATACATCCTGCACAAACTGGCTGCATGCATGTATGTGATAATAGTCCTTGGCTATAAACTTAAGCTAATTTCATCTAGAGGCGGAGCAGCAACAGCAGAAGAGTGAAGTCTCATCACGGGCATGCCTGCCGGAAAATTCTCCTATTGATGCATAAATACACCCGAGGAAAACAAAACGAAAAAAAAAGGACGACGGAGAAGACAAATATGTTCCTTAAAAGTTTTACGAAAATGTCCTGAGGCAAGAAGCAAATGCCTTCGAAATGCTTTTGGATCTAGATGAGTGGTTGGGTATGCAAGAGTGCAAATATTATGCGGAAGTTTGACTGTAAACAATGGGGATGACAGCTTTGTGGGCTGATGTGGGACCTACCAACTACAGGTACCCCCACCACATGTCAACAATAGGGTTTCGGATTAGGGTATTCAGAAAACGACAAGCAAGAGGAGCCAGCCCATAGCCATATCTCTTAACCAATTCAAACGGCTTTCTTCTAATGTAATGCAACAAGGAATACCATCCATGTTGACATTTTTAAACCGACCTAATGACGATAAGTCATTCCTATCTAAGTCGCACTATTTCATGACATGTTGCCTCGTTTTTCGCATTCGCAATACGCAAGAAACTTCGCATATAAATCTCCAAAGCATATTTTTCCAAAAAGTATTTGCATAGATGAAAATCTTTGCGCAGAAAAAAGGAAGAGAAACACATCAACAAATGCCCCGAACCCTCCGGAAAGGGATAGATGCAGGAAAAAACAGAGAGAAATCCGTAAATAATGTATAAATAAGGGTACACTTCCCTCCAAACGATATTTGTCCATTTATCCTTCAAATGATTTACCGCCTCATACCACTGAACGGGGAGGGGATAAACTGTTCCCTCTCACATGGTCATGGTGATGGTGGTGCTGTTTCATATGACCGGAATAAAACTAAAAGACAGGATGTATGTAGGAAGGTTGCGCATGCATCAGTATAACCTACGAATTGGAGAAGTTCCTTTTTTTCTTCTGGTGCCTGCTCCTGCTTCTTCTACTGCTTCATCGTTTCTAATATTTTATTATTCCTCTGCGGATATGCACATATTTTGAACACACACACATAGACACAACGGGACAGAAAAAAAAAACCAGGATAATCCATATAGAAACATGGGAGTGCATTGAAAAAGGAATAAGATTAAGAAAAAAAAAAACAGAAAAAAGGATTCCCTGGGACATTGGAGGATGTGCAACAAAATGAATGCATGCATACAGTTTTCGGCGGGAAGTAGAATACAGCGGTTGAGTTATGAACTCCACGCCGTATGGTAATTTATTTAGGTTTCCCTGTTTCTTTTTTGTCCTTTCCCAAGGCGAATGGATTTACTGCAATCCTTGAGTAGAATGAAGGTGAATCGGTGTAGAAAATGCACATCGATTTGGGAGTTGGAAGAGAGTACTGTGTAGCTTTAAGGAGCGAGGCAACTGGAGGCACATTCATTTTGAAAAAATAAATAAATAAAAAAAATTCGACCGGGGAGCCTGTCCTACATTTCCTACCTCGTATTGCATTATATAAAAAAAATAAAAAAATCATTATTTATTTATTTATTTTTGCATAAAAATTTGGACAATTAAAGAACACATTTCTTCAAATTCTTCAGCATCCGCTGGACCGATTATACTCATAAACTAATCAGCTCTAAGTTTTATGCTGACAAATAAAACAAAAAAAGTCGCATGATCGTACGTTGTTTCGTTCTTCAGATATCGAAGTCGAAAAAATTTATCACACACGCGCTTTCCCTGATTCTGCCAAACGTTGGTGGGCCTGGATACGCCAGGAGGTTCCTGCTACCCAGAGTGGTTAGCTCCATCTTTTTATACGCCCCTCCGGTCTGGGCGGGGGCAATTATAACGAGGGAAGCAGGAAAAAGCTGTCATCACCATACCGGCTCGGCGCAATTAGGCGGTTTCCGAACAATCTTGGACAAAGCAGCCTGTGTTATAGAAGGACTGGTCCCCATCGACATCCCCCCATCGACATCCCCAAAGGATAAAGGTTTGAACTGTCGAAATTTCGGTCGAATAAAATTGAGGTTATACCACGTCATTGCTTTGGAAAACAACAACTGATAGTGGATGACATCTTACTGATCACACTAAAGCACTCTCCCTTGCATCCAGATGGCAGCGGAAGAACTCCCACGATGGAATCGATGGTGGCGCCCACAGTGTCAATTAGGTCGAACTACTTAGTGAACACCTACTTCTACTTTATCAGATCGAAGACCAATGAGGAAAGGATTATGCGGTCCTTTAAGTCCAAGGGGTTTAACAAAGGGCCTGGGCTTGTAGGTTGGTGGTTATGCGCGGTGTTGACGGCTCCACCACGGTAAACAACCAATAACCAATAACGAAGCACCAACAAGGAACGGATACGGACGGATTTACTAATGGACACCAATGCAAACGAATTAAGGACGAACTGCAATAAGCGGAGGCCCTAGACTGCTGCAAAGCAGACATTACCGCAATCCAAGATGTGCGGTGGGATGGGCCGGACAAAAAGAGGATGGAAAACTGCGATATCTACTACGGCGATTGCTACCGGCAACAAAAGCGCGCTTATTTGGAGGTAGATTCGCCGTTGGAGGCAGACTTCGACAAGAAGACTTAAACTTCAGGTATGTGAACGAACGCCTCATTACAATCCGCATCAAGCCAAAATTCGAAAACATAAGCCTGATATGCGCGCATGCCCTTACAGAGGAGAAAGACGACGACACCAAAGACCGATTCTACGAGCTTCTTGACTTATATACGAGCAATTCCTTAGCGAGGGGACAACATTGACTCGGACCACTACCTTGTTGTAGTCAAAGTATGACTCCGTATATCCCGAACACCGCCAAGACAAGGCAATACTGTGAGGAAGTTTGACATCGGATGACTGCAATCCCAAGAGATCAAGTATTGAAGACCAGTGGCAACATTGCCAAAAAGCCATCAGAGATGCCACCTCTGATGTGTTGGGTTTCACTCGACCATCGCAACGAAACTGCTCGTTTGACGACAAGTGCCGGCAAGCACATGCAGTGAAGTAAGAGGCATACAAAGCGGCGCTGCATAAAAGGACCAGAGCTGCTCGCGAGCTCTACGGGCAGAAGAGAAGTGACGAACACCGGCTTTTCAGGAGGAAGAAGAAAGAGTATAAGAAGCGAGCGATCGAGGATATAGAGAGATGCTACTGCAAGAATGAGATTCGGAAGATTTTTTTTTTTAAAAAGAACCTGTCAGGGCTACAGAGCCCGAACTGAAGCCCCCAAGGATGAACAAGGGAACATCGTAGTAGAATTGCAATCGATGCTGATATGGAAGAACTACTTCTGCCAACTGTTTAACGGCGACGACGAATCAAATCCCGCTGTCAGGCAGAATAAACCATTCAACCTAGACGAGGAAGACCAACAATTCCGTTCACTCGACCTAGACGAGGTGAAGATAGCCACATCTAAACTGACGGCCTAGCTGCAGAGCTGTTCAAAGCGGCAGGCGGTGACCTGGCAAGGAGCATGCACCAACTCATATGTAAAATATGGTCGGAGGAAAGTATGCCCGGAACCTCAGCATTGTTTGCTCGATCTTCAAGAAACGAGACTCTCTGATCTGCGCCAAACACAGAGGCATCAGTCTTATCTGCCGTGTTGTGTTGAACGCCTGAAGCCTGGCGTCAACAACCTGATCGGCCCATATTAGTGTGGTTTCAGGCCAGGAAAGTTCACAATCGACGTTATATTCACACTGCGGCAGGTCTTGGAAAAAACCCAGAAACTTTAAACCGATACCCACCACCTTTTTATCGATTTAAAGGCTTTTGTTCATTGAACGCACTTGGGTGGGTGAAATAAAGTTGGTAGCGGGACTTCAAGTGCAAGCTGTCCTCGCACGGCCAGGATTAATTGCTTCCTAGAACTCCTTAGTCTCACCTCTACCGACCTTCGAACAAATTCAAAATCTCAACCACAAAACATTGTCCACAAAAAAAAAAGAGAAAAAAAAACCCCCCAACCCCATCAAGTACCACAAATTATACCGGAAAGCTTTTGAATTCTTTAGGAAAAGAAAAAAAGTAAAAAATTAATAAATCCCCATGACAACCCTATTGTCACGTTCATGTCATACTCCTCAGTAAGTCATCCCTTCACAACTTAGCGCTAGGAATACAAACAGAAAAAAAAAAACTTAAAGTAGAAAACAGCAACAGCTCGTTGTGCTCCCAACAGTGCATTTCGACAACACACTCAACAGCGCACAGAGAAAAACAACTCAAGAGGAAATTGTTAAAATTTTATGCAAGCTCAAACTTTGCACTATTTTGTACCGGTCTACACCGGGACGAGTACCCGTCTACACCGGGACAAGTTGCCGGAGGAAAACAATTCCCCTCCTCGTTCTATCCTTTCTTTTTCCACTTCACTTGAGCGAAATTATTGAAAATTTACGCTAACCCTTCCCGATAACCCCCATAGGACTGCCCTACTACCCTTCCGCAACCACCACCCCACTTTGTGCCAAGCCCTGATGGCGGTGGTGGTAGTGTGGTGTGAAAACTTTGACAGAAAATATCAATCCACGATGTAAATTTAACAACTTTGTCCACTTCCCAGCCTGTCTCCACTCGTCCAGGTTCTTTTTGGCAAAACAGACGACGTCACCGAGTGGACAATTGTTTATACTCCACCGCGTGAGACTGAGAAGGAAGTTTTGTTGTTTAAAAGTTGGAAATTCTGACATCTCCACACACACACCCAACAACTATGTAACGAAACACGTATAAGAGCAACGCAAAGTACCCACTAAACGTCCCCTTGAGTACACATATCAACGTCAGTAATAACAAAGCTCTTAGCTCCTTAGCCCCACTTGGCCCCTGTGCTCTTTTCGTCCTTTCTGCACTGCGCTGCTGTATTGATCCAAATATTTTGGGCGCCATTCGCGAGCTGAGAAAACGATGCTCCTCACCCAATATTTCTCGTTATCCTTGGGTGAAAAGATGCACAAACTTAAAAATAAGTACAAACAGACGCCGAGGACGAGGATGAACGCAAGCACAACGACGACGGAGACGAGAGATGCATGTAAGTACAAACAAATCAGAGGGAATATTGCAAATATCGCGCTTGAATGATCCGATTGGAGAAGGAGCCAGGGAGGACTGGCGAAGGGGAAAGGCGTTTATTTCGGAGCAGCGGTAGTTCCGAGAATCGGTTTTGTTTTTCCTGCAAACAGCAGCGGCATCCAAAGCATCCTTGCTTGCACTGATTGCAGCCGCCGCCGCTTGCAATTGTATAATTTTTATTTATTGCTCTGCGCACAGCAGGATTCCAGGCCATCCACAGGAAATGGGAAACACCATCGAAGCGAAAGGATAAGTTAGTTTATTTGAGAATAAATTTTATTGATAAATATGTAAGGGGAAAGCGCCAGAGAGAACGGTGCGCGTTTAAGAGCCAGATAATGATTGCTGTTTCCTGCCACCCTGTTGGCAGCCCTCGAAAAGGACGATAAAGATGTTCAAAAGAGATTTCCTGCTTTGAGGTATAAACGGCGATTAACAGAAGTTTCGTGTCGTTGGCAACGGGTGGGGAAGTTTGTTTATTGAGATAATGATTGGGTGGATTTGTTGCCCGGGAGGTGTAAGGGTTGGGATTTCGATTTTATGCAGGAGGATGTGGGTAAGAGAGGAGATTGATGCACCATGAAAGTTGGCCAGAATGATTCAAATGGAAGGGAGAACGAGATTGTCTTGGGATAGGTAGGCATTGATAATTTTTAAGGCGCTCAGAAGTGAGAAGAAATTTTTAGGGTTTCGACTCAAGTTTTTCGTTAAGGTTTTGGACGGAAATACGAGGTGTGTACGAGGGAATTTGAATCGAAATGGGATTTTATAAGCATATAGGTGGAAATTGTCGTTTCTGGTGACCGTCAAATGTCCTATGGGTCTTAAGGAGTCTATGCGAGGTAAGTGACTGTCGTATAATCAATGGGTTAAGTTGGATTAGGAGGATTATTTTGCACACTGGGCGTCACAATGGTCCCACCTGGATGTCTAGAGAATCTTTAAATAGACAGGAATTTTTCGACCTTAGTTTCACCCATTGGAGCCTGCTGAAAACGGCTAATCACAGTCTATTTGATTAGTGTTAGCCAAGATTGTGGAAAATATCAGTCCAAATGAGGTCCTATGGATGTAAAGACATGGCTGCGATGTATACTAGTATGCTGGTAACCTAAGATAAACAGTTGAACGACGTCTGTTCGAGAGTAACAAGTTTGTGTCCTTGGTCCAACAGGCAAAGCTGGCAAAAATATGAGGACCATGCTTCCGGTCAGGTCCGTATAAAATCAAATTGTTGGCGGCAGTGGATAATTAAAAAAATGGGAGAAACCAATCATCATGAAGTTGGTGCAAATCAATCTGCACCACAGTATAAGGCAGCCAGCCCCAATCTAATTTACATTATGAAGAACAAGGATATTGACATCGTCCTTAAACAGGAGTCATGAATTAACCGAGGGCAGATAAAAGGGTTGAATTCCAAAGATTTGTTTACATATTTCACGAATCCAGTGAATAGTGAATGTAATATCAGAGCTTGCATTGTTGCTAAGAAACAAATTGATCTCTTTGTCTTATTTACTTACAGCAGCAATGATCAGACAGTGGGTGGGTGGGTGGGTGCGAAAGGCAAGGGAAAACACCACTAATTCTAGCGGTCGTCTATATGCCATATGACTCGAAAGAAGACCCACCGACTAACATTACTAGGTCGCACGTAAGAAAAGCGGAGAAGGAGAAGTAGGACTTCATCTTGGGCTGTAGGACAAATCCTCACCATACCCAATGGGGCAGCACGGACACGAACCACCGAGGTGAGTCCCTTTTTGAATTTATAATTGAACTTTATTTACTGATAGCCAACATAGGCTATACTTCATAACTAGAAATAGATGTGAGGTACTAGATATTACCCTTAGTAATAATTCTCAATCTCTTGTTGTGAGTCAGTGGAAAGTATAAACGGAAACGTCCTTTTCGGACCACAGAGTAATAGAGTTTCTAATCAATGACAGCACCGATCCACCAATCAAATACGATATAGGAATCCCAGGAAGACAAACTGCGAAGTGTTTTGTAGAGAAGGATGGAAACAGACAAGGATATTGCAGCAGCAATCAGCAGGTACTTTAAACGATATTGACGCGACCACGGGAATGTTATATGAAACTCAGAAAAAAACGTAAGAAAAGGCAGACGAAAAAGAAACAATTGTCGAGATCAGGAAAAAAACCAGGGCTCTCTTCAATGCGGCAAAGGCCACCAATTTCCAATCCGACTGGGATCTCTATAAGGGCAATCAAAGGAAGTTCAAGACCGCAGTGAATAGTGCTAAGCACACCTCCTGGCGTGCGTTCTGCAATGACATAGAAAATACTGTAGAATCAGCTAGATTCAGGAAAATCCTTTCAAAAGAACCCGCTTTACCAGGATATCTCAAAGATACAAATGGGGGTCCTTAAGAAACTATTTGCAGTAAAAAGAGCGCTCGAAAATTCCAATGTTGACCAAACGCTCATCAATGTGATAGTGAGTTAGCTCCACAAAAGGAACATTAATGCAAAACTAGGAGATAGCCTGCAGACGCACCCCACAGAGAGGAGTCATCTCCCCGAGTTGTTAATGAAATACTTCTGAAACTCAGTAATGGATGGGTTAAGGTGGTTGCCTATGCAGACTATGTAGGACTGCCGGCAAGAGATAGATTTTTACCAACCATTAGCGAAGGTAACATTGCCAAAACGGCATTAGAGATGCCGCCTTTGACGTGTTGGGTTTCACTCGGCCACCACAACGAAACCCTTGGTTTGACGACGAGTGCCGGCAAGCACATGCAGCGAAACAAAGCGGCGCTGCACAAAAGGACTAGAGCTGCTCGCGAGCTCTACGAGCAGAAGAGGAGAGACGAACACAAGCTTTTCAGGAGGAAAAAGAAAGAACATGAGAAGCGCACGATCCAGAAAATAGGGAGACGTTACTGCAGGAATGAGGTTCGGAAGTTTTACCAAAGCGTAAAAAGAACCTGTCAAGGCTACAGAGCCCGAATCGAAGCCTGCAAGATGGGTTTAACTCTTGCCAATCGCTGTTTCTTTGGGCTTAAAAGTTAATTGAGTAGCAAAGTCCTCTTTCGAACGATTAAAGTGACCCTGTATAAGACCGTAATCAACCCAGTCCTGCTCTGCGGCGCAGAGCGACGACTCTTTCAAAAGCGGATTAGGTTGCACTTTTGCTTTTTCAAGAGGAAAATTCTTCAGGTTATTTTCAGTCCCGTCTACATAGACGGTGAATGGAGGATTAAACACAACGACGAACTGTAGACGATGTACAGCGACACCGGCTTAGCCAGAAGAGTAAAGGTCCAACGACTGAGGTGGCTGGGTCATATAGAGCGAAAGGACACCATTGCTTCGGCCCGGCAAAACTTCGAATCCACACCTGAGGGTCGGCGCAGTAGAGGAAGAACGCCACTCAGGTGCCGCATGCAAGTGGAAGGCGACCTTAACCAACTTATCGTGCGAAACTGGAAGCAGCTGGCTAAAAATCGAGCTGACTGGAGACGATTTTTGGTGTAAGCCCAGATCCACTACGGACTATAGCGTCACCTTAAGTAAATAAGTAAGTTGACAATATATATGGGGGCTGCGATAACGAACAGGTTCAAGAGGATACTCCTCACTCCCTCTGCCACTGCCCAAGCCTATGTCACCTGAGAAATAGAACAAGGAACAAGGAAGACACTACTACTAGGAGATACAAGAACTATCTGATGTTCCAATAAACGATATTTCCAGGTTTCTGAGGACATCACGATGGCTGGAGACCCAAGTCAACAACGAGCAGTAAAGTAAAAGCCCGGTAGGAAACGGGATCAACCCCCATGGGCGTCAAAATGGGTCCCCAAGGACCTAAGTATGATGAGGTCGAGGGAAATATAAAGAAGATATAAGACGTCTTTCTGAAACGTAAATAGGGTAAAGAAAGCGAAAAGCAAGGTTAACGTTCAGTGCAAAAACAGCAGATGTCGCTGTTAGAAGGCTGAAGGTTCGTACCTTTAACAACCCAAAAGTCGAACTCTTCATTGCCATGGTAGGTAGTTAAGAAAATTATTTGGTTCTTTACCAAACAATCTATTGAATATGAACCAAGCTCAATTTGGAAAGTAAATTCAGAGAAAAGAAAGCTGTGGTGTGTGGGATATATCACCTTTTTTCTGTTGGTCCATCTCTTTTGTTAGGATTTCTTCTAGGAATTTCAGCACGTACTGGGAATTCGAACGCAGTTCAACAATTTTATAATAAAACTAACTTGTCGCAACCCTACCAACCTCATTTAAAGGAACTACAATCTAATAGATTTCAACCGATTCGAGTGCGAAACCACAAACTACTCGAGGGCAAGAAAGGAAAGAATTAAGCTCCAACCTGTGTTTCTCTTGGTTGACCTCCATTTCGACCCACACAAGGATTCAGACCGCAATGCAAATGCCGGGTCCCGTAAAATCCCAGCGGCCCCCAATTAAAACTCGGGATTGATTTTGCGCTTTTGAAAAATTTTACAACCAACCACCACCCGGAGCAGATGGACCGGACCCTTAACAAATATTCTACCACAAAACCCCATGTGTATCTGCAAAATTCCTCCGTGATGATGAATTTGTTTCGCTTCATCTAAGGCAAGTTCAGCGCTTTACCATGTTTTACGTCCACTTAACCATTGACCACTCATCAATCAGAATACAACCGGAAGAAAAAAGGTTAACAACAGTCTTCATGTCGAACTGACTCTCACTCTCTCTCAAATTTTATTGTCGACGCAGGAAATTGTTTTATTCCGTCACAAAATTGTGGACCTCAATCAAATTCGACCAATTGAGAGGATCGACACAAAGGTCGGCGAACCTGAGGCCACTTTCAGAATGACCGAACCCAAACCCTCGTCACTCGGGAGAGGAGTGTACTTTGACAAAAAAAAAAAAAAAAAAAAAAAAAAAAGCGAGAGATGCCCTTCTTGTGGATCGAGAGAACAAGTCATGAAATGGTTTCACCATTTTTAATCCATCAAATCGGTCTCGTGGCCTCAAATGTGTTTCCTTTGGTCAAAACAACAACGGAAAACGGGATTCCAATGAAATATCGGATAAGCCGTATACAGGATACCCTTTGTGATGAGTGTGTGTAGGCAGTCGTAAAAGTAAAACCCTTTATTGTCCTGTTGAAAATTAAAACCATAAAACCGTCCATCCTGCAGCCTCTGCCTAAGCAGGTTTCGTCGGGGAGGGGGGGGATGCCGGAAAGCTTGGGTTTAATATGGTCCTTGGGGTTAAGTCGTTTACTTATTTATAGGTGGACCTACATACAGCCTACAGGATCTTATTCACTGGTTTGTTAGGACACACCATCGTGTGTCCTTTTGTAAATCATGCTGGCACTTCATCTTGTTGAGTGTGTACGCGTCGTACGGTGGTTGAACGATTTTTCAAGTATGGAAGACTTTTATGAGGATTTTGATTGGGTTGCACGGAATAAGATGTAAATTTACGTTGGCCCTCGTTCAAGTAGGGTCGGAGGAACGTTTCTTGACCAAGATGCTGGACACATACCAGTTGTAAATGGTATCAGCATATTTCGCATCTCTGGGTGTGCAGCACTTCATTACGCATGAGAAGCAGAGAGAGATGTTTCGCATTTAAATTCGAATTTAAATTTGAAGAAATGGCGTCGTTTCGAATGAAGCCATTCAAAAGGAGGATTATCCCCGGGGTTTCGGAGAAATTTTATGTGGGAAACTGGAAGTGTGTTTGGATGAGGTGCAAAGTGGAAGGCATACGATTGACTGAAGCTTTTTGCGAAATATTTGATTGCCTACAAGTTTTAAGTGGAATTGAACAAGTTTTGCAGGTAGACGCAGGGAGCTGTCGGTTTGGACAGTATTCTGTACAGAAAGGTATGATTTTGATGGCATAACGAGGATGTTTTGAAGTCAAGTATATCTTTGAGATGACTTTTGTATAAAAAAAAAATGGTACTGGAACCTGGTTGGGGTAGCTATTCCGAAATGCAGAGAACCAGTTCCGCGCAGTGAACTCCGACTACCTCAGGCTCCCGGTTCCACCTTACAGTACGAAGCGAAATAATCAGCTGGTCTGTGCAGAAACAACCTCAGCAGTAGAGAAGCCCATACAAAGAAAGAAAGCCACAGCACAAGGCTATCTGGAGAAGGTTCGAAGGAGTGTTCAACTCAAACTCATACACAGTTCAACCCGGAGTCCAGGTGATTATGATTCATCGTCCAAATTGGATTGACCTAGACTGGACTGAGTGTTCAACAGACAGACAAACAAATTGCCATTGATCGCGACTGGGGATAAGACCCTAATGACGTGATTTTGAATAGTTTCTATCAAGATTTCCGAATCGAGAACAAGTATTTTATTTTTAATCGCCTTAAGCCATCATATCTCGTCAAGTCCCCGCGCCTTCCTGAATCGCTTACTTTGTTCTGAAAATATCGCCCATGCAACACAGTTTCATGTAGTTCATTTACATCCCAATCCTACCGTCAAAATTCCGATCCTAATGGCCTCTCACACGCAACTGACACCAGCAGGCAAAACAAAAATCCTATCATTGTCCTTGAATTCAAACCAGCAACCCTAGTGTATGCTTTGCCGTGTTTGCGTTTCTAATTTTCCAACAAACCACCTCCGAATAATTATGACAAAAAAAATATTAATAACGCTTAATGGCTGCCGATTAATTATTCATACAAACAAAGGTGGTCTGTCTCTGCAGCAGTGCAGCACCCCGAAACCCAGCACCACGCAACGAAAGAAATGACAAAGTATCGTTATCCTTGTTCCAGCGACACGCAATGTGAAATTCCTCCTGAGTGGACACATTTTGATTACCATCAAGCATCAGGTTTACAACTTTCAATTCCACATGCAGTTCTGTGTGCTGGGCTGGTGCTTGGGCTGGTTAAACAAATTGCATGTCTGTCCACTCCATCGGGCGCATAATCAGTTGGCGTATCTCAACAGCGATGACATGCAAACGTGCACCACCTTCCCACCTTTACCCAACGATGAAACTCTATCACAGACCAGTCTGTCAAACTGAGTTTAATTGTTTCCTATTACAGAGCGGCGAACATGCCGCAGCTCGCTCGCTCTCTCATTTGGTGGTGTCGAGTAATTAATTCAAAATAATCGGGGTACCTATACCTATCGCCTCTGGGGGAGATGGGGTGAAAATCCACTTGAAAAGTGGTTTTCGTTGTTCGTTGCGTTGACACAGAACACCTCGGCTTCGGTGTTCATTCGAGTTGCTGGCTTAAAGCTCTCGATTCTAATCGCATGTGTGTCCTTTTAACACACGATAACAACAAAAGAGTCAACGAAACTAGATGTCAGAACACGCAATTGGAACTGGAGTTGTAATTAGTCTCCTCAACCCCGTCAAGATATCGAGATGGTGGGTTGGGGTTAAGTGGAATCTGACAAGTGAGTGACGACTATGTCGTGCGGTATGTCAATAAATAACTCCGTGCTCGTGATTTTAAGCGAAATAGTCAATTCAGCGAATTGGTTAATTTTTAATGAGCGCTTCTCACAACGGAAAACATGCTTACATGGGTGAGGGTTGACTTATTCAGCGTCCTGTGCGATGAAGTACGCTCGAAAGGCTGTAAGTTGTAACGAATCATTTTTAAATGGATTGCAAGGCCATTATGCGGCCACTAAACTCCTACATAAAGTGGAGAATTTGGAGCATTATAAGAGAACCAGCTCACTGTCGAGGATATTTTCATGTGTAAGAAGTTCTCAATCGTATAGCAGCAACCTCTCGAGTCTGAGGTTAAGAATCAAAGGCAAATCTGTCAAAACCCCTCTACACCAAGTTGTAAAGATGATCGAAAATGCGTTTGAAGTTAAAAAATCCGTCGAAGGACTTTTCTAGAAATAGAAGGATCCTTCAATAACATCAAGATCCCGAATAACATTGGCGCCCTATATGTATACTGCATCAATCATTTTATTCACAATTGGATCAAACATACTATGCGATGAGACGAAGGTGGGCAGGGTCCCCACAGGCACCACGCAATGGGGTATAAGCTCTCCCCTTTTATGGGTACTGGTAATGGACAACCCCCTCCGGACACTAGAAGGGTCTTGTGGTAAACACCTGAGCAGGGTATGGAAGCTCATGCAAGGAACACTCCAGACAGTTGCAAGCTAGGCGGAGGAAAATGACCGTACGTTAATCCAAACAAAACGAGTCAGTTCTCTTTACCAAGAAGACCAAAATAAGTAACTTCCACTTACGTAGAATAGGAAGTGTACAATTGCAGCCTTTTATTAGACAAGAGGCTGACTTGGAGAAATAACCTAGAAGAACGAACGATTAAAGCTAAAAGGGCTTTCTGGATATGCAGGAGGGCTTTCGGGAAGACATAGGGTCTAAAACCGAAACAGGTTCACTGGATATACAATTGCTCCATCAAGCCAATACTCTTTTTTAGCGTATTGGTCTGGTGGCAAGTTCTAAAGAACAAATATTCAAAACAAATGCTCACTCAAACACAACGAATGGCTTGCCTGGGAGTAACCGGTGCTCAAGCCTCGTCACTAACGGCTGCCATGAAAGTGATTCTAAACATCCTACCAGCACACCTCGAAGCAAAGAGACTGCAGGACACTCAGCGGCAAGACTAAAGGCCCTCGGATATTTCAACACTACTTCTAATATAGGGCCAACAATCAGAGCGATTTTGGAGACAAGCAAATCAGCTTTGTCAACAATTTTAAAACTGAATTTCCTTCTAGGAATTCTTGGGCTCGAACCAACAAAACAAGAAATCAGGACTGTATTTACGGACGGCTCCAACATCGCAGGCAACTCTGGTGCTGACGTACGTTGTACGTTCTTCAGAGTATTTCAAGCAGAAGTCCTTGCTATTTTGAGGGGAGCTGCAGGTTTCTTGGAACACCACACCCAAAAATAAAAATCTGCACGCGATAGAGCGAACCGCTAAAAACACAGTGGGAGTCGCACTAACAATAATTAAAACAGCAACCAACGAGGGATGCAAAGGGATTTCGAGGACCACTGGGCAAACCTCCCGACGTGCAATATGGCTAGATAACTCGTAAATAAACCCAGCAACCTGCGCACCAGGAAGGCTTTAAGTTCAAGCAGAGAGCAATTGAGGCTGATAGTGGGACTCATCACAGAATACCCTTACCTCAACAAACATTTATGCATAGAATGGACCTCGCTGACACAGAAACATGTGGGAACTGCGAGGAAGAAGAAGAAGACCTCGAACACTTCCTACGCCATTGCCCAGCCCCAGCGAGAATGCAACAGAAGACCCTGGGGTCCATGTGGATACCGGACCTGAAACATTTCAAGGACAAAGGAATAGGCGGCATCCTGGCCTTCACCATAATTGTTTCCACCTTCCCTAGATCCCTTCCAAAATACGTCCCAAGCCAAACCTTTCCCTGCAGTTTCGAAGATTAAAGGAGGAGAACAGAAAAAGGCCATGCAGAGGCCTAAGTGAAGAGCCTTCCACTTACCCTCATATACCATACCATATCATGGTACCTTCTCCTCCCAAAAATGGGTATCATGGGCCTCTACTGACCTGAGTATTGCGCAGACGGCACTCTCTCTCCTCGTCGACCTATCGACCTAACCTAAACTAAACTTCTACGGTCAGTCCTCCACCGATACAAAGCAGTGGAACCGCCGGAAGACGTAGACACGTGTGTCGTGCTAATCGATTCAGATCCATTGCAGGTTATCACCTTCGCATTACAAGCTAAGGTCTCATCACGTCAATAGTCGATTGTAGATTAACTTCCATTGGATCATCCATCAATTGCCCACAAACCCTCTATTATGAGACATTCGACCTCTCGCCTTCTCGGCTTCCTGTCAAAAAAGATTTAGCTTTGGACGTGGTGCAAGTGGACAACTGACGTCAAACTGAGTATACGCCTTGAACCCGTAAAACTAAACCTCATCCGACGTACAGGAGTGAATTTGTGAAAATTAAAAAAAAAAAAAAACAACAAGAAAACGTTGTCCTACAAAAGTGGGATAACTTTCTTACGTCTTTTTCGGCAAAGATAGCACACTTTCACGGGTTGAAAAATAGGCGACAATGTTCTAATATTTACACAGTGGAGAACATACTCAACTCAAAAATTAATAAAAATCCGCCAGATGGAAATAAAATTTAAAATTTTTCAAAATAAAATAAAATCGTTGCGCCCGGAAAAAATATTTCGAAATGAAAAAGACTTGCCTGTACGAAGCTGCTTTTCTCCTGTGTGACCTTGCGGTTGTTCTGAGCACCATTGCAGTTTTTCTGTGCGAACTTGCTGTCCTCCTGTGTAACCTTACTACTCTTCTATGTGCCGTGGCAGTTGAAATCCTTCGCTATGCTGACCAAATCCCAGAAATTCTTCTATCTTGTACACAGATGGACCCCAGAAGCATCTAAAAAAAAAAAAAAAAAATTCCAGACACAAACGTGACGAAAAGATCCAAGCACAAATAGACAAAACTGAACAAAACGAAACAAAGCTGTCCAAGAACTTTGCCGAACCAGCCTTTGGTGCGTCTTGTTGCTAGCTTCATACACTTACATCAAAAGAGAGAGAAAGAGAGCAAGCGAGAAAAAAAAAATTAAAAAAACCGATATCGTTTCAGGGAACCAAACTTGCTTTTCACTCAACACCACACTCCAGACTGACTTCGACTCATCGGTGCCAATATTTGTGCAGTGTCTTGTTGAAATGTAAGTTGTGGAAGTCAAGAGTCAAAACTTTGCACCGAAGTATGTTAGTGATCTGTGAATCGCGAGTAAGGAGGTGAAATTCTAGGTGAAGCAAGAAAAAAGTGTGGGGTACGCTCACTGTCGCTCTTTTTTTTTTCTTTGTTCTTCTGAGGAGTCTGGTGTGGTGTGAACTGTGCCATGTTTGGATGATAGGAAGAGAGCTGCTGATCTCTTTTAGTCTGAAGCTTGTCATGGGAAAAAAAAAAAAAATTGACCAAAATGAAAGAGTAACTCTTCTTTTCTAGATAATAAAATGAAAGTAGAATATTTCTGCGTGGAGAAAAGTGTCACGCATGTTTCAATCGTACGCAGTGGTCGTCGTTAAAGGGCGTCGTTAAAGGGCGTTAAACTCATGTAGAGAGATGGAAGGCTGGGGAGAACACCAGTTAATGTGGATGTCAGGGCAAGACCCACCGTAAGTTGCGTATGCCTAAGGGTAGATACACTGGGTAATGACGGGATTGGGAACCATTTCCGATACACTCAGGTCAGTACAGACCAATTGTGATGCTCATTTTTTCGGGTGCTTAGTTCTTCGACGTCCTTGACTTGAACAGTGACAGAGATAGTGTGTTCTCTTCGACTTCCTTGTCTCCACCTAAAATAGACAGTTGTACTATGCCTTCTCGTGGGAACCAAGTTGAAATATAGAAAACACATAAAACGAAGACAGTAAGGATAAGCCTCCGAGCCAGTTTGTGATGGAGGTGAGCGACGATAAGTTATCGTCTGCTCAATCATCTACCTTTGGACTGGAAGGTCGAAAAAAAAAAAAAAAAATTGCGCTACCAGCAAGGGATAGTAAGAAGATTCGTGTGTGGGGGCAGGGCGTTTTACTAGTGGCGAACAAAGAGAAAATCTTTCAAAACAGGTGCACAAGGTTCTGCTGTAGCAGAAGCCTGGGGCATCTGTTATTTCCTCACATAGTTCCTTGGTTGTCGGTCCATATGAGTGTGACCTCAGGCCAGGAAATTCCACCACCGACCAAATATTCTCACTGCGGCAGATCTTGGAGAAAACCCAAGGTACTTGATACTCAGCACCTTTTCATCGATTTTAAGGCCGCGACGAGGTATACAGAGCCACCTCTAATTTTGGCATCCCTGCCAAACTGGTCCGTTTGCGCAGGATAACGATGGAGAAGGCACGCTGCTCATTAAAGTGGGTCAAGACCTCACAGAGACCTTTGATGTCAAAAAAGGATTTAGACAAGGCGACGCGCTGTCATGCGACTTCTTCAACATTGTCCTTGAAAGAGTTGTGCAAATCTCACACGCCAATACCAGAGGCACAATCTTCCAAAAGACCCGTCCAACTACTCGCATACGCCGACGATATTAACATAATCGGAAGGACGCAGCTTGATGTCACTGACGCGTTCGTTAGTATTGAGACAGAGGCGGCGAAGATGGGTTTAGGAGTCAATGAGGGCAAGACCAAGTATAAGAAAGGACACCCAACAGCGACGTCTCGAACAGAACGTCGCTATAGAAAGCTATAACTTTGAGGCAGTTTAGGACTTTGTCTGCCTAGGCTCCGCTATCAATTCAGACAACGACACCAGCGCAGAGATCAAATGAAGAAAAACATTGCCCTCTCTCGAACAACTAAAGTTACCCTTTATAAAACGTTGAACATCCCAGTGCTGTGGCGCAAAGGCATGGACTTTCACAAAAGGTTGCTCTTGGTCGTTTCCAGAGGAAAATTCTTCGCCTGCATAGACGGTGAATGGAGGAGAAGATACAATGACGAAGTGTACGCGTTGTACAGCGACATTGACTAAGCCAAAAGAGTGAAGGTCCAACGACTGAGGTAGCTGGGTCATGTAGATCCACCTTAAGTAAGTAGGTAAGACCTGGTGCCCATAGTTCCTGTGGAAAATAGAAATGACAGTGCAAAAATATTGAGAATAAGTTTCAGTATGGTCTGTGAAAGGAAAAGTCTGCCACAGAGAAAAGTGAGTCTCGAGTCAAGGACGCTACGTGAGAAGTAGAAGAACAATTCCACTGGTGATTCTTGTTCCCGTCTGCATAAAGGGTGAGTGAAAAAGTACAACAGCGAACTGTTAGGGCTGTCCTAGTCGGAAGAGTTCAAATTCAATGGCAGTGGATGAACACTAGCGCCAGCTTGGAGAAGCAGCGATTTAAACGACGCAATCAACTTGGCGTGGAAATTAGAGGCAGTTGATTAATGACCCAACTGGCTGGAGACACTTTTTGATTCACCTCGAACTGCAGCGCTATGTCAGTAATTCAAAGGTATTTCACATTCTCGGTCCTTTTTATGCACACTAACTCAGAGGTGTCCTTCTGAACCAAAAGCTAACATGCGAAAGTCAACGGTTCTGCCTTGATAACGCATTGGCTCACCTTCGTTACACCCTTCAATCTCATTAGCTAACCCGTATTAAATTTAACCACACATCACACCATTTCAATGGCATTTGGCACCTCATCACTTTGATATCCAAATGGATTTTGCAACTGCGACAAAATTCGAAATGTCATTTAACCTAAACATATCAAACGACAAACAGCCTCACCGTCACCAGTCAAACCAGCTGTCCTTGGCAGTACTTTAAAGTATCCCACCCACACATACACCCACCATTGATGACGGAATTATTTTAATTTATGTGTTGACCAAACCGAAAAGCGGATTGACGCCTCTTTATGAGTTTGACATCTAGTTTTTGGATTTTAATCAGAAATCCAAAATGTCAATAAATCGACTGTCAAAGTGTTGTGCACACACACACCAACAGTTGAATTCCCGTCATTCATCATGTTGAACACACATTTCTGTCACAAAGGATTCAAGCAAATTACATTAAATACATTCGGATGGAGTGATGCAGGATCTTAGTCAAGTTATCGGCTTTTGTCTAAGACAGATGGGTTGGTTGAGAGATGATTATTGGAGTGACAGAAGGCCTACGCATATAATTCAACTAAACAAGAACCTTGGGCGGATGTGTTCCTAAATCACTTGTCAGTTATGACATCAATTTCGGTTATAAAGCTGGGTGTATCGTAGGCATGTGGATACATTTAAAGAGGATTTTCGATTAAGATTCAATGGAAGTGTGCATTTTAAGCTACCAACTTCCAAGTTGGTAATACGGAACACATTCTGGCATCTTTAACTTGCAAGCAGTCCCATCGACTGGTTTTAATTTATGCTGAAGGTCGTTCTGCTTCCTTTGTACCCCCGTTGAGGATAAATCCGTCGCAATTACGTTTGGGGCTATCAAATAATTTGAAGGTCCTTCAGCATTGACAATGATTTGATCCGTAGGGGAAAGTTACGCAACGATGAACCACCGAAAATTTCAAGAGAGAATCTTGACCAAAAAGGTTGAAGTCCCCTTAAGAAGTCATAACAACAAGAGACATGAGGGCTAGACAGAAGAGGCAGACGTAATCTCGGAAAATGTGCACCACAGGAGGCTGGGGAGGCTACCACCGACTACGACAGCTCTTCCTTGACACTGCAGGAACAGAGGCGGCATAAGCTCGTGATCTAAGTCTGTTAGAGAAAATAAAAATTGTTTATAACCTAACCTATAACCTTAGTGATCGCCTTAAGCGAGTTTTGCTCAAGGTCGGCAGGACATGCAAGTATGTCGTGGTCATCATCAGTGGCAAATATGAAAGCGTTGTTTCAGAAGTGCTCGAATACACACTATCTCAGATACAGAAATGGTGCGCAAAAGAAGGCCTCTCTGTAAACCCCAAAAATATATCTATAGTTCCTTTGGCATGACCAAGTATGGTATACGGACAGTGAATCTTGGGCTGGAATATTCGGAGAGTCGTCTAATACTCATCGATCTTCCAGCCAGAAATATTTGCCATAAATCAGTGCACAAGCTTAAACGTGCTCTCTAATTTCCGTGGCAAAACCATTTTTATCTTCTTTGACAGTCAAGCTGCCCTGAAAGCACTGAATTCGGCCACAATAAAATCGAAACTAGTCCCAGAGACAGTCAAATTACTTCTAAAAAAAAAAAAAAAATAGCCAAGGCCTCGCAACCATTCATGTTGTGCGTGTTACATTTTTCGCACGAATGGAAGGGACCTACAATTTATTTCCGACTCCGAATAGCGAAATGAGAAGCTCTTTCATGACAAATTATAATCCCGGAGGATTGTCATTCCCCGACGAGAGGTGGTACCGCGAAAAAGTTCGGTACACATGGCTGGGGCACAGCAGCCCAAGCGAATCTTTTATACTTGGGGGCAAAAGGCCTTCAGATGATTTTTGCCTCAGAGCCTCACGAAATGTTTAAACGATACTGGGTTGAAAGCCTTGGAAGACCTGAAATAGTCTTAGCTGGTCTTAGAAGTACTGGACGGTCCAGGAAAAGATAAGTGTCTCAGCGATTGAAACTTCTTTAAAATTGTGACAGAAGTTAGCTTACCGATATGAAGGGAGAGGACATAAATGATTTCCCACAGCGAGCATTTAGACAGGAATCTTGTTTATCAAGGTTTCACTATTAATTCAGACAACGACACCGACTGAGATGGGAAAAATCTATGTTTCTTTGTGTTGAGAATGCAAGTCATTAGCAAAGCCTTTAAATAAGCGACTAAAATGAGTCCATATAGGACCCTTATCATCCCAGTCCTGCTCTATGTGGTAGAAGTATGTACTTTACTAAGAATGGACGAAGTCGCTACTGATTGTTTTTGCTTTGACAAGCTTAGGACCAATTGTACGAGAAAGCAACATAGCGAAACTGCGCA
The DNA here is from genome assembly GCA_917880715.2 of Matsumyia berberina. Taxonomy (NCBI): domain Eukaryota; kingdom Metazoa; phylum Arthropoda; class Insecta; order Diptera; family Syrphidae; genus Matsumyia; species Matsumyia berberina. The sequence continues at coordinate 75,057,787 of OU862870.1, read as the reverse complement.
CTAGATACTTGAGACACCAATGATCCTCCGAGTTTTTGAATTTAATTTGGGCGGACAATGGTTCAAGTGGCACGCACAAGAGAATAGCGACCAACTTAAAGCGCGCAAGTGGAGTCAGTTAGCTATGGATCGGACGAACCAGAGAGGCTTGTTAGTTTTGGCTCAGGTTCAACCTGAACCTAAGTTTGAATTTGATACTCTTGTGTCGACCAGGTGAATAGCGTTAAATAGAGATCGCGCCTTCATCTGCTGCTCATCTACTTTGAAAAGGCGTTTATTAGTGTGACCAGATATTGAAGTTGGGTTGCTTTCTACAGGAGGGGTAACAGTATTCATTATCACAGCAACGAGTGATAAATACTGCCAAGGCTAGAATCATCAGTCTCGGAATGAACGTCTTAGTTCGGATTAGTATCGCTGGACAACCGGTAGAGAGAGTAGAGACTTTCCAATGTCTTGAGAGTATTGTCTCGACCGACGGTGAAACCGAACAAGGTATTGCGAACTGTATATGCAAAGCCTGCGTCTAACGTTTTGGCGAAGCAAGGCACACCAAGACACGGATGTTTCATTCCTATAGGCAAAATCATCCAACGAAGAAAGCGCCAGTGGATTGGTCTTACATTTCCAAAAGACGACCGATCTATTGAAAACTACGCTATAAAATAAAATCTACTTACCCAAGATGACACTGGATCAACAGAGAAATATGTACCTACATGGTTGAGCGGAAGTCATGGGAATTAAAGAAAAGTTGAAAAGAATGGGGTCAGAAAGACTCTAAAACTCAGAGAGGAAAAGACGTAAATAAGGAGAAATGCTTAGTCCTTGGATGATTGGTTGGTTTAGTGCGTGTCCTAAAGACTTACTTAGACGTCAAGCGGGTCCATTGTACTCATAAAAAGTACTCATGGGAGTCAAACCAAGGGATAGGGTTGGCCAATCCGGAAACCAACCAGAAAGGGATAGAAATCTTAGAAGTTTCCTAAAATCAGGGATATTAAGGTTCTCCAGCCCATGGAAGAAGATACTACCAAGAGTACGCAGGTGCTGTCCGGATTCTATTTAATCTTCGGCCCTGCAGCTTCTGCAATAGTCATTGTAGGGCAATCCAAGACGCTCCGCATGAATTCCTATTCCGCAGTGTCCTGTGAGGACACCGGAGACGATTCGTATTTCCTTTCGACTAAGTTGTACGAGATTTTTGGAATTCTTTTTATCGAAGGCTGTCCATAGTGCACATGTGTCCATGTGAAAACATCGTGTATTAGCCCTGATCATGGTTTCACCATCTATATCCAAGTAAAGAGTGCTAATGGGTGTCTTCGCGACCGGAAGGATATATGCAGGATCTAGTTCTGCACCCCTCCTGGCAAGTTTCTCCGCCCTCTCATTACCTGACATATCCCTGTGGCCCGGTACTCAGCATAGGGTCACCTTGTTGGTCGTTAATATATCTTTGAGATTTTGTCTGTAGACTTTTTTTTTAAGTCCTTAGAGACAGACACTATTACCAATTTTTCAAAAGGAATGGCTGATTTTTCTAGAAGATCAAAATAATTTTGTGATGAAAGAGGACTGCAAGCTCTTGGATAGAGATACCTGGCGGCTTTCCCTACTTTCTCTGTTTAAGCGCTTGAAATTCCATCAAAACTTTAGTTCCTGCATCAAACTGAAACCAACAAAACTCAATCCTTTCCGAAATCCAAATCCTTTTTCCTCCGCCCTTAGATGAGAAATCTCATCACAAGGCAATCAAACTTCATCGTTAATTTAAATGAGCGCAAAGCATTGTCAGGAGAACTGAGTCTGTCCTTCGAGCATTCAGTGAATCTTGTGTTACAAGGAAGTCGAGAGCAGACAATTGAGCAATGTGAAATTAACATTTGCGCTTAGATACATACATACGTATTATTTACTGCACGCACACACAATGAGTTCCACTTTCTAGAAATTTGATTTATTAGGAAGTAAAAGAGTTCTGCTGAGATGAAAGTAGGACGAAGTTTGTTTTGAAATGCAAGGACTATGCAAATAAAAACAGACTTTTCCCGGAATAGTGCACCGAAATATAAGATTACTGAAAATATTTCCTCGTCCTTTTTTTGTGAATTATAATTAACTCCTGTTCAAAGAGTCCCATTTCGTTTTGCTGCAAAAGCAGCGAGAGGTCCAGACGTTCTCAGAGAGAACTGCAGGCCCACATTAGGAGACTCAACCATGAGTCTCCGTCGTGCGATTTTCTTTTTTTCTAAATAATTTTTGCGTGACATAAAAGTCGAAAAGAAAACCCTCATGCACAAATACCGCATCTCAGTTTAATTCGATAAAATTGTCTGAATAGCACTAGTCGACGTAGTCCTGACCCGCTTTTGCGCCACATGCAAATAGACGTCAGTCGTGTGCAGGGGGAATACTGTGAGAGAAAAGGCCTTTTTGATCAAAAACCCATAAATTACGCTCCAATTCGAGTTGCACTCTGTGAACCGATGACAAACATACAGGGGAGCTCAACTCTAACACACACAAGGAGAAATGTTTGGCATGCATTGCCTCCACACTTTGACTCTGATTCAGTTGGACAAAAATACGCAGCAAAGTCAAACAATTCCCAGCAACCAATTGTCGAAGCAGAACACTTTATGTCCGACGTTAGGTGGTGGCCAGCAGCAGCGGTAGCAGCAGTCCTGCTGCACTTTTGGAATCTATATCCTAGATTCGTTGTCCTAGTCTCTGTCGCCCTCTCCTTCTCCTGCTTTATTTGTTTTCAAATGCGTTTTGTTGACCGGAACACACATGAGGGCAATTGGGTTTTTATCCCTGTTTTCGTCGTGTGTGCGTCCGTGTGTAGCTTCCCTTCGTGAATTTATAAATTTATTGCAAATGGATAGTCGAAAAGCTGTGTCCGAGTTCTGCTGTTGACAGGCCATAGAGAGGCGGTAGTAGTACGACAATAGGCGGTAGTAGTACGTCATAGCGACAAAAACCTGACTCATAATTTATATTTTTCTCAATTGATATGCAAAAGTTTTTTCTGAGGTCATTTGGGGGTCGATGCTTGCAATGTTTTTTGCGCCACAAAAAATGTAATAAAGTGGCTGCGCAATTATTCATAAATTTCACAGTCAATTGTTTCCAAAAATGTGTTTGCATATGCAGATACAACAGTTCGTGTTGTTTTGGCCTGATAGCCAACTGTAAAAAACATTCAAAGAGGAGTGCTGCTTGAGGGCAAATAACGCGGATGTACAGTAGACAGACGGGCCATAAACATCCTGTATCTGCAAACGGCTTGTGTTTGCCACCGAATTATTACTATCCATTGATGGACGGAGAGAGTTTTAAAATTCAAAATGTCATCAGAATTACTCTGCATGAGTGGAGGAAACAGATTACGTTGGCTATCGCAACTTGAAAGTGCCACAAGGGTGTGCTGTAGGTTCTATACTTCTGTGAGTGATGGCTAACAAATTTTAGCCGTTATAACAAGAGAATGATAGGAACCAGACACATATGGAGCAAACGAGGTTTAATTCAACAAAAGGACAAAGTTTTAATGAGCACAGCAGAACCAGCGCACAACATCCTGTTGGACTTTGATACGTCACATTACACATCTTTTCCAGATGGCGAAGATTAGCAATGAAAAGCAGTATCATTTTGCAATGGATTTAAAACTTAGGACGGCACAAGTCTTTGGATATATTCTGTAGATAATCCAAAATCGATGGTAATTACGCTGCGGAAAGGGGTCAAGTGCGTTGCCAGTCAAGCCTGCTAGCTCAAGAAGGAAGAAGCGTGGGTTGCCCGAGAAAAACAAACCAAAATGATCGCACCTAGGCACGGTAGATGCCCTGCGACCAACAAAGAGACACAAGCACTTGAAAAGTAACGTTACTTGGACAAGCATCACTAAACTGAACCAAGACAACAAAAGGGTTCGAGAAAGTACTAAGGATTAGCAAAAGAAGAAGGACGGCATAGAATTGTGGGTTTCAAAACCTCAGCGCGAAGAAACTTGGGATTTCATTTCAGTAGCCTAGGTTGGTTATGGCGTGGAAAAAACTAAGTCGACTGGAGCATTTACTCAGGGCTAGTATACGAAAAAGTGACATTCCCGTGTGCAGGAGCTTCAAAAAGCGTCGCAGGTATAACCTTGAGATGTAGACCCAGGATAATTAGCCTCTGAGAATTTATTAGAATCAAAAGAGAAAACCTAGACAAAGTAGTGAAAATGGCCTTCAGCTTATGTTCTTCTGTTGTAAAGAAAGGGGTACAAGACCTAAGTATGTCTAGTTAAAAGAAAATCTCAAACATTATTGAATGCGTACACCGTGTTCCACAGATTTAACGGTCACACTCAAGGGATATGCAATCAATATCCGACAAGGACATCGCCATTTACATCTATAGTCAGGCCGTACTTAGGGCGCTGGAATTACGTACCATTAAATTTGAAGTATAAAGAAACTGCCGTCCAAAGTTTATGGTACTATACGCGCCGAATAGCGTAGAATTGTGCTGAGTGTCTGCTCAATACGCAACTAAGAAGCAGTTTCGGAAAAAGGCCACAACCTGATGAGCGTGTCGAAACATACACGCCATCATGTGTGCAAACGGCAGTTCTTAATTAAATATCACTACATTGGCAAATCAGCAAATCAGCGCTGGACCATTATCCAAAGGTTTATGCTCTACTTTGCAGGTAAGAAGGGCCAGGACAGTCATAAAAGTGAAAAGGAAACAGATAAGACTCAGTAGGATAATGTCTTTTACTTAAACATCCTAAGGCTAGGCATCACAAACTCAGGGATTATAACGATATCTGCGTCCCCAAGAAACACCGCTGAAGTTAGCTAACTTTCTACTGAGCAACAACGAAGTTCCTAGCAAATCCGATAGTGTGACGCTCAGTACCTTATGGTAGCTAACATCCGCCTTCGAGCTACAGGAGTTCGAAATAGTGGAAGACATGGTGAAACTGGCGCGTATGAATGGAACTCGATCCGCCATTTTAAGATGTCTTATGTCGATTTTAGCCATATAAAACAGCGACTGTATCTAATAAATAAATAAATTGCTGGCGCGAAAGCTCGAGATGAGCCAAGGCCTAGCTTCTCGCAACCAATCATGTTGTGTGTGTTACTTTTTTCGCACGAATGGAAGGGACCTACAATTGATTGCCAACTTCGAAAGGCGAATTGAGAAACTCTTTCTTGACAGATTATACTGCCGGAGGCTTGCCATTCTGGGGCTTGAACCCACACCGCTTGGTCAGTAGTAGAACCCACTAACCACTGGGCCACGGCGACCACTGTATCTGCAAAAGAGATAATCAGCATCGCAGAGTTATTGAGCTTAAAAAAAGCACTGAAGTGTGTTGGAGGTTGTTTTGTCGACAAAATTCAAGAGCACGCGTTTGACCATAGGTACCTGAAGGCGGATAAAAGAGAGGAAGCAACTTAAATTTCTCGTGACCACCACCTATTCCTCGAATGCTATTTGATCCTGTCTGTATTGGACGGATTTTGGAAAAGGAGGAAAAAAAAAACTGCAAATTGAAGTGTACCTACCTCAACTAACTTGAACTATCTTTGGGAAAAAATGGGGCTTGCAACCACGTATTATTCATTGGATATAAACAGCAATTGAAAGACCTTTAATCTCCTATGGGTGCTTAGTAAGGTGGACTGCAACAAAGATCAAGAGCTATGTTAACATACTCTACAAAGTACAAAGGCTAGCTGCACTTTGCACCACGAGAGGCGTAAGAAGTTCACCGCAAGCAGGTCGGGATATGATCCTCCATTTCAACCCGAAAGGTGCACTCAGATTGAGATAATTCACCCTGTGAAAGCAGACCACCTATGGACACGAAATCGCGATTTACACCGACGGCCCAAAAATAAATAGGAACAGGAACAGAAGAGGGATTCTTCTTGCAAACCCCACAAAAAGAGGGAGTTTTTAGATTGCCAGAGACATGAAGTGTCTTCCAAGTCGAGATCTTGGCAATGGAAAAAGCTGCAGGCTGCATAAAAGATTGCCACCTTCCTCCATCGGATATTAGCATCTTCGTTCACATTCAAGCAGCTTTAAATCTATAAAATCCAATACAATCAAATCAAAAGCAGTCAAGAAATGTCGAGACTCGCTGATCACCATAAGGCACCGTGTAGTCAAACTGTCGGTTCCTGGACATAAGGATACAGAAGGGAACGAAAAAGCTGATGAATTGGCAAGTTTGGGGTCGGCTATGAACCATGCTCACTGGAGTTATCACAGGAAGCTGCGCTATCGGAGTCATGCCATCCGCAAGGGGAGAATCGAGTTCAACGATTTATGCAGAAGCTGAGGAGATGAAAAAGAGGCAGAATCAATCCAACATCTGCTGTGACACTGTCCCGCCCTGCAAGAACGACGCCTACGCACATTAGGATCAAGGTTCCTTGCAAGCATAGCAGAGGTAACAGACTTACAGCAAACGGACCTACTCAGATTCTTAAAGAGTACTAACTGATTCACAAAACCGTCAACAATAGAATAGGTCCTTAGGTTGTCCCGAGAACTATATTTCTATTCCCACAACTATAAAGGAATAATTTCTATACTCACAATGGACCTCCAGATATAGTGAAAGTGATAAGGCCTATCCTTCACACACCCTGCGTAATCTAACCTAATCTACTTTGAACTTCACAACTGGAACAAATTAGCTGAGAACCGGGGCAAACCAGAAAGGCTTGTAACTTGAGGCGCTGATTTACTCAGAATTGAATAAAAAACCGTTTAGAATTCCATCACCGTTTAGGGATCAGAAAAGTGAAGCCTAACAAGTTCCGCAACAGAAATCACTAAATGGTTAATTTCTCTGGCTAAAGAAACTGAAAATAGACGGAAGAACTGACTATAGAACCGTCAAAGAGCTGGGTGGTGTTTTGTACGATGAAATTTACGTGATACGTCACTCGGACAAAGGAATCAAAATCGCGGAATACATGTTCTACGTTCACAGATGTTGTAACACAGAATCCTTCTTCTTACATAACAAGTTGCTAGTCGTAGGGGCAACAACTGCCGAAAAGTAGGACTAGCTAGGAGCATTCCATCGTACTGAACTAAACTGTGGATGGAGATGGACTGCAACCTTCCCCGCACTGACCATTCCCGCAAGACTGTTCCCATTTATTTTATTAGCTGTTTATTTTATTAGCTTGTCACAGTGTGAGAATTTGCTAAGTCCGTTGGTTATGCATGCCGACAAAGCTTAATAACAATGAGTCCTTCGGATGCATTGCGAAGTGTGTTAGGTGGATTTCATAGAAATATTAGGTGGATTTCATAGAAATACCACCTATTGCAGAGGTCCTCATGACGCGACTTTAAAAAATTTTGAATGCCATTCGTCTTCGCTATGATAGTAAACACTAACCTCATACTCCGTTAAAAATTTTATATATATATATATATATATATATATATATATGTATATATATATATGCAATATAACGGATTCTTGTGGACACGATTGAGGGCGCAATTATGAACCGATTTTAATAAAATTTGGTATACACGTTCGTATGCCTCGGCTAAGTTCGTAGATGGGCATAATCAGTCCAGAGGGGGGCGGGTTACGCCCCTTTTTATGTCTCAAACGGTACAATTCACAACTCAAATAAATCCCAACCTCCGGTTTTGATTTTTTAGTAATATAGTAGATAACAGTGAACAGAATCCGCCTGCTACCAATTTGGGCGCCATCTTGGATCCGCCATCTTGAAATTCTTCAAAATTGATTGGATTTCGTTGAAATTGAAAATCCTTACAAATTTCGAGGTAATTAGTACAAATTCGTTATTAGAGTGGAAATTTTTGTCCGCCATTTTGTTCCCACCATCAGAATAGATGACATAAGAAATCCACCTACCTCTTGCGGCGCTTGCCGGAAGGTTCTTTTTTTTTTTTTATATTCAACCCTTTCTACTCCCTACTAGAGTCTTTAGGCCTTCAAAACTAAAATACGAGCTCAAAGTAAAGAAAGGTTCTTAAACAGACCAACAACCATCTAACCCCGCAAAAGGATATAGGACATGTCTCTCCCTTTGATCGTCATTTGCTCCTTCAATAGACAGCTGCATGCCGCTGTCAATTTTGCTAAAATGGGTCGTCTTATGTGCTTGCTGGTCCCCTAGAGGACTACTCTCTCTGTGAAGTAATTGTGTCCTAAAATTCATGTCATTCGCATGTCATTGAAACCGAAATGTCCTTGCGGACATATCCATGTGTCAAGGTGGAAACTATAAAGGAATAATTTCGCCACAAGCGAAATTCGTTGATGATGATAATTTAATTTAAGGACCCGCAAAATTCACAGGTTAAACATAAGAGGGTCGAAGGGCGCGAGGATGTTGTACAAAGGCGATGGACAAAGTCCTTTTTGGTCTTCTACATAATAAATTTCTATCGAATTCAAAGTGAAAGAGAATGAGAAGTCTTTGGCACCAAAACTTAACTAGCTTGAGCCTAATGGAAAAGTTCACTTGGTCCTAGTAAGCAAGAAATGAAACTTTTCATTCTTTTCCCTTCTACCTCTCTCTTTCACTGTGTGTGTGTGTGCGTGTCCTTTCTCAGAGCTGAGCATTTTCGAAGAAATCAAATTAAGACAGACCGTGTTCCCAGTTCCTCTGCTTGAGCGGCGCTTCACGCGAAAATGTCTTCTGTGTCGACCAACTTTAACTTTTTTCATTGAATGGAGTAACGAGGAAGCCCTGCAGATGTATAAGGACGAAGAGGATGCAGTTTTTTTTCTTTCATTTTCCTTCAAGTTGAAGAGGGTAATTTCGTTATGCTGTACAACTTGAGATGATCTAAATTAATTTCGTTTGCATTTGTTGTTTTGCGATTTTTTATTTTTTTTTTTTCTTTACTTTCGTCCTTTTTATCCTTGTTTCCTTTTTTCACCCTTATTAAATTTGCATTCAGAATTGTGTTGATTGTAATGGGTTTTGCTGTCACTCGATGGGGATGTGTGGAATGGTGGTCAGTTAAAAATATCCTGACAGCCATATCTGTTCCTCTCTTGAACTTTATTGCGATTCGAGGGAAGACCATCGACCTAGATTAGAGAGCCATCTGTGTGTGCCGTTCGCAGAGACCCATTAAGCCACTTAATCGATTTCGATATGAATATTCATCTTTCCACAACCACCACCACTTCGATTCCTGTGCCCCCTGCCATCCTTCCGTAGACGTGGTAATTTTATCGGCCCCATGCAGATGCGGAATGGGGGCATAATCACGATTACGATTATCGTTTGCATTTTAGGATTCTCCGACGGTTGGTGCGGTGCGGAGTTGCTGTTGGGTGCTAGATCCTTGCCCTTTTTTATTTCTCCAATATAATGACTTACAACACCGTATCTCTCACCCACGTGTGCGCCCTGTATGGCGGTGTGTGTGATAATAAAATCATAAATTTCCTTCTGTCGAGGAGCACACCACAGAAAGTGCAATAAAATTTCGCTTCTGTGAGCAGACTGTGGGACTGTAGGTTGTCCCGAGTCTGTAAAGGATATCAACTTGGCACGCATGTTTTACGTACGACTTTTTGCCACGTATAGCACAGAGCGCGGCGATGGGTGGTTGATTGTGGGTGTGGTGCCCTGGGTAGGAGAACGAAAAACCGCATAAATACAAACGATTGTTTCGTACAACAATATCGTTCGGGTGAAATAAAAACCGAGAAGAGTACACTGTGAAGGAGGAGGTGGAGAGGTGGTGGATCCTGTAAGTCATTTGTATTTTACTTTTGCCGAAATAAATACCGTTACTTTGGGGGGTAATCAATTTTATTCGGAAATATGAATGTTTTATGCGTTCGCTTTTATTAGGGAACAATAATTTATTATCCCTACGCGGTATGCGGTAGAGGCAACGGCAGCAGCAGCGAATGCCTCCGTTTTAGTCTCGGGATTCATGTTTATGTCTGTATGAGTAATGTTATTAAGAATATTTTTGTGCTTCGCAGAGATATTTCACCGAACATTATCGCACAGATAAAAGGGAAATGTTAAACGAGCGGTTGTGGTAATAAACATTTTTTCTGTCGTTTTTCTGTTTTATTTTTTTTTCGTCCTTTTTTGCTGGCTAATGATGAAGAGAGCGGGATGTTAATCGGTGCGGGACCTATGAATACTCTTTCTACTTTGTTTGGTGCTATTTATAGGCACAAGAATGTAGATTTGACTTAAGGTGTTAGAGGGCGCGTTCATACCTGGGGAAGGTCGGCGTGATTCTCATTTATCACTTCCGCACAATGTGACTGGGTTGTTAGAAGTCGTTGGAGAAAATCACGCGAAGCACACGCGAGAGCCGCAAATTAAAGATGGTCAATGGCCACACGTGCCAAGGAATGTGTCTGTTGAGATCCAGTTGCCTTATAGAGGAGAAACACAATCGACACTAGTTAAAAACGCTGATCGAAAACTTGTACAACAAATAGTTCACAATATAAGCCAAATTAAGACTACAATGCAAAACATGAAGAATTACTAATGAGAAGTCAAAGCATGCTGTTGCAAGCAATATCTACTATCTTCTCCATGATGAACCAAAAAAAATTCCTGGAATGCGAATGGCCTGCGCCAGTTCGAAGACGAACTACAAAGTTCCTAACTGAGACCGAGATAGACAGTTTTAAGTGTGCTTCGGATAAAAGAATATCCGATTTATTTTTTATGGATGTTTAGCGATGCTTCTGTAACTTAGAAAATCAGCGTTGTTTTCGGCGTTTAAAGGGTTGACATGTGCTTTAAAGAGGACACAAGCATCCACTGGCTTTTTTTTTAAACCAACATTTGTCTACCAACTCCTACTCTTACCTCCTCGCGGTGAACACTGGGTGTCTATGCCTAGTAACCCAAGGGTTTAAACCCCTGTGGAAGGTTGTTGGGATGGGGGAGAGTATTAACACTAAGGCACTCTCGTTTGCATCCAGACGGCCGAGTAAGAACACCCACGATAGAATCAACAGTAGCGTCTACAGTTCCAGTTAGGTCGAACAACTTAGTGAACACCACATATGGGCCACTTCGACGTATCCGGATTAAAGGCAAATGAAGACCGGATGATTCGGCCCGTTTAGCCTAAGGAGTTTCAACAAAAGGTCAAACCCTCCAGATTGGGGGTTGTGCACCGGGGTTGATGGCTCCACCATTTAAAAAAACACATTGTTACGAAACAACAACAAACCTCAGATACGGACGGATTTCGAATTTCGGATCTGCATTTGGAATGTCAGGTCCCATAACAGACCGCGTGCAGCCGAATAATTAGCGGATGCCCTAGACTGCTGCAAAGCAGATATCACCGTCATCCAAGAAGTGCGGTGGGATGGGCTGGGCAAAAAAAGAATCAAAAACTGCAATATCTATTACGGCGATTGTTATCGAAAACAAAAGCAGCGCTTATTTGGATGTGGATTCGTCGTTGGAGGTAGACTAAGGCAAGAAGTCTTAAGCTTCAGGTATGTGACCGAACGCGTCACGATAGTCCGCATCAAGTCTAAATTCGCCAACATTAGCCTGATATGTAGATGTCCCCACAGAGGAGAAAGACGACGACATCAAAGACAGATTCTACGAGTTCCTTGAAAAGACTTATGAGCAATGCCTTAGCTATGACACCTCAAGGGGTCAACATTGACTCAGACCACCACCTTGATTCGGCCAAGTTACAACTGCGGATAATCCGAACACCGCCAAGACACGGGAATACTGTGAGGAAGTTTGACGTCGGACGGCTGTAAGCGCAAGAGATCACCAGATCCTTTTCCGATCGTGTCTCCCTCAATCTCTCAAGAGGTCCTATGGCTCCAGCATCAAGTATTGAAGACCCGTGGCAACATTGCTAAAAAGCCATTAGAGATGTCGCCTCTGATGTGCTGGGTTTCAATCGGCCACCACAACGAAACTCCTGGTTTGACGACCAATGCCGGCAAGCACATGTAGCGAAACAAGAGGCATACAAAGCGGCACTGCACACAAGGACTAGAGCTGTTCGCGAGCTTCAGATTTTCAGGAGGAAAAAGAAAGAGCATGAGAAGCGTGCGATCGAGGAAATAGAGAGATGCCACTGCAGGAATGAGGTTCGGAAGTTTTATCAAAGGATAAAAATAACCTGTCAAGGCTAGAGGGCCCAAACCGAAGCCTGCACGGCTAAACAGGGGAACATCATAGTAGAATCGCAGTTAATGCCGAGGATATGGAAAAACTACTTTTGCCGACTGTTTAAAGGCGACGGCGAATCAAATCCCGCTGTCAGGCAGAATGAACAATTAAACCTGGACGACGAAGACCAACAACTCCGTTCACCTGACCTGGACGAAGTGAAGATAGCCATATCTAAACTTAGGTCCAACAAAGTTGCTGGAGCTGACGACCTAGTTGCTGAGCTGGTTAAAGCGGCAGGCGATGACTTGGTAAGGAGCATGCACCAACTCATCTGTAAAATATGGTCGGAGGAACGTATACCCGATGAATGGAACCTCAGCATTGTTTGCCCGATCCTCAAGAAAGGAGACTCTCTGAACTGCGCCAACTACAGAGGCATCAGTCTTTTTAACATCGCCTACAAGATCTTTTCTGCCCTATTGTGTGAGCGTCTGAAATGATCTTGATCTTCCCATGTTAGTTTGGCTTGAGGCCGGGAAAGTCCATCATCGACCAAATATTTACACATGCACCACCTTTTCATGGTTTTTAAGGCTGCGTATGACAGCATCTATAGAGACGAGCTATACAGAGAAATGTCTAGCTTCGGCACCGCTGTCAAACTCGTCCGGTTGTGCAGGATGACGATGGAGAATGTACACTGCATCAAGGTCGGTAAAGATCTCACCGAGTTGTCTCGGACAGAACGTCACTATAGACAGTCATAACTTTGAAGTAGTTAAGAATTTTGTCTACCTAGGCTCTGCTATCAATTCAGACAGCCAGTCCAGCGCTGAGATCAAACCAAGAATAACTTTTGCCATCGCTGGTTCTTTAGGCCTAGAAGGCGATTCAAGTAGCAAAGTCCTCTCTCGCACAACGAAAGGGACTCTTTATAAAACCTAAATCGTCCCAGTCCTGCTCTTCAGCGCAAAGGCATGGACTCTGTGAAATGTGGATAAGGTTGCTCTTGACTTCTTCGAGAAAATAATTCCTTGGGTGATTTTCGGTCATGTCTGCATAAACAGTGAATGGAGGAGGAGATACAACCTCTAACTGTATGGGCCTAGCCAGAAGAGTAAAGCTCCAACAGCGACATCATCTTAACCAGAAGAGTGAAGGTGGCTGGGTCATGTAGAGCGGATAGACATCGACAGCAATGCTCCGGCCCGGAAAATCTTCGACTCCCCACCCAGGGGAAGATTGCTATTCAGGTGGAGCCCGCAAGTGGAAGGGGTTCTTAACCATTTCCACAGCTCAGGACCGGTCTAGGAAAGAGCGTGCTGGTTGAGGCCCAGATTTACTTAGAGCCGTAGCGCCACTTGAGTAAAAGTAAGCAATTCGAAGCGGTTCAATTGACAACGATATGGATCTAGTACTTTGATTGAGCCTACCTAAGACCCTGGATGGGACCTCTCAACCAAATTCTGTTTGCCCTCAGCAGTAAAAGAACCTTGAACTCTGAGTCAAGTCACGCAAAAACTCAAAGCCAGAGCAAATGGTTATCCATAGACAGTTGGAGACGGGGTGTTTGTTTCAAAGAACAACACAAAAGGAAGTAACATAATGTGGTTTTTGATAGACACCTGGAAGCGAATCGAAGAGCGTATTCCACATGCAGTTCGGGTTGCCGAAGTATCAGCAGTACAGAATCCCGAACTGGCACTTCAGCATCGTGCAAAACGGAGGGAAGATATTGGTTGTTGACAAACCTCTTTTGGCAGATCGAAGAGCGTATGACACTTAAAGTTCAAATTGTAGCACCAGCAACATTAGAAAAGTTCGAACTGGATGCTTAGAATCTCATCAAAAAAAATAGTTCCGCGTAGTGTAAGGTGTGATAGCTCTGCTGAAAGTCCAACACAGCAACACAGGGACTATATCAGCTGTCTGTGCGACGATTACAAAAGTGATTCGTGCCCTCAAAAAAAAACAAAGCAGTCAACTCAAAAGAATGTGAAACTAAGCGCTTCTCAGAGGAGTGCATAGCATAATAGGGAATTTGTCCTGAAGCTGCTGAAAAACAGAAATCAGACAGAATACGGAAACTGATGAGATTCTTCTGGCAGTAGGCGAACGAATAAACAAATAGACAGCGCGGCAACCATTCGGTTATGCAAGTTTTACTATTCGCACGGACGAGACCTACGGGTTTCATTGCCGATTCCAACAACTTCTTCATGATAAGTTGGCTAGGATACCTTGCGGGCTGGCCCTAAACACCCTTGTATGTCCTCGTGCTATTAGCCTGCTGGTGCTTGTGGTCATGTTCGCTGAAAAACGACGAAATTTCTCTCCAAAGCCGATGAACCCCCCTTCTGCTGTCAAGTGTCAAATTCAGGATCACATACCAATTTCCATTACGTTTTCATCCAATCCTCCACTAGACTGCACCCCAATTACCTACTCCCTTCCGTCTGACTGCCGGGCGCTCACAAATCCATCTCCACCGTGTCGCTGTCAGATGCGAGGAGGTCAATAAATCACCACCCCACTCGCCGAACCAAAAAGGACACAAACGAACGCGAAATGCTTTGACAGGCAATATTTCCATCGCACAAAGTAACAATTCATTGGAGGTAATTTATAAAAAGGGTTTAATGCTAAAATGTCTGCTCCCTGTCATGATGTGCAAGGCCAAGCGGCAAGCGTATCCCTTCGCCGTCGTGTCGGCATAATTATGGACATATAATGTGCACCTTTATCATCATAATAAAGCATCAAAAGTTGCCTGTGTGCATGTGTGTGTATTTGTCCAAGACTCTCAACATAATCACCAGGAAATAGGGGTCGAACGTGGAGGGCAAACAAAAACCTGGGAGTGAATGACTGAGAGTGAATGGCAGGACAATGCTTGTGGAATGAGGCTAAATGAGGAGCGCCTATCGAGTCAGGTTGCGCGCTCCAAGAGATCAACGACAAGGGTGATTCGACTCGACTCAACCCAATGCGACCTGAGCCCTAGCGCCACCACCGCGCTGTAATAAATTCTGACACACACTTAGGAGGGTAGTAAAGCAAAGTTTATGCTCCCTCAATTGCTCTTGTTTTACGCATTAAAAGTACTAAGGACGACGACGCGGAGTAGGCTCCAATTCCCCCTCGACTGGCTGTGTCGCTTATTTATAACCTTCGGCTGGTGTCCGGACTGTCGGATGATTTGCGCGTCAGTAAAGGTGGCGCGCGAGCTGCTCCATGGTTGTTGTTATTAATTTGAATTTATTGAATTAATTTATTGCTTGTGACGGTAGACCGGGCTAAAGGGGCCCAAGTATGTCTGTGACATAATTTTTACGATGCCAACCCGGGGAATGCATTTAATTATTCATGCTTTTGGTTGCTTAAATCTTAATTTGAAGAGCAATTTCGAGATACCGAGGAATTTTGAAGGCTGCGATGGCTTTGATAGGAACTTTTGGGGAAAGCAAGGGTTTTTATTTACAGCAAAAGGATTTTTCCAAGCTATCCTCTCACGTCAAAGCAATCGAACCGCTGAGATTAATTTATTCCTTGATTATTTTTTTGGTGGCACTGTGTAGTGGGTAGTGTGCTTGCTTGTGACCCGAACTGTGCAGGTTCGACCCCGATCGGGGAACAGCAAAAACCACAGACACCGAAACAAAAACAAACCACCGCATCAAAAAGGGGTTTCTGCCTGGGAGTACAATGGACTGATAACGAGTCTGAGTGCTCCTGGGATTTGGAAATTTACTTAAAAAAAAAAATAAAATTCCTCGATTAAAATTAAAGAATCCACTCTCAGTGTCTTTTTCGAAATCGAATGCACATTCACCAGGTTAAAATTGACGCTTCTCGGCGCAAATATGGGCTATGAATTGGTTTTATGCTAAGTTCACGAAATACTAACTTCAGCTTGGGACACTAAGTGACAAAAAAAAAAAGTCAAGTATGCAGTTCCCTCAACTCTATAATTAGGAAGGCACATGGAAGTCTCATGGTCAATCGACCGTTAACCAGATTTTTCACATTGCGATCGACACAAGGAACTTCCCCAGTGCGATGGTGGTCCTAACCTTCCAAATGGCGATTATTGACTCGGGGCACTACCTTGTTGTAGCCAAGATGCGGTTGCGGTTGTCTTGAACACCGCCAGGTCAAGCAAACACTGAGTGGAAGTCGGCAAACCGGACTGCACAATCGAAACAGATCGTCAGACCAGTTTCCCATCGAGTCTCCCTTGACCTATCAAGAGGTTCACGAGGTTATTGCGATCACAAATGGGTTTCTCTCAAGCACCACAACGATGAATACCGGCAATCACATGTAGCAAAACAGGAGGCCTACAGAGAGAGAAGCCAACAAATAAGGATATAGAGGACTGCTATTGCAAAAACTTGGTTTGGAAATATTACCAAAGGGTTAAAAGGTTCATGGACTGTTGACCAAGCGGCGTGGGTTCAAGCCCCAGCCAGGAACACTGAATATTTTTCGCGGCACCACATCTCGTCGGGGTATGACAAGCCTCCGGGAGTATAATCTGTCATGAAAGAGCGAGAGAGTCTTGGCTCATTCCGAGCTGTCGCGCCAGCTATTTATTTTTTTTAAAACGGGTCATGGCTTGAAGAATTGATTGACCTGACAATGATTCAGCCATTACTTACTTACTTAAGGTGTCCCTACAGCCCGGGGTGGACCTGGGCCTCAACCAGCAAGCGTCTCCAGCCAACTCGATCTTTAGCCAGCTGCCTCTAGTTTCGCACGCCAAATTGGTTAACTTATTTCTCTATTGCACCATCCTTTGGGTGTGGATTCAAAGATTTTCCGGGCCGGAGCACTGGTGTCCATCCGCTCTACATCACCCAGCCACGCCAGTCGTTGAACCTTCACTCTTCTGACTAAGTCGATGTTGCTGTATAGCCCGTACAGTTGATTGTTGTATGTCCTCCTTCACTAACCGTCTATGCAGACAGGACCGAAAATCATCCGAAAAAATTTTTTCCCGAAAAAGCCAAGAGTAACGTTATCCACTTTTCACAGAGTCCATGCCTTTGCGGTGAAGAGCAGGACTGGGACGATTAAGGTCTTATAAAGAGTCACCTTAGTTAGTATCTGTCTACTGTGACGTTCTGTCCGAGACGTCGGTGCAGGGTGTCCTTTCTTGTTAATAGCATATAATTAGTCTTGTCCCCATTGACGGCTAAAGCCAACTTCGCCGCCTCCGTCTTAATACTCACGAACGCGCCAGATACATCACGCTGCGTTCTTCGCATAATCTCAATATCGTAATTGAACGGAATTTTCAAAGATTGTGCCTTTGATAGCAAAGACGAATACAACAAATATCTCCAGACAGTCTGGACACCACCCTCGAACAACATTGAAACCATAAACCACCTCAGTCTCGCACTACTGTACCTCCCTCCTCGCGCCGTGTAAAAAACATCGAAAGGGCATTCTTTACGCCTTGAAAAAACATTCCTGAGACCCGAGATTAGGTTACAAAGGGATGATGCCTGCGGAGTAGAACCCGCATCTACATCTTTTCAGACATTCAAGCAGCACTATATTCCCTTAAATCCTATACGGTAGGGTGCAAGCTTGTCTGTGACTGTCTCAACCTCCTCGAAAGAATCGCACCGGTAAATAAGGTTACCGTAGCCTGGATCTCAGGACATGAAGCGGTCTGGCGAGAAGAGGCGCTTGCCGCCCACTCGTTGGTCACGAACCCAGTTTTAGGGTTCCATCCAACAGTGTCTACTCCAAGATAACAATGGGAGATCAACAAACACGCCGACCTTAGACAAGCGAAAAAGTTAAGAAATGAAACGCCCACGACCAAAAGCCAGGATGATGGAGGGTGTGATGAAAAAACTACAGAAAATTGATGCCAAGCATCGGACGAAGAACTCATTGGAAATCTTCTAGCAACGTTGAGCAAGTCGCTCATTATGCATGCACCAGCGACTGATCGGAAAATGTACATCAGATAGATGAGCTCGGTATATACTGAGTATGTAAATTTTCCGATCAGTCACTGGTGCATGCATAATGAGCGACTTACACACAACGTTAAGAGTGTGCTGCACTCTTAGAACAATGTCAGCCCGTCAAATTGGAAGCGGGAAGGTGGAGGAATCATCGAGTTTGTACAGAGAGAATGACAACAAAGATATGGTATATACAGAGATATGGACGGATCTTCATTGTAGAGGCCTAAATTTGTAGACGACATGGAGATAAAAACTATTAACTTACACAATTTCTGTCATGGAACGGATGGTTCAGGGCGAACATCTGAAAATACAAAAACGATTGGATGACCCATATGCCACCCGTATCGGAAGATGTTCTGATGGAATGCCAGAGATATACAGCTAGGTGACACCGAGAGGACTAATAATATTCATGCTGACTACAAGCAAAGCCTGGAAGACTTCGAATAAAGACAAGTATGATGCAGCAACGAGCGCCGAGAAATGCGGCATCTGCAAGTTCTGCCAGCTGAGAAAGCGAAGTGAAGGAATGTCAAATTTCAGGAAACAAACAGGAATGAGAAATAGTTGAGTTTTTAGAGACGTAAACGTGCATAGCTTGTAGAACGAGCTTCAGAGTATCCCTAAAGGATTTTCGCACCTTCACGTGCGAGGACGGACAAAGGAACAGAGTAGTAGAATTACAGTCAGTGCGTAGGACATGAAAGGACCATTTCTCCTGATAGTGTGATGGCAATTTTCAAAACTTTCAAACTGAACGATACAAGCTATCAATTCCATCTACCTGACCTGCATGATAGAAGGTAAGCTACAAGATAGCTCATCATCATCATCAACATCTTCCAATGGCCTGCTTAAGTGGACTCTCCACATTTGCCGATCTTCCGCCATCGACTCTAACTCATCAGTGGCAATCCGAAAAAACCTACTGATTGCCAAGTTGTTTAAAGCGGCGAGCTGACATTGTAACAAACGTGCACCAGCTTATGTGGAAAATACGTTCGAACTTGATCATGTACAGTGCATTTATAGAGACGAACAATGCTGAGTTGAACACCAGAAGTCCAGCTTGAAGAATATTCGAATCTGCAACAGGGAGGACGGTACAGTAAAAGAAGACTGGAACTAAAATGGTGATTGGAAGATTAAGCTTAAATCCTTTAACGCGCAAAGTTGGAGACAGTCAGCTAACGATTTAGATGGCCAAAGATGCGAATTCGTTAAGTCCCAGGCCAGAAATTCCGTCATAAGGTCATACATAAGTAACCTGATAAGAGGCCGGAAAACTATGCAGTGGAAAACGAAAACACAATTCGTGGGACAAATGCCGCGACATAGAGAGGAGACAATCAAACACCATGAAGCTTCCTAAACCGAAAGCAAGCCTTGGGCAACCCATCACTTTGGCAAGCGCTACTAAGCGTAAATAAATCTCCAAAGCCATCTCGTGGCCTCACATAAAATGTACTTTCCATACGACTACCAATATCCCTGTGATGCAACTGGAATATATGTATGCCAAGGACCTTGTTCATTTTCTTCCTACCTGCTGATGCAGATGGTTTCCTTCTTTATTACTTTTTACTCAATTGATTTATCTAACCGGATAAGGATGCAATCCTTTAGGATAAACCCCCACCTTCACCCACCCAGAGAAAGACAAACATTTTCAAAGAACTGATGACTTTTTTCGTAGTCTATACACATTTCTCTGATCAATTTGGTCAATTTTCCAAAAGGATTCAGTCGCAATTTTAGGAACATATTATCCTTCTGCTTGAATTGGTCGACAGAGAATCGTGTTGCCCCACAGTCTACGCGCCATGCATGCATCCATACGGGAGCAGGACCCTCTTCCTTCTTCGCTGCGGATACGAATGATTGGTGATAATTCAGGAGAAGACATTCGAACTGATATAAAACAAATCGACGACTGTCGTCCCCTACATTTGAGGACATTAATTGAATTATCCTTTCCGTTCTCGGAGAGAATTTGGCACTGAAAAGGATACGTACACGATTGAGTCGAGTCGAAAAGTGAATGTTGTGCCATTCATTCTTATCACATTTCACAGACGAAGGGAGGGGGTATACAGCGAAATGCGACCGCTCGTGTGTGGCTAATCGAAGGGAAAAAGATTGCAATCGCTCCTCAACAGACCAAAACACACAGACACAAGAGTACCAACGAAAAGTTGTCAGTTCAACCAGGCTTAATCACCCACAATTGAGTAAACAATACCTTCACCAAATACACAGACATCGAGTTGATACCACTACCGATTAAATTGCACACAATCGCGAGACGATCAAGAACCTGTGGCAAGGATTGCACCCACCACAGAAGTCTCACATCGAATTGTCGAAAAAGAATTCCGCATCGCAACGAAAAAAGATGCGCAAGCCTTGAAACGACAATTTGCAGCAATGCACTAAAGGAACAATGAACGGTGACAACGACGACGTCGACAATAAGGACAATAACAACATGAAAAGGACGAACGAAATGCTAAAAATGCTGAATGCAGCAAAGCTCAAAGACTGCACACTAAATTCGACGAAGAAAAAAAAAAAGGAAGTATAGGGGGGGGGCCTTCCTTCTTCTTGTTGCTGCTGTCTGTCCTTTTTTTTGCAACCATTTAGTAGCAATCCCAGCAAAAAAAGAATTCTCTGCCATTCTATGTCTAACAATTGCACCTGGGCGCCCCGAAAAGATTTTTCAAACCAGGTATGGGCGTAACTGCTCGACTGCTATTTGTGCTGGTGGTGGAAGTTGATAACGTATCTATGAGCTCATAGGATATTTAACACAGAGTTGTTACGACTTAAAAGTAGAAAAAATAATCAGAGGTATCTGATCCTTTTTTGCAGGCAGAACCGCCCCAACCCCCTTTTCTGTACGAACTGGGGGCGAAGAGGATGCATTGCGATAGACATTTACTTGCAAGGAATTGGATTTTTTATGAAAGTGGAAGGACAAACAAAAAATCGACGAAAAATATTGTCCGTGGTTTTGTTTGGTTGTTTGTGTGGCTTAGTAGTTGTGGTTGTCCTGTTGGAAGTACATAATACTGTGTTACTAGCGCATGCAAGTTTGGAGATAGTGGCCGATGATGGGGGTTGCGAACTACAAAGCTAGAATGACGAACAGAGAAAAAAAAAAGGATGAAATGTCCTTGCTGATGAATTGCGTACATATCGAGGTCTAGCTTAGTTTTTCTTGCCGAATGAAAGATGACACAGGGGCTGATCGATCTATGGACGTAGACAGATGCTGGATCTCAAATATGCCTGAGGACGGAAAGGAAAGCCTCATCGTTACCGTAATAGTACCACATCGCTTCGGAAAAGAAGGTTAAGAGACTCAACTATCAGGGACAAAAAGCATAGAATACCAATCAGAGATGTTAGCAGTGCTACACGCCTTGAGCAACTTATGTGAGAACCATGTGCAAAGGTTAATCTTACTGGACAACTAAGCAATGATTTGGTGTATGTGGCGGTCCGACCTCAAGACACCTTTGGCAATGGAATTTGGTCAAAAACTTAACAACTGTGCATCAGGAAATGAGTTGGCACTAGTGAAGTTGAACGTTATACAATCATCGAAGGAAACGAATGAACAAACAGTCGGTCTCTGAGTCTAAAGTGGCGACTAAAATGTCTGTTGACTGCACCGCGAGGAAAGCTTTAAGCATGATTTGAGGAACTCTGAAATGGATAAGAGCGATGTCCAAATAACAAGAAAACTTCATGTTCTCATCGGAAGAAGATGGCTCTTTCTAAAAGATCATACCTGCTGACTTTGTTTAGAGCACGAGGAGATTGGAAATGGAGAAAAGCGTTGACCACATGATACAGAAACTTCTGGATGTCCACAGGGGACGTCTGAAGGACGAGAAAATAGTCTCACAACTACCGTGCTAGTGTCTAGTACTGGCTACTAAGACAAATGGTACTTTCAGCTGCTAATGGATGCATACGAGATACGAAGAATCGTTGTCAAGGAAGAACTGCGGAGAAATTCGGGCAGCAGACGAGTTAAAAAAAAGGGTGACGAGACGAAGACTCATTGGTCTGTTTCGATATATCCCAGTTTAGATGGCATACAACAAACGGATGGAACACGGCAGACAAGAAGCCTGTGAAGACATCGAAGACTTCGGGGAGTATTTTTTGATCAACGCGGCTCGCAAAGTAAACCAATTCACTTACAACTCACACACGGCAACCACACGTCACCGCAATCCGTCTGTCTGTAAAGGCGGTCAGTCAGAAGTTTCCAAGACGATGTTGCGACTTTTTTGGGTCACAAAGGCGAATTCCTGTAAGAATCTCTTGAAGTTAGTTCTGCTCCATGATTCACCATCGAGGTGAATTTGTTAAAGAAACGTGGAGGTATAAAATTTGTTAAAAGCGGTCCAAACTAACGATGCACTCCCAAAGGCCCTATCCTACTTATCCATGATTGTCGGTCCTGCCTCCTCCTAAAGCACTCATAGAAGATTCAGTTGCACTTTGCGGGTCCTTTTCACTGTCAATTTCGGTTGCATTTTTCCTCTACTCTATCCCGGTTGCATGAATAATAAAATTAATTTCTATTTTTATCCCAATCACCGCCTGGAAAATTTTACCTGGTAACTACCCCCAGCCAGCTTGCCTGGCAGGTACCGCCAGTTTCAGTACATAAAATTTTAATATCAAGATTGATTACTTCTGGAGCGGGCTCGCTCTGTTTGAGAACACACAGCACACAGGAGATACTTTTACTCGAAAATTTCATTACTTTTACCGAATGAGGGGGCCCTGAGTGGGGGACTGATAAGTAGTGCAATCCAGTAAGGAACTATGAATTATGACATATTTTTCTGTATCCTTTGCATTACAGGCAAATCCTTGGAACTCCTTCTATAAGCACACATCAGGACAACATTTTCTTATGTCAATTTGCTGAGCGATGCATGTGTCTGTGTGTGCCAGGATAACAGTCTCATAAATGACAAATATGCTGATGCAACAAACCCAGGACACACGCAGGAATGCCTCTCTGTACACATAAGGATACGACGAAGGATACAAGGCGGAAAATAGTCTCTTCTGTCTCTCGTCCGATAGTGGTATCAAAATTAATTAACTGTAATCAAATTATCCTGTTCACATGCAAGTAGAGAGAGACTACAGACTGGATATTGGAGTCTGAAGATGGAAGACACAAGACTTTCATGATATGATAGATGGACAGGCATTTGGTCGGGTTGAATGTGGTAGACAAATTGTTTTGGATCAATGGAAGGCGGTGGAGGCGAGGTGATGGACAACAGATGGTTGGAATTTTATCGACAATACACATTCGAACGTACCGAAGGGGGTTTAAAATTTAATAGGAGACTGTGAAAAGTATGTTGTCTGGATACAACTGCGACTCAGAGTGATGGAATACAAGGATCTCTTTAGAATGGGGAGTAACTGATTACTGTTCGCCTTAAGGAATTCTTACAAAGCTTGACCTACTTGAGTTACATTTACAATTCAATCATTGATAGTTGAAAACTTTTCTCAAAATAAAACAATTCCCACAAAAGTCTTAAATGATCGAAACTTCCTAGAGGTAAACGGAGCGTAATTGCCAGATCGAACTACTTTAAAACACCGCTTTCCAAAATTTGCACACTCAGTCAGCAGATGGCTAGGAACAGGATAAGATAAAAAAAAAAAGTTGAGGTGTAATGGAATGAAGTAGCATGGCAGGTCCACCCACTTGGATCTTTGGATCTGTTCCTCTGCATACCGAACGTTCCGCACCAGAAAATCGCAATGGATCCTAGAGATCTACGTGAAGGCTGTATCATGTAGAATGTGGTCACCCTTCAACTTAACCTAACACGATTTTAAACATTTCAAGTCAAGGCTCAGGTTCAACCTGTATTGTAACGTTACTTACAACTATTGCAAAAAGCTCTGAATACACTAAATGTTTGAACGAAGCAATGTGGACTAGGGTTAAACCCCCAGAAAACCGAACTAGTGTTGTTCACCAATAAAAAAGCGATCCCAACTTTCACGCTTCCGACCATTGAGGGAATTCCCCATAAACTGTTGCCTGTAGTAGATTCTTCGGTAAAAATTTGGGATCAAGACCCAGAATAACCCTTTCGATGTACTCAGCATTCGGAGGACAGCTTACTTCAAAGATATGACCAAGATAAGAGAATGGCTTGCATTGAAACAACCAGTACGATGACAACAATACCAACAGCGGGGATGGAGGTAATTCTTCACCTTTTGCCTCTAGACCTCTACATGCAAGAGGCTGCAGTGAAAAGTGCTTTCGGAATCTGCCAATCTAAATACTGGAGACCAAATCCGTATGGGCATGCCCAGATACTTAGCAATCATCTGGGCGCAAATGTCAGCTCGGATTACACTGTCCCGGACATGGACTCTGAGAAACCCTTCTCATGGGTCTTCCCAAGCAGGTAACAGTGGCAAAATAACGAAGTGTTGAATGAGTCCAAATCCATCTACGCAGATGGTTCAAAAATAGATATAGGCATAGGAGCAGGTCTTTTCTCAGAACAGTTAGGACTTAGCAGCTCCATAAGACTCCCAGATCACAGAAGCGTCCTAGCAGTGACAAAAGCCGCCCAACTAGTCTCAATGCTTACAATATCACGGGAGGACATCAGGCTGCCATTAAAGCAATAAAGCGCGAGCGAGGTGCAATGGTTTGAAACTCAAATATTATTCGGATTCATTGGCGTCTAAAGATAGTGTCCAGGCTATCTGGGGACATTTGTGGTGTTTGTCATTGCTACAATTCACAGGAATTTTTTCTAATCTCCTGATGTCATATTCAGTGTCGGCTCAATCAACTCTTCAAGCCACGACACTCAACTGCCAGTGTTATTCCTTCGCAGTAGAGTCGCCAGCAGCTTTCACAGTTGATCGATTTTATTTATTTGAGAAATAAATGTTTTTCCGACATCAGAAGTTGAACCCAGACTTTCAGCGTGACAAGCGATGATGCTAACCACTGCACCATGGCTACCCTCAAGTGAAGTGCTGTCGCGAAGAGCTTAAGGTTCTTGGCACGCAGCACAATGTACTCCGCTATGACAGTATTTTATAGCCGAACAACATCAAGGTTCTTCTACCTACTTGCCAGGAACTACCAACTTCTGTTTCTACTGCTATGTATAGCGATGTCTAGTTTCGGCTTCTCTGAGAAACTTGCACGACTGGGCAGGATAACGATGAAGAATGCACACTGCTCCAGATAAAAATAAAAGTCGTTAAGAACTTCACCTATCCTTTGCTGCCAAAAAATGATTAAGAGCAGGCGTTGTGTGACTTCTTTTACATCGTTCTGGAAAGAATTTGGCAGAACTCTCCCGCAAGCACCAGAGGCACAATCCTTCATAAATCTGTGCAATTATTTGCTAACGCCGACGGTATTGACCGGATAAAGCGAAGGCATCCTGATCACTTTCACGAATATTCAGATGGAAACGGCAAAGATGGGCCTAGTGAACAATAAACGCAAAACTGAGTTCCTGCCGTCGTCGGCAGAGAAGGACTGCACTCGCTAAACAGATATAACTTTAGGGGAGTTGCAGCCTTTGTCAAGGTATTTGAAGGCGTTCGTCTACGAAGGCTCCGGTTTTACATAACTCCGACAATGAGAATGGGATGGCAACACCCCCAAATTATATGGCAACCGAGAAACATTTCTCTCTCGATTACAGAAAATGTATTAGACCTGTATTATTCCAGTCCTTTTTGTCAAGAATAGACGATGTCGCCCTCGGATGGTAGTATAAATTTACCAATCCTGGAAAAAAAGGAAGCAGGGGCCCGTTGTTGTGACGCAAGGGATTCCGTGTGACGCAGGGGATTCCGGCAATCAGACAGGATCAGCTCAGGCGGATCAGATCAGATCAGATCTACCTTAGCTGATCGAGTCTGAAAGCTGATCCAGTCTGATTGCCGGAATCTCCTACGTCACACGGAATCCCCTACATCATAACCAACGTTCCCTGCTCCCTGTGTGCCAGGATTATTAATTTTATTCTACTTGAGATGTTTTGAAAATAAGGTCCTCCGGCTGATCTTAGGTCCCGAAGTATAGGTAAATTCAGGAGAAGATACAATGACCGATCGTATGGGTTGTAAAGCCACAACAACCTAATCAAAAGAGTTCAAAGACAACAACTAAGATGACTGGGTTAGGAAGAGCGGATGAACAAGACCGTTGCGGCCAGGAGAACTTTTGAATCTACCCCACGGGGATGGGACAGTGGATGAAGACCGTGGCAAAGGTTACGAACACAACCGGAAACTAACTTTGAAGAAATTGGGGAACATAAATGGAGACAGCTACATAGCCATAGAGCTGGCTGGACACGCTTGTTGATTGAAGCCCAGGAACACAACGTATTATCCTATGTAAGAAAGAACTGATCCACACGTTTCAAAACCCCCGGTGAATATGGTCGGAACAAGGCTCAGAAAAGATTGCTATAAACATAAAATGCATGGACTGTAATCATCGAGATAAAAGAAATGGACAAAAGTTTGAAGCAGCGTAAAGCGAAAAAAACTCAGTTCTCTCTATTATAGGAGACGATGCAACGACAAACAACTGATGTCTCACAAAACAACTTTGTTGCAATCCCAGCGTCTAGTACAAGGATTAAAACCCATTCTCATCCATCCTCCTCTTCGTTACATTGTTGCACACAGTTATAGAGAGAGAGAGGGAAGGAAGACTGTGGTGTGCCTTTTTCAATGACATGATGACTCATTGAAGTTTTCAAGATGTCAGCAGACGTTTAATTGAGTTAAACTGAGATTCCATCCAATACCCAGTGGTGGCATCATAAAATCTCCAATTTTCTCTGTAGAGCTTCTCGAGATTAGGTGAAGCAAATGAAATGTAGATTAGTTCTAACCAAACGACCGACAGACCACAAACTATTTGGAAACCCCTCCATGGTGACATGAAAGAGGAGATTAATTTCGCAAAAAAAAAAAAAAAAAACACCTAAAACCCCTCTTGGCAATGTGATTGGATTTTCAGTGGAAATTGAATATTCAATGCAACCGAGCAGACGGACTCACCCCCAACACACCGCATCGGCGAGAACAAAGAGACTGGCGCCCTGATGATGCCCTATGTTCTCACCCGCACAGCGTTTGATAGAAGGATTCGTGATTTAGATCCCTCGGACGATAGAGAAATTTTGATCATTTTCACCAACTCAGCACCCGGACCCAGTCGTTGACTCTTTAGCTGTTGCCGCAGTACCCGCGGTCGGATGCAATTTGGATGCAATACAAAACGCGGACTAGATGGATATTCGTTTCGCCAAAATCTGGCACCCCTATGCGCCTGACCCAGGGATATTCACAAGGATGAATTTCAAGTTGACCGTGGTATGAGGATTGTTTTGTGCACGTGGGTGGGTGGGTGTTGGTCGTCGGCCCTCCGGAGAGCAATCGCTTTAATTCTTTTAAATCATCGCCAATGGATTGCTGCATGAAGTGGATCCATTGTATGCGAATACGTTTCAAAAAATTTCATACACAAATCGTTGGAGGGATGTTTTGGTCCACTGGACGAGCCTCAAGTATGGGGCGATATGGTGCAGGAGCTAATTGAATAGTCACGAGCGGAGTGGCCCTCGATGATGGATTGATTTCGAAAATATTTTTGTTTTTCATGGGATTGAAGTACAAATAGATGAAGAAGGATTAATTTGGATGCAAGAAGCTTTGAATATGATCTAGTGGTTGTCTGCAATGGTGAGACAGTAAATGGCCGTCATTTCAGGACGAAAAGGCTCATCGCAATGGCAGAGTGAAATCTCCTTCATGCGACTGTCTGACACAATCACCTGATTAGAACAAAAGGCGTGCAGAAAGGAATTTTGTCAGAAGTGAACGGTTTGAAAATCACAAGAGAAACAACTTGATATACAGAACTATCACTTAGCCAACAGCTTAACCAATCACGTGAGAACTCGGACACGATATGGAAAAGAAAAAGGTCACACAATAGGTGTCAAAAGTATCAACGGGATATAAATGACATGTCAAAACTGCTATGAGGGCACCCGCTCTGCTTTCACTTCTAAAAACTACTTGTGATTAGACATAAAGCGAAGCGTAGTTCTGGCCAATCACTGTTTCTTTCGACTAAGAAGGCAACTCGCGACTGGCTGGTTTGACTGGCGTATGACTGGCGTTCGACCGGCGTGTGACTGGCGTTAGACTGGCGTGTGACTGGCGTTTGACTGGAGTGTGACTGGCGTCTGACTGGTGTGTGACTGGCGTTTGACTGGCGTTTGACTGGCGTGTTCTGGCGTTTGACTGGCGTGTGACTGGCGTTGAACTGGCGTTTGACTGACGTGTGACTGGCGTTTGACTGGCGTGTGACTAGCGTGTGACTGACGTGTGACTGCCGTTGGACTGGCGTGTGATGGGCGTTCGGCTGGCGTTTGACTGACGTGTGACCGGCGTGTGACTGGTGTGTAACTGGCGTGTGACTGGCGTTTGATTGGCGTGTGACTGGCGTGTGACTGGAGTGTGACTGGAGTATGACTGGCGTGTGACTGACGTGTGACTGAGAGGGAAAACCCTCAGGGAGAACCTCTACGAAGATCTCAGCAAACTACTCAAGCTCGATATTTACAAAATAAAGAGCTTCATCCCCAGTGCTAAGGGTTTTGCACATAGTGCGGAGCAGAAAGAGACCACAATGGACATATACTTTGGTCTTAATGTGTCCGTACCTTAGCGGATACATCCATCTAACCTAACTCAACTGACAATGATCCTTAGAAACGTATAACTTCAAAGTTGACTTTTATGGTAGGGATCTCAACAACTGAAAGTACGCAACTGAAAGCAATTAGCTGAAGATCAGGCTAACTGGAGAGGCTGGTCACCTTTGAGAATAAGAGAAATGGATGGCAGAAGAGGAAATTGTTTGCGAGTATCGATTTGATAGGCAAGATATGTTCCGAATGTGTCCCGTATGTTAAAGGTTTGTGAATGGGCCTTGTTAAGAACAAATGTACCTATGCATGTTTGTACATACATAGGTGTCAGAAGTGGAGCCTATTTAAGAAAGACGTATCTGCGATTGAAGGTATTACTCTGGAATGCATGCCTGCGGTAGGTTCATAAATACATATATCACGTAGTATACGACTTGCCTCTGAAGTGAAAAAGAGTTCAAGAGTAAAAGGTGTCAGAAGTGGAAAAAGTGGGTCGTAATCTCTAAAAATGTTAAATGAAAGGTAATTAATTATAAAAAGTCTAAGAAGCATTAAAAAAAAAATCCTTTAATGACTGTTAAGTCAAAAGCCTTCAAGGAAACTGTTCCACTCAGTCGAAATCCTTTTGCCATTTCTAAGGACGTAATCAAAATAAATAATTCCACTTGAGGTTTGGCTACATCCGATTCAATCTAATTCAATTTACATGCAACATGACGAGGGGAACGAAAAAATTCAACCGTCCTTATACCAACCAACTACGACAGGATAAAGGATAACAATAACAAATACGAGTACCAAGGCAAACTGTTTTTGAACCTCTGTGTCGTGCGCGTACAGTTTAAACTACAAGTTGCCTTTCTCTGCCTGTCTGTCTGTCTATCTATCTATCTGACTGTCTGTCTGTCCTGGCAAGCATGCAACGCATTTATTCCTCCTCTGTACATCGTCTTTACCACGACCACATCCTCCTCTGGAGGGAAAAAATATCGCTCGCTCAATGGCAATGGTGTAGCGACCAACTTTTATACCTTTGACTCACTGTCCTCTCTGGAAACACATTCTGTGTGTCAGCGAGGTTGATGGGTCTATTGAGTGTGCATACTCGCATGAAAAACATGTGAGTTCCTTGCAGTACCGCCGTGAGCCATGAATTGGATTGTGTGCCGCTGTTCGTCGAGGACGAAGGCAGGAGTCCAACTCATGAATATTATTGCGACAGGTGATGTAATAAGTCAATCTGCCAGAGACATTGTTGTTGGGTATTGTTGTCCTATCTCTGGTAAAGTGGAGTTGCACAATCTGTTCATTATGCTCATAACTATGACGGAATTCAGATAGTTTTGAATCCGTTCGTTGGTGGGTTATGGCGTGTGGTCTCGACATCTTGTGACGATTTACTCCAATGCAATGATGAATTGGTTTGGTTCTACGAGTTCAAGTCATCAGTACGGTCAAGTGGAATGAAGCAATAAGTCGCCAGATGGCACAAGTTGTGATAGAACTGGCGCCTGAGTAAGGACTTTGTGACCGTTTAGTCGTACATGGATTTACACTCAGTAAGTTTCGACTTACAACGGCCGATTGCATAAGGAAGTGAAGCAAGGATTTCCTAGTGCAATGCTCGCTTTTTCCTTTCAGTGTTCTCTTACATCCCAATAACAGTTTCCCGTGTAATCAACGTAACACAGGACATAAGTTAAACAGGACAGTCCCACGGTCAACTGAACTTTTCAAAATATGCTCAAACTCAAGGCTTCCCGTCGAAATTAATTAATCCATTCACAAAGGGACACATTCGACTGGCCCCGAATGTCTGGCGTATTACACGGCTCAGCGGAAACCGCACGCATTCTCGTCACTGCCAATACCGCCAACTGTTTCAGGGAGAATTCCAAACAAAAAGGATTAGCTAACTCAAATATAAAACGCAATCTGTATGTGAGCACCGCTATCAAATCCCGCGCTCGATAACTTTGCTTTCGCTTCAAGCTTTTTAATTAAATTTCCGGCGAAAAGCCTTTGTCGCCAAATACATGGCGTCGAGTGTGTACTGTGTACTTCCTCCTGCTCCTTCGGATCAAGGAAATTGAAATAAAATAATCGAGACCCAGTGCTGCACACTGCTGCTCATAAATAAAATCAATCAATTCCCCGGCAAAATGGCAACTGCAATCCCGACAACAGTCCTTAGATACAGATGCGCAGATCTGCGCATTCGAATGGATTAGAGTTACACGTGGCAAATGAGGTGACAGATTGGATAGTGGCGTTGGCAAATATCAAATCAATTTACTATTGCGGCCAAAACATACTCGTATCTCTCCCTCGAGGACATCAACTTAAATGTCACCTCATAAAATTGAAATGAATGGGTGGGTTGACATACACAATTGCGAGGAAGGGCGCTCGTTGCCTGGCGATCAAATTAATTTATAAAATTATGTGCTTGCGGACACGAATGGTAACCGCTGCCAGTGGGATGTAATTTGGTTTGTTTGGTTGCTACAGGACAATTGAGTGGTTTATAGAAAGCACACGAAGTGAAGGTGTCAGAAGTGGAATAAGCAGTGAAAAAGTGAAAACCATTTGAGTAAACACACGATCTAAGAAAAGAAATCAGTCAAACCATCCCCGGCTAAATCGCGGTATGTTGTAAATCATATTAGGTTAAGTGTCAGAAGTGAGCCAGCCAAGAAAAACCTTTGATTGTCTCTTCAGTGAAGCAAGAAAATATCAGGACAAGCAGGTTTCCAGCTGCTTTTTCAAATCTAATTTTCTGGTGAACCTCGATAGGAACAATCTCAAAATCCTACTGACATATTAAAGGATGAAAACACGTCCTTAATTAATCAGAGTACCGCCTGGATAAACCGACAAGTGAACTTAAGCTGTCGGAGCCAGGCTTAGGCTACCGCCACCTTCAAGGTAACTAATTCATTTGTGCTTCCACGTCCACAGAAGGAAGGATATTGTTTCCACGAGCTCCTTGAGACAATCTACGCAAATATTCAAGATATGATGCGAAGATGCCTACTCGTGACCTCTTCACGGTGGGGTGCGGGCAACATGTCTAAGAGTAGTAAATCTACCCGTACTGTCCAGACATGGCTATTTCGAAAACGGCACCGACTTAGGATAGGTTTATGGAACGTTTCCTCGCTCACAGGAAAATACCTTGAGCTTGTTTGGAAGGCTACTAAATATCGACTAGATACAGTTGATATCTCCTCAACAAAGCAAATGGTCTCTAGAACTGTGAATCTTAAAGATGGATGGAAGCTCCTCATGTCAGGAGTAGCACCTTCAATGTCTGCTCAGGCGAGAGTGGAGATACTCACAAGTCCCAGGCTGGCAGGCAGAGTACTGGAGTGGATACTATTGGGAAGGAGAGTTGCGATCTTAAAGCTTAAGCTTGAAAGGTCAACTCTGGCTCTGGTGCAGGTATACGCGCCGAATCTGGAGTCGGAGTATGCAACTTTCTTTGATGATTAGATGCCGCCTTAGAACAGGTGGCAGATATGGATTCTTATGTCCTGATGGGAGACTTCAATGCTCACGTGGGTGTGGAAGTAATGACATGGGGGAATGTGATTGGGAGGAACGGTGACCTGGATCAGAATGCGAACGGAGAGAAGCTGTTGGACCTCTGCTGTGCAATTGGCATGTCCATTATGAACACCTTCTTTCCGCACAGACATCCACAAATATACATGGTACCGTCAGAGTCTTCAGCAGAAATCGCTAATAGACTTCTTTGTGGTATCGTGTGTTAAAAAGATGGTTTGTGACGTTCGTGTTGTGAGAGGGGCTGAACTGTCAACTGATCATCACCTTGTGTTGTGCAAATTGTATCTCAACGATGAAGTACCTTCCCCTTCCAAAGTGTAAACCAAGGCTGATTACACGTATGCGGTGGGAGAGTTTGCAGAATGATGGGATACGGAAGGAGTTTGCACGGTTTGAACAAATTCCAACTGTTCCGACGAGTGTGGAGGAAGAATGGCGGTTGTTTTCAACAGCAGTCATTGCCTCTGCAGGAGATGTTTGCGGAGTGAAGCGGCTCGGTGTGGCGGCTGGTGGTAGCAAAGAACTGTGTGGTTTAAGACACCCGGAGTTCAAGAAGCCATCAGAGAGAAGAAGAAAGCCTTCAAGCTGTGGACACACGTGGGGAATTCAGCTTCTCGCAACCGGTACATGGAGACGCGAAGAACTTGCAAACTGGGTATTAAAGCAGTTATGAGCAGTCCTGGAAGGAATTCGGCAAGAAATTGGACCGTGATCACAGATCTGCAAACAAGGTGTTCTGGCAGACCATCCGCCGTCTCAGACGAAGGAAGTGTAAAGTCATCGAAGGAGTCAAATCCAAAGATGGTCTACGATTTTCCGATGAGAAGGACATCTTGCGCAGATGGGCTAGGCACTTTTCGGAGCTGCTCAATCCCGAACAGGGAACTGAGGATGGCAGACCAATGACTTAGGGTAGGGCGGAGAATTGTCCCACCATAAAGGAGGTGACTTTGGCGATTAAAGCGCTAAAACTCGGCAAATCTGCTGGTGTGG
Organism: Matsumyia berberina; assembly: GCA_917880715.2. Classification (NCBI taxonomy): domain Eukaryota; kingdom Metazoa; phylum Arthropoda; class Insecta; order Diptera; family Syrphidae; genus Matsumyia; species Matsumyia berberina. Next base: position 75,024,280 of record OU862870.1, on the reverse strand, counting down.
ATGAAATCCGGCCAGAAATGCTCAAGGCTCTGGGTAAAGAGAAATGGCTCTCTCGTGTCATTAAAGGGGCCTGGGAATGCGATGAAATACCCAGCGATTGGCAAACTGGGGTGATTGTTCCTCTTTTTAAAAAAGGGGATAAGAGGGATTGGTCCAATTATAGGGGTAAATCTCTTTTAAGTCTCCCCGGAAAAGTCTTTGCAAAGGTGTTGGAAGAGCGTACCAGAGCAGCGGTCGATTCTACGTTGGGCGATGAACAGTGCGGCTTTCGTTCAGGTAGAAGCACAACCGACCAGCTATTTACTCTCAGAATAGTACTTGAGAAGGGATGGGAGTATGCCAAACCTTTCTACAGATGTTTTGTGGATTTAAAAAAAACATATGATCGGGTCCCTCGAGGTAAACTCTGGAGTGTATTGCAGGAGAATGGAATTGACGCCTCCCTTCTGAGGGCCTATTAATCTCTATACACAAACTGTAAGAGCTGTATTCGCGTGAACGGGGTTAAGTCGACACCTTTCACTGTGGGCGTTGGACTTCTCAAGGATGGGTTCTATCATCTCTCTTTTTCCTAGCGTATATGGATTGAATGTTACAGAATGTCAGGCTGGAGCAATTTTGAGACAGCTTTGTCAATCTGTTATCAGGACGGCTGAACTTGGCATCGGACCTAAGCTATCAGTTTTTAATTCAGTGTTTGTTCCGACCCTCACCTATGCTCATGAGGTTTGGGTAATGACCGAAAGAATAAGATAGCGGGTACAAGCTGCCGAAATGAGATTTATTCGTTGTATTGCTGGGGTTACTCGTCGAGATCGAGTTAGGAACACCAGAATACGGGAGGCACTCAATGTCGAGCAGCTACTTCTTCGAGCGGAAAGGTCCATACTTCGATGGTTCGGACTCGTTAAACGCATGCCCCTAACTCAGCTACCACTTAAGCACCCTAACCCCGCGACCCTCATAGTGGATAAGCGGGTCATTGAAAATGATAATGATGATGCGAAGATCGCCTTGAAGATTTCAACATAGATATCGAAAAGGGGGACATCCTTGGTAGGACCAAAGCCTGCACAACAAGACGCCCGAAAACGTATTCATGTCCAATAAATGTGCAAAACATGGTCGGTTAAGCTGGATAAGTCATATAGAACAGATGAATGCTCCTTAGCATTTATCATTATCAAGCCTGAAGAATCTTTGATTCTATGCCAGAAGGACTATATAGAAGAAGACGACCTCATTTCGGATTACACAAGGATGTAGAAAGTGACTTCTATCACAAATCTCGTGACAAACTGGCTAAGGATCATGGTGGTCTGAGAAGCCTGCGGGTTCAGGTCCTAATTGGTCTGATCAAGACGTGAGTTTCAGAAGCAAAAGCAAAGAGATGAACTGGAGCTGACAGGAATTCTTTAAATTCAAATAAATATCTCTAAGATCAGTCCTCTCCCCAATTGCACATCAGTTTTCCGTAGTAAACCAACAATTATTCCCCTGTATTCAGATACATTCTAATCCTTTCAACAGCCCGCCTGAAAGCCTCCTCCAAAAGACATCATCCAAATCCTAAATCCTGATTAAATCACCCCTTCAGACATTGACATCATCCCAAAAAAAAAAAAAGAATATACAATCTCCGACACAAATCTCGCCCTCGACAATCAAAAGTCCACCCATCAAATAGAACACAATCCCTAGGATATCCCCGATGATTCCCAGGATAACATTCAATCAATTTTTCCCTGCTAAATCATCAAACAACCCCCGGAACCCTAAATAAAATCTTAATACGAGCAAAGGACGAGAAAAAAAATTAGAAATCCTCATCATCATCCTTCCCATCGCATAGCAATTTAAAAATTGTCCACTTATCCATTTGATGTATACGGCATGGTGATGTACACAAGAACACACACACACCGAGCATCCCCAAAGGATACAGAAAAAGAAAACCGTCAAAGCAATTGATTATCATCCTTCGATATCGATTAGAGCAAAGGTCACCTCGACTTTCCTCTTAAATTCAATTTCGAATCCTTTTTTCACCAACAAGAGAGCAAAAAAAAATAACTAGGTCAACCTACAAGATAAAACTTTTCGACCAGCGAAAGGAGGACGAGGCGGCAAACTCCTGTCGAACATTCAAATGAAAGCGGTGTGTTTTTTGGGCTTAAATTCTTCGTTAAAGTGCGTCCGCCAGGCATACAAATTTACGGACACGTTCGTCGAATTAGGAGATAACTCAATTTATCTACGAGCGCATAGCGGAGAGCAGGTATTTCGTAGAGCCCCAGCGGGCTCAACTCAAGGAAGATTACCAATTTTGACTTGAGCAAGGAACATTCCTTGATTATCCTCGTTTTCACGGATGTATAGGCGCGCTGCTTTGAAGCCATCCCTCGACCGACCGACTCCCAAACTCAATAAAAATTGATAATTCCGATTTTCCTCGAGACAAAAGATGGAATTTTGCCCGCGAGACCAACAAAATCGAATTGACAAGCTCCACTGTGGCGACGATGACGGTGTGGCTGTATGCGTGGCAACAGCGTCGCCGTCTAGGACATACTGCTGCAAGTTGTTCCGGATAAAATTAATAGACTTTCGCTTCACGTTTACATTTGGTTGAATGGATAAATGCTTGCTTGCCTGCTGGGTGGATCCCATGCTGGTCGAAGGTGATTTTGACAACGATGACTGACCAATATGTGCGGCGAAACAGAAGAATATGAATCCTGAAGGTCTGCATGTATGTATGTGTCACATAATGACTTTTTGTTTTTGGCTTTCCTAGCTACGTCTTGGCATAATAACATTGTTTCTGGCCGGTCTCGATGTCGTGCTGTCGCTTTTCGCCATCTTTCATTGATACAACATCTTGTTGTGACACATTTTGATTGAAAAAGGGGCGGGACGGGGGGCCTGGCATCTATGGCTTCGAGGATGAGACTATGATTTCCAATTGGAAAGTAAATTTCCCCCATTAAAGTTGACCACTATTGGCAAATGCGAGAGAGATATTGTTCTGGGAATTGCGTGTCACATCATGTGTTACGAGGCGGTGGGGTCTGAAGGTGCGATGTAAAGCCGAAAGAGGAATCACCCCGGAAAGCAATAGAAAAGTGGAAAAGTGACATTAACTGTGATTTATTTGGAATTTCCTTGGAATTATGACATCAAGTTGTTCCATGAGTGGTTAGGCTTTTCCCCGAAACGTGAGGTAGAAATGCGTACGCTGAAAGTCATCGGACACTGGAAATTAAACCTTGAAGAAATTCCCTGATTTTTAGTGACAGATTGGTGACTCCGGAAAGCCGACATTTGAATAGCCATCGGAGCCATACAATGGAACCCTCAAAGCCCGAGATGAAAGAGGTGTGCATGACCAAAGAAAACTGCAAACGACATTTGGAAGAGTCACGGAAATTGGGAAAATTGAGGCACATTCCCAGGAACCGAAAACGATAGAGCGTAGGCTTGATGGATGCCCAACGCCCGGAAAGAAGGTCAGTGATCAGTTAAGTACTATGTTATTAAAAAATAATGCAATCGGAGTCTTAACAGAGGAAAATGAGAGATGACAACGTGAGGAAGGTGCGAATTTGATCCTAAGTGTCCCTAATGACTTCATGTCATACCGGACATGGAAGGCTTAATTGAGTGAAAGTCCGAGAGTAAAGAGTGCGGTTGCATACAAAAGGAGCCATAGGCTGAGAATACCGGTAGGTACAGTAGATAACCATAATGCTCAATAGATTATGACAGGAGCAACGACTACGTTCTTAATCACGAATAGTTGGTGGAGGTGGTTCGACATGTCGGCAGCAAAGGATGGCATCAGTTGAACCTAGGCTGGCCAATGAACAAGTAATATCGGCGGGAGAATTCTCTCGGAATCAACGGGGGCGTTCCCAGTTCCATTTAGGTTGGACTACTTGCTACTCGGAAGCTTCAGGCCAATAGGGATTAGTATACCCGGCCTTCTTGTTCGCTTGTTGAGGGTTGTGACGTCGGAATAAAAAAAAAACCGGTTCTGAAACAACCAAGAACCTCGAAAACAGATAATTTTATTGGCTGATGGCCCTAGCAAACGAAACAAGGACAACGATGAACAGTTTTATCACAGGGTTCTCGCTTCTCGCACCGCAATGTCCTGTATGAAGACGTTAAGATCGTTTTGGGCGATTTTAACGCCGAAATAGGAAACGAGGACACCTTTGGCAGGACAGTTGCTAAGCACTGCCTACATGACACCACATCTGAAAACGGACTTAGGCTAATTGATTTGCTGCAGGACAAAACGTCACTAAAGCAAGCAACCGGTTTCTTCATCTCAATAAGGGCACTCGGCGATCTCCTGATCATCAAACGGTCAAGGTCACAAATTGATTACATTGCGATCGACGTAGGACATGAATCCAGTGTTACGGATGTCCGAATAGACTCGGATCCCTACCTTGTTGCAACCAAGGTGCGAATGCATATATCCCAAGCCCCACAACAAAGAAGAATCAATGTGAGAAGATACAATGTCGACAGGCTGCAATCGCATGAAACTTCCAGAATCTTCGCCGAACGCGTATCCCGAAATCTCTCAACATTTCCTATACCACCATCATCAAGCTGCAACTGATGTACTGGTTTTCGATCACCAATGCGAAACCTCTGGTTTGACGAAGAGTGCCGGCAAGTGCATGCAGCCAAACAAGAGGCATACAAAGCGGCGCTACAGAGAAGGACGAGTGCTGCTTGCGAGCTCTACTAGAAAAAGATACGGGAAGAACATCGACTTCTCCAAAAAAAAAAAAAAAAAGAGCATGAGGAGCGCGCGATCGAGGATATTGAGAGATTATACACTCCTGTGTTTAACGTACAATCCTGTGTATAACGTACGGAAGTTTTACCAAAAGATAAAGAGAACGTGTCAGGGAAGCAGAACCCGAACGGAAATCTGTAGAGATGAAGAAGGAAACCTCGTAGTAGAGTCACAGTCGGTGCTGAGAATTTGCAAAAACTACTTCTGCCCACTGTATACCGGCGAGGAAGACCAACATCCCGCTGTCAGGCTGAACGAAACATTCAACCTAGACGATGATAGCCAAAAATGATCAAAACAAAGTAAAGTAAAGCCATATCTAAGCTTAAGTTCAACAAGGCTGCTTGACCCGATGGCCTTCCAGCGAAGTTATTTAAAACAGGTGAAGATGATCTGGCAGAGAGCGTATACCAACTCATTTCTAAGATTCGACCAGAAGAGAATATGCCTGATAAATGGAATATCAGCATTGTTTGCTCGATCCACAAAGAAGGATACCCCGTTAATTGCGCCAACTATGGGGGTATCAGCTTTCTCAACATCGCGTAGAAGATTTTATCTGCCATATTGTGTGAATGCCGGAAACCTTTTGTCAACAACCTGATTGGCCCTTATCATTGCGGTTTTAGGCCAGGAAAGTCCACAATTGACCAAATTTTCACACTTCGGCAGATCCTGGAAAAAACCCAAGAAGTTCAGATCGATACCCACCACCTCTTTATCGATTTTAAGGCCGCCTATGACAGAATTTATAGATACGAGCTATATGCCAAACTCGTCGGTCTGTGCAGAATGACGATGGAAAATGCCCGCTGATCCATCAAGGTCGGTAACGATATCACCGAAACCTTTGATGTCCAAAAAGAATTTAGACAAGATGACACGCTATCGTATGACTTCTACAACATCATACTTGAATGAATTGTGCTGAGCTCTCAAGCCAAAACCAGAGGCACAATTTTTCAAAAGTCCGTCCAATTGCTTGCGTACGCCGACGATATTGACATTATAGGCAGGAAGCAGCGAACTGCTGCTTTCGCGAGTTTAGAGACATAAGCGGCCAAAACAAGTTTATCGGTAAACGAGGCCAAAACTAAGTATTTGCTATCAGCAAGAAGGGGCACCCAACACCGACGAATTCGACAGAACGTCACAGTTGATAACTTTGAGGTAGTAAGGGACTTTGCCTACCTTGGCTCTGCTATTACCTCCGATAAAAACATCTCATCGGGAATCAAACGAAGAATTACTCTTGCTGTTTTCTCGGGCTGAGGAGGTAATTGAGTAACAAGGCCCTCTCCCGAACAACTAAGGAGGCTCTATATAAGACCTTAATCATCCCAGTCCTGCTATATGAACCATGGATTTTATCGAAAGCGGATGAAGATATTCCTAGTCGTTTCGAGCGAAAAATTCTTCGAAAGACGTTGACGGGCTTTGGAGGAGAGGATTTAATCAAGAACTATACGAGCTGTACATTGGACGTTTGAGATGGCTATGACCAGGGCTGCCACTTCACACATAGCATATTATAGTAGATTCAAAAAAAAAGCTAGTAGATTCAAACAAAAGGTAGCAGATCAGTTTTCATGTATCATTAAAATATAATTCATTTATTTTTTAAAGTTTGTACGCAAAATGGTAAAAAAAAAAAATAATAAAACAGAATTATTACTTCTGTACAATAAACAAAAATAAATCAATAGGTCTTCGTGAAACTCTCCATTAATAAACAAAATACAATAAATAAATGAATCATCTGTTGGTTCAAAAATCACAGAGCCTTTCAAAAGCCCATTGTTAAGGAAAATGTTCGAAACCCTCTATGAACAAGGACTTTAATTGAAATTCAACATATAATCGAATTAAAGTTTGAAGATGAGGTAAAAAGGTAGTAGATTTGTAGAGGAAACTAGTAGATAGTAAAAAGACTTAAAAGCTAGTAGATCTGCTAGCTTTGTAGTAGAAGTGGCAGCGCTGGCTATGACATGTAGAGCAAATGGAGAGAGAAAGAGAGAGAGAGAGAGAGAAAGTGAGAGAGAGAGAAAGAGAGAGAGAGAGAGAGAGACAGTGAAGTTCTAACATTAAGCCTACAAAGTCCTTACATAAATTGTGATAAGCCTAAGAAGACTAACCTACTAAGACTAAATTAGACAAAAATCATAAGGGTATGACGATCAAATGGGTCTGGAGATAAACTTCGCAAAAGTAGTCACGTGACCAAAATTTATCAACGTAGTGGTGAGTTGAAAATACGTAAATATAATTTGATATTACATGAGACAGCAAAAAGCAGAGTGACCACAGGTCAATGATAGGCAAACTTATTTTTGACTTCAAAGGAACATTATACGCGCTATTGACTTTATACAAGTTAGACACACTACCATTTGGCAAACTACAAAATAAATACAAAAAAAAAAAGACTCACCTGATACATAAAGTCGCCTGAAAAGAAACAAGAGAAAAAAGACTAGTAAAAAGGTTGTCGAAAAAAGTGAAAAGTTGTGAACAAAAAGGTCGATATGGGCCCTTCACTTTTAGTCGAAACCGACTCCCGTACGTTAGAAAATGTAAAAGAGAATCCCTAAAAAAAAAGTCACCCATCATTTCAACCTATTAGCTTGAGATACTTTTGAACTGAAAACAACCTCTGCAGCTGTAAAGAAATCTCTTCATACCAAGAAAATGCATACACCCCTTTCTATCAATGTGCTCCACTCATTTAAGAACCTCTAAACTGATTTCGATCGAGTCTTCCACAGCTTTTAACATTATTCATCTATTCGGTTGAAAACCATTAAACTATTACAAGTTTTTAGGTTATACATATAATATCACATATTATAATAAAAAATGCACAAAAGAGAGTAATTTTAAATGAAAATCTCATCCATACATCGACTTAATAATTCAGCACGCGCTTACCTATAATTGATGTAATTTCCATCAACATCGCAACCGGAGGTCCTGTATTTTTATTTAGTTTTGTTCGTTTACACATGTACATACATATCTGTGCTGTATTATAAATAATTCAACAAATAACACCTTCAACTCGTCGATGGCAATTTACTAGCGATTGCCACAAATGAGCTTTGATTGGCTACAAATTGCTGCAAAAAAAGCACGAAATCCTTCCACAAAACATTTCGCACAACCGCGAAAGGATATTACAGGGATTTGTTGGTTCTGTTTTTTTTTTTTTTACACTCGCATCTGGGACGTGATTTTTAGTGATCATAAATGGATTTAGGGTTTGGTGTATGCCTAATAGAAGGGGAGTGACGTTATTCATGATGCTAACTCATAAACATTGCAATTCCGAGATGAAAATAGGACGAGGGAATCGATTTTTACGCATTCTGGGGAGAAGGACATAACACGGTTTAAAGGGAACTGGTTAAATTCAAGCAAAGCTTCGGTCCAGTCCCCTTTTGTGTAATGCACACCTGATTAAACTAACATTGAACATCCATCTTTACTGTTCTGTAAAAAAAATTATTGACACGAATTATATGAGTGTGTTCTCTCAGAAGAAGGAAGGCTTTAGCAACTTCAATCACTTCAAGAAAAAAGGACGATGACTCCATGTAAAGGACGAAAAAAAACTCAATTTCCTTCAAAAATAAATAAAAAAGGATACTTTTGCGAAAAAAGACGATAACAAGATTGAAACAAGGAAAAGGTAGGCAAATTTGATGAGAAAGTATCTTTTTGATGAGCTTATTGGGCACGTGCAGGCTCATGTGGTTGTGTTGTTCTTTTCATCCCTCAAATCAAAGAGGAATGGATTCGATGCCAGTCTTCGTTCTTTAACAGATGTGAACTGTAAAAGGCGGAAGGAGAGTTATCGATGCCAACGAATACGATTTGGAATCTTTTCGACAGATTGTTGACAGTCAATGCGGAAATGAAATGGATTTGAATGTAATCCCATCCAATTTTCACCTTTCTTTTTACGAGGCAAGGGTGCTTTGACCGCTTTGGAACAACAAGAAGAATAGTGACTTGAAGATTCGGAAGTAAAGAGAACCTTTAAAACTGCTCCAACTATAGAGGTGTGTATACATTTTCATACTCGTATAACATTTAGGTTAATCGGGACTCGAACGCAGGAAACGAAAGGACCTGAGTTCATCAACCCCAACAAAAACAGACCAAAGAAACGAATTGAACTCAACAAGGTTGTCAGATACAGACATGTGGCGACTGCGGAGAGCAAGCACAAATGGTCGAACACGTTCTCTGCGAGTATCCTACCTGGACCTCAACCAACAAGCGTCTCCAGCCAGCTCAATCTTTAGCCAGCTGCCTCCAGTTTCGAACGCCAAGTTGGTTGACGTCTCCTTCCACTTGTGGCCGCCACCTGAATCGCGGTCTTATTCTACTGCGCCGTCCCTCGGTTGTGTATTCGAAGATTGATCAGGGGCCGCAAAAGGAGACTACTCCATCTAACACGGGTCAGCACATGCCCAGTAGATACTTGAAACATGGAACAAATCAGAGGTAATGTAAATTTCCCAAATGCCTGTTCAATGCACTTTGCATGTTTAAGTATCTCGGGGTCCTATTCACGAGTGATGGTAGGAGTAATTGTAGGATTGGTCAGGCTGGAGCAATTTTGAGACACCTTGGTTAATCTGTTAAAAGAAGGGCTGAATTTGGTATCGGAGCTAAGGTCTCGTTCTGCAATTTAGTGTTTGTTCCGATCCTCACCTATGTTCATGAGGTTTGAGCAATGACCGAAAGAATAAGATCGCGGATACAAGCCGCAGAAATGAGATTTCTTCGTTGTATTGCTGGGGTAACTCGTGGAGATCGAGTTAGAAACACCAGAATAAGTGAGGTACTCAATGTCGAGCAGCTACTTCTTTGAGTGGAAAGTTTGGGCACGTTCAACGCATGTCCCAAACTCGACTTCCAAGACGTGCCATAGAATCCGTGCCATCAGGTAGGCGTGGTGGAAGATCAAGAGCTATGGAGGGTCCATTTTAGCACTCTAAGCTTGCGAAAATGGTGATGATGACGGTGAAACTTTTATCAGCTCTGAGTCTTATTGTGTCATCTCTTAAAGAGTCTAGAATAGAGCAAGGAAACAATGCACAAAGTGGTTCGAAGGAATTTTGCAAGACAGTGGCCAGTGGTCATTTCAATTTCAATTTTAAGATTGTTCCTAGCGAGTTTATTGCCAACCAGTCCAAGTCGTGGCTCTGTGTTAAGAGCGTTGCACTGTGGAGCGAGTTGCGTGGGTTCAAGATCCATCCATGTCCATCGAATACTTTTCGCAGCACCACCTCTCGTCGGGGAATGAAAAATCTGTCATGAAAAAGAAGTTAGGCCTTGGCTCATCTCGAACTGTCGCACCAGCTATTTAATGTTTTTTTTAGTCCAAGTCGACCTGAACCAATTGCGAATATCGTTGAAAAATAAATCCCATCCATATGGTCTACAAATACAAAAACGGAATTCCAAGTCTATAGTATGCAATTCTCATTGTGAAGATCAACGACTAGAGCACACATATTGAACTGTGGCTTTTAAGTTCTAGAGTTTCTTCAACTTCAAAGGGTGTTAGGCAATATATACCAGTGGTGTCGCAGCCAGCTTCATGGCTTAAATATTTTTTTCGGAAGCTGCATACCTTGGACGAGACTAACCTCGATGTTTAGTTCCAAAGGCATTCAGTATCTGATTCCTAGTCTTTACACAGTGACTCCACACCTCTCGAGAAATCCCATTCACAGGGGCACAACGTTTCAAAAATTGGTTACAAAATAAAGCGGCCAGTTGCACCGGTTTAAGGTAGCCACCTACAATAAGAACCATCGGGAAGGGATAACACATTTCTTTGCCACCCCATCGGAAAGAATATCCGTGCATGTAAAACGAAACTGGCATAGGCAGCATCCACGAGAAATTGGTTCTCCAGGACGACGCCGCCATCAAGAAGAGACCCTCACCGTAAGAAAGAAGCCAGCAAGCCAAGCCAAGCACAAATTCCTCTTTTTAGGGGTTAATAATGAAATGCAAATCGTTAGCCAAGGATATACAAATAAAAAAGACATTAAGGGCAACTTAAGTGGGTTGTAGCTGTGGTGGTGGTGATGCTGTCTCGGGTAGGGTGTCACTGGTAGAAGGACGCGAGCGAAACAAACTTTTCTTCCCCGAAGACTTTGGCAGAGAAAAGTCCTTTTTTCTTTTCAATGAAATCGGAGGATGTTGTGTGAGAGGTTTATGATTTCGCAAGGAAATAAAAAAATTAGACTGTGTAAGGCACAGACAGCGTTGCCTCGCTTAATGACGCGCCCATTTGTTTGTTGTTTAAGGGCGCGATTTGCTGTGTGTGTAGGTCTCTTGCAACGAATCGAGATTATGAATATTTTTTATGATATTTTTGCAAAGATGTTGCAAAGGACTCTAATGAGTTAAAAGAAAAAAGTTTAAGAGAAGTGAAGTGTGATGCTGGGGATGTTGTAATAAAGTGAAATATGTTGAAAATGGGGTGTCCTTTGACAGATTTTCAAGTTTGAACAACGGATGTGAAAAAAATTGTTTATTTTTACAGAGGTTCTGCGAAAATACAAACGAGTGGTCAGATAGCGCTCAAAGCCGAATCATGCTTTAGACATTAGGTATGTTCGCAGATTGTGCTGGGTCGTGGACGAATTGGCAAGGAATTATTAAATGTTCGCGAGTGTGTTCTACCCAATGTGCGATTATAAGACGCACGCGACCAGAATAACGAAATAAAAACTCATACTGCCAACTGAAAGAGACAACAAAAACGCTCAAATACGGCTTAGAATAGTCAAAAAATGTTGGATGCGAGCTAATAGACTAAGTTACGGCAGGGATGAACAGCGGCTGTGCGCAAGGCGGCGTTCTAAGCTTAGGCAAATGGCGATGAATGGTGCACTACCAGTGGGCTTTCGGTCACTTACTTACTTAAGGTGGCGCTACAGTCCAGGGTGGAGCTGGGTCTCAACCAACAAGCGTCCCCAGCGAGCTCCATATTTAGCCAGCTGCCTCCAAATTCGCACGCCAAGTTGGTTGAGGTCCCCTTCCACTTGCGTGCGCCACCAGAGCCGCGGTCTTCCTCTACTGCGCCGTCCCTCGAGTGTGGATTCGAAGATTTTCCGGGCCAAAGCATTGGCATCCATCCGCTCCAAATGACCCAGCCACCTCAGTCGTTGGAGCTTCACTCTTTTGGCTAAGTCTATGTCGCTGTAGAGCGCGTACAGTTCGTCGTTGTATCCCCTTCTCCATTCCCTGTCTATGCAGACGGGACCGAAAATCACCCGAAGATTTTTTCTCTCGAAACATTCAGTTCCACCTCTTTGCGAGAAGGAGGGTTGCGATGGGTCTGACTCAAGCAATGCTAAAAGACGCCACTATCCAGATCTCCGATAAAGTCAAATATCTAGTAGTGATCCTGGATAAAAGAAAAACTTCTTTGGGCAAAACATGTCAAGTCGAAGACATCCAAGACGCTCTTAGATTTTTTGGCAGTGAAAGGGTGCTTTTGGCAAGACATGGGGCTTATCACCGAAAAAGGTTCTATGGATTTATACGGCTATGATAAGACCGTTTGTAGCTTATCCGTCAGTTGTTTGGTGGAGGGAGTTTTTGCGTAAGTATGTGACTGCCTTCTGCACTTTAAAGAACGGTTTGCCTCGGCCTCACGGAAGCTTTTCCAAGTACTCCTGGCTTTGCTCTAGACGCTCTGCTTGATCTACCCCTTGATACTTATAACATGGGCTGTACTATCAAAGCAATCTATCCTCTTAATCGGGGCGGCTTTTGGAATGATCCGCAGTTTCCGGAGTTTTGATGACCTTGCGCGACAGTTATCTTACGACCCTAGTTCCATGGATATGTCGTCTGATGCAATGGCACCAAGACTAGTCGTAGCTCCGGTGCTGATGTCTTCGTGGAGGCCGACAACATTAGACTTTACTACTCATTAGGCAAGAATGCCTCTGTTAGTAGAGACTTTTCCTATCCTAAGGGCCGCAAACTATATTGTTAAGAATAGGTGGAAGGGTCGGAGCATCTGCATCTGTAGCAATAGCCAAACTGCGCTTAAGGCCTTGCTCAAGCCTTTAACCAATTCCTATATAGTGCGAGAATGCAAGAACTCTCTGAATTCGGTCACAAGGCTGAACCATTTGTAGTAGTCAGGAAAAAACACAAAATTAATTACTTACTTCACAAATACCAATCTTTATTGGTTCTCAGGCACGTCTGTTGCTGTTCGTCGATCAAGAAGAAGTGTCTCTTTCATTATGCGTGCTTTACTCTTGATACATTTGTCTTTTACATGTGTGTGTATATATAGAATTTACATAGAATTCTTTAAACAATGTTGCCACACCTTTGACTCTTGTCTGAGTCCCAGATCACACTGGGATCTCTGGAAATGAGATCTCCGATGAGTTTGCTAGACAAGGCTCAGAGGATGTTTTCCCAGAACCTGAATCTGCTTTGGGTCTTCCTGCGTCCACGATCAGAGCCTCCGTTGACGATTGGGTTTCCTAAAAACACAATTGTAAGTGGCATGGTTCTCCAGGATGCGGGCAGACGAAATGAATGCTCCCGAACGTCTATAAGAAATCAGCGCCATTCTTGCTGCCACTCAGCAGAAGAGACTGTAGACAATTTATTGGCGTTCTAACGGGCCACTTTGTTTTTGCCAAGCATCTTAGTGTGTTAGGCTTAAGTGACACAACTGTCTTCGCCACCTGTGGAGAGGGCGAGAATACTTCGGATCATCGCCTTTGCGAATGTCCTGCCTTTGCTCGGATCAGGTGGCAGTTTTTAAATGCTGATGTGGTGAGTGCTGATACTGTAAAGCTCCTCATCATTGAAATGCCTTCTTGGCTTTCTTGCAGAGAAGAGTGAAAAAATGCATCTACGAAAGAAAAGCAAAAGCAAGAAAGTGAACGGCAACAGCGAAAGCCAAGCAGACTACCATGCAAAACTGGCAAGAATGTTGGGGAACATGGACTGCAAGGCTAATCGAAAACATTGCAAAAACATATGCAGAAGTGAATTTCGATCGCACACAAGTACTATGCCTATAACACTAGATTGGAGAAAAAGCGAGTCCAGCATGTCAGTATGGCGATTCGAGTTAAAATAACGTATATTCTTCGAATGCAATCTATAGCTTTCAGAGAGACCGTTCGTATCATCTCCAAAGGATCTCAATTGGGTCATTATGCTGCCTGGAAAGCATAGCTTTATAAACTCATTTGAGCCTGACTAATACTACTGATGCTTCGTTCGCTTTGCTAACTTCAACGCCGCTAAAAACTGTCAGAATTTTACTTAAAAGCCATAGCCTTGCCTTACTTAACATATGAACCTCAACTAACGTAAAAATTCTTTCAAATCAACACAAACTAATGCAGAATTAACAAAGCACCTACATGATCTGCCCAGCCTAAACCATCACACGTCACGTATGCATATCTAGTGATTGTCTCAATGCCAATGTATGCCAATAATTAGTAAAATAATATTCTAATTATGAAAATTTATAAACAAACAAACAAGTATTGACACCTGCTGTTGTCTGCCGCCAGTTGCCTTGCATGCAGAGCACCCTCCATGGGGGATGAGTGGAATAATAACAACACCCGCTTCGGTGGTTACCACATCAACATATTGGAGCATACCACGAGTGCAGAATGACAAACCACCAAACGGCGGAAAAGCGCGTGCTGCGCAGATGACACACACGCATACACACAGTACCCCCCTAGTGCGAGGTGATTTGTTGTACAGCCTAACCGAGTTTTTCATCGCCCGCTGTAGAGTGATGATGGGGATACATTTAAATTCATCGCAGTTGAATTAACTTGAAGCGCCTGCGACGTTGATTTGAAAACTGTAACACCAGTGCATGAATACATTGAACGCCTTCTCTCGCCCCCTACTCTTTCAATGATTTATTGAAAAGTTTTAATGCACAATGGAGATGGAACGGGGTTTTGAATGAGTGATATATTCTATTTTTTTGCTCATCCATCTGATATCGATTATGTTATCCAACGTACTTCGAATAGAGGTGGTGGAAAGTGACACACATACGTGACATCTGTTTCGGTTAAAAATAGGTTGGTTGGAATGGATGTGGAACTGTAGAAATGATTTTTCAGTAATCAGTAGAAAGGATTTAAGCTGAGCTTGATGTAGGACTTTAAAGTCGCACGGATTGACTTTAAAACCAGAGTGAATAGATGCACTGTAATTTTGAAATTGTTTCACTATTCGCTAGACTGTCTTAAGGATGACAAGAAACTCAGAAGCATTCGCAGTGCCAGAGCTGCGAGAAGCTATCCCACATTTAATCATAGCTTGGACCAGGCTATTTTAACTGGTCCTCTTTCGACGTTCTTCCATTTTAACTCTTAAACTGGGATTCTTCCCGAATTTCTACGCAGTTCCTCAAGCCATGCCCAGCATTTGGTTGATTGGAATACGAACTTTACAATGGATTTCCACATAAAAAAAAAACACTAAATAAATAGCTTGCGCGACAGCTCGACTCCTAACAGCGATTTGAGAAGCTCTTTCATGCAGATTATACTCCCGGAGGTTTATCATTCCCCGACGAAATGTGGTGCCGCAAAAAATGTTCGGTGTACCTGGCTGGGGCTTGAACCCACGCTGTCCGGTCAGCAGTCCATCGCACTAACCACTGAGCCACGGCGCTGATACGGATTTCCATTTAAGGACAGTTAAAAACGTTTGCTAGCCAAAGCTAGACATTGGCACACTGTATGCGTCACTGTTTCCATGTCAAAAAGCACTTCCACAGAATTTATTCGTCACTAGACTCACTGCAGTGCAGATTATAAATAGAGAGTGATAAAACCTCTCTTCAATTAATAACTCCCCTCAGGGTAACCTTTTCGAAATATTCATGTCAGGCGTGTAACATTTCTCGCAAGGAAAGGGACTGTCGACCACTAAGAAAGGTGAACAACCGACACCCCAAAAAAGCTGGAAAACTTTGTGACAACCATTGGAGTAAACAATTTACTCAACAGCCTTATAGGTTAGTACAATAGGACTCTCCGTGACATCCCATTGCTAAAGTGCGACCAAGGGATCCTCGAACAATTTTCATGTGATTTTGGTGTACTCGAACCTGCGTCAGCTCGCTCAATAGTCCAACGTAGAAGCCATTGAGCCACGGCGACCAATCTTCCTCCAGAGTCTTATTTTACGTCATTTTGTATACCACATAAAGAAGCTACACCACGTCTGGCATAGAAGGTTTCAATCCATCGAAAACGAGGTCGGAATGGTTGTGAAAATTCAGTTTTTCCTGGCTAACGTGTGCAGCACATGGCCATGTGATACACTAGAGACTAGGTCGATACCTCTTTTCCGAGGGTGCACAGGCATAGTGAAGGAACGAACGGAAGGCACTGAAGGGGTGTGTCGTCATCATCATCATCATCTTCATTTTCCATGATTCGCTTATCCAGTATGAGAGTCGCGGGGTTAGGATGCTTAAGTGAACTCTGCACATCTCCCGATCTTCCGCCATCGACACTAAATCATCAGGTGCTATCCCCATACGGGTAGAGGTGAGACTTCTGACTTGGTCTAACCATCTCATCCTACCAGAGGATGAATACCCGATAATACGGATTCCATGGCAAGTCTTGGAAACCGAATTGGGATCATGAGTTTAACGTCCCCAAACCATCGAAGTTTGGACCTTTCCACTCGAAGAAGTAGCTTCTCGACACTGAATACGTCACGTATTCTGGTGTTTCTAACCCGATCTTAGCGAGTCACCCCAGCAATACAGCAAATAAATCTTATTTCGGCAGCTTGTATCCGCGATCTTATTCTTTCGGTCACTACCCAAACCTCATGACTATAGGTGAGGATCGGAACAAACACTGAGTTGAAAACCGCTAGCTTAGCTCTGATGCTAAGTTCGATCCTCCTGATAACAGATTGACCAAGCTGTATCAAATTGCTCCAGCCTGCCCGAGATACTTAAACTTCTCCACTTGTTTCAATGGGACTCCACTTACATGCAGAGTGTATTGAACACGCATTCGGAAAATTACAATAACCTTTGATTTGTTCACGTTTACCTTCATCCCAGCTTCAACACAGACGGCGACGAACCTATCTAGTGCGCGCTGAAGTTCGGTTTGGGTGGACGTAAGGATGGCCAAGTCATCAGCGAAAAGCAGATGACTTATCCTTAAGTCTCCCAATTCGAACCGTTCCTCACCAAAGCAGCGCTGTAACATTCAATCCATATACACTATGAAAAGAAGAGGTGACAAAACGTACCCGTGGCGAGGTCCAAAGCCCACAGCGAAAGGTGTCGATTTAAAGCCGTTCACACGAACACAGCTCTTGCAGTTTGTGTATAGAGATTGAATGGCCCTCAGAAGAGAGAGTCAATTCCATTCTTCTGCAATACACTCCAGAGTTTCCCTCGAGGGACTCGATCATGATTTCTTCAAAAACTTAAAAGAGATATATCCCTATAATTATAATAGAGCAATCCCTCGTATCCCCTTTCTTAAAAAGAGGAACAATCACCCCAGTTTGCCAGTCGCTAGGTATTTTTGAGGCATTCACAGGCCACCTAATGACACGAGAGAGCCAGCTTTTATCCATATCAGCAGATTTGCTGAGTAAGCCATTTTACTCCTTCTTCTCTAAATGCCTTGAACCTTTCTGGCCGAATTTCATCTACACCAGAAAATTTGATGACTTTTGCCGCTTTAATCGTCAAAGTCACCTTCTCTAGGGTGGGGCTGTTGACCGCACTACTCAATAACATGGGTCTGCCATCGCCTGTGCCCTGTTCGGGATTGAGCAGCTCCGAAAAGTGCTCGCCCCATCTGCGCAAGATGTCTTTTTCATCGGAAAGAAGTACACCATATTTGACTCCTGCGATGATATTAAACTTCCTTCCTCTGAGACGGCGGATGGTCTGCCAGAACACCTTGTTCGCAGATCTGTGATCACGGTCACTGCTTTAACACCGAACTCCTTCCAAGACTGCTCCTTAGCTGCTTTAACAGCCAGCTTGCGAGTTCTTCTGAGGGCATCTTCAACTCCAGGTGTTTTCGCGATTCTTTTCTCACCACCAGCCGCCACACCAAGCCGCTTCACTATGCAAACATCTCCTGCAGAGGCAATGACTGTTGTTTAAAATAACTGCCATTCTTCCTCTACATTTGTAGGAATAGTTGGAATTCGTTCAAGGGGTGTGTTGTGGAAGAATTCAATTATTTTTAACTTTTTTGAGGCAATCGACTTTGATTATTGCATGCCGCACATGACACCGTTTGGCTGCTCAGGTTAAAGTTTCGAGAACAGCAGGGTATTGCCATCGTCTCGGAAAGAGCATTTGCCAAAGGAAAGCGATGGGACGGACAAAAATTTATCATAATATCGGCAGAGTGGGTCCTGCGTTTGTGTAGAAAAAAAAATATTTTTCCCAATATGTGGGGTGAAGTGCTCCAACCCTGGTTACTCCATACCGACACGATAAGTGCCCCCAGGTTGTGGAGCAAAAGTGGGATCGAATCCCCTGGTCCGAGAATACCATATGCTATTTGACGCATGCTTTGATCTGGAATGGATGGGGCGTTCGTTAGTATGTTTTCGTTTAAAAAAAAGAGCGGAATTACAATTACGGTCTTGTTCTTATAACTACCTCTCTGCCTAAGCCTCCTGCCACGCCACTTTGTCATTATTAAGCCCCATAAGACCTACGAAGATCTTAGAAACACCACAGAACTCCTCCCGCATGCACAGACATCTCACAATTGACAGCCTTTATCCGACACTGTCATTTAAGACAATGCGTTCAACCATCGAGATTATCGAAACATTCATCTAATTAAACGGAATTACCGAATGCAATTAAACCAGGATATGCTTGAGAAAGGGAATAGCGAACGATATCGATCCTCCGTCTGTACTTCCTCCCTACACACGGAGCATATCTGCAGCAGAATTGCCATCATCAGCATTTATCGCAACTAATCACTGTGTCCACGTCAATCTTCCTCAAAGTCAAATTAACGTATGTTCACTCAATTGTACAGCAAACCACACCCACACACACAATCACATATACACCGACGCCAATAGACAGCAACACAAAGAAAGATACTACCTAACGCATCATTACAGGTTACCGTCTCTCACTCAATTTGCTTAACAAGCGGCGGCACTTAACAGCGTTCCGATTCCAGCTCGAAGGCGTATACGTAACATTTTCGCTTTCCTCCCATATAGTCCGGACGAACCAAGGGGGAACCAACAGCAAACAAAAATCTATTTCTACACGCAGTCTCCTACTCGTCTCATTCAATTGTATAAATTGAAGGATAATTATCTGCGAACTTGAAAATGAATGCCTTCAACTTCGAAAAACACCCACACACACACGTGTCTATACGTCTGGGTCACAAGGATATTTGCACAAATCTCCAACACCGGCACTTACACCAAAACTTCCTTTTGCAACCACTGTTGCTCATTTATCAGAGAAGTTACACACACACGCAACACACAATGGCTAAACAAATAATGTCCACTCAATAAAATTGTATGGACACAGGACATTGAACATCCTTCACTACATCCGATGTGCGTGCGTGTGGTTATATGTACTCATTGAGTGATTGTCGGCAACAACATAACTATATGTATACACCTCCTCGGACAAGGACGATGAAGGAAAACGAAGACAAAAAGCAAAAAAAAAAAAAGAACAAATAAACAAAATGAGCAGAAAAAAGAAAGAAAAAGGACCAAGGACCAAGGACTACGTAAATAGGCAAAACGAAATGAATCTGATTTAATAGTTGATTGATTGATGGACTCGGCGCGTTCGTTAGTTAATTGGTTATGTGTACACATTGATAGACACGGAACAAGGATGCGTCTGCCAGAGTCCAATTACGATGAATAATAGTTCAGAGGATACAATTTTTATGTCCCTGTCCGATGAGGGGGACGACAACGATCACGGAGACGACGCCTGACGCAACTAAGTGAGTGAAATGAAGAAAATCGAAGACGATTAATGGTCAGCAGTTCATTTAAATGAACAAAGGACATGATTTATTGGCGCGATGCGTTAAGGAATTGTTGTCCTTTGGTGTAGGAGCCCCGAGACAAGTGTCCTTAAGGGTGTTTGATTAGATCAGTCCAAGATTTATTGATATTTGATGACTTTAAGATCAAAACTTATACAACATCGAGGGGATATTGTGAGTATTGATTCAAGAAGATTGGACCCATCTAGTTCGAGGCAAGAAAAAGACGAAACTGAGTAAGGCTATGGTCACGTCTCACGCTTGTAAGAGTGTAAGCTTGTTAGCACGTGTACTTTTGTACCTTGCGCAGGCGCGAACGAAGTGAGCGACTACCCCTAAGGCCTATACAAAGATCCGCAATCCACAACGCTCAACAGGAGTTGACAATCAGGACCCGTTTATCTTCTAAAAATTCGCATTGTTTACTACTCTCTTCCCCATTTGAGTTTGCTAACTTTGCTCACTCCGGCAGTGATTTTCAACTCCTTCTGGAGATTTCAGACAGTTCTGCTGGCAGAACTACTAAGACTTATCACGAATTCAGATTGGTTCTGGTCAAGAGCTGCCGTTTTCTAATACTCCTAATTTCAAGCACTTTCCTTTCTCTAGCAAAGCTCAGGACATCATCCACAAGCAGATTGTGCCACTCAGTTTGACATCCGTTTGACTGTCAAGGATCCTGAATTTATTTACATATTCCATTAAAGGACGACGCAGCATATTTATTTCTTTTTTTTTCAACAAACCAAAACAACACACATCTGTGTGACCCAAGTTGTTGACTATAAATGTCGAATGTCCTTCTCAAAGGAATTAAATTATATATAGATGTCAAAATCACATTTCACAGTCCGTTTTCTCCTATTTATCGGACCTTCGTGTCTCTTTATCCACATTACGGGAATCTTTTCAAGGAATTTCTTTCCCTTGTCTCTCTGCCACCACCACTCTCTACTCTCTGGCTAATATCCTTTTTCCAGCTGACTGCATTCAGTAGAACAACCCATGCCATCTCCGTTGGACAGTTGTTGTCCACATTTGCAGCAGCGGTACCGTAACATGTCAAGCATGAAAATCAATATACCGTACTTAAGTAAAATGTCACAAAAACAGATAAAGCTCCAAATAGTCCAAACGGTGATGATGATGATGGTGATGGCGACAAAAGTCCTTTGGTTTCGTTCGACCGTCTCTCCCATGCGCCATCAAGAAGGGTATGAGAGCGTATAATAAGATGAGGAAAGGGACTGTATACAATCAATTTGCTGGGAACTTTTTGGAAGACAAAGAAATCCTGGAAGAGAGGAGGACATGCGATATCGACTGCTGGTGATGGTGGTGGTGGTGGCAAATGGAATTTTACGGAGCAGAAATTAAATCTCCTCCTGAGAATAATCAAATTGTAACGATCGCAGTTGACACTTGTTGTCATTATTGTTAGACAGAGCGGTCGTTGGCTGCCTCTTTTTTTTTTTTTGTCCTTTTTTGCGGATACTGTCACATGGGATTTCCACCCCCCAGGCGAATGGGGAGCCTGTTAGTGTGCGTGCATATTTTCTGACAGTTTTGAGTAATGAGTCGTATTGATGTTGTCAGGATGTGTTCTGGGTTGTGTGTGTTCGTTTTGGTTGGTCAACCCGACTCGGGGAGTATTTGACTGTCATTGTTATCTCTTAGGGTTAAATTGTTGGGTAAATATAATTACCAAAGGGAATTGGTATTTTTTTTCGGATATCCTTGGAGACTAGTGGAGGTTTCCCTGTCTGTGCTGTAACGTCTAGTAAAGGGGACGTGTTTCGATTGGGAAGGGAACACACATTATTGGCATTCTAAGTTGAATGAACGTTCAAGGTCTGAAAAGGACAACAGAATCAGAAGATAAAGACAACAAATCGTTTTATGAGCTTGAAAATTCAAGAACATCGACCATGAACCCCAAAAAGGATCTCTAAAGTTCGTTGCTTTAAAAAAAAAGAAGAGGAGAGGCATTAATAGACGGTCCTCAACAAAAGGGGAAGAGGCTTATGGATGTGCGTTTGGAGAGAGATGTCCTTAATAGATTTGGGAGAGACAAAATTCGTAGAATAAGTAACTGAGATTAGGAGGAGTAGCATTACGGTGGACTCCTTAAAATAGAATAGCAAAGTCGCTCATCGTTGCACAAATATGTTGACATATTTAAAGAACTAGCTGATACCCGCGACTACATTCGCGTGAAAAGACATCACATTATACCCTATGTCCTTTTCCGAGTTTCAAAACATTGATGAGTAATTATAGACTTTCAATTCCTTACATTAACTTTGCAAGACATCGCTGTAAACAGCATTCCTGGATTTCCTTTCTAGCTCGAGCCCGCTAAGGGACAAAAAGTCATTCCTCAGATCCACACCATCCGCTTCTTCAGCAGAAAATTATTGGTGCTGTTGGCTGAGTCGTATATTTGAGTGAAATAGCTCCAGCATGATGAATAAGTAGGTGCATTACACATATTCTGTCAGAAAAACCAATCAGATCTTCCATAACATCGCATGGGTTATTCGGTACATTTATTCTTTCCTCCTCTTCCCATCACCAACATCAAGAAATACTTCCCTCAAGTCACGGCGAAGATGGATTTCGCATGTTAACTTTCAAGTGAAGGACTTCGACATTAGGCTATCAGATTGATGACTTGAGACAGGCCTTCACTTCATTTGCTGTATTCCCCGTGACACAAAAGGCTTGGTCTGTCTGAAGCCACCACCCAAAAGCATCCGATCCTCAATACCTTTCTATGAGCCATGGAACACTCATTCCACACTATAACTCGAAGCACCTGAACCAAGTTACTCTCCTTAGAGATGTTACAAAGTGTAGACTCAGTATGAATTAGGTTTAGATGCATTGAGAAGGTTTAGCTGCAGTACCTGAGGAAGCAATGGCAACGGCAATGCCGCTGACTACAGTTGCACATTACTGTAAATGGCCAAACTTTAACGGCCTGTATTTTGGCCCACAGTGATAATTTTGGAAAATGGTAAAACACGTGTTTATTTATTTTTGTTCTAGAATATACTCACAAAATTTCAACTCCAAAATCTAATTTAAATTTTCTTTTCATAGAAACTTCAACACCCGGTAACACCCTGTAGAAGCAGAATTCCGAAATGTCCTTCCTTATTCCTTGTAAACGTCATAAAAGGAACCTCTGTGCAAAATTTCAGCTTTCTAGGACCAAGGGTTCCGGCTGGGCGTTGATGAGTCAGTAAGTGAGTCAGGACTTTTCCTTTTATATATTCAGATGAGATAATCATGTGCATTTAAAATGATAAAGCCTACAGGTCTTCCCAAACCAACTACGTACATAATTCCTTCTCACTTTATTGGGTTTCAATCCCTTTCAAAGGATTTAGGGGGTAGCAACAGAGAAGAATAATTGTATTTCCACTAACGCCCTGATACAGCGAATAAATTCTTTAGATGGAATGATGGCGTTATAGTTAAAGTTAGGTTAGGTTATGGGGGAAGTGCCCAGTCCTGTGACTGAGCGTCCACGTGGGCCTACTGGTCCATTGTGTTCCCCTTTGTGCTGCGGTCTATGTTCTAACCTTAGGAAATGGGTGGGTGGTCTATCAAACCAGTTAGGTTAACCTTAAATGGGAATATTCAGTGCTCAGGACCAGTTAATCGAGCTCTTCATACTAGGAGTTCACGAAACGACCCGCTTGTCTAGGTTCCGGTTTATGTCGTTGCAGTAACTTCACAGCCCCGCAGAAAACCCTCACACGAATCTCGAATAAAGCTGATTCTAAAGTTAACGACTCTCATCATAATATAAACAAGGGGGCGTAGAGATCTCCTGGCCCCGACATATTTTTGGAAATGGTGCACCGTTACGTTGGGTTGAAAAATAGTTTACAACGATGCCGTCCCTAACCGCGCAGTATGACTTTTATACGCATTAGAATTTTTAATGATTACTCCTTACCTGTCTAGTATGTGAGATTCTTAGTTTCCATCTTAACCTGTGTTAATTATAGAAAAACGACTTGCAAGAGACGCGAGTTCATTTCGGCATTTTTCCATCAGTTGAGAAGATCTGGTTGCCGAAGCGAAAACTTGTATTTACATATGACTACTTTATGGTGCGTTTTGACAAGGCCCGTGGATGTGCGGATATATGGATGTTCAGTACTAACAAAACTGCGGAAAAGATTGCCAAACCTAACCCGACGTCTGTTAATCAGGGGTGATGCACCCTGTGAGAAATTAAACAATTTCTTGTGGATTGTTGTGGTCGAGTACTAGTCTAGTACTTGGATTCTTTGAATTTTAATACAATACACATTGCCATAGGTTTGGCATGCAAGACAGACAGGTGTAGAACATGCAGAGAAACTTGTAGAGAATCCATAGAGGCGCTTGTATAGGAAAGTGTAGGACAGAAATGTATAACATCTTTCCCAATGTATCGCAAAAAAAATCCAAGTTTCTTTTAAATCTGAGCAGGAACCACCTTAGAACTCTAACCGGCAATATATGTGGCCACTGCCGACTAAAACGGCATCTACACAAGCTTGGCCTGTCACCCGACTTTACCTGCAGACTGTGCTTGGAGAGCAATGAAAGATCTCTTCAAATCGTCACAGAATGTTCCGCCCTTATTCACGCGAGAAAGCGGACCCTGGGCAGTGAACACGTTTCACCAACGGCGCTTGCCACGCTCCACCCAGAGAGTGATTAGCTTCCTGACATCTTCTGGAGCAGAGAAACTGCTATAAACATATGAGACACCATAATAGGCCTCTATATGAGACCGCAGTGCTAGAGTAGACAAACCACTCCCCACTAATAATAATAATAAACATGGACCCTGTGGTTTTCGGTCACGTCTGCTTAGACGGTGAGTGGAGGATGAGCTACAACGACGAACTGTACAGCGATTTAGCCAGAAGAGTGAGGATTAAATGACAGAGGTGAGGTGACTGGGTCATGTAGAGCGAAGGGATACCAATGCTCTGTGACGGAACTTTTACACAACTACTTGGACACAGTTGTTGGTTGAGGCCCAGTTCCACCCCGAACTGTAGCACCACCTTAAGTAAGTAAGTATCTCACGATCACGATGGGTCTATCATGGCGCCTAGTGTTTAAATGTCAGCATAGTTATATAACGCTAATTCTGCGTGGCGGTTGTTACCGAAAAGAGTTTTATGACATTATAAGGTGATAAGACACTCGCAGGCGCACAACTCTCAAAATATCATCTTTATATAAATCTACACTGAGGGAACCATCAACGAACACGGAAGTCTATGAAGCTGTGCGAACGATTGAAAAAAAAATCATCCACTACAAACAATTAGACGTTGAGGGAGGGTGCCTTCTATATTGGATTGCTTCAGGAATCTCTAATTAAATTGGATGTGGAGGAGTCTATTACCAATTGGGAAGTGAACATGCTAAGAACTAGAATCATTAAATCAACTTTTGGCAACAGCACTTTAACCAAGTTATAATAAAATCCTGTCAAGACTAGAGCCGGAGTCAAGGAATGCGAATGGCTTACTAAGCTTAGTACGGTCATAGCAAAAATCTGTCTCGGTTCCCTAGAGATTTGGCAACAATTCTAATCGACTACACCATATTCAAATTGAATTTTAGGAAACACTTTGCGGTAGGTTTCCCATTCAGGGTGGACGGGGCAAAAGGTGAAGTGATACAGGAATAGAATAAAAGCAATTTATACAGATGGCTACTAAGGAAAAGTGCTTTATCCGAAACACTCAGGAGAAGAACTGGCAATATTCGAAACTTGCAATCTATTGATAGATCCCCCACATCCATCCAAAACATTGTTATCCTTATTAACAGGTTGCCATCAAAGCCCTGGCATCGAACACGGCATCTTCGAAGCTGGTGGAACATGGCAAAAAAAACACTAGCTTCGTTAGGACATCGTTTCAAGGTCAGTGTCCTTTGGGTGCCGAGGCACAGTAAAATGAAGGAAAACGACCGAGCTTCAACCATTAATAGATTCCTCGCGAAGTGTGTTCACATACCTCTGATAACAGTCATGGGAAGAATCCCCTCCCACTTTTTATCAGATGGCAGATGTGATCCAACTACAATAGAATTTACAAAACAGAACTCGCACAGACATTGCAAGGATCGTTGCAATTAGTACAGATCACTGGCCTATAGGAAAACACCCGTTCAAACTAGGCATCCCATCTAAAGCGAGTTGCGATAGTTACAACACTGAGAGCTCTGAGTATTTTATTTCCTCTACGGTTGTTCTGCTCCAAGCAGTGTCAGATAACTTTTTTGACAACCTTAGTGAAAATACGGAGAAAATGATTCCTTAATGCCATAGGATGGATGTAAGGACTTCCGCATCCTTCTCTTAGGTTTACAACAACATTGACATTCAGGTAACGTGAACTGTGGTTTTAAAATGCCACTAAAGCGTTAATTAGGTTTCAGCATCAGGAATGCTGAGGCTACCACTTCTTCATACCTACCTGCCATAAGACTATTATAAGACTTCAAGGATATACATTGGTTGTGTGTTGTAACAAATGTTACCGACAGGTCACTGTGCAATCGGGAGCCACGCCAATCGGTTAGGAATTCATTTCGAATGTCACGTGGGCGAACGAGTAACGACCCTAACATCAGAAGCCACCTTACCCTTTTCCATCTAATCTTATCAAAATTATGATCATGATCATGTACGAAGGGAAAAGGAAGATGGCTTCACCAAGAGAACACCCTTGATTTACGAGTTTAGTTTGATGGCCGTTACCCAGTGTTGTGAGGGTAATTCTAGTCCTTGGTACACATCACTTCATAAACATTTCCTTCTCCGCGGTGTTATGTCCGGTCCAGCTTACTTTGGAGGTGAATACTACTCGAACCTGTCTCTAGGGATAGACTTGGTTTCGGGGGATACAGTTTCTAAAAACACTTCGGCCACTATTGATGAGAAACTTAAAAAATCGTTGGAAGAGTCGAAGATAATGAAGAAACTCATTCCATTTCACAGTCTCGTTGAGCTAAAAACCACTCCTGAACAGGATAATGGAGAATTCATTGACGAAAGTTTCAGTGCCTTTCAAAGCCTTTTCTAATTCCACAACTTTTCCAAATTGAGAACACACATCGTGTTTCGATGCATCTGTGCAAAGTAAAACACCTGCCCCAACCCCATTCCACGAGTAAGACCATTGTCAACTTTGAAAAACTTGCACTTGCAAAGCCTCCCAACTTCTCGCCTGGAACACACGTTCTAGGAACAGCACACGATGAAAATGAAAATTAAAACGACTCCGACGACAAGCAACACCAGAAAAAAGAGGAGAGAAAAAAATCACCGAATGCAAAAAACCCCATATCGCAACGCTTTACAACATTTTTCAATGCGTCCAAGGGTGAAGCGCAACACAGGGGTGGGTGAGCTCCTGCCAGCCAGAAAAGATAAGGGTTTTCACAGCGCAAAAGAGAGAACGGGAGAAATTTTTAATTAGAAAACTTTCCCTACCGCATCGCACTCTACACTAAACACTTGCTCCATCCGCCCACCCCCCGTCGACACCCTTATTCAGTGTGAGCTTAATTTACACAATTTTCCTCGATGGCAATTGGGTGGATGTACAGCAATTCAGTGTCAGGGGTTAACAGATTTCCGTACGTCTTAATCCACCCACCCCCCAACCATCACCTCAATGAAAATCCTTTTGAGTATCTTCTGAGGGAGGAGAGGGCATCCTTTTCGGTTTTTTTTTTTTTTACTGCAAAATTAATTAAACTATTTCAAAAAACAGTTAAGTGGTGTGGTGACAACACGAACGCTTGAATCTCGGTTGCTGTATTGACAGATGAAACAGGACATCAAAAGGATTTTATGTAGATTTCTGGGAAAAATATGATTTTACCCGAAAAGGATATATTCCATGTTTAATTGTTGTTCTGAGACTCAAGGACGATGGGAATGGAATGGATTGACGGATTGAGTGTGGAAGAAGTTTTGAGCAGGACAACGACTTTGTTTTTAATGGTCGGGTGGAGCGTCGATGGAAGGAGAACAAGTGGAATTTAATCTCTTTGTAGAGTTGCGGGGTGGTTTTGATTAACGGCTTTGGAAGATTGAAGTTCTGACTTAGTTGCCACTAATTGAATGTTTTGTGGGACAATCTCGAGATTGTCTGTAAAGTCAAGGTTGATTGTTTCAGAGGATTTTGGCTTTTCGAAGGAATTTATGGCGAAACTGCTGATTCTGAAGTACCGGGAGTCTAATTGGTTTAGGCGGGCCTTGTGGTATTTCATTTTATTACATGAAATTGTTTGTGGTGTTGTGTTCTATGCATCGTGCCGGTTGAAAGTATCTTCAGGAGTAAGAAGTAGGGGGAGAAGGCCTAGCGTTATCACATGGAAATATGCTATAAGTTGGTTGTGAGTTCTCAAGTGAGAACGATACAATCAGTTTATGTATATCACCTCTATAGTTCCTAAAATCATTAATCGTGGTGCACGCAAACAAGCCACAAGCAATTGAAGAGCTGAAAACCAACCTCCCAACAGGTATCGCAGAGTGAAGAGGACGATCTGATCTCTGCTGACGTGCGCAAGTGGAGGGTGAACTCAATTAAGTGATGGCAAATTTCAAAAACAGGAAAGTATCATGCCAAAGAGGAAAAGGAGTGCATTTCCCTGGTTCCCCAAGTCAAGCTTTATTTTTGTTGAAAGAAACAAGTCGCACACCTCTAATTGCATCCCTTGTCAAAGAAAAGGATTTTGTGGCACTAAAGGGCGATTACAGGACTCCAAGCATATGCATTGGTTATGTAGTAGAGCAAATCTTACTGTCACTGTGAAATTGGAAAACTTGCCAATAGGTAAGAGATTTCCGTCCGTGACTGTAGTTGGGTGAGGAGGAGGATGTTGCCATGCACTCTCATTCTTCAGAAAAACATTTGGAGAATTAATGACAAGCAGCTAGCAGATAAATATTAACTGCACTCTACCAGTTAACAAGGCAGGTGCAGAAATCAATAGAGTGCAAAAAAATTGTCGTATGACGCTTTCTTACACATTGAAGGAGCCTTTAGAATAGAAATGATAAGAACTAGTAAAGCAAAAACAGTGATAAAATTCCTGGCATTATTGTAAAGCTATAGTCCTTAAAGAAGACACTCGGAGACCCTATAACTTTTTCCCAGTACATTTCAAGCAGAGGTCTATGCGATTGAAAGATGGTAAAGTATGACGATACTCTCCGACAGCCATTCAGCTGAAAACGCACTACTCGCCTACGAAATCAAGTCAAAGATGAAATGGGATCGTCTTAAAAAAAAAACAATAAACTGGAACAAGGTAAAACAAATTACGCTTTTTTGGGCTAAGACCCTATAGGGAAAATTTGGCACTTTGGACGGTTTCAGAACTAACCCAGCGAGATGTTCCTAAACATTTTGCAGACCTTTTTCAAAGGCGCAGAACAATGCTTCTGAAAACCTACTTAAAGGAACGACGGTTGTCAATAGGATCACTTTGTGGTGGCGCTACAGTCCGCGGTGGAACTGGGCCTTAACCAACAAGCGTCTTCAGCTAGCTCGATCTTTAGCCAACCAACCTTTTGACAAAGTTCATGCCTTTGCGCCACAGGACTGGGATATTTAAAGTCTTATAAACGGTCACTTTGGTTGTTCGAGAGAGGGCTACTACTACTACTCAAAGAAACAGCAATTGGCAAGAGTTATTCTTCGTTTAATTTCAGCGCTGGTGTCGTTGTCTGAATTGATAGCGGAGACCAGGTAGACAAATTCCTTAACTACCTCAAAGTTCTGACGTTCTGTCCTTTCTTGTTGATATCATATACTTCTTCTTACCCTCATTGACCGCTAAACGTGTTCTCCATCATCATCCTGCACAAACGAACGAGTTTATCAGGGATGTGAAAACTAGGCATGGCTTTGTATAGGTCATCTCTATAGATGCTGTCATATGTGGCCTTAACATCGATGAAAAGGTGGTGGGTATCGATCTGAAGTTCCTGGGTTTTTTCCAAGATCTGCCGCGGTGTGAATATTTGGTCCGTGGTGAACTTTCCTGGCCTGAAGCCACACTGATATGGACCGATTAGGTTGTTGACGAACGGTTTCAGGCGTATACACAACACGACACATAAGATCTTATAGGCGATGTGAAGAAGACTGATGCCTGGCGCAGTTCAGAGGGTTTCCTTTCTTGAGGATCGGGCAAACAATGCTGAGGTTCCATTTATCGGGCATACTTTCCCACGAACATATTTTACAGATGACTTGGTGCATGTTCCTTACCAAGTCATCGCCTGTTGCTTTGAACAGCTCGGCAGCTAGGTCACCCGCTCCAGTGGCTTAGTTGGACTTAAGCTTAGATATGGCTATCTTCACTTCGTCTAGGTCAGGTGGACGTCTGCCTTCGTCGTCCAGGTTGAATGGTTCAGTCTGCCTGACAGCGTAATTTGATGCGTCGTCGCCGTTAAACAGTCTGCAGAAGTAGTTCTTCCATATCCTCAGCATCGACTGCGATATTACTACGATGTTCCCTTGTTCATCTTTGCAGGCCTCGGTTCGGGCTCTGTAGCCTTGATAGGTTCGTTTGACCCTTTGGTAAAACTTCCAAACCTCATTCCTGCAGAAGTATCTCTTTATTTCCTCGATTGCGCGCTTCTCATGCTCTTTCTTCTTCTTCCTAAGAAGCCGGTGTTCGTTTCTCTTCTTCTACTCGTAGAGCTCGCAAGCAGCTCTTGTCCTTCTGTGCAGCGCCCCTTTGTATGCCTCTTGTTTCGCTGCATGTGCTTGCCGGCACTCGTCGTCAAACCAGGGATTTCGTTGTGGTAGCCGTGTGAAACCCAGCACATCAGAGGCGGCATCTCTGATGGCTTTTTGGCAATGTTGCCACTGGTCTTCAATACTTGATGCTGACGGCATAGGACCTCTTAAGAGATTGAGAGAGACTCGATCGGAAAAGGATCTTGTGATCTCTTGCGATTGCATCCGTCCGACGTCGAAGTTCTTCACAGTATTTCCTTGTCTTGGCGGTGTTCGAGATATCCGCAGCCGTACCTTGGCTACAACAAGGTGGTGGTGCGAGTCAATGTTGACCCCTCGGAATTTTCGGACATCCATAATACTGTAGGAATGCCATGGGTCGATCATGAGATTTTCATGTTCCTTTGTTAATATTGAGATGCGATCAGCCTAAGTCTCTACTTGTAAGTCGCTGGGAGTATAATTTTGCACGAAATAGCTTCTCAATTCGCCTTTCGGAGTCGGCAATATTGTCGGCATAATTGTAGGTCCCTCCCACTCGTGCGAAAAATGTTGCAGGCACAACATGAATGATTGCGAGAAGGTAGGGCTTGGCTTTTTCCGAGCTGTCACGCCAACTAATTATTTATTATTTGGACTATCTGCAGCCTTGGAGACAGCATTTTATGCGGCTAGGGAGTGTGTGAACTAGGCAAGTAAACTCCCATACAAATATTAGGCGTTCAAAAATACTTTAAAGACTAAAAATATTTTATAGCAAAAAAAGAACAAAAGCATGGACTGAATTCCCTGGTCTTCAATATGTTTAGACACTTTTTGGGAACTACAACCGAGATAGACACAGCACGTGCATCAACACGACCAACATGCATATAAGCAAACTGCTTTTAGAAGAACTGCAGATCCTAGGACAAAGATAAAGATACCCCAATACATCTTCTTAAAAACTGTGCGGCTCTAACTCACAGCGGAAGGACTTATCGAAGATTTGCTGTTGCAGAGTCCACTAAAGATACTCCAATTCATCAGAAATAGGGGCAAGATCGAGGAAGGATTCAACAAGAACAACGCTGTATCGACTGTGAGGTCACACTCAAAACCGCGTGTCTCGAAACTGCGGTAACAAAGGAAACGACTTTGGAAAAGAATTAGCCAGTGATGGTCAATTGTTGTAAGACGATGGAGCAAATGTCAAACCATCTTTACGCATAATTTAGAAAGGGCAACTTACGAGATTTTAGGGTGTATAAAGTGTTCAACCGTAAAAATGAAAAATCTGAGCCTACGAAAACTAGTTTGTTGAAACAAAGTATTGCAGAGTATATCACTCACATTTCCAGGGCATACCTAGTTCGCACTCACAGGAAATAACAAAAGATTTTATAGCCCTTCTTTGGAAAAGGTGGGCGCCGTGGCTCAGTGGTTAGTGCGTTGGACTGCTGACCGAGCGGCGTGGGTTCAAGCCCCAGCCAGGAAAACATCAAACATTTTTCACGGCACCACCTCTCGTCGGGGAATGACAAGCCTCCGGGAGTATAATTTGCCATGAAAGAGCTTCTCACCTCGCCGTTCGGAGTCGGCAATAAATTGTAGGTCCCTTCCATTCATGCGAAAAATGTTACACGCACAGCATGAATGGTTGCGAGAAGCTAGGCCTTGGCTCATCCCGAGCTGTCGCGCCAGCTATTTATTTTTTTTTTTTTTCTTTGGAAAAGGTTGATTTTGAGGAAGTTTTCACTTCCCCGGCAAGATGCCTATAAAACGAGAAAAGTGGAGGAGCCAATGTTAAGGTTTGGCCAGGATAGGAAAGGACAAGTTCCATCTTTTCAACTCCACAACACAACTTTAACCCCAATCAAAAAATGTATCTAAATATGAATCTGAGTTCCAAAGATACCTTCCACAGCGCAACAATTTGCATTTCGGTCTCTCTTAAGACTCTCAATTGCTTCTGCGCATTAAACATCAAACAAATCTCTCATCCTACGGAGCCTACACCTTACTGTTGAGGACTAGGACAACTTTTCGGACTAAAGGTAGGTTTGCTTCAACAAACCAAGAGAATTTTTCTACTCTCTCGGTGTACCTCACTCTCCCTTCTCTTGAGATCGATTTACTACATTTGTAGTATAAAATGCGACAAATTCTCATGAAAAAATTCAGTACTATAACGGTTTTAGTCGATGAAACATAATTGTCCTTCGTGTATGGTCTGGTCGTCCACAGTGTGTACACCTCAAAGAAAAAAAGCAAAGAAAAATAAATAAATAATCACCACACACACACTCGGGCTTTTTTCACTCTGATTTTTTGCGGTTGCCGTTTGGATCGGGATGTTGTGAAATGTAACCAAGGATATACTCGTGGAATAAGAAATATTCAAAGTTTAGTGTACCTCTAGCCCTTGAAGGTGTCTCTCCCTCTCTCGCTGTGCTTCTTTCTTATTATTGCAAATCGGTGTGTAAATCAAATCCTTAACCCACTCGAGGAAAAAGACGAAACCCATCGAAAAATCCTTTCGCAAGAAAAAAAAACTTCCCTCACTCGTGTATTTACTTATTTATGCCGCATTAATTTTGTTCGTCCTTTTTATTTTTTCTTGTTATTTCTGTTTGCTGTGCGTTTGCCTTTCTGATTTTTTTTTCCATACGTCTCGCTTGCTTTTTTGTGCTCGTCGTGTCGGCGGTTGAGGATATTTCGGACCATTTCGTGCTTCCCACCAAAACAAAGGCCAACCAAATAAAAAAAAAAAAAAAAGGTGAAAAGGAAGTAGGAGAGCAAACTTCCGGCAAGTGGAACGTTATTTGAATAAATTATAACGAGCGCGTTGGATTATTGTTATTTTACTGCCCGTGGTAAACTTTAATTTCACTCAAGTTTTTGGGTACCACCAACCGAAGTGAAGTGTTAAGGACCGAGGGTCCTTGTTTTTTGCCCGATCTGATTTATGACAGACGTGTCCATTACAGATAGCCTCGTTTGCAATGACGTTAATTAAGAATCAACTATCCTTCTGCTGGGTGCATTCATTATATCCTTGTCACAATCGAAATGCTCGTTAATTGCAAACGAAACGGGAGAGTGTATAGCAGCAGGACCGTATCCTGTGCGGGTGTTAATAATTATAAAATGATGGATTATTGTTAATTAAAAGCGAAAATCTGTCCATATTCCGCGTATGTGTCTGGCCATGTCCAGTAATTGTGTTGCAAATGTGAGGTCGCACTTCCCTTTATAGTGTGAATGTGAAAGGATAATACTCTATTGAAGTGAAGCATTTATAATTGTGAATGAATGGGTGAATCAAAAAATTGGGATTAAAACAAATTTGACAGTGTGTACAGAGAACGAGCGTGAGAATAGAACGAGATACAGCACAAAAAAGGATAAAGGACAGAGATTAATTTTTATCGTCGGCATCAAGTCATCGATTGTCGTCGCTGTAAGGATTGGCAGCACTTTAGACTACCCAATGAAAATCTTTAACGTGATGGAGGTGTTCCTTGTTGCTAATCATTTGATGTAAGTAAATATTGGTACTGACAACTTATTGAAGGATTAAACCGTTTTGTTGATCTATGCTTCTTGAATTTAAACTATTTCGCTGATCTAGGTATCCATTGATCGACTTGATAAAAACAAAAGATTCCCCTTTCTAAAAAAAACTTTACACATTATGAATCGAAGTCTATTTCTGCCAGGACTTAGGATGTTCATGGAACTCCAGGGTAGCACAGCTGTAACCTAATTTCATTGATAAATGAAAGTGTTGAAGCCCCCTCTTCGTGTTTGCTAGTTTTGTTGATGCCCATAATTACAAAACTCTTCCTCTTTCAAGGTTTTTTCGTATCGCAGTTTACTCCTAATTCGTCAAAATGACCTCCCATTCCTTGTTTCTACCACTATAACCCTACATTTTCGTTTCAATTTTTCATTTTCATTCGGTGTGTGTTTGTCTGCATGTTTTTCTCGAACTTTTTTTTTTTTGTCAAAACAAACTACGAAGTAGGGATTTGCTATTTTTTCTTACGCTTCTTGGAATGTGTAGTTGAGGGTATTGTGTTCAAGTCATACTACGCCTAAAGAGTCCTGACACGCAAAGTTTATTTATTTTTTTCTAGGTTTTCGAGTAGCTAAAGGAACCTTTGCTGCTTCCTCTTCATTTTCGGCATTTTTATGGTGTTTTGGGCGGCATAAATTAAATTTTAGCTACACGTGGGATTGCTTTTTCCTTTTATTTTGTTTTGAATAAAATTAAGGACCAATTAGATTAGCACTGTTTTGACATATGTGTGTTGTTGGCTAGACGTGAACTGAAAGTAAGTCATTCGGAGGAATAACCTTGGGAGAAAGTTTTCCCACAAGGGAAAGGGTATACAGTTTTCTTTTTATTGATTCAAATTCTTGGAAAATGCCTGTACAAGTGCGACTTGAAATTGTCCCCGTGGCAGGATACGTTTTAGATAATGGCTCCCTTATTGAATAAACTGTAGCGCCCTTTAAGTGGCCCTAATGCGAAGGCCCTCTATTTAATATCATATTATATCTAACTGTTTACCCTAAACCCGTTCACAGTAAATTACCTATAATGCTTTAAGCTCCAACTAATGCAATTAATTGCATTGAAAATGCCAGCTGGTGAGGCCTACCCAAGTGTTTAAATGCAAATTAATTTACGCAAAGGAATGAATTAAACCAAATCCCTTAAAAGACTGTTCTGGAGAACATTTTGATTCTTATTGGAGAACAATTGTTCAACCAAGTATTCTACTCTGTTTAGGAAAGCAACTAGACGCCTGGTTTTGGTTTTCCATAAACTACAGCTTATATTTAATCAATCTTACATCATGGTTTATGGTCAACATTAAGTGAAAGTTTGAAATGTCGTAACATATGACCTTAATCTACTTTGATACCCTTTTTAAATTTTG
Source organism: Matsumyia berberina (assembly GCA_917880715.2). NCBI lineage: Eukaryota > Metazoa > Arthropoda > Insecta > Diptera > Syrphidae > Matsumyia > Matsumyia berberina. Next base: position 74,988,627 of record OU862870.1, on the reverse strand, counting down.
ACCTACGAAATATGTAAAAAGGAAAATTAGGTTCAGAAACAAGGTTTCCTTGGTGTGGGCCAACATTTTAGTTTAGTTAGTTAGTTTTAGTTTAAGAACCACTTTAGCCACTTTAGCTAATAAGAACCACTGACTAACGACGTAAAAAAAAAAACACAATCAACAGCAACAACCTTCCTTAAAAATCGTCCTCTTTCAGAATTAACTAAAACTTGTGAAACCAATTTAAACGATGTTTGTTTAGATTCTACTGACTACATCGATAGGACTGGTTTCGAGAATGTAAAGTGAATAATTGAGTGTAATGCCTGTGAAAGTCGAGGGCTTGAAATTATTTTAAGGCAGATAGCTTCAGAGTTTCATAACTCGCTTTTGCACAGTGGATTTGGAGGATTTACGAGAAATTATCTTGGCCATAAGGGCAATTGTACGTCGTACTACGTTGAGCTTCATGGTCGTTTGCTGCTCGGAGACAACATATTTTCTTTGAAAACTTCTATACATCTTTCAACAAACCTTCCCAATCGTAAAGTACATCTTACTTGGAGGTGTTCCCTTCTAAAGTCCATAGATAATGCCAGGATCTCACTGTGTATTAGCATAAAACAAAGTAAAGGTCTTAAGGTTGATTATTCCGAAAAAGTGGTTCTGATGAGTGAATGAAATTTGTAGAAAACACCAATTCAAACTGTTTACATAGAAAAAGGTGGGGAAACAATATTAAGGGCTGATACGCGACTGTGCCATATTGGAATTCGCCAATTTTGAATAAGAAAAAAATGTAAAATTCTTAAGGAACATGGTCGAAAGGAAACACGAATTGTCCTCACAGAGCCTAGCGCGATAGGAACCTATGCTGCACGACTTGGGTTACCTTACATCAACTTCTGCAAAATTGGCACGATGGGAATTTATGCGAAACGAATTAGGGTACCGTACAACGACAGTCACAGAAGCTACAGGGAGGAAGAGGAAATAGACACTGTCCGATTCCTGTTGGGTAGAAACGTCTTCTACACTGATTTCAAGGAACTAAGAAGATTCCTATTCATTTTTGAGTGGTTTCCAAATTAGCCGACTTCACCCCTTGACCAGATTCCCATGAGGAAGGGTGCACTGTAGCCTTCAGAGGTCTTAGTATATTTAAGCAAATAAAAGAAAAAGTAGTTCTAAACTATATTTGTGAGATCGCTTCTGCTGCTTACTAGAGTTGGACGTTGACGTAGTATTCGAGTCCTCAAATCGATTTCCTGTATTGCTGCTGGGCCAATGCCTAGATTCTCGCAACTATTTAGATTAAATAGCTGGAGCGACAGCTCGGGATGAGTTAAGGCCTAGCTTCTCGCAACCATTCATGTTATGCCTGTTGAATTGTTCGCAAGAATGGAAGGGACATACAATTTTTTGTCGACCTCGAACAGCGAATTAAGGTGCTTTTTTATGACAAGTTGTACTCTCGGAGGTTTGTCATTTCCCGACGAAAGGTGGTGCCGCGAAAAATGTTCGGTTGACGTGGCTGGGGCTTGAACCCACGTCGCTCACACAGCAGTCCAACGAACTAACCACTCAGCCAGGACGACCTATCTCTCGCAACTTTTGAGGAACCTTACATTTTTTGCTGACTCCGAATGGTGAGTTGAGGAACTTCGTCACGACAAGCTATACACTCGGAGGTTTGTCATTTCCCGACAAGAAGTAGTGCAGCAAAAATGTTTGGTGAATATCACACCAGTCTGACGCACTAAACACGCTGACCACTATATCAGTTGGCCTATAAAATAGGTTTTGCTATTTTGTGTTGTAGAATAGTGCAGGTCTGATGAAGGACTTTAGTTTGCTATCTTTTTGTAATGAGTTAGCTCTTTCGCTACCAGTGCATCAACTGTGTAATGGAATCCAGTAAAGGATGGACAGAGTGTTCCTTGACAGTTTACTGAATGGTGGTGGTTTTTACAAGGTAGCTTCGATTTGATAAAATAACTGAAAAATAAATGTACTCTTCCTTGAGGTTGAAATATTATAAGAAGCAATGACTTCTGCTTAAGGGGTTAGGTGGGTTTCAAAATTTCAAAAAATATTTTTTTTTTTTATCTTATTAAATAGTACAATATGTCTAGAATATTCTCCCAACATTTTAAGTCGATCAGAGTAAAATTCTAAGGGATAGGCCCTTCGGAACTTCCGCCCATCAGGCCACGTCAGCTTGTACACTTGTTCAGAATAACATTATCTAGAACCTGAACGAAGGATTTTTATTTTTTTATCACAACTTATTTTATGAGGCAAAATGTAGTGAAAATTCGACCAAAAAATGGGTTTTTTTGTTCACAACTCCGCCAAAAATTCTAATTTCAAGTTTTTGTTTTTTCCTTCGTTCAAGTTCAAGCTTTATATATGTACATATCTACTAACAGAAAAAAATTGATTTTTCAATTTCGGATGAACCAGTCCTTTTTTGAGAGGTCAAGGGAAATGAGGTCCCACTGGCTGAATTTTCCAAATTTTTAAATAAAAATTTCACAAAGTACTTATTAAATATGTATCTTTGATATGATAAGTTGTTTGAATGAAATATTTCATTTGATATATTTAAAAAAAAAATCAGTAAAAATACGCTTTTTTTTGCCCTCGAAACCCACCTAACCCCTTAAAACATGGATATGATTTTGCCATTGCTGATTTCGGATCTAATTCCTGTCTTCTTTTTGAATTCATCTGCATACCAAAGTGCAGAAGTGATGGTCAGTGATTGTCACTTTAAGGCGCATTAAGATAACGAATGGAAAAACTTCAGCTAGAGGCACGGACTGAAAAGTGAATGTAAATATATATATTTTTTTTTTGGTATATAAAAGGAAGTTTCCAAATCCCAGGAGCACTGAGACTTATTAACGGTCCATTATACTCCCAGGCAGAAACCCCTTTTAGGTACAGTGGTTTGTTTTGTTTCGGTGACTATGGCTTTTGCTGTTCCCCGATCGGGCTCGAACATGCACAGTTCGGGTCACAAGCAAACAAACTACCCACTACACCGAACCACCGATGTGAATGTGATTGCTAGTCACTCGAAGTCGTTTATAGGGCTGGAGCAACAAGCCTCACTTTGTTGTGTTTGTCGTTGAAAACTAAGTCAGATAGATTACATATGGTTTTGTGTGATGACAAACGCTTGACATACCAGTTCTGGCTATACGTCGAATTCGTATTAGTTCCCTTGTATGTACAACATGTGCTTAGCATAAGAGATTGTGTTTGCTGCAGATTCGATGACAAGTCAATAGGGTCTTAGTCGTAGCTCTAATAATTGTTTTGTGTATCTAGGACGATTTTCTGTCGAGGATAACTGAATTTACGACAATAGCATGAGAAGCCATACATGAAAGTTGCAAGAATGAAAAGGATACGGACTTAAGGCCTCATATACCCCTGACATTTTCATAAAACCAATTTTTTTTTCAGATTTTTATTCTTTACAAGTTTCCAATTTTTTCAAAAAAAATGTTTAGGAAAATCGCACTCCATTACAAAATTATAGCAATAAATATGACCGGACAACGGGTTGGGACGGCTACCGCGACCTTTTATTTCAACACTTTTTTTTTTTTAATCTTGATGATTATTTTCTCTATAGTCTGACGAGAGGCTTTTTTAATTTGTTGGTTGGACAATGTTTTATAATTTATTAAGCACTGATTTTTTTCTTTTTAATAGCATACTAAAGATTGAAACACTGTAATTTCTTTATATTTGAAAAAAAAAAAAAAAAATGTTTTCAAGGCTGTGTTTTGTTTTTGCACATTGGATAATTTTTTTGGCGTTATGATGTCGACAAGTAGGCGCCATGGTGTTCATCAGTAGTTCATTTACACCCATACAAATTAATGTTAAAAATTTATTTTTTTCTCTTGTTGTTGAAACGTTTATTAAAAAAAATGTAAATTTAACAATTCAAATTTATCCGGCTTCCTGCACGCGCAGGGGTATGTGAGGCCCTATCTTGATATGGAAAATCATTTTCTAATGAAACCCTTCAAATTGCTTTGTCGGGTCGGTAAATTTGTAACAAAATTTAAGACTTCCCTTAATCGTGCTTTCAAAGAATTTTACAATAAAGCATTCATAGTAGCTGCACCTCGTTTCAATTCACATTAAATTAGTAGAAATGACAGTATCAGCTCATAATGAGATTATAAATCATATGAGCCACAGAGTTAAGCAACTAAGTCCGTAATTATGCTATTATCTATCTATGTGGCCACAAATGGAATAACTAGGATTTAACCTTTTACGCTGGCCTATTCGCGCTCACATCCATCGTCAATTCCTATTAAAATCTCATTTATTTAATTAAATCTCCGCTTAATTGCTAATCACATTTATTATTAGCTTCCACTCATTTAACAATTTGATTAGAATGCCTAAATATAATTTCGAAAACAATCTCTCAATTACAACATTAAATCTATTGTAATTAATTTATTATTTGCCAAACATCTCCCCCACTTCCATGCCCCGGTGGTGGGCTGCCAAAAATCGATTTGCATAATTAAATCCATTAAACTCAATTCCAATTTCAAAAATATTCATTTTCACTGTAAATTTAAACACGCATACCCACCTCGCTCTCTCCATCTCACTGTGGCGAATTAAAACAAATTCAACGTTTATATGTACGTGCCTCCCGTCCTAATTGAAAATTTTCAAAGTTAATTCCAAATAACAATAATCCATCCCCGTGCCTCGCTAAATGAGAAAAATAAAAAACAAAAAACCAAAAGAAATACATTAAAGCATGGAAGCCGCAAGGCTCCTTCATTAAAAAGGACTGACTATGCCTTAGACATGGCATCTCTGCCTCGACAAAACCCCCGCCGGAAATAATGGAAACGAACAATTTAATGCTGTCGCCAGAGCATGCGGTTTTAGCGTTAATCTTAGGTTACAAGGTTTTACTGGATTTAATGATGTCGCAGTTTGTTATGAATGCAAATTTAAGACAATAAAAAATGACAGGACATTTTCAAACGGATATCACGGATAATTTGTCTTGGAAAAAGGGAAAAGGGCTCTTTATGTGGAGTTCTGACTCCGATAAAAGTTCTCCTCCAACACACACACATCGGTTTTGCGGAATCTTTTCTCCCACATAATCTGTTTTTAGTTTCCCGTGTAACTTAAAGTTGGTTTCCTTCCGATGATTGTTTATTCACTTCCAGAAAAGTTCAAACCACACACACACACGCAAACACTACCCACATGTTGTCAAAACAATAAATTAATTTTCAAGTTAAAATTTTGAGCGTGTGTCCTGAATGATTACTCGTTCCAGGGAAAGATCCTTTGTAATGCACACACATACACGCCGCACAGACAATGTAGTCAATCGTTTCCTCTTTGAATACGATTTCCCTCAATTTCACAACAATGGGTCCAAATACTTGGAAAATACTTGCGAGGATGCCAAACGGAACGCCGCCGTATCTACGAATCAATACATGTATCTAGACGGGTTTTTTTTCGGAAGATCATAATGACATTACCCAACAAAGCCGTACATACATATTTAGGTATGGGGTAAACATTATTTTTGCGATTTCATTTCATGTAGGACACAATGAGAATCAGAATGCAAGTTAAAATGGGAAACGGTAGCCACCCACACACTGTGAAAAAGAATTTCTTTGGTTCGAATTTGCATTTCTTTTTCTTTCGTGGGAGTTTTGTAATCAAGGTGCAGGCATTGTGGCGCACCCCGAGTGAGCATAAACGTTCGTGGAAATGTTTGGCCTCCTTTGAAAATGAATCGAATGCGCTTAGTGAACCAAAAGCCCCATGATGTGGGAGAAAAGAAAAGAAGGCTTAAAATTAAGAGGCTTTTCCTTCCTGGGGAGGGGTACCAAATAGCTTATATTTTGCGCTAGATAATGATACCAGTCGACTGCGATGAGTAATGGCATTGTACACATGAATGACATTGTCTGGAAGGGATAAGGTCTGATTTGAAAAAAAGGAAATCAACCCTCGAAACTCGTAAGACAGCTTTTCATTAGCGGTCTTAGGTACATGGCAAAATAATTCGAAGGTCTGGCAGGAGATTGTGTTTGTATTCATACCAGAAGTCGGGACAATCAGCAATAATACTGACAAAGGCTTCTATACCGCGATTTCATTTTGTTTTAAAGCCGGGAGCGACTTACGATTCAATTTATTCGGGGTCTTTTAAGATTTAGAAGAGCAATTCTAGCCTTCTACAAGTCGAGTGAACTATTCGTGAACGCTTACGAATCTAGTCTGTGCTCAAACCCTATTTCAGCCCATTTTCCTTTGCATCGTTTTATAGCAGAAAGTGAGGCTTAAAAACAAGTAGCCAGTAGGTATTTGATACAAGATTTTGCGAAAACTGATTTCGGCAGTTTATTTCTTTTACCCATACCAGGTCATTCTGGGAGGAGGAAGCATTCTTAGAAGACAAGCCGGTTCAAGCCGACGGATCAAAGAAGGAGAAGGTGGAGGTGTCTTTTCTGATAGGCTTAATCATAGCCTCTCGTTCCGTCTTCCAAACCACTGTAACGTGTTCTCAGCGGAAATAAGGGCGACTCAGGAAGTCTTATCTTTTTTAAAGAAAAAAGTGATATCCACCTTAGATATCCGCATATTTTTGGACACACAAGCAACAATTCAGTCCTTGGAATTTCTCTACAGATTCTCTAGTAGCCCTAGATTACCGTTAGTCTCTCGCAGAAGTGGCAGAGCAGTTCCATATTCATCTCTGTTGGTTTCTGGGTATGGCTGATGAACTCGCCATACATGGAACAACAATGCCTACATTCCCAGAATATGATACCTTAGGCATTCCGATCGCTACATGGAAACTCAAAGTGCTCTCAAAAGGACAAATCTTAGGTGAACAGGTGGTACAACATGTTATGGCGACCAAACAGATTTGGTGCAGTCCGGATCGGAAATGCTCTAAGAATTTGATTTTCTTCAAGAGATTGCATATCAGCGCTACTATAAGTGGCATTACATCTAATAGGCAACCATGCAACACGGTTTGACGTCTTCCTCAGAAGCTGCATGAACTATCCCCTACCTTCTTTACACCTGCCGTCCACTCTTCCGTAGGTGCCTTCTTCTACAACGATCTGATTCTTCTGGCGTTGTCTCGCGATTCCCACAGAAAGGAAAACTTATGTTCATCCAAAACCGAAATTTTCCCATTCTTTTTCGAATTTTCGGCAGTTTTCACCGAAACCTACTCGAAACCGTTTCGCCATGGTAACTCAGTGTTAAGGTCTTCAAAGCGAACACACCTTTTGAAACATCCAATTCATTCAGCAGAGTAACTGAGAGAATTTCAGTAGAACAGTTGAAAGAATAGCTGTCAAAATGATATTTCTTTGACGTGTTGAAATTAGTTTTCATATTGGACATTCGTATGTCGAAAGTAACTGAATTAGTTTTTTCTTATACTTATATGAGAAATTTTCCAAGGATTATATACGCCAAGGTCTTTAGCTTACACAAAAAATTCACAGAAAGAGGCAAAATGATTTAAACGTCAAGCAAAACAAAGAGTGTATTCGGTGGCAGTGGTTCAGAGACTTTTCGTAACTTTTTGCCGAAAATTTAGTTTTCATTTCGGTGGGAAAAGGGTACTATGCTTCATCAAGCTCAAGGAGAAGTTTCCAAGATTCGTGTGGTTGAACCGTTTAATGGTCTAAGTGCGCTAGGCTTAGCTTGCAGCCACTTCAAGCTAACCTAACCTACCCCTTGAAACCACCCTGCTCCATCAAGAGAGGGCATGGACTTATTCTCATTAGCTTTCATGAACTCAATTAGCCTGCCTTTCAACAGTTTGCAATTAGCCGCTGCAATTTGACCCAATGTGGTCCACCCGATTTACGACTAAGTCATTTCTTACGGCTTCACCCGCCGTAGGTGCAGTTCGCTTACTCCTTTTACACAATTAAGAAACAGTGAGAGCTGCATCCTGTGATCACTAGCTTTTAGCTCTCCTATACGGTTAGCAAAGAGGGGATTTTTTGTTCTGTAAACGTTGCGCTTGTCATCGAAACAGCCTCATGAAGCCCTTTAAGTCAATGTGAACGCCCTTCAAAAGCAGTGACTCAGTTGTGTATAGGTTAGGTTAGGTAGTGAAGGGTTATGTAGCCAGCGCTTGCATAAGACACTTGGCACCATAGTGGACCCATGGCGATCCCTGTGAAACCAGAAAGGCAAAACCTAAACCATTTTCTGAAAGCATTTGATTTCCCAGCAGAGTTTTACCATGTTCTTATAGCTGTAATAGCCAAGTTCCTCTAGATTACTAAAGAAATAGATGCCAAGAAGTTTCATGCATGTCCTGGCAATTCTCTGACATTCACATAATATGTGTGTTACGTCCTCAGCGGCGCATAGGTCGTTGCAATATCTGCAGACATCTGTGGCTGAGAGCCCTAATCTTTTAGCGTGCTTTCTGAGAAGACAGTGGCCGGACAGGATGCCAGTGACTAATTGTAGTTGTGCCCTGCTTAAGTTGATAATATCTCTTCTTTTCCTGCGATCCAGAGCAGAGCATAGAGCCTTGGATACCCTATGCCCAGTTATGTTCTCTGATTTGCTGATTTGATTTGATTTCCATTTGTGCGAATATGTAAGACGCACAACATGAATGGTTGCGAGAAGCTAGGTCTTGGCTCATCCCGAGCTGTCGCGCCAGCTATTTATTTATTTTTATCTCTGATTTGCCTTACTTTCCCTTAATGTCATAATGACCCGGCACCCAACAAAGTCTTACTCGATTCTGCGTACACAATTTCGAGAGTAGAGCAGATCTGACGACATTTGATTCTAGCGCTTTAAGTGCGGCCTGACTATCAATATAAATGGCGATATCCCTTCCAGATATCGATTTCATCCCTAGTGATACCACAGCTATAAGCACAGTCACAATCTCTGCTTGGAATACGCTAGAAGTATCCGGGAGTCTTATGGATACATTGAGGTCTGCCTATTGGGAGTAAATCCCGAAAAAAAGCAATCTCATCCTCTGAGATGACAATGTTTCCTTGCCAGTCTTCCCTCTTAGGATACGACGTGATATATGGTGTATCGAAGTCCATGACGGAAGCCGTGTCCTCTGTTCTTTTTAGAGCGTCAATGTTATATTCACTTACGATGGAGCAATGTCCAATACTATTATTCCTAAAATAAGCCTGAATGAGTAAGCCTCAGTGCACTATTGGCTGCCTGTTTTATTTTAGTTGTATATAGTGTTTGACGCGTTTATTTAAATACTGATTTTGGCACTTTTCAGGCTTGATCAGTGTTAGGAAGGTCTCTTACGCTTCTATTTCATCCAGAGATAGTTCTAAGGCTTTCACAGAAAGCCCAAAGTTTCTGTTTTCTCTAAGTATCTCTCGAATTTCCCGGGATATGCACCTGATCTAACCTAACTCACACGTTACATAAACAGATTTGTTACCAGGACAACTAGCACCGTCTGTAACACAAATAACCCACCGATTACAGCGAAGGTCTCTACCGGAAGTCTTTTCTAAGCAAGGCTTCCGGTACAAAAAGTTCCACTTTCTATATTCAACTAGTTAGAAGTATCTTTCAGCAGCATAGCCAGGGAAACCATGTGTAAATCAAGTTTTCATACCGCGATAAATATTGGAGGGGACTGGTGAATTTCAGGTCAAAACCCACCACCTTCTTCATCGACTTCAAGCCTCAAAGCAATTTATCAAAGCATTCATCGTTTGCTGTCAAAGCTTGTTACAATGATTCTTCCAGTTCTGATAAAAAAGAAAGCAAAACAGACACAGACACCACACACGGCAGATCGATTGGAAACAACTAAAAAAGTCATTTAAGAGTAGAAAAACAACTGAATTATTTTGCACCCCTATTCACCCACTTAAACGAGACCAATCGTTCTTGTAAAGTTAAATTTTCTTTTACTTTTCATTGGGAATCACGTACAGATTTCCTTTCCGTGGTATGCAAACTTCTCCCCAACATTAAAAAACGATTTATTCATTCGTCCCGTCATCGCCCACCCTCCTGGCAGTAATGATTAAATTTAATTTTCACTTAAAAAATACTTCACAGAAGTGAAGTAAAAATATTCCATTTCCTCGGTGAGTAATGAACGAATCTGTTTGGAACTCAAAATGATTTATCACCCACTACAGGTAAAAAGCATTACAAACAACAAGCTCAGTCCAAAGAAAGCACAGGAACCAAAAACGCATTTATATCGTTTGATATCTTTGGGCACATTCTAATCCATGACTCCACATCGACCTCCAACTTCCCTTCAATCTCTACCTCAACATCTTCACCTCTTCAGCTAAATGGTGCCAAAAAGTAGCTTCGAGGGTGCTCCAGTCTTGAATTTCTCCTTGAGACTTTGTTTTCCTTAGACATAATCACTTAGACATTAAGCTACGTACGTTCGTCACATGGCTGTTTCCCCAGACTCGACACCCTCCAAACTCATTTCTCTTTATAATTTCCAATTAACCTAATGCAATAAAGAAAAAATCCCAGTACAGGCGCCCACTCATCCCACCGACACCCCCGTTGCTCCATCCTGCAATTTCATTTGATTGTTCTCCTTAAGGACACATAATTAAGTTGAGTGAAAAATATTAAAAAAAGAGAGAAACCGCCACTCGTGAAAAGATACACTTGGAGAACTCCCACTGTGTGTCAGTGTCAGTGTTGTATTACCAAAGGGCGGATGAGGACTTTATAATGATTTCGTTTATTAAGTCCCCTTAGGATGAGAGAAACGATTAATTGCTCCATTAGACGAGACAGTTGTCTATTTACCCGGAGCGAAATAGCAGGAGGGGACGCATTTTAAGAAGTCAAACACCCTGTGGTACCTCAATTTTCTCTAAAATTAAACTTCTCAAGTTGGGTCAGCCAAGCCGTTGTCTTTTCCCGCCACCTGGTGAAGTTCCACTCACCTTCACAAATGCATAACCAACATCCAATGCCATAACATCAACTCAGACAGTTGCAACTACCCACATTCACCACACTAATTCTTTTAATCACTTCGCGTGTTCCGTGGTTAACTTCAATCCTCCCCTTCACACTAAACAAACGATACATTTGCTAACTTCCTATATTGACAGTGTCATTGCGGTTTCCTATGAGTAATCACGTCACGATATACGTAGCCTTTTCGCCAAACTGCTGCCACCCTTCCGAACGCAATCAACCGTTTAACTTAAATCCCACCACAAAGTTCCTTCACGACGAGATTCCAACACCAGTCTATGGCGGGAAACCAGGAAAGGAAAAAAAAAAAAAAAGGAATAAATTCCTCCACGTTAGCCGGGGGCAACAGGGTGAACAAATAAATTCAAGAGCCCTAAATCAATGCCGGTACCGCTGCTCGGCTTTGCCTGGTTGAATGTGCCTTTTGGCGTGGCATTAGCAAAGGTGGCACAGTGACTTTGCCGTTGGCCCTCTAAAGCCCTTGTAATGCTTCGCAATGACAGTTTACGTTATTGGATTATATGTGGCAACAGATTCTGTGCTATAATGTGCGGTTAAGGGAACTTGTACTGCTCGCTCTCGCTCAACCATCACAAAACACAATCAGGATGAAAGTGTAAAAGCAACGCGATGAAAGCGATTAGAGAGCAAGGGATCTGGAGGGATTCTAGCCTCTGTGTGTGGATTTATTCCCTTTTGGGGGTCCCATGGTGGAACAAATTTTCGTGGGAGCCTCTTAATGAGGCGTACGAAAGCGAAGCGACCATATAAAAGTGGTTGCGGGAGTGTTTTCACCAACCGACCGTCTGTCGTCAGAGCATGTTTGGTGTCAGTGGAATGTCAGTTGGTTTAACATTTTTAATTTGTTTCCCTGTGACAGTGTGCAATTTTTCATCGTTTCAACTCTGTTGGGTTGGCAGCAGTAGATGACGAGTGACACGATGGCGGGGGCTTCTGGAATTTTATACGAAACGGGGGGAGATGCTTTTATATTTTTTGACATAATTTTGATAAAGTAGGGGCCACAGTTCTTTTCAAGGAATCACAGAGCGGAATTTATGTCTATTGATAATGTTACGAGATACGGTGGTAATGGGTCTGAAAAATGAGGGGATGTAAGCCCAAAAAGTGCCTCAAGAAACGTGTGCATATCATAACCAGTGAAAGAGAAGAGACGATGAAAAATTTAAAGTATTTGTCTTCCGAATGCCTGAGTTTCTACCAGCTTTTTCCAATTTATACTCAAAGACTGCCTTAGAAATAGAAAAATTCCATTTTCCCTCGATTAGATTCAAACCAATCAAATATCCTTCCTTCTTCCTTAAAGTGACACACTAGGCGGCGACAACTTCAGCGCAATAGACACTGTCTCATGCATTTAACAACGATCTAATTTCTCTGTGCTTAGGTAGGAAAGTCATTGCTCACAAGCATATTTTAAACTGAAACCGAAAAAAAAACGCCACCCAGATAGGGATTTGAATCTATGGTGGCCTTTGAGCTCAACGATATGAAATACCTCGAATTATGCGAAAGAAGTAATAATCTCGAGTCTCTATTCTTCTATCAGCGAAGACAGAACATTCGCGCAGCAGGTGACGGAGGTTTTGTCGAAGTCGGCAATAAAAGCCTAAACGTAAACTGTCATTATGCGAAATATGTTGGCCCTCGAATTAATTCGTGCGAGAAGTTAGACCTCGAACATCTGCAGGTGCAATGGAAGCTTCGGGACGGTTTAATCTTTTCACTTATTCTCAAACCAATAAAGAATCACCTCCTGAGATTCCATCCTTTTCAATTTTCGAAAACGCACCATGCTTCTTCTTCTCTTGACTAAGCCTCCGCGTCGGCGATCAAAAGGTCTCTTGGCTGAAGCATTCACATTCATTCGGTGTAGCCGTGTCAATGTGCGTAATTAAATGATCTCCTTGAATCGCCTTCCTCAAACACGAGACCCAATATAAACTTGAAAAACACTGCAATACTTGTGCATTACATACCAGCAGTTCGTAGAAGTTCTCTGAAAACTCCACCTTCGGGATCAACAACTCGTTCGGATCTACCAGTGAATAAAAACAGCAGACTCAATGGTCAAGATATGAAAGCACTGAACTCAGCCACGATAAAATCGAAACTAGTCCTAGAAACAGTCAAAATGCTTCAAGAACTGGGAAAAAACAACTTTGTCATACTACACTGGATCCAACCTATCACAAAAGAAATCCAAGTTTACTCTCAACCTGAACAGGAACTACCTTATAATTCTAACCGGCATCCTATGCGGCCACTGCCGTCCAAAATGGCATCTACACAAGCTTCGCCTGTCAGCGGACCCTTACCTGCAAACTGCACTTAGGTTAGGTTAGATTAGGTGGCTGTTTCCGTTCAGGCAGGGACACACTAAGACCAGATTGGTCCATTGTGATACCAAAGCGAAGAAAACCGGCTTACCGGCACCAGGGAACTAAAATATGTAGCATAAGCACAACGAGGGAGGGCAACCGTAACGGTATTAACCCTGAGATTGGAACCATTTAGTCCCAGAGATGAAGTTTCTTTTCTTCTTGATGTAGAGTTCAGCTAGATCGTTAAGATCATCGTAGAAGTATTCCCCAAGGGTTTTCCTTCTTAACGTCATAAGAGCTTCTGTCTGTCTTCTATAAATACAGGTTAGGCCAGATGTGTTTTGACAGGAGACAAGTGCTGATGCTGCCAGTTTCTTGGCATCTGTTTCAAGGAGGAACTTGATCGATTCGATAGGCGCAAAGGGTTAACCCAGGTTTTCGGGGAGATGCCGTCCTGCACCCTCTTTTGCCGGCTCGTCCGCTCTGCAGTTGCCTGAAACGTCTCCGTGTCCTTTAACCCAGCACAGGGTTACGTCGCATCTATCTGCAATCTCGTTGAGAGATCTTCGGCATTGCTTTACCAACCTTGATCGTATTGTCGGCGATCTATGTATAGTACAATAGAGCTACAATCTATCGCATTAATTGAAAGCCGTGCCGAAGTTTCGCAGACTCCCGTGATTTCCGCTTGGAACACGTTACGTTACAGATCGGGCAGTCGCGTGGTGATGGCTAAGCCAGGTGCATTGAAGAAGACTCCAGCCCCCGTACCACCCGCTGTCTTGGATCCATCCGTGAATATTTCTAGCGCGGAATCGTTTAAAACTGTACCAGATTCCCAAGAGCTTCTGATAGGAATCAGAGTCTTGTACCTGACGTTGAAGTCAATATAGGGGACAACATATTTAGTTCATTTTACTAGGAATAGTATGGTTGCCCTTTAGGATCCTTGAGCGTCCCATTACTGGGCTGACCAGCTGGGAGGATTCTCTGAGCCTTAATGGTGCTTTGAATGCCATTAGCTTCCCAAAGAAATAGACAGGAAGCAGATGGAGCATTACCTCAGTGCAGCAGTGGGGTTTGTTTTCAAAGCACCCGTTATGCAGATGCATGATCACCTTTGTACTTTTTCAAGCAGGCTGCTGTTGATGCTGTCCACTAGACCAATACTCCATACATAAGGCTCCCTCAATATCGAGGAAGGATACAGACTGTACTAGGAGAGCGATGAAAGCTCTCTCCAAACCGTCACCCAGTGTCCCGCTCTCATTCATGTGATAAAGCGGACCCTAGCCAGTAAACTCGTCTCACCAACGGCACTAGCAACGCTCCACCCAGAGAGGGTGATTAGCGTCCTGACATCCTCTAGAGCAAACAAACTACTCATGACATCACAGTGCTAGAGTGCAGGGTTGTAAAAGAATACATTCATATTTGAATGCACTCTTTAATAAATTCACTTTAATGATTGCATTCATTGAATTAATTTTGAGACTTCAAGAAAAAGAGTGCAATCATTCAATTCATTTCGCATTCAAAAGATTGCATTCATTTTCTCTTCCATTCAATTGAATGCACTCATTAAATGAACTCACTTAAGAATTCATGAATTCTTTTGCTCTCATTTGCATTCTTTTGCAATTTACTTACCTTTGGTACTAAATCTATAAAAATGAATTCAAAGAATGCAAAAGAATGCAAAAAATGCATAACAATGCAAGAGAATGCAAAGAATGCAAAAGAATGCAAAGAATGCAAAAGAATGCAAAGAATGCAAATGCTGCCCACTATTATAAAATATATTTGCTGGTGCGACAGCTCGGGATGAGCCAAGCCCTAGCTTCTCGCAACCATTCATGCCGTGCGTTTATTGCCGACTCCGAACGGCGAAGTGAGAAACTCTTTCATGACAGATTATACTCCCGGAGACTTGTCATTCCCCGACGAGAGGTGATTTAACCCACGCCGCTCGGTCAGCAGTCCAACGCACTTACCACTGACCCACTGATAATGCTCAGTAATAATAATAATAATCAGTGAATAAGCCCAGTCCAGTCACGAGTATAAAGTCGAGAGTATAAAGCACCCTCTACTGGAACAGAATGGAGGAGTTGTCTCACTGTGCTGTGATCGTATATCGTGGAGACCCTAATCCCATTTCCCTTCTTCTCGTTTTAACAGCTTTACAACTGAACTGAAGGATGAGATGTGGTAAACAATGCTGCTGAGGGTGACAATCTTAGAAATCCATTCACCCCAATGCAAGCTGCCTTCTGGAATTAAGTCAGGCCAGAATTCATCCTGGAATATCCTGCAAATAATACCAAATAAAGCGAGTGTAAAGCGCTCACCGCGTCTCAGTGCTTATAATATTGGAACCCCAGAAAAAAAAACATGTTTTTCGTGTCACCACCAAGAAAAGAACGAAGTAAAGGAACTTAATAATGTGGCCAGTTTCTATACCTCTCTGGCCGCAAGTGAAGATTCGTAAAATTCCTGGAATTTCTACCCAAAACAACGTCCGAAACCGAAAAATAAACCCAGTGTCATCAGTTTCCGGTATCAACAAACCCGCATCGCTACTGAGAAATTGATTTCGTACAAAAGGCTTACCATTTCCGCAACACGTGCACCAAATACTCCCCTGAATGACATTGCCTGCCATTGTACCGCTGTCATACTTTGATTGATAAATATACTCGTACCCAAATCCTCAGAAATACATGACAGCAATCTTGTGACAGTTTACAAGTCCTCAACTCCTTGACGATAACCTTTTCATGTTTCTACCCTCTTTAAACTTTGTTCACAAATTAAATGGCCAACATTTGTTAACCACTCACAATGAATCTAATTGTGCGCTAAATCAAATAACAGCCAACCCTAGCCAACTCGCACAACCCCTGGACCAACTAAGGAAGGAAAACTTTGCACATCAACCGATAAAATTATCCCCATTGACCCAATTTACCGAACAATTCCTAAATTAGCCAATTTGTCAAGAAATCCAAAACCCCTTCACCCACTTCAACCGCCACCACCGAAAGAAAATCAAAATTCAAAATCCCCTTCAAGTCCTCAAGTGGGTATTGCGGAGTCCCGCTGGTGAGCCCCTGAAAATATTTACACAGCCCTGCACAGCACAGTAAGCAATCGAAGGCGCACGCATCGTGACGTATATTTAATATTCCGTCCAGAACCCTTTTCTTAAAAATCGAAGAGGTAAACCAAAGTCACAACCGGAAAGGAAAGAAGACACCTTTTTTCTCCCAGGACAAGAGAGAAATAAATAAATAAGTCTCGTCGTCGTCGCTTTATTAAGGTGCGTGTTTTGGCAGTTTTTTTCCATCGCCAATAAGTGCGAGAGGGGAAGCAATTTGTGAAAATTGGAAAATTGGCGTCGCCCACATTCGGTTCCAGAAAGAAATATACTTGTTGGCTGCGGCATTGGAAATTAATTTTCCATTCCCGAGACTCCCTGGCACGTGATCGAGACAGACAGCCCAAGTGAACCAGTAGAGTGTGTCTTCTGTTATTCATGTGGGAATACTCTCTTATTTGGTCATATATCTTAGCGGGGATTTCGTAAGGCAGACTAGACCCCCATGAGTGTGTGTGTGTGGGTGTGGAAACGTATAAAATGTCGAAACCCTGAGAAAATCCAAGAAATATTATCCCAATGGGAGAGATATCTTGTGGACCGTGTTTCAAAAATTAATTTATCACCCAATCGATAGGCGTAGCTCAAGCTTGAAGCAGATGAAGATGTACAACTTCCTACTGAGGGGATTGAATTGAGTTCTGTTTTTTTTGGGTGAAAGGAATTATCTCGGAGAGGATAGAGGGGATTGGGAAGTAAATGCTTTTTATGGCAGTTGATGGGGTGCAGTCGTTGGCAAAAGGGTGCTTAATAATGGAGCTGTGGACGAGATAAAACTACCATTGATACACTTAATAGACCTAAAACTCATATCTCGAGAGAATAAGTCCAATCTAGGCCTTTTGGTCTCTCAGTACCGCAACAACTTCAAAACTCATGTATGTGTGAACCCCTTAATGACTATATCTAAAAAAAAAAAAAATAAAAAAATCTGTTTTGACAGAATGAGGAAAGATACGAGTGGTTACGAAGTGGTTTTCAAACCTTTGTCCAATGCTATGCAGTGAGCGGCAAAGCGTCAGAACGGCAAAATAAAAACGTATGGAATCGTATGGTTGTGGCACCCAGTCATTGAGCGGCAAGCGTCGTTTCTGAGCATATTTTCTGCCACTTTGCCGCGCATTGCGTGGTAGAGCCCTTAGACGCAAGGCTGACCGCCAAACAACACCTCCAGCATGCAGCTAATAAGGCAACTGCTGCACTAGTAAAGATCATAACAAACATTGGCGGACAAAAGTATTGAAAAAGACTGCACAGCATTGATAATGCCTACCAAGAAAATAGTTGAGATTAGTATCGCCTAGGCATAACCTCCTACGACGCGGCGTGTGTGGTAGCTGGCATGGCATCAACAACAAGAAAAGTAACTTGACGAACCCATTGCACGTCATGTTCCATTGTCGTCGGTATGAAGGAATAAATGGATGAGTACATAACAGGTGATGCACACCGCAGAAGTTGAGACGCAGTTAACAACACTATGGCAATGACTTCAAAGCAATAGCGTCAACATGAAGAACAACGGGAAGGATGCAGTGCTGAAACCTGCAGGTAAAAACAAAATTAGGGCTCATCTCGAATACAAATCGGAATTTGATAAGAAAGGCAATCAACAAAGTTCTTGAACTTGAACTTCATGTTGTGCGTGTTACATATTTCGCACGAATGGAAGGGACCTACAGTTTATTGTCGACTCCGAACGGCGAAGTGAGAAGCTCTTTCATGACAGATTATACTCCCGGAGGCTTGTCATTCCCCGACGAGAGGTGGTGCCACGAAAAATGTTCGGTGTTCCTGGCTGGGGCTTGAACCCACGCCGCTCGGTCGGCAGTCCAACGCACTAACAACTGACCCACGGCGAACTTTCTATAACGAAGCAAAATACTTGGGTTTCTAGTAAAGATTTTGGCCACGCCTTTATTTGATTTCTCTTAATAGATTGAATATTAGCACTATAATAGGTGTCATTATTGGACACTGTCTAATAGGCAAGCATGCAACTAGGCTTGGCATTTACGCAAACGACTTCTGTAGAAGCTGTTTGGACGAAGAGGAGGAGCAGACCATTCTTCATCTTCTTTGCACCTGTCCAGCCCTCTCCCGCAGAAGGAAACTCAACTTGGGAGCTTTACAAACTAAGGCGACCTAATAAACCTAATAAGCCTCCTACGCTTCATAAGAAGCTCCAATTTTTTCAATGAGTAGGCAAGGAGATCTCTCCGAGATCCATGTGGTATCACAACGGACCCCTCATGGGTTTAAGTGTGATGGCTTTAGCTGGCAGCGACTTCAACATAAGCTAACGTTAGGCTTTTTGGTCACACTACTCGCGAGTAGTTCTTTATAGGAACCTGCAGCTGAGGATCAGGGTCTAATCCATGATCGAATAAAAAAATAGCCTATTTTGGTGTATTGTGCAAAAGAGGTATGGTGTTACTCTGGTAAAAAGCATGCAACATGTCGCATACTTGGGTGTAAAGAAGTCTCTGTCTACACCAACGGCAACCAACGAGGCGATACTGAAAATTCTATCTAAATATCTAAAAGAGAAGAAACTACTGCAACGTTGGGCCTGAGGCTAAGAGCTCTAGGCCTTTTTGACCGTAGATAGGTCACGGTGTAATTCTCAGGATTTGATGAAGGCTGACAATGACAAGCCAGTTAGCTAACAATGGCAAGCCAGTTAGCCATCTCTCGTTATATAGGTAACCTGGCTGACTAATAAAAAATATGAGAAAGTCATTTTCTTAGGTAAAAGGTCCTCATAAGATCGAAAACTAATAAAAACGTGACGCCCAAATGATGATCCGACCAAGGCTGACAAGCCAACGCATATTTCTATATGGATCTTAGTACAGAATTGGTGTTGGCCAAATGAAAATAAATTCGGACTCTTATCAGATAGTGGTGCCCAATTGGTGGCTCAACGGAGGCTGAGAAGTAAAAGTTCTTAGGGTTCTTATATGATTGTGATCGCACCTTAATTATTCACACTCAATTTATAGCGCATATTTGAAAGCAAAAACTTAGATAATTGTATAATTAGATAATTACGCGACCATTTGTAGATTTTTGTCATTTGATAGGATAAGCTGCCGCCTCACGCAGAACTTCGGATGTCAGTACAAATTCGAAGCTTGAAGTACTAGTATCAACACAATCGTGTTGCATCATAGCCATGTTTTTGAAACGTATATTTTTGTTCATTGCAATCATTTTTGCATTTTTGGTGCGTGTCGAGAGCATAGTTACTACAAGTGACCCATCACCAGAGTTTGAAGAAACGCAAGAGGAAATGCCTATACTAGGTTTGCCTCTAGACGGGATTGTGCCCAAGTCTTTAAGCACAAATAGCCTTAAAACTCTAACTTAAGGAGAAAATTTGTTTCATTTTTTTAATAAAAATGATGTGAACCAACAAGAGGCCCATTCGTTTGAATCGGCTCCTTTATAGTTTTTTTTCCGCCTAGAAGGAATTCCCTCTTTGGAGTGAATTTCATTCATGTGCATCGTCGCCATCGAAAAAAGAAGGAAAGAACATTCGCCCCCTTTGAATGGTCGCTTTCATATTTGACGGCTGAAAATCGAGGCTACTTTTTGCGAAAACGACATCTCATCATCATCAGCATCAGTAGGAACAGCAGCAGGAGCAACATCATGAGAAATTTTCACATCACACATGTGATTGATAAAAAAAAGTGTTTTATATCCTTCAACTCACCCGACACGCTTCGCCACATCTACCCTCGATTTGTTCGGTGGTTAAGCAACATTTTAGCTTGACGTAAAAGCCCATTTTTTTTTTTTTTTTTTTGAAGTCCCATTAGGCTTGGCATCAAACATTCACCCGAGAAACGAATGGTTAAGTCGCGTTGTCGCTTAGGTGGAGGATTATATTGTGTTCATTCCGTTTGATGCATTATGTACGTGAGATGTTAAAGGAAACTGTAGACAATTTGCAGCGCAAATGACACGATAGAAAACAAGCGAAAGAAGAAAAATGCAAAGGAGTGTTTAAGATACACAGAGCAGGTGAATGACAGAAGGCCTCCAGGAGAAAAGTTTGTGGTAAAGGAACACGTATATGTGTACCTATCCACTACTTTTCTTTCAAATTTTTTGATAAGTAACACAAATTGCGGCCCAAGATGTCAGCGCAGTATATAGACTGCATACGGCACAAAACAGCTATACAGGAACAATGGATGTGTAATGTGATTTCAGAGGTGTTCGGGAGAGCTTGTCTAATTGTACCGAATTTTCTCTCAGTAACCAAGGTTGGACAATTCTATGGCTAGAATTTAATTGCTGCAGCCGTAAGCTACAAAACGAATGAAGAATGGAAAGCCGCTGTCGTTGTGTCAGCTAACTTTCCCAATGACTCAGAAATGCCTCTGCCACCGAAGGCAGTAGCCGAACTCATAGAGTATTGCGCCTCTCGCCAAATGGCACTACTTATGTCTTGCGATGCTCACGCTCAGAATAGTGACTGGAGCAGCAGCAAATGCAATGTACGAGGAAACCATCTTCTAGATTTTATAATAACGTCTGGTAAGGTCATTAACAATTTCGGTTCTCAACCAACCTTTGTTATGGTAAGAAGAAAGGATGTGATTGATTTGACGATCTCTAACCGATACTTCAAGTGGATTACTAACTGGAGAGTTCTGCTAGAAGTGTCCCTGTCAGATCACAGATATATCTATCTGCAAATCAATTGCGAAGCTATCACTTTGCAGGAGAGGAGGAAAACTTAATGGATACGCTTTAGAAAAGAGCTAGACCGCCAAAACTTCTTCTAAACTCAGAATGAGGGGGAAGGCAAAGGATGCTGCTCAAAACCTGACTTGCATCCTCACCATATGTTTTAAACTGACGTGTCCGATTACGAAAACCTCCTGCAGATCGTCGGTTCCCTGGTGGAACCCAGAACTACAAAGTCTTAGAAAGGGAGCCAAACAACTTAACAAATTTGGATAAAGATTGGAATCATTTGCGATCTATAAGCAAAAACAATATAAGAAGTCGAAAAGTGCTTCCTATAGAGATTTTCATGAAAAGATTGAAAACCTCAATAAAACCAATAGGACTAACTTATAAAACCTGATGGTACCTTCACTGAGACAAAATCGTAGACTTTCAGTCTTCTACTGGAAACTCATTTCACAGGTAATCAGGTAACGATTGGGTGACAGCTTGGCTTGCCTACACAGGGTGAGATCGATCTGAATCAAAAAACTTGGCGTACTTGGTATACAGCATCGGCCGAGGTAACAGACGAGGCAATCAAATATGCCGTGGCATCATTTGATAGTTTCACATCGCATTGAACGGATTGAATGGATCATACCCATGGCAATAGGGTATAAATCAGTTACTCCCAACTCTGAAGAAAACTTTCACTGCGAGTTAGGCACTTGCTTATATTCCTACATCCTGGCGAACGGTTAGAGTGGCCTTCATACCAAAACTTGGTTAAGATGACAACTCCCTCGCTAAGAGTTTTAGACCTATAAGCCTGTCTTCCTTCCTGTTGAAAAGCATGGTTACTTTGAAGGTACATCTCCTATCAAAGATGTGGCACGCATACCAGCGTGGAAAATCCTGCGAGACTGCGTTTTAAAATTTAGTTGCTGGAATTGAAGTCCCGCTTCATAGGACAGAATATGACATGGGTATCTCTCAATAATGCGACCTTTGACTGCATGTGTGACTCTGTTAGACAACATGGGGTGGATGAAACCCTGGTATTCTAGATCCGAGCAGTGTTGATAAGCAGAACATTGGTTGTAGATGCGGATTGTGGGTGCGATGTTACGCCAGGAGTAAACAGAGGCTGTCCTCAAGGCAGCGTTCTATCTCCACTGTTATGGTGCATGGTGGTTGACTCTAAATCATCCGCACTGGAGTTTCGATGACCTACCGCTACACTTATCATACGACCCTAGTTTCATGATCTGATGCAATGACGCAAGAACTTCGGTTGCTGTACAAATTTAAAATCGACTTTCTTTGCCTTCAGGAGTGGATTCGGCCAGCGTCTGAGTCTGGACGGGGTTGTAGTCGAATCTTCACGGATGCCACTGTTTTTTAAGGAGGGATCTTTGCTATCCTAATGGCCACGGACTATATTGCTGTCGGTAGCGATAGCCAGGCTGCGCTTAAGGTCTTGCACAACCCTTCCAAAATAGTGCAAAATAGCACTATGAATTCTGTCGCAAGGATGAATTCTTTGACTCTTGTCTGGGTCCCAGGCCATACTAAGACCTCTGGAAATGAGATCTCCGATGACTTTGCTAGACAAAGCTCAAAAAATGTATTCTCAAACAATTTAGAAAAACTCGAACCAGGAAGACCACGAGAACTTCTCGACGTTGTGGACATCTGAATACGCCCTCCTTAATTGCAAACCACAAAGGAGAAGCCTTACCACCCCTAACGTCCACTAACCTTATTTAATCCTTTTTCTGTTGCTTTTACTCCTCTATTGACTGACAATAAAAAGAACGACCTTACCATGTAATTACCCATCAATCTAAGCAGCTAATTCGACACTTTGTCAACTTGCAATAACAACCCCACCAGTAATATCAGGCGTCACAGAACGGGGAAAGGGCGAGACTGACAAAAACAGGATAACAACAATAATTTCTTGATCAAACTTTTCAGGAGTGTGTGTCGGCTTGCTGAACTATAATTATAACTCACACTCAATAATTCAACTTAATCACAACCACGCGCATCGGATTGGGTAGGGAAGGAGTGTCCTGAGCACACACACATACCCACACAACCCATCTAGACAACCCGATCGCATTGATGACAACACTAAACTATTTTGTTACTTCGCCTCGTGCGGCGTCGTCCTTTGAAATGTTTTATTCATGTGCATTGAATCCTTAACTAGGCCAGAAGAAGAAGGGTCATCATTAATTCCGAGCCGTTAAAAGCTTTTATTTATTAAACGTTTATTGGCATTGAGCGAAGGCTCTTGTTGAAAACGCTATGCACGTGTAGTGTCGCACTGCGTGTGTGCGTGTGTGTAGTGGCAAGGCAAGCCACTTACAATTGAATTAACTTGTCATACTTAGTAAGTAAATTGAAAAGAAATAAAGGATTTTTCAAAACCAACACAACGGCAACACAAGGTATCGTTGTCCTTTTCGTTGCTCCTCTTAATGAACACACTCGCACACAACACACAGCTAAATGATCTGCAACATATGAAGAGCTTGTTGTCTTCAACAAATTAATTAGCCAGCCCAGCATAGACAGACAGAACCTTGGAGATTTTTGTTGTGTGGTTCCCAACACCACAAAGGAGCGTGTTTTGTGTGCCGAGTGTGTGTATCTGTTCATTTATTGTTGACAGGACGATTAGGTAAGTATTACGAATGCCATTAGTCTAATGAGTCAACCCACTGGGGGCGAAAGAAAGTTTGTTTGCTCTTCTGTTCTGTGCGGGGTTTTGAGTGTTTTTTTTTTGGTTGCGCCGTTCTAATTTCAATGAGTAAGCTGATTTTTCTCTTAAATGAAAGGAAAAGTTTTAAACACAAGTCCCTGTTGTCGAGGCAACAGGGACCCGAATCTAGGGCGGAGGCATCTGCGTCTGCGGTTTTCCTAAAATAACATCAAGGGAATTTAATGTGGCTGCGCAACCACAGTCTTTTAAAATACCTCTGTAGTTGGACTGAATTTTCTATTGGAGATTGCTCCAATCTATGAGAATCAAGAAGAAGGAAAATCGATTTTTGGCTAGACATCGTTGGTGTTTACGCCCAATCATTGGGATCTGACGATTTCTTCAAAGACTCCTGCAAGTGAAAAACGAGACACAAAAAGAGTGACAGCCTAAAATGCGTTTGAGACTAGAAAAAACACGAAGAGGTTTAGACCAAAACCAAGTCAAGATATTACAAATAGCGCTGCCTATATAAATTAGTGGTAGACTGCAATTTGGGGAATTGAGATGCCCGTAAATCTTTATTTATTCTAGCAAAATCGATCCGGGGCTTTCTTTAGAGATCGGAAATTAATCTTATGGAGGCTTTTAGGGTTTTCCTTTGTCTTGTACACTCAAGTTTTTTTAATTTTAGGACAACTAAAGTAAAGTAATCCACTGGACATATACGCCGGTGGCGAGGCCGATCCTTATGTATGGAATATTGGTCTGGTGGACAGCACTGGACAAAAAAAAACCAGCAGCCTGCTTGAAAAGGTACAAAGGAAATCATGCATCTGCATAACGGGTGCTTTGAAAACAACCCCCACTGCTGCACTGAGGTAATGCCCCATCTGCTTTCTGTTGATATCTTTAGGAAGCTAATGGCAGTCAAAGCAGCATTAAGGGTCAGAGAATCCTCCCAGCTGATCAGCAAAGCAATGGGTCACTCTAGGATCCTAAAGGGGAACCATACTATTCCTAGTAAAACGGACTACGTTGTCCCCAATATTGATTTCAACGTCAGGTACAAGACTCGGATTCCTGGCAGCAGCTGTTGGGAATCTGGTACAGTTTTGAACGATTCCGCGCTAGAAATATTCACAGATGGATCCAAGATAGCGAGTGGTACGGGGGCTGGAGACTTCTCCAATGCACCTGTCTCAGTCACCACCACGCGACTGTTGGATCACTGTAGTTTCAAGTGGAAATTACGGCAGTCGGAGAAGCTGTGGCTTGGCTTTCAATTAATGCGATAGATCGCAGCGCTATTGTACTATACATAGATCGCCGACAATACGATCAATGTTGGTAAAGCAATGCCGAAGATCTCTCAACGGGATTGCAGATAGGTGGGACGTAACCCTGTGCTGGGTTAAAGGACACAGAGTCGTTTCAGGCAACTGCAGAGCGGACGAGCTGGCAAAAGAGAGTGCAGGACGACATCTCCCCGAAAACCTGGGGGAACCCTTTCCTCCTATCGAATCGATCAAGTTCCTCGTTGACACGGATGCCAAGAAATTGGCAAACCATAGGTGCAACATCAGCACTTGTCTCCAGTCAAAACATATCTGGCCTAACCTGGATTTAAATAAGACGGAGAGACTTTTATCCACAAACCGGAAAAAACTATATTCACTGATAGGGGTCCTTACCGGACATTGCTTGATAGGCAGGCATGCACTTATACTGGGGGTCCCCTGCAATAATTTCTGTAGAAGCTGCAGGGAGGAGGAGGAAGAGGAAACTACGACCCACCTACTGTGTACATGTCCTGCTCTTGCGACGCTAAGAAGAACCCTCGGTGAATTCTTCTATCATGACCTTAACGATCTTGCTAAACTCGACATCCAGAAGAAAATAGTTCAAATCTTAGGGTTCACACCGCTACGGTTGCCCACCTTCGTTGTACTTTGTGTTACGGACTCTGGTTACCTAATGCCGGTAAGCCGGTTCTCTTCACTGTGATATCACAATGGGCCAATCTGGTCTAAGTGTGTCCCTGCCTGAGCAGGGGCAGCCACCTAATCTAACCTAACCTAACCTAGGAAAAGAAACTCACAAAACTGCACATTGAACATTGAAAATGGCCAGGACATGTAGAGCGGATGGAGTACAATAGAGGAAGAATCAAATTCGAAGGGATAACACAGTAGATGAAGACCTCACGCAAATTACCGAAGTTAAATCCAAATCGTTGTGCTACAATAACTGGAGACGCTTGCTTTTTGAGACTCAAGTTTTCCTTGAATTGTTACAATGTTATAAGCAAAAGTTCGAAGGTTACTGCAGAGCCGCGCCAGCAGCATCAAAAACTTGCCACACAGAAATGCTTTCAAGGACATATTTGGAGTCAAAATCCTTTAAGTATTTTCAAGACTGCGTCGATATTTCTCTCTTACTGAATGAATATCTTCTCCTCGTAAAAAAATTGTATCATCGATAGCTCATGTACATAACACAAGTGGGTTACTGGGTTACTAGTTCGCAAAAAAAAACCGCAAATCTCACTCCTCAGCCATTCGCCCTTGCTGGTCACAAAAACCTACATATATTCATTTATTTTTTCCTAGTACAGTTATAACAAAATATTCAATTTACTCCCACAATTGCCTACGCAATGCAATAAGGACTTTCTCGAGAAACTATGGGTATATCCACGTAATCCTGGTTACGAATTTCGTCTCCCCAGAGTATACCATCTCCAATATCCAATATCATTACAGCTTCACTCGGCTTCGAAGAAAATGTGGGAGAATAGCACGCAGCAGAAAGAGGATGAAAAGACATACATATGTATGTATGCATGTATGTTACCAGTGTGCTGCATTATAATTATATCGTCTTCTTCCTTGTTTCGTTTGACCCAATTAGTTTCTTTCTTTTTTTTTTTTTCTTGTGAAAGGAAATAACATTTTGAGAATCCTACACTTTGTTTTAAAGTTACCGTGGTGTCAATTATTTTCATGCTATCGATGCACGTGAAGGAGAAAACAAACTAAGCGCTAAGAAGTTGAAAGACAAATGTAAGTGTATCCTTGTGATGGAAGCCAGTCTGGTTGAGAAGGGGGAATTTTTTTGTTTTCTAAATGAACTTGAGTAAGTCATTAAATAAGTGCTGACTTCAAAGGATAAGAAGAGAGATGATGTACTCATTTAAAGTGATCTTTTGCCAAAAAAAAAAAAAAAACATATTTCAAAAGCAATGATGTAACCGCTTATAGTCGTGCGGTATCATCCTTACTTTGAGTAGGTTTGGTCCCGGTTTAGGGGTTCGTTATCGATGTGCAATTGAAATACAGATTTTATTGACTGCATGAGTCTTTGAAAAGTCATCAACAAACTACTTCGTTTCCGATATCAATGTGACTAAAGCAAAAAAGGTACTTAGAGGTACAAAAATGTCCTAGTTTTGAGTGCTCGTGAGAAACTAGGATTAAGGAAAATTCCCAATCACAGCAGGGACATGTTTAGGTGTCAATGCTAACAGTATCACGGGAGGACATACCATTTTAGTTACTACTGCGCTGGAGAAATCGAAACTTGTAGATGACTGTCGCGAAGAGCTTAAGGTTCTAGGCACACAGCAAAAACTAAAACTTTGCTGGTTTTGACATTTCTGGCACCACAAAACTAATCGATGTTTAGAAAATATTTTAACCACGATAGGTTCACAAAGACCCAAGGGTGATAAAGAGGGTAGAAATCATATTCGTACTAAACCTTTTTTTTTTTCTTTAAAGTGATTTTGGATTAGCTTTTAAGATGTCACACTAAAAATCCAAACGTACGTATAACTAGACATTCAGACGATGGAATTATTGCAAGCGGACGCAAGGTACATTTGCAAAAAGCGGTTAATAAATAGAAGGAAAGGTCTTGGAAAAAATCGCATTAAGAATCAGTAGTTCAAAGACAGAGTATTCAATTTGTTTGTTCCCTACCACACTACGACCTGCACGACACATTATCTGGACGGAAAAGTTGTCCCTGAGTGGTAAAATTTTGATTGTCTGGAGTCCAAACCAAATGGTTCTCTATTATTCTAACCTGGGTTCAAGGGCAAAGGTGGTAATGAAGTGGCCGATGAATTGGCCAGGTGAGATTCAACTCTTGGCGGCTCTCGCCCGAAAATAGTTCAAATTCTACATGAATCCGTCTAACAAATTCTAAGAATGGCTAACCAAAAATGTTTCGGATTAGACAGCTGCGCCATGTTTAGAACCAAACTAAAACCAGAGGCCGCACTACCAACAATCTAAGGGACCTGTATCGGCTTGTAGCAATCTACACGGGTCACTGGACAGTCGGCAACCATGCATCAAGGCTGGGCATCTCCTTCAACGGCTGCAGCTGTGAAGATGTGAACAAGACTGAAACCGTCGACTATCTCCTTCGTAAATGCCCGTATCTTTTTCTCTGACAACCTTAACAACCTATCGAAGAAAAATGTTTCTGATATTTTCCTTAAATCCTCAGACTGGATATAATGACAACCAAACAACAACCCATAGTAAAATAAGAAGTAAACAGGAATGACGATGGCGTAAGGCCGTTAGAATGGATGAAATAATGAGAAAACTAAGGAGCCTTTTGCGACAGAAAAGTCCTGCTTAAGTTAAAAGGAAAATCGTCGGGTTCGCAATGTCAGGGGACAAAGATAAACATTTTACGAATGGCGGTAGTAGTTTCATAAGAAGAGTGAAATTCAGGTAGCTCGGTAATGTAGAGCGGATGGACACCAATGCTCCGGCCGGGAAAGTCTTCGAATGCACACCGACTCACTTGGCTTTCGTATCAAAAACACAGACAGGCCTCTAATAAATTAGCAACTTATTTCAAGTCGAGTATAACTGCCAGAAGCATCAGGGAGAAATTTAAAAGCACATATGCAAACATCAAGTGGCGACACCATTCCAAAATTCTATCCCTCGTTTGATGAAATTTTTCCGCATCATTTCGTTTTCAAATTGCTTCGCAAAAAAAAAATATTATCGCCACTTCCCCTATAAACGATCGACAATATTTCTTCCTTTTATGAACTCACTTCCGCTTCTTTGGTAAATTACAGAAAACGAAAATTTCAAACAATGGAATTTCGAAAATTCCCAAAACGCCACCATCCCATTCCTGTCCGGAAGACATTTTCATTTCCTCAAAAATAAAATACGAGTGCGAGTGCGAGTGCGAGTACTTGTGTCCTCTAATGGAAATGGTTTCTTTCCAACCGACACACGCGCTCACTTTCGTTGGCCTCCTGTGTCGTCACCTTAATGTCTGCATATTCAAATGTCGAATTTCTCTTTGCTTAAATAATTGAAATATAAATATAGAATCATATGTGTGTGTGCTCATGCTCGTGGGTTGTGCAACGGAATCGTCCTTGAGAGACGAGGAAGAAAACAATAAAAAAAAAAAAAGACGAAAATTTCAAAAGAAACACACAAGGAAGTCATCAAACCGCGTGCAGGGAGGCCGGTGGGAGGAGAATAAGAAAAATGACTTAAAAATGGAAATGAGGAGACGAGGACTTTTTGCGAAAAGGAGCAATTTCCTTCCCGTATTTATTTCTTTCCGTTTTTTTGCCTTTTTTTGTTTCTGTATGCCTCGGAGAGAAAAACCTGTGCAGAAAAAAGTTTTTTTCAAATCGATTCGTAATGATTACTTGACAGTTGCTTAGGAGGATAGATGGAGGGCATGTGTACATATATTTTGATGGCTCCACTAATTGTCCTTTTATGGCATGTGCTCTTCGTCCTTTGTTACACAAATTAATCATAAAACGTCAGTCAATTGAGGGTGTGGGTAATGAATAAACATATTCTGGAGTACAAAAGAAAATATGGCATCCCCCAGCTAGGACGTACCCTCATTAAGTTCTCCTACCTGTCACACAGGAGGCTATTACTCCCGACTAACACTCGCAGCACACGAGGATGAAATCACAATTAGTTATTTCATTCTTGTACTATTCAGTGATGTCCCACGGGTAATAAATCATCACAATTGTTGCCACAAATTAACGGCACAATCGATAGCAACAACATTAACATTATCATCAACCCAGGGCATTGCTGGCCATCAACCCTTGAGTTATACAATGGCCGAGGCACGGCAGTGGGCTATTCACGCACGTGGTGGTGGTCGAGACCGACGAAAAGGTTAATTAGGGGTCTGTCATTTGTTTTCGTTACGTGAACAGACCCCGAGAGTCCAGTAGGTTGGAAATTCATAATCGAAATATCATTGAAAATAAAGTTCCCAACCGGACGGCGGGCGTGGGTTTTAGGGTACCCAGACATATGAATTGATGAACTTGTTCTCAAACTTATTTAAGTGGTTTGGTTTTGCACACTTGCTGCTTGATGTCATGGCTGATGAAAGAGTATGTGAGGACTGATTCACTTGCGAAAGAAGGATGCTTCTATGGCATTTAATTAGGGCTGCAATTAAAAGATTGGAATTCCTAAAATGACTTCAGGGTCAGGGTCAACAGGCCTAGGTAGGCAGGTAGTGGATGGGTGCCTGACTCACGTTGACTACTAATTGGGGTCATTGTGCACGTAAATTACTAACTGCGGGAGTCTGAAATATAAAGAAAAGTATGTATGTATTCTGAAAAAAAAGTCACACAGATAGTGACTCATTGAGGCTCAGGAAGCTCTTCAGCTCCGGATAGCTAAGAGCCCCTTAGATCGTCAAGAAAACCCCTGGCCAACTACGTAGAGTTCAAGAACAGGTGTTATCTAGAACTAGACATTTACAAAGCAGTTAAAAGACGGATTGAGCTTTATCTTCAACCTTACAGCTTCTGAAGTAAGACTTCTGAACAACTCCGAGTCCCTTGCAATGAGTGGCAAAATGACGTTAGGATGGCTTATTTATCAGCTACTTTACTTCGACTCACTTTTACCAGGGAAATACATATTCGTTAGTCAACTTGGGGCCAAAGAGTTCAGAGAGCTGCTTATTTGCGGGATCCACCGCCCCGAACCGAATCGCAGGAGAACACCATTTGAGAGATAAAGTTTTACTTCATTTCATGCAAGCTCAAGCACGCCCTAGTTCCTAATTTTTGGTACTCTTTCGAGTGTCCTTGTCCAATCAAATATCAAATGGACAACTGCATGAGAGAAAGGGCCAAGAATGTATAGATTCGACTATACAGAGCCGAAAATGGGAATGCTGTCAGTTAGGCAATGAATGGCTATGTACTTACATATAAATTTGGCTTCGAACAGTCAAGCAGTGGAACAGTGGAAACGCTTCTTACTTCTGCAAAAGAACCTTCGAGAAGCGTTGGGGAATGCGATCACCATCCTCGTCGACAGTCAAGCAGCTATCAATGCAAGCACCTATTCAAAAGCGATGGCCATCTGTCGTGAAGTAATAAACAAAATAGGCGTAATCTACGAGGTCAACATCTGCTGGGTCCCCGAACACAGCGACATCGAGCATAACGGAAAATTAGACAAACTGGCTCGGCAAGGAACACATCTAGAAAGTGAGCACCCATACATCGATATTGAATTGTATTGAAAGGTACAGTCGACCACAAGATGAGAGAGCTAATCAACAGCTCTTGATCCGCTTATGGCAAAGAATAGATCAGAACAAATCGAAGTATCTTTCATTCCTGGCTAGGAATAAAAAAGATACTCGCATGCTAGTAGGTGTACTGATGGGACATTTTGTCATAGACAGACTACTGCAGGAGCTGTAAGGATGCGGAAGAGACAGAGACTTTTAAGCTCTTTGAGTTTTTCTATCTCCAAAACCGCCATCTCCGTCACAAGGGAAACAGGTTGTTTGGAGAACTGGGTAACCTAACAGAAGTACCAATAACGAACATACTCCAGTTTATTAAGAGTACGTGGTGGTTTCGTTATGAACCACCCATCTAGAACCCAAGGTTGGAACATGGACCACAACACAAAGAGGAACGCAATGGACCAGTAGGCCTTCGTGGACGCTCGGTCATTAGACTATAACCCAATCTAAAACAACATAGGGAAGGGCAGGAGAATTTGATAATGGGAAGGGAAGGTAGACGCATTAAAACACTCAAAAAAAGGACACAGGACACAATTAAGTAAAAATGTAAAATTAGTACAATAAAACGAAGACACAGTGGAAAGTACCAAACTAAAGTACGCATCATACAAAACGTTTATATTCGAAGAGGCTAACTAGCATTTGGCTAGGTGGGCGTTAGAAACCTCACCAAAATTGTACATACATACGTATATGATTCACTGTCATAACAGCCGACCTATTCAAAGCGGCAGGCGATGACTTAGTAAGGAGCATGCGGCAACCCATCTGTAATATATGGTCGGAGGAAAGTATGCCCGCTGCATGGAACCCCAGCATTGATTGCTGTCATGGGCCTTCTTTAACATCATTCTTGAAAGAATAGTGCAAAACTCATGCGCTAACACCAGAGGCGGAATCTTTCAAAAGTCCATCCAAGGTCCGAAAAATCTTCGAATCCTCACCCAAAAGACGGCCAGACAACCGAAACTAAAGGCAGCTGGCTAAAGATCAAGCTGACTGGAGACGCTTGTTGGTTGGGGCCCAGGTCCACCCTGGACTTTAGAGCGACCTGAAGTAAATAAGAACGGCCATTTTTATAAAAAAAAAAAAATAAATAAATAAATAAAGCGAGGTGTACCAGAAAATTGTTTGAAAACCTCAAAAACATTTCAGCTCCCGATGTTTGTAATTTGGGTCCTAGAACTAATCGGAGTTGCCACACTACGCAGTAGGTCAACTTCCGCCAACAATTTTCCTTACGAACCTTATGAACAATTTGCAAAAACGTTAAGTGACAACAGCTGACTTGTTACGAGTAATGGCTATCCTTTGAAGAAGTGGCGAGATCTATTCTATTTATATGTCTCATTTAGATGATCCCTCCGATTGTTTGTAGGCTGTGTAACGAATCGTTCAGGACTCCAAATCGCAGAAGTACTCCTTGCCTTCGCCGCGTTGTCTACTTGTTAACTCCTTTCAATGCTTACAAATCAGCAGGTAAAAGAAAACTGTCAGTCGTTCCATTAATGGGACAGCAATAGTTTTCTTTTAAACAGTCTACCCTCTAACCAACTTATCCATGTAGAGCAGTCTATTACCAGGTTTTATGTGAACCAAGCAAGAGTCAAGATCTCCTTCACTGGCTTGTTTCCATAAACTTGCACGAAATGTATCGCCAATATTTCAACGTGCACTCCCATATTGCCAAAGGTATTTCCTTGCCGAGACCCAATGTAGGTAAAAACCGATACGAGAATAGAAAACCTGGGAGGCAAGCAGGTTAAGTATCCCCATACAGCGAGTAGATGGGTAGGCAATGGTAGGCAGGTGATGGTGGATCTGATGTACTTAACGAAAATGGAACTTCAAAGTACAAAACACACTGTAGTGCAGTGAGTTTATGGGGGAAAAGAATATTTAGGTGACCCAAATGCATGAGAATGTGTTTTGGAATAAAATAGAAGCAGGTGCAGAGCGGATGTAAAAAAAGGGAACATTTTCGGTTATTTCAGAAAGCACTCGAGTTGACTCAGTTGTTCACTTTTTGTGCTGGAGTGACAGGAAGACCTTTCAATTCAAGTTTTTTTTTTTTTTTTTTTGACATCTGCCGACATTAATGGTGTTGTAACCGAACAGATGCATTAAATGTATGTAGGTTGTGGGGGAACTTCGTGAAGGTCAAGGATGTGTCACAGAAAAATGCTATTCGTCTACGATTCAGAGGATGACAGAGTTGCTGTAGTCGTTACTGTTGATGCAAATGGTTGTGTTGTTCAGAAGGAGTCCTTTTTAATGCGGGAGTGATGTTGAACAGACGGGCTTCGCAATACCTCAAGAGTTTGAAGTAAACAATTGTGATAAATGAAATTATACTGAAAAGGAGGAAGCATGCCCGAAGTTAAAAAACGCTGCCGCCTGATGTATGTACGTTGACTCTGGGTAGCTTTGCAGATCGAAAATGAATTGGATGTTGGCTGTATCAGGTGCTCTTGAGACAAAAAAGACCAAAATTATCAAAGTGCTTTCGGGATTGACGTACGATATATGTTTTCGAAAAGTAACTACGACTAAGTCGAAGAACAACGGAAACTAAAAACATCCCTTAAACGAGGAGAATTCAATTCAATGGTTGGAAGGATGAATTGCTTTAGAGAACTAGGCACCAATGTCTGATAAACTTGAAGTCAGTTTTGGAATGACAGAAACGCTTTAAAGAACTAGGCGTAAAGAAATTCATGAGTCTGACAAAGCCGGCGTCAACTCTACTGGGTACCCAACGCTCGAGGGAAACAAGTACCTCCAACATGGTTATCAGTCCACTTAATAGCACATCAATGGTATGGTATGGTATATGAGTGTGAGCATAAAGCTCTTCACTTAGGCCTCTATCAGGCCCGTCGTTTTCTAGGGAAGGTGGAAACAATTATGGAGTTGACACTGGTGTACGTGTGGTCTGGCGAATCTTTCTGTTTCTTTAGTGAAGGCCAGGATGCCGCCGATTCTTTTCCTTGAGAAGTTTCAGGTCAGGTATCCATATGGACCCCAGGGTCTTCTGTCGCATTCTCGCTAGGGCTGGGCAATGGCATAGGAAGTGTATGAGTTCTTCTTCTTCTTCCTCGCAGTTCCTGTTTGTTGAGGTTAATGTGTCTTGTGATGAGTCCCACCGTCAGCCTCAATTGCTCTCTGTTTGAACTTAGACCCTTCCTGGTGAGCAGACTGCTAGGTTTACCCACAAGTGATCTAGCCACTTTGCATGTCGGGAGGTTTGCCCATCCCCTTTGCATCCTCTCGTTAGTTGCTGTTTTGATTATTCTTAGTGCGACCCCCACTGTGTTCTAAGTGGTTCGTTCTATTGCGTGCGCCCCTTCTCTTGCCAGTTCATCGGCTTTCTCGTTCCCCGTGACACCTTCTTGACCCGGTGCCCAGACAAGGCGGACGTCATTGTGCCTGGCAAGCCTATGGAGTTCGTCTTTGCATTCCCTGATCAGATGAGATCTGGATGTTGGATTTGCGATGGCTTTAAGTGCTGCTTAAATATCCGAGCAGATTTCTATTTTCCTACTTAGGGTGTAGCGTTCCAAGAGAACTCCACACCAATGGTTCACCGAACCAATTTAAACTGTACTTCGTAGACTATTAGAATCTGACCACTCTGACCCTTGGATTGATGAATTCCATTGTATGGCGCAGTGGAACTGCTGTATACCTTGAAATGTATGAGCCAATCATTCCGGTCAAGTGTTGTACCAATTGGATCCTGATAGAGTTCTCTGTCGATGAGGGAAACTTTGAAATACATATTTAGCAGATATCGCTTAGCAAAATTTTACAGATTTTTGGTAATCGAGAGAATAATGTCGCACAACGGTTAGGTTAGGTTAGGTAGATGGGTTGACGAGGGGAAAGAAGCCACACTCAGGGTCAGTAGAGACCCATTGCAATGTCCATTTTTTTTTTTGGGAGGGGGGGAGGGGGAAGTATCCCTTGCTCATAGAGCAGTACCCAAAGCATTCTCCTATAACCACAGACTTTCGAATCATTTTGAAGCCTTAATGAACCTACAGATATCTCTGATGGGTACGTCCCTTAGTTTTTCAGCATTCTGGAAAAAGTGCCTTCCAAAGGATCTATGTCTAAGGTAGCAGAGATCTGGGCAGTGGCTGAGGAAGTGGGTTGTGTCCTCTTGACTTCCTCGTCTCCATAACCCCAAAAAAAGGTCGTCTTCACTTAGCCTTAACGTTTTCATATGATAACACAGAGCATTATGACCTGTAATTACTCCTACAAGGATGGAGAGGGTTTTCCTGCTCTTCTGCATCTGAGTATAAGTTCTAGTTGTTATTTTATAGCTCCATTCGCTTCCGCTAGAGTTCTGATCCATGCTTCATGTTTGAGTTTACATGGCGGGATTTTCACTGACTGATCAGCCTGCCCCAGGTCTAGCGAAGATCGTTTTCTTGCCAATTCATCAGCCTTCTCATTCCCTGGTATGCTCTCGCACAAGAGTAAGGTTTCCAACTTACCACCACTGAGCAAAGCCTCAAAGTAAACTCTAAAGTTTAATCAAAACACTGAGCATAGACCAGGCTACTTAGTCCTGCAGGTACTTAGTCCTGCATAAAACCTGCGTTTGCTACCTCGGTTTGCAACCAACGCACTGTGGCTGTAATTCACGGTGACCATCAGCTCTCTGAAAATTTCGAAAAGTATTTGGGAAGTTGTCGCGTCAAGTGCCTTATTCAACTTCGTGATCATGGCAACTAGTGGTATCCCACTCTAAGCTAAAAAGCTGTCCAATAAGTTTTGGGATTCTGCTAAAAAATTGCACTGAAAGCCTCGAGAAGAAAAACGAATGTATTTTCTATTCTAAGTTGGTTAAGTCAACTCCTGGCGGTTTGCAAAATTTGTGCAATTTAGGACACGAAAAAAATTCTTGATCCGCAAAAGAGTGAACAAATTATACGAGTATCCTTCTAAGGACTTTGCTGAGAAATCAAATCTTCAATAAGTTACAAGGAAAACTGAACAAATCTCAGCCAAACCTTCAACTTTCGCTGTTTGGCAACGTATCATCGAGTACCATCTCTCCTTGAATCCTGTAAAGTCCTTCAAATAAAGTTGATATATGAAAAGGACTGTAAGAAATATTGGTATAATGATGAATTCCTTTTTTTCGCCCCAACTTTGGCACATGAAAGGAGATGAGAAAGGAACTAGAGAGAAGACCTTTTCACTGAAGGAGACATCTGCGGAAATCTAAACCATTCACCCACCGAGAATTCAGCCTACATCCGACGAATTGAATGCAAATTCCCCTAGAGTCCTTCCATTTCATCTCCGTTTTTTTTTTCTCTTTTTTTTTGCAGACTTCTTGCGAGATTTGAGATTTGTGCTTTTCTTTTTTTTGCTCTGTGCAATCCAATTCGAGTGGGCATACCTGAGTGTATATAGACACACCGCCTCATGCGAATTGAGAATTTAAGGATAAATAAAGGATACATTTGCATATGGTTGTGTATTTTATTCTTTCTTCCTTCTTAGGACACAAACCACATGGTTTGCATGGTTCACATCCCGCGCGTATATACAATATCTCGAGTATTTCTTTCATTTCTCAGTGTAAACGCGAAGGAATTTGGTTTTCAAATTTGAAGAGGATATAAAGGATCTTCGTACATCCGATATATTTATTTTATTTTGTCTTCCTTTTTTTTTTTTTTGTTCGACTTTTTCACCATGAATGTGTTTGTTTGTCGGGACTTCCTTGACTCCCTGGAGTGCTCTTATAAGAAGGAACATTTTTACTTAATTCAAAAGGTCGGGACGGGTGCGATACACAGCGCGCAAAGAAAAAGGAAACCAGATACAAGGATCTCTCCCGAAAATAGAAATGTTTTTCACTTCTTTTTTTTTTTCGTTGGAAAACTCCTTCTGATTTGAATAGAACGAATGGCCTACCTGTTTCGTGTAACTAGTTTTTTTTTCGTACTCCTCCTTCGCCTCATTGGTTGTGTATTATTTAAGGAGCAACCAGGCAGGCAGGCAGGAGGTGAGGTTGGGCATAGAAATTTATACAATTTGAGCTTTTCTTGCAAAGTGAGATGGTGTTATTAGTGGAATTTACATAATGGGTATGCGCAACAGCTCTGAATGCGGATGAATTATCCTTTCTTTCAGGGTTTCCCTCTTTTGATTTCGCCTGGCAGCGTGTTTTGTATGATTAGTCTCTCTGAATGGAGAGCAACTACTGGGGCGTTAGCTAGCTACTGTTGTCGAAAAATGGTTCATTTGTGCTTGTTAGCTTGGATACTCGTTTGAATGCAGAAACGGATATTAAGAGGCAGCCAGTCTGTTGATTCGTCATGCTTGACGACCTACGCCCAATCGATACAAGTACGAGTAAACTGTGACAAGTGGGATAATAACAGAAAAAAACATTGATGTAATATAATTTCGCTTGTAGGACACTCTTGAGGGCAATTATCCTTGGCCTCTGAGCCCCTAATCGTACACCCAAACACACGTCGACCGACACGTACAGAGTACTTCGGTCAAGGACACTTGACGTGAACGTCGACGTCCACTCGGTAGACAAATAATGAAAATGCTACCGATATAGTCCTTCGGGCTAATGACACGGGCATTTTATTAAACCTAATCCTCACTCTGCCATCGACGAGCGTGCGCCTGTCAATTGGGTGATGCCAAATTTTGATGGCCATTTGACATCGTTTATTTTGGTGTTGGTGTTGGTGTAGGTGGTGGTTTGGGTGGGCTGTGGGACATGTCAAACGAGGTAGAATCCTAAATATCCGTGCGCTTTAATTTACCGGACAAAATTATACCGCAAAGAGTTTATGCCTCCAAACATACCTCGTTCACGGGTCACGGCAGGCCATATACACTCCATGCAGTAGCGGCAGGCGGGAAATTTCCAAGCCTAGAGTGCCATAGAGAGGAGCATCTGGTCTGTAGTTGTAGTTGTGTTGTTAAATTATCCGCATTTGGTGTTTATTCATGAGAATTGCCTAATGAATTATTCCAAAGGGTTTGGTTGGTTGGTTGGTTGGTGTAGCACACTCAGGACACAGCTAAACACATGCAGTCAACTTGTACAAACACCAGTAGGGGCATGGCCTTTGTGCACCCTCACGGTGTCGGTGCTGGTGACACTGGTATGGGAGTGGTTTTATAAGAGAGGTGTATAGTGTTGGTAGGGTCCTGGCAATCATTTCACCTGAATGTAATAATATTTTTGATCGCATGGTTAATATTTTATATCGCCCGTACACACACATACAGGATACACTCAAGTCCTCGTCATCCTGATGATGATGACGATGGGAGCGGGGTTATTTTACCGTTAGCTTAATCATTCATTTACAAAGTCAATTTAAAAGTTAAGTGATTGGCTTAGGGTTCGAAATTACCAAGGTTTGATTGCTAGAAGTGGGATTAGAGTGTTTTTTAGAACGATGGATGGACCAACAACGGTAATTGAGTAGTTTTTTGTTACAGCGAAAGGATATTCTATCATAAATCCTTGTTAGGTTATATAAAGCAAAAAGTCAGAGAGCGCGCTTTGATGGATTTTTTATGGCACAGTGAAGTTTTTTTGTTGGAACTTGTTATCCAATGGATCCGTGTAAAGTTTGACGAGATTTTGTGAAGCTTCAAGCAAAATCCTTTGGATAACGAGTAAAGGCACTCAAATTAATCCATTTAAAGGGAAATTGCTCCTTGAAAGGGAAGGATCAAACTTTTTTTTTTATGAATTTTAAGGAAGTAAAAGAACGTACGGTCCATTAAAGGACGTTTGGACAAACTCTCTAGGTGCATGGGTGGCACAGAGTTACACAAGAATTGTACAAAGAGATGGGAACATCGTGATGAAATACTCGGCAATCGACAAACTACGAAATGTTTTAACGATGTTACACAGAATGTGACCGTAAAAATAAACTAATCAATTCTTTTTAAGGTGTTAACAAATTAAAGGACAAAGAACAGAAACCGAAACTGAACAGGAAATTGTTGATTTTGTTGATAGCTGTGGGCGTTGGACTTCGCCAGGGGTGCGTTCTGTGGCCTCTCCCTTTTATTTAATGTTTGGATTGGATGTTACAGCGCAGCCGTGGCGAGGAACAGTTTGAATTGAGAGACTTAAGGAAAAGTCAGTGGAAATCTGCTTTCCACTGATGACTTGGTCATCCTTTGATCCATCCAGCTACTTTTTCGAACGGAGAGGTCCATACTTCGTGCCATCAGGTAGGCATCCCCTGGGCAGGCCCAGGATGAGATAGTTGGACCGACCCCGAAATCTCACCTCTACCCGTATGGGGATAACCCCCGATGATTTAAAGTCGATGGCGAAAGATCGAGAGATGTGGATGGACCACTTTAGCACACTAAACACGCGACCCTCATAATGGATAGTACAGGGGTGAGAAATTAGGCTGTAAGGAAATGACTGTGAGTGATCGCTTTATCCCTACCAGAGCTCATTGGAGGTTTTACAAGACATTGCTGCGATCGACGGATGACACTCCTCCAGTTTATTTAATATTCGGAAGTTCTGAAGCCCAAAAAACGACTCAGCTCACATGTAAGTGAGTCTGTTTCTTGGGCCACCTAACCTTTACCTACTTCCAGCAAAGGTATGAATACGAATATTAGTCATGTCACGACGAGAACCACCACTGTGAGGAAGTTCAGCGTGAAATAACTGCATTCACAATCGATTCCAAGAGCCTTTGCCTTTAACTCCTTCAGAAGACCAGTTTGAGCAAGTACAACAAGTCATCAGGAATGCCGCGACTGATGTGACAGGTTTTACTCCTCCAAATGCAAGAAATTGCGGACTGTTATACGGCACCGGAAAACAAAACCTTGCTGTTTCTGTCTGGAGCACAATTAACTACTTTATTCACAGAAGATATGGTTCAATGAAAGCATGTCAGATTCACAGAGACCATCTAATCTTGCTATACGAAGAGTGTTGACAAGTTCTCATTGCAATGACTAAGAATAAGCTGCTGTCATTTATATTTCTTTCTTGGTGATTTCCAAACTACCCGTCACTTTATAAGATACAATCTTAATATAATGAAATTCCAAGAAGTTCACGTTCAACTTTAGGAAAACCGAATACGAGTTTAAAAAAAAGGATTGCAGTCCTGGGTGGCTGGAAGGATCTTTTCTGTGCAGCGATGGCTATTCGATAGCTCCCCTACTCTTCTTCTGTAAACACTAGGCAAAAATACTTACAAGGCGGCCTAATTCGGCCAAGAGAATATTAATTCCGGTTCACGGCACTCAAGACACTTTTATTTAATTTAAAGTACAAACTCTGAGGTTAGTAATAGAATTCAATATTTGCCTAATGTCCACCTCGGCTCATCCCAGTGCTGTTTTATGGCACTGAAACACGGACGCTATTGAATGCGGATCAAGATACCCTTGGTTGCTTCGAGAAAACAGTTCTTCATAAGATATTCGGTCCTGTTTGCGTTGACGGGCTTTGGAGGAGAACATTCAACTATGAACTTTACAAGTTTTACATCGACATCGTCCTAGTCAAGAAGATACGAATTCATCGGCTAAGGTGACTGGGTCATGTAGAGCGGATGGACACCAATGATTCGGCAAGAAAAATCTTCGAATCCACACCCGAGGGACAGCGCAGTAGAGGAAGACCATGACTCTTATAGCGCATGCAAGTAGAAGGGGACCTTAACCAACTTGGCGTGCGAAACTGGAGGCAGCTGGGTAAAGATCGAGCTGGCTGGAGACGCTTGTTGGGTAAGGCACATTTCCATCCCGGACTTTAGCGCCACCATAAGTAAGTAAATAAGTAAAACAGTGACAAGCAATGGGACTTTCAAGAAGCAAATGAGGAACGCATGACTGAAAGGTCAAACAGAAACAGAAATGAGTCGAAAGTAATTTTAGTGACACAATGGGACGAAGGGGTCAGAGAAAAGAAAAGTGTGGTGGCAACAAATAGAAGGATGGTTCTTCAAAGTGGGAAATAAAAATTAGATAAACCTACTCAACTCCCGGAAAAACATCACAGTTGTTTGGGTTTAAGAACACAAAGGGGTGTGGGTAGTTTTTAGTAGAAGGATGACGAACTATGTAGGTCTGCTCTCATAACAGGCCACAACTTTCTGGAGATCCACCTCAGAAGAACAAGCCTAAATACAAAATACCTTTGAAGAGGATACGTCAATGTAGATGCAGAAGAAGACATTATTTCTATGTGAGTTTCCACAGACCGTCGGAAAACATTTTTTTACCAAACTTGGGTGAGCTGTCAGGCTGAAAGAAAATATTTATTAATTCCACCTCTCTTCCACTTAAGGCGGCAGAATTCTAACCTAAGGCGGCAGAAAAACATAAATTGATAACGAAGAGGAGGAACGATTCGACTTTAAACCAAAAGAGTGTGGTTAGAAAAATAGGATGAATGATACACAGGGAATGTTTCCGGAAGCAGAACGAGCTACATAACCTCCATTCGAAGTTTTGATAATTGTGGACAGGGGTGTAAGAACAGACACATACTAGTAGTTTAAGGATTAATTCTACTTCGAAAATAAGCAAAACCAATAAATCCTCCCTATTGGTTACTAATCATGTCCAGACCACTTCTAGTCAATTTTCCTAAATGTTCTCCACAAACAGGGTGTTGCTCCTTTCATCAAAATACATTTGTATTCACTTTCATTTCACCACACATAGACTTTACCTCATCCTGTATCCGAAATTATTAATTTTCCTGTAATTCCTTTATGCTGAAGTCTATAAATTCCTTAAGAATATATATCTAAAATCTCAGTCCGAGCCGTAGGATATAATCCTCTTCACTCGATCTGTTCGTGTGGGGCGGGTTGCATGTATGCTCGTAATTTAATCCGGAAAATTAAATGAAAATCAATTAAAGGCTCTCTCCGGCTGGCTACAGCTTTTACCTCAATCCATCCACTCAAATGTCAATCCATCTCGTCCAAGTTGCTCACAATAATATAACTCGTCCTTGGCCAACAGGAAATCCATCTGCATAACAGAAGTTTTCATTTAATGCACTCGAACAGCGTCGTATAAACATCAAAGTTTTCCTAACCGGAAACAATAATTCTCTCATCTTGAGTTTGCTACTCTCTACTAAAGAATTCCATCATCATCATCATCATCGTCGTAGCCGTCGTCGTTCGTCCAAAAATGTCGCCAGATATTACAGAGTACATATCCTGGAGGATTGCATTCCAGGTAGCTAAACCAAGCAGCTTTACAATTTCCTAATGACAATCTGAATTGTTCGCAGCCAAACAGTTTTGTCCGGAACTAGAAAGTTAAGGATAAATTCTACCTGGGCAACTTCATGGTTTCTTCCGGTTGGTCGGTGGAATGGCATTGGGGTGCCCTGCACAAGGATGTGGGTAATTTGGTAGCAAACTCAGGAAACGGAAAGGGTTTTAGAGTTGGCCAAAGTTATTGTAATGGAAAATAATTATGTTTTTGCGATGACATTTCCTGTGAGCTGTTCATTGTTGATTCGTGGGCAGACGGGGCACGCGGGCTACTGATTATTTGTTAATGAAGAGCAGGCACACGTTCGAAAAAGTTCCTCATTAACTTTGAAGTAGAAAAGTTTATTAAAAAAGTCGCAACGAGTGGATTTTAATTACAACGACGTGAGGAACAGGGCAATCGGAAGCCAATCGTATGTTGTTCAGAAAATATGAGTGATGTGCAAGTGGTTCTGGGTTGCATTGAAATTGAGGTCCACAAGGTTGATGGGTGAGGACTGTACATTATAATTAGAGGAATAAAGAGAGCTGAGCGGATGTGTGATGGCAATGAGTAATGTGGTGGTGGAATAGGTTCGGGCAAGGGACCGCGAAAATGAGTTGTGTCTTTCTGTGCCTATTTGTCCAAAGCCTAAATGGGTGGCTTATAGAGTCTACCTGCCGTCTGAAGAATTTTTTATGATTTTTTTAGTGTGGAGGTTCAATTGTACCACCCGTTTTGGTGAAAACCGCCGAGAGCCAACAAAATCTACATCTTAACCGACGAAGATAGCCCAGTTAAAGGCTACAGGTTTACATTGTGTGCCAGGGTACATCGTTAAAGAG
This sequence comes from Matsumyia berberina, assembly GCA_917880715.2. Lineage (NCBI taxonomy): Eukaryota > Metazoa > Arthropoda > Insecta > Diptera > Syrphidae > Matsumyia > Matsumyia berberina. Next base: position 74,944,986 of record OU862870.1, on the reverse strand, counting down.
CTGCTTACGAAGTCATTGGTCATAGTGGTTAGCTATTTTCAACTGCGTATTAGGATTGAGTACTCTTTCGACAAAGGTCAAGTGCGTCTTTAAAAGGCTTTCAGAAAATACAATAACAACGTTTTTATTTCATAAAAACTACGTCGTTTTAGAAGGTGAAAAAGTTCTACAAACAGTTTCTGTGGTTACCTTGATATTCTTTTATGACCAAAAATTGTTAAGTAGGCTGTCTAGGTCATATGTTCTTGTTATGACTGCTTGCTTTCATCACAAATTTTTGAACAAGGTCATGTTCCCAATAAACCCACATTTTAACACGTTCACATGGGTACAAAATTCCATCAAGGTCATCTTGAATTCTTCTCCTTCAAAGCCATAAACAAGTTGTAAATCAACCCAAAACTAACGATGTTATCCTTGCAAAAAAAAAAATAAATAAACTTCACGATAAAACTATTCCATCCCTGCGGTTCTTGAGTCCTACGATCCTATGGTCAGGTTGGTCATAAACCAAATAAAGTACTTTCTACTCTGTAAAATATGTTCGGAATCAAATTTCCATAGAAACAACACCTTTGCCCTGGCTTATGCGCCTTATCTGACATTCCACCTTTTTACCACTAAACTTTGGGTCACTCCATTGTTGTCGTTCGTTTTCTTCTCCTTCTTTTTTTTGTTATTTTCCTCCGACAAATCAAATCGTAAAACTCGCAAATCTTTATAGTCAAACACTCGGGGCGTAGAATTTCCATAAAAGATCCAAACAAAGTGGGGAAAAACTGCACAAGAGCATTACCACAAGAAAACCGATGAAAAAAAAAAAAAAAAAGTACAAAGGACGACGTGAAGGGAATATTTTCCATGCAAAACGACTTTCACCCCAAAAACAATATTGAAACGAATTTTTTCTGTAATAATCTCCCATTTGCATATCTAATATCTAATTTCATTTATTTTGCTGTTCTCCTCTCGTCCTGTACCCCTTTCTCGAACTTTCACACAACAATTTAGCATAACACCATCAAATAGGTGGGCGGAAGAGGAGGGGATAAGAGAAAAGAAAAAAAAAATGAAATAGGTTACGCATACGCCCCAGTTTATGCACACTCACACACCTCTCTCTCGCTACTAAACACTTTTAGTACTTCCAAGTGCCAGGGTATTAAATAGAAATATGGGCGATCCCAGGGTTGGTATGTGATATACCTCTTCCACCTGCAGAATTTGTCTTTAAGCTAGCGACCCGTACGACACGACTGTGCCATAAAAACATTCAACCAAGGACCCATTATGTGCGTTTTTGGCAAACGAATGACCTTCACGCAGAACGCTCGCATAAAGTACGCAGATTATGTGCGAGTGTGTGTTGTTTGTAGGGAAAGGTGTCAAAAATAATTCCTCATGCGTTGTTTCACATAATTCTACACGCTGCTGCCTGCTGCCTACTACCAACCAGTCAGCCGTAGTGTTCGTTTGTGTACAGACCACGGGTGACTAGTTATGTTCTATGACCTTCGTGGGAGGGTCGCGTTACTTAAACGTGACAAAATGCCATACATTACAGTTGGCGGCAAGGCATTGCGATAATGTCTGAGTGGGGAATGAAAAAGGAAAAAGAATAGGACTGTGGAGTCGTTGACATGGAAAAGGATTGTGTGTAAAGAGCTCTGTTTACGAATTCTTTCCAACATTTGTCATAGATAGCGTGCATGAGTTTCAGTGCGCTGTACGCAAACAGTCTCCTAGAAGGACCTTTTGACTGGTCTACCAATAGTGGTAGACCAATCGAGGTGAAGTCCCCAAATTTTGATGGTCAAGAGCCTTGATTAGAGAAGATACCAGCTAGCTAACTTCGAAATCATCTATTCCAAGTGCACACCTGTGCTGAAATTTAAATTTCACGCAGCATTTTAGCTCAGAAGGACAAGTGAACGGAAAAGGAAGTGAATTTGAATGTCTAACACTCAGATTCGAGACAAATTGAAGGCTGTCGACTAAAGAAACGGTGTACTTGAATCAAAAATGCAGGAAATTTTGCATTTGCTAGCCGGGAACAGTAAAACAAATAAATAGCTGCCGCAACAGCTCGGGATGAGCCAAGCAATACATAGCTTCCCGCCACCATTCATGTTGTGCGTCTTACATTTTTCGCACGAATGGAAGGGACCTACAATTTATTGTCGACTCCGAACGGCGAATTGAGAAGCTCTTTCATGACAAATTATACTCTCGGAGGCTTGTCGTTCCCCGACGAGAGGTAGTGGCGTGAAAAATGTTTGGTGGACATGCCTGGGGCTTGAATCCACGCAGGCTTGCACAGCAGTCCAACGCACTAACCACTGAGCCGAGAACAGTAGGCTTCGCTAAAAGCACCAGATTAGTTATAGCCAGAAAAGCACTGAGCGAAATACAAAGACTGACCTACTTAGTTATGAGCGGTGCAATAAGCACATGTCCTACTGCTGCACTGGTATTGGAAAGGGAAGCCGCGACCGTTTTTATTAATAATTCCCCTCTTTAGACGGTGACATGACCATCAACCAGACTGACCATATTGCAACTTAAACAAAGCGCTTCTACAATTCGGATATCTCGTCCATTTTTTGACAACCATGGTGAGGCATGAATGCGAATATTTCAAACAATGAGTACTGGGAGGAAGTTTGACGTCAGATAACTACAATCGAAAGAGATAGCCAAACGATTTCTGACCGAGTATCTTCTAATCTGTCAAAAGGTTGTATGCTTGCGGGCTTTAGAGGTGATAATTTAACCACGAATAACAATGACTGCGCATCGGGCATTAGAAATGACTAGGACATGAGGAGCAACCATCCAACCCGGAAAATCTTCGAATTTAACTAGAAAGGACAACATAGTGGACAAAGACCTCTCCTCAGGTGCGGCGCATAAGTAGAGGGCGAATTCAGCGAACTTGGGGTGCGTAACTGGGAAATGTTTCCAACTAAGCCTAGCCATTTGGCTTTGCCTTTGAAACTAGGTTAGTTAGACGGGTTGGCGAAGGGAGGAAGCCCCAGCGCCACACTCAGGTCAATAGAGACCCATTGTGATGCCCACTATTTTTGCGGGGGGGGAGAAGGTACCCCTTGCTCGTGGAGCAGTACCCAAAGCATTCTCCTATTGCCACAGACTTTCGAATCATTTTGAAGCCTTAATGAAACTCCAGATGTCCCTGATGGGTATGTCCCTTAGTTCTTCGGTATCATGGAAAAAGTGCCTTCAAAAGAATCTATGTCTGAGGTGGCAGAGACCTGGGCAGTGGCAGCGAAAGTGGGTTATGTCCTCTATGTCCTCAATGACTTCCTCGTCTCCACAACCCAGACAAAGGTCGACTTCACTTAGCCTTAACTTTTTCATATGATAACGCAGAGTATTATGACCTGTAATAACTCCTACAAAGATGGAGAGGGTTTTCCTGTCCATTCGGCATCAGAGTATCAGTTCTGGCACCATTGTACCTTGGCCATCGTTTTCTGGTTATCTTACAGGAGTCCAAAGAGCTCCATATTTCATTCGATTCTGCTAGAGTCCTGATCCCTTCTTCATGTTTGCGTTTACGCGGCGGGATTTTCAATGACCAATCAGCCTGCTCCCGGTCTCCAGGAAAATGTTCGTGCTCCCACGCCAATGTCCATTTTGGATTCATCAATATAGATGACTTTGGTTCGCGAGTTTGGTATTGTTACCCTTGTCCTTTCTTCTCTGCTTGGGAATGAGCAAGAGAACGGTTATTTGAAGTCTAGGTAGGGCACCGTATAGTCAGTAGTTGCCTTTGAAACTGAGAACTAATCAAGGATTCTAAAGTGGAAAAAGTATGCGGAAAAGGAAAAAAATGACTACAACAAACCAATTAAAGACTGAATCCTCAATCAAAATCAAGTTTTCCTATCATTAAAGTAAGTCCCTTCCAAGTCCCACTGTTTTGTGTCAACCAAACCCACCTTCACCTTATGCACAAGGTTTTTCTTCAAAAAGTGAAAATTTGCTACACACACACGTTCTAAGTTCCCAAGGATATTCTGTGAATGGAGCAAGGAAAACCCCTTCATATACCCGACCAAAATGAAAGAAAGAATCACGAGTAATTAAATCCACTGTACCGCGTTGTACACGCGTCAACGACAAAGAACCTCAACTGAACTTCAATCCGCCATACATGTAAACAAATCGTCCTTAAGGACGGTTCTTTGCTACGCCACCGTTTGTCGGCTGTCGTTTTGCTCCATTTTTTTTTGCAAATGAAACCAGTACGGCAAATGGTTTCCATTTGTCATTCACTGTATGGGATTTCTTCTCTTCGACTTTGGTTGTGTGTGATGTCCTGTGTGGTATAATTTTTTTTCCTGGTCATGTTCGTGACAGGCATTCAAAATGTCATGCAAAATGTAGGCGTCGTCGTCGACGTCGTCAACATCAACATCATCGTCCTCCAAACTTCTGTGGTTGTGTGTGTGTGTGTGTCATCGTTTGTTTTGCTTCATTAGGAGCGTTAATATGTGTTTTGTTTTCTTTTTCGTGGCACCCCACCGTCGCATCGGGGGGATGGTGACTTATATCCGTTATGGAGCGACTACCTGCATTTATTTGCCATGGAAGCCGGGGTAATTAAGCACTAAACGATGACACATTTTAAAACAAACGGCTTTTAGGTGTCTGTCGCGAGCGACAGCCCACGGATTATATTTCGCGCGCTCGTGCTTTAATTGGATTCAAATGTGTCCAATGTTGCCAATGAAATGACACGTTACGCTCTTAAAGCCGGACACTGAAACCGAAGCGAGTCGTACTTTTTGCTGTTTGTTTCTGAGGCCACTTGCCGGTCGCGGTGGTCAACCAATGGGTTGTGCAGCCGCACGGCCATTGTGCAATATTGTTCTATTCTATTAGTTAAATTGCTATTTTTGGAATTTAATTACAAATCGATTTAAAGGATTTTAATTTAAATTTATTTTAAACGTTTTACGGTCGGCATTCGCAGATTGTGATGTGTGTTTTCAAATTAATTGTTTAGCATTTCCGGTTGGTTTGAATGCAATTGTGCTGCTAAAGTTGGAAGTGCCGGATTCCGCATGGAATTCTAGAAATTTCATAGATATTCGCGACGCGATATTTATTCAAAGCAATAATTCGGAATGTTTGTAATGGAATTTCATGGTGATCTGGTGGCGACGCGCAATTGGCATTGTTAATGGTGTGTGATGAAACACATTGGTTTCATCGATTCGGTTTCGTTGGACAAGTACTTGTGTTTAGATTTGGGAGTGGATTGAGAAAAATGAAGCCTATCAACAGCTCCAAATAAATACCCTGCAGGAAACGTAGGTTGATTTTTTAGCAACAACTCATAGACAAGATAGTGCCAAAATTGACTTGCGTTAAACCAGTAGTCTTGAGCTAAATACAACTTATTCCCGACGAGCACACAATTCTTCAGACTTGTACTCAATTCGATCGGCGACTTATCAGTCTATCTTTGTCTCTCCTTACAATATTGGAGAGATTTGTTCAAATATATCTGCGGATTCAGCATTAACCTTAATTTGCTTTCAGCGTCCCAACGTGAGTATTGTAAAAGTAGATTGGTTAAGACGGTTTTGCACCCGCTAGTACACATCGTTGAAAAATTTCTGGGCATCAAAGAGTATGTATGTACATAGGTATGTATGTATGTTTGTATGTATGTATGTGCTCGCCGCAGCTAAGTTGTTAGTGCGTTGGACTGCTGACCAAGCGGCGTGGGTTCAAGCCCCAGCCAGAAATACCGAACATTTTTCGCGGCATTACCTCTTATCGGGGAATGCAAGCCTCCGGGACTATAATCTGTCATAAAAAAGCTTCTCAATTCGCCGTTCGGAGTCGGCAATAAATTGTAGGTCCCTTCCATTCGTGCGAACAGTACAACACGCACAACATGAATGGTTGCGAGAAGCTAGGCCTTGGCTCATTCCGAGCTGTCGCGCCAGCTATTTATATTTTTTTATGTATACAGATATGTACATACATACATATGTATGTACCATGACAGTCTTTTCTGATAAATGAGATTCAAAGTTCGAGTCGACATTTTATTCAGAACACCAATAAGCCAGACTTAGCTGCGAAAAAAAACTGAACATACACAGCTTAATCAGACTCCCTAATCACAGGAGTGTCTTACAAGCGGAGATCCTGGCAGTGACAGGGGCAGCCAATATGGTATCAATGATGGTAATACCACGAGGTGATATCGGCATGGCTCGCAGCTCAGTGTTACTCTCTTCTGGGTCCCTGATCGCAAGGTCGTAACCAGAAAGGAGACGGCCGACGAGGTTACAAGATAAGGGTATACAATGGACTAAAACCGAGCACTGTAATGGATTAAACCCCCACTCTGTAATCTCGGGGAGCGAACGGAATGTAGGACCCTGACGATAGCCAACACTAGGTGGAAGTCGCTTACCACCTGTGATATATCAAGGAAACTTTGGCCAAAATAGGACAAAGCCAGAACCAGCAAGCTTTTGAAGTATGACAGAATGTCACTGTCAATGTTGGTGGGTGCACTCACCGGCCACAGCCTTCTAAGAAACTACACAATGAATTGTAAATTCAAAGATGACAATATACATATATAGCGGCTGCGGTGACGAAGAGGTTCAAGACGATACTCCTCTCTTCCTCTGCCACTGCCCAAGCCTATGTCATTTGAGAAACAGAACATTAGGAACCAATTACAACCAGAACATACAAGAACTATCTGATGTTCACATAAAGGACAATAGGTCAACAGGGACCTAAGTGTGATGATGTCAAGTACTTTCTCCCTCATCAACCCAAACACCTAACCTAAAATGGACATGAAAAGTTTAGATACTACATTGTATTCTAGCCTAGCTGTGTCTAGAGAACAAGCAGATGCCAGTGAATGTCCAGCACTGGTCTGTCTTTCAAATAAACGGATTAACATGAAGAGTAGGTACTGAGAAGGGAAATGCGAAGGCCATCTATAAGGCATCAAGGTATAATGGGATACAACGACTGCTGCAGAGGCTGAAGAAACGACGAGACAATGTCTCGCAATAGCCGCCAAAAAACCATGTACTGTTGATAGTAGCTTCTTCTCGCTGACTTTGGAGAACTCCTGAGATTTCTATCATTTGGTGGTTTCTGAATTAGCCAACCCACTCCTTTGTGAAACCCCAATGAGTAAACTTTTTATGGGTACAATGGACCCGCCGAAGGTCTAGGTAAGAAAAAGAATAAACCAAGGTAGTCTTATAAAGCAATATAGTCTTCGTCAGAAGAGGTCGATCTGAAATATCCTCTCTGACCGCACTTTTGGGTCCTCATTTGTGTAAGTTAATAATTTTATGAACACTCTTTGGTTTGAACTTTTTGTCTTCATCCTCTTTTGACCAAGAAAAGAACAGAGCCTTCCACCACTCACATTTTTCATGAAAAAATCTCACCAAAGGTCACAGTCAAACTCATACATAAATCAGGGGTGGCCGCACAAAGACACTGCACAACACTCAATTAATTAATCAACTCGGTTCCAAGCTGCTTTCACTAATTTAAATGACTTAACTGTAAAACAGTCCCACCTTCAATCCGTTTAACTAGTCAGAATTAATGCCACCTTCAGCCATCCATCAATGCTGGCAGAACGTAAGCAAGTTATCAGGTCAGCATCTGAGTCTCAGTTGCTTTCGAAAGAATAATCCCCTCGTGTAATTTAAATTTAATAAGTGTCAGCACTTTACCCTATAAAAAGATTTACAACAAATTATCGAAGGATTTCTCTCAAGGGGCCAAGGATAAAACTCCTTCCATTCGGGACTTTCGGTGGACCATCTCCCCTTTCTGTTGGCATGAATCCAATTTGAGGGTTTTGAACTTTGTTGTGGTGCACGTTTTGTGCTTTTTCTTTGCCCCGTTTTTCGTTTTGGCAATGGCAGGACAGTTGGTAAGCGTTTAAGTAAAAATGATGAGTGCCAATTGACATTGACAATTCTGTCAACAGAGGGTAAAGCAAGTGAATGCAGCAAAAAAAAAAAAAAAAAAAAAAATGGGGAGGGGGAGAGCACTTTTTTGTCTACTAAGTGGATGGAATATAGTCAGGAACATTCGATAACGATTGGATGTCGCAGGATACTTTGTGTATTTACTGGTTTTTCTGTTGTATCCATGACCTTTTTAAAAAGGTCAACTACGTTCTTCCGAATTATTCACATTTGCGTGACATCCTGAGGTGATGTCAAGTCACGTCCTTCAATCAATATAACAAAATGTCATTGAAGACAACTTCGACATTAAATAGACTTCATCTGTTTCGGAGTGAATTTTACAAGAACTTGACGAATACAACTGAGAGATCAAACTGACGAGCGGGTGCAGTTGTAAAACTCAACTCATCCCTTTGCTAGTTTCAAGTGGTTCTCTAAAAAGCACACTTGGACCAAAGTTAGGTAATGCTAACGTCTCAGTAGAGAATCAATCTCTGTATTCGAAAATATTTCAAACTTGATTTCGTCGAACCAGTGCCAAGTCAAAGTCGTGTTCGTCGCCTTAAATGAAAAAAAAAAAAAAGACAAGGATCTGGTCGGCGTAGCTCAGTGGTTAGTGCGTTGGACTGCTGTGCCCCAGCCAGGAACACAGAACATTTTTCGCGGCACCACCACTCGTCGGGGTGAAAGCCTCCGGGAATATAATTTGTCATGAGAGAGCTTCTAAATTCGCCGTTCGGAGTCGCCAATCAATTCAATGAATTCAACACGCACAACATGAATGGTTGCGAGAAGCTAGGCCTTGGCTCATCCCGAGCTGACGCGCCAGCTATTTATTAATTTTTTTTATCTCCAGATACTAGCCCCACAATCCGACAGGAGAGTCAGAAAACGAACCGCAACCTACGTACATCTGCTCCTACAAGACCAACACATCATTTACAACACCTTCAACAAACAACTAGGAAAGTAGGGGCAACAACAATGATTCGAACAACAATTTACCCAAAATACCCGCGTCGAAAAAAAAGAAGGGCGCACGCGCAATGTCTGAACAGTCGGCACACTAGCTAAAGATTTCTATAGGCTTTTTAATCTAGGACTCGATTTAGTAGTTTGAAAGTATTATAATATGCCAGATGCATCAAGTTCGGAGATCGGAAAATGCATCCATCGAGATCCAATCATTCATGTTGTGCACAGATGCGTGGGGTTTTAATCCAGCTAAGTCGATTGTGAAACCTAATCTATCGTTGGGTTCGTTGCTCCGCTGGTTGCTATTTAAGAAACTTTACAGCTTTCAAACTAGCTTACATCGGAATTATCATAAGTCAGAAAGTAGACTTCGACACTGCAGATTCTAAGCCTTTTGGGTATGAGGCTCTTTTAGAATAAACGAATAATGCAGCGCAATTACATTGACATTTAGGCCTTGGATTTCACAATGATTAGATCAAGAACTTGCAAAAGTTATCTACATGAGCGCAAGACTTGAGATGAGGCGCCAAGGCAATCAATGATCTAAAGCTAGAGAGGATTTAGAACCGAAAATGATGGCGCGTCGGCGTTGTTGTGGATGGCTAAAGCCACCGAATTTTGCGAATTAAAATTTTTGCCCCTTAACCATCCCAAACTTCAGTTTTACATCGTCGACTTGAATCTTTACTTTGTTGGGATGAGGAATGAGAGATTTCGATGTATCTTGTTAGAAACCGGGTAGTGCGACTTATTTAACCAAACCCGAGGGTGAGGCTCTCCATCTGGAGCTGGTATAAGCCTTGATGATACTCCCTTCCATCAACCACTAGCTTACTACACACTCCATAGCTTATAGAAATCAAGCAAAACATCCTGTAATCGGCCCATAAAATCCCTAAGCTCCATTCAACTCTAAGCCCTTAGTTAGCAATAAAAATCACGTCCCGAAGCCACTATAAATCACCCCAAAACAGCACATGAAAAGCCGCCGACTTAAATTCCAGAGATAACCTCTCTAAAACCTATTATTTACCTTTCTCGCCAAACTTGCACTTTGTGCACCCTTTTGTTTGGTGTGTGCCAGCCAAACCAAATTCCACTTCATTATCAATTCAGTTGTGTTCGCTCGGGGCAGAGGATTCAATACTAGTCCTGGCCGTTTGCTCTTAATACAGTAATTTCATTGCTATTGCAGTGTGTGGCATTTTTTCACGGGCCCATCCCCTATGGATGTCATTCCAAATAGAACGCACACACCCACAGGTACACAGCCTGACAGATGACCCCCGAATATAACAAAATGTTCGGATTATAAATTGAATAGATTCCAATCTTCGGGGGACTGCAATCGCAAAACATCATTTTGCGTTTATCTCCTCCTAAATCCCTGAAACGTTTTAAATGCAATATATATTCACATGTGTCCTGATCTATCGCCGCGATGCCACAACTACCACTAGCCGCGTGTGCATATTTAAAGGTTATCAACTTTAAATATCTCCATCGGTGAAATTGCATACATTAAACCAATGACATAAAGAGCCGCATTATCCCTGCCCTCACAGCAGATCGATGGTGGAGGGCAGAAAAGAGAGATTAGTGGGCTTAGTGTGTCCTGGGACGGATGCATGCATATCCTTCGACATACATGCATACATACGTACAGATGCATTGAATTTATTTATTCTGATTTCGTCCTTTTTTCCGGCACTGCATTTGCATAAGAGGTGGGGAAAAAATTACGTATACGCCCGGGTGCGGCGGAGGCAAACCGAGGTTTAGAAGGTGAAGCCAGCTTTGAATGTCAGTAAATTGATTGATTCATTGGTACTGGAGTTGGTTGAGTGGGAGGTGGGTGGGTAGGATTTTTTAATTCAACTAGAAGGACCCAATGGAGTTGATGAACGTGAAACTTCTGCAATTGGCCGAGTGCATAAAATGTAACTAAACCAATGCATAGAAAAGACATTCACACCCTATTCGGAAACAAAACTAAAGATAAATGGAAGTGTCAGAAGTACAAGTGTAACTGTCCGAAGTGAACAGTGTTAATTGAAAAAGTTGTCCTTGAGATGCATTGACCTGGGCTCCCTGCCGGAATGTGGTTCATTTGATAAGGGTTTACCCAAGGAAAACAAAAAAAAAATTTGTAACTTCTTTTCTTTTCACATTCTTTTGAGTAAGGCACTGACTGGTAATCACAATGACTTTCAACAAAGTGGAACAGTGGATTGCAATTGAATGGAACAAGAACAACCTCTGTCAACTCAAGATGAAAGAATATAGCCAGGGATTTCTAAGAAGGTTCAACTGCAACGTTACCCAACGTTAACGTGTGCATGACTGATCCATTTCTTAACAAGGGTTACGTCAATCATTGTGGATTATATGGGATTTACAGGGTTTATTGGACTTAATGAATCCTTTGATTCGTTTAGGTTCAAAGTAAATTTTGTAGAGGACAAGGTTTGAGTGGTGAAACCAATAAGTAGGTCAATGCATGGCACATCTGCAGGAATAAGGCGTGATATGAGAGGCAATAACTTCTAAGACAAGCTCCGAAGAAACATTAGCATAGTATCTCAAACTCAGTTTGTAACAGAGTTTCAACCCACAAACTTCTTTATGGCGCAAAATAGTATTACTGAGAACTGTTCAAGGAGTATACATACATACATATGTGGACCTTCCCAGACAGATATCGAAATAGATCACAAGGTTGAATTATAATTACCTTCTAAGAACTGAAACAAACAAAGAGCTATGCAGCTCCTTGCAAACATTTCTGTTGTGAAAGCAGGTGTAGTACGATTAAGCATCGTTCGTCTTACTGTATGGTAAAAAGATGCTTTGGATATTGCATCCGCTGCAGTAGATGTTGGCGACAATAATAATAAATTCAAATTTGTAAATAATTTATTGTGAATTGTACATATATAGAATCATGAAATTATTGTTAAGTGAACATACACATACGTTCCACATGACGTGGCAATTCTATGTTTTAGCGAAAAACAGAATTTATAACGTTTTATTCAACTTATTAAGAAGATTATAAATACCCCAATAAAGTTTTTTTCCAATCATTCCGATACCCATAACGCAAGCGTTTGATTTCTATTGTTCTCTAACTTCTCGGGTGAAAATTTCTAAGTATTTTCTTTTATCAAGTTCTCGCTCCAACTCTTTGGACAGAACAGTAGAACTGCTTTATGGAGCTGGAATCGACGACTCAATGTGAGTTTTTTTAAAAGAAAAATGTTTTCTCTATTTTATTCTTGGTCAAACTTCAATCGGGTTTTTCTCAAAACTTTGTTTTTGAGTCGGTAGACAAAATTTCTCGAAAACTTTTGGACCGATTTCGTCAAAATCTTTAACACTTCTTTTACATACTCATACTCGGATCTGAACGAAGGAATTCAATTTTTTTTAATAACAACTAATTTTTTTATTAAAAATATGGATTGATTTCTGTCAAAAATCAGAGTTTTCTGATTCCACCTTTACCAAAAATCCAAAAATGAATATTTTCTTTATTCCTTCGTTCAAATCCAAGATAAACTTATGAACTAAAGAAATATTTTTGGTTTTTTGATATCGGATGAAGCAATCGCCAGTAATCCTGCCTACCGCATCAACAATTTTTTTTAAGGTGACGCGGTTCTCCTCACTACCACTGGCTCAATTTTAACAATATCTTTATAAAAATTTGCCATAATTATCTTAGACATAAGCTTAATAACATGTAAATTTAACATGTAAATTTCATAATCATCAGTGAGTTACATCCATTGAAAAAAAATCATTTCAACATGCTTCTTTTTTAATCAATTTGACCCCTTTAGGTGGGTGTCAAAATTTCAAAAAATGTTTTTTTTTTTTCTTTTTTTGGCTTATTAAATAGTACAATTTGTCTAGAATATTCTCCCAAAATTTTAAATCGATCAGAATGAAATTCTAAGAGATAGACCCTTCGGAAGTTCCGCCCATCAGGCCAAGTCAGACTGGCGCGTCGCACTTCAATCGCGTTTTTCTCGAAACTCTGTTTTCGAAATCGGTAGTCAAAAAGTTATGAACCGATCTTGTTGAAATTCTGCACACTTCTTCAAAATAGCATTATCTAGAACCTGAACCTGAGGGTTCTTATTTTTTAATCACAACTTATTTTATGAGGCAATATGTAGTGAAAATTTGATCAAAAAATGGGTTTTTTTGTTCCGAACTCCGCCAAAAATTCTAATTTTAAGATTTTGTTTTTTCCTTCGTTCAAGTTCAAATTTAATATATCTACTAACAGAAAAAAATTGGTTTTTCAATTTCAAATTAACCAGTCATGAGTTATCCTGACTACGCCGGGAGAACTTTTTTTTTCAAAGGTCAAGGAAAATGAGGTCCCAATGGCTGAATTTTCCAAATTTTTTAATAAAAATTTCACAAAGTACTTGTTAAATATGTATCATTAATACGGTAAATTGTTTGAATGAAATATTTCATTCTTTAAATTTAAAAAAAATCAGTAAAAATACGCTCTTTTTGAGCCCACGAAACCCACCTAACCCCTTAAGAAACAATAAAATTCCCATAACATTGTAAACTATCACTGACTACTAGGAAACAATGCTAATTCATTCTACTTAGTCTGCTGATACGGGATTAGTCCCAAGCCCAACATTTTCAGTCATGGCAAGCTCCTTAAATTTACCATTTCCTTAAAGGCACATAGGCAGCACGCTCCCTAATCGATTTTCAATTGCAATCCAAACAAAAACATGGAATCCACAATTGTTCACTGCAAACCATTATCTCTGGTATTGACACAACCACCGCAGAATCATTAGGATATCCCTCTCGAAGCTTCTAGCTAAAAGAAACACCATCACAAGCATTTCTATTGTCAGCAAATGTTGACATTCTGTGTCAACATACAAGCAACAATGCAAAACAAATACAATCCACAATTCATCGATTCTCAATCATTCATGTTACAAGCACACTATGTCGTTGTCTCCAACGCTCCACTTAATTTATTCATATTTAGATGCTTTCACTTGGAATCTAAACGAAATAACGGTTTTTTTTTTTTGCGTAAACCAAAGCAGAATTTTTTTATAGAGAGCGAGCGCGCCGGTATCGTTCTCTAAATCAATTATTTTCCAATAAATAAGGTAAACACGGTGGGAATACGAGAACCTACTCATGCGATGAATTTCCATTCTTTTTTTTTCTTGCCGACTTTTTTTCTAAGGATGACTGGGTATGTGTTTCTGAAGTGGGATGGGGATTTCCTGTACAAAAAAAAAGACAGAGCAACTGCGTAGGGGTCTAAAAAGGTTATGAAGGGTTCACCAAGGTGATGAGAAAAGTTTTCATCCTTCAAAATGGTATTTCGATGGTCTAATGGCATAAAAGTGGTGGTTAAGCGGAGAAGTGAGGTAGAGAGATGAATTGATGAGATTTTATCAATAAAACTTTTCCAATAAATTTCATTTTCTTTGGTTTCTCTTTCAAAATTAGACACACCGGGGGTTTTTGTGGAACATGTTAACATTAAACACACAAGATTGCATCCAATGAACAGGTACCACTTCAAATTGTTTGTCTGCAGATTTTGGTATTTAAGAGGACGAGATCCATTGAAAGGGGATACACATAGCAAAAAGAGGGATGTTGAAAGGAGTTTATGGATCTATTAGGTCAAATGATGGTATTTCAATTGATTCATCGATTTGTGATTGAAAAGTTACAGTGAAAGTTTGAAAGACTTTGAAACTTTACAGGATCTTTGCCAGGAATTATACAAAAAAAAAACCTTCATTTCTGTCAGTAGACAATGTAATCAAGGACATAAATAAAAGTTTAAGGGGTTTACCTCGGTCCATTGAAAGAAGTTTTGAAACCAAAATTTGATGGTCATGGCTTGAAGAAATCAGGAGAGGGTTCGCCGCTATTTACTCCAATATTTACAATTATTTTGAAGTCTTCTGCTCTGCTTGTAGACACACAGGTCAAAAGAGTTTAAGTTGACTTAGGGTGTGCTTATGCTCACGCATGCTAGAGCGGTGGAGAAACAAATGAAATTACGGATTCCACAGTAAAAAAAAATCTACTGGGGAGCCAGTCCTATACTTCCCACCTCGTATTGTGTTATATCAAAAACACACACTTTTTAATTGTTCCACAAAGAGTTGTGGCGCGAACTTGATAGAAAAAATTTCTTCAATTCCCTCAGCATCCGCTAGACCGATTATGCTCAAAATCTAATCAGCCGTAGATTTCATGCTGACAAATAAAACAAAAAAAAACACATGAACCTACGTTGCTTCGTTCTCAAGATATCGAAGGCGAAAAATATGATCACACACACACACAGACAGAAATCATTTCGAAAATGGGTGCAAACGATTTCTAGTGTACAGTAATGTCAAGCCCTGTTCATATCTCGAAACATTTTGTTCGGTCCGATAGCAATACTTCCTCTACCTATGTAGGTGGGAAGTAAGAAAAACTAGAAATGGCAACATAAAGTGGCACCCGTAGACAATCATCGCCTTCAACTACCTGAAATTGCTTTTAGCTTATCTTCTTCGTCTAGTATATGGTCTTGTCAGTACGCAACGTATACATATTTCGAACAAAATTGCCATCAAATATTTCGTAAAAATGTCCTTCCCCGTTGCAAACTAGAAAGCTCCACCTCCTTACCTACAGCCTGCAAAACTCATCGCGTATATTGGTGAAAACTTCAAAAGCCAAAGAAATCTCCGAAATACATAAATTTCAATATTTCAGTCGATTTTCCTCCCCTTCCGCATCCAATAGATACTAAGTTTCAAAAAATTACAATATATTCCACCTATACCACAATGAGATTTCATAGATTTCTCTCTCGGTGTCCCTATTCTGTGCACTGTCAAGTACAGAGACGGCGATGTGGGCGAAACTCTATCCTCCACGAGATTGAACCTTCAATCTCCTTTCAAAAAAAAATCGAACCCTGTCCTCCTTCATACTGACGCCTTAGTAATTTTCAACGTCACCAGGCACATTTTCGTCCTGAAAAAAAAGGGTGACTGTACTCGTCTACCGCAAACCGAAATTCATCAGTTTACAAGGACCTTCTCCTCGATCCCCGTTATATGAAATAACACGTGTTAATCAAAACGTTGGCAAATGTTCAGAGTTTTGGATTTTTTTTCCTGATATTACTTTCATATTGATTTACTCAAAGGATAAGAGAAACCTTGCCTGGTGTTCGATGTACTTGTGGTAGGAATCGTGGCAGGATGTTTAAATTTAAATAAAACATTCGATGGGAAACATTTTGACGCGTGATGATGCCAATGAAATAGGCAATTGATTTTCAATATCTACCCCGACGCCATCGTTTGTTGGTGTAAATATTTGTTTAAAGATTTTTGCGCACCCCTTTTGCCACCCAGAAAGCGAAAGTGGAATGCAAAAAACAAGCCTCTGACAGAGATATTGCCTCGTTATTGCTCCATTTAATCGGAAAGGAATCCGTAAAAAAGAGTCGTGTGCTTTTTTTTATGACTTTTTCCTCTTTGAAATATGTATATATATTCTTTTTTTCTGAGAGAATCCTTGAAAACGTTATGAATGTTGAACTCTGAGCTTTTGTGCAGGTGAGACCCCATTTGTGCATAGACGAACACGCTAAGCAGGTTTAATTGGTGTTTTCTATTTATAGACAAGCTGAGGGGGAGGACGGGAAATGTCAATAACCATCAGTTGATGAGGTGGTCGGCGCTAAATGAGATAGTAGGAATTATTGCTCGCTTGGGTGTAAATAATCGTCTGCGGCTAATGTCCTTTTTTGTCACGGAGTGGGTGGGTGTTCTTCTGTGACTTTAATAGAAGCGAATGAACAGAATATCTAATTTGTAGGGAGGCGATTTAAATTCCCATTCTTTTTTTTTTGAAAAGGATAACCGAAAGGTCGGGATAGTATTTTTTGTTTAGCCATCAAATTAGCTTCGGGGGTAATGAACAAAAGGGAGTTTGCCCTATAATCAGATGTGTGCCGGGGTTGGTTTTTGTCAAGAGTTTAGAAGAAGGTTCTGAAAAACTGTCGAAACTTGGGGAAATTCAAGATGAGCGTTTTTTTGTATTCAAAGGCAAGTCACCGACGAGCAAAACAGTCTTAACCCTCAACCTTGGTCACTGTCACAGCATGTTTATGATTAAAAATAAATAAATAGCTGGCGCGACACTGAGATCAAACGAAAAATAACTCTTGCCAATCGCTGTTTCGTTGGGCTAAGAAGGCAATTGAGTAGCAAAGCCCTCTCTAGAACAACTAAAAGAACCCTGTATAAGACCTTAATCGTCCCAGTACTGCTCTACGGCGCAGAGCCATGAACTCTGTCAAAAGCGGATGAAGTTGCTCTTGGCTTTTTCAAGAAAATTCTTCGGGTGATTTTCGGTCCAATGGAAAATCTTCGAATCCACACCCGAGGGACGTCGCAGTAGAGGAAGAGCGCCACTCAGTTGGCGCACGCAAGTGGAAGGGGGCCTTTACCAACTTAGCGTGCGAAACTGGACGCAGCTGGCTAAAGATCGAGCTGGCTGAAGACGTTTGTTGGTTGAGGCCCAGGTCCACCCCGGACTGTAGCGCCACCTAAAGTAAGTAAGCTGGCGCGACAGACCGGGATGATCCAAGACCTAGCTTGTCGCAACCATTCATGTTGTGCGTGTTACATTTTTTGCACGAATGGAAGGGACCTACAATTTATTGCCGATTTCGTCCGGCGAATTGAGAAGCTCTTTCTTGACAGATTATACTCCCGGAGGCTTGTCATTCCCCGATGAGAGGTGGTGTCGCGAAAAATGTTCAGTGGACATTGCTGGGGCTTGAACTGGGCCACGTCGGCCACATGTTTATGATAAGATTACTTTATTCGAGAAGAAGAGGTACTACTGCACATTGGTTTTGAACGTTCGTGAACTGTGTCCAAGCTAAAAGACAATTTTCTCACAGAATTGCAGCTTTTCCTCCTATAACAGTCGGAGCCACTTTATCATCCACGTGTGACACGTACATAAAAAGGTGTCCACCTCCTAAGACCATATTCAGTAATAGTGTGAGGATGAGCCGGTATACGAAGGTAGAAATCCACCAAGGACATCGCTGAATCTGCTCTGTCATAAAGTTAAAAATATCCCTCCAGCCTTTGTTGCCATCCATCATGAATTTCCCCAAACCAAGCCCCACAAATTTTGATGTGTATGTTGCCACTGTGATTATTTATGTCCACAGATCCCTTGTAAGTTTATTGAGTTCCATCAACATCACGCCGAGGTAGCACCCCAAAAGCCGGCATTCCACTGTATGCTCTCAATTTCTATTTTAGTTTCCCCCCTCCCAAATCGGTGACATTTCAAAGGAAATTTTTGGTACCGGCTGTGAAAACCAACTCACTCGAGCCCTTTGTACAACTATTTGTGTAATAAAGGAGCAAAACAGCCTCACTAAACAGCATATTAACTCACCCACGCACAATTTATTGGCTCATTTCATCACTCACACTTGATTGCTGATAAGTTATTGCCGTGTCGTCATGCCTTCTGCGAGCCAGGAACCTACGCGCCATGCCTACTGCGAGCCGGGATTCTATGCGCAACGTCGATCCGAACAACCCTAAAAGGCAAAAGCGAACTACAACAATTTTAATAATGAGAATATTGAATACGTGAACTATTCACTCGGCGAGCAAATTCGCTCCATTTATCCCTTGATTTTGTGTTGTTTGGCATTCCAGTCACATCGCTGGTTATCATTCATTTTATGGCACACAACGCACACACACGCACATCAACATATCCTGATTAATAAATCCCGTTATTGGATTAGAGAGTAGCAAAAAGACTTCTGGTGATGCCATAAATATTCCTTAACATTTCCTTTCTATGTTGCCTATGCCCGCCTGTTCCCACCCATGTCGCTCTGCTTCCTCCTAAGAGTGCTTCCCGCTCTTTTCGAGGACATCCGTTGATCTGTGTATACATGAGTGTAGTCATTTTCGTTTTTTTTTTTTTCCCCGCCTAACAGTTGTGTAAGAGGATAATAAACTGTGGAATCCTTTCTCATCCTTGTGATGTTTGTCGCTGCCTGACTATGATGATGATGATGATCACAGTGATGGTGATGATGCGAGAGTTACCATTAATCTTATCCCGGTTTTATGCACAAAAAAGGGCTAAAGAGACAGGGGGAGAGGTGGGCTTATACATATACTTGTATGTGTTTGAAGAAGTCATCTATCAAGAGCCCTCGATGTGAAGCCATTTATCTTGTTTTCCAATCATTCGCACAAAATGCTTTCATGTGCTCGTCAAACTGCTTGAGAGTGGCGCGTTTTATTAAAACGGGGAAGAAGAATCCATAAAAAGTATTTTTCTTCCATTTAATCCTGAGAAGATAGTTTTGTTTACTTCGATTGGAAAAGTTAGCACAAAGTATGTGTACAAGAGCAAGTCAGGGGTGAATCAATTCACATCGTGCCCTGCTACTATCACGCAAACACAGGAAAATGCAACATGGAATTCCTCAAGGGAGCAAGCTATCTCCTCTTCCATTTAATAACTACATTCTCTAGCTATGATGAGATAGTTCTAACTCGTTTTGAGAGCCGACAAATTCACAGTTCTAAGCTCATGCACACCATGTCCTTGTACCAAAAAACACATATACATATGTATGTATTCAACAATTCTTCAACACTTTTTCAAAAACTGCAACCTTGCGCTGACCAAGGAGAAGCCCTCAACCCTGTTCACGTTTTGGTCGAAGGTCGAACACCGGTCCAGACCAACTGTGGCAAAACAAAAGTTCATTGGCGTCCCAATACACGAGCCTACAATCACCTCATAACACAAATCAAAGACTGACTCCGAATGGTGAATTGAGAAGCTTTTTCATGAGAAATTACACTCACGGAAGTTTATCATTCCCCACGAAAGGTGGTCCCGCAAAAAATTTTCGACGGACATGGCTGGGGCTTAAACCCACGCAGTTCGCACAACAGACAAACGCATAAACAAATGAGTCAAGGCGACCACCTGTTAAGAAAATTTTAATCTCGTTTTGATCCAAGTCAATGACCACACTGCCACAATGATCCGTAAGAGCCGAAACACCTTTTTGACTACCCGGTCGAGCCTACAAACATGCATTCAAAAGCAAAGACGATACGAATCACAATCACTAATCCACAGTTACCAACAACCCAACTAGGCTTAGAAGAAAGATGTCAAAACAGCAACAACGAGTCGCATAGTCTGAAAAACCTTTCCAACTATTCGAATCTTATCGTACAAGCTAGCGGCTAAAAAACGTTGTGGACTCACCCCATTGACGTGGTCCGATTCCTTGAACTGAAATCAACTTCTTCAACGACTCATACCCTCTTAAATCATTACCCAAGCCTCGACTTGCTAAACATATTGAAATTGGAACTCCATTCCATGAGGAGCGCACCTCTTAGACCTGCCCATGAATCAGTCACTATAAGAGGCTACCTTTACATCGAAGTATCCCAAACGGAAATGAGCTGGTGTGCTCTACGAGGCTCTAGATGTCAACCACTTATGAACGCCTATTCCCAACCGAAAAAATAATTGTCGACAGTCAAGACTTCAGTGAGGCGGCCGAGAAAAGTCCTGCAAAAGACCATCTCTTAAAAGCTGCATGTCAGATGAAAATACTTTAGTTGAGGACAGTTCATGACCATGCGGTTATACGGGTAGTTTTCGCAGGCCTCTAACTAGATAGCCACGAAGCTTCCGAAGTCCGTGGCGGCCAAAGGAAAACCGCCAGCATCTACGAACCAAGCGACGGTTCGATGGACGATTCGGTTCAACAATTAACTAAGAGGTTAGTCGACGCTGCAAAAGCCAGGAGATAACAAGAACTCTCACGCTCTCACAGGCATGGCGCAAGCGCTAAAACCAAATAGGTAGTAGAACAGCAGAAAACAAAAGCGTCCGATGATGGTGATCACCAACCGGTCAACTAACTGTACGGTTTTCAATCGTCCTTTGGCTAATTCGATCACAGAAGAGGCGAGAGCTGTGAAGCGGTTCAAATTTGCACTGGAAGGCAGTGATCCAGCTTAAGCCGTGAAAGAGCAAGCGCAATGCATTTCGATTGATAGACAATCTATTCCAGCCGTCTTTGGTAAAATTCAAGAAGCTTCCTTAGTCCTTAGTCCAACTTAGTTCTGCAATGAAACCTGTCAAACCTCCTCCACAATCTTTGAAATTAAGATGGGCTTCTACATCCTATTGGGGGTCTGGCCTCGCCAAAGGTGTTATGACAAAACTAGGATGAGTTCTGACATTTAGACTTGAGCACATGCCATAGTGAAGGGATTCAAAATGTATCAGTCTATCAAATTCCTTAAAGATTGCCCCGTATCCCTTTTACAAACAAACGTATCCCAAGGACATCTAGGTACCTTTAAGCTACTCTGCGACACCTACCAGACATCGTTAACTCTCGACATCAAAGAATCCAACAAGAATATAAAAGGGGGGATCGACTCTATTTACATTTTTATATTCCCATTATCCTTATCCTCGGCCAATTATCCTTCGAACACAAGCAAACATAATCTCCAATGAAAATGTCGTTTTGTCACGTGCATCAATTTATATTATGTAGCGCTACCCTATTAAGGGAAAATAAGTCAAAAAGGCGTCGGAAAGGAAAGTTTCGCCCCTCCTTCACTAGCAAAGGGAATATAATATCCTTTCCGTTCGACTACTCCCTCTCTCTCTCTCTCGACCCGAGAAGTCTTCTGTAAAAGTGCAAATCGCTTGTCATCCCTTCCTTCCTTCCTTAGACTAGCTCGTCGCGCACACAACACACATTAATCATAACAACGTCCACAACGGACAACGGACCACCCGGACCACCAGGACCACTAGGACCACCCACCATTCGCCAAAGACCAGGTGCTTTGTGGGGTATTTTTGTGGCAAGAAAAAATTATTTTAATCAAATTTAAGGGATACAACTTTTCTACTTAAATTTTGTTGTTGCTGTTCGTTTGGAGAGTGATGGTGGTAGTAGTGGTGTTGGCTCGTGCTCGTGTCCAGGATTTCTGTGGGAGAAAACTTTTGCATTACAGGACTCGTCTCGGTGTCTGCTTTTGGAGGTGGTGTAGGTCTTGTCAACTAAGTGACACATACCCACGTGGGTTTTAAATTTTTTTTTTTACGTTCGTCCTGGCTTCCTGTGTGATGTTACGAGTAATTGGAGCTCGTTTAGCATTTTAATGGACGGTTTTTGGGGAAATAGATGTTTTCACAGGAAACATCTTTGTCCTGTGCCTGGACATCATTTTAATCACTCGGACAGGTGGTGAGATGTCCCATCACAAACAGATGAAAAATATATCCACAGAGGGTTTGAGTTTTTTTTTTTTTTCTGTCGTCCTTTCGTTTGGCTCGTTTAATTGCCCGATTTTTTTGTTTGGACCATCATTAGTCTCCTGGAGAGATGGTCTGGCCACAAAGTGGATCATTAGATGGACAAGCTTGGAGGTGGAATTGAAAGTTATTTGCATGTGTAATTTGTTTGAACGTTTTCTTGTTGCTTGGAATGTCAATCTCAATGTGGTGGGTTGGACACTGGTATGTAGGGTACGGGACTTGTGGGAATTGAGGAGTTTTCACCCATGTCATTACAGTCAACTGAGAAGTAAGACGACTTTCGGCGAACAATCATTGGCTTGGTTGCCGAAAAAATGTTTGAAAACTGACAAAGCCTGTAATGAGAAACCGTAGGCAAAGCTGATGTTTTAGCAACCTTCAAACTGATACCAGATTGCTTTTCATATCGAACTTGTTAAAATTAAGTCAATTTTCAAAGATGTAAGGTACTAGAGGATTGCAACCTTTTCAGGATATGAACTTTTGTCACTTATGTTGTATTGCAGCATTAAGCGTACCACTGCGGGACGAATTCTAAGTTAAAGGGCTGTCCGCACTCGGATGCAGACAAACTAAGAAAAAGATTGTGATACCAGAAGATCTTCTACTAATCCTGAACCGCTCATGAATAGAATCATCTATACGTTTTCATGCAGCAAAGAATACAGACATCTTCGAAGACAATAGCAACCAGGTTGAAGCTGTCTTCTTTTGAACAGTGCCTGATAGCAGCAGGAGAAATCGCCAATCAACCTTAGTCTAACAAATTTAACACTCTACTCAATTTTATAGGGTTACCCTACTCAAGTAGGGTACTGGCTTAAAATTATTTTAACACGATCTTTGCGAATTTTATAGCAACAGCGATCTGATGAAAAAAGAAAATATTCAGTCCTCATGTGGTGTAACTTATGGATGGCTACTGTCGAAGAAGTCGGAAGAGGAAGTTGGACACGAAAGTTTCAACTCGGATATCGATCATATGCATAAGCGAAAAGCGACATCAACCAACTTGCTGAGTAAAACTAGAGGCATATGACCAACTATTGAATTGATAAGAGAGGCTTGTTTGTTTGTGCCCCAGGAAGGCAAGTTAAGAGGATATAACCTCATTGTTCTGACCAACAAAAATTACCCTCAAATTTTTTATCAAGAAGGAAAGAGGCCACACGGGCGGTGAGAAAACCTCGATCAAACCCTTTTATGTCGCCATAGAGTCAACCAATATTTATTAACGAGCATGTAGCGTTCAAAAAAAAAACTCGAAAGGCTATGATTTCAAATGGTCCTTAAGCTGAAGATCCAGGCAAACAAACTAGACACTAGCATGTGATATAGAAAAAATAGGACACTCTCGGTTGTTATAAACTCCAGAATGTCGAATGGGTTAGGATAACTAAAAGAAAAAGGATAAATAAATAAATAAATTAAATTCTAAGTTAAAGGGCTGGCGCGACACCTCGGGATGAGCCAAGCTAGGTCTTGCAACCATTCATGTTGGGCGTGTTGTATTGTTTGCACGAATGGAAGGAACCTACAATTTATTGCTGACTCCGAACGGCTCTTTTACGACAAATTATACTCCCGGAGGCTTGTCATTCCTCGACGAGAGGTAGTGCCCCGAAAAAATGTTCGGCGGACATGGCTGGGCCTTGAACCCATGCCGCTTACACAGCAGTCTAGTGCTCTAACCACTGAGGCACGGCGACTACGAAATGGATAGCGACCTCGTTGTGTTAACAGGATAGAAATAACATCCGCAACGTTGGTGTACAGGAATGGAGACTCAATGGGATGGCATTTGAAGTGAAAATATGTATTTACGTGACACACGTGATACGTGATACAGTTTTTACCAGACGACCAAATATGTTGGCAACTCAGTTACAAATCCCGTGGCTAATAGAGAGAATGCCCGAAAGACCGTGACTTCTTAATTTAACTTCATTGAGCTCGAAACCTTTGCTCCTAAACAGAGAAGTTAAACGACTTACGAAAACTTATATTGGTTACAACATTTAAACAGCTTCTTTCAAATGAAAGTCAGTTCTCACGTCAAAGTTACTTTTGATCACCGAAAAGAAAAGCATTTAAATCTCCTCACCCTCCAAACGGAATATGTTCAATAAATTTTCGCAGTTATGTTCGTTTTGATGGCCAGCAGCACTTGCTTCTTCAATTCATTTACCTTTTCTTCAATGAGATTTTTTTCTCTATAAAACTCGCAATTTAACTACATCTCCCTGGACTTACTTTCACTACACTTAAGCGCTTTTGTTTTTCACTTGACACAAATGCCATTATCTACCGCCCCCCTCCCCCCCCTCCATTTGTGCACTTAGAACCCAAAAAGGGGGAAAATTAATAAAAAAAAAAAAAAAATAAAAATATATATACGTATATATAAAACCCGGGCACCAATTTGCTGGAAAATAAATTCTCTCCATCACAATGGCAATTCCATCGAATGTTCAACTATGAATCCTTGAAGAGCCAGGCAAAACGATTTTTAAAAATAAAAAAAAAATTATATAGCAGCAACAGTATAATACACAAAATAAAACACAAGAAATATGTACGGAAATAAAAATGAAACGAAGAAGGAAAAAAAATCATGAGGAAAGAAAGAAAAAAGTTATTGAAGTCGCTAAGGAATTGTCTTTCCATTTGTGAAATGCGAAAGGACCACCTTGCTCGCTTCTCGTTCTCTTTCATTTTTCTATACAGTTCGCAGTACAACTCGCTCTCTCTCTTGTGTGTATCCTTTTAGTGCAATGGAATTCAATAGGATGTAATTGAGGAGCGTTGGGTTGATGGGTTAGAAAAAAGGCAAGAAAACGGCGAATGAAAGAAAAGTATAATGCATGAACGATTCTGAGTTGAGAAAATGAATTACGAGGGCAGAAACAAATTATTTGCAAAAAATAAAAATAAAAACAGAAAAGCAAAATCAAATTGATGTACTTTCTGTTATGTGGATCGTTCGATGTATTTGATGGCTTTCATCAATCCTTGGCTGATTTTTATTTAAAGGAAAAAGGAATGGATGCAAGCATCCTTGGCTTTCCCTTGAAAGGAAGTTAATGGCAGTGCAGCATGGAAGGAGTGGGAGCTGTTACTCTTATTGAATTGCGAAAGCCCTGACGCGTCGATGCAAATCAAAAGCTTAATTTTATTTAAAGGACGCCATGGCTTTAAAAATGTTTAAGATGGAATCTAGAATGGATAAATATTGGGTCATCACCTCCTATTTAATACTGAATTAGTGTTGAATGTATGCTAAGCCTAAGTTTACGTGTGTAACTGAACAACGTAACCTGCGCAAGCACAGATCTGCGCGAGCTTCAGCGTGTGTGCATTACTCGTAAACTGGCAAAGCCTTCTCTGGTTGACCTGATTCGCTAAAAAAAAAAGACATGATTTTGAAGGCTAACTTCAGAATTGCTAGTCGAAACCTGTCAACATGGAGAAATAAATTGTTACCACGGATTCATATAGATTGTTGAAATCCTAGGTAGTTCGGTATGTAGAGTAGTTGTTTATGCGAAACATAGAAGAATGAAAAAAATTAAAGAAACAGTTCACTTCATCCTCTGATGATCCTTTCAACAATTTAAAGTCAAAAGTACGCCTGTCTCCCGCCACAAATTTGTATCAATCGTTCAACTCCGTAAATCTCCTCAGTAAAAAACATAAAAATAGAAATAAAGACAACGACAGAACCTCTTAGGACATCTTGAATAATTTTTTTTAAGCCATTCAAAATAAACAATTGCCAGACACAGTGAAACTGGGACACACATGTTTAAATGGCAGCAAGAACACAAAAAGGAATTATGAGAACTCCCACATAGGCGACGCACCGAGGTCGTAAACATGCACAGACTGTAGACCGACTTTGAAACACACCACCACACGCATAAAAAGCTGAAATTGGCAGAAGCCTTCGGGGAATACGAGAGCCGCATGCATGGAATAAAATATTTATGGATCCTGTGCTCATTTATAAATTTGTTTTCTTTTTATTTTGTCCTTTGTTTAGTGTCCTCATTCTTAACTTCTTTTTTTTTGACACGATGTACCTATGAATCAAGGTGTGAAGCGTGAAAGCTATCCCAAGGATGTCTGAATTTTTGTTTTTTGAAGTTTAAACGAGTTTTTGAAAGGATTATGTTGCAAAGGACTTCTAACATCTTTGAAAATAGAAGCCAAAGCTTTGAATTCAACTAGACTTTTTGGTAGAACGTTAATTATATACATATGTATGTATGTAGACACTTTCAGTTTAAAGGATTTTCAACGAAAATGTCCTCCATTCAGAAGAAAAAGTTATGTACCCAATCAGACAGTTGCTAACTTTTGACCAGCGTAATCCTACCAAAGAAGATTGTTAGATTGTACTACAACCTAATTCCTGGTGTCATACGAGGTTCATGTGACAGCTTTCGGAAAAATTTAGCACAATATGCCTATTTAATCGCAATGCTACTAACACCCGACAAACACAATCTTTCATATAAAGCATACACCAAACACCCGATAAATCCTTGTAATGAATTTATTGAGTTGCGATAGAAAGCGTGGAAACGGGAACTTCTGACCGATGTTGGGTGGTAAAATTATGAGAAAGGGGCACTGATCACTGTTCTATGAGAGACTTCCCTTGGAATGATAACTTACATCGGCCTAGCCAGGAATTCAACGAAACACTGTCCGGTAATATAGATCTATATAGTCTGCCAAATTAGTCTGAGGAAAAAAATCTCAGTATACCAGGCTGAGATGTTGGCCTTACTAAAATGCACTGAACCACTTAGTGCGAGAGGAAATATCCTAATCACATAAGAGCGCATGGAGCACACCGATATCCATGCATGGGAATTAGAGGTGGGGAAAACAGTTAATTTCACTGAAGCACTTCATTCACTCTCGTTCATTTGAAAGAAGCGTTGAAATATTCCCATCGAAAAAAAAAAAAACAGAAAATAATCATAAGTGAAATGATAAACGAATACATTCTGTAGGGAAAACAAATTAACAAAATGAACTAACTTCAGTCCTCTCACCCAGACCTATTCCAAATACAACTAGAGAAATGGAGAGCAAAGGAATGAAGGAAGTGAAAAAGGAGAAGCGTAGGAATGAATAGAAGTGTAGGGATGAATTGAACTAAAAGAACTTAAGGAACTAATTGAACTAAATGAAGCAGTGAAGTATTTGGCTGAAGTGAAGGATTGCTTCTTTTTAATGAAGCGCTTCAATTGAATGATTCATTCACGGATGCCACATGACTAATGGACATAGACATGGAATATGATCAGAAACACAATGACTGCATCTCGAACTGATTTGACGCTATATAAGGTTAAGAGACACGCAGGTATTGAACAGAATAAAAAGGAGGAACATCTGTAGCAGTAGGGGTGAGCTTTATAAACTGCGGGTCTGAACTACTTAATCGGTGCCCTAGGTAGAAAAGAATGACCACCCAAACAGTAGAGCAAAGGTGGTTTAGTGCAGACAACTTAAATTGCCGATTAAAACGTCTGTTAAAAGGGAGGTTTTAGTAAGACACAAGCATTGTCTACATGACAGGAAAATTTCTGGTACCATCTGAAGAAGATGAATTTCCTCACGAGGAGATCGCTGCACTTACAGCTATGTTTGTTTGTATGTACATATGTGTGTATACTCCTCAACTGTCTGAATAGGGGAAAAATAAAATGTTCGATTGTCCAAGAACTCAAACCTTGAGGACTAACTGTGGACAATATGGACCACAATAGACCTATTTTCTGGTCTAAGTGTACCTCTTCTTGGAGGACCACTTTAACTAACTGTAGACAACTCTGACAGAGATTCGAAGTCACATGCTGAGAAGGCCTGGGGGTATGCCAAACCTATCTACAGTTGTTTTGGGGATCGGGTCCCCCGAGGTATACTCTACAGTACACTGCAAGAGTGCACGTAAGACTATGTTCAGGAGAACGGCGTTAAGTCGACACCTTTCACTGTGGGCGTTGGACTTCGCCAGGGGTGCCTTCTGTCACCTTTCGTTTTCATATGGATTGGATGTTACAGCGCAGCCGTGGCGAAGAACGGTTCGAATTGGGAGACTTAAGGATAAGTCATTACATTTTCGCTGATGACTTGGTCATCCTTACGTTCAGCCAGACCGAACTTCAGCACGCACTAGATAGGTTCGTCGCCGTCTGAGATGAAGCTGCGATGAAGGTAAACGTGAACAAATCAGAGGTTATGGTAATTTCCGGAACCCCTGTTCAATGCACTCTGCATGTTAGTGGAGTCCCATTGAAACAGGTGGAGAAGCTTAAGTATCTCGGGGTCTCATTTACGAGTGATGGTAGGAACAATTCTAAGTTAAGTTGTATTATTGGTCAGGCTGGAGCAATTTTAAGACAGCTTGGTCAATCTGTTATCAGAAGGGCCGCACTGGGCATCGAAGCTAAGTTACCGGTCTTCAATTCAGTTTTGTTAAGACCCTTACCTATGGTCATGAGGTTTGGGTAAGGACCGAAAAAAAAGATCGCGGATACAAGCTACCGAAATCAGATTTCTTTGTTGTATTGCTTGGGTAACTCGTCGAAATCGAGTTAGGAACACCTGAATACGCGAGACACTCAATGTCGAGCAGTTAATTCTTCAAACGGAGAGATTTTTTCTTCGATGGTTTGGGCACGTTAAACGCATGTCCGCAACTCGGCTTCTAAGAAGTGCCATGGAATCCGTGCCATCTGGTAGGCGTCCCCTGGGTATGGCTAGGATGAGTTGGTTAGACCAAGTCCGAAATCTCTCCTCTACCCGTATGCGGATAGCTCCAGATGATTTAGAGTCGATGTCGGAAGATCGGTAGATGTGGAGAGTCCATATAAGCATCCTAAACCCACGACCCTCATAGTGGATAAGCGTATCATTGGAAAATGATGAATGATGAATGATGATGATGAAGTCACAAGCCGTGACTAAGAAATCGAATTATCATTGGAAAACGGCTTTTGGATGCTTGGTCAGAAAAAATTTGGTTTTGAAAAAATTGTGATCTTTTGTAAAAGTTATAGGCCATAATAATGGTTTACTTGGGGACGAATAGTCCCCAAAAACCGTGGAAAAAGATTGCCTTACTCTAACCTGCTGAAATTACTGATGAATTCTGCTACAACTTTGTGTTTTCCCCAGCAAGCATATCAAATCAATATGCGGATTATTTTCTATATAGGTTTGCATGTACATATATGTATGCTTCCTTGGCTAGTAGTAATTCTTTAGTCCTATACTGAGACAACTAAGCTCGACTTCATGTTAAGGATATTGTCACACATTGTTCCGTATTAGGAAAGTGTGACCAAAATTATAGGCAGAGTTGATGACCATTGTAAAATTCGTGACTTGTGAAATGTGGATCATAAAACATACGAGTGCGCAAGAGTGTGCAAAAATCCGCCAATGCTTTATTTGCGTGAAACAAAAACTTTGAAAATCCAGCAGCTCATTCGGAGGCACGTGATGGTAGTTAATCACAAATCCCAACATTTTTATAACTCCTTTCAAAGTTTCGCTACCTAATTAACATCGTCGCTGTTTTACTATGTATTCAAAGCATTAACCCTATTTGATAACACCACCACCCCCATCTTTCTTCTTTCTCCCTCTTTTTTTGGAAAATTAATTGCCACACCATTCGAAATCAATTCACTGGTAATAAACAATTTATGTCGGCCATCCACACACACACACCGGAAAGAGTAGACGACGATCACTTACACGGAAATAAGAAGTGAAACGGATGAAGCCGATTTCCTTAATAGATATTTTGCCGCGACGCGACGTTATGCATGTTTTAATGTCCTCTTTTTCTGAGCTTTCACATGCCTGCACCGGGTAGGGAGGAAGTTCACTCTATCACGCGCCCATTATTGCGGGTGATTTCGTTAAATGGCACCTTCCTCTGACGGCGACCGTATAGATATATTTTTCGTGATATATGTACGTATCCTTAATGATTGTGTGAAAGTGAAATTGCACATTGGCACGATATCGTCCTTTTTGTTTGAGGAGGTGGCTTCGGTTGACTGATTTATTAAAAAGAGGAAGCATTCCCATATCACATATGTATGTAACTGTGGGATGGGGTGTCTAGGTCTACACTGTATTTTCCTTAAATAGGCATCTCATGTGCTTATGCGGGCAAATAGTTATCATGATTTCTTACGGTCTTTCAAAATGAGGTGGAGATTGGTGCTGGCTGGAATGCGAATTCTAAAAAATTGCTCTTATGCATGGTGTTGATGGGTGAAGGACATGCAGATGGTGATATGCTAGTATACATAATTTAGAAAATCGTGTTTGTAAACTTTGTTGATCAACATTTTTTCTTCGGAATTTGGTTGGGGGCTCAAAGCTGGTTTGAGGGGGCAAACATAAGTTCGGGATTTTTGTTTTGTTCGAAAAAGCCTGTTGAGGTTTACATTCGAATCCCAATCTGACTCTAGGTCAATGGTATTTGATTTTCATTTAGGGCCCCAGTGGATAGTTAGTTACGGGCCACAAGAGTGGTCGACGTGAGCCAATGACGCATGTCACAGGGCACCCACCAATCTACATACTTTCCGGGACCAGAATTGATCGAGAATTTGTTGTCAAGAATTCAACGCAGAATATAGAATTCCTAAAAAGATATATGGCCATCTTTTGCTGTTAAATTAAAATGTCTTGTATTTCGAAAAGACTGCAAAAGTCTGGTCTTCATTGTCTACAAGGTTGGCAGAGTAGTAAATTGTCTCTCGAAGGATGTTTCTAAAAAGATGATAAGTTCCGGGCAAAAGGAGGTTGGTTACCACTAATTTTAGGAAGTCTAGTTTAATCTACAAAGAGGTTGCAAAACCTCAAGTTGAGAACAAGACAAAAGAGGTGAATCTGTAGCGATGGTTATGTGTCTACAGACAAAATACTGGTTCTTACCTCCAGAATTCACTGTCCTTCTTTGTTTTGCAAAGAGTACACTTTATAGAATAAATGTGATTGGAAAGTAGAATCAACCCATTGTATAATCGATAAAGAAGAACATATGCCCCAACACCAACTAGACTAGAACCCCCGTAAACACTAATGTTACCAAAAAGATAAGACAGTAAGATTCCTACTTAAAACTGCAAGGGATTAAAACATTTTTGTAAAAAATATTGAGCTAGCGTAATTTTTGAGGACTTACCGTAACTTAAAGAGTAGATTATGAAGAAACCTGCAAAGAAAGAAAAAAACGAAAATGAAAAAAAAAGAAAATGTAAAAAAGGAAACCTAATATTCTATGGCGCGTGAAACAGGAGGACGACATTAATCTTACTAGTAACCAACTTAGTCGACTTAAGACCCGTGATAGCGCTAACTATCTCAGGTGGGTAGGTAGGTAGGTAAGATGGCTGTCCATGCGAGGCACAGACACACGTAGGCTAAGAAAGGCCCGTTGTGATGCCACTGGGATCTATACCCTAGGTATTTGAGGGCGGCCATGGTGCAGTGGTGAACAACATCGCTTGTCACGCTGAAAGTCCGGTTTCAGCTCCTGATGTCGGAAAAAACATTTATTTCTTAAATTAATAAAATAGATCAACTGTAAAAGCTGATGGCAACTCTACTGCGAAGGTGTAACACTGGCAGTAGAGTGTCAGGGCTTGAAAGTTGATTCAGCGACACTGATTATATTAGGAGATTCGAAAAAATTTCTGTGAATTATAGCAATGCCAACACCACTAATATCCCCAGCTAGCCTGGACACCACCCTTGGACGCCAACGAAACCTTACACTAACTGGGTTTGAAACAACTGCACCTCGCTCGCGGTGTCTGTATAATATTAAACGGGTATTCATATCCCCTTGATCCGCGTGTGGATTATTAAAAAAAAAAGGGGGCCTTTACAACTAATGAAAACATTTGGGGCTCTTAATAGAATATACCCGAGGTAAGGTATGCCTGTCGTAAAAGGCGACTGAAATCCAAATCGTTTAAACTTTTCACAAAAGTTATTTAAAAAATGTATGCAATGAACAAAACAAAAGATTTTAATACCCCAGGTGGTACGCCATGTAAACTGGTAAATCCACCCTTCTCGGAGGTCGGTCCCACGGATTCATTTGTTGCTCATCGATAACCCTTTTGGAAAAGGTAAGAGGGTAGAGAGAACACCCCCATCTCATACAATAGACGAAAACAAAAACCTAAAGGCTAAATATTCTAAAGCCTGCGAAGAAAGAGATGGGTTTAAGCAACTAAGCGAGACATTAATTAAAGAAATTGATAGTTTAAAGCAAGAGTTGCAAATGTTGAAACAACAGATCAACAGTGAAAATATAGAAAAAGCTAAAGTTGTAGAGTTTTCAACTGATGAAGAAGAGCTACTTAGAGAGACAGAAGGGAAACTTAAAAACGGGAACAAAAATAAAAAAAGGAAAATGAGTTCATCACCAAAAATCTCATCTCCGAAAGAAACCTACCAAGTTACGGAATATGTCTCAAACAAAGAAAATATAACTCAAAAGTCAGCCAAACCTCCACCAATTATTGCACTGCAAATAACTAAGTATGAAAGCTTAGTTAGGTTAATGGAGGAAAATAAAATTAAAGCTAATACAGCGTTATTAAATAGTAATGACATTAAAATTAATGTAGCTGAAGAGGAGTCCTATAGGAAACTTACAAAATTACTTAACCAAAAAAGGGTGCAATGGTACTCTTATGAAAGCAAACTAACAAGACCAATTAAGGTTATTGTAAAAAAATTACACTTTTCTTGCTCACCAGAGAATATAGTAGCAGATCTAAAAAGGAAAAACTTTAAGATACTGGAAGCTGTCAATATGCTAAAATTTAAAAGCAAAGTACCGCTTCCAGTGTTTATGCTTTCTTTTGAGCACGATGAAAACATCAAAAAGATATACGAAATTAAAGATATCCTTGGAATGAAGGTAGAGATTCATGCTATGAGGAAATCAAAATTAGTCCCGCAGTGCAAGAACTGCCAAAAGTATGGACATACACACAAGTACTGCAGCTCTCACCCAAGATGCGTTAAGTGTGCAGGAAATCACCATACGAAAGACTGTATGAAGAAAAAAGAGGAACCAGCAAAGTGTGCCAACTGCAACGAAAAGCATCCAGCCAACTATAGAGGCTGCTTGGTTGCAAAACAGATTCAACTGGCAAAAAACAAAAAATATAAACAAACACAACCAAACTCAAAAAAGGACGAACCTAAAAGAATAAAGGACGTGCAACCGAGAACACCAATAGAAGTACCCAAAGGCCAAAAAAATATCAAAAAGGACGTAAGACCAAAGACAGGGACGGGTACAGAAATGACATATGCTCAGGCTGCATTAAAAAACGCAGAAAAAACAATAAACACAACAGAAGTAAAATCAAATGTTAGTATGGAAACTTTCATGCAAAAAATCCTAAACAGAATGGAAAATATGGAAAAAAGTAATAAAGCTATACTAGAAAGAATATTATTCCTTGAGAGGAAAAGCAGCAATAAAAAGGCTGCACACAAAAGACAAACATGATGGATAACATAAAAATTCTAGAATGGAATGCTAATGGTATCGAGAATCGTAAAGAAGAAATTCAAGTAATTCTCGACATGAACCAAATAGATATATGTCTTGTCTCAGAGACACAATTTAAGACCCAGACAAATTTCAAACTGCAAGGGTACGAACTATATCACTCACCACATCCCCATAATTCGGCTAAATGCGGGGCTGCAGTTATAATAAAACAGACGATCGATCACCATATAGAAGCTAAATTCCAATCATGTGCGATTCAAGGAATATCTATAAATATAAAAACGAAAATTGGGCAAATATCAGTTGCATCAATTTATTGCTCTCCCAGCTATAATCTAAAAAAAAATGATTTTAGAAGTCTCTTCCGCATATTTCACAGTAGATATATCGCAGGTGGAGATTTTAATGCCAAAAACAAGTACTGGGGATCTAGATTGACAAATACTAGAGGAAGAGAACTATATGAAGTGATAAAAGAAACTGGCGGCAAATATCACTCAACGGGAAAACCTACCTATTGGCCAACAGATAGGAATAAAACCCCAGATCTTGTCGACTTTTTTGTCACAAAAAATATCTCGTCGAACAGTATAAAAGTAGAAGAAGGGCCAGATCTTGAATCAGATCATTCCACAATACTTTTGACACTTGGCGACAAAATCATTAACAAAGAGGATAGACCAAGACTAACTAATAAGCTGACTGATTGGAACTACTTCCGACAGAAACTTGAGGATAGTACTCATCTCTTAGAAACTATTGAAACAAAAGATCAATTGGAAGAGGCAGTACAAACACTTACAGTTAACATCCAAAAAGCTGCATGGGCTGCAACACCCATAACTAAAATCAAATTCCAACAAAACTCTTATCCAAACAAAATATGTGAAATTATTGCGGAGAAGAGAAGAGCTAGAAAACGTTGGCAACAAACAAGGGCGCCATGCGACAAAACAGTACTCAATAATCTAGTCGGTAAACTCAAAAGATCGGTGAGAGAACATAAAAATGAGTCTCTTAAAACCTATCTCTCCAGTCTTACGAATGACGCTAGTACCGAATACTCACTTTGGAAGGCAACGAAGAAAATGAAAAGGCCAATAGCACACATCCCACCGGTTAAAAACAAAGATGGTAACTGGGCAAAAAGTAACAAAGAAAAAGCGAATCTATTTGCTGAGTACCTGGAAGGCGTCTTCCAACCGTATGAAGACAAAGACTGCCAAGAAACGGAAGAAGTGTGTCAAGAGGAAAGACATATTCTACCAGTTACTGCGAAAGAAATTGCCAAAGAAATAAAAGAAGGGATTAATACAAAAAAAAAGCCCCGGGATTTGATTTAATAACGGGAGAAATCCTTAAACAATTCCCAAAAAAGGCTTGAAGAAACTAGCGCAGATTATAAATGCTGCATTCAGGATAAGGCATGTACCTAGCATGTGGAAAGTTGCAGAAGTAATTATGATACCGAAACCAGGCAAACCACCTAGTGAAGTCACCTCCTATCGCCCGATATCAATTCTACCTATGTTGTTCAAACTATTTGAAAAGATGATAATTAAACGTCTGCATAAAATAATCGAAGAAAAATCTCTAATCCCAAACCATCAATTCGGATTTAGAAATAATCACTCCACGATTGATCAAGTGCATAGAATAACTGATAAAATCGAAAAAGCATTTGAAGAAAAAAAGATATGCTCTACTATATTTCTCGATATAGCACAAGCTTTCGATAAAGTATGGCACAAGGGACTGATCCATAAATTGCAAAAACATCTTCCTAAGCAATACGCAGAAATCTTAGAATCTTATATATCACAGCGATATTTTAGAATTAAACAAGAAAATGAATACTCCACGTTGAGGGAAATAGAAGCTGGAGTACCACAAGGTAGTGTGCTAGGGCCTCTTTTATACCTTCTGTTTACTAGCGATCTGCCAGATAGTGATGGAACAACCGTGGCAACATTTGCAGATGATACTGCTATCCTTGCTGTTGGCGAAAATGTTGAAGAAGCGACAAAAAAGCTGCAGAAGGCTGTAAATAATATATCGAAATGGACCAAAAAGTGGCAAATTAAACTAAATGACCTAAAGTCTGTTCATATCAACTTTACGAATAAAAATGTTCAGCATATCCCAGTACTCATAAATGGTAATGAAGTAGAATATGCAAACACAGCCAAATATCTAGGGATGACCCTAGATGCAAAACTGCGCTGGAAAACGCATGTGAAGAAAAAAAGAGAAGAACTAAATATGCGCTACAATAAAATGTATTGGCTAATCGGGAAATACTCTTGTCTGTCCAACTACAATAAATTACTGCTTTATAAGCAAATATTAAAACCAGTATGGACCTACGGGCTTCAGTTGTGGGCATGCACATGCAAAACAAATTTACAAATAATACAAACATTCCAAAGTAAAGTACTACGTAACATAGTAAATGCACCTTGGTACATAAGAAACGCTGATCTACATAGAGACCTTAAAGTTGAAATGATTGAAGAGGAAGTAAAGAAAGTAGCCAATAGACATAGACTTAGGCTTTTCAGCCACGTTAACGTAGAAATGACAGAATTATTAAATACTGACAATCTGACTAGAAGATTAAGAAGAGTAAAACCTTTCGAACTAGCTAGTTAACCAAAAAAAAAATAAAAAATTAAAATTAAGTAATTAAATAAATAAAACAATAGTTAACCGTCCACAGGCGATTAACATAATTAACACAATCCATTGAATACATATTTATGTATACGAAAGACAAATTGCTGATTAGTCTAACGACTAGGTGC
Organism: Matsumyia berberina; assembly: GCA_917880715.2. NCBI lineage: Eukaryota > Metazoa > Arthropoda > Insecta > Diptera > Syrphidae > Matsumyia > Matsumyia berberina. The sequence goes on along the minus strand of OU862870.1, from coordinate 74,908,156 downwards.
AATAATTGGAAAGGCTGGCTTCTCCCCAACCTGTGATGAAATGCCAAGATGGCCGTACCGCAGGGATTAGGGGAAGAAGGGAGAAGGGGTTAGTGGGTAAAAATCCCACACTGTTACTGAGTACGGGCTCAGTTTCGTCTTTTGAAGATTACTACCTCCCAGCACAAAAAAAAAAAAAAAAATAAAAATAAAGCTGAGGATACTTTTGACTTCCTGGATAGGCTCCTGGATAGAGATAGGACAAGTGCAGAGAATGTAGAGAATCGTTTTCTACTCCTCTTCGTCCCTGCAGTTCATCAGTCTTACGATTCCCTGAAAAACGCTACAATGATCTGGAGAACGGAAAGAGATGCTCAAGTTGAGCGAATTCGGAGAAAATACGACCACCCACTCCGTTCTAGGTTTTAGAACCGTCGATATAGAAGTGAACGGAGTGCTCTTCTATGGCATCATCATTCTCCCACTCCACTCTGGAGGGGGTTTACGTTCGGAACTTGAAGTTAAAGTTCAACTTAGTCATTGTGTAGTCGGTGTTTTCCGGGATGAATTTTAAGGAATCCAAGACCGAGGAATTGCCAATATGGTTGTTTGACCATTGAGAGGAGGCCTTTAGTCTGAGGGCTGCACAAGCAGCTGACTGCTTGCCAAAAATATCCAAGGAAATTGGATATAGAAGGACAACGAGTACTGCAGATGGGGTGGTTCTTACTGCTCCGCTTATGCATATGCATGCTGATCTTTGTACCTTTTCCAATAAACTGCGGTGTAAGACTTTTTCTAAGGTCGTTCACCATACGTTCACACTATACAGAAGTATAGGTCTGATAATGGACACTTAGAGCCAGTGCGTAGTCAACTATCTTAAAATGCGCAACAATCCCTGGCGAAGTGGGATTTCAATCAACGGGCATCTCCAACTGACACTAGTGTCGCACAAATTTTTTCACTTCACTCTATTACATCAAACTAGAACTTCTGATTGAAATTAGTGGTATCACAACGGACTAAATTCTTGTCAAAGTATGTCCTGGTCTAGCCATGACCGTCGTCTTACATTAAAGTCAAGGCAAGGAAGGCAGACAGACTGCCGCCCCCAAAACGAGGCGTAGTGATAGTGCTCATTCACAATCACATCTCGGAGTCTCCTCTATCTCTCTCTGGTTGCATTAGAAAATTCTGCAACGAAATTCTCTCCCAATGCTGTTCAAACATAATTATGCTGCGGCAAAACCACATTCATATCCTCATATCGGCTTAAACCAAATGGAATACGATCACAGACGCCACTGTTTCATAATCCAATATCTCTCTCTCCTCTGTCTCCCTTAAAATAACCGCGAAATCTAAAACTCACAAAACTCACGCATCCCCTTTCTCCCCCTGCTGATGCATCCTGACTAACTCTATACATATTTGCAATTCCAGGATGGAGAATCATCGACCAAACCTCATCATAATTTCAATATCGATGCTGTATTGGTTTAAATCTTCAGTGGATTGCTGGAAATTCGATGCACGTTTTGCGGCCGGCGGTGGTGGCGGTCCAGGCGGTACCGCTGCTGGCGGTGGACCCGCCACAAATCCAACTTCCACCGGGACAGCTGCCGGTGCTCATGGCCAATCGTCGACTGGCGGACATAGTGCAGGTGCTGGAGGTGCCAATGGACCCACTGGCACATCTGGCGGTGGTAATCCTCAGCCGCCGCCGCCACCCCACCCGGGAATAACGATGTTAAATGTAAACCAACAGGATATGCTGTATGCATGCCCGCTGAATAGTATGTGCCAATGTGCTGGTCTGCCAAATGAAACATCAACTCTGATTGAGATTAATTGCAATGAGGTTGCACTCTATAAATTTCCCGGTAAGTAAATGTTGTTAAGGCTGCTCCTTCTTAATTTTTTGTTTGTCATATATGTAGATGTATTTTTAATGTACCTGCGTGTGTAGTACAGGGTTCCGGCTCCTTATGCAGTGGTTAGTGGTTTCGGGGTAGTGTGCCCCGCCTAGGCAATTATTTCGCATAATGCATTTTTAATGAGAGTGAGACCGTGCTCTCGGTGCATTTCCACAATATTAATGCATGCGAAGGACACGGAATCCTATTTGGTACCCGCACACCATCATTATCATCATCGGCTTGCTGATGATGATGATAATGGCGGTAGTGGTAGTGGTAGCGGTCTCGTTATGCGGCTCGGTGTGAATGTGCAATCGGTTGGTTAAAATAAAATAAACAAGATGGCAGCGATATGTTGCACAGCAAAGTTCGGTTCGGTTCGGTTTGGTTTCGCAATAAATCACAAGGGGCTATAAATTTCTCGCAGAATCGCGAGGCACTCCGTGCCGGACGCACTCGGATGATGCGATATAATCCTTCGAGTAGTGCATACATTAAGCTGGCTAAAGGTTGTTTACCAGCGGATATTAATTGCGCGTCGTAATTTATTGGCCTGTGGATTTAAAGACGTGAACGCACGGCTGGCTTTAGATAATTTAATCAGGATAGGCCGCACTTATCCTTCTGTTGAACGAAGTGGAGACGCATCGTGAGTTGGTGGAGTGGTGTTTTTATCGAGACTTCAAACTGAAGACTGCGGGCAGATGAGGTGCAGACTTCATGGTCAACTCATTTCCCGAGGAACCCAAACCTTCAGTTCAATCAAAATGCTTATTTTGAAGACTCAGATCTTTTTACACCAGATTGTAAAGTCAATTGAAAACACTTTACGAGTCCGTCGTAGGAGTTTTTCTAGGAATGAAAGGCACTGCACAAGTGCCTAATATTTTATGAGCACCGCTAATGGACAATCTTTTTCGTACATAACAAGGATCATCCTGAAAACTTAAATACATATGTACATATCTGAGAAACATCTGGCGAGGTAGAATCTAAATAACAGTACCCTGGGCAAGGGGACATGCGGCTTGCGGATTTATAACCCTGCTTACGATACCTCAAACTTGAGAGCTCTACACAGTAAGGATCAAATGAATCTGTCCCCGTATTATGAGGCCACGCAAGGCATACACAACAAACTCGCCCTAGCCGTTGAAACTAACTCTGGTCTTAGATTGCCAGGACTAGGATTTTTTGTGATAGGCCAGTCTTCGAAACATAAGTCTTTGACCATTTTAATGGAAAATCGAATTCCCTTGGAACGCCGAACAATACACAAAAATCTATTCGCACTTGAAACCACGATAACATGCCTTTGTTGAGAAGTTGACAAAACCCGCACACGATAAAGTTAACCGCTAAAAACACAGTGGGAGTCATACTGACGGCAAACACAACAGCAGCCAACGAGAAGATGCAAAAGCATTTCGAATATCGGTGCTTAGAGTGGAGGTACTCGCACTCGTATAGAAAACCAATAACTTCCTCACCAAAAAGGTTGTAGGTTCAAGCAGAGAGTGGTTGAGACTGATGGTGTGATTTATCGCAAGAAATACTAGTTCTCATCGACACTGCAATTTATTGAAACTGGATAGGACGACAGAAGGGATCCTGGACATGAAGGCCCCCCTCCCCGATTATAATAAGTGATAAACATGATGATCTCCAACGTCGTGCCAAGTTGTTAACTATATGTTTTAGAATGATGCAACATTGAAGGACTCTCCATCAATCCTTGCAAGACTGTTCTAGCGCCTCTTACGGAAAGAAGATCAATCAATCTCGGACCTGTCGTCGTAAAAGACATTACTGTAGGCTCTTCCAATGAGGTGAAATACGTTGTATTAGACAGACGCGTAAATTGGAATGCACATATAAAGTTCGCGGTTGAACGGCGTCTCTACAGCAGAACTTGGTGTCTTTTTCCCAAAATGATACACTGATTGTAAATTTCCATAATAACAAAGCTTAGTGCCTAAAAGTACTTGAACAAACGACGGCAATGAAGCTCGAGAAGTTAAAAAGAATTGCCTGTCTCGGTATTACAGGTGCTATGCGCACCTGCCCTACTCAGCCATAGAGGCTGTAATCGGGCCAACCCCCTACATATCTTCACTAGGAAGACCGCTGCCCGTTGTGCTATAAAGCTACAGCTAGAACACTAGTATAAATCAGGTAATCTTGTGGGTCATCTGAAAATTCTTCACACATTTCCAAGTACGGACATGTTCTGCACTATCCCCGACGTTATGGCCAGGGAGCACAGTTTCGAACGGCTATTTGAGGTAGAAATGTTAGACCGTCTCGACTGGTGTAATGAAGAACTCATAACAGACTCAGCATGTCGGATTTCGGAGCAGGTGCTAGGGTGTTTGACCCATCACTAAAGTCTCGGTAACAATGTGGATGTGCCCCAGCGTGTTCCAAGACAAACATAAACATGTATGAAAGTAATAGGGGCGCAAAAAGCATTGGCATCCTACTTCGTGGAATCTATGTCAGTCAAATTCAGCTACGATACCCTACAATCACTTGCCAGGCACAACAAGGTCAAGCTTCGTTGGGTGCCCGCTCACCAGAACATTGTAGGCAATAAAACTGCGGATGAGCTGACTATGGTCGGTTCGGCTTCTGCGATCTTAGGATTGAAATCCTTCTGTGGCGTTAATTGGACTACCGCCACAGCCACAGTTAAACAACTGGAAACACGAACTTCGCCTAGCCCATTGCCACAATGTTCCTGGGCTAAGGCAATTCCTACAAGGAAACTACCAGCCATTGTGGCCTAAAATATACATAATCTCAACAAACTAAACCTTTGCTCAGTTACAGAGCGTATGTTCTCTAGGTAGTAAGAAACCTCTGAGGACATTCCCGGTGAGTGTCCAGAACTATACTGGTTACGTAGGCGGATCTTTCACAGGGAATTCTATTCGTCAGCGAAGATTAGGTAGTAGACCTATTAGGCTAAGTAGACCGGAGACACAATCGATTTTACTACGTCGCAGTGTCAGCCGTAAGGGCAGGTTCTTAAAAAAAAAAAAAAAAAGGAGAATCTTCGATATCACCGTTGAGGGACTACGCAGAAGAGGCCAACCTCATGTACAATGATGTGCGCAAGCGAAGAGTGACATCAACCAAATCGGCCTACGGAACTGAATAAGGATCATGTTGGCTGGACAGACTTGGTCTTAGAGACTTTCGTTCATCCCGATCTGCAGTGCTATTATATGTACATACGTTAGTTTGTTAGCAAAGGGAATGATCATGAAAATGTTAATCCGCAACAAAAATTGCAAAATAAAAACATGTAGGTATAAATGTATATATGTAAATGTTGGTAATAATCAATAAAAAATAAAAATGTTTGCACTCACCATTATACAACGTTGTTTACAGCCATGGCTTCACCTGATGCACTCCCGAACGCGATCGCGAACCGAACACCAGACAGAAATATTTACCAGAACACTGAGAAAATGCCGAACAGATTAACACTGCATCACTAACCCATCTAAGGTCTTACGGCAGTCGTTATTCACTCCGCTTTTGACTTTCGCAAACAGGGGGCATAGACAGGACATTTCACTTTTCTCACTTTGGGGACATTTTTCAAAGATTTATAAAGGGACGTATTTTTTTATGAAGGGGAAGGGAAATAAACAGCCATTTACTCGCTTAAGATCGAACTGGAAGATTACGTAAAGCTTATCAGGGACATGTTAAAGACACAGATTCTCGAATATCGCGCACTTGCACATCTCATTAATTTTTTTGAAGGATTTATTGGAAGAACGAAAGGGGCTTTACTGCAAAACAGATTTATTTTTAAGCTTTTAGCGGCAGGGGAAAAATACTGCACCCCGCCATAAGCTTTGGGACCCTCGTCTCAATCATTTCGAAAAGATGAGTATTAAGGGACGTGAATCTTGATACATCCTTATGTATTCTTATGAGAAAGAGTTCTCTCTCGCGGGGTTAAAACTTGCCACACTATCTGAAAAATATTCCCAATTTTAATGCGAGGTACTGTAAAAGGGATTTTCTTTATATTTTCTGATATAACGATACCCAAATTCGGATAATACGAAACGCACTCAAGTTTATTTTGTTCAAGGTTTGTCTTTGGTATAGTTAAACGATTACGTGATAACCGGCGCACTGAATACAACTTTGTCGCACCGTTTTATGCAATCACCGACGCGCTTATCGCAGTTTTATCGAACGTGCGGGCGACCGTTTCATGCAATCACCGGCGCGCTGATCGCAGTTTTGCCGAACGTGCAGGCGACCGTTTCATGCAATCACCGGCGCGCTGATCGCAGTTTTACAGAACGTGCAGGCGAACGTTTCATGCAATCACCGGCGCGCTGATCGCAGTTTTGTCGAACGTGCAGGCAACCGTTTTATGCAATCACCGGCGCGCTGATCACTTTGCGGACGTTTTATAAATATATAGACCTAACGTCTACTGATGGTGACCTGGAAGCCTACCCATAAGACCGATCATACCTCCACAGAAAACAACATTACGGCCCAGCCAAACCTCCAAAGACACATCTTGGAATCCCAGGGTTAGCAGAAACTAACTTCCACCGATGACGAACTCGAATCCTTACCATTAGAGATACCTACTTACTTACTTACTTAGGTGGCGCTACAGTTTGGGATGAACCTGGGCCTAGAGATACCTAAGCTCCACGAAAGACGTCCTTAAATCCCATTCGCAAGAAAAACTTAAACTTCACAGAGAGCGAACTCGAAATCTTGCCGATCTAAGCCTCATAGAACACAATGCCGAATTCCACATGTAAGGAAGGCCTAACTATCGACAAAGACGACCTCGAGTCATAGCCTTAAGGAAGCCGTTTTCTTCACTGCAAAAGAACTCTTAATTCAGCCACAAGCGAAACCTAGCTTTGTCCAAAGCCTTAAGAGAAACCCAACTTTTAACGAGGACGATCTCGAATCTCAGCCGTGAAGGTTACTTAAGTTTCACAGAAGATGTCCTTGAATTGCAGCCGCAAGGGAGGCCTTTACCTTCACAGAAGCCGACCTCGAATTTCAACCGCAAGAGAGACCTAAACTTCACCGCAAACACGAAACCCTACCGCAACTAAAACCTACGGTTCGTAGTAGATGACGTCAAATCACACAAGTAGGGCCTAACCTTCAACGAAGACAAGCTTGACTCCCAGCCGTAGGTAAGAGCTATCATCCAACGAAGGCAACCTGGCGTTTCAGGAGTAAAAAAACCATACATCAACAGAAAATGACTTCGACTAACAGCCAGAAGGCAGATCTAACCACCACCGAAGACGACCTCAGACCCCAGCAGCAAGGAGCGCTCAACCTCCACCACGACGATCTTTGATACCAGTCTCAAGAAAGACCTAAGCTTCACCATAGTCGGGTTTCTTCCTTTTGGGAGAGCTACCTACGCTCCGCAGAAAATTACCTAGAGACCCCGCTTCAAAGGAGATCCAAGCTTCACTGAAGACGAAATCGAATCCCGGCCTTAAAAGAAACCAAACCTCCATTAGATAATTTCGAATCCCAGTTGAAGACCTAATTTTTTATTAAAAACAACTTTATAATACCTAACATTTACCATAGACGATCTCGAACCCCAGCCACAAGAAACACCTACATATGCTTTAAAGAAGACGAGATCGAATCCCCATCGTTGGAGATATCTAAGCTGCCCAGAGTCCCAGCCGCAAAGAAGACCGAACATTCATCGAAAATGAACTCAGATCCCAACCGCAGGGAATTCCATACCTGTCAGCAAGACAACCTCAGATCCTACCCACAAGGGAATCTTAACCTTCATCAAAAGAAACCTTCACTCCCAGCCGCAAAAATAAAAACCCTAACCTTACCCGAAGACGATTTCACAGCCGAATTATAGGCCTGATCTCGTCCGAAGAAAACCTCGAATCGTACTCGCAACGGAGACCTTACCTCCACAGAAAATTATCTCGAATTCCACCCCAAAGGAAACCTAACTTCCGCAGAAGACAACCTGGAATTTCAGCTGTAGAGAAACTTTTCCTTCGCGATCACGAAACAGAGCCAAAAGGAAGACCTTATCTTCATCAAAGACAACCTCGACTCCTTATTGCACAGAAGACCTACATAAGCTTCACCAACGACAATACCAAATCTCAGCCGAAAGGGATATCTTAACTCCACAGAAGCTAAGAAGTTATATCCAACAAAGACGAAATGAGGTCACAGCCGTAAGAAGGACCTTACCTCCACAGAAGACTATTTCGAAACCCAGCCGGAAGGAGGACCTAACTTTAATCGAAGACGCCCTCAAATCTCCATCGCAACGGAGACCTAAACTTCTCCGAAGACGAACTCGAATCCCTCACGCGGTAAATGCCTAACCTCCTCCAAGAAATCAGGGAAAGCCAATCGAAGAAAGTCACAAATAAAATTTAAAATTTGCGTGAAAAATATTTGAAAAGCGAAAAAAAAATTCAAACTGTTTCTACCAAAAAAATTTGCTAAACCAATTTGCCGTTCTCCTGCGCCGTAACCGTTTTTCTGTCCACAATTGCCATGCTCCTATGTGGCCTTGCCCTTTCGCCGTTACCAGCAACTCCACCAATGGTAGTCAGATCCCATATGTCCTCCAAAGGTAGTAAACACCGTTGCTAAAAATATCGAAAAAAAATATTCAAGTTACATACGTGACTAAAAGATCCAAGCAAAACCGAACAAAACGAAACAAAGCTGTGCAAGAAATTTCTCGAACCTGCCTTTGGTTCGCTTTGTTACCTAGCTTGGTACATACACACACACTTACCAATCATCACGGTACCAACTTCACATATTAAGCCAGAGTGAAAAAGAGAAAACACTGAAATAAAAAAAAAAAATATTAAAAACCATTGAAGTTTCGGGGAACCAAATTTTAAGCAGCGCTTTTCAGAAGACTCCACACTTCAGACTGACTTCGCTTGATCAATGCCAATTATCCGTGTCGTCGCGAGAGCAAAACTATACTTTGTTGTGGACGGTAAGAGTCAAAGCTTTGCCTAAAAGTCAGACGGTGTGCGCTCTGTTCTTCTTCGACTTTTGCTTTATGCATTGAGAGTAACTAGTAAGAGAGGTGAAATTCTATGTTGAAGGAAGAAAAAAGTCGGTCGGTCTCTGTTTTTCATTCTGCATATTTGGATGTGGAGTGAGGTAGGAAGTGCTCTTATGCTATGATCTTGGATCCACACCGTAGAGATTTGAAATGAATAGAAACTTTTCTGCTTGGAGAAGAAGAATGTCGATGTGTTTTTCAGAATCTTGCACTGCGAAACAAGACAAGTTTCGTCTTTCGAGTGGTGAAATTGCTCGAAGAAAAAAAAACGAGGTCTACAAAGTAAGACATGTTTTTTTCAAGAGTTTCATATGGCTTGCTTGGAGTTAACGGGGTCTGGGTAAAATAGAAGACCGATTTACTTCTCAGTCAATTCGCATTCGACGAAATTTCTAAAAAAAAAAAAACAAAAAAAAATGTTTTTTAATTTTTGAGCCTTACACCAGTTAAGAATGTGTGAATTCGAAAATTACCTGCATACAACTGATAACTAGTGTGTCTTGGCTAACCATAACCAATTCGTCATCCACGCAGTTCACTGGGACGTCCTTGCGACGTACGACGAAGCAGAGCTACATTACGCTGTGTAGCAAACTCATTCCGTGACACGCAGCTCTAAATTATATTGTGCAGATTTTCTTAATGCGCTAGGCGAAGTTGGTGTTCCCCGTCATTTAACAAAGCTATCACGGTAGTCAATTAGTCATATTAACGCCACAGAAGGATTTCGATCCCAAGAGTGCGGAAGGCGAACCGGCCCTAGCCAGCTCATCTGCAATTTCATTGCCTACAATGCCCTGGTGGCCGAGTACTCAACCAAGCTTGACCGTGTTGTGTCTGGCCAGTGATTGTAGGGTACCGTAGCTGGATTTGACTGACATGCATAGATTCCACGAAGTAGGATGCCAATGATTTAAGCGCTGTCTGACTATCTGAATAGATATGTATTTTTGCGCCCACCAAATACCTTTATCAAGGTTTATTCTGGCGCAGATCTCAATAGGATGGATTTCAAATAGTCCTCAATCAATAGACCTCAAATAGTCTTCCGAAACTGTACTCCCTGGCCGCACTTGGAAATGAGTGAAGAATTGTCAGATGACCCACAAGATTCTTTGATTTATACTTGTATTCTTCACAGCTGCAACTTCATAGCACAACAGGCAGCGGTGTCATCGATCAGAAATCAACGAAATTGTTAATCAAACCTGTGAAGCACGAATAGATGGAGGGGAAATCACCTTAGTAGACTCACAGTCCGTGCTGTGTATTTGGAGAGAATAGTTCTGCAGACCGATACGGCTGTCGGGAAGAGCGCAGCATTAACTGCAGATAGAGACAGACAAGACATTCGCCAACCCGACTATAGTAAAGTAAAGCAATGATGCACAAATCGAAGTTCAATAAGGCCGCTGGGACCGATGAACTGTCTGTCAAATATTGTATATCAGATGGAGATAATTTGACAACTAACCTACCGCTTAAATATGATCGAAGGATAATATGCCCGATAAGAGGAATAGAATTTCCTCCCTCCTGTAGGAGACCCTGTAGCGCCAGCTATAAAGGCATCAGTCCTCTGAATATCGCCAATAAGTCTAAGACATTCTCTCAACAACCTTATTGGGCTTTTAGGTTGTAGATTGTAGGTCGAGGTGGGACCGAGTCACCTTATCACTGCGGCCACCGATGGGCCTATTGTGATTTTCTCCAATTAGAACTCACTCATGATGCCTGAATTCAAGGTGAATGAATGAGCTGGCAGATATATCCCCCGTTTCGAGGTAGAATTTGCCTAAATGACGATAACGTGTTCGGATTAGACAGTTACAGTGACACAAAATGTGTTCTGCTGATTCTTAGTCTTCGTTGTACATTCTGCATCTGTTGTATTTTCCCGTAACGAAGCCTGTAACCATTCGAACCTGATTCGTCCTAGGAGTTGTTTCGTTCTGGTATGGGAGATGTTTTCAGTATTCGTCCAGTAATGGTGAGCTCTGTGCTAAGTGGTAAACGACAGAAAGGTCTTTGATGCGGATCCTTTTCTGGCTAGGCTAGTAAGTCTGCTATTTCATTGCCTATGTGGCCGCTGTGCCCTGGCACCCAAACGAGATGAACTCTGTTTGAGTTGGCTAGTGTTGTAAAAGCTGATTGGTCTTTATCAGTCCTGTTTCATACCAGGAAAGGCCTCTATCGGTCAAATCTTAACGGCAGAGACGTTAAGAATTCCAAGTCAATACTCACCACCTACATATTTATCGATTTAGAAGCCGCGTATGACAGTGTGTATAGAGAGGAGTTACACAAAACTACATATGTATACGAATGTCCAGCAAAACTGGTACGTCGGAGTCTGAACACGGAGATGTCAGAAAAGACTTTACACAAGGAGCGCTGTCATGCGACATATTTCACATCATTCTGGAATTGTGAAGCCAATAGCAAACGTCCGATATTTTTGACATCTGTAAAACTACTCTAATATACATTGGGTGACATTGGGATAATTGGACGGAGGCAACGTGCTGTCAGAAGTGCATTTGCGAGTGTCAAAACGAATGCGACTAAGATGGGTCTAGTCATCAAGAAAGGACAACACCGACGAATAGGGTACAACTTTTCAATTGACATCTATAATTTTGAAGTGATAAAGGACTTTTTTGACGTGGGTTCAATGCTGTTACCAAGAACAACTCTCTCCAGTCGTTGTTTCTATGGACCAAGGAGGCAAGTGACGTTTAAGGTCCAATTTCAAACGAAGGACACCTTATTAAGGGCTTTCAGCATCCAAGTTAAAGACGAATGAGTATACAAAACATATACTTGGTTGATTTGAGAGAAAAATACTTCGTGCCGTTTGTAGTGATTGAAAGTAAAAAGTACGATTAAGCAACGAACTCTGCGGGCAAAACCACGTTCATATTTACTATCAACAATCAGACAATGGTAACGTAGAGGTTGTAGGGGAAACATGGGATGTAAAGGATATTTGGTTTCGATCGAAAAATTCTTCGTAAAGATTTGCGGTCCCATTTGAGTTGACGGGTTTTAAAGGAGATGCAGGAGAATGTGAACTGTACAACAACATCGACCTACAAAAAACATGGGTTTGGAGGTGACAGATAGAGACCAACGCTTTCTCCCGAAGAGTCTTCTATGATAGCGTGGAAGTAAAAAATAAATCTCGACACAACAACTGACTCGAGATACTTGTTAGTTGAGGCCCAATTTCAAGACGAATACCCTCAAGTCTTCTGTTTTAACAATTTAGTTCAGTTCCAATTTTCTCTCGACTAACAGATGAGAATCCCCAGAAATCTTCCCTTTGTTGTAGGTTCTTCCCATTTTTTCATTAAATTTCGTCCTTTTCATTCCGATGTTGCTGGCCTCTGCGATGAAATGAAAACATCAACAATCTGTCAACTGCAACAATACATTTCTTGTCGCACGTATTTTTCCTGAATTCCGCTCGTGTAGCAGGCGCTGGGCTCTTCTCATCCCCTCAAGGATCGCTTTTCACCTTCGTCAAATTGTTGTTTCCTTTCCCCCCTTCCCCCTCATATGTACGTACATAATCATCTCCGACTAAAGAAAAAGTGAATCCTTGCTCCGAAAAAAAAAAACAGCAACAAAACGAAGGATACCTTGCCTCCTCCTTTGAGTGTAATGCGAAAAAGGATTTTCTGATTTTAAATGAAAACACAAACACAAGCAAAGACCCCAGCAAAGCTCACAAAATGTGCTTAACAAGGGAGACATGATTTAAATATGAAAATCTACGAGAAATAACAATCAAACCCAGTGAAGTCCCTTGGAAATCCAACAAAATAACAACAACACACCGTACAATCGCAACAAAATAAAGAAAAGTCCTTGGCTTAAAATGTAGTTAAGCCATCTCAACAGAGAGAGGATGGGTGAGACGCCACCAACAGTCCTTTGTATATTTTAAATACTTTTCTCTCAATTTGTGTTTCTTTTTTTTTTTTTTTTGCTGCAAAAATCCTTTTTAGATTCTTAGCCACCTCCAAAAAAGTACGCTCTCATAAATAGAGGGTTAGCAACAAGAAAGGGAGAAAAAAGACCCACAATTTAGACTGCTTGGCTTATTTTAGGGGTTCGTGATGCATCTGCATCTAAGGATTTTTCTGTTTAAGGGGAGAAGCGAGGGAGCCACGACGAATAACACACGAACGGACAACAATCGTTGTATGCAACTTAAGTGGGTACACTTTGCATTAGCATGAAACATTGTTACCCCTCGACCGAAAAGGATTCACGGGTGTTGTTGTTGGAAAAGGTTTTCGCAACAGAGAAGGACATTTTCTCCTCTGTACTTGGATTCATTCCTTTTTTTCGCCTTTAACTTTGTTCAAGGACACGAACTAAGGTTCCACCAGCTTCAGCACAGAGATAATGTTGGCGAATTGTAATTTTTTTTTTGTCATAATTTTCTGGTATTTAGTGGGGACGTGTCGTTGTGGGTATTTGGCAACAGACTGTCAGAAGGAGTGTATGTGTCATGGATTTTAATTATGCAAAAAACGTTGCATATGCCAGGAAGTGTGTAACACGTACATATATCATTTAGAAACAGGATGTGTTCCTAATGTCGAGATAAACTGACGACTTTATGTTGCGCGTGGAGAAAATCCAAGAAATCTGTCATGTATTAGAAGTCAACTCTAACGATTGAGGAAGGGTAAGGTCTAGTTTAGACTGCTTGGAGTTTTTTAAGAAAAAATTTACCGCAGCATAGTGGACATATGGCAATTGAATAATGAAAATAATGAGAAAAATAAGCAAAAGAAAAGTCATTGCTTAGGGGGAGGGCATTCCAGAGGCGAATGGCGTGCACAAAGAACTGGCGTTGCGAGACTTAGTATGTAACACGGAGCATAATCAAGCTCAAGGAGCGATGTAATTGTGAAAAGTGTAATTTTTCTTATAAATAATGAGGCTGCTTGGTGGTTAAGATCTTGTGCAAATTCTTGGCTGCACAAAAGTCAAAATACTTGTCTAGTGAACAGCCAAGAATGAGTTTAGCGTAGGCGAAAACATGGTCAAAACACTTAAGTTCATAAACGCAACGAGCAACAATGTTGAATGCAACCTGGAGTCTACAATTAATAAGTGCACCATTGCAACAAAAAACTTCACACCTATAAGTGATAAGTGGAACGAGTAGCGTCCTTGCCAACATAAGTCTAGTGTTCAATGGTGTGTAGCTCTGCGACAGGGAAAGATTTCTGAGGCACCCATACATTTTCGCGATTATCGTTCGAGTATGATCATCCCAACGCAAAGTTGTATTGAACCAAAACCCTAGGTTTTCTACTTTATCGACAAAATCTATTTGCGAATCTCCAAGATATATGTTAGGAAAGCAGGTGGTGTTTAGATTATTTCTGCTTATGACTAGGCATTTGGTTTTTTTTTTTATTAAGGAATAGGACATTTTCTTCAGATCAGGTAAGAACTTTTCTCAGATCTTCGTTGTGTTTATAGGCCACATCCTCGACCAAACCGAGCTTAATACTAACTTACAGCTGTACATCATCTGCATACATGTGCACCGATGAATTTTGAATGACTATTGGAAGGTCGTTTATAAAGATTGTGAAAAGCTGTGGACCTAAAATAGATCCTTGGGGGGCATCCGCTGAAGTTACAGCAAAACCAGATGACTAAGGGATTAGGTGGGTTTTAAATTTTCAAAAAAAGATTTTTTTTATCTTATTAAAAAGTACTATATTCTCCCAAATTTTTAAATCGATCAGAGTAAACTTCTAAGAGATGGGCCCTTAGGAAGTTCCGCCCATCAGACCAAGTCAGACTGGCGCGTCGCACTTCAATTGCGTTTTTCTCGAAACTCTATTTTCGAAATCGGTAGTCAAGATTTCTCAAAAAGTTATGAACCGATCTTGTTGAAATTTTGCACACTTCTTCAAAATAACATTATCTAGAAAGAAGGACTTTAATTTTTTTATCACAACTTATTTTATCAGGTGAAAATTTGACCAAAAAATGGTTTTTTTTGTTCACAACTCCGCCAAAAATTCTAATTTCAAGTTTTTTTTTTCCTTCGTTCAAGTTTAAGCTTTATATATCTACTAACAGAAAAAAATTGTTTTTTTTAATTTCGGATGAACCAGTCCTGAGTTATCCTGACTGTGCCGGGAGAACCTTTTTTTGGGAGGTCAAAGGAAATGAGGCCCCCTGGCTAAATTTTCAAAATTTTAAAATAAAAATTTTACAAAGTACTTGCTAAATATGTATCTCTGATATGATAAATTGTTTGAATGAAATATTTCATTTGATATATTTAAAAACATCGGTAAAAATACGCGTTTTTTTAGCCCTCGAAACCCACCTAACCCCTTAAAAAAACAGCTTGCTTGCGACCTAAGAGGTAGGAAAGAATAAGGTTTGCCGCGGATGAAGAAAATCCAAAAGACGTGCGAAGTTTAGTAACGAGAAGTCCGTGATTGACCGTGTCAAATGCCTTGGAGTGGTCTAGAAGCGTCAGAAAATTCATTTAAAATACAGGAAGTCTTTCAGAGATCATCTCCAACTTTATTGATCCAAGTTGGATCATCCAACCCCCGACCACTCCCCAATTACTTGCAGAGTTCCAGTCATTCTCACAGCATCAACTGCCATGTATCCATTCTCTTCTTTTATGAATAATATATAACAATCTACAAAATGAAACAAATTCATTTCAGCAGAAAAAAAAAAAAAAACTTGTCACTGTTCTAAAAATTATTTCCGATAAAATCCATCTCCAACTAGCCAGAGGGAATTGAAATACTCTTATCCCACCATCCGTTCCCTGGCCAGAAATACAGAGAAATAAAATAAATGCATCCCCCTCCGTTCTGCTCAAACTAAATGCAATAAACAAACCTATCCTACACAGCCCATAGTGTGGTCTCTCAAACAGACACGTAAATAAGTTATTTGACGTGAAAATGCTTTCAATAGAAAAACGCTGTACAATTTCGATTGTTCGTTTAAAAAACAAAAATGTATATCCCAACCTAATGAATATCACTACCACGGCAAATCGTCCGGCACATTGTGGAATTGTTTTATAATTTATTTATATTTTCCAATATATATGCGCAAATGGTTGTGATTAAAAAAAAATATATATATATAATTTCAAACACAAAAACACGTACTCTGAATTACATTTTCTATTCTGTGGAAGATAAACTGAGGCAAATGCCAGAGAGTGGAACGTGATGACAATTCATTGCGAATTTATAGAAAACAATTCCGTGGATGTAATTATAGAATTATTTAAAACTTTAGACGGTTTACAACCAAAACAGTGAACGTAATTCGGTTATTTTCAAATGTTTATAAAATAATTTAGATGCATTATTAAATAATAGTTCGCAGCATTTTTTTGTCATAAAATGCAGGGTGTCTCATTATGTGGTGTAGGCTATGGATTTGACGTCCTTTCTTCGGAAAAAGTATTATTTGTGGACAAACTTGTCGTAAAGTGATGTGAACCTTAGGTTAGGTTAGGTAAGGTGGGTGCCCCCGCCCAGACTGGGACACACTTAGCTCAAATTGGCTCATTGTGATACCACGATGAAGAAACTAGCTTACCGATACCAGGGAACCCGAGTATGTAGCTCAACGTACATCGAAGGTGGGCAACCATAACGATATTAACCCCAAGATTTGAATCATTTTGTCCCAGAGATGAAGTTTCTTATCTTCTGGATGCCGCGAGTTCGACTAGATCGTTAAGATTATCTTAGAAGTTTGCCCCGAGGGTTCTTAGCGTCGCAAGAGCAGAACCAGTACACAATAGGTAGGTTGTAGTTTCCTCTTCCTCGTCGTCTCTGCAGCTTCTTCAGAAATCATTGGAGGAAACCCCCAGTTTGAGTGCATGTCTGCCCATCACGCAATGTTCGGTAAGGACCCCTACTAGTGAACCTAGGTTTTTTCGGTTTGTGGATAAAAGTCTCTCTGTTTTCTTTAAATCCAGGTTAAGCCAAATTTGTTTTGACAAGAGACAAGTGCTGGTGTTGTTCCACCTATAGTTTGCCAGGTTCTTGGCATCCGTGTCAAGAAGGAATTTGATCGACTTGATAAGCGCAAGTGGTTCCCCCAAGTTTTCGGGGAAATGCCGTCCTGCACCCTCTTTTGCCAGCTCGTCCGCTCTGCAGTTGCCTGGAAGGGCCCTCTGTCCTGGGACCCAGCACAAGGTTACGTCGCATCTGTCTGTAATCTCGTTAAGAGTTCTGCGGCGTTGCTTTACCAACCTTGATCGTATTTTCGACGATTCCAAGGCTTTAATAGCTGCCTGACTGTATAGCTACAATCCGCTACAAGCTATCGCATTAATTGAAAACCAAGTCGCTGCTTCACAGACTGACACAATGATCCGGCAGTCTCGTGGTAATGGCTAAGCCAGGTGCGTTGAAGAAGACTCCAGTCCCCGTATCATCCGTTCTCTGGGAGCCGTCTGTGAATATTTTTAGCGCGGAATTGCTCAAAACTGTTACAAACTCCCAAGAGCTAGAAATCCGAGTTTTGTATCTGACATTGAAGTTAATATAGGGGACAACGTAGTCCATTTTACTAGGAGTAGTATAACATTACCTCCAGTGCGGGAGTGGGATTGGTTCTCAAGGCACCTATGTTATGCATGATTCCCTTTGTACTTTTTGATGTAAGCCTTGAAATCATCTATTTTCTTGTTTTATCCGACTACAATTTGAAAGATAAGAAAAAAATATCGACGGCACTTCTCATGGGTTCAAACAGGTAACATGGACATAGGCGATGTAGTTCCAAGAATATAGTGAAATATACTACACAGAAACATGACGCAATCAGTTCATTGAGGATTGGAGATCCTAATCACTTCTCGTTTGGTGAGATTATTTGGTCACATAGATTTTCGGATATGAAGGCGGTCGAATATTTCAATTATTGAAATGATTGAAAAGGCCAAGGACGACAGACAAACAGGTGTCGCACAAATAAAGCACAGTGAAGTTTAAAAGTGAACCACGTAAAAATCACTCGAGGCTAGCATGCGTATGTATAACGGAAGGCATGAGAACCTATCCCACGGGGGCGATGAAGGTAATCTTAAGTCTGTCCCCACTTTAACCTAAGGCTGAAGCACTAGAAGTTTTAGGAAGCAACAACCACATAGGGTACCAGGAATCTCTTTCCATAAAAATATAAACACACCAATGACTACGCCACCTCATGTCATCAAGACAAAGAACTACAATTTTAGGAATAGACCAATGAGGCTGATATGAGCATCTTTAAGGCAGACACCTCAAAATGGTACAGAGAAGGACCGAAAACGTCCTAAATGCTCCAAACCAATGGCCAAATACTCGATCATCTTTCGGGCGGAGATACAGGGGGCAAGACTGTCAGACAGTCAAGAAGCCTTCAGGGCACTAAGCTTGTGGACAATCACCTCAACCTGACTACATATATCGCAATGGTAGGAAATGAAGATGCGAATAAACTGAGAAGGAAAAGGCACAAAAGCCACTTCTGGGACCAGAGAATAGACGACAATATCGCCCGTGAAGAACTGCAGAAGCAGGAAGAAGACACGACAGCAAGACTCTGGAACAAAATTCCCATAGGATGTAACCGGAAAAGAAAAAAAAATGCATTAGCTTGAAAAAAATGGACTAAGAACACTGACAAGACTGTAAGCAAAAGAAACAACTTAAACAATTTCTTTCGGAATAAGAAACAGTTTGAAGATTTCGCAGCTAAGAGGACGAAACTTCAGATCTTTTCACATGCACCCCTGAGGAAATGATCCTGAGTATCGTCGGCATCTCCACAGGCGTCCAAAATAGTAGTGTCACTTAATTTTGGTGGGGACGAGAGATCCCATTTGTTTGGCTTAATACAAGCTATTCTTAATCTAACTTAAACATAAAATTAAAAACTAAAACATAATATTAGATGGGCTGGTGAAGTTCACAGTTCACCCCGAACTGGAGCGCCAACGAAGTAAGTAAGTGAAGGAGAAGGAATTTCAGATAAAGGGTTGTATGGTTGAAATCCAAGATGGTAAAGTTTGCCTTAATCTGTCGTAGCATACAGGAGATTGGTTCGTTCAAGCCATAAGAGGTGTGGTGGGTCGGTAGATAGAAGAGGCGAGATTTTCGTAGATTACGAGTGTTAGTGAGGAAATGGAATTGATGAGGGACGCACAATCAACGTGATCCAAAATGAGTCGGTGAATGAAGAGGATGTCGGCTGCGTGTCTGCGTTTCTCGAGGGTATTCAAGTTAATGAGGTTGATGCGATGTTCATAAGGCGGCAGTGTAAATGGGTCGTTCCAGGGCAGACCTCGAAGAGCAAATCGAAGAAAACGGCGTTGCTCCCGATTCTCGTAATATGGACACGATGATTTGGGGAGCATACTTTACTTGCATACTCTAACAGAGGACGAACAAAAGTAATGTTGAGCGATCTTGTTACGTATGGATTGGTGAATTCTTTGGACCATCGTTTTACAAAACCAAGAACAGAGTTGGCTTTAAGGAGTATCTCGTCTACATGTGATCGGAAGTTGAGTTCCCTGTCACACAAAATGCCGAGGTCGCGAAGAGATTGAACGGGGGAGATGGGTTGGTTGAGCAGAAGGTAGAGACGGAGAGGAGATTGGTGTCGCTTAGTAAGAAGATGATGGATTGACATTTGGCGATATTAAGTTCTAAGCAGTTTTTTTGGCACCAGATCGAAAAACTATTGAGGTCTTGGAGGATGGAGTCTTGGGGTGAAGAAATTGTTTTGAAAAATTTAATTTAATGTCGTCGGCATAAAGGGCGATGGACGAATGTTTGATGATCCTATCAAGATCATTAATAATTAATATAAACAAAAGGGTAAAAAAAAGGAGTTGAGTGGGTGGACCTGAAACGACCACTGTAAAAACGGTTATCCAGGTAAGAGGAGATCCATTTTAACAGTATGGGTTCAAAGCCGATGGCAGAGAGTTTGAAAATTATTAATTTATGAGAGATTTTGTCAAAAGCCTTACTAAAATCGGTTGCGATAACATCGACTTTGTTGCCGTTCTCCAGAGCTGAGAGGGCAAATGACACGAATTCGACGAGATTTGTGGTAGTCGACCTACCTTTCAGGAAACCATGTTGACTAGAAGAAATGAGGGATTTGCACTGGAAGCTTAAAGTTTCGTACAGAATGCTTTCAAAAAGTCTGGGTATGTGGAAAAGTTTAGCAATGGGACAATAATTGGTTATTTCGTTTTTTGATCCCTTTTTGTGGATCGGGGTTATGAAGGAGGTTTTCCAGCATTGATATTGTATTGTGTTGCACAGAGCTAATGCATTATTTTTGAATTTTGTGACTAGATATGTAATTTGTTGATAAAACAAATCCCACACCTCTTACTGAATCACCCTTCAAATAGATAAAAAAAAAAAAATGTTTGCATGGGCTTTAACGTTTGTTATATTAGTCAAGTCAAGGACTTTTTTTTACATTATGGAAGAACACCCAAAAATTTCAATTTAAACCAGAACTTGTGAGCTTGTAAAAAAAACATTTATCTCATTCCTGTCCAAAGGATGTAAACATACATTTTTTAAAGCCCAAGAAGAAAACAGCTGCTTAACTGTCCGCACACAAAGAAATCCTCTCTCCTACTTAACGACTTCCGAAACAACTCCATCAAACCGAACTTAAATGCTTCTCGGTTTTTACGATGAAATATAACAATATCACGTTCTCAATTTGTTTTATAACCTCTCCTCTGTCAACGCGTATTTGAAGTCCTTTATTGGGTCATTCGCTTTCATAAAAACCCCTCCCCCCCACACCGAACATCTAGAGAAGACATTAAACAAAGATTTCACCTTTCATTTTATGTCTCAAAATGGCTACATTTTGTCATTTCCTTTTCTCCTATGCAGTCGTGCCTTTTCCGTTTTATGGCATATGACAGCGTTGATACCAACACGCGTGTTTGTTTAAAGGACAAATGAACAAAATAAAAATTATAATTAATAATTTTTTCTTTGAATAAAAATGTCACCTAACCTTTAATGGTTAACCCACATACAAACAACCACAACATCCCGTACTAATAATAATTATAATCATCTTCCTATTATCATCCTCCTCGCCACCAGCGCTGCCGCCTCACCTAGGGTGTAGTAAAATTTATATCCTGACGTTTGTCATGTTTCATCCTCTCAGTTGAGCGCGAAAGCTACCCTCTATTAATTTACTGCGCGGTTTTAACATGAAGCCTAAGAGAAATATTTATGACCTTAAATTAAGTGATTACGTCAAACCCAATGACACTAAAGCGTGTATTGTCATTTTTCATCGCATGGTGAAGGTACGGGTATACGTATACGTATACAACCACGAAAAAAAAAACACGAAAGTTAAAATGTCGACGTGACATGGAATGGCGAGGGTGTAATCCGCTGTTTTGCCGATTAAAAAGGAGGTGGTAGATCTAATCAGCCATGTTCCCGGAGTTGGATTTTTTTTTTTATTTATTTGTGTGATAATACAGAGATTAGGGGAGGGAATGACACAGATTGAAGGCGAGTTTTACAGGCCAACCTATGAACACAAATACCTCCACAGATCAGCAAGCCACTGTAACCGCAGTTCGAGAACCAGGTATTCGTTACGAATTGCGAGTGTCGCCATGAAACTCTTCCCATTTTATGGAGTTCGGAAGCGAAGAAGGAGCCTGTTTGTGAACAAAAAGACGGCTTTTAGTTTCAATGCTGAAGTATGGGGACCGAAACACTCTGCGTATTTTTATGTGGACTCCTGGTTTGAACTTTCACCCCTGGTAGCATTGTGGCGGGATTCTAGCTTCACTGTTGGATGTTATTTTTCACTCACCTCCTTCTTTCTTTGTATTTTTTGTTTCAAAAAACAACTTGTTTTTTTATTCATTCTCTATCGTATACATAAACCACTATTATGAGCCATTATCTGTCAAATGACTAACCAGTCATCCTTTGATCAATACCCACTATCTGACCTACATAAATTTCTCTTCTGGAAGGGCAAGTGCAGCATTCCTGCCCTTGCCTTGGCTCGTACATATAAAGCAAAATCCATAAATAACGTACACTCTCATACATTCATAACTACCCTAAGCTGGTTCGGAACAAAGATTAGTATGGCCTGGATCCCAGGACACAGGTGTCCAAGAAAACGAAGGGGCGGAATGTCTGACAAAAGAGGACACATGGCGCCTATTTGTTGAACCTAGACCGATTAGTGAGATGCTACCCAACAGTGTCTACACAATGAGAAGCCGACTTGGTCACTAAGCCTTTAGCAAACGCAAAGCCCCCGAGACATACAAAAAGTTCATCCACCCCGACTCAGCAAGTAGGATTTAAGGACCCATATCGGTTACCTTACTAGACACTGTTAAATTAGATACCATCTGCATAATAAGAAACTATCGGCTGTCGATTCTGCAGTGAGCAAAAAGAGACAACAGAAGGTGTTCTTTGTGAGTGCCCAAAGGCCTCAAGGAAACGACTACTTCATATAACACGTCTAATTTTGGCAACCCTGCCAAATTCGTCCGATTGTGTTGGATGACGACGGAGAATCCAAGCTGGTCCTTCGAGGTGGGTTAAGATCTCACTTTTATGTGACTTCTTCAACATCGTTCTTGAAAGAATAGTGCAAAACTCACGCACCAACACAAGAGGCACGAGGTGGCGAAGATGGGTTTAGCGGTCAATGAGGGCAAGATGAACTATATGCTGTCAACATGAAAGGTGACTCAACACCGATGTCTCGGACAGAACGCCACTATAGACAGTCATAACTTTGAGGTAGTTAAAGACTTTGTCTAACTAAGCCCCGCTATCAATTCAGACAACGAAACCAGCGTTGAGAGCAATCGAAAAATACTTCTTGCCAATCGCAGAGTGGCCCTCTCTCGAACAACGCAAGTGACCCTGTATAAGACTTTAATCATGCCAGTCCTGATCTATTGCGCAGAGGCATAGACTCTGTCAAACGCTGATGAGGTTGCTCCTGGTTGTTACGAGAGGAAAATTCTTCGGGTAATTTTCGGTCCCGTCTGCATAGACGGGGAGTGGAGGAGGAGATACAGCGACGAACTGTACGGACTGTACAGCGACATCGACCTAGCCAGAATTGTGAAGTTGCAACGACTGAGTTGGCTGGGTCACGTAGAGCGAATGAACACCAATCCTCCGACCTGGAAAATCCTCGAATCCAAATCCGAGAGACGGTGCAGTAGAGGAAAACTCAGGTTGCGCTCGCAAGTGGAAGGGAACCTTAACCAACTTGGCGAGTTAAATTGGAAGCAGCTGGCTAAAGATGGATAGGTCGCCGTGGCTCAGTGGTTAGTGCGTCTGACTGCTGACCGAGCGGCGAGGGTTTAAGCCCCAACCATATCCAGTAACCATCGAACGATTTTCGCGGCACCACCACTCGTAGGGGAATGATAAGCCTCCAGGAGTATAACCTGTCATGAAATAGCTTCTCAATTCGACGTTCGAAATCGGCAATAAATTCTAGGTCCCTTCCATTCGTACGAAAAATGAAACACGCGCAACATGAATGGTTGCGAGAAGCTAGGCCTTGGCTCATCTCAAGCGTTCGCGCCAGACATTTATTGTTTTTTTTTTTTTTTTTGCTAAAGATCTACCTGGCTGGCGACGCTTGTTGGTTGAGGCCCAGGCCCACCCCGAACTGAAGCGCCACCTTAAGCATGTAACACGGGACACGATAAACCTAGCGAATACTTAGAATATGGAACCTAGAACGCTACTGAGGGTAACAAAATCCTTCCGGTTAACTACTGGGCCAGAAGTGCATCTTTGCCTTAGCATCGTGTCGTAACACATGCCAGGCATTATATCTTGTTTAAAAGCTTCTTACATAGCTAAGAGCTATCCGGGGGTCTATGATCGTTCACGAACAGTTAGACTAAAACCTTAATCCCCGATCATATTGCAATTAAATCCTGGTGTCCGCCGATTGTCTTCCAACATTTCTATAATAGGTGAACGAGTTCAATTGTGGGTTGTATCGAAAATAAGTGCTAAGTTTGTGCAAGGCGAAGAGCCCGAGTCCACTCCTCAACAATGATTTTTCACCCCTCAGTCACCTCTAGTAGAGTGATTTATGAGACACAAATTGTGTTTCTATCAGTTGGATTGAATCAGCCAAAATAATCACAACCAATTTGGAAACCCCACGTCCCAGTGGAAATCACAACACTTCTCTATTAAACTATTAAGTTTTTGTTTTTGTCACATTTCGAAATGTGAGAAGTCCTCAAACAACGAGTCACTTCAACTTCCCCCAAATCGCCTATAATCTCCATCCCGTCCCAATCGATTCCTTTTTTTTGTTTTCCCCATCACTCCGTGGTGAGTTCTTTTTTTCAATAGCCAGACCTTCTGGGGCACGGTTAATTCCATTAAATATCTCCGCCAAATGTCAAACTGTTTCTGTTTTTTTTTTTGTCTGTTTCCATTTTAATAACTCCATTCTGGGCATTTCCCTATCACCACGTTCCTCCATTATGAGCAGCTAACCACCGCCCACATCCACATCCGGACGGAGGGAGAGAAAAAAAAATTCCCGAAATAACAGCTTTATTAAAAAGTATCCTAGCAAATTCATTTTAATGTCCTTTATTACCGTCATCCCTTCTCGTCGACAAAAAGTAATGTCACACGGAGGGTTTTTTGTGAAACAACTGTTGTTTGAGGTCCAGTCTCCAGCCGCTAAATCCATTTGATGTCCTTTACTCGTTTTAACTTCCTTTGAGTGGGGTCCCTGCGTAAAAGTATCATATTGCTCTGTGCCATACACAACGATATTTGCGACGACATCATGCGGTGTCCTTTTTGATTTGGTCAAAAGCAGTTGTTGTCAGCATGGGGAGAGGGCTGGGGGGCTTAAGTCGGGACTTAGTCGAAACAGAGAGCGACCACCATTTTGCAAGCAGTGTGCCATCAACAAGTTTCGTGTGTCTTAATGTGTGTCCTTCGGTGTCATTTTGGTTTCCTTTGTTTTTTTTTTTCTTTTTTTTCTCGTGTCCTTTTAGTGCGCCAGCAATTCATTTATGCTCAGTGGGGAGGTGGGTGATAGCGGTTTTTGCGAGAAAAAACTACCCTCTGATGGTTATTATAGGGGTTCAACGAGAGCAGTCCGGTTTTTATTTGCCACCGTCGTTTTTGTTTGTCTTTTTTTTTTTCCATTCTCTGTAGAGTCCTCGAACAAGGAGGAGGGGTGCTTTATTATTTTTATTCATAAAAACAAAACAAAAATGAATGAAGGTCCTTCCGGCTTAAGGCTGTTTGTACACTCACAGCGGGAATTTTTTGTTTTTTACTGTTCTCCATCAACCGCTGTGTTGAAGGAAGTGCTTAGCACTGGTATGGCTGTGTCACAGTCATTTCCCATTTCCCGTTATTCCGTTTCGTTTTTATTTTACATACTTGTGATGAATTCGAGAAAAACGAGAGGTTTAGGGTAAAAATGCGGTTTGCTGCTGCTAATTTTTGACATTTCCGGCGACCAACCATTGTCATAACAAAATTATGAAAGATTGTGGGCGAGAGTAAGAGCTGGAGGACCGCAAAAAAAAGGGTAGACCGCGCTTTGTGATTGCGAGGAACTTAAATATGCCTGGGCAGGCTAATCGGCTTGTTGTTGACTGTATGGGTGGCCTTTGAATTTATGACCGTTTTGTTGGGACGGCTAATCCTTTGCATTTGAAATGCGTTGAGAGAGGTCAGTTGGTTTAAAATTAAAGGACTCATAGCGATGGACTTGTGCAAAGTGTTTCGTTTTCATTATTATTGGAGCGGAAATAGAGAGTGGTTTGAGGGAGAAATGAGCTCAACTCAAGGCTCGAATAATGAATCGTTTGAAGGAAAATGTTTGCGGGCAGAAAGGACGCGTATTCTCATACTACGAGTATTTATCATCTAGAAGAGGTAGCATTTTAACTGCACTAGCAATAGAGGTATTTCCTCTCAGAATCGACTAAAAGATTGTATCTAATGTATTGTGGGAGTGCCTAAGGCTTTTTACCATCAACCTAATTGGTTCATATCGTCTGGCCTTGGACAAGCAAAGTCCAGCACAGACCAAATCATATTTGCATGGACGGTGAGTAGAAAAGAAGGCTCAACGACAAAGTGTGTGAACTGTTAAGGGACATTAACCTAGTCAAAGAAGTCCAAATATGATGACGGGGATATGTAGGGCGGATGCAACTTAGCGCTCCCACCAGGGCAATCTTCGAATGCAGCCCATATATTTTTATTCCATGAAAGGAGGGCAGAAATACGCTTCCTACATTATCTCCACTGAACTTAATTTGATTTCAGAGAGCTCTTAGTGTACCAAACTGAATCACACTGGACATCCATGCCGAACAGAAGGCCCCAATCTCTGGGGCATAGTTAAAAGCCCGATATGAACACTCTAATCCCGGTGGTAAAAGCTAACCCGACTAACAAACTTTAATGGTAGATAAAACCTAATAAAAGTACAATTCCTGGTTAATCACAATTAGTGAACTACAGGGAGTCCTTTCCCAGCAGTATAACACCAATTCAACATCGATAAACGAGTCAAGCTACAAGGCATTATAGCGATGTTAACACATCCTAATGGATTCATAACATCCCTGTGGCTATTGATGCTGTCTATCTCTCTCCCTCTCTCTCTTCTGATCCCTAACAGCAACAAAAAAAAAAATTACTTTGCAACTCTGAACACAACCTCAATTCATGTTTAAGTTATGCTTTAGGGAAAAATCAACAACATTTGCATAGGAAACACACACACGTATGCTTCCACACATAGTTGCGCGCTGCTCTTGCCACACAAGAAGGAGCAACAATAAAATTACAATTCGTTGAGCATGTGTTAATTAATACCGAATACCGTTGTCGGTCCTATTACCATCGTCATCCTCGTCGCCGTCATCGTCGTCGTGAAGCAGAAAAAAATACAAAAAAGTTGCACAAATATAATTAGAGTGCGCCCCAGGCACTTGTAGAGGCTGGGGCGTATGGGTAACATTTCCAAGTACAACTGTCGCACTATACATATGTATGTATGGGTTCTGAGCTGGGTCTTAGCCACCGTGTGCCAGGACTGGAAAGTGAGAAATAATTTTCTGAAAAGGATGTGGCTACATGTACATGGTTCGCAAGTGTGTTTGTAATTTTAATTGTGAAATTAATTTGTTACAAAAATGTTTAGAAAACTTGTTGCCGAGAAGTCGCATGGGAGAAATTCTGTTTTGCATGCTCCTGCTGCTAAGAAGGTGCTTATTAGGGTGCAATTGGGAAAGTTTTCTGGATTTTAGACCACTTAGAGTTGAAGTTTCCTTAATGAGAAACACTGTAGG
Organism: Matsumyia berberina; assembly: GCA_917880715.2. Lineage (NCBI taxonomy): Eukaryota > Metazoa > Arthropoda > Insecta > Diptera > Syrphidae > Matsumyia > Matsumyia berberina. The sequence continues at coordinate 74,880,711 of OU862870.1, read as the reverse complement.
CATAAGAGAGAGACAGAATTCGACATCATTATGCGAGAGGGACATTGAAAAGATGGCAGGATAAGCAGAACTATGGGGTCTAGGAAGGTCCTACTAAATGAACAGATGTATAGAAAAGTTGTATCCATGATAAGAAGTTTGACATTTCTTTAGACAATATTATAAGACTTAAAGTCTGAACGTTGGACAGAAAAAGTGCTAGGGACGCACAAGAAGAAGGAGAAGTTTATAAGCCTTGACAAGCGCCAACCATCAACCGTATTAGAAAGAGAAATTATCACATGCGGATTGACGAAAAGCCTTTCACGTTTGCTTCTTTAAACACTCAATGGACTGCTAGACGTACAAGACGCCAATGTTTAAGGCAAAAACAATGCATGAAGTACTGAGTACAATCGAATGATTGCACCAAAAAGAATTTACCAACGACTTCACTTTATAGCGCCTTCAACAACTTGAATATAAACATTTTCTTTTCCTCCGTTGAAGAACATAGAATTGACACCTTTTAGACAAACTTATTAAACATGATGCTCTAAGTAACAGAATCATTAACTTCATTTCAAGACAGGACTTGTAAAATCGAGACTTTGGTTGCCGAGTGAAGAAATGATACCTGTACAGGAATGCTGTATCGACTGTATATCGACTACTTAGCCCCGGACTTCACAGAACTTCAAGTTAATTAGGATCGATATAGCCGACCCCTCATAAAGGACTTTCTATCCTAGGTTGCAAGTTGTGAGCGGGGTTGACAGCTCCGCCATGGAAAAACATCAATTGTTACGGAAAAAAGGGCAGCCCCGAATAAGGAGGATTTTACTGTTGACAATCCTGGTAAACGAAACAAGGACAACGATTTTTGGATCTGCAAGTGTAATGATCGCTCCTTAATAGGCCGCGTGTAGCCGAACACCTAGCAGAGGCCATGGACTTAACCGCGATCCACGAATTTTGGTAGGATGGGCCGGGCATAAGGAGGCTGAAAAACTGTGACATCTACTACGGAGATTGCTACAGGGAGCAGAAACAGCGCATATTCGGATGTGGATTTGTCATAGGCGGCAGACTTAGACAACAAGACTTAATCTTCTGACACGTAAGCGAACGTCTTATGACAATCCGCATTAAGGCCAAATTAACCAACATTAGCCTGTTATGAGCTCATGTTCCTACAGAAGATAAGGACGACGCCATCAAAGCATGTTTCTACGAGCTCCACGACAAAACATATGAGCAATGTCCTAGATATGGCATTAAGATCGTGCTGGGCGATAATATTCACAAGGGGACATGGCGCTCTCCTGATCAACAAACGGTCAATCAAATTGATCACATTCCGATAGATGCAAGACATACCTCCAGTATTTTGGATGTCCGAACGTTCCAAAGGGGCCAACATTGACCCGGATCACTACCTTGTTGCAGCCAAGGTACGAATGCGGATATCCTTAGCACCACAACAAAGAAGAATCACTGTGAGAAGATACAACGTCGACAGGCTGCAACCACAAGAGACTGCCAGAATCTTCGCGGACGCGTATCCCGAAATCTTCCATCAAGTCTTATGCCACCAGCATCAAATGTCTAAGGCCAGTGGCAACGGTATCAACAGGGCATCTGAAACGCCGCAACTGATGTGCTGGGTTTCGCTACCCCGAAACTCCTGGTTTGACGAAGAATGCCAGCAAGAGGCATATAAAGCGGCGCTGCAGAGAAGGACGAGAGATGCTCGCTAGCTCTACGAGCAAAAAAGACGGAAAGAACACCTTCCAAAATTCCAAAAACACTTCGCCAACAAAAAAAAAAAAAAGAAAGAGCATGAGAAGCGCCCGAACGAGATTATTGAGGGATAAAACTCCAGGAATAACGTAAGGAAGTTTTACCAAAAGGTAAAGAGAACGTGTCACGAAAGTAGAACCCGAACCCACATATGTAGAGATGAAGAAGAAAACCATAGTAGAGTCACAGTCGGTGCTGTATAACGGCGACGAAGACCGAACATCCCGATGTCGGGCAGAACGGACCATTCAACCTAGACGATGATAGCCAAAACTTCCCTCCACCTGACCAAAACGAAGTGCGGAAAGCAATATCTAAACTAAAATCTAACAAGGCTACTGGATCCAACGGCCTTCTGGCCGAGGTATTTAAAGCAGCTGGAAATGACCTGGTAGAGAGCGTACACCAACTCATTTCTAAGATTTGGTCAGATGAGTGTATGCCCGATGAATGGAATCTCAGCATCGTTTGCCCAATCCACAAAAAGGAAGACCCCCTCAACTGTGCCTCTTCAACATCGCGCACCAAAAACCTTTTGTCAACAACCTGATTGGCTCCTATCAGTACGATTTTAGGCCAGAAAAGTCCACAATTTACCAAATTTTCACACTTCGGCTGATCCTGGAAAAAACCACAGCAAGTCCAAATCAATACCCACCACCACTTTGTCGATTTTAAGGCCGCCTATGACAGCATTTATAGAGACGAGCTATATAGAACCATGTCTAATTTTGGCATCCATGCTAAATTTGTCCGCCTGTGCAGGATGACGATGAAGAATGCTCGCTGCTCCATCAAGGTCGGTAACGATCTTACCGAAACCTTTAATGTCAAAAAAGGTTTTAAACCAAGCGTCTGGTGACTTCTTCAACATCATACTTGAACGCATTGTGCGAAACCCTCAAGCCAACACCAAAGGCACAATCTTTCATAAATCTGTCCTGCGTACACAGTAAAAAAAAAAAATCTGCTTGCGTACGCTGACGATATTGACATTATAGACAGAACGCAGCAAGCTGTCACCGGTGCTTTCACGAGTATAGAGATGGAAGCGGCAAAAATGGGTTTAGCGGTAAACGAGCCCAAAACTAAGTATTCGGTGTCAACAAGAAGGGACACCCAACACCGACGAATTGGACAGAACGTCACAGTTGATAGCTACAACTTCGAGGTAGTAAGGGACTTTATCTACATCCGATAATGCCGCCTCGTCGGAAATCATACGAAGAATAACTCTTGCCAATCGGTCTTTTTACGGGCTAAAAAGGCAATTGAGTAGTAAGACCCTATCCCGAACAACTAAGGAGACTCTATATAAGACCTTAATCATCCCAGTCCTGCTTTATTGCGCTGAAGCATAGACTGTACCAAAAGCAGATGAAAATATTTTATATCGTTTAGAGCGAAAAATTCTTCGAAAGATATTCGGTCCCGTTTGCATCAACGGTCTTTGGAGAAGATGATTTAACCACGAACTATATGAGCTGTACAGTGACATCGACTTTGTGAAAAAACTTCGCATTGGACGTTTGAGATGGCAAGGATATGTAGGGCGAATGGAAATGTTTCGATCAAAATATATCAAAACAGAAAGAAGTTATATGATGCCGGACGTGCTAACTTGTGCAGACCAAACGAGGTTGCCGTAGCAACTTCAAATACTTCCCGGCATAACAATTCGCTCGCAATCAGCTACTTTCATCAACCAAAACCAAAATCATCCGGCTCTAGGTAAAATTACTTAAATACGAAGGTTGTAAGTGTGAAATCTTTTTGAATTCGTTTGATGCGAAGTTGACAGTGAGACTCCACAAGGTCCTATACTATCGAAGACGGTAATTTTTCTGTCAATTGATCAGTGATTACAATCACAAAATTGTAATAAATAACCCAAAATCCTTCCTGCTTAACGAGCTCTCCACACCATCGTGGATCAACGACTTCAACGACAACGCTATCATGAGCCATCCTTTAAGGCACAATCGATCACATTAAACCCAAGCAACTCCCATGTATGATACTTCCAGCGTCAGCTCTGCAGTGAATGAAAAAAACCAAGATAACCAAGTTGATATGATGACTAAGACTAGTGAGATGTTGTTGATGTTTATATAAAGTGAACCACAACATCTAGGTCAGCCACAAGGACTCTGTAATAGCATCCTTCACTTACATCATCTCGTCAAAATCTGAGTCGAAATAACTTTGGAAAAAATTTTGCATTTCCTTCACTTTTACCACCAAAGGCCCCCGAAAAAAAATCTGTTGCCTGTACCATAATGCACGGATAAGGATAACTTTGCATAACAAAAAGAAATAACACACTATTCAGTGAGTTCAACTGGAATGGAGCAGTGCAGCACACAAAATACACAGAGTCAACAGAGAAAACGAACACCCCTAGCATATGTGTATGCTTTGGTATAAACCACGAATTATGATTTTTCCCTTAAAGTTTTCTGGTATTGAGAGAGAATTCCTACTAAATCCACCTCAACGCCAACCCTCCTTTCGCCGTTGCCAAAAAAGATTGCCACTTCGTATAAAGGACGAGGGGCGAAAAAAAAACAAGAAACCTCCATCAAAAACTGGGTTCGCTGTGTCAGGAAAAGGATTTCATTTCATCTTTCAAACGAAAAAAAAAAAGAAATGGTTGTTTCCCACATTGAGTCGAGTCTGAGGTTCACTCACACCCTCCTCTGGAGGAGTCTTTAGCACGCCTGCTAATTGGCAAACTTTAATTTTTCCGGCTCTAATTTTCTTTTCCCTCCGCTGAACCTCAGGGTAATCCAATTTTCTCTTTTTTTTGGCGAAGAACAGTCCGTGAAGCACACTTCGCGTTCGTTTTCAATTTGAATGTTCATTTTGGGACTCGAAATTGTTTTAATTGTATTTTGAGGCTGAGTTCCACTTATGCCTTTGGAACCCGTCTTTAACTAACGTAATTTTTTCGAATGAGGTGTCACAATATAGTGTTGTTGGATGACCTACATATGAAGTTTTAAGACAGACAGACAGAAAGGCATAATCGAATTAGGGGACTAGGACACCAAATGGACATCACCTTGGAGCCGACAAGCTCAACAAGCACCTAAAACAACGCGTCACAATGGAAGATTTCCCTTTTTATGGCTCCTAAAGGGTACACATTGTATTTTTTCTTTTAAGTCCGAGCGCTTTGTGAGTTTAATTGCTTCGATGATGCTTGGATGGCAGGCATAATTGAGGGAATTCATTGAAAAAGAAACAAAAAAAATTAATTGGGGCAGACAGCAGCTGGAGAAAGGACGAACAAATTAATGGTGAGAGGCGTTTAAAGAAGCAATCCTTGAAACTATTTGTTCAGTTTGATTGCGTTTTTGATGGAAGTAGTTGGTAGCACCACGATGAACCCTATGGCCCACATACAGATATCTCAAAGTACATTTCCGCAATAACCTTGTATGTGGAAAAAATCTTTAGTTCTGAGCGTAGTATGTATGTAAACACAAATGGATTCATGGAACCACATTAAGCCCAAGTGAAGGCCTGTGGCTCAATAACTTGGAAAAGTTACAAAGATTGAGCTGTAACGACGACAGAAGCAATAAAATCAGTCACCCCGGGAAATAGTTAAGGAAGCCTCAACTAAAGTGGTACACATCGAGCACAGTAGTAAAACGAACAATTAGACTCCAAGAATCAGGGCACAGCTCCTTTCAACAAGGAACCATGGTAGGTTTATGGTATAACCAGGTTGCTCTTCACCTAGGCTTCAGTTGGGTTCGTTGGGTCCGTATTATCCTTTTTTGAACATCAGAACCGTACGAATAGGATCCATACTTCACCTATGCAGATGTGTTGATATCGACAGAACAGTCGAGAAAGAATGGAAACGTTATATCTGAACAAAAGAAGAAGAGAGCCAATTCACGGTGATGGTGGTCCATTCAATTTTTAGGACAGTTAGAAACCACTTAAATAGCTAATACAGACTCTCGGACGAGTATAACGTCTTCCAAGCTAAAATTTTCAAATCTACGAAACGCAAATGAATATTGAATAGACCTTTTAAGCAATGCCAATGCGAATTAGTCAGTTTTACCGTGAAAAGGTGTATTGAGCGCTCAGCTGCGTTAAAGGTGGTTAGCTCCTATCTGTCACCCAGTTCCCAGTTTCCTAATCAATTCATCTGCTTTTGCATTCCCTTTCACCCCATTCCGCCTACGAACTCAACAAAGCAGAACTCTGTGGAGTTTTATTGCTCTTAATGGCAAAAAGCATTCAAGTATATGTATGTACAAATGTATGTATATAACTGAAAGTTCCAGTACAGCATGTATAAATTTCAACCTTTGATGTCAAAAAGGGATTTAGACACGGCGACGCGATGTCATGCGATTTCGTCAACATCGTTCTTGTAAGAATAGTGCAAGACTCACGCGCCAACACCAGAGGTACAATCGGAAGAACGCAGCGTGATGTCACTGGTGCGCTCGTGATTATTGAGATGGAAGCGGCGAAGATGGGTTTAGCGGTCAATGAGGGCAAAACAAAGTATATGCTGCAACAAGAAAGGACACCCAACACCGACGTCTCGGACAGAACGTCACTATAAACAGTTATAACTTTAAGGTAGTTAAGAACTGGGTCTACCCAGACTCCGCTATCAATTCAAACAACGAAACCAGCGCTGAGATCAAACGAGGAATAACTCTTGCCAATTGCTGTTTCTTTTGCTAAGTAGGCAATTGACTAGCAAAGCCCTCTCTCGAGTAAAGAAAGTGACCCTTTATAAGACCTCAATCGTTCCAGTCCTGCTCCACGGTGACTCTGTTAAAAGCGGACGAAGTTGCTCTTGGCTTTTTCGAGAGGACAGTGAGTGGAGGAGGAGATACAACGACGAACTGTACAGCGACATCGACTTAGCCAGAAGAGTGAAGGTCCAACCTCAGTCGTGGCTGGATCATGTAGAGCGGATGGACAGCAATGCTCTGGCGCGGAAAATCTTCGAATCCACACCCGAGGGACGGCGCATTAGAGGAAGAGCGCGACTCAGGTGGCGCACGCAAGTGGAAGGGGACCTTAACCAACTTGGGGTGCGAAACTTGAGGCAGCTGACTAAAGATCGAACTGGCTTAAGACGCGTGTTGGTTGAGGCGCAGGTCTACCCCGGATTTAGCGCCGACTTAAGTAAGTAAGTCTATTAGTTGGGGTAGTTAGTTAATGGACAGTGAATCGAAGGCTCTGCTCTGGTCCTTTTATCCATCGATTAATTTTTAAAGACGAGTACACCTTTCATACAACTCAAGTCTAAGCCGGACTTAGATATTTCTCTGGTGCATTATCGTCAGAGCACTTGATAGCGTCATGCATCATCATCATCATCATCTTCCAATGGCCCGCTTATCCCCTATGAGAGTCGCGGGTTAAGGGAGGTTAAGTGGACCCTCCACATTTCCTGATCTTCCACCATCGACTCTAAATCATCAGGTGCTATCCCCATACGAGTAGAGGTGAGATTTCGGGCTTTGTCCAGCCATCTCATCCAGCCAGCTTATCCAGGGGACGCCTACCTGATGGCACGGATAGCGTCATGCATGTGGCACTTATTTGGTTCTCATTCAAAACGATAAAGAAAATACTGTTCAAACCCGGGGGTAGAGCTAAAACCTTTGTATCATAAGTTGCACGCCTTGTTTCGTATGCAAAGAAGCGACAATATCTTGGGCAAATAAAGGGTTTTCCAATAGGGACGGGTAGATTTCGAAAGCGATGTTGTTTTATCTGTTGTTAGTTTTCCGGATTTTTATTCTTCAGACACTAACGACAAACACCATGGCAAGTTACAGCGTCGAGCAACATGTGCAAATAATAGAACTTCATTATCAAAATGGTTCAATGGATTTCAGCAAAAAAGTCATCTTCAGCGACAAGGCCCATTTTTGGATGAACGGATACGTCAACAAGCAAAATTGCCGGATTTGGGACGATGCTAATCTGCACGAGGTCCACCAAGTGGCAATGCATCCGCAGAAAGTCACTGTTTGGTGTGGATTGTGGACCGGCGGCATCATTGGTCCATACTTCTTCGAAAGCCGCGATCACCATCAGTGGAGAGCGCTACCGATCGATGATAACCAATTTATTTCAGCCCAAATTGGATGATATGCAAGTGAACGACATGTGGTTCCAAAAGGACGGCGGTACGTGCCACACAGCTAATACCACAATGGACATTCTTCACAAACGATTTGAGGGCATGATTATCCCACTCAGAGGCGACGTGAACTGGCCTTAAGTAGAAGGTCTATGCCAATAAGCCACAAACGACCAGTACCCTCAAAGTCAACATCACCCTCGCCATCGCTTAAATTCAGCTTGATCTATGCGCCAGTCATCGAAAATTTGACCTTTTGGATGCACCCAGCGAAGCCGCGGCGCCCATTTAAACGATGTCATATTCCACACATAATGTTATTGATAGGCCTTTCAAATAAAATAAAAAATTCGTTGAAATCTCACACACAACAAGCTTTTTTCAATTTTAATTTGGAAAACCCTTTATAACCTTTAAACTGCCTTCTCGGCGTAGGCGAATGGATAGAGATCCAAAAAACTAAAACGTGGCTTCAAATCTTACATATTTATTCAGGTTATAAAAACTTTACATTTACTTCAAAATTCCTACTTTCCTTCCACAAAGAAAAACAAAGAAAACCTTAGGCTGCACGCACAATGAAGCGATAAAGCGATGCAATGTGAGAAGCAAGAAGCGTGCACTAAATCTGTTCACTTGTTTTTTTATGTATGTATGTACGTGCTCACAGCAAAGCGATAAGAATTCATGTGAAAAGTTTTATTGCATGCTTCTCGCTTCTGGCATCGCATCGCTTTATCACATCACTGTGCGCGTAGCCTTAAAGGCTTTATTCAAACTCTTCATGTCCATCTGATCTCTTGGTTACACTTTCAACCATTAATTTGTCCTGAGAAATGATACATAAATTTTGGTGCCAACTTTCTCAAAATTAATCTATTAAAGCATTTCAATCTCCTGACTATTCATTACTAAAACTCCAATGATGCGCATAATAAAACGGCTTCAACATGGTTACAACAATTGTCCATCTGATCGCCTCTCTTAAAGGGAACCTTCAGCATCCTTTTTTTTCTCGTTATCTCAACATTTCTACGCATCATCAAGTCTGTTCCCCATACAATCATCGACAAGGAAACAAAAGCCTCGTCCTAAAATATTCAATTTCTTGTCTTGTGTGCTCTACCTTCAAGAAATTACCAATTCATAGGGCTTTGCCGATGGGTTGAAGCATTCCAGAGCACAATCGTCCTCGACAATAATGAAGAGTTGAATAAATATGTAACAATCATCTAGTCAACCTAGATTGTGCCCGTTACAAAGATCTTGAGCATTTCCTACTTTTAAGAAAAAAGGGAGACACCCACCCCACATAGCAAATCATTCGCATATGCATGAGCCAACTATGGTTCGAATGCATTATTCATTCTGTTTCCTCTCTTTTTCTCTTTAGTTTTTCGTATATTCTCCTTACATCGTGCATGTGTCTGCATGCGGATGTGTGGAATATACCTGACCTTCTTTTTTTCTCCAAACAAAAAATATATATACACTCGCAAATATTATCGAAATGAATGAAAGGAGTAAATTCGAATCGAAGGAATGAATTGAATCACTTTCTTTCCATAGAAGTGTGTATGTGTGTGATGTCCTCACAGAGCATATTCAATATCAAAAAGAGAACGACAAGGAAGTAAAAAACATTTAATCGAATTCTTTTCCTTTTTTTGCTCTTGCACTCTTTTGAAATTCCTCATCCTGTATTCAGTATTCGTGTTGTTTTCTCCTCTTGATTTCGAATTTGATCCTTTAATTTCTTCCACTCGGTACAGTGCTAGTATGTCCTTTCCTATATCCAACTAGTACACGCACACACACTCTCTTCCGATTAACACAAATTCAATCAACAAATGAGATTTCATTTTGGCAAATTGATTTTATCTAGGATTTCGATGGAGAGAGAAAAAAAGGACACACTGCTACGGAAAGAATACGTGCGAATGTGTCACTTCGTATTGCTTTGCACGAGGAGACGTATGTACGTATGGATGTGTACCAACGCTGTGGATGATCAAGGAAAACATCAAAATGAATAATTGAGATGTGGCATATGTCAGTGAGAAGATGTCCTCAAGAACACATGTGGGAGATTCCAGCTCTGAAGTTTCGTTTTAAATACAGAGAAAGAGATTTTGGTTGTGGTCGGATCAAGCAAGGACAGGTTTTTGACTCTAGTTACTCCCATGAAAGTGGACGAATTTTTATGTTAATAGATGTGGGAGTATGTGTAAATATTTGAATTGGAATACTACATCGTTAGGAGGTATGCAATTATCATCATTCGTGGTCCAAACAATTATGTATAAACACATCCGGGAACCGACTTGGCAAGAAGAAAATAAAATAGACACGTAAGTTCTATTCAAAAAAATTCGACTGGGGAGCCAGTCCTATACTTCCCACCCACATAACGATCGAGTTGAATTAATATTATTTATTTTTATTTTTGGTTTTGCATAAAATAATTGGATAATCAATTTAATGTCAAAGAAAACATTTCTTCAATTTTCCCAGCAATTGTTCGATAAAGAGTTGTTGCGCGAACTCGAAAAGACATTTCTTAAATTTCCTCAGCATTCGCCAGACCGATTGTGCTCAAAATCAGCTCTAAGTTTTACGCTGACAAATAAAACAAAAAAAACCGCATGGTCCTACGTTGTTTCGTTCTCCAGATATCGTAGGCGGAAAATATTGTCACAGACGCACACGCACACACACACACACACACACACACACACGCACGCACACAGACATCATTTCGAAAATGGGTGCAAACGATTTCTAGTGTATAGTAATGTTCATATCTCGAATCATTTTGATCGGACCGATTACAATACTTCCCTTACCAAGGTGGGAAGTAAAAATAAAGACGCAGCGAGTTCTTAATTTCAAAAGAAGATTCCGCGAACCAACTTTTCTGGCAGCCACTGTGTTGTAGTGCAATCACCCTCAATCTCTACCAAAATCTATTGATCATGCATAATTCGAATTCAAACTGCAATGCTCAACGACTAGACATAGGTAGATAGATAGGTAGAGTGGCTGTTCCTGAGTACCCAATTAGCGCTAGGGTGCGCCGTTTGGTTACCACGAAACTCGTTCGAACCGATTTGTGTGCGAGTGTTGATTGGTTGTGTTGGGAAGATGTTGTTAAATCCAGCCAGAGGAGTTCATCCAATCCTTTTTTCAACTATCTCGTCGAGGTCCATGAAGTAGGGTTTGCCTAAAGTACGTCATCTGGTGCTCACCAGGCCCGGAACCATATGAAGTAGAGATTATTTCTCATTAATGTCCTTGCAGCTTTTGCAGAAGTTGTTATGAGGAATACCAAGCTTGACCGCATGGTCTCCAACTGGCCAATGGCCCGTGATAATAGCTACAATTCTGACAATATCTGGTCTTGATTTGCCAAGTCGTCGTTCTTGAAATGACGCAGCTGGTCAGGCCGTTTTACCAATGATTGGCAATTTAGAGGAAGTGAAGATGTGTATAGCCTTTAACAATGCCCAGAGGAATATCTACACTTTCCCCAAAATAACTGTTAAGGTCCGATCCTCTCCTGGCCAGCTCGTCGGCACGCATATTGCCCTCATGATTGTTATGACATAGGATCCAGATGAGTATAATTATGGAGTGAGTACTTAGTTGATTGATTACAAGCCGGCATTGCTCTACCAGTTTTGAGGATGTAATAATCGCATCAATGGCTTTTGACAGCGGGTTGGCTATCCGAAAAAATAGTGATATTTTGGTTGGATGTTGGAGATTGTTTAGCAAGCGGCAGGCTTCCTGAATCGTGAGAAGATCCGCCTGGAAAGACAAGCAGAGTCCAGAAGACATAGAGTTCGACATATTTAGTTGATCAGAGAAGATGCCTGCACCGACTCCGGAGTCCATCATATAACCGTCTGTACATAGGTATATGTATGTATGTATGTATGTACCAATGTCATTGATAACGCTTCCATTTTTTCATTCTTCTCTGGTGGGAAATTTAACAAAGAACAATTTCCTAAAATTGAGGATGGGTGTCATGTAATCGGTCCAAGACGCGACCAAATCACTTGGGGTTATTTCCAGGATCTTACAGTGACCCTATGGCTTTGCAGTTCAGCACCCAGATTGCCTGAGCCGGACCGCGTTGCAGGTAGCTGTGACTTTTATGTGAAGTTCAAGGTGCAGGATCAAACACAGTAACACCTACACACGCCAATCTCTGTACTTTTTTTAACTTGACTAGGCATAGTCTGTAACGATTTCCGTACGGGCTGCAAGAATCGGAAAGAAGAGAAGTTGGGAGGATACTTCTCTGCAAGTAGGCTTGCCATCCGTCATCGATTCTTCGCCCGTTCAAAAGGCGTCCGGGGACGTCTCTGGGTTTAAGAAGTCGCGATTTAATTATTGTTTACTGAAAAACTGCATAATTCGCGTGACGAAATGGTCAGGCGCAGACGAAGCGTAGATCGTGACCGGTGCGAGTAAGAGACCAATTAATAGCTATCGCTCGCATGTGATTGCGGTTGAAGGCAGTGAGTAGCACCAATGCATAGTCCTTCAACGTTTATTTTCTCAAACTCGAATGAATTGAACACATTCGACAATAAACGAAGAGATTCCTAGCAACACAAAGACTGCAACTTCGATCAGAGTCCTCTAGAAAAGCTAAATGTTGAATCTTGGTAGCCTTTGAGCTCTTCGAGTCGAAAATCGACAGGGAAACAGAGCACTTTTCAGAGTCCACCAGGCCATTGATCATCAAGTTACTAAAAAAGAAAAGTTTAAGGAAAGTGCAAAGATCAGCGAGCATATGCATTAGCGGAGCACTAAGAATCGCCCCATTTGCGGCACTCGACGTGCTCCTACATCTAGTTCCTCTAGATATTTTTGGCAAACAGTCAGGTGCTGGCGCAGCCAACAGACTTAAAACCTCCTCCCAATGGTCAAACAACCACATCGGCCATTCTTCGATCTTATATCCCCTAACTTTCATTCCGGAAAACACCGACTACACAGTTGAATTTCAACCTCAACTTTGAGACTTCCATTCTTTCCCGAGAGGAGTTGGAGAGTGGTGACGCCAGAGGCGACCATTTCGTTCATCTCTATACCGACGGTTCCAAAACCGAGAACGGGGTGGGAGGTAATGTTTTCTCCGATATGCTTAACCTGAGCATCCCCTTCCATCTACCAGATCACCGTAACGTTTTTCAAGCGGAAATCATGGCGATCAATGAAGCGTTTTCCTGGCTTAGGCAAAATGTGATATCCTTCGGGGGCATTACAATTTTTACCGATAGTCAGGTGGCTCTAGAATCCCTGGAATCGGTAACCTATGCTGGGTACCCGGTCATAGTGATATTCCAACTATAAGGTCGATGAACTCGCCAAACGTGGCACTACTCGTTCTTCCGGAACGAAGGATTCTGGGTACTCCACACGCTACATGTAAACTCTCTTAGAGTACGACGCGATCAGTAAGACACACCAAAGATGGAGGAATGGTACCTGTGCAGTACCTCCAGAGAGATATGGCTTATGCTAAATCTCACTCGATCTAAAAGTTTGATCTTGCTCAATAGGTCGCTCATTAGCACTGTTGTTGGTGTTCCCACTGGCCATTGTCCCATCGACCTGCAGGGACGAGGAGGAGGAAAAAACGATCCTCCATTTACTCTGCGCTTGTCCTGCCCTATCCCAAAGATGGAAACTCTATCTGGGAGCATATCACTTCGACAACTTGGGAGAATTATCACATACTGACGTTAAAAGTATCCTCAGCTTCATGAAGAGCTCCAAATGGTTTCAATAAAATGAGTGGCGCGGTTCAGGTTATAAGTCCATGTGGTACCACAAAGGGCCTTGGCCTACTTTTGTCTGTGCTTCACACAGACAGCCACCCTACCTACCTATCTACTTAAAAGGGAGAGGCAAGAGTGTTCTTCCGGAGCTAATTCCTAAGTTAACTTCTGATAGAGGATTAGAGGATTAGAGGATTTTTCAAACTCATCTCTCGAAGTTGAACCGGGTGGCTTCCCATCAGAATTCCCTGCGTCAGTTATACTAACATCTTGCGCATCATTATACACAGAGCTAAGCGTCGAGTACAAGTGTAGTACTTGAACAGTGACCACTGCTGTTAGTTATTAGCTACAAGCCTGGTGTCTACTGCCTACTGTATTAAAAATTATCAGCGCGATTATCTGATCGAATAACTTCACCTAAGAACGGGTCAGGAACTAAAAGACATCACAATGGGTGGTGTGAATAAAAACTGAGGCAGAATGTTTACAGCGCAAATACAATTCCGATGCGAAGTACGCCATGCAGTGGAAGGCGCTCACTTAACTAAGCTGAAGAGTCGGTCGTTCTAAGCAAACGTAACGCAGAAAAATTGAGAAAAAATAAAGATCTCAGGAGACGAACTGGACACAACTTCGCACAAGATGGCTCACAGCCGTTGTTGAAAACCTATACACCCTGTGATTTTGAGGGAATAGTTTAAGCAAATACGACTTAAAGCGGCTGTCGAAGGATCAGTACTCTGCAGAAGCTTTGAAGATTGGTTACAGCTCATGGGACAGGTCACAATGTATGCACTCCTTTCAAGAAAATACAGACCGACGCTTGAGTGAGAAAACTTTAGGCTCAAACCAAGTATTGTAAAATGGAAACTCAGTAGAAAATAAAGATTCCAAGCACGACTTAAACCGACTGAGTATGCCCAAAACGCTCACATTATCAGTTGGTCTTTTGTCAATGAAGAGAAAAAATATATTCCATAAGGATAATATTAATATTAATCTATTTTAATGATGTTAATAATGAATTAAGTAATAAATTTGAAATATGAAATATGAACCCTTTAAGACAGACTTACACCAAGTTTGGTAAGCGCAGTGCTTAGAGGGTACTCCTTTCAAACTTGAGATTGAAAAAGCAACAAAGGCACACGGTTTCAAGCAGGGATAGGTGCTTCTTAATTTCAACTCAGTCCCTCAAATAAATCCTTTGAATGTTTTCCCTTTTAATTTGTAACTTTATACCTGTTGGTGCTACAGCAAGTCACTGCCAACCCCACCGCTTTATTGTTGATTATGACAACTGAATGTGCCCCCAAAATTAAATTGTGTTTTACACGAACGTTACGCCAAAGAGATTTACCATGATTTACAGCTCAAAAAATACGAACGCGATCGTACGCTTTTTACGATCCCATGTTTCTCTCATTTCGTAAGTAACACACTTTACGACTTTCCGAGACATTTTATGGGTACACTCTCACACAAAATCATTGTGCTTATCCCCCAGTAAGTGTGGCAACAACAATAGCAACATTGTTGTGGGCAGTTCCTTTAAATTTCCATTCGTAACGACCCTGGAGCGTGTACATAGTTTTAACGATAACAGATCCTTTCTATATAGACTGCCTCGACGACGACGACGACGACTATCACAAATGCCCTAGAGAGGGTAATTCCTTTGAACAAAAAACGTGTTTCGTTTGGGAAAAGATGGATTTTTCGTTGAAACACACAAGGCTCGAAGGGTACAAACGAACTGAGAAGAAACACAAACGCAAACACACAAGGACGTGTGTATGTGTGTGTTCTTTTGGAAGGACATCAACCAGGGATTTCAAGCTACGTGTGAGAGGTAAACAATGCTTTTGTGTCGACATTTAATCTAGGAACTAGGACCTATGATTGTATAAATATTTTTATAGTCGATTTCAGTACGATGTTGATGTATGAAATAGAAGACAAGGTAATTCGAAACTCCAAGTAGCCTGGCGGTGATGGAAGCAATCGATGGCTAAACCATCGACCACTGGCTAAACTTTCATTTTGAAAAATGGCAAAAGTGGGGTCACTCGTGGCCAATTCTGTGGTGCTTCTCAAGAAATTCGTCACTAAAAATAGGGTTCCCCCACACCTATCCTCCACTGACATTCTTTGTCCTTAAACGGTTGAACGTTTTTCCAGACGAAAGAGTAAAGGATGCGTCAAGCCTCCCACCACTTCCCGGTTGACTAAAGAGATTAATTTTGAAATTGCTTTTATTGATCTGTAAGGAGCAGAGGACACAGGAAGCGATAACAAAAACAGGACTCTACAGCGAATGAAGTATATGTCGGTGTGTGAAAGATTGTGATTTATTGTTGGCATATAATCCTTTCTCGCAAGTGCTACCCCCGAACAAACAACGTCGTCGACGACAATGACGCCGGCATGTAGGGAGGGAAAAAATTAAAGTGTTTCTACCCAATGCCTCCACCTTAAAGGAGCAAAACAAAAAAAAACATTTAATATTGCCTCAACGTTTATCCTGTTTTCATTGAAAATTTTCCAACCTCTTTTCGGACTGGAGGGCTTCGCCTGTCGTCCGTTTAAAGCTTCGGAAATAAATCGCGTAAAATTAATTTCATTGAATTGGCTCGGTTATGGCCTTTTATGGTTGACAACAATAAGAACATTCGATAACATTGTCGTTGGTCATGGTTGACAGAGTTCGCACAAGACGACGACAGAGTGGGGTGTGCCAGACAGAAAGAGCTGTGAAAAATCAATGCCTGAGAAGAAGGAAACTTGGAATTATCGCACCATTAATTCCGGTTGATGATGATAAACAAAAGGGAGAGTCTGAGCCTGAAGACTGTTTTTTGGGGGGTTTTCTGCCAAGAATACGACGATTTTTGTTGTTTTTTTCCTTGTCGCCTTCTCGATAGAATCGCATTTTATGAGCTTCTCTTTAAATGGCTTATTGGTTTGGTGGCACTTTTAGTGGTGAATGGACTGTTATCCAATTATTGTTGTAATGGCTCTTTTAACACCTCACAGGGATTTAAGAGGTTCGAAGGATAACAATCGGAATCAAGGGATCATGGTGGAGTTATAGTTGGATTTCCGAACGAAGGATTTAAGTTGGTTGATTGGAAGGACGTGACTGTAGTTGAAGGAAGAAGCATTTTGGATAAGAATTGAGAGGTAAGATTAAAAAGTCATAAATTTTGTCGAGCTCATTGCGTCCCATGATGTTGAGGACTAATTTATCGATTTGTTCAGCGATACTGACCTCTTCTGAAAGTTAAAGTCCAAAGGTCAGGTGTTCGAAGGGTGGACATGTCGATTCAAAAGTTCCAAAGGCTTTTCCCAAACCTACTTCTCTCCAGCGACTGCTACGGTGAGCCACAAGTGTCTGTCCTACGTGAAGTCTTACCACCAAAATTCCTTTCCGGGAGGAGTGTTTTCACTAAGGTACTTCTCCTTGGATAAACTGTAAGGGCTAATAGCTAGTGAGGATCTCATACGCGTTCACTGCCTAGGGTCCGCTTTATAGCATGGATAAGGGCGGGACATTCTGTGACGATGTGAAGAGAGCTTTCATCGCTCTCCAAGCACAGTCTGAAGGTAGGGTCCGGTGACAGCCCAAACTTGTGAAGATGCCATTTTAGTCAGCAGTGGCCGCTTTCTGCCCTACACTTTCCATCCAAATTGTGTTGGATTTGAGCAGAGATGGCTTCCCCATGAAGTTTTAAAAAATGGCTTTGTTTACTCCACAGGCTGGTTCAGGACCAATGAAGGGGGTGGTTGCACCTATCTTGGTCAGTGAATCCGCTGTTTCATTGCCGGTGTGGCCTTTGTGAGCAGGGATCCAGTGTAGTATGACCAAGCTGTTTTTTCCCAGTTCTAGAAGCAATTTGACTGTCTTTATGACTAGTTTCGATTTTATCGTGGCTGAATTCAGTGCTTTCAACGCAGCTTGACTATCAGAGAAGATTAAAATGGTTTTGCCACGGGGGTTAGGGAGCTAGTTTAAACTTGTGCACTGATTTATGACAAATATTTCTGCCTGGAAGATCGATGAGTATGTGCCTAGACTGACCGGTAGGTTAGTGCTAGACGACTCTCCAAATATTCCAGCCCCAGATCCACTGTCCATTTTAGAGCCATCCGTATACCATACTTGGTCATGCTCTGAAGGACGAGTTTGAATTTTTCCAGTCGTCACTAAGGGAGATGACTACTGAGTAGTTTAATTTGAAGCAGTACCTTAGGAGAATGTCATCCAACGGCATGCTGAACTCTCTGTTTTGAAGTAAGGAGGAAAGCATGTTCGCGGCTGATGTTGTTTATATGGAAGAGCCTGTGCAGGCTGAGTTTTGCCTGGGTTTGGACAATGGCGTTAAGCGAGGCGGTGGGGGTGGAGCGCAGGCAGCCGGTCATGCAGACTTCAGCTAGTCGCTGAACCCACCTGACTATTGTCGCATAGGCCAGAGTGGGACTGACCAAGGTGTAGATTTTGAGCATGATTTTGGGACTTAATCCCCAGTTGTTGCCACAGATGCGGCGACAGGTCCACAGTGCTCGTGTGGCTTTTCCAACAGTCTGGTCGATTTGGGGGTTCCAGGACAATTTGCTGTCCAGGACAACCCCAAGGTACTTTACTTCTTGCGAAATTTGAATGGTTTCGCCATAGAGGGGCGAATTAGAAGATTTAGTTTTCTTCTTCTAGTAAAAGGAACTATAAATGTCTTTTTGGGGTTTACAGAGAGGCTTTCTTTTGTGCACCATTTCTATATCTCAGATAGTGCCTATTGGAGCACTTCTGAAACAACGCTTTCATATTTGCCAATGACGATGACCGCCACATCGTCTGCACAGCCAATGGCCTCGGGGAAGTTGCAGAGTGCTTCTCCTCTTATGTGTCTACCAATTATCTTTTCCATGCATTTTAGAATGAATGTCATAAGACTGATGGGGCGGAAGGATTTGGGACTTGAGTCCAAGGTTCTGCCAGCCTTAGATAGATATTTGACAGTTACTCTACGCCACGCAACGGGTGGGTATCCAAGGGCTAGGCTACAGCTGAACAGCTAGATAGTGTGGGAGCAATTATCTCTGCTCCTTGTTGCATTAGTGCTGGGAAAATGACATCATCTCCAGGGGCTCTGAAGGGTTTCATGGAGGAGATGGCCCATTTGGAGGCCCCAACATTGCAGTTTTCTCTCGCGATTTTCCAGTCTCCTTTTGCCGGCAGATAGGTGATAGTCTGGTTGAGAGTAGATCGATTAGGATTGATCCTGGGAAGTGAATTCTAAGTAAAAGTTCAAGATTCTCTTTCTTAGATTTGTTTTGACTTCCATCTTCTTTTGTGAGTGAACCCAAAGAGAAGGACCGGTCAGAGACAAAAACTTTGTGTAGGTGGCATGCAGAATTTGTGTCGATACGGATGGGCATCGTTAAAAGTAAACTCATCCGTATAACATAAGGTTTTTCCTGTGGTGGGGTAGCTACTCCCACGGCACAACCCCCAACCTGTATATGCACACAGAAAATTACAATGAAGGTTGAATTCCAGGTTCCTCAATAGATCACATGCTGGCAACCAACCAGCGAAGGCACTACACTGCTGCAAAGTAGACATCACAGTTATCAGAGACATGCGGACGGTTTTTTACAGTCACTGCAGTCACTCTTTCAATTCAAAGTGGCCTGGATCTCAGCGTAGGTTAGGTTAGTTTTGTGGACTGTTCAAGGCTGCCTCATTGTGATACACATGATATTCCCTACTGCCGTTTTAATTCCTTGGTGCCAACCATCCGGTCGACCCTGCAAATTTAAGAAGTTCTAATGGCAAGCCGTCAGCTAGTTCGTCGATATGATCGATGAATAATTTGCCTAGGGTCCTATTTCTTATCTGGCAGAGGTATGGGCAGTGACAGATAAAATGAGATATATCCTCATGGACCTCCTCATCACCGCATCCCCTGCATATATCGTCATCATTCAGGTGTTATTTTTTGTGTAATATCTTAGCATGTTGTGGCCAGTAAGTACTCCCACCAGCATTGATAGTGATCTCCTGTCTTTTTGTAAGATCTGATCGGTTTTGCCTTGTCATATTCTGGTAACAACTTTCTTGATATTTTACAGGTGGTTTGAGATTTCCACCTGTTATTTGCTTCTATTAGGGTTTTTTGTGCAATTTTCGCCATTAGGTTGCAGAGTGGCAAAAGCGTCTGAATGGGTTGAACCCATTCTTGCCAGGTCGTCAGCTTTTTCAATACCTGGTACTCCGCCATGACCAGGGACCCAGCAGAGCTTAACATTGTGCTGCGGGCTAAGAACCTTAAGCTCTTCGCGACAATACTTCACAAGCTTCGATGTAACCTTCGTATTGCTCTAATGGCAGCCTAGCTGTCAATGTAAATCAAAATATCCTTCCGTGATATTGTAAGCATTGAAATTAGTTGGGCGGCTTTTCGCGCTGCTGTGATCCGGGAGTCTTATGGAGCTGCTTAGTCCTAACTGTTCTGAGAAAAGACTTGCTCATATGCCTACATTCATTTTTGAACCATCTGTGTAGATGGTTTTGGACCCATTCAACACTTCGTTATTTTGCCACTGTTCCGTGCTTGGGAAGACCCATGAGAAGAGTCCGGGACAGTGTAATGCGAGTTGACATTGGCGCCAAGATGATTGCTTAGTATCTCGGCATGTCCATAAGGATTTGGTCTCCAGTGTTTAGATTGGCTAATTCTAAGAGCACTTTTCGCTGCAGACTCCTGCATGTAGAGGTCTAGAAGCAAAAGGTTAAGAATTGCCTCCTCAGGATTTTAGCGTAAAGTAGCTCCAAATAACCTGTGGACTACTTCCGTCTATCATCTTCTACGACTATAAATGCATCGGCTTCGGCTTCATCGGCTTTCTATAGCTTGATTTGAGCTCCAATTTTGTTGGTCTTGGGCGGGACTCGCGCATTTTGTGTACACCTTCTTGAAACCACGCTTAAGTACCATGATGTTCTGCTATGCATTTGAAATCCTTGTAAATCACTCTTACCAACCTTGATTTCCCTTCAACTAAGGCGCCTCTTGGTAGAATACGGTCCTTAGCAGAATGACAGTACAGCTGAGAATGATCTTAGATTTCAAGCTGAGATGGAGAGGATACTGTGGAAATAGTACTCTTACCAGCAAGAACTTGGGGTTATAAGCCACAATTAAGGTCAATCTGCTTATCTGGCCTGCCATTTCCATTTGCATGTTATCATAGGAAGACAAATTGGACGAGACCAACGCCTTCTATCCGCAAGGATAGATAATAAAAACCGATTTCCCAGAATTCAAGGACTCGTAAAGCTCCCCAAACTGTACTCTGAAATGAATTGAATGCATTCAGGCATTAAAGCGAAAAATCAAATATTGATGCAAGGATATGACGGGTATATCAAACCAATACATTAGAGGTGATATTTTAATGCTTCTATATAAAGCGAAAGGATTACCGTTTATTTTTACATTATCCGCTTTCTTCGTGGGCGTCACCATTTCGCATCGGCTATGCCAGCAAACCTTTACCGAATATCGAAAGATACGAATCAAATACACACACACACCGAGTTGAAATCGAAAGGCAATATGATGGAAAAAGAAATCTCCGAGGGATTACGCTATGTTCGGGGATTCAGGTGAATAAGCAGCGAGAATAGAAAATCCATACGAATATCCTGGATACGCAGTGATTCCCATTCATTTTACGTTTCGATTTTCTATTTTCTAAAGGATGTCGGTGGGTGGATGGCTGGTGGGTGTTTAAAATAGTTAAGTGAAACGATTCCACGTTAAACACATCTCGCATGTTTCAGAGAGGGAATCTCTATACAAACCAGAGGATAGCGAGAAACTTGCAAATTTAAGGGGAGCAAATAAAAAAAGGACACTTCTCCGTTCATTGAACTCTACATCCATTTGTCTCACCGACCACACATTTTCTGTTAAGTTCATCGCACTCAGGACGCCCCCCAAAAATAAGCACACTTTCGTCACTCTAGATGACAATTATTACACCCATATCCCTTCCTCTTGCCGAAATAATAAAACGACTCGTGTTCATCCCATTCAGTCATGCAAAGCAAATGTTTGAACTACAAATTGATTTTTCGCCACGTTTCCCACGCGCGCTGACAGCGAACACATGCTGCCAAGCGTCGGTGTATGTACGTGTGCCAAACTGTCACATTACCAACTTCCTTTGTCGCAGGCGTTTCCTGTGAAAAAAAGAATTCAAGAACAGAGCGCATAGCGAAGGGTGGAAAAAAAAACACAAAATCAACTCAAGGGCATCGGAGAATATATAGCTGTCTGCTTGACTGATTCACTTTAGCGGAGAGTGTGTTTAAACTCAAGCTCGAACACGAGTGCAATTAATGGACCGCTCACACACTTATGCAATCCTTTTAGGACTCGCAAGAGATTTTCCGAAGAGGATACGGCGAATGTGTAAAGCCACATTTGGTGTCGTAACCAATGTCAAGCCGTTAGTATCTTCACCCATTTTTCTTCGTTGCCTACTACGCCTATGCATACAATCCTGTAGCAAGACACCAAGCTCAAGCCAGCCAGCATGTTGGCGAAAGTTAACCAACATCGATTTAGATATGCAGTAGCACAGTCGACAAGCAGCTCTATAGTATGCAGAGAATTAGCAAACATCCAATGACGGCGTGAGGCACAGGATGTGTAAGGACAAAAGTTTCACTACTCAAAAAAAAACGAGAAAGAAAAAATAGAAAAGATGAAAACAACGAACGAGTGTGCAACCTTGCACATCGCAATGTGCGACGTAATGTTGCCTCGAAGGCAGATGGGTACAGTGTAGTGTGTGTGTTCAAAGGATAAACTTTTCACTCTCTGCGTATCCTTGCATCGTTGTGGGTTTCAACGACGGTCATGTGAGTATCTCTGTGTGTACTTGGTCCTCCTGTTGGAATTCTGTTTCACCCCATTTTTTGTTTACCCTTTGAACCACACTCACTCAAACACTCGCAGAGTGTGCTTGCCATGGCCGCGCACTAACCCCCTAACCCGCTAACCCGTTTACCCAATTGATCCACTTTACTGCATAACGCAAATTTAGGTGACTACCACCACTACCACTATCATCGCGCTGCCGCGACAGAGTTTAAGTATTTAAAACCACGGATTAGAGATGAAGCGACGAGGAGATGTAACCGCCACTGCAACAGTATCTGCATAATATCACGGTCTTTGGCCCGCTAAAACGCGTATGTCCTCCTGCAGATAATCGCGTGTAGAGTTATTAACCTTTTTCGTGTTGCACTGCACTATAAGCAATTAAAAGTAATAAGAGCCCGCACACGGCGAGATAAACTTACACCGCTTAACGAGAAGCTGGTTTGGCTTTTGCCCCTTTTTAACGGTGGCGGCGTCCTTTAGAATAGCTTGGGGGAAAGTTTCATCGAGTGTTGATTCTGTAACTGGTGCTGCTACTACATTTGGCATTTGAGACCGATTACATAAGCTACATACACACGTGTGAAGCATATGTAGTGGGGGATACTTTCGCACCTAATTGGCGAATATGAGGGGTGAGATTATAATGGCGATACAACTTGTAAGAACTTGTGAGAGGTTATCCTGGATAGGTGCAATCGAAGTATGAAATATGAACCTTAGAGAAGTGAACGTAAAGGGGTAACTGAATACATAAAAAGATTTTAACAAGATAAAAAAAAATATGACACCCATCAGCAGGACCCTACATGCGACCTGCATATACGGGAAAGTGAACAGAAGCAGAAAGGCGGCATAAGGGAACATATGACCTAAGTAGAAAGAAGGTGCCGAATTTAACACAGCGTGTTACTTTCGAAAAATACCTGGATCAACGAATAAAAATACCTGAAAACTAACATCGCAGCTTCTCGCCAAGCTAAGATTATCAAAGAAGAAAAAGTAGCATACCCAGATGAAATTATACCAGCAATGCTGCAACATTCTCTGTACGGTTATAACCCATCTCGTAAACATCTTTTCAGACTTCCTACGCATGGGGAACATACAAGGAAGAGGAAAGGAGGTAAGGGTGGCTTTTATCCCTAAGGCCGAGAAGGCTAAGACTAATTGATCTGCACATCATAGGTACGATCAACCCGCATACCTTAAAGTCAAATCAGTGGAGAGCGCTCCACATTAATACGACATTCAATGGACATGAAACAATATACCATGGCAGCGTTCCTGGATATAGAAGACGCGTTTAACAACGTTAAAACGGAAGACATAAAAGAAGCTTTGCAAAAACGCCAAGCTACAATCTGGATTGAAATCATGCTTAACAGCAGAATCATAAACTCAGCCGTTGAGTCAAGTTACATGAGGAAAATGAAAACAAGAGGCACGCCACAAGGAGGAGTTCTCTCCCCTCTATTATGGCTCCTTACCGCCAACAAAATCCTCAAAAGTTTTGCAGATAAATTTATAAAAATGTTAGCCTATTCGAATGACTTAATTATTCTGATCAAGGGCAATTTCTTGCCATCGACCAGAGAACTTATGAAATGAGAACCTTTGCGAAAAAATGGGGCTGGAACCACACATTATTCGTTGGATATACAAAGCAATTGTAAGACCTATCATCTGCTATGGGTGCTTAGTATGGTGGAGTACAACAAAGATCAAGAGATATCTGAACGAACTCTATAAAGTACAGTGGCTAGCTGCACTGGATATGATCCTTCATCTCCACCCTCTGGACCTGTTCATAAAAGGCCCTGCTGCAAAAGTTGCAATCAGACTGAGAGAATCCAACCTGTAGAAGCAGACCACCTATGGACACGCGAGGATACTGGACATTAAGTTAATGGGCGAGAAATATAACTCCGAAAGCCTCAAAACCACATCGGACTACATGACCCCTTATAATAATTTTAACACTGATTTTCCTATTCTATGCCCAACCCGAGAGGACTGAGAATCAAACAATGTAATCAAAGACCACGAAATCGCGATTTATACTGACAACGGCTCCAAAATGGAACAGGAACAGGAGCCGGATTCTACTCGGAAAGCCTACAAAAACAGGAATCCATTAGATTGCCAGAAACCTGTAGCCTCTTCCAAGCTGAGATCCTGGCAATAGAAAAAACTGCAGGCTGCATAAGAGATTGTCACCTTTCCCCATTGTACAATATATTACCATTTTTTTGACAGTCAAGCAGCTTTAAAATCGATAAAATCTAATACAATCAAATCAAAGGCAGTCAAGAAATGTCGAGACAGGCTGGTCACCATAACGCACCATACTGTCAAAATTTGCTGGGTTCCTGGACATAAGGACATAGAAAGGAACGAAAAACAGGACGAATTGGCACGGTTGGGGTCGGCTATGAACATTAGGGAAGCAGATACATCTGTAATGCCACCGGTAGGGAAATTGCATGGGATAATAGACAGCATAATAGAGAAAAAAGCTAATTCCTCCTGGTAAGCCAGAGAGGATTGTGCTACCTCTTGGACGCTATGGCCGAAATTAAATAAAACTAGAACAAGGTGACCTCTAGCACTGGACAGATCCTCTATCCACATGCTCACTGGAGTTATCACAGGACACTGCGCCATCGGAGGGATCGAGAGAATCGAGTCCAATAATTTATGCAGAAGCTGCGGAGATGAAGAAGATGTAGAATCAATTTAACATCTACTGTGATACTGCCCCGCCCTGCAAGAACGACGTCTACGCGCAATAGGATTAAGGTTCTTTGCAAGCATAGCAGAGGTAACAGACTTACAGTTAACGGACCTACTCAGACATTAATATGGTACTCACAATGGACCTTCAGGTCTTCAAGTGAAAGTGATGAGGCCTATCCATCACACACCCTTCAAAACCTAAGGTAACCTACTCGACAAGCAGAAAATAGCAGTTTTCAGTCTATGTATCGCATGACGCTGGTCACTGAACCGAAGTGAGCTACATACAGGTGAGGCTGTAAAAAAAAAAAACCCTCCAAAGCGACAGCCCAAGGTGACAAGGCCAAGCTTCTCGCAACAATTTACGAAACGCTTGAACCGAAGGTTTGTCATTGCCTGCCGAGGGGTGGTGCCAGTGCGTCATGGCGACCACTTAAGTTGAACCGTCTACAAAAACACTAAAGAAGCCTGAGGCGGCAGGAGTTCTAAAGATCAACCGGTAAAAGGATTTTTTCATAGGCTTGGCTCGTCATCTATTGTGCCGAAAGCCAGCTAAACAAGGAGGGCCTCAACCTCATTAGTTTGAGGATATCGCACGTTTCTAATGTCCTCAGCGGGCATTTGGCCTTAAGAAAAAATCGGCTCCTAATGTAATAGAAAAGTACACACTCATGTTCTGCTATTTCGGCTTCCTCTAAGCAGAGTCGACATTCGGTTACATAGACAATTTCCACTTTAGGTAGATGATGTCTCAGATGATTTCGAACCGTATGTTCACCAACGATATGCACCAAAACCAGGTTGAGTCATCTTAAGTAAAAATTAAAAGCATTCGCAGCACAACTCCCAGTTAGGATCATTTTAGCGATCAAAGCCATGACAGACTTGATAAGCAGTGTCAACAATATCTCCTAGGCTTCTACAGCCACTGGCAGAAACATTTTTGAAGGCCAAGATGTTTTCGATGAGTGGAATCTTAGGCAGTCTAAAAATTGGAGAAGTGTTTGCATACTGCCTGTTGAAGATAATTTAAACACTCCTCATACCTAGGTCCTTGTAGACTCATTGTGATACCCATGGTTCCTTATGCCTATTTAAACAGTCTCTGGGAAACGCCTACGTAATGGAGTGTATCCAAGCGCGTTGTTCAGACCTATTTCACACCCCAATTTACCCACTTAAAGTGCGACAAAAACATAAAAGCAATTAATCCACCAAAGTCAACAATCTAATTGACCTTCTCTTCAACGCAAATTTGGCAAAAGCAACCTTGTAAGTCTGAATCCACCCCAAAATTCACCCACTTAAGGACCGAGTTTAACATATTTATTTAGGATTACCAAACATTCCACTACGGGATCTGTACCCAAGTCCCATTTATTATGAAGAGTTTACATAGAATTACTTGTGAGTTTAAAGGATCAAATCTGGGTTAATCCCATTAAAAAATTTCCAACAGACTCGTTGACAAGTGTCTACTGGCACAGTTACCCCCTCCTGAGTGTGTGACAACCTACTTACGACGACCTAAGAGTATCTTTGGGTCAATTTACATCTGCTAGACAGATGAAATTCACTTGTCACCAGAACTATAAATCACCTTCTGTCCACACAAACCACATTATCCTTCCCATGTCCTAGGCAACAAAAAAGGCCTTAACCGCCTACCTTCACTCTCAAGTTTATACTCGTAACTCAGGCACTAAAATACTTTTGCACAAATCGGAAAATTGAAAATAAAACCGTCGAGCTTCGGCCATGTGACGGGATACCCCCCAGAAGCCATCAAGCTGTCAGTGACTAGTGAGCTGGTCTCTAGTCCATGTTTTTTTCTTTTTCTCATTTGGTGGAAACGTTTTCCAACTGGATCACATGGTGTCTGTCTGTCTGCCATTCCGACCGACCATCGTGCATGTCTTCGTGTCTATTGTCTATTTCCTGACCAAATGCAAGGCAGCCTACAATCGGCTGATGATGCAATTCGAATACACACACAGGGCCATAGCCATAGCCAGAGCAGACATTTCAGTAGTCTGGTGGTTAATTTGACATTTACGCTCCGGATTTTATGCGCTGCTCCTTTTTGCACAGATACAAGCACAACACAACAAGAGATACAAGTCCTCGGTGACTTCTATCTGAATCTATGTGGCAAAGCAAACCAGTCCACTTGAAATTTGTCGAAAATTTTAGCCTAATTGAAAATGGATGAGGTCGAGAGGAGGCGACGAGGCGAAACTCACTTCTGGTCCATCGTTAGATAGAGTGGCACAGCACAGTAGCCATCCCGAGGGCATGCATTTGCCCTCTGCCAGGACGTCAACTGTGTCGTTTATGTCATTTTCTGTGTATTTACGTTAATTGGTTTAATTGGAACTTTTTTTTCAACCCAAGGAGACGGGGCACAGACCCTACTTTGTGGGTTTAGTTGATGGCCGTGTCACCAGGAGAGCTGGCTCGTAAATTTCATCAGATACCCAACAACACTAGGAATCTAAATCTATATTACCCACCAGTTTTTGGCTTTAGAGCCACGAGAAATCTCTATCTAAAGAGGATTTTCCGTTCACGTTTAAGAACTCAGGAACGGGCCCGAGCTCGGTCGCTATGAAAATACCACTGTTCTCTGGGACATAGGGGAAAAAATGTGGATATCCTCGACAACAAGCCGGATGGATGAATGGAATTTATTTTCGGGTTTTCGGAAAGTGAAAATTCATGTTGGCCGTCAAAGATAGGCGGGGAACATAAATAGCTAAAAAGACAGAGTCACCGAGAGTGGTGTTACGTTGCACGTTTGTCACTGCATAAAGCTAATTAGGCTAGGCGGCTGTGTTGTCATAACTTGAAGTTATGTGTCAGTGCGCTGTCAGATATGCCGAGCTGAAAAGGATTTTCCCTTTTTTGGCCACACCGATTGGGGCTGGAGAGCGGTAAGAAGATTAAAGGGTTTTGTTGCTGTTACTCACTGTCTAGTGGTGGAACGAATATTTGTTGGAGAATTTATTAATTAAGCGGGAAAAGTGACAAATTCGAAGAATAGCTACCTTGAGTGAGTGGGGAAGTGGGTTTACTGTGGTTTGTAAGGCGTATTAGTATGCAAGGATAAGCAGTGGAAAAGCATGTGGTTTTGCGATGGAAATTTAGATGGGATGAAGCCTCAATTGATCGCAGTCGATGCTGAGGATATGGAAGAACTACTTCTGCATAATGTTTAGCGATTACGACGAATCAAATCCCGCTGTCAGGCAGAATATGGACGACGAAGACCAACAATTCCGTCCACCCGACCTGGACAAAGTGAAGATAGCCATGTCTAAGCATAAGTCCAACAAAGCTGCTGGTACTGACGGCCTAGCTGCCGAGCTGTTCAAAGCGGCAGGCGAAGACATGGTGAGGATCATGCACCAACTCATCTGTAAAATATGGTCGGGGGAAACTATGCCCGATTAGTAGAACCTCAGCATTGTTTGCCCGGTCCTCAAGAAAGGAGACCCTCTGAACTGCGCCAACTACAGAGGCATCAGTCTTCTTAACATCGCTTACAAGATCTTATCTGCCGTGTTGTGTGAGCGCCTGAAGCCAACAACAACTTGATCAGTTCATATCAGTGTGGCTTCAGGTTAGGAAAGTCCATCACTCTCGACACACTGCGGCAGATCTAAGAGAAAACCCAGTAACATAATCGGAAGAACGCAGCGAGACATCTCTGGTGCGTTCGTGAGTATTGAGGCGGAGGTGGAGAACATAGGTTTAGCGGTCAATGAGGCCAAGACCAAGTATATGTTGTCAACAAGAAAGGACACTTAACACCGACATCTCGGACAGAACGTCACTAAAGACAGTTTTAACTTTAAGGTAGTTAAGAACTTTGTTTACCTAGGCTCTGCTATAAATTCAGACAACTACACCAGCGCTGAGGTCAAACGAAGAATAACTCTTGCCAATCGCTGTTTCTTTGGGCTAAGAAGGCAATTGAATATCAAGGTCCTCTTTCGAATGACTAAAGTGACCCTGCATAAAATCTTAATCAACCCAGTTCTGCTCTACGGCACAGAGGCATGTACTCTGTCAAAAGTGTATGAGGATGCTCTTGGCTTTATCGAGAGGAAAATTCTTCAGGTGATTTTCGGTCCCGTCTGCATAGATGGTGAATGAAGGAGGAGATACAACGTCGAACTGTACAACGACATCTGCTTAGTCAAAAGACTGAAGGTGACAGGGTCATGTTAAGCGAATCCACACCCGAGGGACTGCGCAGTATAGGAAAACCGCGACTCAGGTGGCGCACGCAAGTGGAAGGTGACCTCAACCAAGTTGGCGTACGAAACTGGAGGCAGTTGTCTAAAGATCGAGCTGACTGGAGACGCTTGTTGGTTGAGCACCAGGTCCACCACGGACTGTAGCGCCACCTTAAGTAAGCAACTAAGGAACCTCAATTATTGTGGATTGAGTGACTTACAGGACGGCAAAGCCAAGATTTAAATATGTGGTTTACAAGTTCTAGGAACAAAAAGTGGTTAAGACTGAATTAAAAAGGGAAGCTAACATATTTCAGAAATAAGGGTATAAGGCATATCAACTGCGCAAATTTAGAAGGTGTCTTAATCCCTATTTGCCAACATCAGGAAAAAACTTCGAATCTTCCACATTTACCCAAATTTTTAAGAGAAACATCAGGTTGTAAGAAATATTTGCATGCACAAGTCGTATAGCCGTTGTAAAATAACGTATGTAAGTCGTTCGGGTGCATTTCTATCTGTGAGAACAGCTTACACGATTCATTCCCTGCGGCTAAGTTTCACGACCCGGTTGAATTTAATATTACTGAAGGCTGAATCAATAGCACCTGTATCCACTGAGTGTTTGTCCCGATTATGTTTTTTACCGTCTATTTCTCTGCATTTGGTGCTATTCCGCGTCCTTACAAAGACCAGGGTACAAACGAGATCTACTTCCGAACTTTTCCCAAAAAGTTCAACCGTTTTCTTTATGAGAGTTGCCTTCTTGACCCGATCGTTCAGTTTACACAGCTTTACAAACATACATATCCGTAGATCTTGACTATATTGACTGCAGAGAGAAAGATGTGACAAAATAGACCGCAGCATTGAATCCTTTTTTTTCTGTTCCAACTAGTCGACTCAGTCAGAAGTGTCTCCGGATTTCACCGCCGACCCTTCTCTTTGGGTTCCTTTTCATCTCTCTTACATGAGTGTCTTACCCACGCAGTACTCTCCGGTTCGGAATTCCGCGTGCCAACGCTATAATTTGTCTGAAATACTTGAAAAATTTTAATGCTAGTCAGTGCTGGACACTCGCACAATATAAGTGCAGCGGTTTCCTCGTCCATGATCTAGAAGACCTAACCTGGCATCTCATAGTCTTGTTATATATTTCGGTCCAAGAGAACTGTGTGTCTCGGAGATCAGGACCCTTAAGTTATCGTGAGCACCCGTCCTGTCTCAAATTGTTCCGCTCAAAGGGAAATGTTACCCAAGAAACTCGCACTTCAATATTTCGCTAAGTTTTAAAGGACCTTTGCGAACGAATAGCAGACATCTATGACTTTCGTAAACCTGCCTTCCTTATCCATTATTCAAAAGGACGATTAACCTTACAGACAACCAAAGTCAACAGTAGAATAAATTGTTATTTTCTTTTCTTTTCTTTTCTTTACAGAGTTCGTGCACAGTTCCGTGCGTTACATCGAAATGTCCCGCACTCATTTACAAAGCGTTGACGATGAGACATTCCAAGGACTACGCTTGAAAACGCTCAAATTGATTGACAATGAATTGCAGGATATATCGGATCGAAGTTTTAGGTAAGCATTTGTCATTTATGCTATGTCCCTGTCTGAACTGAGATGACAATCAACTAGACAGGACATCAGTCTGCTGAAAAGCCAGACTCTATCTAGTTTCATGGGATGCACACTTTTGCATATCTAATGCCAGAGTGTTGAACGCGCGTAAATATTTTCTTTGCTTGTCAGTCAGTCAGTATAAGCAGGCGGAGAAAAGTCATGGTATGTCGTGTCCTGCTAGTCATGATGGGTTTTCTTTCGCAAAAAAAGATGAATGAAATGGACCAGAGATAAGTGGAGCCGATGGTGTAGTGGAGTGGGTGAAGCAGATGTACACATATTCTTTCTTCCTACCGTCCATTTTTATCTTTTGACACGTCTCGCCATGTGCAGTCCTCTGACATCTAAGTTGAACATAATATATTGAAACAAGAAGACAGCAAATTAATTTCAATGGGGTGTTAGTGAGTGTGTCTAGACACATGCCATTCTTCTACCAGTTATTTAGTTCCTGTTTCGGGTCATGTACATAGATAGCGAACGTCTTCATATTTTGTTTATTTGCCTGAGAATGACATACAAATAGTGATGCGTAGCTGGTGATTCTTATCCTGGGTAAATGAACACTTTTTAGAAACATCGGTTGGGGTTGCTATTTTGCTTTCAAGAGGCAAAAACTATTTATGCACGTATACGGACGTGTTGTTTTGGCTTCTGTTTAAGGAGAAACACATCCTTCAATGAGAAATGTGTAATTGAAACAGATGTAGGGCTCAAGAGAAAAATACCACTTTACCTACTTCAGGCGCACATGCATATCTCTTGACCAAGACTGGTCAATGCTTGATGAGGCATACGTATCTTATTTGACATGACTTTCAGTCTTGATTAGTCTAAGAAATTTCAGGACAAAAAAAAGCCAAGTCAGTCGAGAAACAAGTATAAACGCGAAGCAGACAAGGTAGAACAAACAAGCATGATCCCCTACTTAGAAGTAAAATGAAAGGCCCACCGCAAACCCCGACACAGATCTGCCTATCATGAGAGGGCTTCACCCTACACCCAAATCTTTCAAACTACACAAACATACACAGAAATTAACAGCTTGGATTTTAACATCTGCAAATGTAGCCAAGCAACATTTGAGCCAATAGTTACTTCTATTCGTCTCCTGTTATTTAGTTGCTGCAAGCAAAAAAAAAGTGTAAGGCATTGGGCCCCATTTGCGTAATTGAATACCACGAGCTGTAAACCGACACCGATCTAGACGTCTGAGGTGGCTCTGAAGGGCGAACGGACACCAACAATCTTTAAATCAAACCCAACGCAGTAAAAAAATAACACGCCTAGGGTAGAGCGCTGAAGTGCGCAATTGTAAGGAAGTATCTAACCCATAATTAGAGAGGCATTTTGTTTGAAGGTCACGTTCACCACAGTTTAGCCTACAAGGGTGCCTGGCCAAAGAGAGCACATCGAGGGGATTTCCTTTGCACTTTACCGGCCTTATACAAAAGACTGCTGCGTCCATTGGGTCCATTGTACCCATAAAAAGTATACTCATGGGAGTCAAACGAAGTGATAGGGTTGGTTAATCTGGAAACCACCTAGAAAGGGGTAGAAATCTCAGGAGTTTGCTAAAATCAGCGATATGAAGGTCCTCCAGCCCATGGAAGAAACTACTACGCAGTATTCTGGTGGCCAGTGCAGGACAATCACATAGCAGGTGCTGAATGGATTCCATGTCCTCTTCGTCACTGAAGCTTCTGCAGTAGTCATTGTAGAAAAATCCAAGTTGTACGAGATTTTTGAAATTCTTATCGAAGGCTCGCCATAGTGCATATGTGTCCATGTGACACCATCGCGTACAAACCCTGATCATGGTTTCTTCATCTATTTCCTCGTAAAGAGTGCTAATGGGTGTCTTTGCGACCGGAAGGGTATCTGCAAATGCTACTTCTGCACCCGTCCTGGCAAGTCCATTCGCCCTCTCATTACCTGACATATCTTTGTGGCTCGGTAACCAGCACAGGATCACCTTGTTGGTCGTTGATATATCGTTGAGATTTTGTCTGCAAACCTTTACGAGCTTCGATTTTGTCGATGCTGACTGCAGTAGAGGAAGACCGCGACTCAGGTGGCGCACGCAAGTGGAAGGGGACCTCAACCAACTTAGTGTGCGAAACTGGAGACAGCTGGCTAAAGATCGAGATCGCTGGAGACGCTTGTTGGTTGAGGCTCAGGTCCACCCCGGACTGTAGCGCCACCTTAAGTAAGTAAATAAGACTGCAGGGACCTGGCTGTCAACACACATAGATAGTAGGCTAGCTCTTCTTTAGTGCATACTATACCATCATCCCAGTCCTCTCTTCTTGGTATTTTGGTATCAAATCTCCTATCCAAGGCTGAGTGCCGTTTTTGGTGCCCTATTACTACAATGGATGTCCTGTGGAATTAGGTTCAGCATTCTCTCAAGTGCCACTGTGGGTGTTGATCTTATCGATCCTGTTGTCTCTATGCAGCCTGCTCTTTGTGTCTTGGTTACACTAATAACCATTTCTTCTCAAGTGTCCTCCACCAAACAATCGAACCGTATGTTAAAATGGGTCATACCACAGCAGTGTACAGCCAGTGTACCACTTTCGTCTTAAAGCAAAGTGTTACCGAACATCCATTTACATGCGTAAAGGGCAATATAAGCCTTTTTAATACGAATCTCGATGTTGGCTTACCAGCTCAGTTTTGAGTCTAAGATTACGCCGAGGTATTTTGCCGTCCTTCCCAGAGTATGTCATTAGTAGATGAGTTTCTAAATCCAATTTCAAACAGAAATCCCTATGAAAGATCCGTCTAGTAGCCAGTACAGTGCCGGACATTTACAGAGAATGTGCTCAGAGGTTTCTTCCTCTTCCAAACAGAACCGACACTCTGTACCTGAACAAGGGTTTAGTTTATTGAGATGATATCTTAGACCGCAATGACCGGTGAGGAAGCCCACTAGCTTCATCATGGTGTCTTGATAAGTCTGTTGGGTTAGGGGACATTTTCTCATTAGGCTAGGCGAAGTTGGTGTTCCCAGTTGTCTAACAAAGCTGTGGCGGTAGCCCAATAAACGTCACAGAAGGGTTAGTAGTGGATTGGAACAAGTTGCTGTGACATCGCAATGGACCTCCTGCGGTCTAAACATCTGCAGATAAGTGCGAAAAGTCACCGTAGCCTATCCTAACCAAAGATATACTCTAATCTTGGCAAACAATTAAACAGAATATTTTTCTAGATTTACTCAAAACTTCAACATGTCTGACTGGTGGATAGAGACAGAGTTTGGCGCCATCTCTGTCTATTTCGTGAATCGAGGACCTTATGACCCTAAACCTCTTTCAGCGCTATGAGCTTGTACTTGAGTTTTAAATAAGAGTTCACTGTGCGCTGTGAGTCTTAGCTTGGAACAGTTCAATATGTTGTCGAGACTCGTCATAGTAATGATGCGTCCTGTGCAGTGGATTGTGACGTTATATCATGATATGAAAATACCATGTGGAAAACAGGGGCCTGTCCTTTGACTTCAATTGTCATAATACATGTGATGAGATAATAGAGGAAACGTAACCAACAACCTTTTGAAATACAGGAAACCATCATAACGCAATTGATTGGCAAAACAAGCTGCCTTAAGACCCCGTTCCTAGTCAAATCAAGCTCGAAAGTTTTTCATATCATGATATAAGTCACGACATAACAGAGAAGTATTGCAAAATGCCACTTAAAGTGCAACAAATTATCATAACGCAATTGATTAACAAACTAAGCAGCCTCCGGAACCCGTCCCAAGTCAAATCACGCTCTATGTAAAATTATCCAAAAAATAATAATAATTGATCGTCTCATTAGACACAGGCACAGACTCCCATGAGAGCTAGCCCGTATTTGCATATTTCACATTACCCTGCAGAAATACTCCATTCAATGGAACAACAATCGACCAAATTGATGGGAAAACATTTGAGATGCGAATGGATAGTGTGTATATCTGGTTTGAAATCACCTGATGCCCTCGTGTGTTTGGCTTCATTACATAACCCTTCGGGTTGAATTTTCCATTGTTTATACCCAAAAAAATCAGATTTTTGCGCCATAGCGGCAATTTTCTAAAAGGTTCGACTGTAATGGAGGAAAAATTTCACATCGTCGGCATGTGTACGTTGTGTCCTGAAAATTGCCTGTATGCAAAATCCAATTTTTTTTTTTCGCACAAAAATTACAAATCGATCCCCGTTCGATGACCGCAACCCATCAGCCATTTGAGCATCAACAATGTATGATGATCCAGGAGAATGGGTGTGCGCCTGAATGGTGAAACTGAATAGTGAAGTCTGTCCACCAGAAACGGGCCAATGAAGTCGGTGCGGATGATGACGATGATGATGATGAGAAAGATGATGATGATGACGGGATGATGCTCCGATATGGGAGAGCAGTTTACGAAGTGCAGAGATTCTTGTTTCTTGTATCCTTCATCTAATGAGAACCACCGTTCACAAAAAAAGGATAACACAGTCAATTTCGTTTCGACAAGAGGAAAAAGGCACTCTGGAGCGTCACAAGAGATGAGAAATTGGATATATAGGGCGAAGGACTACCAAAATTGATTGGAGGAAATAAACCAGAACGTAATACACACACTCGTATCCACGAAATATTTTCAAAAACGGAACCACTATGATGATGATGACGGTTATTACCATTATATTGTAGTTCTAGCCATTTCGGGTGATGATGATGATGCTGCTGCTTTTACTGATGATGGTGGTCGAAAATGATCACAAACTGCATCAACCGGATGATGCTTGTAGAATTTGGGTTAAAATTTTTGTTGGAACAACATGCAAGTCATTGAAGCATCGGTCTGTTGGTGGCTGCTGTAACTCTTGTTGCTGGTCAATTCACTCATTGAATGTTTGGTTTCCACTCGAATGGGTATTGGATTGCTATCTAGGATACTGGCATTAGTCCTTAATGACTTTATCCAAAAGACAATGCGGCAGCAGTTAGTTAAGTTTTGTGGTCAACTTTAGAGGGAAATTGTTGTTTTGTGGATGGTAAAAGTGCTTTGTAACGTTAAATGACTTCCTGAAATGGATATCCAACATCCTCCTCCTTCCATTCGGAGTGAAATTGGAGCAGTCAGTCGTTGTATTCGTTTTTATTCCGCCATATTCCGCTTCTTTGCCGCTTAGCTAGCCTCAGTAGCCAAGAGTTGAAAATTAGTTCCACTTTTTCAGATTCTGAATACTATCAAGAACCAGCCTGGTATTAATGACTTTAAGAGGTTTTATGGTAGCCTTCCATATAAAACAATTGCGATTAGACAAGGAAACATCAAAAATCAAGGAAATGACGACCTCCTGGAATCAATAGCAGGAGGCCAAAAAAATGCTGCTTTTGAACCAAGACAGACTTAGGTCAAAAGAGGTCCCTTATAATTTAATTATTTATTTATAAATAAACAAATGAATAATTGCGCGTGGGGGAAAAAACTTGCTGTTCCGAAACGGCCAAGAGCTTCGGATACGGATGATTTTACTGTTGACAACCCTGGCAAATGAAATAAGGACAATGATTTTCGGCCGCGTGCAGCCGAACAACTAGCAGAGGCCCTAGACTGCTGTAAAGCAGACCTAACCACCATCCAGGAAAAGTACGATGAGATGGGCCGGGCATAAGGAGGAGACTGCGACATCTACTACAGAGATTACTATAGTGAGCAGAAGCAGCGCTTATTCGGATGTGGATTTGTCGTAAGCGGAAGAATTAGGGAACAAGTCTTAAGCTTCCGATACGTGTCTTATGACAATCTGCATCATGGCTAAATTCGACAACATTAGCCTGTTATGCGCTCATGCCGCTACAGAAGACAAGGACGACGCCACCAAAGAATGTTTCTATGAGATATGAGCAATGTCCTAGATATGACATTAAGATCGTGCTGGGCGATTTTAACACCAAAATAGGAAAGGAGGACATCTTTGGTAGGACAGTTGGTAAGCACAGCCTACATAACAACACGTCCAAAAAAGGACTTAGGCTAATTGACTTCGCTGCGGGACGAAGCGTCACTATAGCAAGCACGTGGTTTCCTCATCTCAATATTCACAAGGGAACATGGCGCTCTCCTGATCAACAAACGGTCAATCAAATTGATCACATTCCGATAGATGCAAGACATACCTCCAGTATTTTGGATGTCCGAACGTTCCAAAGGGGCCAACATTGACCCGGATCACTACCTTGTTGCAGCCAAGGGACGAATGCGAATATCCCAAGCGCCACAACAAAATATAATCACTGTGAGAAGATACAACATCGAACGGCTGCAATCGCAAAAGACTGCCAGAATCTTCGCCGAACGCGTATCCCGAAATCTCTTATTAAGTCAAATGCCACCAGCATCAAATGCCGAAGACCAGTGGCAACGACGCCAACAGGCCATCAGAAACGCCGCAACTGATGTGCTGGGTTTCACAAGACCGCCACCCCGAAACAACTGGTTTGACGAAAGATTGCCGGC
Source organism: Matsumyia berberina (assembly GCA_917880715.2). NCBI lineage: Eukaryota > Metazoa > Arthropoda > Insecta > Diptera > Syrphidae > Matsumyia > Matsumyia berberina. The sequence goes on along the minus strand of OU862870.1, from coordinate 74,842,922 downwards.
AAGTGCATGTAGTCAAATAAGAGGCATATAAAGCGGCGCTGCAGAGAAGGGCGAGAGCTGCTCACGAGCTCTACGAGCAAAAAAGACGGGAAGAACACCGACTTCTCCAAAAGAAAAAGAAAGAGCATGGGTACGTAGGTAGGTAGAGGTGGCGGTTCTAAGAACCCAATTAGCGCTGCATGCGCCGTTTTGATACCACAACTCATTGGACCTGGTTGTTTGTGGGCGTTGTAGGAATATAGACGCAGATTTCACTGCGGCAGAAAGTGTTGTGGGGAATACCTAGCTTGGCTGCGTGGTCTCCCACTGGCCAGTGGCCGGTACTAGCGTCTACAATTCTCGCAATATCTTGTCTTGATCTGCTAAGTAGCCCGTTTGTTTTCTGTTTGTCGTAACCGGGCCAGGTTTTCCTCAATATAGCGCAGTTACTAAGCCTGTTCCACACTTGGTTGCCCGTTTTCAGAAAGTGATGATGAATATTACCCTTAACGGCTCCTAGCGGGATATGAGCATGAGAACCGCGCGATCGAGGATATTGAAAGATTATACACAGCAATAACGTACGGAAGTTTTACCAAAAATTAAAAAGAACGTGTCAGGGAAGAAGAGCCCATACGGAAACCTGTGAAGATGAAGAAGGAAACTTCGTAGTAAAGTCACAGTCGAAGACCAACATCCCGCTGTCAGGCAGAACGAACCATGATGATAACCAAAAATGATCAAAACAAAGTGAAGATAGCCATATCTAAGCTTAAGTCCAACAAGGCTGCTGGACTCGATGGCCTTCCAACCGAGTAATTAAAATGGAGACGACCTGGTAGAGAGCGTACACGAACTCTGGGATTTGGTCAGATGAGTGTGTGCCTGATGAATGCAAACTCAACATTTTTGACCTGATTGGCCGAACCTTTCATCAGCATACCGATTGACCCCTATCAGTGCAGTTTTAGGCCAGGAAAGTCCACAATTGACCAAATTATCACATTTCGGCAGATCCTGGAAAAAACCCAAGAAGTCCAAATCGATACCCACCACCTCTTTGTCGATTTAAAGGCCGCCTATGACAGCATTTATAGAGACGAGCTATACAGGACCATGTCTAGTTTTGGCATCCCTGCTAAACACCTCCGCCTGTGCAGAATGACGATGAAGAACACTCGCTGCTCCATCAAGGTCGGTAACGATCTTACTGAAACTTTTGATGACCAAAAAGGTTTTAGACAAGAGGACGCGCTGTCATGTGACTTTTTGAACATCATACTTGAACGAATTATGCGAAACTCTCAAGCCAACACCAGAGGCACAATATTTCATAAATCTGTCCAACTGCTTGCGTACGCTGACGATATTGACATTATAGGCAGAACGCAGCGAGCTGTCACCGGTGCTTTCGCGAGTATAGAGATAGAAACGGCAAAAATGGGTTTAGCGGTAAACGAGGGCAACAAGTATTTGCTGTCAACAAGAAGGGACACCCAACACCAACGAATTGGACAGAACGTCACAGTTGATAGCTATAGCTTCGAGGTAGTAAGGGACTTCATCTACCTTGGATCTGCTATTACCTCCCATAATGACACCCTGTCGGAAATCAAACGAAGAATAACTCTTCCCAATCGCTTTTTCTTCGGGCTAAAAAGGCAATTGAGTAGTAAGACCCTATCCCGAACAACTAAGGAGACTCTATATAAGACCTTAATTATCCCAGTCCTGCTTTATTGCGCTGAAGCATGGACTGTATCGAATGCAGATGAAGATATTTTAAGTCGTTTCGAACGAAAAATTCTTCGAAAGATATTTGGTTCCGTATGAGTTGACGGGCTTTGGAGGAGAAGATTTAATAACGAACTATACGAGCTGTAGAGCGACATCGCCCTAGTCAGAAAGATACGTATTCATCGGTTTAGATAGATGGGGCATGTAGAGCGAATGGACACAAACGCTTCGGCATCCAGAGGCACCCAGAGTCTTCGAGTGACAACGCAGTAGAGGAAGACCTCGCCTAATGTGGCACGCACAAGTACAGGGTTTTGCAATAAGAGCGCTACAAAAGTTTTTTTAAATAAGACAAAAACGGTTTCGGATATCAATGAAATTCTTTATTCCTGTGAAAGTACGTTCGATGCCATTATGTATGGAACTCGATTCCTTTTGCATGGCCACCATGGGCACGCTTGCAGAAGTCCAGACAAGCATAAATCGGCCAATACTGCTGCAATTTCACGTTCGATATTCGTACGAAGTTCATCAATCGTCGCAGGCTTGTTGGCATAGACCATAGACTTGACGTAGCCCCACAGGAAATAGCCTAACGGCGTCAAATTGCACGACCGAGGCGGCCAAGCGACTGGACCATTTCGTGAGATAACACGTTCTCCAAACTTGGTTTCCAATAAATTGATTGTGACATTCGCTGTGTGGCTTGTGGCGCCGTCCTGTTGGAACCACATGTCCTCCAAGTCCATATCATCCAATTGGGGCCAAAAAAATTCGGTTATCATTGAACGGTAGCGATCCCCATTCACAGTAACGTGCCGGTCTTGATCATCACGGAAGAAGTACAGCCCAATGACGCCGCCGGCCCATAAACCACACCAAACCGTAATTTTTTCGGGATGCAATGATGACTCATGGAGTACGTGTGGATTGCTGCCTGACCAATACCGCATATTTTGTTTATTGACGAAGCCATCCAGCCAGAAATGAGCCTCATCGCTGAAGATGATTTTTCGATGAAAAGCCGAATCATTTTCAAGTTGTTGCTCAGCCCCATTCACGAACATAAGACGCTTCTGGTGGTCAAGCGGCTTCAGTTCTTGCGTCAATTTAATCTTGTAAGGATGTAGGCCAAGATCTTTTCGCAAAATTCGCCACAACGACGTCACAGAGATGCCCAACGCTTGAGAACGACGTGTGAGAGACACATTTGGGCTTTCTGCAACTGAAGCCTCAGCGGCAGCAATATTCTCGACACTACGGGCACTTCTTTGTCTCACTGGCACGGGAACATTTTGTACTGTGCCTGTGGATTCAAAATTTTCCACTAGACGCTCAATTGTTGATCTGCTAGGACGATTATGACGACCATAAATTGGACGTAGCGCTCTTAACGTTGAGGCCACTGATTCCGAATTTCAGTAGTAAATTTTAATAATTTCGACTCGTTGTTGGCTCGTATATCTTTCCATCATGAAATGGCAAACCTTACTGAAGAGAAATGTCAAAAAACCGCAAGAAAAATATGGCGTCGTTTGCTGTCCCTGTCACTCTACTTTTGTAGCGTCCCTATTGCAAAATCCTTTAGAAGGGGACTTCAACCAACTTGGCGTGCGCAACTGGAGGCAGTTAGCTAAGGACCGGGCTAACTGGAGAGGCTTGTTGGTTGAGGCCCAGGTTCACCCCGAACTGTAGCGCCACAGTAAATGAATAATACATGTGTTTGCATATAAATGGAAGGTAATCTACCAACGAGGGTGTGTCAAAAAAACTAAAGGAAGACCTCGATTGAATGTAGAACGTTCTTCGAATGTAGAACGTTTTTCCTAAAATGCGGCATTGAAAGACCAAACGATATCGAACTTCTTCTCTAAGAATCAAGAGATTGTGAGCCATGGTTGAAAACGATAACGGTCAAAAGCAGCGATTCAGATAAACACTCTTCATGGATCGCGAGGACGGCTTTAAGTTCAAAGTTAGTTTTCAACTGATTCAATTTGCAACTGTGCACCCCAATTTGACGGCTTCAAGTCAATCTACCCAAAATATGACATAACTTCAATAATTTCATCAAAATTGTCATCAAATTGCAACGCAACGAACAAGTTCTGGACCCAAATGTCAACCCTCATGAACCCCTGTGCCTGATGAGCAAACTGAAACCTCAACCAACTCTTTTCGCTCCTGGGAAAGTCAAAACTCCAATTTACTAATAAAAAATTAAAAACTATTTGCCCTGCACCCACGATATAAACTTAGACAATGAAAATTCAATTAAACAAACAAATTTTCCACAAACTAACAACAACTCTCTCACTAGACAGAACAAAAAGGAGGAAGAATTTCCGTTTTATGAATTATCCCACATGCATAAAACTCCATCAGGACTTTCAATTAACATCATCAGCATTATCATCATTAGTGGTGACGATGGTGGTTGCAGGGGAAAGGGATAGGAATCATTAGTTTTTGTGGTGCAAGGATATAAAGTAATGCAACAACACGCAGAGAATCCCACGCTGTCTCCCTATGGGGCTCAAAAAGAGACACAATATGACACTGCATAACGTCAAAATGCAACACACAAACGCACACACACTCCCTCTGAGGAAGAGAATTTAACAGAATTTTTTTCCAGAAAACACACAAAAAAAATGTCCTTTTTGAATTTTACTGGTGACATTGTCCTGTGTATTCATCATGCAATCACAAAGTGAGACTGTTGTTTACCCGCGCACTCGCACACATGCTCGCGAATGTGGAACAAACAATTATTATTGTGTCCTTGGACCCCGGTGCAACTTTTTGTTGATGTTAACGAGAGTACTCATGATGACGATATGGGGGGAGGGATTTTCAGAGTTTTATGTGAAACAGGACAAAAATTCGCACAAAAATAAAGAATAACGGGGAAATCCCAGTGGGAGAGAGATATATTCAGTGCGCGTTGTGCGAAACGTAAACTAGGTCGGCTCTGCGGTCCATAGACTGTGAAAACAAAACTGGAAATGAACACATGTACGAATTTGGTGTCAACAACTGTGAAACGTTTGGGGAATTGGATATTCGGATGCATGAGCATGAAAGTCACCTACCGCCAGGTTTACTCGGTATTGTAGTCAGAAAGTGCAATGTTGAAGTTGGATGCCCCTTAGGAACGAAACGATCCAACAGTTCTTAATCGATGTTATCGGCTACGGATGGGGCTAAATTTAGAGGCTTTACAGTTAAGATCCAGCTTTAAACGGAACACAGAAACCACCTAAGGCTACACACACATTGAAGCGATAAAGCGATGCGATACGAGAAGCGAGAAGCTTGCGTTAAAACTGTTCACTTATGTACGCGCATCACTGGGTGCGTGGCCTAAGTGGATCACATGAGTGGAAGGGTAAGAAAAGCAAGTTTCCGCGAAGAGAATACAACGAAAGTTGTTGTCCACTACGAGCTAAGTCCAAGGAGGTTCCTCCAAAACTAATCATTGCGGAAGTCTTTCAAAAATCTAGGTGGGATTTTACAAAAGAGAACAGCAGCCTAGGTTAGGTTAGGATAGCGGGCCGATGAAGACGATTACATCCTCTTCATCTCACTTAGGTCTATGTAGACCCGTTGCGATATCCATGTGTTTACCAGCTACTTCCCACTGCGTGATTTTATATGCCTGATGACAACCACCCGGCACTCCTTGCGAACTTGAGCAGATCCGACAGTGAACCAACGGATAACTCCTCGATGTTATCGAAGAGGTATCTACCCAGTGTTCTTTTCCTAATATTGCAGAGGCTTGGGCAATGACAGAGGAAGTGAGTAGTGTCCTCATGCACCTCCTCGTCTCCGCAACCTCTGCAAAGGTCTTCCCCGTTCAGGTGCAGCGTCATTGCATGATACCTGAGCATATTGTGACCTGTAATTAGTCCTACCAGTAATGACAGGGATTTCCTATCCATATGTAGTAGCCTATTCGTTCTGCTGTTATTATATTCTGGCCATAACTTTCTGGAGACTTCGCGGGTGGTCAGTGTTTTCCACCTGTTATTCGCCTCGGTTAAGGATCTTAGCCTTATTATTTCCTTCAGATCACGAAGTGGAGGTTTAATTGTACCATCCGCTAGGTCTGGTTTTAGGGCTGATCCCTTTCTAACCAGTTCGTCAGCAGTCTCGTTTCCTGACACACCACTGTGGCCAGGGACCCAGCAGAATTTTACATTATGCTGCGTGCCAAGAACCCTCAGCTCTTCGCGACAGCACTTTACAAGCTTAGGTGTGATTAGAGTAGCAGTTAGTGTTTTTATAGCCGCCTGGCTGTCTATGAAGATCGTGATATCCTCCCGTGATACCGTGGCCATTGACGCCAATCGGGCAGATCTGGTCACTGCTAAACCTCTGCCTGAAAAACAGTACTGTTGTCAGGGAGTCTTATTGAGCTGCTGAGTCCTAGTTCCTCAGAGAAGACACCAGCACCCGTGCTATGTCCATCTTGGAGCCATCCGTGAAGATGGACTTTGTCTCAATAGGAATTCTTTGTTTTCCCACTGTTATCTGCTTGGAAAGATCCAAGAGAAGGGTTTGATGAAGTCCAGGTACGGAATCATGCAGTCAGATTCAATACTCGTACCCGGGTATTTGTACAATATCTGGGCATGTCCATATGAGCTCGCTCTCCAGAGTTCAGACTGGTCTAATCTCAGAGCGCTCTTTGCTGCGGACTCTTGCATGTATAGATCAAGGGGTAGCAGATTAAGAATTGTCTCCAACCCTGCTGTCGGAGTTGATGGGTTTAGGTCCCCAGTTCTTCTCAAAAATCCTGCTGCAAGTATAAAAAGCGATCGGGGCCTTTTTGATTATTTCCTTAACATTAGGATTCCAGTAAAGTTTCCTGTCCAGAATAAGGCCCAGGTATTTCGCACTGTCAGACAGTTTAAGGGGTATCCCTCCAATACTAGGAAGTGTGAATTCTGGTATTAGTCTTTTATTGTTAAACAGTACCAATTCGGTTTTCTGTGGGTTAACCCCCAGGCCGCATTGTTTAGTCCATTCGTTAAGCGTGTTTAGGGCGCCTTGCATAAGCTGACTGATAGTATCCAGATATCTGCCCGTTGCAACCAGAACAGCAGCCTAAGTAGATATTACACAAACTGGTTGATCGTGGTTACCGCGAAGTTTCCGCGAAGAGAAAGGATTTGTGTCCATTATGAAGCATGTTTGAGGTGATACCTTGGAAGGCAAAAACCCTCATAACTCATACTGGACTATAGTGTTCATCCAAATGCTTGATGTTGACACACTTCACCCACATTTCGAAAGTTTCCTACAAGAACGGTCACCTTCACTTTGTGAATATCTACGAGTACAGACTCTGAACTCATCTGCACACTAAATACCCTCAAAGTCCATTAGCTCTCAAAATGCCAACCGAATCGTGAATGCATCACCACATCCACAGAGACCGCAGAGAACTGCAGCAGTTTCACCTTTGGCTGGTTCTACACTAACTCGTAGATAGGCTGTTGAATCTCTTGGGAGTAACTCATCATTCAGTCTCGGTAAACACCGCACTTTACAGAAAAAGTTGACAGTGAGTCGTCGAAGCAAAATAAAATATGAGCGTCATCCTGACACTTTAGCAAGACCACGCACATATATGTATGGCTTTGCAAACATTTTCATATCCTTCATGTCCTTTTTGTGGATATCTCCGCGCTGCCTAAATGGGAATTTACATTGCTGCAGACGGCCCCCGCCCGACTGGGAAATGTGTGAAAAACTTTGTTTTCCAACCGCGTACACTTGATCCTCGAATGCAATATGCAACTTGCAAGGATGCACTCTCGCATCGAAGGAGACGTCGGGTCGGGTTGGGAAAACCCTTTCGAGGGAAACGCAATTCTTCCACCACTTCGTCGTCCTCACGGCGAGGACCCAGGGAATGTCGCTGGCCTGTCATTGTGAGTCATCTGAATGGAGGTCCTTTTTTTTTCCTTGGGACCAAAACCCATGTTCAAAAGGGCGTGCATACGGATACGAGTACACTCTGCTGCTCTGCTGATATGCCCTATACATGCCTATAAATTTTTCGCCATGTCACAACATTGATGAGGTTGGCAGCAAGCTACGAATACCACGCACACCAAGGGGATTCCGGGTTCTTCTTGCCTTTTTGTGTGGGGAAAGCGTCCCTCTAATTGGTTTTATGTAAATTACATGTGTGGTTGTGGTAAGTTACGCTGCAGTTTTATTTTACATTTTTCCTTCACACATACACCTAGTTTACCCGTTCAATCTGGCTTAGGTCTTCGGCGGGTGGGGGGCGTGCCAGCGAGGGGTGGACGAAAGATGAAAAGGTAAAAAGGAATGAAAAACCCATCCAAGTGACATAATTTCAAATTCAAAGGAATTTTTCGCTTAGTTTTTCGGAATTGCCGACCCCAGAAGGAGCGAGGCTGGTGAGACGGTGCTGGGTGCCGAGTGAAAATTCTGAGTTTGAAGTTTTCGGTGATATTTATGGGTGACTGGGCTTAGCCCTGCCTGCGATTGAGTTTGCTTTCCTTCGAAGGACATTTCATCGAATGACGAGAGGCATTTTCGTGCATGATTGCACAAACTGTAATTGGTTAGAGTTTTTAATGGATTCTTTCCGGGAAGGATAAAGAAATAAAAAAGGACGAAAGTTTCCTCTTTGTCTGTGTGTGTGTTGGAGGAAAGAAGGCATTTTTTCTTCCTTTTGAGATGTCATGCTGGGGGGAAGGGAATACGGATCAAATATCTTAATGGGTTTCGAATAGTTTTGGGGGGTGGGAGCCTTGGGAGGTCTAATTCTATTTGTTGGTGAGATTAGGGGGTGGAGGGGATTATTGAGTAGAGTAAGCACGAATGGGAATAATCTGAATGATAGTTGTAGGTGTGCTCCAATGGCGCACTTCAATAAAGTAAGTCCTTCCGATGTTTGTAAGAACCTCTTGAGGATTAATTCATAGGCCGTTCGGACCGAAGGATAATGGGAGAGGAAACTAGAAGTTTCGAACAAGTGACCGGATTTGGGTCAGGAAAACAGAATGGATTCCGGAAATTAAAGATATTGAAAGAACGACAAAGAAAACTACTTTTTTACGACGTGATCTCTGTAAAGAGGATTTTGTTTGAACCTTAAAGCAGAGCATCCACGATCATTCATGAATGCCATTCCCGGCATGAGCGCACTCATGCGCGGATGGATTCAATTCCACACTCATGGCCGGAATGTCATTGATGAGTTATAGTGGATGCCCAGCTTAAGCCCTCGAATCAAGGCCCTTTTTTCACTTGATTCTGATAAGTTATATATGCACACATGTTCTAGACCACAATCGCTGATTCTCCTTCAATTTGAACTCATTCCTCTGGTCCGACTGATATACCACCCCAACTCGATCCCCCTCTTCATTTTTTCACATCAAACTAATCCCTCCACTCGCTTCCATCTAATTGCAGTACGATGACACATTCTCTCATGACGCTGGACATATCTGGCAACAAAATGCAACACATCCCTTTGGATGCTCTGCAGAAATTACATTCCCTGACACGTTTGGTTGTACAACGGTAAGTTAAGCCACACATCCCATCGCCTTTGCCTTTCTTAAGCGTTGGTTATACTTTTCCTTAACAGAAATCACATAACCACTCTTGAGGGCAATTGGGAGAGCCTCTTCGACTCGTTGCGAAGCCTGCATCTCTCTGGAAATGAAATCACCGAGGTCGCACTAAATTCACACGACGATGGTAGGGGGGGAAATGCAACTTCACTTGGTGGTCCCCACTACCCTTTGGCCGTACAGGGCATGCAAACCGCATCATCATCCACATCGTCATCACCGAATTCTATTGGAAACGGACTAGGGCTGTTACACAATCACATAACTCGCCCCTTCTCGCGTCTACAGAAACTCCTCTGGCTTGACTTGAGCAACAATCGGATCTACCACATTGGATCAAACTTTCTGCCACGGAGCCTGGTAACCATAGACTTGTCCAGCAACTTACTGACCACATTTCCTCAGCAACTGTTCGAACATGTCTTTGGTTTGCGCATTGTCTCACTCAGGGACAACCTCATCCGAACCGTTCAGAATAAGGAGACAGTGAGACTGGTTCGAATGCACCTAGAAAAGCTCGACTTGGGCATGAATCTCATTGAGACCATCGAGAGCGATTGGTTCCAGAATAACTACAGTGACATCCATGTCAGAGCATTAAATCTTGAGAAAAACTTAATCCAGGTCTTACCACCGGCCGCGTTTAAGGGCATCGGAATTGTACACCTCGTCCTGGCATTCAATGCCATCGAGCGGATTCACGTGAATGCCTTCGAAGGAATCACCGACACCCTGGAGTATCTAGATCTCGAACGAAACGAATTGAGAGCAGTTCCCGGAGCAATAAAATCCCTTCACAAGCTCAAATACCTCTACCTCACCTCCAACAGCATCTGCCACTTATCAAACCTCCCCGAGTTCAGCGGTAACCTCCGTGTCCTAAGCCTTAGTGGCAACAACTTCTCAGCGATCCCAGTTAATGCTCTGCGGAACTTCACTGAGCTATCCTATCTCAACATGGGCTACAACACAATCAACGAAATTCCAGAGAACATTTTCTCTATCTGGGGCAGCCAGCTACAGACGATTCTTCTGCGGAACAACAAAATCACTCATCTCCACTTGGGTTCCTTCAACGGTCTCGACCAAATCAAAGAGATAAGCCTGAGCTTCAACGACATCACCATCACCAACCCCTATGTCTTCGAAAATGTCTCCCAAACTTTAAAAATCCTCGAGCTCTCATTCGCTGTTTTTCCCGCTAGAAGTCTCGAGACTATCGATCCACTAGATGCCCTAAGCCCTCTGACCGAACTCATGTGGCTTGGCCTGGACAACAACAATCTTAAGACACTTTCAAATGAATCATTCGCGGCAATGAAGGAGCTGAGCTACATAAACCTCGGTTTCAATCACCTTAAACAGATCCCGCAGGGACTTTTTATACCCGAAGTCCATCGGCACCTGGTCGAGATTGACCTGTCCTATAACTCCATCGATAAGCTTCCTTCACGAGCCTTCTACAACCTAGGCGACCTCCAGACCATTAACCTTCAGTCGAATAAAATCCGCTCGATGGAGAAACACGCGTTCTTCAATTTAGAGTTCCTGAGATCCATTGACATGTCCTTCAACCGGTTGAGAAACATCTCCCATGGTGCTCTCAGCTTTATGCCTAGCCTTGCGAGTCTGGACCTAACATACAACTCACTGTGCTCGCTTTCGCTTAAGATGTTCCACTACGTGTCAAATGCCTCTACTCCCCTGCTTCTCAACATTAGCAACAACCAGATTGCCACCTTTGACGACGAACTGAGCTCCTACATGTACATCTATCACCTCGATGTCAGCCATAACATAATCTCCAACAGCCTTAGTTTTAGTAACCTCGGTAACACACTACGCATCCTCAATCTTATGAACAATGAACTGACATCCCTGGGAAACCATGCCTTCGGAGACCTTGAGTTCCTGGAAGTTCTGAATTTATCCAACAACACCATCAGCTCCCTCCGCCGAAGGAGCTTTCAAGGTCTTAACAGCCTCCAAGAGCTAGATCTCAGCTGCAATCGCCTTGACCAGCTTCAAGTCGAGCAGTTCTCAAACCTAAGAAAGCTGCGGATCCTCAGAATACGAAACAACCGCCTGAGAGCACTTCCTCGCGAGGTCTTTATGAACACACGACTAGAATACCTCGATATATCTGAAAACTTCCTCACAGTGTGGCCCGTTCCGGCATTTTCCGACGTTGGATTCACCCTCCGAAGCATTCAATTCGTCGCCAATACCTTGGAATACTTAGACTCGAGTATGTTCATCAATTCGCAGTTCCTCTTCGATCTGAATTTGTCGCAGAACAAGATCACTGTGTTGCCGGACAACACGTTTACGTTCCTCACCAATCTCACCAACTTGGATCTCAGCTTTAACCCATTGGTGACCAGTAATCTGAGAGAGGTTTTCATCCATACACCTCGTGTGAGGCGTTTGAATATCCAAGGAATGGGCTTGTATATACTGCCATCCCTTAACCTGCCCTTTCTCTCGGAATTGGATGTCAGTGGGAATCATCTGCAGGAAATCTCCTCTCTGCATGCCATGAGGATGCTAAGGTTCCTCGACATGTCCCGCAATAAGGTGAACAACGCCAGCAGTGTCGTTGACCATCTCCCCACCTCACTGAGAGTTTTAGACCTTGCTCACAACCCCATTAGACGCATCAGTATTCACGACATGATCGCCTTGAGGCACCTCAGTGAATTGAACATTCTCGATGTGAAAGTGGCTAATCCAATCGGGTTTTCAAAACTTAGAAGCCTGCGACGGTTACACATGTCTTCTGCGGCGAATTTAGGAGAAATTGTGTCTCGCATTTCCGGTCTGCAGGAGTTGCGAGTTCATGTAGTGGAGCCCAATATTGGCGGCAGCCTCCTGTCAAAGCTTCTCAACAATACCAAACTGAATGCAATCGAGTTGTATGGTACTAATGTACAGACCATTAGCAGCGATGCCCTAGAGGGTCTCTCACGCAGTCACAAGCTCACGGTGCGGATACGTGACACAAAGATTTCCGATCTACCGCCAGGGATATTCTATACTTTGCGCTCCGTGCCGCATCTCTCAATTGATATTTCAGACAATCGAATAAATGCTTTAGCGGCGGACAGTTTTTATCCAAATAAGACCTACTGGGACACGGTGGGGACAAGGAGCATCATGGGCGGTCTAGATACATCGAATAATCCACTAGAATGTGAATGTGGATTAGTGTGGTTCGGGCATTGGCTAAGGAGATGGCTAAGAGAATCGGCGCAGATACGAGTCATACCAAAGGACGATATGAGGCGGATGGTGCAGGTGAGTGTTTTTTTTTTCATATGTTAAATGTAATTGCTTGGTATAGACCTTATAAGTTTAGCAGAGGCACAAACCTATGATGCGGCGAATCATGGTACGCAGTAGCAATGCGTTGGGCCTAAACCCGTTGTAGACACTCCCTTAGACTTCAATGAAAAATTGAGACCGAATTTCAAACAAATTTTTAGGGATACGATTGTTGGTTCTTTTAAATATTGTCGCAGAGCTCTGTACAGTAAAAGATGAATGTTAAAATAAGTGAAGTAAGTTAGATTGTAGTCGAGACTGAAACCAATTACTCTTTTGAAAGAACTTATCCTTGTACAGATAGATTGGGATTCCGAGAAAATGAACAAAGGTGGGGAAATCATTTCTTACAAAACCTTTCGATTGTCTCTGAGAACCAAATGTTTTTCTTCCGTCGAGGTGGAAGAAACTATTGATGTACACAGAGTCAGGGAATGGTCCAGTGCTCTTCCAGTGTATTCATAGATAGACGAACAGGCTGTTCAGCACAGGTCATTAAGAACCAAAATCGCCCACCTAATCCAGGCAAATATAGGAGAATCGCATAGAAAGTATTTAACAACGTTCCCGCGCTCTCCAAAGGCATTCCGAAAGCTTAGCGAAAGCATTTTGCAACTTCATCCGCTACAAACAACCAAGAAAGTGGGGAATTTCTTATAGATAGTCAAGTACTTCCCCTGTCTACGCGTAAATCATGCCACCTTCGACTGTGTTCAATACCAATATAACCAGCAATATAAGTGGGACGAATAAAGAGATACATAAAACTTCCCACTTCTAGAAATTATGAACAAAAATTTATTCTATCCAAGGCTTCAACCACCTCCATACAAAACTATCTTTAAACACCACATTGTATATTAAAACAAAAGTTTTCTTTTTCCTGCTTTTCCCCCACAACAGCGAGCTAGAGAGAACACCTGCCATGATCAAACCACCGGTAATAAACTTCCAATACTGGAGATATTCCCCGAAGACTTGCTATGTCAAGCGAGTGCACTGAGCAGTTCTAGTGAGAAGCTATTTCTCTTATCATTCGCTGCTACAGTGCTGCCTATTTTTATGGTATCACTCCGGTTTTTCTCATAATTGTAAATATCAAGATAAATTCAACAAATTAAAAAAAAAAATAGAATAAAAATAAATATGCATTGAGAAAAAGGCTGTAATATACACTAACCATATATGAAATTGGAGTGATATTGTAAAAAATAAAATATAAAAGAAAATTTAAATTTAATTTAAGCCGAGACATGTCCTAAGGAGATTTATTGTAAATAAATTTTGTAAATAGCTTAAGAAACCACGAATATATAAACACTAATGTTAAATATTAAAACACAATTAAATATATAGCGAAACACTATTGATTTAGAAAAAAATAAATATAAAGAGATTTTTTTTAAGGGCCATGATTCCTACAGCAACACCACTTTACATACAATGAAAAAAATAAATAAATGCAAAATGATATAGTGTAGTAACAAAACAATGTAAATATCTGTATGAGGACGTATAGTGGTTAAGATTTTTAATAAAATAAAAACAAGTTAAATAATTATATAGAACACACAAGGAATATCGTTAAAAAATTTTAAGTTGATTTTGGACTTTGTTTTATCATCATTTTCTATAGACATTTTAAGTGCACTAAACAAGTAGACAACTAAAAGAACGTAAATAATTGGGTCTTTATAGGAACGAGATGTCCTTAAAGTTTTTTTTTTTTTTTAAGTAATTTTTTTCTATGAGTCATGGTGATTGCGGTGCGAACCACACTTTCGCTCTCACCAATGCAAGGGCGCTGCATGGAGCGAGGACTCTACCTAATATGTATGTACATACGTCGCTCGATATCTGTTTTACAGCCCACAATGGTTAAATACAAATAATTCTTCCTTATAACCTTCATTGAACAGCATCCTACCAAGTTCCAGTCATAGTTTATTTCAAGTCTTCCCTTCCTACTATAAACTTGGATTGATGTCGTAAACTACATCTCAAAAATCACACCGAAAAAGTTTAGGTTCCGCTCGCGTACGCCTTCCCTGTTCATTTAAGACTCAACACAACAATACCAAGTATTTCCATTTGAACTGACCCCATTCAATTAAATCCGTCTATAGTTAGATTCATACACAAAGTGTTAAAAGTAAAAAAAAAATATATACATATATATATAAAACTCTTTCAGTTGAATAAAAAATTTATAAAAGACAATCGTGATATTAATTGTAGAACTGCAATTTGTCAGAAAATAAAAACATAAAACAAATATTGCCCCACAAGAATTATAACAATTTTTCTACTAAGTTTTATATTTAAGTTTAATATATTAAAAAACAACGTATTAGACACTAAAAAAAAAGGAAAAAACACTTTTTTTATAACCGAATATACATTGTAAATTAGTTTAAAACAAAAACACGAAAGAACTACTTTGAATTAAAAAAACAAAACCAACAAAACAATTAGCGAACTTCCTTAAAAAAAAAAATTATAATTAGCAAAATAGCCCACTATTAATTATTAAACTTAAGTAAGTAAACATACTCGTATGTATATACATATATTAAAATATATGTAAAGAAGATGCAATTAAATTTAAAGTAATTTAGAAAAAAAAATTAAAACTTATAGAAGCATAAATAAATAAAATTTAAAAAGGAAAAACAAAAACAAAATATTTTTAACAAAACAAAGAGAGAAACAATAAAACATGAAAATTAAGAAAATTAACTAAAAAATGGTGTATTTTTATTTAGGCAGGGGAAGGTTTGAATCCAAGATCTACCTTCCTATGTACGTCCTCCATCATACTTCAACCGAAGGCTTTACGATGAACTTAGGTACGCAAACCAGGCAACCTGACCCAATAATTGAATCATAATGTAGTGCAACTACATCGATGACTGGTACGAAAGCTTGACCAGAGCAGGACAAGCGACTATAGATTTAGAACTATCTGAGTCAATGAGAGCAAGGTCTGATTAAAAGCATTGACGCATTCATCTTAAAATACTGCTCTAGTACAACTACACTTGAATGGACTTGAATGACAAGTTTGGAGCCTCGCAAGAATACCCAATGTGTCCCCTAACCTTTAATGGTGGAAAATAATTACTAAACGGCTCTTTCGCTTATAATCGGATGAGGGTGACTCGCAAATTCCCTGAATTGTCTACACCGAAATTCGGACTACCTGTGGTCAATTTTTCAAAGTAGAACCGTAATTTTTTCCTTTAAAGTGCTCTCCAAGGAGGTGCCAACTTAAAACACTAAGATTGGTTCCCAAGATTCCTACAGATTTTTTCTGCCTTCTAACAAAAGTGTCTTGTCTTGATTAGTATGAAATTTTGCGCCTGAATAGCAAGATTTTCAACAATTACCTCTCAGTCATTGAAATGCTATAAAAGCAGCTCCTACTACTTCATGGTCAGTTGCTACAAAATCCGCCTTTGAAGGCCAAACACCTCTCCAAAAACATCCCCTTTAAGCCCAACAACCATCGTCATCTGATAGATTATAAAGATTACGATTATTCGCGCCCATGAACGCCCCCTCCCATCACAGAAGGTCCAATATACATTGTCACCAACAGCAAAAAATGAGAAAGAGAAAAAAATATCCTTTAGCAGACGACAATCACCCTCAGCCACTACCACTCAATTTTTATACCCTCACGGGGCAATTTAACCCAAACAAACGGAAGGAAACTTCACGGAAGAGGGGGGTTTTGAGAAAAAGCGAAATGAAGGAAACACTCCTCTCTTCCGTCTATTTTACCCGTGTCCTTCTTGATCCTTTTATCTCTTTTGTCAGTTGGAATACCATTTTAAGAGGACAATGTCGCAGAATCCTTGTTCTCGTCGTTCAATGTTCTTTCGACTACAGCAGCAGCAAGCCAGCATACAACCAACAATGTGCTATACAAGCAATGTTATGTCCTGGATTTTGAAATTGCCTAGGTGTCTGCTAGGTGTATGTTTTTTTTTTAGTCCTATCGTTGTTCCGTTCACCTAATTGATTTAATATGCATGATTTCCTGAAAAGAGATGTCATTTTCCCATCCTACTAGCTCGCAAAAATTTCTTTAGGACTTCTTGCATGTTTCTGACAAGGATAGAGGGACTACCAGAAAGCTCAATGGAATGAAAATGAAAAATTTATGAAAAACTTTCAAAGTTTCTGAAGCTATACTAGAATTTTAAAGGACGACAAGACAAAAGTAGATGGATATGGAAACTAACACATTCACTGGCGATTTAGTTTATTATTTGTCAATTGGTCCGAAGAAGCAACATCCAGCTCTAAGCAGCTTGAATGACATCCTCTTTCAACTGTAATTAGAACGTTTCCTCTCCCATATTTCAAACCCCCCTTCTCGGAAATCACATTTCTAGGACTTCTACTATTTTTATTTGAAAATTGATTATCCGCAGGACACAGAACCGCCCCAAAAGAAACCGAAAACCCATCGAATCCTTGTCATTCCCCCTTCGGGTGAATTTATGTGGTTTCCCACCGAAGAATAGTAATATTTTTCCTATATTCCTTTGCGGGATACGTCGGGATACGTGAGTGTGTGTGTGTAAGCACACATGAGTATGAGCTTGAGGGTTCCTGTGTCTGCTGATGTTTACCATAAAAAGGACTAAGAGTATCATTTAAAGGATTACGGTTTTGTTTTCTCTCCTTCCATTGTATGCCGAGACGTTATCCCGTGTGGAATTGTATGTGGATGTATGAGGGGCTACTTTGCACTTTTGGATATTACTTACGGGAGCAAAGGACAATACGTATCCTTATGGTAATGTGGATAAGGGTTTCTTATTTTTTCCCCAGTAGTTCATGCGGAATCTGGAAACGTGAATCCTTTTGCTGCTTTCAGGGGGGAAAACATTTTTTCTCAGGTTAAAGAGCACAACGCCTAAACACAATTAGGATACATATCGTGCGTCGGTTGCGACAGAAAGTTAAGAACGGTACTGTGTTGATTTTGGATGTTTGTAAAGGACACACAGAATTTCGAAAGTTACTCTGCTAGACATTGGTTTGCACAGATACTCTTTAACGGATTCTGAATGGTTGAGTTACTCTGAAGAACTCTGGATAATTAAGGGTTACGGACAACACGCGCTCAAGTTTGTAATAGCGGAAATTACCGGGGGTACAAATTTCCATGTGACGTCAGAACATCCCTCATTAGGCAGGATGGCGTTTTGGGTCGTTTTTCATTGCCAAACAGGATAATAGACGAAAAAAATCTAAGAGAACTCTGATAGCTTAAGAGACCCATTTAAGATGGCAGCTATCAAGGAGACTTTTAATGGGATAAAGACGGTCTGTTCTCAAAAGTGTGACTGTAAAAGCTAACTGATCAACAGACCCACAAAACCACTTAACCGCAGCCATTTACCTGAGCCTTCGAGAGATCACTCAACAGAGCTCGGGGAATTGGGTGCGTTTCGTGCAATGAAACTTTTGATGGAAAAAGGAAGTCGTTTACAATCGGAGCTCCCTGCTTCCTAGAGTTGACTGATCTAGAGATCGCTCAAGTACATAAATGTTCATAAATCTTCGACATTCATCGGAGTTTCAAAAAAAACCACCATCAAGCTCTGTTAAGTTCAGCGCATCCCTCAAACACGTGACGCCCCTGCCATTCGCTTCACGTCAAGAACGACAGTTTTGATTCATTAAAAAAAAAAAGGAAACACAATCTCTATAGGAATTAAATTGCACTGCCAGAGTGAATCTGCCCCTATTGCCCGCTCCAGACTGCGTGTCAATTTGGTAATTGCTAGTTAAAACGAGACCAGGACCTGTTCACCACTATGCCCCGACTCCTATGGGAAATTTTCAATGCATCATGGCTTCGCAATACCCTGACCGTGTTGTTATTTCTTCTTTGGCTTGTTGCCCAATCTGTATCATCATCATCATCTCCACCACGACGACTAGTAGTATCATCATCATCATCAGCTGCACCACCGGAAAATCCACAGGCAGATCCTTTCAAGTTGGTTTTCCTTTAACAGCACTATTTCTGGGAAGATTTCTCCACAACACCGTTCTGTATCCTCTGTTAGTTCATTCTAAAGACAGGATTACAGCGCCATGCACCCACACTCCATTTTGGGATATTTCAACCAGGTGCTCTCTGCAGTTCTGGCTTGCAGTTGTATACAATCGTCTTACTTTTGAAATATTACACACAATTCCCATTTCGATGTGACTAGTCCTGGCATATAGGGGTGCCGCGAGTGCCGGCAGGGGCTAATAGAGGAGCGAGAGAACCTTTAAAATAGCCAACGCCACCGCTGATACGAAGGGCAGACCGGAAGGTGAACCCTTTTAAGGAAATTATATACAAAACACTTGGCTGTATGTGAGAGATCTATGGGGAATTTCCGAGCGAAATTAATGGGCAGCCGCCACTTTGGAAGCCGGGTGTTCGCCATTCGACATTCGTTGAGCGAATTTATGCATTTCCTCCATTCAGATGTTTGGATGTATGCTTAATGAATTGCTGCGCTTAGGCAATGGCGTGAGTGGGTTGTTGTCTGCTGGAGTGGAACTTCATTGGTGGGTTGTGCAAATAAAATCTAATAGTTCCTGTTTGGAGGAAGTATGATTGGTTCGATTGGAATGTGGCAGCGGTCAAGAGTTTCCAAGGGTGTGGTATGACTGCTTAGATTAGAACATCAACACGAATGTGGAGGTATTGTGGCATGATTGCTTAGATTGGAACTTCAATATATGGCTACAATCAAGAGTGTTTAAAAAAGATATTCGGAGAGACACTGGCAAAGAGTTAGAAATTGGTTCAGGAAGATTGGTTCAAGGAGTTAGAAAACACATTCGCTAACGATATAGAAATCATTTGGAATTTTCCATGTAACACTTTAGTGTTGAGCGGTGGTTTTTTACCTAAGAGTCAGTGAATTCGGAAGCAAAATGCTAAAGATCCAAGAGACTGTTTTGCGACTCCTTATCCTTGCAGCTCCTGGGAGGTGGGCTCCGTACTAGGCGCGTCCTCAGGTAGTGGATCGAGGAAGCCGCGGCGAGTACAGCGAGTGAAAACAATGGCAGTACTTCCGCGGCGAATGTGGTCTTAGCAGCGAAGACTAGAAAAAGAGTCGGTAGAGGCCACGGCTACCGGCGAGGGCTTGGCCCCGAAAGGGGATAAGTCGCCAGTGGCCACTTTCCAAACATTCGGTCTAGCACACCTCTTTACGCAGGAGGCGACAGCACCCAGCGCACCTAATGAGGGTGTTGCTAGACTCAAAGATAAAAAAAAGAAGATCCTCTAGAGCCGAGCAGAGAAAGAGGGCAAAAGAGAGGCGTAAGCTTGATATGGAGAAGCAGAACCTGGCAGGCGCAGTGCCCACAAATGCTGCCTCCACATCGATAGCCGCGGCACACCAGGGCAGCAGCAGGCACAAGGCAACCTTGCATTGTAGCTCCCAGGGAGTGCGACAAGTAGTTCAAACGTGTGTGTCACCTGAGGAGGTCCCGCCCCACTCAGGGGGCAAACGTAGAATGCGCCCCATAGATAGACCAAACAAAATGTGCAAGGGCTCCAGGACATCTTCTGTTCAACATAGGCTCACTGCCGCTTCACTAGGATAGGTCAATGCCAATCCAGGGCGGAGCGGAGTAAGAACTGCACCTAAAAATACGACCGGAAGCCGGACACCGGGGATGTCCAGCCAAACGGACGATAGGGTCTCTACCAAAGGGAGAGCGGCGGTAAGTAAGTAAACCTCGTCTGACGAAGTCTAACAGGGAAGCAGCAGTCGGCCACCTGGATATGGTGCTCTTTAACCATCAAGATGAGGCTGGTAGGATACCAGAAGACAAGCGTGAGCAATTCCAGAGGGCTGCTAATGGTGCTCTGGACGTTGCTCTTAACGCCGATCAGAATGCACCCTTCAACTTCACGAAGTCCGGTTTTAAGAACGCGAAATACCATGTAAGCTGTATGGCTGAGTCTTCGATTGATTCTCTTAAAAGTCTTATTGGTGGACTGGAAAACTGGGAAGGTACCAGATTGGCGGTCATACCAGCAGCTAAAATCCCGCCGCTAACTAGGGTGTTCGTATGGGTCGCTTGGCCAGCTGAGGAACCAACGCTGCTGTTGAAACGTTTAGAGCGACAAAATGACGGCCTCAAAACAGACATGTGGAAACTATATCACACTACACCGCAGAAAGGCAAAAGTCAAATGCTTGAGCTAGAAGTCGACGAGTGTTCACTGGGAAGACTAGTTTCACTCGGGGGCAAAGCTCAATGCGGTTTTCAACGGGTAAGCTTTGTCATCCCCCAATTTCACTAACAGTAATCAAAACAGCAACCAACGAGAGAATGCAAAGGGATTTTGAGGAGATTTCTAGCGTGCAAAGTGGCTAGATCACTCGTGGGCAAACCTAGCAACCTATTCACCAGGAAGGCTTGAAGTTCAAGCAGAGAGCAATTGAGGCTGATGGTGGGACTTATCACAGGACACATTAACCTTAATAAACACATGCCTAGAATGGGCCTTGCTGACATATAAACATGTAGGAACTGCGAGGAAGAAGAAGAGGACCTCGAACACTTCCTATGCCATAGCCCAGCCCTAGCGATAATGCGACAGAAAACCCTGGGGTCCATGTGGATACCGGATCTGAAACATCTCAAGGACAAAGGAATCGGCGGCATCCTGGCGTTCACCAAAGAAACAAGAAGATTCGTGCACGTACACTAGTGTCAACTCCATGACTGTTTCCACCTTCCCTAGATACCTCCCAACATATGTACGTCTCAAGCCAAGCCTATCCCTGCAGTTTCGAAGATTAAAGGAGGGGAACACAAAGGGCCCGACAGAGACCTAAGTGAAGAGCCAATGACATGGCATGAAGTCTGTTAACAGATACTAACTATAGCAGCAAAAACGAAGCCTTCAGCAGTAGCTGCTACCTCCAATCCTCCCAACAAAGGGTTTGAAGACACAACGTACCGAACAGAAATTGAATTCGAAAAACCAAAACTAATAGGAACGTTGAGAGAAACGTTAGTTAAAGTAGTCGAAGTAACCAAAAGGTACGCAAGATAACTAAAACAAAATAGGAACGCGTCGATCTAGCAACTATAAGTCGACGATCTAAGGGAGGTCTATGAGACTCTACTTAACCCAAAGCGGCCTATTATAATACAGCAAGATGTATTACTAATCCAAGATCTAATTAAATCAAACTAGAGCACTTTTGGAAGCGCAGGATGGTTTCCTTTGGACAGTGTCGGACAAGCGCAAAGATAATAGTTTCCTACTCTCATTTGCAAAGGCTTAGCTTCTTGATGCAACCGCATAAAAGATCTCTGCACCCAAATGACAGTCAAACCCGATTCGAATTGGAAACAGATTCACGATACGAACAGGAATCAGGCTATATGAACACCCAAGAGGTCATGAAAACCCGCATTTTTTTAACATTCAACCTGTCATTCTCCCACGAACTTGTAAAACACCCCCTCTCCGCCCAGAGTTAATCCTATTACCATACTACAATCATGTATCATCATGTACAACAACATTTCCCTCTATCGCAAATCAACATATTCCACATATTTCCCACACCCCCGTGGTCGTGTCACCGCCCCCCAATGAGTCTTCGGTTCAACCTCTCTCTAATTAAAGATCCATTAGGTAGTCACAAGTTACAAACTCCTAGGCTATGCAAGGGATAATAAATATCCTTGAAGGTATATTAAACCACTTCATGATGTACGTCACCACAACTTCGCACTCCATTATATAAGAACGTATGTATAGTATATAAGTTATCGAAGGCAGGTAGTATGTTACTGTTACATTCCTTCGCTCCAACACAATCCCTCTATCAATGCCAAGATCTACGAGAGTGCTCCCATGTGCATTGCATGTAACGCACAAAATTATGCAGCAGGAAGCCACCAAGTCCACCAACACCGACTTCATCAATCACCAACTTTGGATTCTCGGGGTGAAAGTTTGTTTCTCTCCCGAGAGAGAGAAAGAGAGAACAAAGCCACACAGGAAGCAAGTAAATCGACAAAGGAGAAGGAATTAGGACAAGAAGCATGCTTCAAGAAACCAACCTACATACATATATCTACGCATGATGCGGCCCCAGCACAGGGCCGCCCGGCCCGGCCTGGCCACCAACTGTGTGGTAATTATGCAAGGAGTGGTGGTGTTTTACTTGGCTAACATGTGAATTGCGTGAGTGTTTTCCGCTTTCTTTTTGTTGGGAGAAGTCCCTTCTCTCTCCTCCTGCTCCAGGAAAGCTGGACAGGAAAATCAATTAAAATTTTGTTCCACTTCCTCGCCGCTAATTTCGGGAGCACTGGAGGAAAACTTAATTTTCCCGTCCATCAAACTTTCTGCTGATGGAGAGAAGCGGAGACATAAGGATCAAGGATCAAAGTCCCCTTGATTTGGATTTGTGACGCCTCTGCACATAATCTTTGAAATTAATTCCTAAATTGTTTCTCTGACGAGGGAGTGAAAGGATTTCTCTTTCGTCATCCGCCCTCATACACAGATGACGGAAGAATAAATCTTTCGTTGCACTTTTAACTCGAAATCCACGCCCCGAGTGGACTTGGGTTTTATTGCCTGGTTGGCCCCACCACCCCGGTTTTAATTGAGAATACACGTTAAAAATGGGATTAACAATGCTAAGCAATGTTAAGCGTTGCTAAGCTGATTATGTGGGCGCACTGGCTGGATGCCATGTAATTAAGCCACGACAGGGCTCAGAAAAAGTATACTAGTCCCAGTACTGGCAGTGGATAACAAATTTTCGAAGAGAAATTAGGTGTAAAATGTGATTTAGATTAACGACCAGGGTAAGATCGCTCATCCCTCTAGCTTCAGCCAGAGTTCAGGGTGGATGTGTGTGGTTAAATCGTCGTTGCCAGTGACACCCCGTTAATTGGACGAGTTAATCACATTCTAAGTGCCTAGGCGATGGAATATTATACATCATGGATTAATCCCTGAAAAGATAAATGCTTCAGCTACTCCAAGGGACTATTTCGGTCTGTTAATGGCGAGGGCATTATACATAAATCGTTTAATGAGTTTGCCATTCGGTCTTAAGGGAGATTGTCCTATGGAGGACAGGGATATAGAATGTGAAATAGGTCCTTAAATTGCACTGAAAAGGCGTTGGTTCTTGAAAAAAAAACAATGATAAAATTCGGACGAATGTTGAATGGGGGCATGACGTCAAAAGGGTACACAGCGACGTCAGTACCAAACGGCTTAAGGTAATGAGATCTACGCCTTGTGTTCACTATAGTATTTTACACTCTTATCTCTCCTTTTCCCCCGCAATCACACCATAGCTGTGCATAGGCGTCGAAATATTGATCACCAATACACATACTACAAGCCGAGTTGCACACATCACAGTAGTACCGGCGTATATCCAAATGGTACTGATCAATAACAATATCCTAGGGTCGAATTACCGCAATCGATAACGAGTGAGTGAGTGGGACAGATCGAATGATCCATAAACTTCAATAGACTTCCATAAACTTCCTCACATTTCGATGACGAGTTACTCGATGAAGAGTTACTCGTTAACTAGTGTGGTAATTCGGCACCTGGATAAACAAACTGAAACATAGCACTCGCTAAGTGGATGTGATAACCTTGTTTGGGTGCAAGTCAAATCACAATGTGGCGATCGGTCTTTTACAGGCTATCTATTGACTTACAATAATATTTCTCACATTGTGATTCGGTCATAATAAAAATAAATTATCGTAGCGTTGGTTTAGGTGTTGGTTGGTTGGTTTAGGAACAATGCTAAGATGTGATCAGGTAAACGATTAGCTGAGAAGAGATTTTGCGAGTGGAGATTTCTTTTTTTTTTTTAAGAATCTGTCCTTATGGTTGACACTGCGGCTTAGCAAGATCTATTGTGTCTGCGGTCTACTTAGCCTAATAGGTCTCCTACCTTCGTAAGGTGAGTATGTCGTTGGTAGCCGAGTTTCTAAACTCCGCTAACGAACAGAATTTCCTATGAAAGATCGGTCTACGTAGCCAGTACAGTGCCGGACATTCACAGTGAACGTGCTTATATGTTTATTCCTCTTCCAAACAGAACCGACACTCTGCGTCTGAACCAGGGTTTAGTTTGTTGAGATGATATCTTAGGCCACAATGGCCGATAAGAAAGCCCACTAGCTTCCTCATGTTGTTCCTGTCAAGGTTTAGAATTTTCTTGTAAGAAAAGAGCTTTATAGGCGACATTTTCCCAATGGGCTAGGCGAAGTTGGTATTCCCAGTTAACAAAGCTTTAGCGGTAGCCCAATTAACGCCACAAAAGGGTTCCGGTCCCAAAAGAGCGGAAGCCGAGCCGGCCCTAGTCAGCTTATCCACAGTTTCATTGCCTACAATGGCCTGTTAGCCGGGCACCGAAACAAGCTTGACCTTGTTGTATCTGGCCAGTGATTGTAGGGTATCGTAGCAGGGCTTGACTTACAAAGATTCCACGAAGTGGGATGTCAATGCTTTAAGCGCTACCTGACTATCTGAATAGATATGTATTTTTGCGCCCCTAATACCTTAATCGTGTTGCCGTGACTTTGTGGTTATTGCATTGGACTGCTGACCTCAAATAATAAGAATAAATAAGAGTGAGTAAGTATAAAAGGAACTGAATCGAAAGAACAGGCACAACCTTCCAACAACGATACTAGAAGGATCGCAGCCAAGTATTGACAGTGTGCCTAATAATAAAGACACATAACTAAATAAATTAAGTTGTTTTATTTGCTCTAACTCGAGTTCTCTTCCTTCGTTTTTACACAATGAAGCACGGAACTGAGTCATTACATTTTCATTTCATTTCATCACCAACAAAAATGAAGCTCCACTGCCCTGAGTGATGTTAGCTTCAAAATTCAAGCCTCATTGCACCGAAATGATGTCAGGGCCACAACGATAAGACACCTCGGATTCTTCGAGAAAAAAAGGAAAATTTACTCCATCCGAACGAGTGAAAAGCAATGCCTTAGAAGTAATCGAGTTCTATAGAGATCCATCCTGCACCGCTCAAGTCCATAACTCAGAGACGGCCCAATTAAAAAGAATACGCCTCCGCATCAAACGGAATGCAAAGTATAAATTTTTCGAAAAGTCCAACCAATAATAATTGTCCAACCTAATAAAATTCACGATTCTTTTCGTTATTTTTACAACGCCTACCCTAAGCAGTTCAATCTAGGGTAGAACCCCCCTAATCACTAGAACTAGCATAACTATTACACAAGGGCTCAAATCTTACTTTCTAAAAATAATTAGCAAAAGTTTGTGTAAATTTCAACGACTCACCGTGTATATTAGGTTTGAAGAGTAGCTTGAGTTCAAACCTGCAAAGAAAGAAGAAAATATAAATAAGGAAATTGAGCAAAGGGTATGTAAAAAAATAGAGTAGAAGGACTAAACAGAAGAGTCGGACTTAATTTTCTATGGCACAGGCAACTAGAAGTTGATTTAAGTCAAGTTCTTAAACAATCTAGACAGCTACAGACTTGTGGAAGGTCTTTGGCTAAGGTAGAAAGATAAGTTGTAGGAGTGTAAACGCACCTCATGATGAGTAACTCGGGCTAGAGCACATACTCCAGTCCAACTTATTCGATGAACTTATGCGTGTATTGAATTTGTAGGCTCCTAGGTTAGATTAGGTGGGTGCCCACGCTCAGATAGGGACACATTTAGACCAGATTGGCCTATTGTGATACCACGATGAAGAAACCGGCTTACCGGCACCAGGGAACCAGGGAACCAGAGTATGTAGCACAAGTACATCGAAGGTGGGTAACCGAAACGGTGTTAACCCTAAGATTTGAACCACTTCGTCCCACAGATGAAGTTTCTTATCTTCTGGATGTCGAGTTCTACACATCCTATATCCTTAAGATCATCGTAGAAGTATTCCCCGAGGCTTTTTCTTCTTAGCGTCGCAGGAGCAGGACCTGTACGCAATAGGAGGGTTGTAGTTTCCTTATAGGCTCCTAAGTAGTTTCATATTTTGTGAATCAGTGCTGTGCATTCCTTGTGGAGATGCGTTCGGGTCTCCTCAGCGTTCCTGCAAAATCTGCAGTCTCCGTTATTTTCTATACCCAGTTTGTTGAGATATGCCAGTGGAAATGGAAAGTCGTTTTATTTACAGGCTTTGCTTGTTTTCCTATTCTAGTTCCCAAGAAGCTCTTTGGCCTATATAAAGTTGGGGCGCTTCTTCCGAATCTTGGCACTTCTTTCTTCAGCTTTTCAAGTATTTTAAGGGGTCTCCACCTGCAAACCGCTTCTGGCCCAACGCTCTGAACCCTTTCTTGCTAGTTCTTCAACTCAGCACTCATCATTTCAGCACTCACATTGACTTTTCCTAAATAAACTTACCCGAAATAAACTTATGTACAATGCAGAAGTCCAAGAACCCATGTATACATAGTATGTGTATAGCTCTACAACTGTCTCAAATACTATCCAAGAATCCGGCTCATAAGACATTGGAGACAAAGCACGCTGAACAAAGGGACAAAAACTGTAAGATTTGTGTTGTCTTCCAATCGTGGGGTATAACCTCTAAAAAAATCGCCCCAAGGAGTCTTCAAATCAAACTAGGAAGGAGAATACCGTAGACGTAGGCCTCCAAAAGCTACGCATAGGACTTTTGAGATGAAAAGACTATGATGAATGAATATACACCAAAGTGCCGGTTCGCAGAGTCTTCGAATCTAACTTGGAGGGACAGCGTAGAAGAGAAACCCTTTCAAAAATTACGCATAGTGCATTTAGGATTGTTAGTACATGAAAAGCGAATGAACCCAAGCCCATAGACCCGCTGTCTTCGATCTAACCGAAGGAATAACTTGATAGGGAAATACCTCGCCTAAGATAATATCCAGAAGAAGAATGGACTTCAACAAGCTTGAAGTGGACAACTGGATGCAATTCGTTAGGGACCAGGTCCACTGAAGAGGATTTTTGTTAAGGTCCAACTTCACACCGTACTATTTAGCCAACTGAGAAAGAAAGTAAGCACAAGGCCTAAAAAGCGGTCAAAATAATGACAATGTTCTCGAGACAAGAATAAAGCTCAAGCGTCTACCAGGTATTCAAGAAGACAAAAGACACTTCTCACTTCTCGGAATTATTCAAGTTGTACGTTTTACATTTTTACAAATTTTTAATGGTCACTAAAAACGTCCTTAAACACTACACTGGCAGTATCCAGGGCGAGGAAACCCAAAAGTAGATTACGAAGCTCTCAGATAGAATACCCCTCACAAACGTAGAGAAATAAGAAACCAAATTGAAATCCTTTCAAACGAAACCATTCCCGTCTTCAAATTTTCAGCAAATAGCTTAGAATGTCTTCATAAACAAACGGCAAAGGGTAATGCATCCTCTGCCAATGTATCACTGACTGCCTTGCACACAAAGGATGCATCATCTCACATCGTAATGAGACGTTGTACTTCAAAAAGAGAAACTTCAAAGTTATATGTTCGCTATTACATTACTCTTAAGCTCCTTTCACTTGGTAATACCGCAAAACTTCTTCGTCGCATCCTTGCACAAATTCGCAAACACACATACATCTTTACATGATTTAGAAACTCAAGTTTAGTTCCTTAACTCACGCAGTATGCTTTCCACTTCACCTGCTTCTGACAGAAATCCTAAAAAGCAAAATCACAAGCTATTCGCCTGATTCATGTGAGAGGCGGCACTCAACAAAGGCAACGCACCACACAACACACCTCTCCCAGCCACACACACCCACATACGAAAAAACATGTTAACTGCAAGGATTTCAGCTAAACTTCTCCTCTAAAGTGCACACAAATCCCATAAACCCCACCCACCCGTAGTTGTGTGTTTGCCTGTAACATGCTTTGATTGACACAAAACAAAACAATTGCAGGCAGGGTGGACTGTTTTTGCTCTAATCCTTTGGAATGACTTCCTTTTGAGTTTCGCCAGAAGCAGAAGCAATTTTGTGCGCCACTATTAATAACTGTCATATTACGCTAGAGTGGCAAATTAATTTCCTCCTTCCAACAGCAGGAGAAACAAAAACGAAAACTCAACGTCAAAAGGACACACAACACGAGGAAAAGGTTGATGGGAAAGGAAACAATAATCCTGAATGCAATTTTCGTTTCATAACGAATTGTAGTCGCTCATGGAATGAACTCAGTATTGACGGTCACTTTGTCATGAATTATTAGTATGTCCTTTCGAAGGAATTCATTGGAAAATTAGGTGCGTGCAACAAAAGCTAAATATAAATCGAAACAGAGGGACGAGGTGGTCGAAAGGTAGTGGACAAGGTATGAGTACTATTCCTAGGGGTAGTATAATTGAAATAACTTTGGTACGATGGGCGAAACGCATAAGGATTCATTAAGCCTTCCGTAATTGATTCCATTTGTGTGGTCAAATTGCGTATTTACAACGAGCCGGCCAGACCGGGCGGATTATAGATATGTATATGCTCGCGGACTATAATCAATTGTAATTTACCGCAACGACTTTGAGAACACGCCGATGACGACTTTGATGATGATCGTAATTATATCGACGGTATTAGCCGGAAGGATAACATCAAAATGTTTTCAATTTGTGGCTTTTGGGTTGTGGGAAAATGTAACAAAACACAAGTGGGTGAAGCAGAAATGCGGGTAGAATGCCGAGAGATCGACTGCTAGACTGGCACAGTAGGTTTCCTTTGATTCTGGTCAGCTATGTTGGACATCAAATCCACTTTCCAAGAACAGAAATGAGGAATAAATTCGTTCGTCTCCAAGCCGGTTTCACTACGTAACGAATTTAAGGAGTCAACAAAAAAAAATTTCAAAGTCCAATGACTGAACATAGTTCCACCTTCGTCCTGCCTCCATTCCGCCTTCGCTTTTTCGTCGTTTCGTCTTCATTCCCTCCTCGTTTTATTTCGTCGTCGCTTCGCCTTTGTTCCGCCCACCGATGGGTCTGTGTTAAATCTTGAATCCAGTTTGACCCATTGTTTAGCTTGGGTAGCAATCGTTACCCCTCATGGTTTTTTTTACGTGAACGCCGATGGTTTAGTCCGAAGAGTCTTTAAATACACCACTGAGGGATGACGAGGGATATGCCTTCTTCGTTTAAGACAGAGAACTGAGAAAAATGTCCTTTGGATTTTTTGATAGCTGGCGCGACAGCTCGGAATGAGCCAAGGCCTAGTTTCTCGCAACCATTCATGTTGTGCGTGTTACATATTTCGAACGAATGGAAGGGACCTACAATTTATTGCCGACTCCGAACGGCGAATTAAGAAGCTCTTCCATGACAAATTATACTCCCGGAGACTTATCATTCCCCGACAAGAGGTGGTGCCGCGAACAATTTTCGGTGTTCCTGGCTGTGGCTTGAACCCACGCGGCTCGATCAGCATGGTCTTTGGATAAGAAAGAAAAAAAATTAAGGAAAACTGGAAATAGACCATGGATCACCAAGAGTGACCAAAGAGTAGAAAACTTCAAGACATTTAACTTGGATTAAAGGAGGATTATTTTCGCAATAGGATGCCTTCTATACGACAAAGACAATGGAACGAGGTAATATATATTCACAAGTGGAGTCCATTAATGCTCTGCACTAGGTGCGCTAGATAAAAAAAACTAACTTACGCTGGTGTCGTAATAACAGCGTCCTAATTGTAACGTCACACAAGACGCACCCAAAGGTCCTTACTTCGCTACAGTGAAAAATGACGTGCAATAAGATATTGGGATAGGCAACGTCCCACAAAGCCCTAACTCCTGAACTCTGTAAGGAAACGTAGTTCTTCATTAAAAGAAACATTTTTCTAATGTGGAATTGATGTTTTGGTGTGGAACGTGTACCAAATCATCAATTAAGAACTGTGGAACGAAAGCATGTCCGAATAGGACTATAAGCTCTACATACCCTATTTACAAATAGGGCGACCATTTGTTTCACTACAACTACAGAGGAATATCCCTGCTTAATGTTGCATACAAGATCCTGTCCAGCGTTCTGTGTAAATGGCTCACAAATTTCGCAAATCGACCGTAGACCACATTAGATTTACACTAAGGCAAATCCGGGAAAATTATATGAGTTTCAAATGACACCATTGATTTGTGCTCTACAAGGTGATGGCCGAGTTCGGAATCCCGATAAAACTGATCTACCTCCTTGGATCTATTTCAAACATGCACCGGATTTCAGCAAGGCGACGCGCTGTCTGGTGATTTCTTCAAGCACGTGCTGGAGCAAATAATACGTAGGACTGCCTTCAACACGAAAAGCACTATCTTTCACAAGTTCATCCAAGTGGTGGGATATGCAGACGATATTGATATCTAGCCGTCGTAGAAGGATTTGCAACGATTAAAGAAAAAGCGAAACAAGTCGGTGTTTAAATAAACGAGGACAATAAACAGAAAGCAGAGGAAAGAGGAGGACTCTTTGAAAGAAAAATACTTCGTCGTATTTTCGGTCCTAATTCCGAGGACGGCTAATAGACGAGGAAATATAATCGCGGACTCTATGAGACCAAATCTTGTCGACTATATTGAGTCGGACACATCGAGCAAATGGAAAACTATGCTCCAACCAAGAGCATCTTCAAATCGCAGTCCCTCAGGTTCGAGACGACCAGAAAGATCGAACCTCCGGTATAAGAACCAAACCATCGCGAATGACAGAATGCTCGGCCTGACTTACTATGTAGTAAGAACAAGCCCGGCATCGAAGAGGGTGGAACCGGGGGGTCTCACGCAGTGACCCTTCGCAGGTCGGGGGTCCGTTAAGTAAGTAAGCATAGTGTCGGATTCGTAGAGAATAAGCTGAGAGGTTGCTCTTGCTTCAGATAGAACCGACACTCTGTACATATCTATAGCTTGTTAAAATGGCATCTCAGGCCGAAATGCTTTATCGAGACAGCCCACCAAGGTTAAGGAATAAGACTTGATTAGTCTTTTCCAACTGAAGTCACTTTAAAACAAAAACGAAGGCGGCCTCTATCGAATTATCGCACTGAAAGCGAGAACCACTCTCCGCACAAAATCCTACACCATATCATTCTGCTTGGAACAAAATATGGACACAGAAGAAGGAGGAGACGGTGTTAGCGGTTATAAAGACTTAGCGCCGGCAGGATCCACAATGCAGTGTAAGAGGCTGCAAATATGAGCGAATGCGACATCTAAAGCTGAATCCCTCTAATTCGCAAAAGAAAAACTTTTCGAATGTGCGGTTCAGTAAAGGAGCCCTTTAGCGCCTGTGTGTGCCATCCTTGTCATTGTCTTTTTCTCCATCCATCATGCCCTCAAAGCAAACATTCACTACTGAATAAAAGTTACTATCAATACCGCCCCCATGTCCACTGTAGAACCCCAGCCTCTCTTTAGTTATTTATATCCTCGGCCCCCTATGCACTCTCATTAAATTCATTAGGAATTCATTAATTAGGATCGAGCGGCAGCTTCAGCTCCTCCTCGTACATGATCTCAATGACAAAGTAATATGTACTCTCGCACTTACCACCCCCACCAACCATATGCACACACGTTTGTGTGTTAAACAAACTGTTTGCGCTACTGCTTCGACAAACATGAAATAGAGCCGGGTCATGTGCCATCGACAATGAGAAGCTAAAAAGGACACGTCAAACTTTGCATTCTCCTCAATGGTGGGGCGGATGGAAGCACGCTAAAAAAGGACAACCACACACGCAAGTAATCTCCATTACAGAAAAGATACATCCACGGGGATGGCTGGCTGTGACTGCTTGCGCTGCAACGGAGAGGCTGGTAACGGTAAACATTTTTAATTACAATCCCTCATTAATTTTTAATAATTTCATAATTTCCACTCATTCGATATGGATGGGGAGGTAGAGGATAAAGGATGAAGGACGGCTGGATGTGGTAACAAGTTTTAGTTTTTTGCTTCTTTCATACAAACATTAGGGGTTAGTCTCTCTCGTGTGTGTATGTTCCACTTGTAATTTGATCATCATCCCCCTGTCCTAGGGCTGTGGAGAGAAACTACTAGATATATGCAGCAGGTGAGGATGGTTTTTGATGTGCCAACTAGCATACTGTCACTAAAAATTTCATGACGAAATCTCATTTAGTATTAATCGTCTGGTGTACACCTATGGTTAGTTGCTAACACTGTAAGGGTGGCTAGTCCTTCGCTCTGCTAATCAAAGTGATTGGATGGGTGGTGATAGGTGAAACTATATGAATTTAGATGCGCCACACACAGCTTTTATCTAAATAGGTGAGGGAAACACAATTTCACATTTAATTGGCGATTAATTTGAGATTAGTTTTGAGACGGTAAGATAACGTCCTTTCTTGGTGAAAAGCGAAAAATCGAGCATACAGAGCTATCGTCTAGTTAAAGATGGAGTTTGAAAGAAATCTCAGAAAGTTATCGTTCAATTTCTCTAAAAAAAATGTCTTAAAGACATCTTTAGGTGACATCAGACGACTTCTTTGGCAGATATCTGTCGATCTCCACGGAGAAACCTTCTTTGAAGAACTCCCTAAAAGAGCAGAGAACATTGTACATGCATTGCACTGACCAACACCTTAAAAAAATCAGCGTTTAAATCGATCTAAACCCTACAAATTGCAACGCAATGACGGATCCTATCAATGTCATTTCAACAAGCCATCTTCTAGACCAAGTCCTACCATGCAAGCACTAACTTACGAAAAAAAACCATCAACTTTCTTGCAATTGTGAGAAATTGCCCTCTCTCCCGATCTACTCCTCCTTATCCAGCGCACATCCATTCTCATATCAAGCTCGACATCATCATCAATCCATTGACACTTGGCTTGCCTTCGACTGTAATACATCACAGGATATCAACGAGAATATGAGAACGCGCATCAGACCATAGGAAAGAAATCAAACGAAATCAACAAAAAAAAAACCAAGAACACCACCACTTTAATGTCCTTCCTCCGATGTACGCGGTGTGGTAAACCAGGACGATAAACTATCCTTCAACCAAGCGGAAAGGAAATGCATCCAAAGAGTAATGTTTTCCCCTGTAAAAATTGCACAAAATGGCGAAGAGCACACAAGGAATAGAATGGGAAAGTGGAGTGGGCTGTAAGTGGAACAAAATAAAATTGAAAAAAAAGATAACAAATCCTTGCAGCTCGCAGGAATAAAACAGAATAAAAAAAATTCTCTGCGCGCCCGACGGTTATTTCCTGGTGCAGCACTCACTCACTCAAGCAAGCTCTCTCCCACTCGTTGGCTGCCGGAAATTGCTTGTAATTAGATTGCAATTATCGCTACGAACATGAAGTCATTTTCATCATATTACCGTTGGAAGGAAGAGAAGCGGCGGCGAGAAGCTGAAGCTATAGCTGAATCAAGAGTGAATGCAAGTTTGGTTAGCTAGGACCTTACCCCGAATGTATACAGTTCGCTGTAGAGAGTTCAAAGGGAAAAAGAGAGTTCGTGTAACTTTCCGAGCCGAATGTCGACAGGATGTTCACTGATGTGATCGACGGGTTGATGGGTGTGTGATTTCTCTTCTTTTTTTTTTTTTTGTTAAGCTGGCCTTCAACATTTATGGGTACGCTACTATTAAAGGGACATTAAATGGGAGATATGACGGTTTATTGATTACGCCCTCGCCAGACAAGCAGGATATTGCAAATACTGACAGGAAGCGCATGAAGAAATGGTTTATTTTATTATCCCCGCAGGGTAGACAGGATGTTATTTGATTTCTTGCGGAAAGTAGAGGGATTGGAATTGGATAATTCAATCGTAACACTTATAGTAATGAAATTCTTTTTTTTTCGAGATATTTTGAAACGGATTTTGTGAGAGATGTGATTAAGGATGGTCTAAATAGCCTAGGGCAGCCTGCATGGCAAATGTTGTTCGCATTTGTAATTGCGAAGTTTATGCTGTCAGCAAGAAAGGACACCCCACACCGACGTCTCGGACAGAACGTCACAATAGATAGGTATAACTTTGAGGTAGTTAAGAACTTTGTCTACCTAGGCTCCGCTATAAACTCAGACAACGACACCAGCGCTGAGATTAAACGAAGAATAACTCTTGCCAATCGCTGTTTCTTTGGACTAAGAAGGCAATTGAGTAGCAAAGCCCTCTCTCGAACAACTAAAGTGACCCTTTGTAAGACCCGTAATCATCCCGCAGAGGCATGGACTCCGTCAAAAGCGGATGAGGTGGCTCTTGGCTTCTTCGAGAGGAAAATTCTTTAATTGATGGTGATTTTCGGTCCCGTGTGCATAGACGGTGAGTGGAGGAGGAGATACGGGCCCGGAAAATCTTCGAATTCACACCCGAGGGACGGCGCTGTAGACGAAGACCGTTTGTGGGTTGAGGCCCAGGCTCACCCCGAACTGTAGCGCCTTAAGTAAGTAAATAATCACCCTTAAACTTATGAACGAGATCGAATTCCATACTTAAATTTGACATGTGTACTACACCGGAAATAAATTTCAGCCCGATATCTCAATTATTCTGTGCTTTATTTAAATACAAAGTAATGTCCTTACTGAAAAATCATATACTTGGACAATCCATGCTACATATTACATTTAGTAAGACCAAATCGCACCAGAGGAAAATGAAGCAAACCATACTGCTTATACCATTTTAAATTATTTAAATAAAACTTACTACTTCTACTAGTATATTATGAAGCAAACCAGTGTAGGAAACTACTTAGTAGTCACTTCCCCAAAGAATCGCAGTCTCGAACTACCTCGCTACGAGTTTCAAAACTCATCGTCCTAGCCCTAGCTTAAGTGACGATAGTCATCATAAATCATAATTTCTGCTTACTACATCAAATATAGACGAGTGAAGTTGAACGGGTACCCCTCTAGTCTAAGCCATCTACGTTAGTATTTGTTCGGTGGAATCAACAATACGAGCAAATGCAAAAATGAACAAGAAAATAATAAAAATTCACTCACCAGTATCTCGAACCACACGCGAACGCGAACACGTACCGAACACTCAACAGACACACTAAGGAATGGTACAGAAGTTATGTGCCACAAAGGGCAGTTATTCACACTGCGGCGTTTGTAGTCATAAATTTAGATCTTCACTTCGATGACGAGGCTCTTAAGTCAATTGCACTGAAAACATATTTAACTCTCATACGTCAATTAAACATCGTCGTTCAAAGAAGGACGCAACATAAAATACGATAGCAGTAAATATTTGACAAAGTCGTTGCGGATGAAAATAAAGAATATTTTAGGATGTAGAACATTAACGCACTCATTTCACTTTAGACCACCAGACACTGAGCAGACCACTGGCTTCAAAGGGTTTTCTTATCTTGCAAGGGAAGGGATACGGATGCGAATATTCAGATATTTCGAAACGCATTCATTAACTTCACTCTAGTCGCGGTTTGTGTCGCTTTAGGATAACATTTTAGTGCAATCATCACCACTGAGTGCAGGAAAATGGATTACCATTTTTCAATTGGGATATTTGTTCAAAAAGCAGTTGTATGTAGAATATGTAGGAGTGACAACTAAGCGGCATTTGTTTCTTCGTTTAATAATCAAGATATTTTTCTCTTGGCCAACAGAGTAAACTTATGCTTATGTATATCCGATACTATTTTTTGCGCAACTTAAAAACGCTGCAACAGTGTAAATTGCTGGGAAAGGGGGAAAATGCTGTAGAAGAGAACACGAGTAAGAAAGTTATTATTACAATACCTTAAGAGTGTCCAGTGATTGACAAAGAACTCATATTGCGTTTTGGCGTGT
Organism: Matsumyia berberina; assembly: GCA_917880715.2. Taxonomy (NCBI): domain Eukaryota; kingdom Metazoa; phylum Arthropoda; class Insecta; order Diptera; family Syrphidae; genus Matsumyia; species Matsumyia berberina. The sequence goes on along the minus strand of OU862870.1, from coordinate 74,806,389 downwards.
TTGTTTTCCAACACGCTACTATGAGACTATTACGACAGCTATCAAATTTGTTTATGCCATAAGTCGACATCGATTTGAAGTTTTCATATGCCTCTGCTTGAGCACTTTCACCCGCAAGATTTCAATTTGGCCAGCCAGGCATCTTAAACATCAAATTAGAAGTTTTTTTTACTGCACAGGCCAAACGCCACTGCCTATACACTAAAACGCATGACTTTGGTAGTTCATTTCTTTGGCTGTACTTGAGAGTATCTCCGAGTTACGGTGCTAATTATTTGCCACCTGGCTAGTTTAGTGCTCAAGTTTTTCGAAGATTTCACCGAACAGGGGTTTTTTGCATGTCGTGTACTCTTAGCATAACATTTAAGTACTGATGGAATCTGCAATTTTCCGATTTTTGACCCCAGTGGTTTTATCTGTACCGTTTCTTCTAGAGACATCACTGAAATAATAAGCTGGTTTGAGAATGAAAAGTTTATAAAATGGAATTTCGTTACCATGCCATGAAACTGTTAGTTTGTGCTGCATAAGTGTCTGTTTATTCTGGCATTCTTATTATATTCAACGTTTGTTTTATAAATTATAAAAGCGCTGAAAGAAAACATAAAAAAAACGATTGACGCAAGAATATTTCCAACGAAATTTTTCTTTTTTAAAGTTCAAAGATCCCACTAAAACACACGGATGCAAAGGTATAAAATCGACAGACTAAAGGGCACCTAAGTACACCAGCAATTGAGGAATCACCATGAGCAGATTCTGACAACGTATGCATTCATCACATAGAACAATGGACGTCTAACGTATTATTCACTCGATCGCGATTTAAATATTTTTAGACCACCAACAATTTAGATTCCGTATTGCTCACTCGGTTTAAACTTTTTTTTTAAACCTGTTGGCCGATAAACCACTTCGATTTTGAACCACACTTCGATGGCTGGTTTATTTTTGTAAAGTTGAAATCAATTTCCACTCCTTTTCCCATCAAATTTTAACCCGTGCAGTAGGTAGTGCATTTTGTTGAAGTGGAATTTGTTGCATTGAAGGTATTTCTGTTTTCAGCCTGCTATTTATGCACTCATTCAATGCCATGCACTCAGGGATTGATTTTTTACGTGAAATCGGCAAAACGATGATGTTCTCTTCGTCGTCATCAGAGAATGAAGATGTGCGACAGGTAAACACGCGGTGCAACGCCCTTACCGCACCTACGGTTAGTTTGAGCATCTACTCAGAAATATTTGCCATTAAAAAAAAGAACCCTCCGGCAAGCGCCGCAAGAGGTAGGTGGATTTCTTATGTCATCTATTCTGATGATTCTCGCGTGATTTATTTTGGTATTTAAACCAAGAGAATAGGCGTAAACGACAGCGGCGGTTAACAGAGTTTTGCTTCAGGTGGCGCTCGGTGTAACCGAACCGATTCGGGTAAGCAGTCTGTGATTGGAATGTTGTCCAAAATATGACTCGACTCTTTCGTTCATATTGAATCTGCGCTTAAGGCCTTGCTCAACCCTTTATTCAGTTCCAAAATAGTCCACGAACTCTCTGAATTCGGTCGCAAGGCTGAACTCATTGACTCTTGTCTAGGTCCCAGGTCACACTGCGATTCTCTTAAAATGAGATCTCCGATGAGATTGCTAGACAAGGCTCAGAGGATGTTTTCTCAGGACCTGAACCTGCCTTGGATCTTTCTGCGTCCTCGGTAAGGGCCTCTATTGATGATTGGGTTTCGTACAAACACAAAGCTGTGTGACACGGCTTTTTAGGAGCCCTAAATGCACTTCCCTAAATACAGTCCCGCGTCAAGTGAAGTAATCCTTTCCTTACGCCTCCTGACGAATTGTGGAAGCTATATACCATTTTGAATAGGTACCTACTCAATATCTTAAAATCTTTCCGGTCGCATGTGTTTCTAACGAGCATCTTTACCAGAGAACGGATCAAAAAGTAAGAACCAATAGATACACCCATCCAGAGCTAATGGCACTGGATTGGTCATACATTTGGAAAAAGCGTCAGCTCTATTGCTAACTACGCTGTCAAAATGCCGAGAAAAAAAAATGACAGAACAGTTGAGCAGGCGTAATGCCAATTGGGGAATACGTAGTTGGAGAGAGCTGAAACATATTGTCTTAAGCCCTACAGAGGAAACAGTAAGAAACTATCACGACGTACATAACCGGAGACAGCGGACTAAGAATCGAGTTGGCTGGAAACGCTTGCTGGTTGAGGCACTGGACTGTAGCGCCAACATAATAGAGTCGTTTCAAACGAGTGTATGAGTCTTTGAATCTATCACTGAGTGACAGCGTAATACAGGAAGACTTCGGCCCAAGTGACAAGTGAAAAGAGGCCTCAACCGATTTGCCATGCAAAAGTTCAAACTGTCTGGAAACGCTCTTGTTGGTTGAGGGCCAGGTGCACCCCAGACTGCAGCGCCGCAAGTTTTGAATGAGAACAAGTGAAAAATACAGAAGTTGCACTTCTTAACCTAATCGTTTCGAGGAAGTCTACTTCAGCCAAAGATTCCTAACTTACATCGTATATGTATGTATCCACAGTTCTGTCAGAAAAAGACATTGATTAAGGAATCCAAGAGAATGTTCATACGCCTAGACGAAGGAACATGAAAAATTTGAACAAAGTTAGCTTCCGGTGAGTTTTAATCAAATAATTTCCACCACAAATATAACAAATGAGCAACGTATAATTGAAACAAAAAGAACGATTCCAACTCACCGTTCACAGCAAAGGCAAGCAGATGCATCATTAAACCGAGAAAAATACACAAAAATAAATAGAGTCGCCGAATTTCAACCAAAAGAAAGCAAGACGTTTTTTCTTGAATTTTGCACTCTGAATAAAAAACTAAAAACCCAACACTTCCACACAAATCAACGCAGTGGACTTGAACTACATTGCAAATGAACCACTCTGGCTGTGTAGGATAAACAAAATTCATCAGCTTTTGACAGCAAAGGGATGAACTTTTGCAAAGTTAACGAAAATCAAAGACGAAAATCGGATGAATGCTATATTTTTCTTTCTCTTTCCCTTCCATCCTCTATAAGATATGAAAAGGACAAAAGCATTGACATCCAACAACAGGTTAACTGCAGTTGTAAGTGCATGGGCATTTCTATGCGAATTCCTGGAAGTATTCTTTAGGAATTGCATAAAAATTCATTATTCACAATTTCCATAATATTCAATCGAAATTCAAGGAAAATGTTGCTGCCATACTAGCTGTAGTGAAAAAGAATTTATAATTTTGTGGACAATTTGTTGGAAACGCAGCTGAACATACACTCTTTGGTTTCAGTTAATGACTGTGATGTAAAAACCGCAGAAAACACATCATTTGCGTAGCGGGTAGCCAATTGAAATTAGTTTCAAACCTACATTGCTCGATAAAATTCTTAGAGAGCGAATGACTTGAATGTTTTGCCCATGGAAATTCAAGAGTTTTTACATCTCCAGAGCACTTCATGAATTAAAGTAAATACAGGACACATTAAGGGACTCAGTGTGACATAGATCTTTAATTTGAACAAGAATCTGCATTCCAAACGTTCAAGTGCCATCACCATCACCAGATGGAGAGGAAAATAACAGAGAAACGATAGCCAAATGCCGAATTTCTCAATTAAGGTGCCCTGGCTTTTAAATTCTGTGATAAACAAGAAAAAAAATGTTTAAAAATGAATTCGATTTTTCGTGCTAAATACGAAACGTTTCAATATTTCTTCTAGTTCTCCTTGCTTATCTTTCATTTGAAATCAAAAAGAAATTGCGTTCCTTGAACAGTCGGGGAACATTTCTTATTGCCACGCAACTATTCCACGTGTATTGGTTCAATTTTTTCGGTCAATTAAGCCATCAACTCAAGAAAGTTACAGTTTGTTTGAAAATTTATCAAATAAGTAATGGAATACCATGAGTTCGACAGGGAAAGGGAACTTAATTTTCAATTTCAATCGCCTACCACGTACTCGTCGTCGGACGAATGCTGGCTTGTAACCAATGTTAGGCAACATAATGAAGAAGACGTACCGGCCGTAGTTCGGAGCGGACTTAGACATCATCAACTTTCTCACCTCTTCAGTTGGCCCGGTCCTTAGTTGACTGGCTTCAATTACCTACCCCCTTCTCGCGAGCGAGACCACCTTAGGCGATGTCTTCCTCCACTGCATTGGGCCTTTGCGTTAGATACGAAAACGAACGGAAGTCAACCAGCAGTAAAGTGGGACACTTAAGAAGCTTCCCATCACCATCTGTCCATTTTTTGCCCCGAAAAAAAAACAGCACTTAGGGTGCCAATCTTGATGATGCCCTGATAAACAACCCCCCAAAGCATGACTTAATGACTTTCCTCCAACAGCTAAGTTTCGTATATCGTTCCTATTCTAAGCAAACAAAAATACCCCACACTCGGACTACATGATCGAAGAAAAGTCAGTCATTGAAGTAGTTTCCTAGTTCGCATCATAGTCGGAGGGTTACTCTGACGAAAAAAAAAAAAATAACTAACAACCACTTGGGAACGTCAGACGTCCAAATAAAAACACCATTATGCTGCTGCTGGTGCTGATCCTGGTGCTATTTTCGACTTTCTCTTCTGGTGAAAGAAAAACACACTCATTTCGTTACAATATGCGGCGAGGGAGTGGGAGGAACAGTAAAAACAACCAGTAAACAACACCACTACGTCAAGTGGAAAATATCCTTTTTTTTGCCAAACAAAACTGACTTTCGTCTGGTGCTGCGCCACTCCTTCTTTGGCCATGTGTATCTCTCTTTTCTCATAATTCGGAATGATGCCTCTAGGGTACTCTACGCCGATGATGAAGCATCACTATCTCCCACCACCTACCACCACTTGGCAACATATTTGGCCTCCCCCAACTCGCACATGAGTGGGTGTAGTAAGAACATGTGTAAACATTAAGGACCTGCAAATAATCCCCGCAAAGGAAAGTTCCACCACACACCATCGTGATGAGATTCAAGTCCCTTACTGCTGGTGAGACTCTTGATATTAGAAACGTGATGCTTCTCGTCGTTGTCCCGTATAAAATTACGGAACTTGACGAAGGAAAATGCTTTAATCAGGCAAACGATGCACACACTGAGCATAAGGATCGATCCTTGACCGAACGTGTGTGTATGTGGGTGTACGGATTTTTGAACCATTTAAAGGGTTCGTTCCTCTCATTAACTTAATGTGTGCACGACAGAGTGAAGGAGGAGTAGAATGGAAATATGTATACTAAATCACATTCCTTCGTCAGCAAAAAAAATGATTGCATCAGGACATCTTTTCTCTCATTGGAGCTTGAAAGGTACAACATAAACAATTTTATTAGTACTCTTGCTGATGTAAGTGTTTTTCAACTGCAGAGACTAGGAGCGAGCTAAGCTGAAGTTGATTACCAGGTCAATAAATCGGCGAGAATAAAACGAGAAAAAACTGTAAAGTTCTGGAATGGTTGCCAACGTATCTTTCAGACGAGGTACAGGAGGCACTTCTTTGCATCCAAAAATGCAAAGTAGCGCTTAAATTTATATTTCAGTTTTCTTTTAATATTTTCCCTCGATTATTACGAGAGCTAGTACCTAATTCTAAATGGAGAGCGATTTCCAAGTGAAAAATACATAAAGGAGCGTTCTTTCGTTTTAGACATTTATTACCGGGTCCTAAAAGAGGAATAGTGTCATCACGAAACGGTATTTTAATGGATGAAGGGGTTGCATTCATTCAAATGTTTGTCGTCAAAAGTTTTCCTTTACCAATCGGAAAAAAACATTTATTGCAGATAAAGGCTCAAGGCTGTCCATTGGGACCCGTATTCTGAGTCATTTTCGAGTGGCTCCCTCTTTCGCCGCCGAAAAATAATAATTTTATGACCCACTTCTCTCTCAGCGATCCCTCATTTTAAAAGGACGACACATTCACAGGGGAGGAAAGAAAAAAGTTCCCAACTCGTAATTAATTCCTCCTATTCAACATACATAAACACACTTCGTCGCGACGATGACTGCTAAAAACCCTTTGCACCTCTATCCATTAGCAAGACTCGTTTAGATCAAAGGATAACCCCATTGCGCTGTGCTAACTGCTTCCGGCACACAACATTGCTGTGCACAGTCATTGCTCCATTGCTTGGCGTGTTAGTCAACACTGGTCCCTTTGCACAAGGACCACGACGTATGTAAATATGTACGTTTTTGGCCGCTCTCCGAATATGTGGTCTATCATTTACTGCCACCTCGAAACTCTGAATAAAAAAAAAAACGGAATAGACGACGTGGGGGGACAGGTAAATATCAACACTTGGGTTGAAACAAAATGCGCTGTTTCACTCTGTACGAGGATTTAAAAAAAAAAATAGGATTCCTGTCTCTCCTCCCACTCTGGGTAACGACGAACGTATGTATCTCACACAAAGAGAGCCTAGAAATGGGATCCAGAGAACTTAAATTGAATAAAAGGGTTCGCAAATGGGCGTGACGCACATTTGGCGGGAATGGATGTATCCAATTCTACTAAATATTAATTAAAATTGCAACACAAAGCCAAATAACTGCATGTGTGTCCTTTTTGGTGGACCGCACTCGGAAAAGCCTGTTTCGGCATGTGGAAGTCAACGTAAACGGGTCGAACAAAAAGTGTGGAAAAGAGAGATTTGAAAACATGTTCCAATGCAACCAGGACTTAATTTTTTTTTAAATTTTAACCCACCGGTCAAAAGCCCTTTAAATTCGCACAGCATTTGTACGAATACGAATATCCCGAGCTAGCCCCAGTGTCGGGAACTTTATATCCAACTGATATGTATCAAGTTACGATTAATCGTTTGACCAGACTTACATTAAGTTTGATCCAGAGGCTCAGCACTGAACTGCTCAGGTATTCATTGGATCCTGCCATTATACAGGCCGCAAAATCCATCCGAAACCATCGTCAAAAGCAGTCGTTAAGGCACTGGATTCAGCAACCATTAAATCGAAGCTAGTATGCATCTATAGGTAAAGTGTTCAGATCTATGCAGACGTCTCGGACAGAAGGTCCCAATGGACAGCTATAACTTCGAGGTACATAGTATGGGACTTCGTTTACCTCGACGAAGGCAATTGAGTAGTAAGGCCCTATCCCCAAAAACTAAGGAAACTCTATACAAGACCTTGATCATCACAGTCCTGCTTTATGGCGCAGACTCTATCGAAAGCGGATGAAGATATCTTTGGTTGCTTCGAGAGAAAGATTCTTCGTTAGAAATTTGACAAGTTCTGGAGAAGAAGATTCAACGATGAACTTTACGAGTTGCACAGCGACATCGCCCCAGTCAAGAAGATACGTGTCCATCGGCTCAGATGGCTGGGGCATGTAGAACGAATGGACACAAATGCTCCGACTCGCATAATCTTCGTGTCTAACCCGGGGTGGCAACGCAGTAGAGGAAGAACTCGCCTAAGGTGGCGCGCACAAGTGGAAGGGGACCTCAACCAACTTGGAGTGTGCAACTGAAAGCAGTAACCAGACTGGCCTAACTGGAGAGGCTTGGTGGTTGAGGCCCAGGTTCATCCCGAACTATAGCGCCACCTAAGTAAATAAGTAAGTAAGTAAGACGAACATGCAAAGAAAAGGTCGGCGCGGCAGGTTCTTCTTAACTCTGTTAAACAGCTAATCGATTTTAAGAGAAAACAGCCGCTGCATTCAGATGGCTAGAAGCTTGTAGCCGGCCTATGGCCTAAAGTGAATTCTCTCTCTGGTCAAGGTTAGGCGCAGTGACGCACAGAGGGTACGACTGGGCACAACGACATTGATTTTCTTTGGACTTACAACAGCTATTACAGAAGAAGAGAAAAAGATAAAACTGAATCCGTCCGTCGTCTGCTGATGACTGTAATGCCGTCTCCGGCAGAAGATAGAGGGCTCTCTGTAGTTACTTCTTCATGGATTTAAAGGATTCGCGCGAAATTAAGCTGAAAGACCTCCTGAGAATCATATCCGGGTAATATTTAATCAGCTGGATTCAGCTGATGGTCTAAGTGAGCAATGACCAACCTACTACTGATTTTTGTAGGTAAAAGCCGTTTTTTTCTTAAGATTAATTCGTCCACAGAGACTGACACAATCTAAGTTAGCTGGCAGTACTTTAACGAAACGTGGTGACGTGGCTAGTTAAGCGTGCGTTTAGTCATCATCATAACCATCATTTTTAATGACCCACTTATCCACTATGAGGGTCGCGGGGTTAGGGTGGTGTACTCTCCACATCTCCCGATCTTCCGCAATCGACTCTAAATCACCAGGGGCTATCCCCATACGGTTAGAGGTGAGATTTCGGACTTGGTCCAGCCATCTCATCCTAGGCCTACCCAGCGGACGCCTACCTGCTGGCACGTCTTGGAAGCCGTGTTGGGGACATGTGTTGAATGTGCTCAAACCATCGAAGTATGGACCTTTCCGTTCGGAGAAGTAACTCCTCGACATTGAGTGCCTCGCGTATTCTGGTGCTCCTAACTCAATCTTGACGAGTAACCCCAGCAATATAAAATTAAAGACCAATAGCTTAGCTCCGATGCCAAACTCAGCCCTTCTTATAACAGATTGACCAAGGTGTCTCAAAATTGCTCCAACCTGACCAATCCTACAGGTATTGGTCCTTCCATCACTCGTGAATAGGACCCCGAGATACTTAAACTTCTCCACCTGTTTCAATGGGACTCCACTAACATGCAGAATGCATTGAGCAGGCCTTCGGGAAATTACCATTATCTCTGATTTGTTCACGTTTACCTTCATCCCAGCTTCAATACAGACGGCGGCGTTGAAGTTCAGTCTGGGTGGACATAAGGATGAACAAGTCATCAAATAAAAGCAGATGACTTACTCTTAAATCTCCTAATTCGAACCATTTCTCCGCCATGAAAATGAGAGGTCACAAAACGCATCTTCGAAGTCCAACGCCCACGGTAAAAGGTGTCGATTTAAGGCCGTTCACAGCTCTTACAGTTTGGGTGTAGAGATTTGCGCATTTAATACCAGTACTTTTATACTCGTCGGTCTTCTAAGAATAGAAGTTGTGGAGCTAGTTTATTCTTCCTGACTGTGCCTAACTGCCTAACTCTTAGATTGTGAGACACACATGTACATATGTCGGCGGTATATTCATCCTTCAAGTCCAAGTCTTCCCAGTTAACGTCATCATTTTGAGTAACATTCCTCCTGTCACATCAAACCTAACCAAGTCACAAAAAAAATTAAGACCCTCTAACGACCCATTCGTTAAAGGCGGGTAAAAAAAAATTAACAAATACAAATTGCTATTGTTATTTCCCGCCTATTAAAAGAGCCAACATAAATCCCACATCCCAGCACAAGGAACCACCTTCTTAGGAGCAGAATTTATTTCCAAAGCCCGTCTACGATTGCAAAACCTAATCACACGCCCATAACGAGTCTCGTGAGTCCAATAAACAACTTTTGCAAACAATAAATTCCTAATCTCATCACTCTTTCAAATGTTATACATGGTTTCGGGTTGTTCCGTTTCCGTACCGGGTGTGCCCTGCACCGCCACCGCCCCACAATTACTTGAAAAAGAAAATTTTTCCAATTAAATTTAAGTAGGTGATGCCAGGATGCCGCAGCAATTCTTTCGAACCATATCACCAAGTATCATCACCATTACATGCTCCCTATCAGCAGCAGAAGTCTACCCTACACCACTCAACCCACCTATCGTTGTGACCCTAGAAAGTGTGCCTTAAACATCTGACACCCACTTAAAAGCAGCGAGTATGCCCCCCCCCCCCCCCCCCCCACCCAAACACCCGCGCGAAAAGAACAACAGCAAACAACAAACAGAAACAGAGAGACAGACAAACGGAAAGAAGGCACAGGAATTGTTTATTCCATCCAGGATGCTCAAGTGTCACTTTACTGAATAAATATTACACGGAGCCTTCCAGCAGCAGCAGCAGATTTATCGCTGACATTTCGCCCGAACACACATAAATTTTCCCAGGAAACGGAGATGAGCATCATCGGCATCGACTGGAATAAATGGTGTGAAAAAGAAGGACCAACACGGGTGGGTGTGAATGTAACCATTTCAAGGAGGAACAAAAGAAAAATCCGAATCCTTGCAGTTCAAAGCGGAAAAATCGGAACTAATTCTCTAAATTACGAGTCTGGAGTTAGTAAATCTTTTTCGCCTAATGACTCAACGAAATTACTTTGTAGGGGTAACTGAGGGTGATGTGTGGGTGTCCTGGTCGCGCCATAGATGCCGCTGTATACGGGCGAGAAATATGGTGAATCACGCAGACTTGTGCCATTCGAACGATTATTATTCGCCCAAACGGTCCACACACCAGGTAATTGTAGGAAACTTTGCCTTGGCCATGGCAGAAGAATAGAAATTCTCGGATTAGTGCCAATGTTGAGTGGGTTATCGATGGTTAACGTCGGGTTCGAAGAGAAATTGACCAAAATCAACCGAATTCAAGAACCACGCCAAGGCTTCATTCAATGAGTGAATTTTTGTTGATAATTTCCGGTTATATTTCGTCCTTGAGGTTGGTTGGTTGGTCTGACGAAATGGGAACTGAGCACTTTGTGTACTCGTTCATGGGATCATGGAACTGGAAGTCATGGATGTAGATTTTTCTCTCAGAAAAAAAAGTCGTAGGATCGTCGTCAGTTAGAAGTAGTACCCAAGCCTCTTTTGCACCAAATCCTTCTTCCAGCACTACAAGAGATTTACAAGACACCCTCAATCCGACAAGTTTCCATCCCCACTGTCTTACTATTGCATTCCCATATGGCAAATCGAACCCAACTCAGGTACAAAAGTTCAGTACGGAACCAGACCCATTACATTTGTAGAACACACTTTGAAAAGATTTATTCTTTATTGGTCACGGACTTGCCTCGGAGTTTTTCCTCTTTTTCTATTCTGTTTTGGAAGACCCCGATAACAGCTGCCACCACCATCGTTAGAGAACTTCGACGAAGAGTCGAAGAAGTTGTGTAGTACAACACCATCGGGGTGCTGTTGGTGGCGGTACCTATCGTATAGTACATCCCGATGAATTCATTGACTAAGCCAGCACGAAGCCAGTGTTTCGGAGGGATTGTTACCGCTGTTGGCTATCGGGTGAACCAATAAATTAGACCCCAGAAACCGTAGAAATCCACTACAGTGCCACACACACTGAACAATCGAATTTGTCCGGTGCAGGGCGGGGAACTTTCTGCTTGTTCCATAGAGAAAGACCAGAGAAAGAGCAACCAAAAGGACGACACAATACTACACACGGTGTACAACTTTCTTTTTCTGCAGTAGGAGTCAAGCCATAGTTGCGATAATTTACACGAATTTGCTCACCTACAGGTAGACAAGTGACCATAAATCACAGAAATTTGTGTGCAAAATGGGCTAGAATTAGTGCCGGTGACCAGTGGGGTGAGAGTTTTGTATGCGCGATTCGCATAAGAAGTTTTGCAGTCGCATCAGGCGTACCAGGAGAAACTATCGGCGAATATTCATTTTCGGTTTTCACCAGGAAATTCTAAAAAAAAAATAGAAACGAAATGCTTGGACTGAAATTGGCGAGAGAACTCAGTTTTATTCTTTGGAATGAATGGAAGCACAAAATGAATAATAACTCAATACAGAGGGAGGAGGCACACGATCATACTTCGTGTGGACAAAAGAAAACGCAAAATCCTGGCGGGGGAATGGGTGGCTTAAAACGTATCTGCGCTGGTGAAAAGTTTTCGCCCGAGAAAAGTGTGCTTTGCATTCAGAGAAACGAATTATTGAAAGGATCAAAGGAAGATGAGTTGGTGGCAGTGGTAAAAGAAGAGGAAGAGACTGAAGGTAGTGGCAATCGAGTTTCCTGAAAGCATTAGGAAGCAGTGAAATGGAAAGAGGGAAGTCACGGCTCTTGAAATGCAACGTTACGAAGGATCTAATTGGAAAATGGGTTTTCCTTCTTTTGGTGGTAATGGATTGCATTACATTGAACACGTCCTTTTACGATCAAAAATTTCCTCGGAAAGTGAATGCGGAAAATATTGTACGTCGACCACACGTAAGACCAACAAATCTTGGATTTACCTTTCCCTTTGTTTTGAAAAATCGTGGATATTTTATAATCGACGATTTTTCCCTAGGGATACGACTTTGGGAGGGCGGATTTCAACAATGATGATTTTGAGTGTCGAGCTAGAAACTACCGACTATCCAACAAATTCTACTGAATCAGTCAAGATTTAGGGCAGGGTCTCCATCACACTTAGACCAGATTCACCAGAACTCGCCGGATGCTAAGTCGAGGTCCAGGTTAGTAGAAACGATTAGTAGAAACAGAATTGAGCCTTAATTAAAAAGAGCTAGAAATCCAAAGAACCTCGTCAAGATCGTAGCACGACATAGGCACTGATGGGTCATAAAGGAAAGTAGGCGTGCCTGTATTCAGTAAAATGTTGTAAGGTCTCTCTCCTTGTCGAACAGACACTCCATTTTTTTAAAGCTAATTAAAATGTGCACCTCCCTTCAACAACTCCCTCGAATTTTTGTTTAAATGACAGCACCACCTGGTGCTTGGTCCCGTTCCACCCCATACCTCATTCCCACCACACCCAGTTAATGGATTATATCTGCATTTTCGAGAAATCACATCTCCAGCTTTAAGCAATGCGATACCCCCTCATACCATCAATACAAGTTCCAACCGCGCGTCTAAAGCCCCTTACAGCTAAATAACCGTCAGACAACATACAATATGCCGTCGGGACACCATCAGTTCATCTTCCCCGAAATCAAGTGTCAGCCGACATACATTGATCCTAATTACCCAAACGGATTAGCGTAATTGGCAACGAGAACGGTATATTTGTAGCACTGTTGCAGCTGCTAATAAATCTCTGTAAGCGTTCGCCTGTTGGGGTAGACAAATATGGCCGTAGGCAAAGAACTCCAAAGGATGGATGGATGGGCTGCGAAGTACATATCCTTGCTAATTGGGCGAAATAAATTTTATGCAGCGGTGAGGAAGCTCTCCCACTCTCTCTCTCTCTCTTAAGTAGAACGGTGTGCGATGGGTAGAGGTGGTTCACTTGGGCAAAAGCATTTATGCAGGCTCACGTAAAATCGTGGGAAATGCTGATGGTGATAGTGGTAATGGTAATGGTGGTGCTGGTGGTGCATCCTCTTTGGAGTGCGGAAGTGTCCTTATTAGACCCCGGGAAACTCAAATATGTGGACATTTCAGCGATGATTTCAATTTCGCGGTTTTGCCAACGGATACAAAGTACTTTACGGAAAATCTCTCTAAACAGTGGGGTCATGATGCGGATTCAATGTAACACTGATTCAGACTGAGAGGAGGAAAAATGATGGATATGGGGGATAACGAACGAGGCAGACTAGATTATACAGTTTTCCTTTTCTGCCCGAACCTTTGATCCAATAGATCATTGCCAGACAGCTTGGCAGTGGCTACAGGACTCAACGGATTTTACTAGTTTTTCGCATCATTCATCATTGTTAACCACAATCAGTTATAGTTATAGAGGTAGACTTCTTACAACAGGCTTCTCGTTAGTTCAGATATCCATGTGCTTTAGAAAATATTCTCATGACTAAGGCAGGCAAAAGAAGTTTTCAGGCACTGAAACCTGAAGATAGGCAATGCCAACTTGACGTTCCAATAAGCGTCTTGATGGGCTATGGTAGACTTAAAAAAAAAATTTCAGGAAACTGGCGGTAGGAGAGAACACGAGCTACAAATCTGTAACTCAGGAAACTGGCGGAAAGGGTGAAAGCTATACAAAGATTATGCATTCTAACATGTTTCCTACCTGGTTATTGCAGGCTCCAACGGATGGACGGAGACAACCCATTTTGCATACCAACAAGTTTTGGGCTTTTTTTGGTTCAAATAAATTCTCAGAATACTGCGAGCTGATTGGTAAGGAAGGTGCAGGTTTTGCAGCGATGCCAAGGTCCGTAAAAGAACACACTTTAGAGCATACAGGGTTCCACATATACCACCCAATTACAACAGTTTCTCATTTATTTCCTGCCATCAACCCCACAGTCGAACTGACTGTCCCTTCTGATGGAGCACATCCACACCACAGTGAGCATCACAAAATCAATGAACCATTATCAATATCCTTGTAACGGATGTGCAATTAATTGTACTGTCCTTACATCATGTGCAGTATACCTGGGCCACATTGTTACCGCCACTGTCGAACCAAAATGTCGAGAAAATGCTAATTAGTGTCGACTAGCACACACGCTGTATCCAAAACTCAACACATTGTGTTGGTTTTTTTCTCTAAACCATTCGAATGGAACCCTCTTTCTATTTCAATTCCTTTCAACTCAACAATCATGGGTACAGAATCCAGAAATCAAAATAACGTACTCGTGCCCAACCACCTGGGTGTAGAACTCAACATGCGTAATGAACAAGAGAGAGGGAAAGCGAGTACAGGACTCGTTACATAGCCTGATGGTAACAATCATCCAAACGGAACGTAATCGGCTTTGATTTTCCAGGAAATCAACTGCGCGCTCCCCCCTGCTATGATTTCCAATCGTTTTACCCAACACACCCCACCCTCCACCACTTCTGCTTCGAGATTTTGAAACCTGGCGTAATCAGTTTTCCAGATGAGAAGGCGCTGGTGCTCGGCACACGAGATCCTTTTTGGATTTGTAATTATATGCGCCAAGCTTCTTGTTTGAAATCGATAAGGACTCTTGCTACTTTAGAGGTTGACTGCATCTGCAAATGAAGGATCCTTTTACACTCTCAAGCGGCGTAGAGTCTCAAATTTTCAAGTAGGCACTCCAAACAATATTAAGGACATGTTTGATTTCTCGCTCCGGGAGGCACACCACTCCTCTCCTGACATCCTTCCGAATGAAAAAACAAAATATCCTAGTGCCTCACACACACACACACACACATCCACACAACATGTCCTTTATTGGATTTATGCGGCAAAACAAATGTCTGATTTTTTGACTTTTTCTTTGGGGGCAGAGTCTTTATCAAGCCAAACAAGCACTAAACGAGGACGACAACTACAAGTATGAGGACGACGATGACGACGACACACTATTTTTATATTCAAGAGACACATTGCACGAAGAGAGAAATCGTTTGCTGTTTGGTTTGTTTAATAAACTGCCTGGCTGGCTGGCTGTGTGTCCTTTTTTTATAGACGTGACGCTTTGATAGCAGGGTTTACCAGAGAGGTCCTTTTTATACTTTTTATCTCTTGGAATGAGATCAAGAAAGAGAGAGAGAGCAAGAAAGAAGAAATGAATTTTCCACTGTGAAAGGCTCACGTAAAGGATGTTCTTGTGGTTGTTTTAGAAATCCTCCATGGGCCGAAAAAGGATTTTTTCAAATTATATGTCTGGCAAGCTTCAGAAATGTTCGTTATGGCGTAAAATATGAGAGAGTCCTTTGCTTAAATTACGATTTTTCTTTTACTTATTGTAACCAAAAGAGGAATGGAGTTGTGGTGCCCATGTATGACTTTCGTTACAAGGACATTGTGTGCTTTTGTCGTAGTGGGAAATGAATGGAACTTTTTGAAGAAATCATTTGAATTCGTTATGACCCTCAACTGGAACAAAATGAGATCCCATTGATCATACACTTGTGATGCAATGCACAAGCGACAGCGACATCTATCGAAAACGAATTTGTATAAGACTTATAATGCTCTAAAAAAAATTGTATCAATTTGAGAAATCAACTCCAAGACCTTTTGTGGGTTTCATTTCATCTCTGGAAAGACTTAGCCAACCATTGTGCGTCCATCGTATGTTTTGAGAGATTTGTTTGCAACTAATCGACGCTTTGCCTTTTATTGTTACGACCCTACTTAGAAGTCATTTGGCCAACAAAAGTAAGGTGTAAACTGCTTTAAAGCAAATATTACCGCCAACCATGACGTGAAAATCGTGCTAGGCGATTTTAACGCAAAGATAGGAAAGGAAGACCTCTCTGGTAGCACGATCGGTAAACATAGCCTACATGACGTCGCGTCTGGAAACGGACTTAGGCTAATTAATTTTGCTTCGGGACGTAACGCCACTATAGCTAGTACGCGATTTCCACACCTTAATATCCATAAGGGGACATGGCGGTTTCCTGATCAACGCACTGTTAACCAAATGGATCATGTTGCAATGGACATAAGGCACACCTCCAGTATTCTGGATGTCCGAGCTTTCCGAGCAGCCAACATTGACTCGGACCACTACCTTGTTGTAGCCAAGGTACAAATGCGGATATCCCAAACGCCTCAACAACGAAGAACTACTGTGAGAAGGTAAGACGTCGTAAAGCTACATTCGCAACAGACTGCCAGAGCCTTTGCCGATCGTATATCCCGTAATCTCTCGAGAAGTCCAATGCCGCCAGAACCAAATGCCGAAAAACAGTGGAAACGCTGCCAACAAGCCATCAAAGAAGCCGCAACTGATGTTCTGGGTTTCAAAAGACCACCACCAAGAAACCCCTGGTTTGACGAAGAATGCCGGCAAGTGCACGCAGCAAAACAAGATGCATACAAAGCGGCGCTGCAAGGAAAGACGAGGGCTGCTCGGGAGCTTTACCAGCAGAAGAGACGGGAGGAACATCAGCTTCTCTGAAAGAAAGAGAAGGGGCACGAGAAACATATGATCGAGAGGTGTTACTCCAGGAATGATGTTGGGAAGTTTTATCAAACGGCAACAAGGCCCGAACAGAAACCCGTAGAGATGAACAAGGAAACATTGTAGTAGAGTCGCAGTCGGTGGTGAGAATTTGGAAGGAGTACTTCTGCAGACTGTTTAACGGTGACGGCGAATCAATTCCCGCTGTCAGGCAGAATAAACCATTCACCCTGGACGATGACAGCCAAAACTTCCGTTCACCTGACCAAACTGAAGTAAGGATAGCAGTATCCAAACTAAAATCTTACAAGGCACAGGCCCTGACGGCTTACCAGTCGAACTTTTTAAAGCAGCTGAAATGAAATTGTAGAGAACATACACCAACTGATTTCAACAATTTGGTCAGGCGAAGGTATGCATGATGAATGGAATCTAAGCACCGTTTGCCCGATCGACAAGCAAGGAGATCCCCTCAACTGCGCTACTTAACGAGGAATTAGTCTCTTAAATGTCGCATATAAAATCTTATCTGCCATAATGTGTGAACGACTAAAACCCTTCGCCAACAACGTGATCGGTTCCTATTAGTGCGTTTTAAGGTCAGGAAAGTCCGCAATCGATCAACTTTTCATTTAAGCAGATCCTGGAGAAAACCCATGAGTCCAAATCAATATCCACCACCTCTTCTTCGATTTCAAGGCCGCCTATGACAGCATTTATAGAGACTAGCTATACAGAGCCATGTCCAGTTTTGGCATCCCTGCCAAACTCCTCCGTCTGTACAGGATGACATGGAGAATGCACGCTGCTCTATCATGGCCGGTCAACCCCTCACTGAAACCTTGATGTCAAAAAAGGATTTAGACAAGGTAACGCGCTATCATGCGACTTCTTTAACATCGCAAAACTTACGCGCCAACACCAGAGGCACAATCTTTCAAAATTCCGTCCAACTACTCGCATACGCCGACGATATCAACATAATAAAGAAGAACCCAGCGTAAGTCACTGGCGCCTTTGCGAGTATTGAGACGGAAGCGGCGGTCAATGAGTTCAAAATAAAATATTTGCTGTCATCAAGAAGAGACACCCAACATCGACGTATCGGACAGAACGTCACAGTGGACAGCTATAATTTCGAAGTAGTAAGGAACTTCGTATACTTCGGCTCCGCTATCACATCTGATAACAACACCAGCGCAGAAGTCAAGCGAAGAATAACTCTTGCCAATCGCTTCTTCTTCGGGTTAAGAAAGCAATTGAGTAGTAAAGCCCTATCCCGAAAAACTAAGAAGACTATGTATAAGACCTTGATCATCCCAGTCCTACTTTATGACGCTGAAGAACAACGCATTAGAGGAAGACTTCGCCTAAGGTGGCGCGCACAAGTGGAAGGTGGACCTCAACCAACTTGGAGTGCGCAACTGGAAGCAGTTAGGTAATGACCGGGCTAACTGGCGAAGCTTGTTGGTTGAGGCCCAGGTTCACCCCGAACTGTAGCGCCGCCTTAGTAAGTAAGTAATTAAGTAAGCAACCATAGTTCCACCACTAAAATCTGCCTATCGAGATGGGATGGCTCAGTACTAAGAACACTGGACCGAGCTGGCTAAGGTTTTGAGCCCCAGAAAAATAAATCAAAAAAGATTTTCTTTGAAAAGGGACGAAAAGGGATCCAACAAGATCTGTAGTCTGTTTGGATGACTCTCTGAACAGATCTCTACATACATTAATGAACGAAAACTTATAATTCTGGTGAACAGAAGTCAAGTGGACTGAACACTTGAAAGATATTCCCCAGATGTGTCAAAGACATGTAACGACCTTCGAATATAGAATCTAGCTAGAGTTTGATTGAATCGTAGTTCGTGTCTTGTAATAAAAACCCACCATACGGATTCCCTATTTTCTATAACAACAAGGTTAAGTTTTCGGAATTAATTTCAAAGCCAAGATCTAAAAACTCAAATGAAGTTAGTCGAGACCAGTAACAATTCATCTAAGATTTTCACCACACAAGTATACACTAAAGCAGCGGTTCCCAATCTTTTTTGGCCGCGGAGCACTTTTCAGGAGAGAAATTCGTCGCGGAGCACTACGTCGTTCACATGCCATTTTTTCACAGTTGTAGTAAAGACACATATACAGCTATTTGCGAGTTGATTTCCCGTTTTCACGCCGATCGATCCAAAAGTGGCACAAATTAACAAAACATAAACTAAACGCAACGAAGACGATGCTAAGGCTCGGATGCACTACGACCTGTAACATCTATTTGGCTCGCCTAGTGAACAAGAGTTCACTAAACGCTTCTTCTCGTTAAACAGTCCATTGCCTTCGAAGCCTTCGTGTCCGGGATCCACTTATTTATTTGCGGACGCAAGGTCTTCGAGAAGGGCCATTAGTTCTGCCTGGCTATTTGAGTGCTCACGCACGCTGGAATTTGAGATCATAGACCCCAGCTCCAGTATTGCCATTTTCTAATTTGGAGCCATCTGTGAACCAGATTTATGAATTAGACAAGGTAACTTTATTTTTCCATTGACGCGGTCACCTATGATCACTTCGAACTTTTTGGAAAAAAAAAACGAAAACTCCTGAGCATTTTATATGGGATTTCGACAATTGGATCACTTTGGATGTGTTCCAGAATCCTCAGATGGCCTGTAAGGTCGCTGGCTGTGAATTCCGATATCTAAAGCAGCCTCAGAGCACTCACTTACGAAAAGCATTTATAGATAAACTAAACGGCACTGCGATTCGTTTTCTATCAGTTGCAACGTGAAGAAGATACACAGAATATTAACAGCAGGTGCAATATAACTGTGATCGTTTCAAGTGGACACCGTTATAACACTGCACTACGAATTGATTCTGTTTGACTTTCGACTGATTGCCTACAACTGTTGCAACTTCAAATAAGTCCTAGTTGGCTATTTGTTAATATTGATTTCTTGTTAAAAGACGAATTCGAATTCGATTGCTACGAGAAAATTTCAAGATTTTCCAGAAAGCCCTAATTAACTAGTCTGATGGGATTTTGATATTTTGTTTTATCTTTCCGCGGAGCACTTGGATATCCTTCGCGGAGCACCAACTGCTCCGCGGAGCACAGTTTGGGAAACCCGGCACTAAAGGAACGCAGGACGGAAGGCAGCAATCTTATTGAAAGTAAACGTCGATAATTCTTCAGAGCCTCTGAGATTCGATAGTCTACAGAGGCTCTGAAGAACTATTGACGTCTACTTTCAATTAGAGTTCTGCCTTCCGTTGGGATCCATTAGTGTCAGAGATTGGATTGTTAGCGAATTTGTGAGTCATGCTTATGTAGAGATGGTTGTTTCTGTACCAATGAGGTTAGCTAAGATCCGTACCAGTGGAACTAAGATTTTCACTACAAAAAGTAGAATCTGATTGAAAATAGACCTCGAAAGGTCTTCAGGATTTAGCCAAAGGTTGAATTCAAAATAAGTTTATGCGTCCCCCTAGGACAGTCAACGATCAGCAACATCTGTTCTCAATGGTCGTTATTGGGTCGCAAGATAATTGTACTTCGATTAAAATGTCAAAAGATTGACAGTTCAGTCCAATAGTTGTCACAATTTTGACCCTGGGCCGAGCAATGACAGGAAAGTCAAGCATCAAAATAAGTGACTGACATTCGACTCTTATCGTGACATCCTTCATAATCGGGACAAAATTGAAAGAAACATCAACATCACTTGTCCAATGATACTTGGACATTCTGTTGTCAACATAATGTATCATTTCCCTTTTCTTTCACAATATCCTTTCGTTGTCATCAAGATAATCTCTAGTGTAAGCCCGATTGGTTGCTTGAACTCATTTTTAAATCCTTATGTCATTCCATCTAGACCCCAGCAAACTCGGATTCCATTCAAAGGCAACGTCATCAAGAAAACCCTGTCAAATGAAATAAAATCCAGGACACCTCCCCAGAGGTGTACGTAGATTGCGAACGCGATGCGTGCACGCAATAACAAATTCAGTATTCCAAGAGGGAGGCTGCTTTTTCTATTTGCAATTCATTGCTTGCGTTTCTCCTGACATCTCAAACGTCTTGTCTCGTGTTTTCCTTTTATGTCTGTCTGTGGTAGTGTGTCTGTCTGTTTTCTCCCCCTGTCCACATCCATCTCATAATGGCATATCTAATTATTTTTATGTCACAGAAACGATAATAGATACAAACTCACACCTTCATATGCATTATATCCTTCACGCACTTTGCTGACAAGCATACAAAAACACAGAGAGAGGAGAAGAAAAAAAGAATCACACGACAACAATGGTGAATGAAGCAAATGAAAGTGGCAAAGAGGCAAAGAAGCATGAAGAAGAGGCAAAAAAAAAACATAAATCCAAACAAACTTCGAAGGATTTATTGTCCTTTAATTTGCTTTGTCTACCAAGCCATCGATTAATGAGCAGCGATAGGCAGCCAAGCAAGCAACAACAAACGTGTCAAAGGAACCAAAGCGCAGCCAATAAGGGGGACGGGCCGGGATGAAAAAGACTACACAGAAGGACCGCCGTCGACGACGATGAATATAGCTACTGCAGCTAAAGTTAGAAATACTTTTTGATGGTTGATCAGATGTAAAAGAGCCGTTTGCTTACAAGGACCCTCCAAGAGCAAAGCAGCAACCCAGAGAAGCACCCTTCAATTTCAAGTAATTTAAATGCAAATTCCACTCTCTATTGTTTTACCGTTGAGGACGCACGGTAAAAGGAGACTAAGAAGCAAGAAAGCGAATGTCACCTACCCTAGCTTGAGGTGAAAAGAAATCAGAAAAGCCACAGAATTTGGGGGGATTGTGAGCGGGAGTTCAAAACCCCAGCAATGGCGATATTTTTGTTTTGATTGTAACACAACACTTGTCAACGTGATATCCCTGCTCAAGGAGGCCCACTCAATGCTGGCCCCACTTGATGACCCCCGATGTCTTGTTGTGGGAATTACGTGGGGTGAATTGTTTGCTATCGACTGACAGTAGTGTTGAAAAACGTTTTATATTTCCACCAACAGCGTCTCGACTTGTATTCATTCCCTTCGTCTGCTTAAATTTTCTTCAACCCGACTGTACCACTACTGTATGTGTATGTGTGTGTATCAGCCTCCTTTAAAATTCCTTGGGCATGTCCATGTCGTGTCGCCTCTGCTCTTTTAAAAAAACGCCAACAAACTTCAGGAATTTTTAACATTCTTCAAGCTTCTTCACCAGTTTTGTTCGTTAGCTTCTTGGAAATACTGGCATTCCTCCAGCTTTCTGTCCCCTTGCACCACTATTCACACGGAAATTGAGTTTTCTACACACAACCACCGTATCCAAACTGCGTGTTTAACACAAGTTAAGTCAGTGTTTAATATGTGTTCAAAAGCTTAATTGATTTTGCCTTAAATAACGCAGAGGCCTGGTACCAGACCCCCGCGCCGTTCCACCTCAGGCTGCGCCATACCTTCTTACAGTTATCATCTTTTGAAAGCTACTCTTTCCGTTCGTTACATGGTCGTTACCTTGTGTCTATAGTCTGGCAATTTTGCTATTTTGAGTGGCTTTTCGCTGGTGCTTAACTTAGCCCTCCTCTGTCTGTCTTGGGATGGTGCTACTTCACTTCAATCCTTACCGTCAAGGACTAAAAATAAATCCCTGAAATGTGTTTGTACTTAAACATATTTTTTGCAACCATGGTCTATCAGGGAATGAGTCGGGATGATCGGGAGATGGTGTGCTAAAGCGTGGTGTAGCCTTATGCAGGGCAAAAGTCCTTTTTGCGTGTGTGCCTTGGGTAGAGAAATAATTTGGAAGGATTTTCTTTTCACCAAACAATGAGCTTGTTTGCCTTCGATGGATGAGGACATGTATGTGAAAATTGTTTTACAGCGCGCGCAGTAGAAGAAAGGGACAAAGACGCCAGCCGGCTGGAATGGTAGAGGGTTTCCTTTTGTATTTCGGTGATATATTTGGAAATGAAATTGATTTTTGCGAGGCAAGATCGAGAGGTATTTCAGCACATGTAGCAGGACGAGTTTTAAAACAAGAAAATCCCGTTTAAGAGCTCTTAGATAAATCAACTACACACCTCCTGTCTTAACAGTGATTTCTACCTCTGGTGCGAGTTGTGTTAAAGCCCGACCTGATATTCTAATTGGGTCCTCTGCCAAAGGTGTCATTGCAAACGGCAGTGTTATGCCTACGCAATTAGGACACAGAAGGATGAAAAGCCGCCTAAATAACATCACATCTCAAACCGACCCCAATAATTTATGTCAGGGCACCAACTTATACATGCCATGTGGGCCAAGGACACACCAACAAACCCTGACTCCCTCTCTCTCTCTCCCCACCAGGAGTACCTACTTTACTGCGAAACGAAATCCTTTTTCTTAGGTGTCCTTAAATTTTTCAAAAGAAATATAATTCCAGTGCGTATCCTTAGGGCACAAATTCTATCTACCCATGTGTCTGTGTAGAGTGTGCGTTTCAAAGTGCGTTTTGGGTAGTTAAGTCCCGCATATAATACCCTCCATTCACAAAACATGCACACACACTCTGAAAATATCCTGTATAATGCTCAAGGATTACCGCACTTAGTTACGGCAACTAATTGAAGTAATTACAACACACGAACCATTTGCCAAATCCGAGAGACACATCCGAGAGTGAGCATTACGTTCCGAAGGATACGCAGCACCAGAACACCACACACTTCACTTGTGACTTGGTCAGGGGAGTAGCTATTAAAATAAGGATTTCAGGTCGTCCCTGGAGGTGAGGCAGAGGCACAGCACTGGATACACAACATACACGTATACATACGAGGAGGCTCCGTGGCACCATTACACGCAAGTGGAAGGCGAGAAATTATGATGATGATGTGGATACTGGTCGCATGGAAAAGATGGGTGGAGGTCGAGATTGAGGCGATGGTAACAATGGGCATTTGGCGAGGTCCTTAGATGCAAATAATCAAGTTATTTCGGCTCGATTGGGATTTACCACCACAATATCCTTATCAACAATTTATGGTGAGTGCGTGTAATAGATCTTGTGGCGGGTCGTAATTTATATGTTAAGAGGTGTAGACTCATGATGATGCCGTAGATAGTGGATGCTGATGTTGAGACTGATGGTGATGGTGACGGTTGTCGGAGGGTTTTTAGAGGTACGGAAGTAGACGAAATGAAGGATAATACAAAGGGGAATGGCTCATCCGATTTGAGTCTTTATTGCGGTTTTAAATGAAAATCCTTGAAGTTGCTTAAACAAACTGAGGCTAACTTAAACATTTAACTTTAAGGTTCTGACTGAGGTGCCTCAGAAAAACTTGATGTGAGTCATATCAAAAGTAAGTAGCTGGCGCGATAGCTCGGGATGAGCCAAGGCCTAGCTTCTCGCAACCATTCATGTTGTGCATGTTGCATATTTCGCACGAATAGAAGGGACCTACAGTTTATTGCCGCCTCCGAACGGCGAAGTGAGAAACTCTTTCATGAAAGATTATACTCCCGGAGGCTTGTCATTCCCCGACGAGAGGTGGTGTTCCTGGACGGGGCTTGAACCCACGCCGCTCCGTCAGCAGTCCAACTCCACTGAGCCATGGCGGCCATATACTGACGTGAATTTTCAATCAAGTAAGTGTTGATGCGCCATATGCACTAGAACCTTGCGATAAGAAACGAAACGCAACGTGTAAACGGAAACCAAAGCTGTCCAGGTATTGGAGTCGATCGCTGCCTCGCGTCTAATTAAAAGACCTGTGATGATTTGTGGGTTAATTCTTCAAGTCAGTCGTTTTCCTACTACTAGGAAGCGGTCACCAAAACGAATTCAGTGGGAAGCCAATGTGAAATCAGCCCAACCAAAAAGAGGAGAAATCACGGTAGACAAGTAAAAACTTCGAGGTATTTAAGAACTTACCTACCCTGGCTTCTCATCGTAGATTGGTAAACATTATCGTAGATTGGTAAACATTTATGTACATATCCTTGGCGTTTAAAGCGAAAAATGCTGCTTGAGGTATCCCATCCCATTTGCCATCATTGCTTGGGAAAAGGAGATTCAACCACAAATTATACGACCGGTACAGCGACATCGATATAATCAAGAAATTAGATGTTTCAAGATGGCAATGTGACACCAAAGTTCAAGCCCAAAGAGAGCACTTGAATTAACCCCGGAAGGACAACGCAGTAGAGAAAGACATCGCCTAAGTTGGACCTATTAAGTAAAAGTGAACCTCAAGCAACTTAAAAAAAACCGTACTGCAGGTAGTTACTAGTTAGATAAGGAGCGGTCTTACTGAAGGGGCTTGTCGGTTGAGGGTTAGGTGCACAGGTCTGTCTTGAACTCTCTAAGAATTTGACAAAATACCAAGGATGGGAAGTGGTACTCGACACTACACTTACAAAAAGTTATTTAAACTTAAGGGTAGATAACTGGAGAGTGTCCAAGCTTAAGTCCTTCGTAGACCACAGATGGATACTTTTCAGCGTAAGTCTCTCGGCATTGAGAGCTCCCTTTGGAAACCCCAAAAGAACTGACTGGGAGAAATATGTACATTCGGATTCCAAACTTAGTAGTACATCTGAATCAAGTATTGAATCCGTAAAAGTGCTGAACGCAAAGTCCAAGACATTTGAAAAGGCTATGGGTACAGCTTTCAAGACCTCATTTCCGGTCAAATACAGTCAAAAAAAAAAAAATTCACACCGTGTTCGAAAGAAGATCTGTCCGATTTTAGAAAAATTAGTTGAGATATTTTCAACATCTGCTACAAACACAAGTTCTGAAAAACCTATAAGGACTCCCTTAAAATTTTCAAAAAGGGAATAGGCAAGGGCAAGTCACAGGACTGGGCATAGTACTACCACTCTATTGAAACTCTCGAGAATTTCGCCAGACTAAGAAAAATTCTGTGTAAAGATCACTCCAACCTTCTATTGAAAGACGAGACGGGACATGGACAGAGTCCAAATAACAATCAGTGAAACGTCTCATAAATACCCATTTTCCAGGGTACAAAGTGCTCGCGGATGTGCATTTAGTACATTATTTGCGACTTGCACCATGAAACGATATCAACTGAATCATCACCGATGAAAAGATTTCCTGTGCTGCCAAATGCGTCTCTCCTTATAAGTTACCAGACCTAGACGGGATTTTACCGATAATGCTCCAAAAGAATATGGAGACGGTACTACCCTGGCTAACAGCGACTTTTCGTTGCTCTCTTCAACTTAATTATATCCCTTCGACTCGGAGAAGAGTTCGGATCGTTTTTATTCCAAAACGGGGCAAGCGAGTGAATTAGCTTATGATTTCAGATCTATTAGCCTGTCACCATTCGTACTTAAAACCCTTGAACGAATCCTAGGCATGGATCCCGGGAGACTGCCAAAAGATCACCATTTCAAAAATTGTCCCAACACACCTGCCTCAAAGGTAACTCTACGGATACCGCTCTGCATGTGCTCCTTATCATCCCGCCTATGGCCCTGAACTTTATATACCTCGTTGCAGAGAGTCTGGATTCTCGTTCCCAAAACCATATGGTCACAGCAAGGCCCTGGACGTCCAGCAAAGGTCTCTGCCATCGACCGCAACTTACTACATGACACCTCAAGAAAACATATCCAGAAACATATCCAACCTCACCTCCCGGCCAGGAGGTAATAGAAAAATAAAAAGAAGCTACCACAACGAATGCCCTTCAAGCGATTCTTAGGCTCAAAACAAGAAACCATGAAGGGATAACTGTATTTACGGACGGCCCCAACATCGCAGGCAAGCCTTCACCAAATAAACAGCAAGATTCACCAGACCACACGTCTCAAAAATGGCTGAAGGGGTAGGCTCCGGAATATACTCAGAAGAATCCGCCATTGCCCGGTCTACGAAACTACGCCAGTGTGTTTCAAGCTAAAGTTTTAGCGATAACCGAGACCGCAAGAGAACTATCCACGGTAACCCCCACATATGTATGTATGTACATCGATAGCCAGGCGGCCATCAAAGCCGTGTCATCCACAATACTCAAATCACTTGTAGTAAAGGGTTGTCGCAGTCAGCTTAGGATCCTAGGCTCAAGACATAATGCATCATTCTGTTGGGTCCCGGAGCACCGAGGCATCGATAGCAATAAAAAGGCCAAGGATGAACTGGCAAGAAAGGGATCGGAACTGAACCAAATAATGGTCGATCACACGGTTCTGATCCCTATGGAAGTTCTAAAGCAAGAGATTTAGATTTAGATTTATTTGGATACAAAATCGCTGTACATTGAGATAAGAACTCTCTTTTGGTATACAGGAAAATAAGTTTGTACATACATGTGTTATTGCAAAAAGTTTTAAAAAGTTCCGTTATGCCCCATATCAAGAAAGATGTAGACAAAACTCAATAAAAGAAAAACAAAGGAAATACGCTGAACAGATCGCATGTGGCGAATGTGGCGATATAGACACGGAGAAGGTCAAGACGCACTTTCTCTGCGACTGTACAGACCTCAACAGACCCAGAAAGAAGGTGTTTACTTCTTTACTGACCCGGGCCAACTCTGAACCATGCCACCGAAGGCCATCCTGATATTTATACTGAATTCAGGGTGGATTAGGGGGCTAATTAGCGATCAATCATCATACTAATATTATAATAATAATATTATAATAATATATATAATATATAATATATAATAATATAATAATATAATAATAATATTATAAAGAGGTAAAGTTTGTAGTTTGTATGTAGGAAGTAATCTTCGAAACTACTCATCCGATTTCAAAAATTCTTTCACCAATATTTAGAACGGACTTTAACGGTGAACATCACAACATAGTATAAAAAGAATTCCCAAGCATTAAGTAGCAGAAAGGAAAAAAAACCCAAATTTTATGTTATAAAAATATACCTACACAGCTCTAACTCAACTATGGCTTATTGGATTTAAAAACAAAAAAAAATGTTTTTAGTAAATTCGTCTATGATTCATTTGAGCTATAAATCATCCTTCTGCCTTGTCCTGAAGCTGAGCTATACTCAAAACAATTCAAGAAATCATTGCCAAAATCATCCCCAACAATTTTCCATCAGTGGCGACCGCAGCCAACAACCATGCAGCAGTGGGTGGCGTCATAGTGTGTGTATGCGCGCTCAGCGAAGAGATGGAAAGCAAATGTACTGCAGGAATGAACACGATCAGTTTATATGGCAAATTAAATTTTGTGTGTACTAATCCGATTGACATAAAACAGTGGAGCAGACATGATAGCTTATAGGTATAAAGTTTGTCACAGGCTGTAGAGTATGTACATATGTTGCATAGTTATTGAGATTTTAAAGTTTGGCCCTATATAGAATACGCTACTGTAGCACATCGATGCGTGATCGTACATATGTTGTTTTTGTTTTGCCCTGTTGTAAAGGGTTTTTCAATAGGGACGCTACAAAAGTAGAGCGACAGGGACAGCAAACGACGCCATATTTTTCTTGCGGTTTTTTGACATTTCTCTTCAGTAAGGTTTGCCATTTCATGATGGAAAGATATACGAGCCAACAACAAGTCAAAATTATTAAAATTTACTACCGAAATTCGGAGTCAGTGGCCTCAACGTTAAGAGCGCTACGTCCAATTTATGGTCGTCATAATTTCTGGCTGGATGGCTTCGTCAATAAACAAAATATGCGGTATTGGTCAGGCAGCAATCCACACGTACTCCATGAGTCATCATTGCATCCCGAAAAAATTACGGTTTGGTGTGGTTTATGGGCCGGCGGCGTCATTGGGCCGTACTTCTTCCGTGATGATCAAGACCGGCACGTTACTGTGAATGGGGATCGCTACCGTTCAATGATAACCGAATTTTTTTGGCCCCAATTGGATGATATGGACTTGGAGGACATGTGGTTCCAACAGGACGGCGCCACAAGCCACACAGCGAATGTCACAATCAATTTATTGGAAACCAAGTTTGGAGAACGTGTTATCTCACGAAATGGTCCAGTCGCTTGGCCGCCTCGGTCGTGCGATTTGACGCCGTTAGACTATTTCCTGTGGGGCTACGTCAAGTCTATGGTCTATGCCAACAAGCCAGCGACGATTGATGAACTTCGTACGAATATCGAACGTGAAATTGCAGCAGTATCGGCCGATTTATGCTTGAAAACCGTCGAAAATTGGGTTCAGCGTCTGGACTTATGCAAGCGTGCCCGTGGTGGCCATGCTAAAGAAATCGAGTTCCATACATAATGGCATCGAACGTACTTTCATGAAAAACCCTGTACAAGGTTAGTTTTAATTTCATTTTTCTCTGTTCGTATTTTTGGTTTTGTGGAAATACATTATGTATTGGATCCGTAGCTGAGGAAGAACAAACTTTTTTTTGAAGTAAATAGAAGTATGTAGGAATGCGTATTGTGATAACGATCGATGCGGTGTATGTGCGCACGTAGAGGGGGAACGGAAATGGGAAACTTTCAGTTGCGTGGATGAGGATTTAAGAAAAGAATACTTTCACACTGGACCGAGGTCACAGATTTGCAAAGAAGGAGTTCTGGCAGGCCTTCCGCCGCCGTCTCAGACGAAGGAAGATGAATATTATTGAAGGAGTCAAATCCAAAGATGGTTTACTTTTTTCCGATGAGAAGGATATCTTGCGCAGATGAAGCGAGAACTTGTCGGATCTCCTCAATCCCGAACAGGAATTGGATGGCAGACTGTGTAGGGCGGAGAATAATTCCACTGTAGAGCAGGTGACTAAAATGGCTCTCTCATTAGAGTGGCATGGGACTGCGGTAAAACAACTAGCGATAATCAAAGTAAGGTGATTGTGATCTTTTTAAAAAAATGGTATAAGAGTAGTTGCTCTAATTATAAGGTCATGTCTCTTTAAACACTTTCTGCAAAAGTCTTTGCTAAGGTGTTGGAAGCGCGTGCCCGAACTGTGGTCGAATCCAACTTGGAAGATGAGCAGTGCAGCTTTTGTCCAGGTAGAAACACATCCAAACCGCTATTCATTCTAAGAACGGTACTTGAGAGGGCCTGGGAGTGTGCCATGGGAGTAGCGATTAGCTCCCTCGCAGTAAACTCTGGAGTGTACTGCAGGAGTATAGAATTGACGGTTCTCATTTGAAGGCCATTTGATCTCTCTACACAATCTGTAGGAGATGTGTGGATGAATGGCCTTACATCTTTTACTGCGGGCATTTGCCTTCGCGAGGGGTGCTTTTTGTTACCTCTCCTTTTCATTGTGTACATGGATTGGATGTTACAGCGCAACCGTGATGAGGAACGGTTAGCATTGTGATACTTAAGGATAAGCCATCTGCTTTTCGCTGATGACTTAGTTCGAACTATCTGGACCGAACTTCAGTGAGCGCTTGATAGCTTCGTAGTCGTCTGTGTTGAAGCTCGGTAAACGTGAACAAATCAGAAGTAATGGTAATGTCTTGAAAGCCTGTTCAATGCACACTGCATATTAGTAGAGTCCTATCGAAACCGGTTCAGAAGTTTAAGTATTTTGTGGTCATATTCATGAGTGATGGAAGGAGCAGTACTGATTTATCCACAATTTAGTTATAACAATTTTCAGTTATGTATTACAATTTCAGTTATTAAAATTTTGTGTGTTTGATCTGACCCTCACCTATCGTCATGAGATTTGGGTATGACCGAAAAAATATGCTGCCGAAATGAGATTTATTCGAGGTATTCGTTCGTTCTATCGAGTTAAGAACATCAGAATATACAAGGAATTCAATGTCGACCAACTACCGTTTCGAATGGAATGGTCCATACTTCAATGGTTTGGGCACTTCAAACGCATGCTCCAATTTGGGTTTCAAGACTGCGTGTCATCAGATAGACGTTCCCTGCGTAGGCTCAGGACGATATGATGTTTTACGTTATTATGTTTTTATAAAATAAAGCCAAAAAACAATAATCAAATAACTTAATTGTTCCCGTACGAAGTCGGGGCGGGCTGCTAGTAAATAATATATTCTTTTCCCAACACGTACGAATGTATGTCCCACAACGGGGAACACAATGGTTCCTTGAAGATCCGAGTGAGGAGGTGTCTAACCTTAACCCGCCACCCTCTTTAACCTAACCTAACCTAACCAGACCACACGTACACTAGTATAAACTCCATAATTGGTTCCACCTTACCTAGATCCCTCCCAACATATGTACGTCCCAAAACAAACCTATTCCTGCAGTTTCAACGATTTAAAGAGGTCTAACTGAAGACCTCATCCTCGTATACCATACCACTACCAAAATATCAAGTATCAATCTTCACCGATTGCCCTAAGATGGAATGCAGTGACAAATCAAGTATCTACTCAGCGTTTCCAAACCGTATTGCCTTTCCGACTTTTCCAGGCAGAAGTACTACCCATTGAGGAAGCCTGCAAGATACTCTGCCTCAATCCCACACCTATAAACAATATAGCGATCTTTATTGATAGTCAGGCAGCTATTACAGCACTCCAATAAAACAAAACAAATTCCAAATTAGTAGAACAGTGTAGGGAAGTAGTTTCCCTGGCAAGCGCTCCGTTCAACATCACTCTGGGGTTCTCCACCATAGCAACGTAGAGAATGCCGACGAACTAGCCAGACGAAGCTTAGCCCTTGACAGGTCCCTCGCGGAGGTAGTGTACTCTCCAATAGGACACGTCAGGGGCAAAATCTTTCAGTAATTTCTATCAACTGCCAATTCCTGGTGAAACAGCTTAGAACAATGTATCATATCCAGAAAGAAATGGCCCGCCTATAACAGAAATAGGACCCAGGACCTAATCAAAAGAAGCCGAACTGAAACAGCAGAAATTGTTGCACTTAGCACTGACATTTGTCCAATTGGCACGCATTCTGCCAAGTTATGTATTCCCTTCCACACCCACTGCCGCAGTTATAACAATACCATAGTAAACCTACAAATGATAACCGCCTCTGACAGAGGACTGCGAATCCTCCACAGATGCTATAATCACTTAAGACGACATTTGTTATAAAATAAAGTCATCAATTCAAACCAATGCTTCCAATGAGTATAAATCACTGCAGCCGCTGAACTCCAAGAAAAACTTCACCTTTGCCCACGGTTAACCGTGTGTTATCAAAGCTCCACCAGCTACTCTACGAGCAGCACACTCACATTATTGAAATTAATTTGTTTATTAATGGAGCGAAATTAAAATGTCAATTAGGTTAATGGCATATAAAATACACATTATCACAGGGGAGCCATGCATTCACCATGGTCAGCCCTGGACAAAGGATGAGAGTCGAAGTCCATTGGAATGTCAGAACCCATGGACACTGTCTCCCCTAGATGGTGATGAGCCTATATAATGCATTGGACAATCCTCCTCACTGGTGTGTACTTCTGTCTGTGTTCCGGACGCAAGTTAATGAGACGGAATTAACCAATAACATGGAATAAACGTTGTATTTTGTCAATGTGTGCATGTTTACTGTAAACGGTTCCGTGTGTGTGGGGCCTGGAATACGAAAAAAAAAACTCATATTTTCTGATTTTTGTTTGCGCGTTATCCGGTTCGAAGGACGAAATTTAATGGAATTATTAGTGGATACTTTGGGAAAAGGGCTTAAGCGGCTTTTAGGAGCCATACGCACTGCGAAGGACAACCCTATAAATTCAAACTTAGCTGACATTTATAAGTCGAGTGCCAAAATTGATTGCTATTGTCACTGAGACCACGATCCTTTCCACCCTCACCGATTAATTAAATCA
Organism: Matsumyia berberina; assembly: GCA_917880715.2. Classification (NCBI taxonomy): domain Eukaryota; kingdom Metazoa; phylum Arthropoda; class Insecta; order Diptera; family Syrphidae; genus Matsumyia; species Matsumyia berberina. The sequence continues at coordinate 74,773,897 of OU862870.1, read as the reverse complement.
AATTACACCATCTGCCGACATTGTTGTATGACCCAACGTTGCATGTCCTTTGAATTGGTCGATTAATGGCTCCACAAGATCTCAAACACATTTACCGTCGTGTCCCACATAACCCCTAAATGGATAAACTAATCTTGTCACCATGTCAAAGACTAATTTGTCAAACAACGCGACCGGAGAGTCTTTCCTTCGTTCCTGAGTGTCCTGAGTGGAGATGGGTGTGCCTACAATTACCCACAGCAATTAAACCAAAAACAGGATTTTCTCTCTCTGTCTGTTATCCTTAAGGCTTATTTCTAAAACGTTATCAATTGCATGTTTATGAGTGTGTAGTGATTTAATTAAGATCCGACAACTTATCCTTTAAGATTTCAAGGATTCAGATACAAAAGACAGTTTTGAATGTGACAGCAGAGACAAAATGAAGTACTATTTTCCTTTTAAAAAGAAACGGAACCAAGGTTAGGTAGGTGGGTTGGCAAGGAGAAAGAGAACCCTCTGCGCCACACTCAGGTCAATAGAGACCGAACCAAAGTGTGGATACTAAATGTTCCCCGGGGCTCAATTAACCACCTGTGACATGTGTGCAAGGGAAGGCTTCGATAATATTTCGAACGCTTTTAAATGCACCTGTGTACCTGGTGCAACTATTGCGACATTCAATACATAACGAAGAGAAGAGTTGTCCTGGTGTGTGCATTATAAGTGCAAGGTGAGTTTCGTTTGTAGCACTGGATTGTATGTGGTCCTTTCAGCTGTTGTCCGAACTGGCAATGGGGTAAAACTATCAATAGAAAAGTTTATGGCGAGAGAGTCGCCTAAAGGTACCCCCCTTTGTAGACATGAAAGGGTACATACCTTGCAATCGATAGGTTAAAAGCAATTTCGTGAATTGCACTGAAAAAAAAGGAGGATATGGATCGCTGGGGAAAAACCAATTGCACGACACGACGGTATCGTGAAATATGATTTTTACACCTTCTACCCCTGCCGTTGTAACTAGAGTTGGGAAAGAATTACTAGATTTTACGTTTATAAATTTGTATGCATTCTTATCGAACGAATACAATTAAAGCCCTTAAGGCAAAGCCTCCTAACATCGTTTCTTCACAAGACACAAGACAACGGAAAAAGCGGTATCCCCATAACATCACCATCAACACTTGGATTGTTCTGCATCAGCTCTGCCTTCTCCACTGAAAAGGTAACCCGGAATGCTAACCGTGCTTCTATAATCCGATTTGCCTAGCGGCCAAGCCCTGAAAATGAAGCACGGTCATCCTTAAATAGAACGCCTGGCATCGCTTCTTTAAAAATATAGAAAAGGCAAGCGATTACTGAACCCCTGGTTATCCCCAATATTTAAAAGCTGCTTAACCTTTGGTTACACCCATAGATCCTGGAAGAGGGTTAAAGTAGTCTTCATACCGAAAGCCGGTAAGACCTCGCACACTTCCCCCAAAGACTTCTGTCCGATCAGCTTATCGTCCATTCTTCTGAAAACATTAGAGAAGCTGACTGATATCCACAAATCGATTTAACCTAGACTGCAATCTCATATCGAAATCCCAACATGCATACTGCGTGCAGGGGAAATCAATGGAGACCGCGCTACATGCACTGATAAAGACTATTGAGAGCTTCTTGCATAGTAAAGAATCTCCATCCTCGATATTTAGGGAGCCTTCAACAACGTCACAACTCCATAACCTGAATGTTGATAACTGCATCTGGTTTTGGATCGATCAAATGCTTAAATGCAGGCTTATTCAGACTGAGTTTGGGAGCTGTTTAATGAGCAGGAAGGTCAGCAGAGGTACACCGCAAGGCGGAGTACTATCATCATTACTTTGGCTGACGGTAGTAAACAAACTGTTAATGACATTGGATAGGAAGGGATTCAATGAAACGGCATATGCTGATGACATTGCAATAGTAATCACTGGTATATTTCTCCCTGCAATAAGAGACCATATGGAATCTGGACGAAGAAGGTAGGCCTCAGGGTGAATCCGTCAAAAGTCGAACTAGTCCTTTTCACTAGACGCCATATCATATATCTGGAGTTCATACTTGATAGGAAACTCAGCTGGAGGCTAAATATTCAGGACCGTGTTAGGAAATCCGTAATCGCCTTATATTTCTGCCGGAAAGCTCTGGGCCCAAAATGGGTTCTGCAGCCTAAAGTTGTCTACTGGATATATACGGCAGTTGTACGGAGTATTGGTCTGGTGGACAGAACTGCACAAGAAAAGCAACAGTAGCCTGCTTTAAAAATAAATATAAAGAGGATCCCGCATCTGCAACGAGGTTGCAGAAAGATGCGACGTAACCCTGTACCCTGTAACTGCAGCGCGAGCTGGCAAAAGAAGGCGCATAACGGTATTTCCCCGAAAACCTGGGGGAATCACCTGCGCCTATCGAATCAATCAAATTCCTCGTTGACGCGGATGCCAAGAAACTGGCAAACCTCAGGTGAAACAACATCAGCACTTGTCTCTTATCAAAACAAATCTGGTTTAACCTGGATTCAAAGAAGACGGAGAGACTTTTATCCACAAACCGGAAAAACCTAAGTTCACTAATAGGGCTCCTCACCCGACACTGCTTGATAGGCAAACGTGCACTCAGACTGACGGTTCCCTCCAATGATTTCTGTAGAAGCTGGAGAAGGAAGAAACTTCAAGTACAACCCACCTACTGTGTAAATGTCCTGCTCTTGCGACGCTATGACGTTAAACCCTTGCGGATTACTTCTACGATGATCTTAACGATCAGATAAGAAACTTAGTTCAAGTCATAGGGTTAAAACCGTTACAGTTGCCCACCTCGATGTACTTTGTGTTAAATACTCAGGTTCTGGTGCTGGTAAGCCGGCTCGTAATATCACAATGGGCCAATCTGGTCTAAGTGTGTCCCTGTCTGAGCGGGGGAGCCACTAAAACTATCTTAGATGGATGAACCTTGCCATTGTGAGACCAATGATCGTGAGCAAGATCGCAAGCGAAGCGTGCCAGCGTCACAATGAAGGAATTCTCAAGACTGTGCAAAGATTGGGATGCTTCCTGTGTCTTCCTGTGGCCATGCCACTGGGTCTAATTGCATTTTTAAAACTGACTTCCCTGTACCTTGTAGTTGGCCCTGGAACTGACTTTGTTATTCCTCGTAATTGAGGACTACATCTGATCTGAGTAGGACCCAGAGGCTTTTCTTTTCCTTCGTCAATCCAAGAAGGGAAATATTGACGAAATTCGATGTACTTTTCAAAACACCACCTATCGTCAAGTCGAATCTTGCGTAGGAATTGATAAACAAATTTAACGAAATTTCTGAGAAAAATAATGTGGAACTGGATACCTTGTCACGTTGAAATAAAAAGTAAAAAAGCGGTCGACTCTCCGACAATGCTAAAGGCAGCTAAACCCTTTATAGGCCCTAAATCATTCTTTGAAATAAAGGGCCATGCCCCAAAGGATGAATTCAGAGAGAAGGAACAGGGCTAGAATCTAGTATAACACTTATGACATGAATCAGGCTAAGAAATCACTAGGAAACTACAATCGAAAAATTCAAGATTCATTCTGTGGTTCTAAAGGTCGCAATGTTTCAGAGAAAAAGTCTGCAATCAATCTTAGACACATTTGTATAGATGGCAATGAATTGTCAACCTTATTTTGATTGTACTACCCCATTGTCCCATTCTGCTATGCCGAGAAATATGAGAAGGGTCTGGTGGAGTAGGACTTGCAGAAAAAGGAGATCTAGCTTGCTGGAATTTAAGTTATAATCTATGGGACAGCCCGCAATGACAGAGCTAGTCCTTTACACAGATAAATTTTTGAGTTTTTGTGACAGAGCCAGGCAGGAGAAAAGAAAGTGGGAGTCGCCAGGCCATGAGCCAAGGTCGTTTTGTGAAAAGTGAAATACCTGCACTAAAAAATGTATACAAATGGATTCTTTTAAAGGGTGGAAATATAAAAAAAAAACTGTAGAACCACAGGGTTCAAAAAACTGGTTACAAAAGCCAGTACTGGGTGATGGACGGGCCACTGAAACGTAAGTCAATTATTTATACACAGATATCATCGCCATTTTTCTGCTCTTTAAGTCGTCCTTTGACGATGCAGTTGGGCATGTTTAAAAAGTAAATAACCGAAAAATGCAACCAACTTCGCTGTTGTTTTTCTCTCGTTTTTTTGCTCCTTTTCCCAACCTCTTCCCGTAGCAAAGCGAAAATGTGGAAAAATATCAAGTGGAGTAAAAAAAAAGAGGGAAAAACCTAGAGTTTTGTTTTCACAGTTATTGTTCTTTTTGTTCTCTTTTCTTGTTTCATAAAAAAAAAAAAAAGTGTGCTACGCGCGCGTGGGAGGGCTTTTGATGCGGAAATCCTTTTGGTTGGACGAAGGTTTCCTTTTTAATTTGTTTTGCTGTTCTTTTTTTTTCAAAAGGAAATTCAGTGTAAAAGTTAGTTGGGCGGAAATCTCTTTGACGATTTTATATACTCGTGGTTGACTTAATTAGGTTCAATAACTTCTTTGTGAAAAAAAGGAGGAAGTAGGACGACGTTAGTGCTGGCAGAGTGTCAAAAGGTTTAAAGAAAAGGAATGCGGACGCGTTTTTTTGTTTTTTTTTTTTTTAAAAGGAACTCTTGACCGAAAAATTGCGGCCTATTGAGAAGCTTTCATGGTCGGTGGGAGAAGGACGTAAGCAAATAAAACAAGTACAACAGACAGACCATTTGCTGAACAGATTCAGTATAGGCAATGCCCAAACAATGTGATTAGCGACACCTTTTGAGCCACTTCGATGGACAGCGATAGACAACGAGAACTACGCGAAGAACGATTATACGAATCTCTCCAGAACGACATCTGACCATTAAAGACAAGACTAGACAGGAGTCGTATACCGATGCGACTGACGACGACAATGAAGAACTACCGGCAAGATTAGACACTACGTGGGTGATGATCCTTACTTAGGGAGCGACAATTGAATGAAAATACACAGCAATTCTCCCCGGACGACAGAGGTTGACATATGACCCTGGTACGACGATTTCGATTTGTCCCTAGGAACGGTCGACAAAAACAGTGCAAAGTCGTACGAGTTTTCTTTACCAATTCTATTATGAACTTCAGACTGGAACCCACCGCCATCATTGACTCTGACAACATCATCCCACTCCTTTGTCAACCAATCTACGACTAATTTCACAACCTAAGCTCCAATTTATTATAAATCCCAGAACCACAACGTCCAAACCATTGCATTACACTTGAATTAAAATTAACCTCCGCCTTCTTAATGGTCGCTACAACGCTTTTCATAAGTAATTACTTCTGCTAATCACCGTGTCCGCAGGAATTGCCCCTAATCCTTTATTCCGTCTCAGAGAGGAGAAAAAAATCGTCGAGAAATATGGAAATCCTTGAGCAAAAGAGTCATAACTCCGGCGTTGGAAGTAAAACCTAATTTATTACTGAAATGAATGTTTCCCTTCTGGAAAACAAAGGACAACCGCCGAGCGCCAACAATCCTGTCGTGTCCACCAACAATTACACCTTTCTCGTTGGGAGATGGTTAAAAAAAAAAAAAAAAGAACAGAAAAAACGCCCACTTTCATCCTTCAATTAGGCTAATCCTGTGCGTACCTACTCTTCTTGGAGTTCTGTGGCCCCAGTGTCGCTTCTTTGTGTAGGGAATCCACCTCCTTTCAGTGAATCCCCACCTCATTTTAGTCGAAATCGGATTCAATTTAGGGATTAATACGAATTGAATTGTTTCCCTGCCAGCGGATGAATGTTGTGCTATATGCCATTCATCATGAGAAAGGACATCATCCATGCGGCTAATGAAAGGATAAAAGTAATGTCTTTCATTGGGACTGACTACCCTTTGAATTTTAATTAGAAACACAAGGAAAATCCGAAGAAAGAAGAAAACGTCGATGAGTTGGTGCGCGTACAAGTTTGTAAGGAGAAAAGTTTTCATTTTTCCATGACGATTCCTTCCTCCTGGTTTTCTTTTTTTGCTTGGAATTCACTTGGAATAATGATGGTGACGGTAAAACATTTATTCAAATTCGTAACGGTAGTAGGTAGCAGTGGGAGTCCATGAAAGCCCCCCCTCATTGGAATGGAAAATGCAAGTTCTCCTGCACTCGAATGCATAATTAAAAAGGAGAATGACGTTGAAGATGAAGAATAAGTCTTGTCATCTTTTGTGGTAATTGTGGCTCATAAGGATTCAGTTGGCCATTTAATTACCCTGGCAATGGAATAAAAGAAGAGAGAGCAAGGTCGACCTAGCAGGAAATAATTAGGAGAAGTAATGAAAAACTTTTCACGGCAAACTGACAGACTGCCAGAGTGTAAGGAAGTTCATGTTCAATTCAAAGGCCAACATGTCATATTCTCCTGGAAAAGGTGGCACGTGTCTGTTGGAACATTTTATTGTAAAAAATGTCCGTGAAATAGGGCTTTTGAACTTTATTTCCCTTCAATTCTACTTATGCTTAGAACTTCAATGTCATCTGTTCAGAAAAAATAGATGCAACGATAGCAATCAGGCAATAGAGCCTGGAACTGCACCTAAACAAACACGAAACAACAATAAGGAACATTTACTCCATGTGGAATACAAGAACGGCTGCCAGATTAAGGTTTTTTCCCCCAAACTGGGGAAAAAATTTGAATTCGGGAATGTTTTGGGGAAGACTTATGCTTGGGGATAGGTTTTATGACAATCAAAAGATAAAAATAGAAATTATTGTGTTTAATTTTGATAATTCATCATCCAGTCAATCATCATCATTTTCAATGACCCGCTTATCCACTATGAGGACCGCGGGGTTAGGGTGCTTAAGTGGACTCTCCAGCCGTCTCATCCTAGGCCTACTCAGGGGACGCCTACCCGATGCCACTGATTCCATGGCCCTTCTTGGAAACCCATTTGGGGACAAGCGCTTAACGTGCCCAAACCATCGAAGTATGGACCTTTCCGCTCGAAGAAGTAGCTGCTCGACATTGAGTGCCTCGCGTATTCTGGTGCTCCCAACTCGATCTCATTTCGGCAGCTTGTATCCGCGATCTTATTCTTTTGGTCATTACCCAAACCTCATGACCATAGGTAAAAGTCGAAACAAACACTAAATTGAAGACCGATAGTTTGGCTCCGATGCCAAGTTCAGTCCTCCTAATAACAAATCGACCAAGGTGTCTCAAAATTGCTCCAGCCTGACCAATCCTACAGGATAACTCAGTATTGGTCCTACCATCACTCGTGAATAAAACCCCGAAATACTTAAACTCTCCACCTTTTTCAATAGGACTCCAATAACATGCAGAGTGCATTGAACAGGCATTCGGAAATTACCATAACCTCTGATTTGTTCACGTTAACCTTCATCCCAGCTTCAACACGGACGGCGACGAACTTATCTAATGCCCGCTGAAGTTCGGTCTGGGTGGACGTAAGGATGACTAAGTAATCAGCGAAAAGCAGACCAAGGCTGCGCTGGCAGAACAGAGCCAAGCGCCAGGAGCATCTAGCAAAAGATCTCGCTCCAACGACAACTTCGCTGGCACGGCCAGAGGATCAAGCCGGATGCTCCCCTCTTTGCCGAAGTGGCTGGCGCCATTAAGGTAGCCATCCTCTTGGAGAGCTACCCTGTTGGCCTACTCGAAACTGTGCAACAGAAAGCAGTGGAAAACGCCATCATCAAGGAGCTGCATAAGCTCCCCGAAGATGGTCCGCAGATTCGCTTTCTGGGCTGCTCGCACAAACCGGGTTGGCTAACAGTAAACTGTGCGGACACGAAGAGTCGCGACTGGTTGGCCACCATCGTCCCTAATTTGACGCCATGGGAGAATGCCAAGCTTGTCATGGTTGAAGGAGATAATCTTCCGAAACCATGCGTAGCCACGGCATACTTCCCTGGTGAACTCAGTCCAGTTGACGTGATTCTTCGCTCTTTAAGGCCGCAAAATAAAATCCTACCGACCAAGGACTGGAAAGTTCTTCGGAAGGTAGTAAATTCCCAAGGAACTGCCCTGACTCTTTCGATGGATGAGTGCTCAGTGCGTTCGCTGAAGAGTCTGAACTGCCTACCGTTCTACAACATGAACCGTGTGCAGTACAGAATCCAGAAGCAGGCACAAACCTCATCATCAAATGCTCCTACCCAGACACCTAAGGAGGCAGACCCTTCGCTTCCTTCTTGTTCTGGCTTAACCGCCCAAGGAACTTCGGCCTCCAAGAAATTGGAGCTGAAGTCAAGACCTGTGTCATCGCTCTCGGGAGCTGGAAAGTCCGCTCCCGCGAAGTCGAAGCCAAGTCTCACCCAAGCGTCCAGGCAAGAGAGACCATCCTCGAGTCCATCGGCCAAGTCAGGGACCTTGACTCAACCCAAACTTAGGACCCAAGACACTAACCCCAGACAGACATTGCCTGCGGTTTTTGTCAGACCTTCCAAAGGTCCCGTTCGCGGAACTCCGAACATGCCCAACACCGAACAGTTCAGAGGCCGCGGCGGAAAAAGAGGGGGCTTTCCCAGCAAAGCCTCCTTTAAAAAACTTTAGCCCCTGATGAAGGTTGTTCAAATCAACCTTCATCACGCCAAGGCTGCCTCGGCAGTCTTGGTGCAGGCGCTGAATTCGAGGGGCCTATCCATCGCCCTTGTGCAGGAACCATGGACCAGCACAAGTGGAAAAATTCTGGGCCTATCAACACCTTCAGGTAGGACGCTGTGCTGTGCTCTGTCCAACAGACCCAGAACATGTATTATATTTAATAATAACATAAACTTCTTCCCACTAACAGAATTCACTAACCAGGACATCTGCGCAGCTATGGTGAAGACGAACAACTCCAGGGATACCATAGTTGCATCGGTATACTTTCCCGGAGACAACACTGACTGCCCCCCCGCCATTGTGAGCAAACTATTTAAGTTCGCGAAGGAAAACAATGCCGACATCATCCTGGGATGCGACGCGAACGCTCACAACACGATCTGGGGCAGTTCAGACACGAACAGCAGAGGTGAGTCCCTTCTTGAATTCATTGCATGCAACAACATAAATATATGTAATTCGGGCAGGGAACCAACCTTTGTTACCTCCACTAGGAAAGAGGTGTTAGACCTCACTCTAACGTCTTCTCTCTCCAGTAACCTCATCTCCAACTGGCATGTGTCTACCGAACCCTCGTGCTCGGACCACAGACACATTAGGTTTGATATTGACACTAACACCATAGTCAATCTATCCTATCGCCCAAGGAGAAATACTGATCGGATCTCCTAAAAAGACCAGCTCAGCCAATCAATCATTGGAAAAATCCCTCGCATCGACAGCAAGGATAAACTTGAAGTCTTTGCTGACTATGCCAGACACTCTGTCATAACTGCATTCGCGGACAACTGCCCTCTTAAACTGAAGAAGTTTAAAAGGCAAACCCCCTGGTGAAACAACGACCTCAATCATTCTAGGTCCAGAGTAAGGAAGCTTTTCAACGGAGCCAAACGGAACGGTGACTGGCAAACCTACTCCCAAGCTCTCACCAGGTACAACCAAGATATAAAAAAGGCCAAAAAAGGATCGTTCAGGCGATTTTGCGACAATATCTGCGACACAAACTCTGCATGCCGCCTGCACAAAGTTCTTGCCTCTGACCGGTCCGTCTCTTTGGGTTCACTCATAAAAGAAGATGGAAGTCAAACCAAATCTAAGAAAGAGACCCTTGAACTTTTACTTAGAACTCATTTCCCAGGATCAATCCCAATCGATCCACTCTCAACCAGACCATCACCCCAGGCAGACTGTCCCTATCTGCCGACAAGGGGCCACCAAATGGGCCATCTCCTCCATGAAACCCTTCAAAGCCCCTGGAGATGATGGCATTTTCCCAGCACTACTGCAACAAGGAGCAGAGATAATTGCTCCAACTCTATCCAAGCTGTTTAGCTGTAGTCTAGCCCTTGGATACCTACCCACTGCGTGGCGTAGAGTAACTGTCAAATATCTACCTAAGGCTGGCAGAACCTCGGACTCAAGTCCCAAATCCTTCCGTCCCATCAGTCTTATGTCATTCATTCTGAAATGCATGGAGAAGATAATTGACAGACATATAAGAGGAGACGCACTCTGCAACTTCCCTCTCTGTGACACTCAACACGCATACCAACCGGGCAAATCTACTGAGTCAGCACTCAATGACTTGGTAACCAGAATTGAAACCTCCATCGACAGGAAAGAGATATGCCTTGTCGCATTTCTTGATATCGAGGGAGCCTTCAATTACACTTCATATGAATCCACTAAACGTGCACTCAGCAATATGAACCTCTCACCAACAATAAGCAAGTGGATTATGTCCATGCTGGAAAATATGGTGATACACACCAACATCGATGATGTTGAAATATCGGCGCTTACAACTCGAAGATGCCCCCAGGGTGGAGTCCTGTCGCCACTGATTTGGTCGCTCGTCATTGACAGTCTTCTCCGGTCCCTAAAGAACCTAGGGATCGAGGTCATTGGCTACGCAGACGATGTGGCGGTCATCGTCAGTGGCAAATATGAAAGCGTTGTTTCAGAAGTGCTCCAATACGCACTATCTGAGATACAGAAATGGTGCACAAAAGAAGGCCTCTCTGTAAACCCCAAAAAGACACATATAGTTCCTTTTACCAGAAGAAGAAACCTAAATCTCCTAATTCGCCCCTCTATGTATGGCGAAGCCATTCAGTTTTCGCAAGAAGTAAAGTACCTTGGGGTTATCCTGGACAGCCAATTGTCCTGGAACCCCTAAATCGACCAAACTGTTGGAAAAGGCACACAAGCACTGTGGACCTCTCGCCGCATCTGTGGCAACAACTGGGGATTAAGTCCCAAAATCATGCTCGTCTTGGTCGTCAGACCCACTCTGGCCTATGCGACAATAGTGTGGTGGACAAACACAAATGAGGCCATCACAGCTAAGAAATTGGAACGGGTGCAGCGCCTAGCTGAAGTCTGCATGACCGGCTGCCTGCGCTCCACCCCCACCGCCTCGCTTAACGCCATTGTCGGTCTACCGCCAGTTCGAGTCCATATCCAAACCCAGGCTAAACTCAGCCTGCACAGGCTCTTCCATCTTAACATTATCAGATCTGAACATCCCCCTGATGGCCACTTTAACATGCTTTCCTCCCTGCTCCAAAGCAGAGAGTTCAGCATGCCGTTGGATGACTTTCTCCCAAGGTATTGCTTCAAACGAAATTACTCAGTAGTCATACCCCTCAGTGACGACTGGGAAAAATTCAAACCCCGTCCCTCAGAGCATGACCAGGTATGGTATACAGACGGCTCTAAAATGGACAGTGGATCTGGGGCTGGAATATTCGGAGAGTCACTTAGCACTAATCTATCGGTCAGTCTAGGCACGTACTCATCGATCTTCCAGGCAGAAATATTTGCCATAAACCAGTGCACAAGTTTAAGCTTGCTCTCTAACCCACGTGGCAAAACCATTTTTATCTTCTCTGACAGTCAAGCTGCCCTGAAAGCACTGAATTCAGCCACGATAAAATCAAAACTAGTTCTAGAGACAGTCAAATTGCTTCTAGAATTGGGAAAAAACAACTTGGTCATACTACATTGGATCCCTGCTCACAAAGGCTACGCCGGCAATAAAACAGCGGATTCACTGGCCAAGATAGGTGCGACCCCCCTCTGGAGTAAACAAAACCAAGTTTCTTTTAAAGCTAAGCAGGAACCACCTTAGAATTCTAACCGGCATCCGAAGTGGCCACTGCCGTCTAAAACGGCATCTTCACAAGCTTGGCCTGTCACCGGACCCTACCTGCAGACTGTGCCTGGAGAGCGTTGAAAGCTCTCTCCACATCGTCACAGAATGTCCCGCCCTTATCCATATGAGAAAACGGACCCTAGGCAGTGAACTCGTTTCACCAACGGCGCTTGCCACGCTCCACCCAGAGAGGCTGATTAGCTTCCTGACATCCTCTGGAGTAGACAAACTGCTCTAAACTCTTGGGAAAGCACAATAGGCCTCTTTATGAGACCGCAGTGCTAGAGTGGACAAACCGCTCCCCACTATTAATAATAATAAAGGCTGCGCTGTAACATCCAATCTATTATAAATAAATAAATGAAGCATTTCAGTCAAACAGTTCAGATCCAAATGCTTGACTTGAGCAACCTACTCTATTTTTTCTTCAGCATGCTAAAACCACCTGCTCGCCAACAGAATATCTCCAAAAATTTACTCAAAAGTTTTCTGTTCGGGACAATATTATAAGAAACATAAGGGATAGATTTCGGCCACTGCCTTCGAGAAACTAGTAAGGAAATTAATATTTCTGAATTAGCAATTTGCAAAGAAAGATATATGTAAGTATGTATATTTGGAAGTTCTACGTGATCAGTTGCAATACCGAATCCATAAAAATATTGATGTATGGCAAATGATGAACTTATCCGTATTCGACGCACAAACAGCGACCTTCCAAATGGAATCTATGCAACACCCATTTTTTTTTTGTCAGGTTTGGCAACGATATACTGGAGCACTCAGACGCAATTGTTCCATTGTACTACCAGAAAGCAGGACCAAGTTTTTATCCATTTTACCGGAACTTCCCCAATTTTCGGAGAAAGCCAAGAAGGTATGATACTACGATGATGAGGAGCTTACAGTATCAGCACTCACCACATCAGAACCGAAAATCTGCCACCTGATCCGAGCAAAGGCAGGACCATCGCAAAGGAAATGATCCGAAGTATCGTTACTCTCTCCATAGGCGTCGCCTAGTTGTGTCACTTAAGCCTAACACACTAAGATGCTTGGCAAAAGGGAAGTGTCACGTTAGAACGCCAATAAGTTATCTACAGTCTCTTCTTCTGCTGAGTGACAGCAAGAATGACGCTGATTTCTTACAGACGTTCGAGAGCATTCGTTTAGTCTGCCTGCATCCTGGAGAGCCATACCACATACAATTGTGTTTGTAGGAAACACCCTGAGGTGTAGGAGGCCCTGGCCAAGGACGCGGGAAGTCCCAACGGAGGTTCAGGTCCTGAGAAAACATCCTCTAGCAAACTCATCGGAGATCTCAGTGTGACCTGGGACCCAGACAAGAGTCAAAGAGTTCAGCCTTGCGACCGAATTCAGAGAGTTCTTGCTTTCTCGCACTATTTTGGTTCTGGTTAAAGGGTTGACCAAGGCTTTAAGCACAGCCTGTCTTGTGCTACAGACGCAGATGCTCCGACTCCTACAATCTAGACCGGAAAATCGACTACGCACGCTCTTCAGGAACTCATTACAAGGATTGACAAATCCTTAAGAGACAAAGAAATTGTGGTGTGTTGCTTCCTTGACATCGAAGGGGCCTTTGACAACACTGAACATGCCCAGTTATAAAGATGCATCCAAAGCACAGGAGTAAATAATACTACATGCAATTGGATAAAAAACATGCTTACTGGCAGGAACATTAACGCCGCACTAGGCAGCGACAAAATCAAAGTCATTGCTGCGAAAGGGTGTCCCCAGGGTGGTCTACAGTGTTATCGACCTCCACGAAGACACCAGCACCGGACCCTTGACTGGTTTTGGAGCTATCCGTGAAGATTCGACTACAGCCCTGTCCAGGCTCAGACCCTGGCCGAAGCCAGTCCTGAAGCCAAGGAAAATCGACTTTAAATTTGCACAGCAACCGAAGTTCTGGTGTCATTGCATCAGACGGTATACTGTTCCATGGAACAAGGGTCTAATGCCTCACCTATAGTTAAGCAATTTTCACATGTTTGTGGAAATCCTTTATCCATTTCATATTCTTTAAGAGATCAGATAGTATTAAAACAGGAAGAATATTAAATAAAAGAAATAAAAACTTCTAACGGGTTTATTCCACCAAGTTCAAATTTGGGAAGTCAATTTTTTTCAGATTTGGGATATTTTTGTTGTTATGGTCTGGTAGCCGTGGGTATAAGTGGAAATCCACACGTTTTATCAGACACTTTTATGAATTTCATAGACCACCACAATCCTAGTCTGTGCCGTGGAGGTCGCTCACCTAAGAAAAAAAACTATCAAACGTCAGCTTGCAGTTTGTCATCCACTCAAGAGCACCACTCTATCGAAGGTATCATGACCAGATATGGGAGATCTTGATGCAGCCCAGCTACGAATTCAAAAACAAAGGAAAGACTTCCAGAGGACACTAAACCCCCAAGGACTTTGAAGCAAAAGGCCAAGGCCGACTACAAAAGCTCCACTGAGTTTTGAACAAAACTAGGAGAAATAAATATTAAATGATTCAAAAGAACTGTGCAGTTTGCAACCCACGTTCGTATACCCCTTCAATCCACATGCCACAGATATTTGTTAAAAGTAAACTTTATTCCGCCGTTAATCCAAAGTTCCAACCTCTCTATGTAATAACACACCTCATTATGTCGACTTCCATCAGCAAATTGTCCACCCCTAGGGAGCAAATAACAAACGTCGAAAACGCCCCTTTAAATCAACACACACGCACTCTCTTTTTAGACAAAGGCAACCTTCGATAACCCAGTTCTCCTTCAATTGTGAATCAACCGCCACCGGAATCATGAGTCCAACTAAATTCATCGTAGTCATCCTCGGTTTCCTGATACCAGAAGTCGCAGCGAACACCCTAAATCGGATTTTAGGGTACTGGCAACCAAGGGACGTCTTCGTCATCTTAAACTCCACCACAACCGGAGAAAATTTAATCGGAGCACTAACATATCCTCGTTATGTAAGTACACGTGGTGACTTCTTGACTTTCATCCGAAGAAACCCAATTCTGTCCGTGTTTCCGGATAACTTTGTGCTCGTCGTACTCACCGATGACAGCTGTCAGAATGTGATTCCAATTCTACAGGATCAATTGTCGCAGGGGATTATTGTGGAACGATCGAAAATCCTTATCGTGGCGGAGGCTGTGCAAGGAAAATTCATGGAAACCAAAGCATAGAAATTGTGGTGTGTTGCTTCCTTGACGTCGAAGGGGCCTTTGACAACACTGAACATGCCCAGTTATAAAGATGCATCCAAAGCACAGGAGTAAATAATACTACATGCAATTGGATAAAAAACATGCTTACTGGCAGGAACATTAACGCCGCACTAGGCAGCGACAAAATCAAAGTCATTGCTGCGAAAGGGTGTCCCCAGGGTGGTCTACAGTGTTATCGACCTCCACTAAGACACCAGCACCGGACCCTTGACTGGTTTTGGAGCTATCCGTGAAGATTCGACTACAGCCCTGTCCAGGCTCAGACCCTGGCCGAAGCCAGTCCTGAAGCCAAGGAAAATCGACTTTAAATTTGCACAGCAATCGAAGTTCTGGTGTCATTGCATCAGACGGTATACTGTTCCATGGAACAAGGGTCTAATGCCTCACCTATAGTTAAGCAATTTTCACATGTTTGTGGAAATCCTTTATCCATTTCATATTCTTTAAGAGATCAGATAGTATTAAAACAGGAAGAATATTAAATAAAAGAAATAAAAACTTCTAACGGGTTTATTCCACCAAGTTCAAATTTGGGAAGTCAATTTTTTTCAGATTTGGGATATTTTTGTTGTTATGGTCTGGTAGCCGTGGGTATAAGTGGAAATCCACACGTTTTATCAGACACTTTTATGAATTTCATAGACCACCACAATCCTAGTCTGTGCCGTGGAGGTCGCTCACCTAAGAAAAAAAACTATCAAACGTCAGCTTGCAGTTTGTCATCCACTCAAGAGCACCACTCTATCGAAGGTATCATGACCAGATATAGTTATATAGTTAGTAATTGGAGTGAAACACACAATTCTATTTGTTACACGTTTTATTTACTTATCGATCTAAGTGCTGTCGTGGCACAAGCTTACGATTTGACTTCCAACTAAAAACTAGACTAAACTAAATACCTCGACTTAACTAGACCTAAGTTCTGCTTACGATCTAAAGTTACGATAAAGTTACGATAAGCGAGCTCTCCAACTTTATCTTCTCGAGAAGATAATGTTGGAGAGTGTAATTACTCCGGCGAAGTTCTTTGCACGCTTGATGTTTGGTGATCAAACGACAAGCGTGGCGAAAGCTTTCTTGTGCTCAGTGGGTGTGGGTCACAGATTGACCTTCATTATGTGACACCTCCCCCTCTAAGTATTTTTGGTCTCCAAAAGTTCAACATTTTAATTTTAGAGATAATAGATACATTATTCTACATGGTAGATACATATTTGTAGAATATTTATTTAATTATTTATTATATTTAATTTATTTTATTTGTTTTATTTATGTTATTTATTTTATTTTTTTTTTATTTATTTCATTAATTTTATTTATTTTATTTATTTTTTTTTTTTTAATAAATTTGATTATTTTATTTATTTTAATACAAGATAATATTTACTTATATTTAAAATCAAGAAATTTCCAATTGTATTCCTAAATTGAATTACTTCTGAAGTTTAGTTTAAATAGCAAAATGATTATAACTTAATTATTTCAATTCTAAATAAATCAGTAAATAATGAATAACAATAAGATTTGTTCTTACTTATGTAACATTTCGTTTTTTAATTACATTTTGAGTATTTAACATTTTATATAAAATGTATGCTTTAATTCTCCTGACTTTATACGACTGTTCCTGGCCAGGGTAATATCTTTTCCAATTAACTATAATTGCAAACCCATAAATAAGGAATTTTATTTCGAGAAAAAAAGTCAAACGAGAAGAATCTTATACAATATTATGAAGAACTAGCTATAGAATTACAACGGAAAAGATTTTATGAACATCCGACGGATCAATGGGAAACAAATGCGTGAGGCATTTATAGAGTTTCAAAATTTAAGTGTTTTGATATTTGTATTT
The DNA here is from genome assembly GCA_917880715.2 of Matsumyia berberina. Classification (NCBI taxonomy): domain Eukaryota; kingdom Metazoa; phylum Arthropoda; class Insecta; order Diptera; family Syrphidae; genus Matsumyia; species Matsumyia berberina. The sequence goes on along the minus strand of OU862870.1, from coordinate 74,756,993 downwards.
ACGTTTAACCTGTTTTTTGTAATATTTTGTGTTTCTTTTCGTTGATTTATCTATGACGTAATTTCCCGTAACGGTAAAGTTAGTTAATTTCCTGTATTTCGGTTTACATTTCACAATCGTTCTGTTTTGAACCAAGTCCGCGCATTTGTTAGATGTGTAACTAGGTTTTATGTGTTTATTTCTCTTCTGTATCGCTATTTCCTTTTGATGTTTGAAAAACTCGCCTAATTTTACAATATCTTCCCTACTGATGTTCTTACAAATAAAGTCAACTGGTTTGAATTTTGTGGTGGAATGTATTGTGCTATTGTAGATGTTTATAACCTTGAACAATTTCTCATCTAAATCGGAACTATCCTTTATGGCATTTAATATTCGAAGATGCTCATTTAACGTTCCGTGCAGCCTTTCAATGTCGGCATTGCCGGTTTTAATTGACGCCGTGGTTTTGTGAAAAACTATGCTGTTTTCTTTTAAAAATTGTTCGACTGCAGAGTGCAAAATACATGATTCCCCGTCGGATATAATTTTTTTCGGTTTACCCAGAAATTGAATTCTTTGCTTAATCGCATTTAAAATGGCTATCCAATTCCTGTCTTCTAAGGGATGAATCGTTGCATATTTTGAAAATTTATCAATCGTAGTAAAGTACATTTTACCTCGCTCGGGAAACCAAATATCGACATGAAGTATGTCATTAATATGTTGAGGAGTTTCTGTTACCTGTAATGGTGTTTGAATTGGATGCCGATCATGTTTGGCCAGATTACAGATATCGCAATTGTTTACAAATCTTTGAATTTCTATTTGCAGTTTCGGGTAGAAAAATAATTTCTTTAATTCTAGGAAAATCTCATTTATCCCTCTGTGATTTTTAATCAAATGTTCATTTTTAATAATCGTTAGCATTTCGTTTCTATCTGTGATGTCTTTGAGTCTAATTGTCGATCGTAAGACCTTTAGATTTGTATTCAGCGAAAAATATTTTACGTACAAATTTTGGAATTCAAGGAAAAGTGGTAAATCCTCGCAGTAGATGCAGATTAAACCTTTGTTAATCAAAAATCGTCTCATTACCTCAAGTAAATTACTTTTATTTTTGTCAATTTGAATATAGTTTTGTATCTTCCTATGTATAATTTTTAGCTTAATTTCTTCTTTTGTACCGCATGACAAATACACTTGGTTTTTAAACAGGTTAATTGGCTTTTCTGTTATAAAAATGTGAAGCGACTCATCTTCCATCGCACTGTGGATGGTTGCACCGGTGGAAATAAAATCATTGTTATTGTTCTGGACTATTGAACCTGCAGTAATAATGTCTTCATTATTTCCTTTTTGTTCACCCTTAGAGTTCATTTCGTTGTTAAAAATTTCTCCAAAATAAACTTCTTCGTTTAGATCTGAAAAACCTTTAACAACACCTGTCTCATTTTCAATTTTGTTCTCTAAAGCAACTTCTTCGTCAGCTTCAGAGCGACAATCTTGAATTTGATCGATAAACCTGCTAAGTCCGTCCGCTACACAATTTTCTTTCCCTTTAAGGTACTCGATATTGAAGTCGTATTCGTTTAACATGATTTTCCAGCGTTGTAACTTCATGTTGGGTTCCCTAATCCCACTCAACCATGCAAGAGGCTTATGGTCTGTTCTCACTGTAAACCTCCTACCATATAAGTACGTTCTAAAGTGCTTCACTGACCATACAACTGCGAGGAGCTCTTTCTCAATTGTCGAGTACTGGAGTTCATGCTTGTTCAGTGTGCGAGAAGCATAGCAGATGGGGTGGCTATTTTGGCTGAGCACTGCTCCAAGCGCATAGTTAGACGCGTCAGTTGTAAGGACAAATTCTTTGTTGAAGTCTGGACTTCTTAAGATGGGATCAGAAGTGAGCAACATTTTTAAGGTTTTAAACGATTGAATATATTTTGGGTCAGATATATTTAATTTCTCAGATTTTTTTAGGTATTTAATCATAGGTTGAGCTACCTTTGCATAATCTTTTATGAATTTTCGGTAGTACCCAGTAATACCCAAAAATTGCTTAATACTTTTAATGTTGGTTGGTAGTTTCATTTTCATAATAGATTTCACTTTGTTTGGATCTGGTTTAATACCATTACTGACAACAATATGCCCTAAGTAAAGTGTTGATAACTCCGCAAAACGACATTTATTTATTTGTATCTTTAAATTGTAGTCTTTTAAAACTTGAAGAATTTTCTTAAGAGCTTGTAGATGCTCCTCAAAACTCGTCGAAAAAATCAAAATGTCATCCAAATAGACAACGCAAATTAAGTTTATGAAATCTTTAAGGATGTGATTCATCAAACGTTGGAATGTCTTTGGCGCGTTTTTGAGACCAAAAGGCATCCTTAAAAATTCGTAGTGACCCCGTTTTGTTGAAAACGCCGTTTTTGCCCTATCGCGCGGGTCAACTTCGATTTGATGGAAACCTTTAACGAGATCTATAACAGAAAAATAATTGCACTTGCCAAGCTTGTCAAAAATTTCGTCTGACCCAATCATAGGAAAACCATCATCGATTGTTTGTTCATTAAGTTTCCTATAATCGATTACAATTCGCCATTGTTTTTTACCATCACGATCGTCCTTTTTAGGTACGACCCATATTGGCGAATTGTAAGGGCTGTTACTTGGTACAATTATCTTCTGTCTAAGCATCTCATCAATTTGCCTATCGACTTCTTCTGTGTGAATCTCTGGATACCGGTAAAGTTTGCTATAAATTGGAACTTCATTTCTTGTTATAATTCGGTGTCTGATTTCGTTTGTAAACGTAAGATCATCCCCTTCCTTATAGAAAATTGATTTGAAACAACGAAGCAGAGATTTGAGCTTAGACGCATCGTTAAAACGCAAATGTTTTGCAAAAATTTTGTCATCAATTTCAGTGTCAAAAATCTCACTACACAGTACATCAAAAGATTCATCTTCAAAACATTGGCTAGCATAAACTTCTTCTTCCTCATTAAAATATATTGGGATTCTTGCAGAGTCTGTTTTCAGAACCCGATTTTTATAGTCAATCACTGGATTGAGGTTAATGAGAATGTTATTTCCTATTAAGCCGTCGAAATAATCATGGAACGGGTATTCTATAAAATTAACAAAACTGTTAGGTTCCTTAAATTCGTTAAAAAGAGGGATTCTATATTCCACATTTGTTTCGACGTTTCGGTTAAGGACTTTAAGCGTATAGTTTTTTGAAGGAATTTTCCACTTTGGATGACACAAGTTCTTATTTATAATGCTATACTCTGCACCGCAATCAATGATAAATCTGAGAGGTTTATTGTGGGTTTGGAAGACTAAATAGGGTAGTTGCTTCTTTGGCCCATTGAAAAATTTTGACGGTCGTTATTACGTTGCCTGCGTTCATTCAATGAAATATCCATAGATTCATAGCTATTAGGCTGCATGTACCTATTTGTCTGTCGCGATTGACCACTATTTAAATTGTTATTGTTCTGACGTGATTGTCCGCTCTGATTGTAGTTGTTGTATTGACGCGATTGTCTTGTATCAGCGAAAGAATTGTTGTGATTTCTTTGACCTCCCTGGTTAAAATTATTGGGGTGCCTATTTTGACCCCGAGGAAAATTATTGCTTCGAGCGTATGAATCAAAATAATTGGGGTTAAAATTACTTTGAGGTCTGCCCATTTCAGTAAAACGAGTGTTAGGCCCAAAACGGTGATGGTTGCACTCAACAATGATTTTGAATGCATCGCCCAAAGAATTGGGGTTTCGAGTTAATATAATAGACTTTGTCGGTTCTGGCAGATTGTTTTTAAATGCTTCAAGGGCAATTCGGTTATTTGAGTCGATCATTGCATTAATACCGCTTGAATAATTTTCGAGTAAATAAACACAATTTATTCTGCTAAGCAAGTTATTGATTCTATTGTAATAATCTTCTATTGTCGTTAAAACTCTTGCTGTTCGAATGCTATCTATTAATCTTTCCACAGAGAGTCTTTCGCCAAAATTATTTTTTAAAACCGTTTTAATTTCAGACCACTTATCGAGTCTGCCATGCTTTTGTAGTTGGCACCTAGCTTTTCCTATAATTTTGTCTTTTATGTATCCTGTAAGAATGGTTTTTGCGGACTCTTCAAAGGAGTCAACTGTTAAAATAAGACTGTCTACCCTGTCCAGGAAATATAATAAATTTTTATTGTTTCCATCAAATTCTGGAATCTTAGTAATTAAATCTAAAACTAGCTTAAATTTATCTGCGGGACTTAGAACTTCCATCTTCGATGTTAGGAATTTAAAGATGTGAATACTCACTCTTGAACTGTCACCGGGAATATAAATTCTTACTGCTTGATGTTGAGTTACAGTTGCTTCACAGCTATGATTCTTTTGTTTTCTTTTCCTAGATTTTTTTTTCACTGTTTTCCTTTACCGGAAGAAGGTTATTGTTTTTGTTCACTGTGTTCCTTAAGAGGATCAATTTTGCATAGTAATTTTTTTTTTTTTTTTTTTTTTTTTTATCCCTCTTGATTTGTAGACACTGTTTTTATTTTTTTATTATTATTATTTTTGATATTGATCTGGTTTTTTTTTTTTGTAATTCTTGTAATGATGATTCTAGAGAACTGTTTTTTTTTGTCTTTCTCTTTTTTTTTATTATTTTTTTTTTTTATGTTGAGGTTGGTTCGATGGCTTTGTTCGAACTCAACTATCGTGGATTGTTATCGAACAAATTTAAGACGCTGAGTTTGGTTCGATGGTTATGTTCGAATCCAACTATGATGAATTGTTATCGAACAAATTTAAGACGCGGCGTCTTTTTAACTGTTTATAACTGAACAACTTTTTCCTTTTCCGTTTTTTTTTTTTTTCTTCAATTGTTTTAACGGGGGTATAGTTTTTATTCTCACTTTTACTTTACTTAAAGTTTTCCTTTCTTTTAAACATTATTCTTTATTCATTTTTATTCACCTTCACTTTACTTTACTTAAGGTTTTTGTTTTTTATTTTTTTTTTTTTTTTAACATCACTTATTTATTTGCTTAATTTTTCTTCTTCTTTTTTTCTTTAACCCGATTCGTTTTCCGACTGCGCCAGTTATATAGTTAGTAATTGGAGTGAAACACACAATTCTATTTGTTACACGTTTTATTTACTTATCGATCTAAGTGCTGTCGTGGCACAAGCTTACGATTTGACTTCCAACTAAAAACTAGACTAAACTAAATACCTCGACTTAACTAGACCTAAGTTCTGCTTACGATCTAAAGTTACGATAAAGTTACGATAAGCGAGCTCTCCAACTTTATCTTCTCGAGAAGATAATGTTGGAGAGTGTAATTACTCCGGCGAAGTTCTTTGCACGCTTGATGTTTGGTGATCAAACGACAAGCGTGGCGAAAGCTTTCTTGTGCTCAGTGGGTGTGGGTCACAGATTGACCTTCATTATGTGACAATATGGGAGATCTTGATGCAGCCCAACTACGAATTCAAAAACAAAGGAAAGACTTCCAGAGGACACTAAACCCCCAAGGACTTTGAAGCAAAAGGCCAAGGCCGACTACAAAAGCTCCACTGAGTTTTGAACAAAACTAGGAGAAATAAATATTAAATGATTCAAAAGAACTGTGCAGTTTGCAACCCACGTTCGTATACCCCTTCAATCCACATGCCACAGATATTTGTTAAAAGTAAACTTTATTCCGCCGTTAATCCAAAGTTCCAACCTCTCTATGTAATAACACACCTCATTATGTCGACTTCCATCAGCAAATTGTCCACCCCTAGGGAGCAAATAACAAACGTCGAAAACGCCCCTTTAAATCAACACACACGCACTCTCTTTTTAGACAAAGGCAACCTTCGATAACCCAGTTCTCCTTCAATTGTGAATCAACCGCCACCGGAATCATGAGTCCAACTAAATTCATCGTAGTCATCCTCGGTTTCCTGATACCAGAAGTCGCAGCGAACACCCTAAATCGGATTTTAGGGTACTGGCAACCAAGGGACGTCTTCGTCATCTTAAACTCCACCACAACCGGAGAAAATTTAATCGGAGCACTAACATATCCTCGTTATGTAAGTACACGTGGTGACTTCTTGACTTTCATCCGAAGAAACCCAATTCTGTCCGTGTTTCCGGATAACTTTGTGCTCGTCGTACTCACCGATGACAGCTGTCAGAATGTGATTCCAATTCTACAGGATCAATTGTCGCAGGGGATTATTGTGGAACGATCGAAAATCCTTATCGTGGCGGAGGCTGTGCAAGGAAAATTCATGGAAACCATGTTCCGTGGCCTGTGGACAGAGGGACTGTTAAATGTGTTTGTCGTGCACAACTCCTTCGTGTTCGGCTTCAACCCATTTACTAGTGACTTTCTGATTCAGTTTCCCGCAGTGGACTTTCATCGTCTTATTTCACTGGACCGAGCTGCGAATTTCCATGGAACCCCACTGCGTGTTCCTCAGATTGACGTGTATCCAGCAGCTCAAAACATCACCTGGCATAATCGTTCGATACTGGTCGGAGAATACGTCTATGTCCAGCGTCCCTTTGCCGAGTTCTTCAACGCAACTCTCTACATGTACAAGCCAAAAACCATTGACTTTGGCTTCGAATTCTTTCGAAACACCACTTCATCGGTGGTGCATCCGGGAATCGGTGAGGAACTTGTCGTCGGTCGTGGAGATCTTACATTTATGTCGCGTGTTTATGCCACATCGAACTACTTTGACAGTCTGTCGCCGCTCCATTTTCGCGAGTGCAACCTTCTTATACCAAAGTCGGGTAAAATTCCCCAGTACACCATCTTGGTCTCAATCGGCTGCAGTTGGGTTGGCCTTTCCTGTCTCATTGCTTTGGTGGCGATTGTAATATTCACAGCGATTATGAAACGTATTCTTGACGTCAAACTGGAAATGGCACGATTCGTTCTTGAACTCAGTTCGGTTTTTGTTGGACAGTCCTTCAGTTTTCCCATCAAGACACTGTCAATGAGAGTCACCATCATTTGCTGGCTCCTTACATGCATAGCATTGGGAACACTATTCAATGCACAGATCGTAACGAGTTTCTTGACGCCGATGTTTGTCCCTGATTTGGACAACCCTTTCGAGGCTATAAAGGGAGAGGGCTTCAATATTTATACATTCGATGACTTTGTCTACTATTTGAGGGGGTAAAGCTGGATTGAAGCGAATTAAACTGAATGATTGAGCTAAAATAAGATGTCTTTTCAGAAATTCCGAACAACTATTTCCATCGCAGGAGATTTTTCAGGAGCTTCTGACGAAGTTGAAAGGTGTTCCACGAGAGGAGTTCTTTGGCCGAGTAATGCATCCAAATGGACGGGACATGTTTATGGTCATCGCGATGGCGGATAATTTGGTGGAGAAAACCAAGTATTTGACAGAGCAGACGTATTCGTATCACAAGACGAAGCCTTTTTGTAAGTATTGTCCACGAATCTGAATCTGAACCCTCCTAAGCCATGAAACACACTTCCCTTAACGGTAAAACATCCCTCTACGCAACCACATCAAAAGCGCAGCTGTCATTTCAACAGTTTTTGCCCACCCCTGGAGGCGATGCGGTGTTACAAAATCCTTTCAACCTTTCAACCGTTTAAACTCCAATTTTCCTCTCCCTCTCCCGCCATTTTTTTTTTCCATTTGTAAATTTAACTATCATTTACGGAACTGAAAAATCCAATTGACTTCCGCAAACACCACCGATTCAGGTCTTTAGTTGAATTTTCAATTACACCGTTTGGAATCAAAAAGGATTTGCTACCACCACTAGGGAGGAGGCTTCCTCTTCCCTTTACAACTTTTAATTAAAAACCAACAAAATAAACTCGTCCCCTCTCTTCCTCTTTCTCTTTTTCAGTCATCAGCCTTACAGCGAACATTGTTCCCCGCGGCTCTATCATCTACAATCACTACAATGACTTCAACTATCGCATTTTCGAGGCTGGCCTCCTGCAGCATTGGAAAACTCTTGAACTGTTGTTCGAAATAAAGTTTGGCAGCGGCAATGAGGCACAGGAAACGTTCCTAACCGTTGAGGACTTGTATTCCGCGTTCTTGGTCCTCCTCCTTGGTTATGCTATGGCAACTGCCGTATTCGTTGCAGAGATTAAGTTTGGTGCATACGTCCGGGCGAAGTTTTGCTCGAAACTGGGTTGTGTAAGTGGCGCCATCTATTGATAATCAATCGTGTGAATTAATTTTTGATGCAATAAACAAAAGTGAGACTACGTGGAGGTCGTTTCAGTTGTACGAAGAGGTCGTGCGTGGATGAGAAATTTGTAAAATCGGAACCCGACTTGAGGTCTGTCCTTTCGTCGGTCCAGGAAACGATTTCCAAACAGAGTCACATCCGGGTCGTTACTAGATTCAATCATCGGCGACGGTTGAAAGTAAACAACTTGTTACTACCTGGTGGTGGTGTCCTAGCATCCCGTCCGCCCTCTGAGAGAGAAACGTGACCCTCAACCCTCGTCGACTTGAAAGATTTTCCAACCGAGAGCGAGACATATAATAAAATGAAATTTAATTACAGAGAGTTGTAGAATTTGTGGTGTTATGGCCACCTGACGGTTACATTCCAGGAAACCACTCCGCCAACAGCAGCACCAATTTCAGAGATGTCTCCTTGCTCGGTTACTTCTTTGGTCTCTGATGGTGATACTACTCCAATGCTGCTGTTGTGCTAGTTCATTTTCCACACCAAGTCCTCGGAATTTAATCCTTTTGCTAGCTAATGTTTGTATTCTGTCTTTTTCTTTTGCTGCTCCTTCTTGTCTTGGGCACTCGCCAAGGGATATAATAAAGCCACAGGGAGGGACAACGAATTTAAGGATGTGTTGGAACTTTTAATGAGGTTGACATTAAAAGAAGAAGAAGGAGAAAAATTCTTAGCGAGTGTTCCTGCATGTGACACCACCACCACCACCGCTACTACCAATGGGACCGGTAAAACTATTAGTAGGGCGTCTGACGACGTTGTGTTCGTCCTGTTTCCTTGGCGTCCCTCCCTGTGTATGCAGGAAGTCACAGAAAGAAAATCGAGGTTGTGTCGTGTCGTCTAATTAACTTTATCTTAGCCTTTCGCGCGTGCATCGGTGTGCATTCCTTATTCCATGACATTCTGGGAACGAGGAAGGATTCTTTCTGTTTACTTTTGCGATGTCCTTTCCATGAACGGTTGCTGGATTCTCTTGAAACTCAAGTTGAATGCAAGTTTGTTATCCTTACAACATTGGCTCACACACACCCAAGAGTCGGGCCCTTTTTTCGCGTCGCGACGTAATTAACATACGGACGCAAGTGTGACGCAAGGAAGAGAAATTGAAATTTATGCGGCGCGGGATTAATTCGAGTTAAGCCCTTTCTGTTCGCTTAGAAGTGTTATGGTCTGACAGCCATGTGACAGAAGGATGTTTCCCGTTCTTTTTTCGCTCGAAAACCTTTCAAAGGATGTTGCAGAAACATTTACCCAAGTGGGAGATGGCGGAACTAAGCAGACAAGCGATTGTAACTTTCGAGTTGTAATCTCCCAAGAGAAGGGTGGGAACTGGCAAGACTTCGAAGGCAAGACTGTGATGTTAATAAATTGTTTAGAATTTACTTGTACACTTCAGGAGCTTCGAACAGAGCTCTGTGTAATTTGCTATGATGAAGCTTGAAAAATGACTGGCATTCTGAATTGAGATCGGATGGCTGGGTGTTGTAGTAATAGGGTAGACTCTGATTGGTATCAACTTGGCGAGCCCAGTGTTGTAACTGTTACTACACATCAATTGTGCTTCTTTTACTTGCTCGCGGGAGCAACTGGGTACTGGTTGTTGTCCACCCGAAATCAACTTGCTAAACTTATAAGCCCGAGTGCTGACCAGAAGTAAAAATTGCAGCCCTATAAACACGACAGCGGATGAATTCCCTTGATGGAATCAACGGTGGCGTAATAAATCTCAGGAGCGGAAACTGCATCTTATCTGGGCTACTTCGACATAGTTGGAGCGGAGTCCGATAAGGATTTCCAAGAATCAGTTGGGGTCTTGAAAAAGAGATGGTGGGGGATGAGGTCTAAAGGGGACAACGGCAACGCTCACATCCCCGAAGTGGGTTAATAACATCGGTTAAACCGGCCGCTCGTTCTAGAAGTTTTTACAATGGACCTGGTCCTCTAGGTTGGGGGCTGCGCGCCGGAGTAACTTCCCAAAGTTGGAAAAAATTAAGAGTTACGAAGCAACAACAAGGTTTTACTGATGATAACCCATGCAAACGAATTAAGGACAACGAATTTGGGATCTTCGTGTGGAATGTTAGGTCTCTTAACAGACCGCGAGCGCGGCGGTGGTATGGCCCGGGCAAAAAGAGTGCCACCAGACCAGAAAGCAATTAGAGATCCCGCCTCTGACGTGGTGGGTTTCACACGGCCACCACAACGAAAGACCTGGTTTGATGACGAGTGCCGGCAAGGACATGTAGCGAAACAAGAGGACCAAAACTGCTCACGAGCTCTACGAGCAGAAGAGGAAAGATGAACACCAGGAAGAAGAACGAGCATGAGAAGCATGCGATCGAGGAAATAGAGAGAAGCTACTACAGGAAAGAGTTTCAAAAGTTTTACCAAAGGGTAAAAATAACCTGTCAAGCCTACAGAGCCCGAATCGAAGCCTGAAAGGATGAAATTCCGCTGGCAGGCAGAATAAAGGCTTCAACCTGGACGACGAAGACCAACAATTCCGTCCACCCGACCGAGACAAAGCGAAGATAGCCATATCTAAACTTAAGTCCAACAAAGCTGCTGGTACTGACGGCCTAGCTGCCGAGCTGTTCAAAGCGGCAGGCGAAAACATGGTGAGGAGCATGCACCAACTCATCTGTTGCACCAACTCATCTGTTGGCAGTTGAAGACACCGGTGGACGGTTGCAATACTAATATGACTTTCGGAAAATACGCTCGACAAACAGGTACTATTAATAGGGTATTACAGCGACAGAGAGGGACGCTACGCTTCTGTAACACTAGATATCATAAATGCATTCAACTCTGGCAGCATAAGCTATATTTTACAAACAGATGACCAGTAACGTCAGTACTTATGTACAACATAAACCATAGTGTGTATAAGAGAAGTAAAAAAAGCTTGTAAGGCGGTACCACATGTGAAGACACAAGTGGACATCATGGGAAAGCTTGGAAATTTAATCCAGACACTAAAGTCTAAGTTCTATTTTCCAATGTAGTTAATCTATATGGTACCCCTCCATAAATTCAAAAAGGAATGAGAAATTAATAAAAATGCACTCACTGTTCTTAAGTTTCACTGGTAAAGGCCAACGTTGAGAAGTCGTATCAATATCTCGAACCACACGCGATCCCGAACACTAGCCGGACACACTGAATGTGAATAGAACAAAATGTACCAACTAAGAAAATTATTTACACCGCGGCGTTTGTAGATATAAACAAAGATTTTCGTTTCGATGGCGAACTTAAAGTAAGCTAACAGTAGAGGGCGGAACACCCCCTATTTTCGTCGCTGAAGATGAGAATTTAGAGCATTTTAGGGTGAAGACTACTTTTATTCGCGCACTAATTTCGCTTTGTCCAAGTTAGCCCACCAGGCAAGGAGCAGATCATTGGCTTCTGGATGTTTTTTTTTTCAAGGGAAGGACTACAGACGGATACGGATATTCGGATACATATTTCGAAACGCACTCACTCACTTTCACTTCACTTAAGTCGTATTTTGTATCCTTTTCGGAGGACCAGATTTTAGCCCAATCACCGGGACTGATCGCTGGAAGATGGATTAACGTCTTTCATTTTGTTTAATATTTGTTTGTACATTATACAATTATGACGATTAAGCGCTATTTGTTTCTTCGTTTAATGTACACGCTACTATTCTCTTGGCCAACAGAGTATACTTATGCTAATACCCAATAATTTTTGCAAGGCTTTTAAACGCTGTTAAAGTACATAAACCTAAAACGAAAGGAGAAGAAAACTGTAGAAAAGAGCACGAACAAGATAATTATTATTAATGTACCGTTTTGGCGTGTTTGTTTTCCAATTCGAAGAACTCAACAGAAAATTAAGAAGTCTGACCAGTTCTTCTTTGGCACAAGCTCTGCTTCAGCTGCATTTAAGCAGACAGGCATCTTAGAGGTCGAATAAGCAGTTTTTTGTGTACAGCCCGGCCGCTGCCTCTTCACTAAAAGGCAAGACTTTGGTGGTTCACCTCTCTGGTTGTATGTCCCCAAGTTTCAGGTACTTATCGGTGGCTTCTTGGCTAGTTCAGTGCTAAATTTTCTCAAGATTTCGCCGATTTGGGCATTAACCATTTCCATGTACCATCTACCTGCTGTTCACAACTGCATTAAGCAACTTGTTGCTGTGTTTGTGTCATTTTGCAAGTTCCTTCACATGGCAGTGGTGTTTGCAGAAAATCGAATCCCATTCTCAAAAAAGTCATTGACACTTTGTATACAAAATTATCGAAAAACATTTTGCTTTTTCCTACATATAATGCAAAATCTGCTCGTAACTCGGTGTTTACAACGCGACGTTGTCTTGCCAAGAGATTTGACAAATCCCCCAAAAGAATTATCTTTTGGTGAGGCGGAATACGGAAAAGTGGTTAAGCAGCCAAATTAATTTTCCATGTTAACAAACTATTTATGTAGGTATGTACAGCGTAGTTTGCGTGCGCACAATGAACACTTCAGGTTTTAAGGGCACTGAAAGAAAGCGTCAAACCAAATTACTAACACGGGAATACTTTAAACGAATCTCAAATATTCCGAAACATATTAGTGCTTAGCCCTTCGGACAAGATTTGAATCTTTACAGCTCTCATCTGGTTCAGAAACGGATAAGCAATCTTCTACTCGTTAATAAAATTTTTGACTGGCTTTGTAGATTAAGCGACAAACGATACAAGCTGTAGAACAACATTGATCTGCACATTGGACGTTTAAGATGACTATGACACACAATATGTAGAGGGAATGGGTATCAATGCTACAGCCGATAAAGTCTTCTTATCTATCGTGGAGAGCCAATAAAGTAGAGGAAGATCTTGCCTAAGGCAACATGCACCAAAACGTGTGAAAAGGGAAGCAACTATCTGACGATCGAACTGGCTGAGGATGACGGTACCACACTCGCGTTTTAAATAAAATGATTAATAAGCATCGTAGATGGAATGGCATCGTAGATGGAATGGCACCGTTCGGATAGAACGAAGTATTGATTACCAGTTAAAAATTCCAAAATCGCCCATATACCCACACACCATCACGAAACTTGAACAAACATGTTCATAAAGTATTTCCAACGCACATCATAGAAAAACAAATGGAAAATAGAACAGAAAAACAATAAAAAATTTAAATTGTAAAGCTCAACAAACAAATGGAAAAATGATTTCAAATGTCAGCTGTTTTATGTCAAATCTCAATTTGCTTTATATGTTGCAAGAATTTTTTGGCTTAGAGTCCAGTCTCCGACCTCAAAAAAGTGCAACATCTTCTGTCACTCTCAGCCAATAGAAATCGATTGGCGACATATGAAGCACTTTGCCTAGATCGACGAACGAGATAAACGGAATTGAAACAAAAGCAACGAGTAACACGATCTCCTGAACAAATATCCAAGTAACTTTTTGAGTTTTGACAAATTGCTCAAAGCACGTTCGAAGCTTGCACAACACTCGAAGGCGTACCAGCCGGCATTCAAAACAACGACAAGCAGGTGGATCACCAAAACCGATAAAAACTCACAAAAAGGCAAAGAATGCTCAAATTGCAATAAAAAAGAAATACATACAAATTCTTTACTCACATTTTCACCGCACGAAATTTTTCTTATGGGAAATTGAATATGGGACACGCAGAACGAGGAAAAAAACCGATCCGGAGCTAACTACACACTAAACTAAAGGCAGAACTAATTATCTAAGACGGAGATTAGTAAATAATCTCTGACTAAAGACAATGAACTTCCACTACAATGCAAACGAACTTATCACGAAGGGTGAAATCGGGGAATTCATCAGCTTTTGACAGCGAAGGGATGAACTTTTGCAAAGTTAACGAAAAGTCCCTGACTGCGATCAATTTCTTTGTTCTCTTCTTTGCTAGCGGAATCTGTAAGGGATGAAAAGGACAAAAGCATTACAGCCAACAAGAAGTTAGCTGCAATTGTAAATACGCGAACATTTCTATGTGCTGTTGTATAATTCCTCTCCTGGTGAACTTATAATTTAAATTCGAGATTCCAGGAAAATGTGTCGATACAAGTTTACCTAGAAAAATAACCACAGTTGATTGATCTAAGGCCTGAACTCTCAGTTTAGTCTGGATTTAAAATCATTCGTAAATATTTGTTGTAGACCTTGTGAAGGGATCTTATTCAGTTTTCTTTTTACCTTGTTTCAGATTTTTCCGCAGGAAAATGGCCACTGAAGTCCTCTTTAGTTCCAGCTTATCATGTTAACGTAAAAACCGCAGAAAAGACATCGTTTACGAGGCCAATAAGAACTAGTTTATCAGATTGTTCGAGAGACTTCTTATGCAGTGGACCATGTACCTCATGCTCAAGAGATCTTACATGGTTTTCCTGAGCAAACATGTACAACATGCAAAACACTTCGCGAGCTGAAGTGGATACAGGACAACTGAATCGAAGCGGTTGGGTATAAATTAAATACACAATTTGAACAAGCTGTGTTGGATTAAGGTAAATTTAGGCGACATGCATATGTATGTATACCTTGAAATTAAACAAGGATCTGCGTTTCAAACCTTCACAGGCTACCTACGAGAGGAAAATTCAGAGGGAAACGAAGGCCGAATTTGCCAATTAAAATGTCTTACTTCTACCACTTGTGCCCAAGGATTTTCTGCGTCCCCTAGCCTTTAAATTTTGTGCGAAATACGCAACCACTTGTTACAGAAAATAAATAAGATTTTTATTATTGAATGTCATGTTTCATTGTTTCAATCTGGTCAATCAACATATCGGATGAAAGTGAAATACCATACCTAAGGCAGGAATAAACAACTTAAAAGCAAGACGACTTTGCGACACCTGAGGTTGAAAGTTTGTTTAGAGGTGGAACAGTGTTCATTTGTTAGGGAAAATGCTGGCTTCAGGTCAATTTTAGACAACAGAGTGAGAAGCAATTCATATGACCACGTTCTAGACAACAAATAGGGAAAAATCCTGCGGCTACTGCATCCTTGTCGTTCGAGGAACGCCTGCGTGTAAGTAGTTCTAGGCAGCAGAATGACGACAAACTGGGCTACCCCTGAGAAAAACTCTGCTGCCACTGGCTGTGTATAAGATTCCATGCAAATCTTTAACACGTTTGTAGTGTAAATTTTCTCAGAGAACTGGTCCTAGTTATATACAATTTTAGATAGACGCCAATGCCGGATGAAGACTTGGTCGAACTTCTCAAAGAGAACGATGTATGGGCTGAACAATTAACGGAGGCAAGACCTTGATACACGATTAGGAAGGGATCAGACACTGGATGCAATCTCAACTAACGTTTTGAGACATCAATGACTTAAGCCGCGAAATGAAAGGGCATGACAATGTGTGTGGGTCGAGACACACGGGCTGCTTTTTAATGCTCAATGGACGTTCTAAGGACATCAAACATGCTGAGTACGCTACGGAATGGATGAGATGGGATAGATGTTTTTTTAACTTAAATGTGATTATTTGTTCTTCGTCCAACAGTGAGTTGTAAGAACTTCGTTGCTCCTATTCTAAGTGGTTGTCCAGAAGACGTCCGTAGTAGAGACAAATCAGAAAGGCAAATAACTTCACTATTTGTGCTGGGTTTGTGCTTCAAGTTCGATTGTTTCTGTACAAAAAAAAACAGAAAACAACTCTGTTCATATTGCCTTTTGATTTTCACCAATTGTGTTAAATTTTGTCAAAGATCTCATCATGAGTTCCCCAATTGAATAAAGACGCAATGAAGTGCAAAATTTACAGAACATGCCGAACAATTCTTAAAAATTCTATTGTTGTTTGTTTGAAACCGCAGTCGTACAAATTTTGTCTGCATGGACTTTGGACTTTCGTAACGTTTGGGCACAACTTATGTTCTATTTTGCCAATTGCCAGAGAAACCGTGCAACCCAAATGAGGAACAAATATATTGCGAGTAAGTTGGCTCTTTGTCCATGCAGAATTGGATTTCCAAATTTGAAGAAAACCTGTTATAAACCTGTCATACAGTTTTGTCCACATGGACTTTAGACTTTCATCCTTTAGAGCACAATTTCTTTCCTATTTTCCCAAAAAAAAAAACCAGTCATGAGTTCGTAAACAGAATGAGGAAGGAATCCGTTGCGTATACGACCAAGTTGACTCTTTGTCCAAATAAAAATTGAATTTTAGGGAATCACCTCCAGGTTTAAAGAAAACCTATTGCAGTCATACAATTTTGTCGACATGGACTTTGGACTTTCGTCCTTTTAGGAACAATTTTCATTATATTTGCCCAGAAAAACTTGTTAAGAGTTCGCAAACAGAATAAGGAAGAAATATATTACGTTTACAACGAAGCAACTAGTATCTTGTCCGCGAAAATTTGGATTTTACAAAGCCATCTCCAGGGACAAAGAAAACCTGTTGCAAGCGAATGTAATTGATGGATAAAACTGGAAGAAATGTTTCAATCAACTAAGAAGATGTTATTTACCGAATGGTTCCCTTGCAATTTTATGCAATTTTCAATTAATTTCACAGAAAGACAAGATTTCACTGCACAATTAATAAACTTTATTAACAAGATGGCCACTTTCTAAGTGAAGGTGGCTTCGTTAGATAAAAATGACTATTAACAAATAGAATATTGGTGTTGCCACTGTACACACATTGGTGAACGTACTAGTACTATTTCATCGAAATTACGTCAAAAAAATTCGTTAAAATCAAAATATGGCTCAAAACAGTTGTAGTAGATTTTCATTGACATTAAGAATGAATCACTTAAACACAATTCTCTTGTGAAAAAAATTCAAAGCTAAAAAAGCAATGTTCAAAGATTATTATTTCCTTTCCTTTATCAGAAATAGACAACTGCCCGAAAAAACATATTCCCCAAAACAAGTTATCCAAACCATTTCTACTGGCATGGGCAGAGATTATCTCTGGGCATGGGCAACGCCATCTGGATTGATGTCATATGTGTGACATGCGTTACATACCCATACATACATATGCATATACTAGCTGGTACCCGCGACTACGTTTCCGTGGAAAAAAGTCACATAATACCCTATGTGATTGCCCGGGTTTCAGGAAGTTGATAATTAAGTATAGACTTTCAATTCCTCATATGACCTCCTTGTAAATAACATTCCTGGTTTTTTTTTCTGGCTCTAGGATGACCAGGTCGTTAGGTAAACTGATTCTACGTACGCTATGAGACAAACAATCACTCCATAGATCCAAGCATCTACTTTTAAACTCTGCTCCTGTGCTTTATTGATGGTCATGGCGTAGAAAACCTTAACGAAAAATTCAAAGCCGTATCAGGGGAATGTGGGGGATGAAGACGGTTTCTCCCTTTTTGACGCCTGCGAAAATGCTGGCTTCAATTACGTGTCTGTGCAGAGTCTTCAATAGAAGCCATTGCACAATGTACTCGAATCCCTCTAAGTCGAACCTCTTTTAAATCGAATTTCCCTCTAACTCGAATTCCTTCACCCTTTTTTTGCATTTCCTTCAGTTTTCCTTTGAGAAGTCATACGATCATTTAGAGGCAAAGAGAGAAATAAAAAAGCAACAAAAAAAAAGAGGGAAACCCCACCCTTAAGCAGAAGCAACACACGATCACAATTTGCGAACAATCCGATGTGCTGCTGGCTGTATGGCGCAGGTCAGTGGTTTTCTATGGACACAAATAAATGGCTGTTTCCTAAGAAAGTAAGCATTTTTAGAATAAGAAGCCTATATGTTAAGTCAGGGTACAGAATATCTACTCACGAAGTTTTATACAAATCAGTGGTAACAAACATCCAAATATCCAAACTTTCACAATTATAATATTAGTAGGATTAGTAGGATTATGTTTGATATGCATTGGATATGGGTATGAAAAATGTCGAAACATACATCAAATCAACGCACATTCGTCCACGAAAAAACGTTATTGCAATCGTTTTGGGCGATAAGTTTGGGTTTTGTTACAGTCCGTTTCAAATCAGTATGGAATTAGAAAACTGCGGAGAAAGAGCAAAGGAATATTTGCTCCCATTTGTTGCCTGGAAAATGGCATTTACTAAACGGCTAAACTCTCTCAATTTCCTTTCAGATTTTATCCTATCCATTTTTGTTTACACCTCGCACCTGCTTAACTTGGAAAACTCTTTCTCCTTAGTTTTCGGGTTTTTCCGTTTTCTCTTCAATTGGTTATCAAAACCGATATTGGCAATGATTAATGGGGAAAAACCTGCATGTAAAATTAAATAAAAAAATGTATGTTCTGTACATATTTAGACAAAAATAAACGCATTGCTTTAATTTTTCAAAATGTTCATATCCATGTTCTCATTTAAATTGTTCAAATTCATATAGGTAAAACATTCTTTCTTCTTTTCAATGCCATAACTGAGAAATAAACAGGCGTCCTGATATTGTCATTACCAATGTCCACAGAAAGAAATAGTATTCTATACTTCACGCAGTTTTAACATTTGGCAACAAAGACTTCTTATCTTTTCACGACATATCGCCCAATCCCATTCAAGAAACTCATCAGTAGGCTAGGCGTTGACGATCGGCGCAGACAACATCAAGAGGATGGTGTACGCGATTTTTCTCCCGTTTTGTGTCTACACAAGAGAGGATCACTGGAAAAGCAAAAAACATGCGCGAACAATTGCAAAGTTATTTGAAAAGGACTATACCAATTTTCTTCCTTCACTTTTGGGCGATATGACCTTTTTTGAGCGTTATGACATTTTTCGACTTGAGCGTTACTGCTTTGGGCGTTAGGCCTTAACGCCCAAGGCAATAATAAAGCCTTAAATAAATATAATTTAATTACGTCCTCAAAAATAACTTTGCGGCATGCTCTAAGTTGTAACAGAAATCCGGCATTAAAAAATCCAGTATCGTGATTGTATGTTTATGAAACTTATAGTAGTATCGTTGCATTTCATATAACTAATAGTAGTTACATTGTGTATACAATTAATAGTCGTATCAGGCGGCGAAGAAACAAGTTACTTGCGCATGTTAATTTTTCAGTGATGGCGCCGTTCAAGAAAACGAAGCAAAAAGAAAAAAAGTCGAATATAACGCAATAAAACTTCTACAAACTCTATTCTCAGAACAACCTTATTTTCTTATGTCACTTGAATTAACGTCTTCGCTCTATCACCGCTGCCGTCGTTATCCCGCCCTAGTCATACCGATCGAAAGTACTGCAATAGCAGTATTAAACTGCTATTTTGTCATTCCGTACTCCATACTGCCCAAACGCAAATTATACTGCTCACCTCAATAGTCCATGTCTTATGTTAAACAACCAATAAGAATGCGGATATTAATGCTAACTATAAAAATGTGTGTCAGGTCTAAGCTTTAATGCTGAAATTAATTTGCGAAAACACTCTTCTACCTGTCATTCATTTTAAAGCTACATATGTCATTGTCACTGTAGTGGTGTGTGCCTGATTTTGTGTGTAGGGCTTGCGATCGTAATGGATAAGTCAGTTAAAAAATCTTATTTGCACTATTTATGAATAGTACTGTCTCCGTACTCCGCAAAGAGATCGGATTATACTCCCCCAAAAAAATATGGAACGACAGCACTGACCGATGCTGCCAAGCATCTCTCACTCTCTCTACTTTCCCCCTCTAAAGGCAGCACTGCCAGGCTATCTATCCTAGGACCTTCGTTTAGTGATGTAATATTTGTTCACTCGTGTCACTCGTATCGTTTACGAAAATAATCGAATTCTACTCGAGCAGAAATAAAAAAAAAATCCTGGCCATCCCATATATGTACGCAATCTAGTACACAAAATATTCCATATTTTTGTGTCGATAACATAATATGTAGTATGTGTAGATTCTTCCCATTCGGTTCGTATGAGCACACGTCCACATGCGATCCACACGTTAATGGATGAAATTCGTTCAAAACTGGGCGAATGGAATATACGGCGTTAGGTCTTAACGCCCAACGAAATAAAGCCCAAATCAGAAATGTCATAACGCCCAAAAAATTACTGAATATTTGTTTGTGTATGTGAATACTTTTCGAACTACATTCAATGTTCAATGAAATTGGCAACGCTACACGAGTACGATTGGACTCGAGTACGAATGAAATCGAGTACGAATCGATTCGAGTACGAACGGACTCGAGTACGAATTGACTCGAGTACGAGTGGACTCGAATATAGAAAAATCGAACTCGAGTACGAGTTCAAACTAATTTACTCGAGTCTCTTGAATAAAAGTTATCTCCCATCTCTACCTACGTTACACTTTTGTTACACGTAGAGAATTTTCTTGTCGATAGGCGTGTTTTTTTGAAAACTAGCTACGCACTCTCCATAATTTTCCAATTTTTGCTACGCTTTTTTAAAACACGAACTTTTAACAAGAATCCTGTAGTTTTTAGACTCTTCACAATCACAATCACAAATTAAAAAAAGATTAAACGGACGTAATTTCAAACTATTCACTTCCACGACTCCAACTTATGTTACTGTTCTACCCTACCCTACACAAGCAGTATATATTTCTTCGGGTATGTTTAAAATGTGACTGGATGCGGACTGGAGTTCCACTGGAATTTCAATGGCTTCGCTTTTGCTACGCAAATTTAGTTTTGCTACGCAAATTTGATACGGGATTTTTTTCTTCGTGGCAACACTGATGACGGTCAAATGTCAAAAAAAACCGAGTTGTAGCCAGCTGGTTGTTGTATTTGTTTTACGTGTAAAATTTGACTTTGCTAGCAACTACTGGCTGGCTAGGTTTCAAAAAAACACGCCTGATGGTTTCTTCTCTTCGGTTTTGTGTTTCTTCTTTCGCCTCTTTTTCGTGAACGAATGTGCGTTGATGTGTTTCGACATTTTTCATACCCATACCTAATGCATAACATACATAATACATGCATATGTATGCATGGGTATGTAACGCATGTCAATCATATGACATCAATTCAGATGGCGTTGCCCATGCCTAGAGATAACCCTGCCCGTGCCAGTAGAAATGGTTTGGATAACTTGTTTTTGGGAATATGTTTTTTCGGGCAGTTGTCAATTTCTGAAAATTGCTGGTAAAGGGAAAAATCTTTGAACATTGCTTTACTAGCTTTGAATTTATTTCATAAGAGAATTGTGTTTAAGTGATTCTTAATGTCAATAAAAATCTACTACAACTGTTTTGAGCCACATTTAGATTTTAAGGAATTTTTTTGACGTAATTTCGATGAAATAGTACTAGTACGTTCACCAATGTGTGTACAGTGGCAACACCAATATTCTATTTGTTAATAGTCATTTTTATCTAACGAAGCCACCTTCACTTAGAAAGTGGCCATCTTGTTAATAAAGTTTATTAATTGTGCAGTGAAATCCAGTCTTTCTGTGAAATTAATTGAAAATTGCAAGGGAACCATTCGGTAAATAACATCTTCTTAGTTGATTGAAACATTTCTTCCAGTTTTATCCATCAATTACATTCGCTTGCAACAGGTTTTCTTTGTCCCTGGAGATGGCTTTGTAAAATCCAAATTTTCGCGGACAAGATACTAGTTGCTTCGTTGTAAACGTAATATATTTCTTCCTTATTCTGTTTGCGAACTCTTAACAAGTTTTTCTGGGCAAATATAATGAAAATTGTTCCTAAAAGGACGAAAGTCCAAAGTCCATGTCGACAAAATTGTATGACTGCAATAGGTTTTCTTTAAACCTGGAGGTGATTCCCTAAAATTCAATTTTTATTTGGACAAAGAGTCAACTTGGTCGTATACGCAACGGATTCCTTCCTCATTCTGTTTACGAACTCATGACTGGTTTTTTTTTTTGGGAAAATAGGAAAGAAATTGTGCTCTAAAGGATGAAAGTCTAAAGTCCATGTGGACAAAACTGTATGACAGGTTTATAACAGGTTTTCTTCAAATTTGGAAATCCAATTCTGCATGGACAAAGAGCCAACTTACTCGCAATATATTTGTTCCTCATTTGGGTTGCACGGTTTCTCTGGCAATTGGCAAAATAGAACATAAGTTGTGCCCAAACGTTACGAAAGTCCAAAGTCCATGCAGACAAAATTTGTACGACTGCGGTTTCAAACAAACAACAATAGAATTTTTAAGAATTGTTCGGCATGTTCTGTAAATTTTGCACTTCATTGCGTCTTTATTCAATTGGGGAACTCATGATGAGATCTTTGACAAAATTTAACACAATTGGTGAAAATCAAAAGGCAATATGAACAGAGTTGTTTTCTGTTTTTTTTTGTACAGAAACAATCGAACTTGAAGCACAAACCCAGCACAAATAGTGAAGTTATTTGCCTTTCTGATTTGTCTCTACTACGGACGTCTTCTGGACAACCACTTAGAATAGGAGCAACGAAGTTCTTACAACTCACTGTTGGACGAAGAACAAATAATCACATTTAAGTTAAAAAAACATCTATCCCATCTCATCCATTCCGTAGCGTACTCAGCATGTTTGATGTCCTTAGAACGTCCATTGAGCATTAAAAAGCAGCCCGTGTGTCTCGACCCACACACATTGTCATGCCCTTTCATTTCGCGGCTTAAGTCATTGATGTCTCAAAACGTTAGTTGAGATTGCATCCAGTGTCTGATCCCTTCCTAATCGTGTATCAAGGTCTTGCCTCCGTTAATTGTTCAGCCCATACATCGTTCTCTTTGAGAAGTTCGACCAAGTCTTCATCCGGCATTGGCGTCTATCTAAAATTGTATATAACTAGGACCAGTTCTCTGAGAAAATTTACACTACAAACGTGTTAAAGATTTGCATGGAATCTTATACACAGCCAGTGGCAGCAGAGTTTTTCTCAGGGGTAGCCCAGTTTGTCGTCATTCTGCTGCCTAGAACTACTTACACGCAGGCGTTCCTCGAACGACAAGGATGCAGTAGCCGCAGGATTTTTCCCTATTTGTTGTCTAGAACGTGGTCATATGAATTGCTTCTCACTCTGTTGTCTAAAATTGACCTGAAGCCAGCATTTTCCCTAACAAATGAACACTGTTCCACCTCTAAACAAACTTTCAACCTCAGGTGTCGCAAAGTCGTCTTGCTTTTAAGTTGTTTATTCCTGCCTTAGGTATGGTATTTCACTTTCATCCGATATGTTGATTGACCAGATTGAAACAATGAAACATGACATTCAATAATAAAAATCTTATTTATTTTCTGTAACAAGTGGTTGCGTATTTCGCACAAAATTTAAAGGCTAGGGGACGCAGAAAATCCTTGGGCACAAGTGGTAGAAGTAAGACATTTTAATTGGCAAATTCGGCCTTCGTTTCCCTCTGAATTTTCCTCTCGTAGGTAGCCTGTGAAGGTTTGAAACGCAGATCCTTGTTTAATTTCAAGGTATACATACATATGCATGTCGCCTAAATTTACCTTAATCCAACACAGCTTGTTCAAATTGTGTATTTAATTTATACCCAACCGCTTCGATTCAGTTGTCCTGTATCCACTTCAGCTCGCGAAGTGTTTTGCATGTTGTACATGTTTGCTCAGGAAAACCATGTAAGATCTCTTGAGCATGAGGTACATGGTCCACTGCATAAGAAGTCTCTCGAACAATCTGATAAACTAGTTCTTATTGGCCTCGTAAATGATGTCTTTTCTGCGGTTTTTACGTTAACATGATAAGCTGGAACTAAAGAGGACTTCAGTGGCCATTTTCCTGCGGAAAAATCTGAAACAAGGTAAAAAGAAAACTGAATAAGATCCCTTCACAAGGTCTACAACAAATATTTACGAATGATTTTAAATCCAGACTAAACTGAGAGTTCAGGCCTTAGATCAATCAACTGTGGTTATTTTTCTAGGTAAACTTGTATCGACACATTTTCCTGGAATCTCGAATTTAAATTATAAGTTCACCAGGAGAGGAATTATACAACAGCACATAGAAATGTTCGCGTATTTACAATTGCAGCTAACTTCTTGTTGGCTGTAATGCTTTTGTCCTTTTCATCCCTTACAGATTCCGCTAGCAAAGAAGAGAACAAAGAAATTGATCGCAGTCAGGGACTTTTCGTTAACTTTGCAAAAGTTCATCCCTTCGCTGTCAAAAGCTGATGAATTCCCCGATTTCACCCTTCGTGATAAGTTCGTTTGCATTGTAGTGGAAGTTCATTGTCTTTAGTCAGAGATTATTTACTAATCTCCGTCTTAGATAATTAGTTCTGCCTTTAGTTTAGTGTGTAGTTAGCTCCGGATCGGT
The DNA here is from genome assembly GCA_917880715.2 of Matsumyia berberina. Classification (NCBI taxonomy): domain Eukaryota; kingdom Metazoa; phylum Arthropoda; class Insecta; order Diptera; family Syrphidae; genus Matsumyia; species Matsumyia berberina. The sequence continues at coordinate 74,732,480 of OU862870.1, read as the reverse complement.
TTTTTTCCTCGTTCTGCGTGTCCCATATTCAATTTCCCATAAGAAAAATTTCGTGCGGTGAAAATGTGAGTAAAGAATTTGTATGTATTTCTTTTTTATTGCAATTTGAGCATTCTTTGCCTTTTTGTGAGTTTTTATCGGTTTTGGTGATCCACCTGCTTGTCGTTGTTTTGAATGCCGGCTGGTACGCCTTCGAGTGTTGTGCAAGCTTCGAACGTGCTTTGAGCAATTTGTCAAAACTCAAAAAGTTACTTGGATATTTGTTCAGGAGATCGTGTTACTCGTTGCTTTTGTTTCAATTCCGTTTATCTCGTTCGTCGATTTAGGCAAAGTGCTTCATATGTCGCCAATCGAACAATCTGAGAGTGACAGAAGATGTTGCACTTCTTTTGAGGTCGGAGACTCGATTCTAAGCCAAAAAATTGGGCGCGTTCAATATTCCGGGCAAATGGATTTATTTGCAGTCAAACGCATTGAACGACCAAAATCGACTAAGAATCTAGTAAACTTCAAATTTGAAATAACTGCCAAACTCAGGTATTCACTTTCTGTTCTTACATTGGAGTTGCTTTGTGAATTGTAATTGCATCAAAAATAATGAAACACGATTAACTCCGGAAATGAAATCGTATGGAAGTAACATACACGCGTTTCAAATCAAAATATTAATAAGCATCCTAGATAGAATGGTACCATTTACATAGAACAAAGTGTTGATTACTTGTTAAAAATTCCGAAACCGTCTATTAACACAGAAGCAGGGAACTTGAACAAACATGCTCATAATATATTTTCAACACACATCGTGGAAAAAGAAATGTAAAATAGAACAAAATATAAATAAGTAAATTGAAAATACAAAGTTCAGCAAACGAATGCAAAATAATTTGAAATCTCAAACTGACTAACATTTCAGCAAGAATTTTTTGACTAATAATCCAGTCCCCGACCTCAAAAAAAGTGACTAACTCCTTAGTCATTTTTCAGGCTGTCAGCCAATCAAAACTCGTAAATATGTAAACAAATCCATTTGCCCGGAATCTTGAACGCGACCATTCTTACAACATTTGAAGCAAATTGAGATTTGACATAAAACAGCTGACATTTGAAATCATTTTTCCATTTGTTTGTTGAGCTTTACAATTTAAATTTTTTATTGTTTTTTGTTTTATTTTCCATTTGTTTTTCTATGATGTGCGTTGGAAATACTTTATGAACATGTTTGTTCAAGTTTCATGATTGTGTGGGTATATGGATGATTTTGAAATTTTTAACAGGTAATCAATACTTTGTTCAATCCAAACGGTGCCATTCCATCTACGATGCTTATTAATCATTTTATTTGGGTTACTTTCAAACAATTTCATCCTCAGAGTTAATACAAATTTGACTAAGAATCCATTCCGCCACCAAAAAGTGCAACATCTTCTGTCGCTCTCAGCCAATAGAATTTGATTGGCGACATACCATATGAAGCACTTTGTCTAGATTGACGAACGCGATTATTTTATTTCAATACATATGTATTTGGATTGCGAATTATTTGATAAAAACTTATCGGAAGCACGTCGATTCTTTGATAACTTTATTTCAATTTTTTTTTGGCTTTACGTCTCCATCCAGTTTCGTCTCAATGTGGACGTACATAATGTACTTTTAGAAATGTTCTCTTGAATTTGCTTAACTGATTTATGTAATTTAACTAAAAAAGTCTTCGTAACAAATCAGGGCGCTAGGTGGTCGCGCAGACACCTACCTGGTTGCCCGATTCGACCTGGCGACTTCTACATTCCCCACTTGTTCTTATTAGAAACTTATAGCAACATTCTGAGGTGAACCATAGCCTCAACCAGCGATCGTTTGCAGCCTTTTCTTTGAGATTCGTTTGAAGTATTCCCGTGTTAGTAATTTGGTTTAACGCTTTCTTTCGGTGCTCTTAAAACCCAGTGTTCATTGTGCGCACGCAAACTACGCTGTACATACACTTTTCCGTATTCAGCCTCACAAAAAGATGACTCTTTTGGGGTGATTTGTCAGGTCTGTTTACTGAATTGCGGCTGAAGCAGAGCTTGTGGCAAAGAATAACTGGCCAGCTTTCTTAATTTTCTGTTGAGTTCTTCGAATTGGAAAACAAACACGCCGAAACGTTACATTAATAATAATTATCTTGTTCGTGCTCTTTTCTACAGTTTTTCTTCTCTTTTCTTTTTAGGTTTAATCACTCTAACAGCGTTTAAAAGCCCTGCAAAAATTACCATACTATTGGGTATTAGCATAAGTATACTCTGTTGGCCAGAGAATAGTAGCGTGTACATTAAACGAAGAATCAAATAGCGCTTAGTCGTCATTCCTACATGTATAATGCACAAACAAATATTAAACAAAATGAAAGACATTAATCCGTCTTCCAGCGGTCAGTCCCGGTGATTGGGCTAAAATGCGGCCCTCCGAAAAGGGTACAAACTATGACTTAAGTGAAGTGAGTGAGTGCGATTCGAAATATGTATCCGAATATCCGTATCCGTCTGTAGTCCTTCCCTTGAAAAAAAAAAACATCCAGAAGCCAATGATCTGCTCCTTGCCTGGTGGGCTAACTTGGACAAAGCGAAATTAGTGCGCGAATAAAAGTAGTCTTCACCCTAAAATGCTCTAAATTCTCATCTTCAGCGACGAAAATAGGGGGTGCTCCGCCCTCTACTGTTAGCTTACTTTAATTTCGCCATCGAAACGAAAATCTTTGTTTACATCTACAAACGCCGCGGTGTAAATAATTTTCTTAGTTGGTACATTTTGTTCTATTCACATTCAGTGTTCGTTCGGGATCGCGTGTGGTTCGAGATATTGATACGACTTCTCAACGTTGGCCTTTACCAGTGAAACTTAAGAACGGTGAGTGAATTTTTATTAATTTCTCATTCCTTTTTGAATTTATGGAGGGGTACCATATAGATTAACTACATTGGAAAATAGAACTTAGACTTTAGTGTCTGTATTAAATTTCCAAGCTTTCCCATGATGTCCACTTGTGTCTTCACATGTGGTACCGCCTTACAAGCTTTTTTTACTTCTCTTATACACACTATGGTTTATGTTGTACATAGGTACTGACGTTACTGGTCATCTGTTTGTAAAATATAGCTTGTGCTGCCAGAGTTGAATGCATTTATGATATCTAGTATTACAGAAGCGTAGCGTCCCTCTCTGTCGCTGTAATACCCTATTAATAGTACCTGTTTGTCGAGCGTATTTTCCGAAAGTCATATTAGTATTGCAACCGTCCACCGGTGTCTTCAACTGCCGCTTCCAGCCTATTTGAGATACTGCATTCTAAGATCTTGCCAGAAGTATCTCGTGTGTTGGTTTTTTCTGTTTGGCAAGGAGAACTTGTTTTTGTTCACTTATCTGGGAAGAGTTCTTCTAATTATGAATTGTTTACATAGGCAAACTTGTCTGGACGTAGTTTCATTGTTGTTCTGAGGGATATGTTTGGGAGTGTCTTGCTCTCGATCACATATACAACTTTCGCACTTGATGGTACTTGGCAGGAGGTTGTGCTATTTCCTCGTTTGACTAGTAAGTCGGTGGCTGGTGATTCGTGTTCATTCTCCCTATTATGGAGACGTTGTAGTCCTTACTTACTTACTTAAGGTGGTGCTACTGTCCGTTGAGGTCCCCTTCCACTTGCGTGCGCCACCTGAGTCGCGGTCTCCCTTCACTGCGCCGACGCTCGGGTGTAGATTCGAAGATTTTCCGGGCCGGAGCATTTATGTCCATTATATGACCCAGTCACCTCAGACGTTGGACCTTGACTCTTCTTTCAAAGTCGAAGTCGCTGTACAGTTCGTCGTTGTATCGGCTCCTCTACTCCACTCTTATATGCAGACAGGACCGACAATCACCCGAAGAATTTTCTTCTCGAAGAAGCAAAAAGCAGCTCTATCCGCTTTTGACAGAGTCCATTCCTCTGCGCCGTAGAGCAGGACTGGGATGGTAAAGGTCTTAAAGTGTCACTTTAGTCTTTCGAGAGAGGGTTTTGCTACTCAATTGTCTTCTTAGCCCAAAGAAACAGCGGATATCCTCTTTTTGCCTGGTCCATCCCACCGCACTTTTTGAATGGCGGTAATGTTTGCTTTGTGTTCGGTTGCACATGGTCTGTTAAGGGACCTAACCTTCCACGTGCAAATCCGAAGATCCTTGTTTGCCGAGGCTGTTGACTCGTTGCTTCACAACAATTTTTGGTTTTCTGTGGTGGAGCCGTCAACCCTGCGCACAACCCCCAACCTGGAGAGCGAGGCTCTTTTTTGGACTCCTTAGGCTTAAGGGGCCGGGTGATCCGGTCGTCATTGGCCTTTAATCCGGTTACGACGAAGTAGCCGGAATGAGGTGTTCTCTAAGTAGTTCGACCTAACTGGAACTGTAGCCGCCACCGTTGATTCCATTGTCCGAGTTCCTCCGCTGTCGTCTGGATTTAGGGGAGAGTGCATTAGTGTGAACACCCTCCCTCTCCCTCGTCAGCTGCCACCAACAACCTTCCACAGGGGTTTAAACCCTATCTTCAGTTGAGGTACTAGGCACCCAGCGTTTAGGTGAAAGTAGGAGTTGGTAGACAGAGACTGGTTTGAGACAAACCTGTGGACGCTTGTGTCCTCTTGAACGCACATATCTACCCTTTGAGTATTAGAGACTACCAGTGCTACTCTTGGAGATTCCGTCATAAGTCGTCTTACTCCTTGTTCTTTTGACCAAATCAAATTAGGATCAAACAGCCATTTTGCTAAGGTCCATCCATCGACTGAGTTTGTTCTTGACTCTACAAAAGGGTTAAACAACGCTAAGGAGTCCTGAAGAAAAAAAAAACGCAAATTATCGCGCTCTCATTTCTAAAAGACGAGCCTAATTAAATTAATTAGAATCTGTTCCTTCATTAGTGCTCAATATAGAGATTCATTACCACCTCTCTTCTCTGTGCAACCTCCGTCGAGAATATAGAAAACAATTAGCAACAACTTGTTTCTGGTGGCATGTAAACCTTCCTCCTACAAATTGAATACGGTGTACGCTCTATCGTGGTTCGTTTGACCGGTGTTTTCCACTACTTCCGGGACAACAATCCCGCTCCCGGTTAGCTTCGTTTTCGTTTTTTCCTTCTCAAACTTTTTAAAAGTGATTTTTTTTTTGTTTCAAGGGCCAACAAAAGATGAATAATTTCCATGAAAAATTATAAAATGTAAAGCTGGACACAACACAGAGCTGTCGAGGAGAAAAAAAGATATCCCCAGGACATTTTAGTTATTCAGGATAATTACATGAATTGTTTTTTGTTTTTTCTTTGTTTTTGCCTCACCCTAACTTGCTCCGATGTTTTCTTTTTGTTTTTGTTTTTTTGTTTCCACGTATCTTGCTAGGGTGTGTTGATTTTTCAACATAATTTCCAACAAAAAGAAACAAAAAAGGTCGAGGGTCTATGAAATGGGAAACGGTTCTAAAAACTTTGATATAAACAGGCCTTGAGCTTCCTGAAAATGTTAACTCAGTGGCAGTATGCCACTGATATGGAAAAACGGAACCATAGTCACCGATAAAAGACGCCATAGTCATAGAAGTTTCCCCAAAATAATCAAGAATGTTGTCAAAAGCATGCTCAAGGACGTTGGATTGAATGAAGAGTTGAGGTGGGACCTGTGATTGTTATAGGCATGTTCATGACTGACCAAAACGTAGTCACCACTAAACCGTCGATAGAGTAACACACCCATGATTTCAAGCTAACGCCAGTCTTTTCTTTGTCTTTTTTCCTTTTCCTCCTTAGTATTCCACAGCTTTCTGCTTATCCATGTACACAGGACAAGTACTTTGTGCTACAGCTGAAGTTCAACCTCCCTTAATTGCCTGAAATTAGGGATAAGATATTTTTTATTTCCTCTCTCTCTCTTTCGCTCCTCTTCTGTGTCAGTCTCTGTTATAATGATTGAGAATGCCCGGCCGAAAGGCAGCACGAGGATTGAGCCTGTTTGTCGGTTTGTTTGTCTCTCTGTCTGCCAAGCGATATGAAATTTTAGTGAGAAAAAGAAATAATTACAACCTCCTCGAGGCAGAATTTGAAGGCGCCCAAGCCATAAGGATGGTTGGCCGCGATTTAAATTCAATCGGAAAAGTTTTTGCACGAAAAACTTTTAACTTTTAAATTAAGATGCAGTGTTAGATCGGAGTTAATTGAAGGCAAACGTAAAGCTTCAAAAATTGAGTTGAGGTGAGATTTGGATCTTTGATTGGGAAACGTTTTGATGGAAAGAGGTTGAGTAGTTTGGCGTAAAGGTGTCAATGAAAGTTTTTTTTTTAGTGTTGCAGGAGACAGCACAGTAAAGAAAGACTGTGTTTTTTTATGTAGGCCTAAACCGACTAACGATTGTGCTGGCTCGTTATATTCCGGTCTATAGTATTGTAGAGTTACCATAAGTAAAGAGGTGGGGAGGAGGGATTTGAAAATATTTGACTGAGAGGCATTTACTAGCCCGCTGAAAAGTTTTTTCCCAATCTTCCCTTTTATAATTTTAAACCACGCTTGTTCTTGAACACGTTCAACAATTCCATAATCCTGTTCTGATGCGGAGTATAATTGACAACCGCTGGACTTACTTTCTTAAGGTGGCGCTACAATCCAGGGTGGATCTGGGCCTCAACCAACGAGCGTCTCCAGCCAGCTCGATCTTTAGCCAGCTGCCTCCAGTTTCACACCGTTCCTTGGGTGTGGATTCGAAGATTTTCTGGGCCGGAGCCGTTGTGTCCATCGGCTCTACGTGATCCAGTCGTTGGACCTTCACTGTTCTGGCTAAGCCGATGTCTCTGTACAGCCGGCACAGTTCGTCGTTGTATCTCTCCTCCACTCACCGTCTATGTAGACGGGACCGAACGTCACCCGAAGAATTTTCCTCTCGAAGAAACCAAGAGAAACCTCATCCGCTTTTGACAGAGTCCATGCCTCTGCGCCATAGAGCAGGACTGGGATGATTAAGGTCTCATACAGGGTCCAATTATCCGTTCGAGAGAGGGCTTGGCTACTCAATTGCCTTCTTAGCCCAAAGAAACAGCTATTGGAAATAGTTATTCTTCGTTTGATCTCAGCGCTGGTGTCGTTGTTTGAATTTATAGCTAGGTAGGTAGGTAAAGTGGCGGCTCTTTAGAGCCCAATTAGCGCTGGAGTGCGCCGTTTTGTAACCACGAAACTCGTTTAAACCTTATTGGTACATGGTTGTTGATTTGGTGGTTTAGGATGGCTATATCCAGTCGGTGGAGTTTAGATACAGGATCAGTTCTCCAATACTTTTTTCAGCTATCTCGGCGAGGTCCGTGAAGAAGTGTTTGCCTAAAAAGCGCTGTCTGGTTCTCGCCAGGGCCGGACACCTGCAGACGAAGTGAAGTAGAGTTTCTTTCTCATTAAGTTCTTTGCAGCTTCTGCAGAAGTTGTTGTGAGGAATACCAAGCTTGACCGCATGGTCTCCTACTGGCCAATGGCCCGTAATAATGGCTACGATTCTGGCAATGTCTAGTCTTGATTTGCCAAGTAGCTGTCTTGACTTAGTTTTATTGTAATTGGGCCAGGTCTTTCTTGAGATGACGCAGCTGGACAGGCCATTCCATCTTTGATTTGCAATCTGGAGGAAGTGTAGATGTACAAAGCCCTTAACAGTGCCCAGCGGAATATCGACTCTTTCTGCAAGTGAACTGTTAAGGGCCGATCCTTTCCTGGCCAGCTCGTCGGCACGCTCGTTGCCCTCAAAGTTGCTATGACCTGGGATCCAGATGAGTGTAATTGTGGAGTGGGTACTCAGTTGATTAATTTCAAACCGGTATTGCTCTACCAGCTTTGATGAAATGGTAACCGCATCAATGGCTTTGATAGCAGCTTGCCTATCTGAAAATATAGCAATATTTTGATCAGATGTTTGGAGATTGTTAAGCAAGCGGCAGGCCTCGCGAATCGCGAGAAGCTCCGCCTGAAAAACACTAGCAGAGTCTGGAAGACGAAGAGACTATGATATATTCAGTTGGTCAGAGAAGACACCTGCGCCGACTCCGCAATCCATCTTCGACCCGTCCGTGTATATACCAATATCATGGTCATTAAGAACATTTCCATTCTTCCATTCTTCTCTGGTAGGGAATTTAGTAATGAATAATTTCCTAAAATTGAGGGTGGGTGTCATGTAATCGGTCGAAGACCCGACCAAAACTCCTGGAACGGTTTCCAGGATCTTACAGTGACCGTACGGCTTTGCAGTCCAGGACCCAGATTCCCTGAGCCGGATCGCACTGCAGGTAGCTGTGTCTTTGATGTGAAGGTCGAGGGGCATTAAGTGCAGGATCACACTCAGGGCATCGGTAGGACAAGATCTCAAGGCCCCAGTAACACCTACACACGCTGATCTCTGCACTTTCTTGAACCTATCGATATTGTACTTTTTACTCACAGCAGGCCAACAGACTATGGCGCCATAAGTCAGAATTGGACGCACAACGGCAGTGTACATTCACATGGTCATCTTTGGCTTGAGTCCCCATTTTTTGCCGAATGTTTTATTACAGGCGTAGAACGCTATACTTGCTTTCTTAACCCGCTGTTCTATATTGAGCTTCGAACTCAGTTTCGGATCGAGTATTGTGCCTAGGTATTTTGCACTGGGGCTAAGTGAAAGTGGCTGACCGTTTAGTTTGGGTGGGGTGAATTCCGGAACCTTGGTTTTAGTGGTAAATAGCATCATTTCGGTCTTCTCTGGATTTACTCCGAGGCCACTGCTCGTGGCCCATGAGTGTACCTTATCCAGAGCTCTCTCCATGAGTTGACTTATCGTGGGGAGAAATTTACCTGATACTAGTATAACCACGTCGTCGGCATACGCAACCACCTTGCATCCCTCCATATCGAGTCGCACTAAAATTTTGTTTATTGCCATAAGCCATAGCAAAGGGAAGATAACTCCTCCTTGTGGGGTGCCCCTACTAACCGTCTTAGTTGTGCTGCTATTCCCTAGTGTTGCCTGAATGATTCGAGTTTTTAGCATGGAGACTATCCATTGGCTAAGAAAATCCTCTACACCTAGCTCGGTGAGAGCCTCTTGAATGACTTCAGTATGGATGTTGTTAAAAGCTCCTTCTATGTCAAGAAAGGTGGCAAGAGTGTATTCTTTAGAGTGGAGAGTCTTTTCCACCGTACGCACCACTTCATGAAGAGCAGTCTCAGATAATCCTTCGCGGATTCGTGGCCTCGCCGGCCCACTTTTGTGATAAAGATAACCTTGACACGTCTCCAGGAAGAGGGGATGTGATTTAGATTGACGCAGCTCCTATAAATTGCTAATAGCCAGGGAATTGCTATGTCTTGCAGATTCTGTAGCATAATAGGCATAATACTATCCGGGCCAGGTGACTTAAAAGGAGAGAAGCTGTTAATCGACCACGAGATTTTATCCTTTGTGATAATTTTTGTGATCCTATTCCATGCTGCCTGCGGAACTCTAGCAGAACTGGCTTGTTCGGTGCTATCGTCACCGCAGTCTGGAAAGTGTGTACTCATAAGAAGTTCCAGTGACTCTGCAGTAGAGACTGTCCAGTCTCTGTCAGACCTTTTCAGGAAGGATGGGTTACTGTGTCCTTTGGACAGAATTCTACTTAGCCTTGCAGATTCTTTGAGGGTTTCGATAGATTGACAGTATTCAATCCAACTCTGTTTCTTAGCCTCTCTGATGGATTTCTTATATATTCTTAGACAGTCCTTGTAGGGCTGCCAGAAGTTATGGTTGTAGGAGATATTGAAGATCGCTCTGGTTAGCTTCCTGAGCTTTGACAGATCCTCGTTCCACCACTTTGGAACTTTCTTTTTACTGAAACTAACTGGACACGAAACTTAAAAAGCAACATTAATTGCCTTCTCAAAGGTTTCAACCTTTGAATCCAGTTCCATTGTCGAGTCGATTTTGTGAACTGTTGTACTACCCAGTTTTGACTTAACTATACGATTAAACTTTGCCCAGTTTATTCGATTTGGGTTTCTATAGGGTTTGGGAGTCTCAGTCTTGAGACTAACTTCGAAGAATATCCATTTATGATCCGAAAAGGATTGTAAGTTGGAGACTCTCCAGTTTTCGACCCTAAAGTTGTCATTGTTTGATGCTAATGTAATATCAATAACTGTCTCCCACACATTGAAATTGTCTGTACTCGGAAAAACAAAGATAGGAGAATTGCCAGTATTGCACACTGAAAGGTTATTGGTAATGATGAAATCAAAAACGGACTCATCTCTTTCGTTGGTTTCTGCGCTGCCCCAAAGTGAATGTCTGGCGTTTGCGTCGCATCCTATCAGGAGGTTGGCCTTACTGGCCCTGCAGGTTGCTGCTAGCTGGTGGACTTCCTCCGGCGGTGCTTGCCGATCCCGGTCCATGTAAACGGACGCAACGAAAAGCCCCTCTCGGTCTGCAGTTTCCAATTTAATCACTGTTAAATCGGCGGAGCTAAGATTGGGACATAAATAGGCTTTTAAGTGCTTCTTAGCTAAAATGCAGGTTCTAGGCTTACCGTTGGTGTTATTGAGGTTGTAGAAAAGGTTGTAGTTGCTGTCCTGAAGTCCTCTGATGGTAGATCCCCCTACCCAGGGATCCTGGATGACGCCAATATCAATGTCTTCTTCATTGATAAAGACCCGTAGATCATCATCATCATCATCCTAATCAGGGACATTGGAGGTTGCTGGGGCGATCTTCATGCCCTCCAACAGAGTGTTGGCATCGTCGACAACGTCTGTGTCTTCGTCAGGGCCCGAAGATTTGTATACCTTAAGTTTGGCATATCTTATGCCAATCCTTAAGCGGTAGTCTGACTTCTCTAGCACCTCCAAACATTCCTCGTTTATGAGGAGCAGAAAAGTCGCGCTGTTCTTTTGCGGCTGTTCGGTCTTGATGACCGCCCAATCATCCATTGGGACCGCAGGGTTATGAAGTTTCAGACACTGGATCAGCTTTCCACTGTCAATCGGCATATTGGGCAACCAGATGCGAGCCTTCGGTCTTCGGGGGATATCCCTGGCTGGGATTAGCTTGATTCCCAAGCCGCTCCATGCTTCGCTTATCTTAGCGACGCAAGTGCCAAGGAAGTCCCTCGAGAACCTATCCTCACACTTGATGACCCTAAACCCTCTGACGACTTCGGCTGAGTCGAAACAGGGAAGGGGGCCACCCTGGTTTGACATAAGGTGATCCAGCACCATCTGCGAGAGTTTGGCCTCGATTTCACTCCAAGCATTCATAATAGACTTACCATTGGGACATAGCTCGTCTATCAGTGCAACTTGAAGATCGTCTCTGACCACCTCACTCACAGTGCGGGTAGATACAACCTTGCTGCCCTTTGCAGAACTGGCTGGTTTTGGCGGTTGTGGTCTGCTGAGCCTTTTGGCGCTGCCTTCGACTTGCTGCGCTTGCTGAGCGAGTGAGTCGTCTCATCTTGCGACCGATTCCTCTTCATGCTCTCAGCAGGGATTTTAGGACTTGCCTTGGTGGCCTGGCGGTTGTTGTAGTCTTCGACAACGGCCTGGTACCTCAGTTTGTCCTCCTGGTCACGTTCAGTGACTGTTCCGGCCGCTTCATTCTTGGCAATATGTCTTGATTGTATGTCTTGTCCAAGAGCTCGTAGAACCTGTCTTTGGTGTCGTCGTCTTTCTCCTCTGTGGGGGCATGTGCGCATATTAGGCTAATGTTGGCGAATTTAGCCTTGATGCGGATTGTCGTGAGGCGTTCGCTTACATACCTAAAGCTTAAGACTTCTTGCCTAAGTCTGCCTCCAACGACAAATCCACATCCAAATAAGCGCTGCTTTTGTTGTCGGTAGCAATCGCCATAGTATACATCGCAGTTTTCCATCCTCTTTTTGCCCGGCCCATCCCACCGCACTTCTTGAATGGCGGTGATGTCTGCTTTGCAGCAGTCCAGGGCCTCAGCTAGTTGTTCGGTTGCATGCGGTCTATTAAGGGACCTAACATTCCACGAGTAGATCCGTAATTCGTTGTTCTTAATTCGATGTGTTGTCATCAGTATTTCCGTCACTATCCGAGGCTCGTTGTTGCTTCGTAACAAATTGTGTTTTCCATGGCAAAGCCGTCAACCCCGCGCACAACCCCGAATCTTTAGGGCGAGGCCCTTTGTTGAACCCCTTGGGCTTAAGGAGCCGGGTAATCCGGACCTCATTCGGCCTTAATCCGGTTATGTCGAAGTAGCCGGAATGAAGTGTTCTCTAAATAGTTCGACCTAACTGGAACTGTAGACGCCACCGTTGATTCCATCGTGGGAGTTCTATTGTTGCCGTCTGGATTCAAGGGAGAGTGCCTTGGTGTGAACACCCTTCCCCCCTTCCCCCGTCAGCTGCCACCAACAGCCTTCCACAGGGGTTTAAACCCTATCTTCAGTCAAGGTACTAAAATAAGTACACAGCGTTCACCACGAGGAGCTGAGAGTAGGAGTTAGTAGACAGAGATTGGTTTGAGACAAACCTGTGGACGCTTACGTTCTCTTGAATGCACATATCCTTGAATGCACATATACCTTTTAATCACCCAGACAACCGCTCGAACTACTTTATAAATTTGGTGTGACGAGTTTGAATGTTACAAAAGCGAAATCAATTCGCGCGAAAAATATTACATGCCCATCATGAGTGGTTGTCAAAAAGTTAAGCTTCAGAGCCTCTTGTTATTTTGGTTGTTTAATACAAAGCTCATAGCTCAACCCGTTAATGGGTGTAAAGGGACGTGTTGGAGTTTTCAGGTCATTTAGGTCGTCGAAGGGGGTTTTCCCAAGCATGATTCTTATACTTTTGATAATTACGGTACAAGCAAGAGGAAGTACACTACGGATTACTTCTCTGCTCCGCTGAGTAATTCTTTAGGTTTTCCTCCACGAAATTCTGAGTCCTTCTCTGGGTCTCGCAGTTGGTGATTGTATTTTGAAGCTCGTTTTAGTTTAAGCCTCCTTAATCCGTTCTAAATGAATCCGAAAATACTTACATACTTGATGGGCTCTCGAGCTGTGAAGAGTCTCTACCTGAAGTACAGTGGCCTTCAATCGTCTTCAATCACGGCCACGGTCTTTCTAATTTTTTTGACCAAGCCTTATGGCATCCGCGATCACGTAATTTTTGCAACAGAAAGATTCGTTCTTTCTTATCGTCTTGAACCTGGATTCAAAGATTCTCTTGAATTAATGTAGCCGCCGTGTATTGTTCCTTTCGACTCTGTAAATATTGTTTTCAGTTCTCTAGACCAGGTGTTTCGGTATCCGCTATCATTTGGTCTATTGGAACACAGGTTCGGTCTTCCTTGTCTTCTCAGATCAGGGCAGGGATTCTAAGATTCTCTAGACTGTAGTATTGTTGTCCATTGGCCCGATGTGGCCAAGCCAATGTACGTAAGTGGAGCCGCCTTATAGTTGAACATGCCTTTGGTCTTTGTCCTAACTTCAGTTGTGTTGCTAATCCGAGGCAGTAGCGAAGGATCTTTGAAAGATAGTTGGTGCATCCAAACCTATAATTTTTCAGTCTTTCCAAGGATTTTCCCTAGTGCGAATATGTGGTAAAGTCGATTTGGACAGGTGCTATACTGCTCAAAACGTTCGCACAGCACGCTGAGAAGGATCTGTGTGACATTGAGCAAGAATATGCGCCAGCACGTTTTCCGAGACATAGGGTCGCTTTTTTAAATGTAAGACACATAAAGCTTACTCCAACTAGCAAACTTTCCTCGACACTGGTGCATGCACTCCGTCAAGGCATAATCTCATTGGAAAGGTCTGGTGGCGTATCATCAGAGCTGGTGTTGCCAGATGGGCTATTTTTCTACTGGATGTATGAACATTTTGCGTATATATTTTTGTTCAAAATTCAATTTCCTCAGTTATCGTTTTTATGCATCTTTAAGCCCGTCTGGCACCCTTTCAGACCCGACCAAAATGTCTGGCAGTGGTAAAATATGACAAGTCATTAAGTCAACATCTCATATATAAAAATTTAGCCTTGGTCATATGACGTAACCGGGTCCCTTTTTTGACAACTTTACCCCTCCACCCGCTCCAAACGCACCACCAGAATACTGCCAGGCGTCGATTTTTGTGATCATTAGCTCTAGTTTAACAAAAAAAATATATAAATTTCCTTGGCACAAATGACGTAACCAAAACGTTCACCAGCTCTGAGACTATAATCACATGAACATGCCAGGAAGTCATACTATTAGGCTTAGGAGGTCTAGTCTGAGTGTAAGGTTTAGTTTTGAACAGAGGTCGTTGTCGTCGACTTTTGCCACCTCATTTTATCCGTCAAGTCCCAAACCCCTGTAAAGGCCCCTCAAAACAAGTAATGTAGAATTTTTCCTAAATCTTTATTTATTTATCGTTTTAAATTTAACAATTACAATTACAATTTACCTACATCTGGACTTCTTAACAAGAAAAAAAAAAACACGCTTAACTAGTTAAGCTTAAATACAAGGTTAGAACTGTTTCAAAAAAATAAGACTTAACCTATTTTTAACGTCTAATAGCTTAAGTTTTCTACAATCCTTTGTCCTCAAGTCGGTCCAAGATTACCACTGATTGAGACAAGTCGTTCCCGTAAAACTTAACTAAAGTGTGTGCATCCTGTGTAACCTCGGAACAAAATGGACAAAGCCTCTCTTACGCTAGGTCTTATTCAACTAAAAGAAAAAGTTAACTTCGTCTCCCTGCACAATCAGGTTTCGCTTAGACAGTCACATGTAGCCCGCTCTTAACCACCGCCTCAGATGGTGTTGTAAATCGTCTTCCCTCACCCGAAGATTTGGCTGTCATCGGGCGATACGTTCGAATGCCAGAGTTGGATCGTACCGGTAGGAGAGTGACAAGTCTGGGCAATTCTGTCGTGCTTGTAGTTATCAGGGGAATCTGTGAGGACTTGAGCATCTCTTCGTATTTGTTTGGATCGATTACTTCGACTTCGGCTTCGCCTTCGATGATCTCGGGAAGAAGTATAGGATCCAGTGGTCTGAAGGTAGGCATGAGCGATTCTCGAGTTTGTACCTGAGAGTAGTCAATCCGCGTGGGTGTTGTTCCCGTCGAAGTCGAGGTAGTTGAAGTGACTGGAGGGGTTGGTGTTGTAGGCATCGTGGGTATTGTCGTAATCAGTTTGATCTTGGTGTCATTCTTATGGGTAATCTTGAGCTTGTTGTGGGAAAAGGGTGGAACCTTTGTTGGCATGCTGGGAGTGATTCCAAGTTTCGAGGCGAGGGTGTCGAAAATGAGCGAAATGTCTTGAATATTCGTTGCGTTGTTGATGCGGGTTTTGATGTCATTTAGAGTGAGGTTTTCAGTTTTTTCGATATCTTCAGAGACCCAAGCTTGCAGGGTCTTATTGAACACTCGCCTCATGGATCCTGTGTGGCCGTAAGTGTTGGGCGAGCTGCCGTTTACAAACTCCCACTTGGATTGACTGGGGAAGAGAACGGAGTCATCCATGATTCCTATTGGGTTCGATGGTCTTGAGGGACGTACGCGAGTTCGCTTAGTTGTCGGTGGCCTGGTTGTTGTTGTTGTTGTGGTTGAAGTAGAGGACGTTGATGTCGTTGAAGGTGACACTGAAGTGGTCGTTGTGACCCGATTTCGTTGCAAAATAATCTCTTTGAGGTTCATGAAGTTTGGTTTCTCCTCAGAGTCGGGTTCAATGCGGGATTCAAGCTTAAGATCAGCTAGGTCGGTTGCATTTTTCTCCTCATTCGGGAGGTTCAGCAAGTCCATTAGGAATTCGCCAATTTGATGAGTTATCTCCGAAGTCTTTGAACCATTACCTGGTTTTAATGAGACCAGAGCAACCGGTGTGGTGGTGGTTGAGGTGGAAGACGATGAAGCAGTTGATGTCGTGGGCATTGCCGTCGTAGTCGTGGGTATGGACTCATTGTCATGCTTTTTCACGATGACACCGCCTCCCAGGTGTTCAAACTTTTCATCACCAGCTTCGATGGCGAAGGGAATTTTACCATTTGTACCGAGAGTTGGATTAAGAGGTCTAAACGCTGGAATCACCACATCATCGATAAGTGGCACAGGTAGTGGATGAGGTTTAACGTGTGCGGCTCCAAGTGGTTCGATTCCATCGATGCCAGGCATGAAGACTGGTCCGCTAAAGCCGTGATAGTAGACTAAGTCACCGGCGCTTGTATCTTCTCGATTTTCTGGCTTATTGAAGTTCGGTTTGCTGAAGAATCCTGTTGGGTAAGACTCATGTGAGGATGGGGCTTGAATCTTTGGTGGTTTCAATGGCTCATCGGGAACTGTCGACCCGTTGGATGCTTCTGTTTGAGTTGTGGTTGCTTGTGAAAATGTTTCGCCGTTATCCGACCCAGGGCCTCGAATTGGTTTCCAGGGTTGTGTGTCAAGAACTGGGGCTGATGTAAACAGATTGGCATCGAGTTTTGGTACCACCAAGGTTGTCATTGGTGGTGTGGTCATTGTGGACTTAGTTTGAGGAGGTGGTGTCGTCGTCGTTGTTGTTGTTGAGGTGGTGGTTGTGGACGACGTTGTCGGTCTGGGAGTGGTTGTAGTTGTCGTTGTCGTGGTTGAAGTTGTTGTTGTAGTCGAGGTTGAAGTTGATGTTGAGCTTACTGTTGTTGGTTCATCGATTGTTGTCGGTTTGGCAGAGACCTTGTCAATTGTTGTTTTCTTTGGCTTAACTCTCAAGGAGAACGGGGTCACAGCCTTCGGAATGGTAGTGTAGGCTTTAGTGGGTGAAGCCTTCTTTCGTGTTATATCAGCATCGGTCTTTGTGATCTCGAATGAGCCTTCGAAGGAACCCTGGATAACTGGGGCGTTTTCAACGTCGATGTCTGGTTCGTCATCTACAGCGTGCGATTTCGAGGGTTTGGTTTTTGGAGCCGGTGTTGGAAGGGTTTTCAGAGTTGGTTTTTCGAGGATTCCTCCTTTTTTTAGCAATCGCTTCTCCAACTGTGTTTGGCTTGTCGGTGATAGTTGCTGAAAGATACAAACTTACATGTAGAGGTATCCTGAAGGAGAGTTGAATTACTTACGGTGTCTCGGGAGAGAGATGCAGATTTGACCAGTTGTTCATCGAGAATGCGTTTGACTTCAACAGACTCAGCGTCTATCCTCAGGGAGCGATAGAGCGATTTAAGCGCGGTTGTTTCCAGGAATAGAGATTCTTTGATGTACTCTTCAACACTATGAATGTTCCTAGGAATGGGTTTTGTGTCAGAAAAGTGATGAAAAGGCTAGTACTGGACTTACTGTGGCAACTTCCTGACGTCCAGGTATGTCCTAAAGTTCACTCTGATCAATGGCCCATCACCGAATCCCGCCACATCGACTCGAATCGGTTGCAGCGCATTATCTGTCAAACTTCTCTCGACAAACCTCTTGTAGAATTCAATCTTTTGCTTATAGGTTGTTGTGTGATTGTACTTGAGCCCGGTGGTGAACAGATCACCCTTCGCGATGCGAAATGATCCTTCAAAGCCAATCACAGCTAAAGGAAACGATAAGCTTGACGTAAAATACAAAGAAATTACCACAATCAACTTACTGTCTTCCATATTCGACTTCAGGGAACTGAAGTAAAACGCTAGCCCTGCGATTGAGATGACCGCAAGCAAGACGATAAACGCCGCCGTTGATAGGATAATCGAGAACGACTTTGTTTTACTGTGCGGATGATGAGGCTTCGCTGAGAACGTTGACGGGGCTATGTTTCTTCCATCTCTCCACATACCCCATGTACTGTAGGCACCGCCTCCATAATGACTACCAAGGCTGTGTTCATTTGTAAATGACGGCTGCTTGTTCATGTGATAGTAGGCACCGAGTGTTGAACGCCGTCCAAGCGTATTTTGATAGGAATAATCGTTTGTCTGGAATGAGATGAAACAAAAACTTTGAAAAGGATTCTGTTTTGATAATATCGTAAATGCTGTTCTGAACTTTTGATAATTTTTCTTACAATTTTTGTTTCAATGATAGTAGGACTGATTTTGGGAATATCTTGAATACGAAGTGTAATTAATTTATATTTGAGAGATTTGCATAGTAAAACGTCTAATAAGGGGTAATGCTCAGAGGGAAGATATTTGAAATATCGTAATACGGTATCAAGATTTCAAGTATCAAATTCTTATTCTCCGATGTTCAATATTAGCCTCGTATACAAACGTATCTACTCATAACGACCGAAGCAAAGGAATTAAGGACAACGTGTTTTGGATCTGCACGTGGAATGTTAGGTCCCTTAACTGACCGCATGCAGCCGAACAACAAGCGGAGTCCTAGGACTGCTGCAAAGCAGACATCACCGCCGTCCAAGTGCGATGGGATGGGCCGGGCAAAAAGAGGATGGAAAGCTGCGATAACTACAACGGTGATTGCTACCGGCAACAAATGCAGCGGTTAATTGGATGTGAATTCGTGGTTGGAGGCAGACTTAAGCTTACGACTTCTTGTAAGCTTCAGATACGTGAACGAACGCCTCACGACCATTCGCATCAAGGTTGAATTTGCCAACATAAGCCTGATACGTATATGTGCGCATGCCCACACAGAGGAGAAAACCGACGACACCAAAGACAGATCCTACGAACTCTTAGAGAAGACTTACGAGTAGTGCCCTAGCTATGACATTAAGAAGAGAGGGCATCTTTGGTTGTACTGTTGGACACCACCTCCGATAACGGTTTTAGGCTGACCGACTTTGCTGCGGGGCGAAATGTTGTTGTAGCTAGTACGCGGATCCGGCATCTGGATATTCACAAAGGAACATAGAGATCTCCTGATCAAACAACCCTCAACCAGATTGAACACATTGCGATCGACGCCAGGCACTTTTCCAGTATTATGAATATCCGAACGTTTCAAGTGGCCAACACTACCTTGTTGTAGCTATGTACGACTGCGGATGTCCCACATACCAAATACTGTGAGGAAGTTCGACGTCGGACGGCTACAATCGCAAGAGATCACCAGATCATTTTCTGATCGAGTCTCTCTCAAGACATCCTATGCCACCAGCATCAAATATAAATAATAATATCAGAGACAATCAGTACTTGTCAGGCAATTGCCGCTTTCGGACGTGTTACTGTTAAGAATTTTTCATATAGCACGCTAGTGTTTTCTATAGTCTTCTCTTTTCTTTCCCTTTTCGGGGTAAGTAATTCAAAGAACTCTTTCCTCTTTAAACTTGACAACTGTAATTACAACAACCGGTTTAACCTACTCGAATCTGAGTTTGTGTTAGGCCGGGGTAAAAAACATCAAAACAAACGTAAATGCCACGAATCAGACTATGCACCATTACCAACAATTAATAACGACAACAACATTCCGCGCTTTATCGTCATTTCTGGAACCGAAAAAGTAGGAGAAAACCTACGGCCACTTTCTTCGTACAATCCCTTCCAGATTAATCGCGGCCTGGAATTCATCTCAAAAGATTTTCTGGATGTCAAACCAATGAGATCAGGGGACTTACTGGTAAAAGTTCTAAATCTTCAGACAGCCGAAAAATTTTTGAAGGCAAAATTCGTCGACCTAATTCCAGTAAACATTTCAAGCCATGCATATCTTAACTCGGTCCAGGGTAGAATATATTCTAGATATATTATTGATATACCTGAAGAGGAGTTACTATCCGAACTCAGGAAATTCAAGGTGATCGAAGTGAAAAAAATAATGAAAAAAGAAAAAACTGAGCTTGTGCCCACAGGTGCAGCCATAATCACGTTTGATTTGATTCGACGACCAAATGAAATAAAAATTGGCTGGCTCAACTGCAAAGTAGAAGAGTTCATCTCAAACCCAATGCGCTGTGCTTCATGCCAAAAACTTGGTCACACGAAAAACCGTTGTAATAATCCGGTAATTTGCAAGGAATGCTGCCTCCCACCCCCCCACGATAGCTGCCCACGTATTTTCTGCGTGAACTGTAACAATGAAAGTCATACGTCATACGACCCCGCCTGCCCCTCTTTTCTCCGATACAAATCGGTGAACAAAATTAAAACTGACCGTCGCTGCACCGTTCGAGAAGCCTGGCAAATTTATAATGATAACCCCGCACTGCACCAACTTCCAGCTCCAAAGCAACGAAACACCGGTAAACCAACTATGGCTGAAATCATAAAAAATCGCATTGCACAAGAGACAAACGCACAAAAAAATTACTTCTCCAAAACTTAATACTTCTATTAGCTCCTCAACAACGCCCTTTACTGAATCCCAACTCCATACTGAACAAACTAACAAAACTCCAAACGAGCTCACTCATCGGCCACAAACAACCCACTCAACAAGCACAACCAATCTCAACACTATCCAACACACCTTGCCACCTCATAACCTCCAACTAAACTCACCACAAGAAAACAATGATAACAATCAATAAGCAACAACAACCAAAGACGCCTTCGAACTCAAACCAGCTACACCATCAGAAACAACCGCTATGGATCTAGAGACCGAGAGCACTGGCTCTTCCTCCTCAACCATACATGATAACACTGAACAACAAAACCTCTCAAACACACAAATTCTCACTCATTCACAACTACTCAAAAAATTCAAAAATCGCCTTCCAACACACTTAAAAGAAAACTATAAACAATAACAATGGCTCCGCTGGAAATTGATCTTTCAATTCTCCAATGGAACCTCCAAGGATATTCCAAAAACAAACATTCACTCGAACTTTTAATTACTAAACACAACCCCGACATTATAGCACTACAAGAAACACACATCATCGGAAAAAACCTCAAACATTTTAATATGAAAAACTATCAGATTTTTCACCACAACAAACCCTTTCAATATTCCAAGGCAGGGATAGGTATTCTTGTGAAAAATAATATACCTGTAACTTCACACATTACATCCTCCTCTAGCCTGCTCTATCAAACAATAACAATTCTAACAAAAAAGCCTCTCCTGATTACAAATATCTATAGAGAACATGAAGTTTCAGTCACCCCGGAAATCCTCAACGACATTCCACATATAAATAACAGCCACCATATCTTATTGGGAGACATAAATGCTACAAACACACTCTGGGGTTCCAATACAACGAATTCTCGAGGGGCCACATTCGAGGAATTTGCAAATGATCGAGGTCTAGTAATCCTCAATGATGGTTCGCCTACACTATTTAGCACCAGAAGCACCTTTACAGCCATTGATGTCACCTTTGCATCCGAAGATATTGCACCTATTCTGCAATGGGAAGTAGTAGACTCGGGTAACGACCATATGCCTATAATAATTCGTACACCAGGAACAAGTTGTAAAAAAAAAGTAAGTGCGAGGTTTAAAGAAAAACTAGCGGACTGGAGCTTATTCAAATCAACATCGCTTAACTTATCATCAATAACACCTGTTTCTTCAAACATCAACCAGGAAGCTGCAAAAATTAAAAAAATAATAAGAGCAGCCGCAGCAAAATGCATCCCTACCACAAAAATAAAAAATGTCAACAATAAACAGCCAATATGGTTTACACAAGAAATTGCTAAACTTCGTGAAGACAAAAACAAAGCTTGGGTAAAGCTACGAAGAAACCCCATCACAGAAAATTGCATTGCATATAGAAAATGTTTTGCGAAATTTCGTAGGGAGTCTATTCTATCAAAGAGAGCATCGTGGGAAAACTTTGTTAACACAATGGACCCCTCCTTAGATCAAAAAACATTGTGGAACAGAATTAAATCACTTCGATCGTCAAAACCACTACAAAGTTTTCCCTATATGATATCTGACCAAGCTCTGATCAATGACCCTAAAATAATAGCCAACACCTTTGCAGAAATATGGAAATCCTATACTTCTGACAGCAGCTATCCGGACAACTTGATTACCTCCAAACAGAACTTCTCGATTAATGACCTCCCACCTAGTCCAATGCAATCCAAGTACCTTTCGGAACAAATAACAACAATTGAACTAGACATGACGATCCGTACCGCAAAGGGAACTACACCGGGATTTGATAAAATAACGTATAATATGATGAAACATTGCGATAAAAAATTAAAGACAAGAATATGTGCTCTATATAACAATATTATCAATACTGGTCACTTCCCCCATGATTGGAAAAGAGCACAGCTTAAACCAATCCTCAAAAAAACATGGATATGTCACTCATTTGAAGAATATCGGCCCATATCACTTCTCCCAATTCTCTCCAAAGCTTTCGAGAAAATCATTGCGAGACGAATCAGCTGGGAAATAGAGAAAAAGATACATCCAGCACAACACGCTTTCAGGCCAAATAGAGGTGTCCAAAGCCTGTTACACCTTTTAGAGGAAAGACTAGCTGTAAACCTATCTATGCGGAAACATAGTGTTATTATGTCATCTGATCTTGAAAAGGCTTTTGACAGGGTGATATTTATCCCAGCCATCAGACAGCTCCATACATGGGGAGTCCCAAAAAAATATTAAAGGTCATCATCGCATTCATGACAGGAAGGACATTTCAGGTAAATGTCGACGGCTTTATGTCCTCCATTTTTCAACAGGAGAACGGACTGCCACAAGGTTCACCGCTTTCGGTTATCATTTACAATGCCTATATCGACTCACTGATACGTCAACTCGCTAGCCCCAGATACGACTTAGATTTTATCGGCGTCTATGCAGACAACATCTATACACTAGTTTCCGGAGACCCAAGCCATGTCAATCAACAGTTGGAAAGAACAGATGCTGCAATCCATGAATGGGCGCAAGAAAGAGGTTGATGAAAACATCAACGCTGCAATCAACCAATGTTTTCGCACGGCAACAGGTGCCTTAAAAACATCACCAATACTAGCACTTCGTAGAGAAGTTGGTTACCTATCATTTGAACATCTGGGAAAGAAAAGGTCAATAGCACTCATAAGCAAGGCCCTGGGAAATCCATTGCACCCACTCCACAAGGCAACCAAGGAATCAGTTGGTATGGGAAAACCCCGGAAGGGCACTATTTCTTCAATAAGGAACGTGACGTCTTTACTGTCAACCCCAGGAATCTGTCTCCCAATCCCACAAACAACCAACGACTCGTTATCTTTCAGTAGTCCGCCACCTTGGAAAAGAAGGACGTTGCCAATTAATACCAGCTTAGCAAACCACAGGAAAAAGGACACACCGGACCGTCAATTTAAAGCGCTTCACAACGAGATGCTCGCTGAAATAAAAGCAGATCGAATCTTCTATACTGACGGGTCGTACAAAGACTCTAACTCATCCTACGCAGTAGTTGAACTAATACGCAACAATGAAACGATCAAAATCCATCAAGGACTGCTACCCGAAGGGACTGGAAGCTATATACATATATGAACTAACAGCAATCCAGAAATGTCTATCTCTCACCAAAACACTACCTGGAAAGAAACTAATACTCACAGACAATATCAGTATATTAAATGGTCTTGGAAGTGAGCTCAATAAATGTCCGTCGTTAGAAAGCATCAGAAGTGTACTAAACTCCCCTAAAGAAATCGTTTTAGCTTGGGTACCTGGGCATGTAGGCATCAAGGGCAATGAAGATGCTGACACCGCAGCTAAAGAAGCTTTTACCCTACCACTTACAGTAGAAATCCCTAATTCTCCGTGGACTATCCGAGAAACGTTTGCAGCACTGTTAGAGAAAGAAATAGCTACCTCGTGGGAAAATAGCCAAACATTTTTGCGTACATACCAGACCCATCATATACGTAGTCCATACAGTTTAAATCTAACCAGGGAAAACTGCATTAAACTATTACGCATTAGGCTGGGGAAAACGCTTTTCACCAGTAGACACTACTACACCAAAGGGGATCCACAAAAATGCGATTTTTGTAATGTGGAACTATCAGTTTGGCACACTTTAGTTTCCTGTCCGGTATCCAGAATAACTAAAGACGGCGGCTTGTATCCAAGCAATGCACAACAACTCGCTGAATTATTAGATCCAAACTACCCTAAATCAATCCAGCACATCAAGCAAGCCACAACACTCCATCATACATTTAATGACATTTAACCAAAAAAAAAAAAATTGTAAAACTATAAATATATTCTAAAAACGACTTCAAATGGTCTTGCTGCCCGGAAGTCTTCAATGTAAAATAGTTTATAAATTTACCTTTGTAAATTGTTTTTCTTAAAATAAAAATAAAATAAATAAATATCAGAGACAACATTGACAAAAGCCATCAGAGATTCCGCCTCCTCCGCTGCATAGAAGGACCAGAGCAGCTCGCGAGCTCTACCAGCAGAAGAGAAGAGACGAATACCGGCTTCTCAGGAGGAAAAAGAAAGAGCATGACAAGCGCGCGATCAAAATAGAGATATGTTATGCAAGAATGAAGTTCGGAAGTTTTACCAAAGGGTAAAATTAATCTGTTGAAGCCCGAGGGAGCCCGAACCGAAGCCTGCAAGTATGAACAAGGGAACATCGTAGTAGAACAGCAATCGACGCTGACAATATATAAGAACTACTTCTGCAAACTGTTTAACGGCGACGACGAACCAAATCCCGCTGTCAGGCAGAATGAACGATTTAACCTGGACGATGAAGACCAACAATTCCGTCCACACGACCTGGACGAAGTGAAGATATCCATATTTAAGCTTAAGTCCAACAAAGCCGCTGGAGCTGACGGCCTACCTGCCGAGCTGTTCGAAGCAGCAATCGATGACTTGGTAAGGAGCATCAACCAACTTATTTGCAAAATATGGTTGGAGGAAAGTATGCCCGATGAATGGAACCTCAGCATTGTTTGCCCGATCCTCAAGGAGACTCTCTGAATTGCGCCAACTACAGAGACATCAGTTTACTTAACATCGCTTACAGGATTTTACCTGCCGTGTTGTGTAAGCGCCCGAAGCCGTTGGTCAATAACCTGACGGAGGCAACGAAAATGGATTTGGGCATGGCCAAGTATATGTTGTCAACAAGAAAGGACATCCAACACCGACGCCTTGGACAGAGCGTCACAATACACAGTTATAACTTTGAAGTAATTAAGGACTTTGTCTATCTAGGCTCCGCTGTTAATTCAGACAACGACACCAGCGCTGAGATCAAACGAAGAATAACTCTTGCCAATCGCTGCTTCTTTGGGTAAAGAAGGCAATTGAGTACAAAGTCCTCTTTTGAATGACTAAAGGGGATCTGCATAAAACCTTAATCATCCCAGTCCTGCTCTACGGCTCAGAGGTATGGACTCTGTCAAAAGCGGATGAGGTTGCTCTTGGGTTTTTCGAGACGAAAATTCTTTGGGCGATTTTCGGAGATACAATGACGAACTGTACGGGCTGTACAGGGACATTGACTTAGGGAGAATAGTGAAGCTCCTACGACTGAAGTGGATGGGTCATGTAGAGCGGAGTGATGGCGTAGTGAGGAAGACGGCGACACAGGTGGCGCACGCAAGTGGAAGGGTATTCTTAACCAACTTGACGTGCGAAATTGGAACCAGCTGGCTTAAGATCGAGCTGGCTGGAGACGCTTTTTGGTTGAGGCCCAGGTCCATCCCGGACTGTAGCGTCACCTTAAGTAAGTAAGGTGGTGCTATAGTATGTTTTGTGAATATCGTATATATGATCTTGAGATTTTACCTCATATTTCGTTGAATTTTCCAATTTTCGTTCAGAATTTTTGACTTTTAATGATAAGCAAGGTTATGAAATTTTTTGCCAATATCAAAAGTACAATGTCGTCGTCCGAATACTAATTTTCTGACTTGAAAGTCATCGAACTGTCAAACATTGTGAGAAATTTGTTAAATTCCCTTTTACACCGATGCGCCATCTTATATAGAGACGAAGTGCATCTAAATCTTACATCTCCACTTGCACTTGCCATCGAGAACATCGCTCAAAATATGATCCTCGTAAAGTCGTTTTGCAAGTTCCTTCCTGCTACACCATTTCTCCTTGCATAAACCGCCTTTTTGTAGAATAATTTATGGGCAAGACATTAACCACAACCAGTCATGGAGATGAAAACATGAATAATAAAATGGAAAAGAAAACAAGAAACAGAACAAATGCCATTATACCTGCCAGCAGCGTGCAAAAACCAAAGACCGTCCTAACGCAAAGGCAGCGTACATTCAATGGACTCACGGTCAACATCATAGACAACGTTTTCACCTTAGTTTCAGACGTTGCTCGTTCGATGAACCCATAGATTCTTTTGCACTCAGTCACAGAGTGGTACTGATCTATAATTATCCGGACAGACGGTTCGTGATTCACACATGCATCTCCTGGTGGTTGTCTGATGGCGACCAAGTTGCCGTATTGATCTTGGCAGGGATTCTGCTCACGGTCGTAGAGTGGTTGGTAATTTACAACGTGATTGAGTTTTAGTTAAGACCATTGTATGGATGGATTTTGATAAATGTGGAAGGAGTCTGTGGGAAAGAAATGTATTTGTCTCTTGGTTCAACTGTCGAGTGGGCCACATACCAGCCAATTTTGTTGTGCTACGTCAAACCATCCTACAGCTTCAAATATCTCCATTTTCACCTGAATAAATTGACAACTTTACCCAATGCCTCATGTGGCCATAAACATTCTTCCGTTAGTATACCACACACCATTTCCTAAGTTGACTTTGGCGGTCTCATGTCATTTAACCATCTCTGCAGCCCAACCATATCCGAAACCAAATTAAATGCAAACGATCCGTTCTAATCACATGGTGACAGTTGCGGCAGCAGCAGCATCAGCCCCTTTGTAACAACGTCTTTATCTCAACAGTATATGCGTGCGTATCTTCATCTCACTGGGTGCTGTAAGTGCCAGCACATGTCACACCATCAGGCATACTTGTGTGTATCTAAATCTTACTAACCACCAGCCACCGTTACAACATTGTGCGGTGTGCCGTCATAATTAACAGTCAGACTGTCAGATAAACAGACAGACACAGTGACATAGTGGTCGACTCAATTAGAAGTTTATTCAAACAAAACAACAACAGAATTCCAAAGAAAGCAGATACAACAAACGACAAGGAAAAAATAAAATGATTACCTGGGCCAGATTCGGTCACCGTTACATGGTTATTTTTGGCTAGAAAAAGATAGGAAACGAATAAAGACGAAAAGAAGGTGAAGAAAAAAAAAAATAAAAAATAAAAAAAATTTCAAAAGGTGAATGCACCAAGCAGTCCAACCGAATCTTTTTCGTGTCCCATCTTCCTCACATGTTCAGTGTCACACGCTGAAATGCCATTGGACACAGCAGCACAGGTGAATCACCCGCTCTGTCAAAGTAAAGAGAAGCGAAAGGGATGACTGATTAACCCGTCTTAAGAGAGTGTGTAACGGAGAGATCAATTTCCTTTGGAGACTTTTTTTTTTTTTTTTTTTGCCGAAACGCGGTTCTCTACACAGAATGCAAGACGTGCTTCGTGCTTCGGTGTTCCTTTCAGATTCATTCGCATGAATTATTCAACACGGTAGATGGAGGCTTAAAAAAGAAACAAAACCGTCTGTCAAAAGATTGCCTTTTCCTCCTCTGTTTGCCGTTCTAGCTTGTGTTTGTACTCGTAGATGCGTTTGTGTTTATTCCGGTGGAGATTTTCTTTTCTTTTTTTGTTTTCTGTTTGCTTTGCTCTTGTTTTTTTTCATGATAGGTAGAGCAGGAGACCGATTAAGTAGCTTATATTTTGACAATTGAACTTTTAAACGGGGCGGTCTACATGAATGGGTTAGGTGAAATGGGATTACATAATGAGAGTGCTTAGAATTAAGGTGGGTGGTCTAAATTGGATGGAGAAACATAGAAGTTATGACGTATGTACTTATACTATAAAAACCGTCAGTATCGCTTTGAGATATCCGTGGTGAAATAACCAGCGTCATTTCGGAAGGGCAGGGTTCAAAGGGGAATTTTGAAGTTGATAGCTCGAGACCTTAAGATCTTCGTAATATCTGCAGCAAACAGGAGATTGCAGTGGCTGTTGGCCTAATGACTGTTCTTTCTGTGAAGACCGGATATGTTTAGAGACTTGTTGTGTCTTTGCGTTGGCTGGTGCGGATAAACTGGGTTTAAATACCACTTGAACTTTATTTTACTAAATTTAAATAAAATGACGACGAAAGTTTAAGGCTAGCGGAAGTCTCGAAAAGCTAGGGTTGCCAGTCTAACTCGCCTTCTATCTCTTTTCTATCAATGCCACTATGTTTGGGCGCTAACCACAGTTTGACTCTTTTGTAAGGATTGTAAGGAATCAAAGAAGCACGTAACCGGCTTAAGTGCCACTTGAGCATCAGAGAAAATGCTGATAGTTGCGCTCTCTATCAAAGGCACTACATCATCATCATCATCTTCATCTTCCAATGGCCCCCTTATCTACTTTGAGGGTCGCGGGTTTAAGTGGACTCTCCATATTTGCCGATCTTCCGCCATCGACTCTAACTCATCAGGGGCTATCCCCATACGGGTAGAGGTGAGATTTCGGACTTGGTCCAGCCATCTCATCCTAGGCCTACCCAGGGGACGTTTTCCTGATGGCACGAATTCATGACATGAAGGCATGACATGAATTTCAAATTGGAAAACACTAAGATTGATATAAAGACTTTAGTGCTAGTCTGATTTTGAACTATAGGCGTACCAAACCAGGCATTTGTGATCCAGTGATGGATCATCATTGGACTAGTCGATATAATCTAGTAAGATTACATCAGATATCCTTTAGGAACTGCCCATTCAGGCCGCATTCCTTTCGCGCAAGCTGCAGCTCGAAAGGAATGCTGAATGGCAAACTTTTTAGCGAGGAAGTCGTGAAGGACCAACGGTAGCTTATATGGCTCTTATTAGACAGGTGCACATAGCACCGATAATAGCAAAACGTTCAATTGCTTGAAGCTTCATAGGCTCTTCTATTTTGCAGAGGGTTTTTTTTTTTCGAGCTTTTTGAGCCATGGGGAAATACACTACTACGCAGGTTTTGAGATAGACAAGTTGATATTTATATTTCAAAAGGCTTTATTGTTTTTCAGAATATTCTCCTTGAAGATCAATACACTTTTGCATGTGTTTGAACCAATTTTCGAAGCATTTTTTCCACTCCGATTGAGGTACTTCCAAAACATGTAATTTGAACGCATCAACCGTTTCTTCAGGCTACGAAAAACGTTGAAGAAATGATTGTGTGCCAAATCCGGAATGTACGGCGGATGACCCATCAATTCAATGTTTCGAATGGTCAAAAATTCACTTGTTTAGGCCGATGTGTGAGAGCTTGCATAGTCGTGGTGGAGAATGATTCGTCTTCTGCCATTGGTTTCCCTTATTTTTCCGAACACTTCTGGCAAACAAATGGTGGTGTACCAATTGGAATTGACCGCTATACGTTGCTCTAAGGGCACGGTGGAGACATGTCCAATTATTCCGAAAAAAACAGGCGACCATTTGCTTCAAAGTGCTTTATGCGCGAACAACTTTTGTTGGATTAAGCTCGTCTTGAAAGATTCGTACAGTCGATTGTTGTTTAGTTTCGGGTTTAGATCCATGATTCGTCGTCTGTCACGATTCTATAAAGACGTCTTTTAAAGCACCGTGATTGAATTTTTTCACCATATCTTGGCAGCAATCGACACGAGCCTTTTTTTTTGAGTGATTGTCAAAAATTTGCGGTATCCAACGTGAACAAATCTTTTTGACGGCCAAATGTTCATGCAATATTGAATGTTTGGGAGCAGAACTAATGCCCAAGCATGCCTCAATATCACGGTATGTCACATGACGATCTTGCCAAATCAGTTCACGCACAGCATCGATTTTTTTTGGCACAACTGATTTTGGGCGACCTTCACGAAATTCGTCCTGTAGCGAAGTGCGACCACGATTGAATTCGGAAAACCAGCGAAACACGGTGGCTCGAGATGGTGCTTCATTACCAAAAGTCGAAGCGAGTTGATCAGTGTGCCGATTGTTGTTGGTTTAATCCACGTCGAAAGTTATAGAAAATCATCGCATAAAATTGTTCACGATTTAATTTTATTTAATGACCAAGATGAATGTTTCAAGTAGTTGTACACAACACAGAAAGCGATCGTATGACAAAACATTCAAAGTACGATTACCATTAAAAATGTCAAACTTTACGATGACAATGTCAGATTTGACATATTCACACTGGTGTTGCCATATAAAAATAAGTAGCAGCCTACGTGCTGGCATGGTTAACAACCATTAGATGATTCTCTGATCTAGGACCCAAGTTCTGTCATCATAGGCATCGATAGGCACATAACTTCAAGTAGTTTGGTCCCAAGTTTCGTCATACAAGCGGTGACAGGTCCACAATGTTAATGTGCGAGTTAAGACATTAATCCGGAATCGTGCCTAGATCTTATATTGCTGTATTCTAATAGAGCACTGTTGAGTACTATACAAAGGTTTTAGACACAATTTTTTTCCTTTAACTCTTTCCGGGGAACTACCAGAAAATAAATAAAGTTGCACGATTTTTTTGCATAAATCAATTTATTTGCGTCATTTTATTAAAAAAATAGTCACCTCAAACTACCCAATTTTTCCATATATACGTCTCACTCTTACATTCGATGTATTTGTTGTTTCAAAATATAAGCTTCAATTTGTATGGAAATGTGGTATAGAAAACATACCATTGCACATTAAAGTATAGAAAAATGAAACAGTATGAGAAATGAAATGTGGTACGTTTTTCATACCACCGGCCCGGAAAGAGTTAAAGGAGAAAGTGGGTCTTCAGAAAAATTAAGCTCTTACACTCTGCCCAGAGAGAGTAGCAAGCAAAAGAACGTAAGCCAGGATATTAGCCAAAGGGTATTTTTTTAGTGAACTCTAAAACTCTAGTGAAAGATAAAAAAGGATCTTTGATGAAATCCATGACCATGAAGATTTTCTTTTGTCCATGGAGGGCGAAATGGATCTAACAGTGTGTCCAATTGGATCGCATATTTGCCCTGTTTTTGACTTCGTTGTGTATCTCTCTGTTTGCATAATTAAGTAACAATCTTATAAAGAGAAGGGCATTGGACGGATGTAGTTCTCCCTCTTGCCTGTAAATCTAGGAAGTTTTGTTCTAGCAGTTTAAAAGACAGGTGCCTGTGAAAAGTTTATGACCTAATAAGATACAAAAAGTTTAGAAGGGATATTCCGGAGAATTGGCGTCAAACCAAATGACAAAGCACTTAAAGACTGACGTCCCTATTTTTTATTCTTCTACTTATCTTTTCATCAAGAAATTGTAGCAAAAACCCTTTCAGAAGCACTTGGGAAATCAATTTCGTAATTGAAACCTCCCACGACTGCCCTAAGTCCCACACAGCGTCTAATTTCCTGAAAATTGATTTAAAACCCATTTGCGGGTCAGTTTTGCTGTCCTCTTTCGCTGTTCGCTTAGTTCGCTGACCTATTTTACAATTACCTTCTCCTATGATCGCACAATCCCTCACTTTATCATTTAAATTGCTCTCACAAATCAAAAAAATAACCTTTTGTCTCCAAACAAACCAGAGCGGTTCCCCTCCGATTTGCATACGAACTCATTAGAACATCGTTACGATCAAACTCACAGTGGACTTCGTAAAGAACGCTTTGAAGAAACCTTCTACTTGGACAGTGAACGGTACGTGTGTGTTTGTCTATACCTGTGAAGTAGAGCATGACAATTATGTTTTTTTTGAAAAGAAAATCCATCCAGTGATTAGTGGAGTGCAGTCATAACTATCCAACTAAATTGTTACCACTGACCGATGCGGGATAAACAAACGTGCCTGACCTTACAAAAAGTGAGACACCACCCGTACAGAGAAATATTCGGTTCCCACAGAACAATTGAGGGTATCCACGTTCTTTTCCATGTCGGATGATAGTCAATTGTTTAATCTAGGGTGTTACATATGTACATAGATGTGTTGTGTAGGTACACTGTACAGTGAGTGTGCTTCATGGGAATTTCTCACAAAGGATTCATGTTAACTTGATAAACGTCTGAGGTTCATGCAATCTGCTTGCTGGATGTACTCACATGTATCTCATGCGTGTTTGTCGAATTCTAATAAATTTCACTTTGGGGGTGAAACTAAGAGAATTGCCCTTTGAAACGTCCAAATGTCTTATTACAGGTTCTTACTGAATTTTCTCTAATTGAACGTGGTTAGGTCAGAGTAGCACCACAAATTGATTTTACTTATGCTTAAATTTAAGGTAGTCCTGTACTTGATTGTTCTGTTGTTGAAAAGTTGCAGGAAAGACATAAAGGTGCCTCACGTTAACTCAGTGTCTGCTTTCTTAATTAAATATTCCAGGTAGCTCTTTTTGAACTTTTCGCCAAAAAAGAGCAGAAACCTCTCTATTCCAAGTGAAAGATATTAGACTTTATCGATTCAAATTAGATCAAGTTCTGCTATTAAAACATTTAGGATATCGTATCGATATCGTTGGCTTGGGACGTATGTTGGGAGGGATCTAGGGAAGGTGGAAACAATTATGGAGTTGACACTGGTGTACGTGTGGTCTCTGGCGAATCTTCCTGTCTCTTTGGTGAAGGCCAGGATACCGCCGATTCCTTTGTCCTTGAGATGTTTCAGGTTAGGTATCCACATAGGTCTTCTGTCGCATTCTCGCTAGGGCTGGGCAATGGCATAGGAAGTGTTCAAGGTCTTCTTCTTCTTTCTCGCAGTTCCTAAATGTTTCTGTATCAGCGAGGCTCATTCTATGCATGTGTTTGTTGAGGTTGATGTGTCCTGTGATGAGTCCCACCATTAGCCTCAATTGCTCTCTGCTTGAACTAAGAGCCTTTCTGGTAAGCAGGTTGCTAGGTTTGCCCACGAGTGATCTAGCCACTTTGCACGCCGGGAGGTTTGCCCAGTGATCCTCGAAATCCCTTTGCATCCTCTCGTTGGTTGCTGTTTTAATTATTGTTAGTGCGACCCCAACTGTGTTTTCGGCGTGCGCCCCTTCTCTTGCCAGTTCATCGGCTTTCTCGTTCCCCGTGACACCTTCGTGACCCGTTACCCAGAAAAGGTGGACGTCGTTGTGTCGTAGAAGCCTATTGAGTTCGTCTTTGCATTCCCTGACCAGATGAGATCTGGATGTTGGATTTGCGATGGCTTTAAGTGCTGCTTGACTATTCGAGCAGATTCCTATTTTCCTCCAGCTCCCCTCAAAATGACAAGGACTTCTGCTTGGACTACTGTGACGAAGGGATCTAGATGAACCGCAACTTCTACCGGTGGGTTATGATAATATACGCCAGCACCGGAGTTGCCTGCGATGTTGGAACCGTCCGTGAATACCGTTATCCTGTCGTGTTGTCTTGTTTTGATGGTTCAAGCCCAAGAATCCCTTGAAGGAAATTCGGATTTAAAATGGTTGACAAAGCTGGTTTGTTTGTCTCCAAAATCGCTCTGATGTGATCGTTTTGATCTCTTCAATAATTTTTCGGTGTCCTATATAAGAAGTCGTGTTGAGATATCCGAGGGCCTTCAGTTTTGCCGCTGAGTGTCCTGCCAGTCTCTTTGCTTGACTTTTTGGACTTTTGGACCGATAACGCAATTTTTTTTTTATTATTCACATGCGGATCAACCCCTTTAATGTTATACACACACCGCGAGCTAGGTGCAATGGTTTGAAATTCAGGTAGTGTGGGGTTCATTGGCGTCAAAGGGTGGGGTCCAGGCTAGCTGGGGACATTTGTGGTGTTTGTCATTGCTTTAATTCACAGGAATTTTTTTTCGAATTTCCTGATATAATAATCAGTGTCAGCTCAATCAACTCTTCAAGCCACGACACTCAACTGCCAGTGTTATGCCTTCGCAGTAAAGTCGCCATTAGCTTTCACAGTTGATCGATTTTATTTATTTGAGAAATAAATGTTTTTCCGACATCAGGAGTTGAACCTGGACTTTCAGCGTGATAAGCGATGATGCTAACCACTGCACCATGACAACTCTCTAAATAAAATCATTTGAGACATCCAAGAATGAATAGGGGCAAATGAGAGTCCATGTGAGTTATATGTACATGTCGACTGAGAGGACGTCTCTTTCTCAAAAAAACTTTTTCCGCAACATAGTAATCGCATAAATTTCAAAAAGAAAAGTTGTATCACGTTGAACCATTAGCTGTCAATATCCAATCAAAAGAACTGACTCATCAAAACTCCGTTACAGCACACTTATCCGAAAGTAGCTTTATTTTCCCAAATTTCTATTCATCTACTACCACGTTAACATATTCCCACCCTACTGTATGTATATTGTACCATATGACTTAACTCGATTACTTAATTCCGGAAAAAAGTTGTACAAGCTGAGAATGCGCCCCTCGTCTTGACGGTCTTGTGATAGAAATAAAAGCAATTTTCCGTGCAACTCCTCCTGACATAATGTTTGTCGAAAAAAAAAAAGAAAACTGGGAAAAAACTGTCGAAATAATTACCTCACATCCCATCACATGGCACGTGTGTGTATGTCTGTCTGTCTGTCTCTCTAAGAACGCGCACATTAAGCGGATTCTTTAAAGTACCTCCTCTCAACATGACTATGGATGATGATGATGGCATAACCTAGAGAAGATGCGCCATCGACATTCTTTTGGTTAAAGCGAGGTTCAATAACCGACAACGATGACGGAGACAAAGACGAAGACCGAGACGAAAGAGACAACGCCGGGCTAGAGGAGCGACGAAATATTTCGTTTAAGCACCTCTATCTATGAGAGGGTATCCCATGGATACGAAATAACTGTAGCAGTCGTCGTCTCGCGGTGGATTTGCGTTCATTTTCGTGGAACTTTTTCCGCTTAGCAAGTGCTTGCGAAAAAGTTTTTCGCGTGATGATTAATTATTCACGCATGACATGTGGAACTTGCTTGGTAAAGAATTCACGTTTACGAAGCACTTATGGGAAGGAAGGGCGCTCGGCAGAAGATTGTTGTTTCTTTTAGTTGATTAGACGCACAGCTATGCTCTGGGAAAATCTAATTTTGCGTGATAAAATTTATTCACTTTTTTTATTTTTAATGAATGTTAATGCTTAATGGACTGAGATGAGACACTGAGAGGAAACACTTTTATGATCAGGATTAGGCGCTTTTTTTGATTGATTGCTTTAAGTTTGCGTTCTATATGCCGGAGTGCACACTTTGGATGTTGATTTTGCTAAAAATTCAGAAGAAAGACACAGAAAGTGGGACAAGATGACGATGCATATCGCTGGCAGAGTACATGACAGTCAGCTTTTTAGAGTTTGCATCAATTAAAATCGTGACGGTATTGATTTGGTTTTATCGTATGTAACTCAGAATAGGATTTATGTGGATATGAATTAAGATGAAGATATAAAGGGTCTTTCATTAAGCGCTTTCTATCTTTAAATTTAAATAAAACAAAGTATGTGTGAGATATCATCGACATTTTTTATTCGTTTGAAAGGCCTATCGATGCAATTATGTATGGAATATAACATCGTTCAAATGTCGGCCGCGGATTCTCTGGGTGGCACGCATCCGAAATGTCCAATTTTCCATGACTCTGGCGCATACATTAGGCTGAATTTGACCGATGGCATGGGTTCTGTTGGCTTTGAGGGTCGCTGTGGTTTGTCGCTTATACGCATAGACCTGCGCCTTTAGAAAACCCTGCAAGAAAAAGTCTAACGGGGTCAAATCGCACTATCTCGGTGGTCAGTTCACATCACCTCCACGTGAGATGACCATGCCCTTGAATCGCTCGTGCAGAATTTCCAGTGTGGCGTGAGCTGTGTGGCGCGTAGCGCCGTCCTGTTGAAACCACATGTCGTTGGTGTCTATATCACCCCATTCAGGCCAAAAGAAGTTGGTAATCATCGACGTTTAGCGCTCGCCGTTGACGGTGATGGCCTGGCCAAGGTCGTTCTCAAAGAAATATGGAGCGATGACGCCGCCAGCCCAAAATCCACACCAAACAGTGAATTTCGGGATGCATTGGACGCTTTTGGATCTCATGTGGATTGGTATCCTCCAAAATTCGACAATTTGGTTTGTTGACGTACCCATTCATCCAGAAATGGGCCTCATCGCTGAATGATTTTTCGATGAAAATTAAGGTCAGTTTCTAACTGCTCCAGAGCCCATTCAGTGAACACACGTCGTTGTCTATGGTCATTTACCTTCAGCTCCTGGGTCAGTTGAATTTTGTACGGGTGTAGGCCCAAGTCACGACGCAAAATTCGCCAAGTTGTGGTCTGCGAAAGGCCGAGTTCTTGTGAGCGACGCGAAATCGACTGCGGGTTCTCCTGCACACTCTCATGGACAGCGGCGATGTTTTCGGCAGATCTTGCGTTTCGTCAACGTACGGGTGTTGATTGATCGTTTACTGAACCAGTGGACTCAAATTTATCCACCACCCTGCGAATAGTCCTCTCGGAAGGACGATTATGGCAACCGTAAAATGGGCGAAGCGCGCGGAACTTTGCCCGAACAGAACACCCATTTTGATATATTTTATTGTTTGCACGTGTTTTTGAACGCTACATCCGTCCATGGTTGATTTGGCAAAACAGACTGAAAAAATGGCAGCCAATTTGACAGATGTAGCTTTATCAATATGGCCGCTATCAAGTGTCAATGTTCGAAAGTCCCTATTGGAAGACCCTTTATTATGCTGTCGATTGACTTCACGATTTGACAGTTTTTTTGGTTCGGAGTTTTGAAGGGTAGGCCTTTCTGTATCGTGCCAGCTTTTCCAGGAGTCACGGTAGTTAATACTCGGTCTAGTGACCATTCGTCTGAAATTCAGTTAAGACCACTACATCTCACTCATGGTAGCGCTAAAATTCATATTTGTATCTACCGATTGTACTCTAACATTGAATAAGAAGAAGAATCCTCTAGGACTTGATTTTTACGGACTGAAAGGTTTGCATTTTGGCCTAAAACATCGACTTGTTCATTTTAACTCTGATTGAAAAGATTCCTTTTTTAGCAGACGCAATTTTTTGTGCGGTCGACTTAGTAATTCGCTCTATCACAACAACAAACAAAAAACAAACGATCAAGACAAGACAAGACAAGATATTGCAAGAATCGTAGCCGCTAGTACAGGCCACGCAGCTAAGCTAGGTATCCCCCACAATAGGTTCTGCCGTAGTTGCAAGGATGACAGCGAGAAAGAATTTCTGCATCATTTCCTGTGTAAATGTCCTACCCTAGTGAGGGTCAGGCAGCGCACTCTAGGCAAACCCTTCTTCGACGACCTCAAAGACATTTCTAGGAAAAAAGATTGCTGAACTAATCCTGTTTCTTAATTCCACAGGTTGGATTTAAATATCTTCTTCTATCAACTTAAACCAGGTCAAATGAGTTGTGGTTTCAAAACGGCGCATCCTAGCGCTAATTTTGTTCTTTAGAACCGCCGCCTCTACCACCTACCTACCATTTCGCTCTAGAACACTGCTTACCCATCAACATTTTGACTAGGATTTAAGGTTTTTTGTCTATAATCGCTCCCTCTCGATCAAAGGACAAATGCTTGTGCATTTCAAAGGATAAATACAAATGATCCGCCCACTTAATTTTAATCACTTTAAAGTCCGTTCTCCTTACAATCACAAAACAAACTCAGTTCATCCCAGAACTCGCAAGTCCTGAAAAAAGACTTTGCAAACTGAAACTTTAATTTCGAAAAAGCGCTTCAGCAAGACCAAATAAAACTCTCATCATGGTATAATTGAATTTCAAAAGAAAAAAAAAACGAAAATAAAGAGAATTCTGATAAAAATGAAAAGCTTGCGCTTTCCGTCCCAAATTGAATAAGGACGAAAGAAACGAACAAAAACAAAAAACATTTTTACAAAAGGATAAAACAGCAAGTATAAGAAAGGAAGAAGAAAAAATGAATTGAAACTGCACTTGCCCTCGCATTAGCTATGACTGCCTACCCTGTTCTTCCCCCTCCTGTAATTACATTCAACCCTAACCTCCGGAAGTCCTTGACGAGGGAAAGTAATATCATCTACGAAAATAGAGAGCAGAAAAAAAGAAGAAGGACTCCTTGCAATTGAAAAGCTTGACGTGCACAGGCCAACCAGGCGACCCTGTCGTGCTTCTAATAACCTTTAATGCACCTGACCACCATCCGGGCGACGCGCCATCATCCACTGATTTGCTACTCCCGGAAAGAAAGTGGAAACTTTTTTCTCAGTTTTTTCTATTGGAAACAATTTTTTCTTCTTTCTCTCTCCTGCTCGTCCTTTTTTTTGTGCCGTATCCTTTATTTTCTCACAATAATTTAATATTCCCTTAAGTTCGGCACTCTACGAGTTGAAATCGTGTGCACTCTCGGGTCGGTCGCCGGTATTAATGTATTCGCAATAAGTGCTTCTCTCTGGGGAGGATCCCTTCTTCAGAGATGGTGGGTTTGGAAAACGATTCAAACATTTCGGTCGGATAGGTCATGGTTGGGATTTCTCGCTATCGTCGAATCTCTTTAAAAACTCATGTTGCACCTGGAATTTTTTATTTTTATGCTTGCATCGGTTTTTATTTTCTTTTTTTTTTTAATTGAATTACCAAAGTTTGTGCTTGGCATACTGAGCATCATCAGGCACATGGGTTATCCTTGTGGAGGAGAAGTAGAAAATGACACAAAAAAAAAAACCGAAATGAACGTGTGAATTGAAACAAAATCTGCGTCTAGTTCGTGCCATATTCTCGAAGAATTTTCGTTTCGTTAAATCCTTTGATGTGTTCTGTGGAAAGCGCTGCCAAAAAGGATTTCTCATCGTCCTTTTTTTTCTCTTTACGTTTTACTTTAGTTTTAGTTTTCTGTTTTTGTGGTGCGGTTTTATGCAGGCGAAAATAAGTTCATCCTAGTGCTTGCCTTAGTCAGTGTCATTTTTTTTCTGAGAATTTAATATTCTTTTCCGGGCTTTGTGGAAGGATATTGCATGTAAATCTAGTGCTTTTCGGGCATATCTCGGTTTTTGGAGTTTTATCGGCAAAACCCCATCTCTGGAACTGAGATGTGTAATAAAGGAACATGAGCAAAGTAAAAGGGTTTCACAAGGTAACACGACAAGGGGTAAAATTAAAGTTTCCTTTTTTTTTGCAATCCTTTGTGAAGTGAGGAAGGATAATGCGCAAAGAGCCATTAGTTACCTTCAATGGGTAGTTTTTGATTTTGCTTTTACAATGTGTTTGAAGGCTTACACATTGTGACCAGGGACTGGTGGTTATTACTTTGATGTGTTGGATTTCAGTTTAAGAAAAGTAAAATAAAGGCGAATTGGCGAATCTCTTGCTCTGTAAATGAACCGGTAGTCGTGGCAGACAATTTGTTTGACATTTCTCGAAGTCTTTCTTCAACACTGGTATTCCTTCTCAGTTTACTGTTCTTGGGTCCTACTAGGGGATAGGAAACTGTTCTATTAAAGAAACAAAAAACCAAAGATTGTTACTTCCGCATCACTATCCATTCCACTCCAAACTGACTGATGAACGTGTAGTTCATACATACATACGTCAGTTCGAGATGTATTTCTCATGTATATTCGTCTCGAATGTCCCCCTTTAGGGAATTTTTTTCTTTCTACGTCAACATGAATTCGTATCGAATTTTTATTTCATTTTCGCAGCCAGTTCTCGAGGCTGAACAACACCTTTTTCGACATGTTTCGCGAGTAGCTTTTTTTTCGCTTTTTGTATTCAATGAAAGGCTTAATTCACTCGAACACAGACAAGTCTGGGATTTTTGTTCCTTTTATTTTCCCGGGGTTGATTGCTAAAACATTGCAGGTAGTGAAACTTGCCGCATACCATACCCACCCCAACTATCACCGCACTCCCATCGTAGTATCATCTGTACCTCGTGACTAGCTGGATTCGGAAAATCTTGCCAAACCGTAGTTGACTCTTGTCGGATTGAATTCTCCAAGTGAACGTCACAATTTTGTGAACCACACGACAACAATAGTCACCGTAAACCAGGAGAAGGAGAAAATTTCCTGTTTTATGGCAGCAAAAAGAAGTGGCTGCAGGAAGAAACCCATTTTATTTTTCTGTGATAAACAAGTGGTTCAGGGCAGAGGAGGCAATCCAGGATGCAGACAGCAGAAATCCTTTCATTCACGTGAGAATGACGTGAATGTAATATTCAGAGCTTTAAAATTTTTACAGGATTTCGTGGGCGAAAATCAATGGTTTGCTTGCGTCTTGTTTTCATTCTCCTGCTCCTGCTCCTCGTCATGCTCGTTTGTTGTTGTTCAGTTGAAATCAAAATTGAAAATACATTCGCTATAAAGATCCTTTAAGTGGAAGAAGAGGAGGGCTGAAGGTTGGTTAAAAATAATCCATTCGATACTATTCCTGGTTAGCGACCGCTTTTAGCATCGTCCTTACCAATAGCGGCAATGGAAACCATGCTCAGTTTTGTTCCGCTGTATCTGTGCTGTAGCAACACGGCAGCTAAAACTGTTTTGAGACTGAGAGAAGGACGACAGTGAATACCAGCTCTCTACGGTCACGCCTCAGTACTGTCTCGATGGGAAAATGCTGACAGATCGACAGGAACAGATCATATGATCCAGACTCTGGCATTTGACAGGAGATTTAGTAACAGAATTCCTGACAGAGATGACTGGAGGAACCACAAAGTTACCAATAAAAAGGAACTGGCTTTTTACACCGATGGTTCTAAGATGGACATAGGAATAAATCACTGCTTTAGACTAAACGACGACTGCATTGTCTTTCAGGCCGAAATCACGGCTATAATCGGGGCCTCGAAAACTGTCCGCGAGAAGGGTATCACCGCAAAGACAATTACGATCTATATTGACAGCCAGACAGTCGTTAAGACTTTAGACTCCGAGATAACTAGATCGAGGCTTGTAAGAATCTACAAAAAACATCTATTGTAGATGAGATATCGAGAGCCAATATCTAGTGACCCAGGTAACGAAAGGGCTGATGAACTTGGACTTGCCTCACACGCTCTCCCCTTTGAGACTCCAATAAGCTCTTTAAAAATATATATTGAAGACGAGGCCATAAGTCGAGCCAATATACGTTGGACCCAGCTAGACACATGTGCAACGGCTAGACGCTTATGGACGAGTTATAATAAGAAGAAATCTCTGTCACTGGTCAAACTTAGTCGTCGCGAAGCAAGGGTAGTGTCCGGCATCATTACTGGGTACTGCGCCATTGATATTTATGCGGAGGATAAGGAAGAAATCGAATCTGTCCGACACCTGCTGTGTGAATGTCCTGCCTCGCCAGTGGAAGAATGAGGACTCTTGGTAATTACTTCTTCACGGAACTGGAGGACTTGCTAAGCATCGAGCTGAAGGACCTCCTGCTATTGCTTTTATGGCAGCCTGGCTGTCAATGTAAATCGTAACATCTTCCCGTGTTATTGTTGGCATTGACACTAGTTGGGCGGCTCTTGTCACTGCTAGGATCTCAGCTTGGAAAACGCTGCTATGATCCGGGAGTCTTATGGAGCTGATAAGTCCTTACTGTTCAGAGAAAAGACCAGATCCTAAACCTATATCCATTTTTTAGCCATCTGTACTGATGGATTTGGACTTGTTCAACACTTCGTTGTTTTGCTACTGCTCTCTCGAAGTTCAATTCCGGGACAGTATAATCCGAGTTGACATTGACACCCAGAAGACTGCTTAGTATCTCGGCACGTCCAAACGGATTTGGTCTCCAGTGTTTGGCCTGGCTGATTCTGAGAGCACTCTTCGCTGTAGCCTCCTGCATCTAGAGGCAAAAAGTTGAGAATTACTTCCATCCCCCCTGTTGGTGTTGTTCTCATCGCACTGGTTGCTCTTTGAGATTGGCGGTCTTAGTGTCAGTGTGCCAGACCATTTTGGTATGCAGCTTCCGGTTTAGATTTCTGTCGACTAAGAGATTAAAGTATTGGGCAAAGTTCATTAAGGATGCCATCCAGATCCAAATGTGAGATAACTCTGACCTGAGAAATACCTCAGGTTACAGATTTCCGAGCTAATATTTCTTGAGACATGCTGAAATTGTCAATCCTTGTTCAATTTCGAAATGTTCAAGGTGCTGGCTACTGACCACTACTGACCAGGACTTTCTTTTCGATTCCGTGACAGTGGTGTCACTTAAGCCTAACATACTAAGATGCTTGGCAAAACTGAAGTGTCCCATTAGATCGCCATTAAGTTGTCTGCGCATATCCCCAACTTTGCTTCCAAGACGTGCCTTAGAATCCGTGCCATTAGGTAGGCGTCTCTTGGGTAGGCCTAGAATGAGGTAGTCAGACCAAGTCCGAAATCTCACCTCTACCCGTATGGCGGAAGATCGGGAGAGATTAATTTCCTTATCTGAATGGTTTTAAGTCAGCGGCTCCCCTACTCTTTACAGGTTCCCGGAGTAAAATTAGAAGATGGACACAATGGATCCTTTGCTGGTCTTACTGAGCAGCGACGAATCTCACAAGGTACACATTTACCTAACCTAACCTAGGGCAGAACAAAAATTACAAGCACTGCCAAAATGTTCTTGCGCAGTAAAAGAAGATCGCTACTTAGATGGCGCGGGGAAGTGGGAAGGGGCCTCAACCAACTTGACGTCTAAATACCCTTTAAAGCAAACTTACCGGGACGTAGTTTGCTCAAATACCGAGCGTGTCCTTAAAGCGGTCCAATCTTTTAAATTGGCACCGTAGTTAAGACCATAGTTTCTCCTTAAAGTCCCCATTCTAAAGTGAGATTTTTTGCTTAAGTACGAGCACTTCCTTTGAACCGTTTGTTTTCCTATAAGAAATCACATTCCATCGCATACACCTTTAATGGCAGCGAAATCACTGCATTTATCTGTGAAGCATTACTCCGCTAACTTCATCATTAGAAAATCTTTCATTCTCCATTCTCTCATCCATCTGTAGCAGCTAGGTGCCAGGATTCAACCTGCAGGTTCATTTAACCAGAAGAAAAGAAATCAGGATGTTACGCTTAGTGAGGGCAACTCCATCTCCTTATTCTTCTGTTGCCCACTTATCTTATCCGCAAAACAAATTACATAACGAGTCTTCCCTTGTGTGCAAGTGTAAGTCAACGGGGCAAACAAAGCGTCTCTCCAACGCCGCCATTCCACACAGACAAACCTTCAAAATAAATAATTTCCTGAAATTCTTGAAATCCTGGTTCGTCTTTCTGTTTCTCATT
Organism: Matsumyia berberina; assembly: GCA_917880715.2. Taxonomy (NCBI): domain Eukaryota; kingdom Metazoa; phylum Arthropoda; class Insecta; order Diptera; family Syrphidae; genus Matsumyia; species Matsumyia berberina. Next base: position 74,689,237 of record OU862870.1, on the reverse strand, counting down.
CCACCCGCCTCAACCCCAAACCACGGTAACAAACACAAACGCCATGAAGATCTCATTATGTTGAGGGTTTTTTTTTTCGGGAAGGAGAACGAGCTCCCAGTCCGAGGATTCCGTCCTTCCTGCGTTTGACTGTTGGAACTCCATAAAGCCACCGATATAAGCTATATGTATGCTTGGTTGTGTCGCGTCGTAAGGGTGCTTAGGGAGTGTTGCGTGAAGATGAAATCACCTAGATAAGTAACAAAGAGTTCGAGAGAAAGGCGAAAATAATGAACCGACGGATGGGGCGAGAAGAAGGAAGAAGTTGAAATGAATCCCGAAACAAGAACCAGAACCAGAAGGTATCTACCACTGCCTCCTGGCACAACACATCTGGTGGAAGTGATTGTGCAGCCATGGTGGTGTTGGTGGTGGTAGAGACGGTGATGGAGGAGATTGAACCCTGGGAGCGTTCGTACTTTGTGGTCGTTTCATTCGCACTGGATAGGACAGTGGAGAGTTGTTATACTAGGGCAAACAGGAATGCGGTATGATTGGATTTTTGTTCCTCTTTCCTTTGGAGAGCGTGAAGTGTTATGTTGCCACGAAGGAGGCTTGAGCATCGATGAGTTTTGTCTGTGCTTGTAGTGAGGATGCTTTCCGGTTTCAGAAAAAAAAATCGCAAAAATTCTTGAACTTGCAAATTTTCTTTTCAACCAGAGCTCATGCGAGAACTTTTTTCACCTGAGTCCACACGTGCCTTATAGTTCTGACAGTGTTTGCCCAGACACCTACGTATTCCTCGATACCGAAAGACGTAGGAAATACTGTCCGAGAAGGTAAATATTGCGATCGACGCATTTACATATTTTCACAAGTGCACGATGCAAACCCTATTGTTGTCGGACCTCAAGCCCAGCTGCAATTTTACAATTTTTCAATTTGACTTTCCAACTTTTTGAGTATAAAAGCCCGCACTGCCTCACCACCAATCAGTTTGAAATCGTCTAACTTCTCTATAACGAAGCTTGAATCTCGAGGACAACAGCTACCATGAAAATCGCACCAATTCTCATCCTTTGCTTGGCCATCGGTGTCCACCAAAGCCATGCTAATCCCCTTATTTTCGAAGCAATCGGTGCCGGTATTCGTACAGCAGGTGGCATTGCTGGATCTGTTGTGGATACCGCTGGGAAAGTAGCTTCTGGTGCTGTAAATGCAGCCCAGGGAGCAGCTCAAGGTGCTATTGGCGCTGGAACTGGAATCGCTAAGGGAGTAATTGGAGCTAAAACAGGTATTCTCTCGGGCTTAGCTAAAGTGGCTGAAAATGTCACTAAAGCTGTCGGTCAAATGGCAACTGAAGTCAAAAGCAAGGCTCTTCAAACTGCGCTCAAACAGGCTCAAGCTACACTTCAAAGCATTCAAAATCATACCAGGGGCGCTTTACAAGCATCTGAAGGTGCCGCAAAGAACGTCAAGCAGAGCATCATTGACATGGAGAAGAAAAAGCAAGCATCCATCCAAGAATGGGCCGATAAGGCAAGGAACAAGTTGGCCAATTCCAGCGATGAGGCTCAACAAAAGGGTCAAGATATTATTGATGGCTTTGCTGATCTGCGTTCGGAAGAATTAAAGAAGTGCACCGACAAGATTATCGGCGAATTGGAGAACTTGCAAGAAAAGGCTAACGCTACTGCCAATCGTTACCATGAACCAATGAACACCCTCATTGAACAAGTTGGAGAGTGCGCCAAACTTAAGGCAAACGACTTCAAAGGATTGTCCAATTGTGCTGCTGAGGTTCGTAAGGATTTGGGCCCTCTTGCCTCGGCTCCAGGGCAATTCGCTGGCATTAAGGCTCAAATGGTGAAGATTGGCGCTCAGAACTTGCAAAAGAACGTTTGTGTTGCACAGACTTTGATCAAATTCCATGCAGAATCTCGTCGTGTCAATGCGGAAATTGATAAATTGGTTGAAGACGATAAGAAGAAGAATGAAGAGAAGCCAGTAACTGAAAGTGAACCTATTGATGATGAATCATCTTCACCAGCATCAGACGAAGCATCATCTGCTGAACCAGAAACAGACGAATCATCATCTGCTGCACCAGCATCAGACGAATCATCATCTGCTGCACCAGCATCAGACGAATCATCATCTGCTGCACCAGCATCAGACGAATCATCATCTGCTGCACCAGCATCAGACGAATCATCATCTGCTGCACCAGCATCAGACGAATCATCATCTGCTGCACCAGCATCAGACGAATCATCATCTGCTGCTCCAGCATCAGACGAATCTTCATCTGCTGCTCCAGAATCAAAAAAAGCATCATCTGCTGCACCAGCATGTAATGCATCAGCATCCACTTAAAGCCTTTTGAAACTTTTTTCTTTCTGTTTAAATTCATACTGGTAAATCCTTCTAACTTGCGCTAAATAAATGATTGTTAGTTAAAAAGTGTTTTTACCAACTTTCTGAACATCTATGGGTAGGTGTGATCCCCTTAAAGTGTTACTGAACCATCCAGGCCCTTGTAAGGTTTTCACCAATTCTCAGTGATCGCGGATGATTTGCTTGAAACTCTTTGATCCCCATTGTTAGGCTGACTAATCCTCTAGAACTAGTTCTGATTGTCTTAAACGGCTTCGGATAGTTCGAGTTCTTCTTTATGTCTTACCAAAAGTTTATGATCTGGTGATTTCTCATCGTTTTAAATTTTCTTGCTCTTCGAGAAGATCGTTTTGATTCTCAGAGTTTACCACTGGAACTCCAACGCTTTGATGATCGTCATTGTTTGTGAATGATCGTAGGTTGTTCGTTAAGATCAGTGATCTTTCAAGACTGGTTTTGATGTCCTAGACAACTTGTTGTCTTCTGATCCAATCGACATTTTGTCATCTCGATCTGATGATTCCGGTTTTCAAAGTGTACCACTGGACACCAAGGTTTTGATGATCGCCGCCAATCTTAATTGGTCATGGATCAGCTATCCTGAAAAATTGGTTCTGATCGTCCTAAACGGGTTCTGATCTTCTGATTGAAAGTTGAACTTACAAATCATTCTTATTTTTGAAATATATCACTGGGATACCAAGACCAAATGGCTTTGAAACTTGTACGATAACGGCCTAAGGGGAAGTCTTTTGGAAAATTTGAAGCCTGAACCAATGAGAACAGACTGTCTTCAATGATTAAGGCAATCAAAAGGTGTTGTTTAAAAAGTTCTGACTCCCTAAGAAGATCTAGGGCCACTACTGATCTCTGTTGACCGGCTTTAATCAAGATTTTAACGGATTGCTGGAGATGGCAAAAAAAAAATTTGCTGGCGCGATAGCTCGAGATGAGCCAAGGCCAAGCTTCTCGCAACTATTCATGTTGTGCATGTAACATTGACGAATGGCAACTGATCCTTAATGTAATGGGGTATTATGTGGTGGATCTTGGGTTAAGCTGAAAAGGATTACAAAGCTGGGCTGTCATAAAAAGACTTCGTACCATAATGGACCCGTCGTAATCCTTGGAGAGCATTAAAATATCTTTTTTTTTTTCTTCAAAGTTTCTTCGGAAATTGCGCTTCCAAGAGAAAAACGTCTTAATTTTGACCAATCGAAGTCTCTATGATCGGTAAAGATCATGTATGTACATTCAAGATAAGCTATCCTTTTTATTTCCCACCTACATATGTAGGGGAAGTATTGCAATCAATCCGAACAAAATGTTTCGAGATATGAACAGGGCTTGACATCACTACACACTAGAAATCGTTTGCACTAATTTTAGAAATGCTGTCTGTGTGTCTATGTGTGATATCGCCTTCGATATCTGAAGAACGAAACATCGTAGGACCATGCGGTTTTTTCTGTTTAATTTCTCAGCATGAAACTGATTAGATTTTGAGCATAATCGGTGTAGGGGCTGCTGAGGAAATTCAAGAAATGTTTTCTATCAAGTTCGCGCAACAACTCTTTGTGAAACAAGTAATCAGTGTGTATTCGAATTTTCCGCCTTCGATTAATATTTTCTTTAATTATTAAATAAATAATAATAGTACTGTCTTTGATGTAACACAATACGATGTGGGAAGTATAGGACTGGCTCCACAGTAGAATTTTTTTTTTAAATTTCTGCTTACCATAGCTCTGCAAGTTGAAGATCTATAGATGTCACTTCCACCGGATAAACTTTGAAAGTACTTCTTTGTCCCGTACACCGTATCCATAGTAACTGCCGAATCCGCTGCTACACAAAACTTTGAAATTCACTTTTGTCCCTTTCTCTCGTTCGTCCTCTAGTTTGAAGATTAAAAATGAAAAAATGTGCACAGCTTCTTCACTTTACAGTGCGGAATTCTTTGCATTTAATTACAAGTACTGTCGTCCTTCGAAGGACACAAACAAACAAATACAATGTCGTCATCTACGAAAGTATTAATGAACATCACTCATCTCAACAAAAAGTCTTATTTCACAAAAAAAAAAGAAAACACTGCTAACGCTGCAACTTTTCCCTTTCAATAGACTTTTGCTGAGCGCGGGACGAGACAGTTAAGATACGAAAATTTCAATTCTTTTCCTGGATTTTCTGGTGGAAAAAAAACTCGCTGCTGCACAATTTAAGAGTTCTTCCACCAAGAATGTTGGTGCTGGTACTCTCTTACGTTTTCAATAGACACACGCGGTTTTACTGGAATTACAACTTGCTCGCGGTGAAAATATTGTCGACAAAACCGGACTATCCTGTTGGCTTCGGCTTCCTTTTTTTTTTTCCTGTACGACGATGAAGATTCTCCAAACCAACTGTGATCGACTACTGCTGGCGCTTAACAAATACTAAGTCTGTCCTCTGGCAATTATTCTGCAAAAAAAAAAAGGAAAAACAGACGAATAATTATTTTGAATGCAAAGATGAGAAAGTAAAAATAACAAGAAATATTTATTAGATACATTTCCTCTTCCGAAATGGGCGGCGTGGGGGGTTTTGAACTACACATCCGATGGGTAAAGATGAGAGAAAATTACTTAAACGAGTTGTCATTGTTTTTTGCTTCTTTTGTGCGAAGACGGACACTTGCTACGAGAGTGTAAATGATTTTTGTTTTATGATCTTGTAATTAGTTGAGATGGCAAGTAAAATTGTTCAATTAAAGTCGTAAAAAGGTTGCAAATGGAAGATACTTTCCTTTTTGGACGTGATAAAGTAAGAGTGTCTTCGGGTGACCCGTTTTTGCGACCTTAATTGCCCGGTTGTAGGCTTTGTTTTGATGGGAAATATTTGAGAACTTTTATAGGACACATGGTGTTGGTAGATAACACTTAGATTTAGAAAACTAGAAAGAATTTACTGTCTAGCTAGAACGTGCATGTTGGGTTGCCTAAACACCAGACCAAGCACTGCATTCAATGTCATAGTTGCATGGAAATAGAAGTTAGACTTAAAATAGATCGACCTTTCTGTTGTTTCAAGTAGATTCGATCACACCCATACTTAATTTTGGTTCAGCGATCCTGTCGGCTTCTTATTACAACTCTCTCATAAGGGGACACCGACGGTTCCGAGAATTGAAGAAAATTGCTTATAAGAGGTGTCTGCATGTGAGAAAATAAACAAAACCACATATTTTTCTCCGTTCTTTCAATTTTGTCCGGTTATAAGGGGAGTCCGCTTATGAGAGGTGTCCGTAAGGAGAGAGTACACTGTATATTTTTTTAGAGTGAACACTGCTGGGTGGTACCTCAATATAGAGTTTAGGACCAATAAACGGCCGCAAATCACGTCTTCTTGCCAAACATTACCGCACATGCATTACCGTCGAAACCTTCTTGTCACAGAAACCTTGTTTGTGAGCGTTACGTCTTCGAGGAGGATATAAGACCCGCGACTGTCTGAAAAAAGTCGGTGGGGGTTTCCTTAATTTGCCTCCGCTGATATAGTTCGGTTGCGTGAACCTCCTCACCATTATCATTTGACCTTACCTTTGAGCTTAAATGAAGACAGGGACTGGTTTCGTAATTTTTGGGGGTAGTGTGCACCTCTTCACCTTTAGCCAACTCATTTAAATTTTCAAACAGAGGCTCTTACCATCAATCAGTGAGATTTTATTGTACTCCAAATACTTCTATTCTATTGTACTCCAAATAGTTCTAGAAACTAACTAAAGTAATAATCAGTGGCAGACTAAAGATTGAAGTTTATGTTACGTTTATGTTAGTTATGTTAAAACTCTGTAGACTGCATATGCTTTGAGCCTGAAGAATCCATTTTCATATTCTTATGAATATCTCCATCCAATTTTAATAAGTAAGCCTTGTCCTTTATCCACTTTTCCACTTTCTGGGTGGATGGTCGATGTTTCATTAGAACTTAAGACTTCTATCGTATGTACCTAAACGAGTGCTGCTTTTGCCCTTTCAAGATTTTGGCTCATCAACAGTTAAGTCATTTTTATCGGAGGATTGTTGAAGGTTATGCAAGGCAAGGTTATGTCGTTGTCTGAATTGATAGTGGAGCCTAGGTAGACAAAGTCCCTAAAAACCTCAAAGTTATATTTGTCTTTAGTAAGGTTCTGTCCGAGACGTCAATCTTAAATGCCCTTTCTTGTTGACAGCATATATATGTACTTCGTCTTGTCCTCATTGACCGCTAAACCCAACTGCGCCGCCTCCATCACGATACTCACGAACTTGCCAGTTACATCACGCTGCGTTCTTCCGATTATATCAATATCGTCGGCGTATCCGAGTAATTGGACGGGTTTTTGAAAAATTGTGCCTCTTGTGTTAGCTCTGAGTATCACCCTGATGTTTTTACGCAGCTTTGGCAGGCACGGCGGTTCGATGTTGATGCGTTTTTACCTTCCTCCCATGTCAGATTATTTCACGAAAATAACGGACGAATATATGTAGATCCATGGCACACTTTTTGATCAATTCCCATGTCTTGTCGGAGACATGTTTCATTTCTTCGAAAATTATCTCCGTTCAAGCAGTAAACTAAAACACTTATCGTGTTTCTAACACACTTTAATTTTAGCGGAAACCATCTCTTTGTACCAGGATGTCAAATAACAGCTGTGGAGGGAGATGGATTCCACTAAAATTAAAGTGCGTTGATAACGCAAGGATTAAAGTTCCTTTATCATAGCGCCAATTTTTCTTACAAAAACATCAACGAAACTCTAGTATTGGGTGTTTCGGTTTCCGATACTTGATAGATTTCGCAGTCCAAAATTAGAGGGTAGTTAGTTAGCTTGGAGAGGTTCTTAAGAGAAGGTATGTCAATGCAATTGAAGATTGTCGTCCATGTGCTGTAGCATCGACAATAAGTTAAGCGTAAGGGATTTTTATGTAAGATCAATTAAATAAGTACATACTAGAATTTGTTCATTGACCTAATGATCAGCTTGGACTATTCTCTACTTCCCGAATGAATAGTCATTTCACAGAAAACGCTCTTATATCAATTCTCAAATATGTATAATATTTTCTTTTTTTTTTATCTATTTACAGATTGGTTTGGGGAATCAGCCCCTGCGAGACAATTGTCCACAGTGCACAAAAGAAGATGGATGCGAGAACGCTATACCGTGACATGGACTGCACATATGTACTCATGAAAGCAAAAAGCAAAGATTGTTCGTGCATTTGAGAGAAAGTCCTTCGCTCGGGAGAAAATATAATTTTTCACCACATTGACTGCGTTCAGTCTGCTGATTTAGTAACTCAACTCAGTTCGGTATAGTTGCGGGTTTAAAATGTCGGGATTTTGGCAAGGTATTAAGCACTTGTTTGGCAAAGAACTGAAGTGCGTACGTTTTATAGCGTCTGTCAGGCCGTTTGTTTGTTACCGTGTCAATTCGTTCGATTTTACCTTGCTCGCGGATTCTATGAAAAAGTGTCGGTTCGTCGGTTCGGTTGGTCGAAAAGCGTATTGGTGTTTTTCAAGTGCGGAATGAATGATCGACGGTATAAACATTCGTGAAATGTTTATTTTTCGTCGCGATCGCGTGTTTGTAGTTTTAAATAACCCATTTTTTTTTTTTTTTTATAATCCACGCGCGGATCAAGAGAATATGAATACCCTTATAATGTTATACACACACCGCGAGCGAGGTACAGTGGTTTGAAACTCAGGTTTCGTTAAGTTTTTCATATGCGTCCAAGGGTGGGTCCAGGCTAGCTGGGGACATTTGTGGTGTTTTCTTGTCACTGCTATATAATTCACAGGAGTTTTTTCGAATCTCCTGATGTCATACTCAGTGTTATGCCTTCGCAGTAGAGTCGCCCTCGCTTTCACAGTTGATCCCATGTCTCTGCCCTTAAATCAATCTTAAGTGTGAATTAATGATCCAAAGCCTAAGGTATTGTGTGTTCGTGTTGTTAATTGTATTCCAATACCCTGAATATTTGATCTTATTCCATGTCCCTGCCTGTAAATCTCTGTGAAAGTGTGTAAATAAGCGTTTAAATAACTCGGTTCTTAGGCCCAATTTTGCTTAAAGATAAAGCAAAAGTGTGTTCCTTTGTCTTTTCCACAAGTCTTGTATATTTTTTTTTTTTCGTTTTCTCCCTTAAAGTGCTTTTCGTGGGGCCCTCTGCCTTGAAAGAAATAATTGTGTGCTTTTCTTAAGGGCTTCTGCCTTCAAAGAGCTCAGTGTAGGTATGTAGTGCTTTTCTTCAGGCTTTCTGCCTTTAAAGTGTGCACAGTGTAAGTGTAAACCCCTGTTATCCAAGCCCCTGTATAAGGGCACATGCAGCCACTTTTTGCCCTATCTAAGCCTCCATTTATTTTTCGGTGCGGGAGCTATCGCTACGGGAGTGTCCGCGTTCGAATTCGGAATTGTGCTTCTGCTCCTGGTGTGATTCACTACACCCAAACGGCATATACAAAACGGTGAGTGAATATTATATTTTCTTCTCTTATAGTATGTAAGTTAAACATCCAGGACATTTGTTAAGACTTAAGAGGGTTCCTTCTGGTTGATTTTAATAATTTTCAAAGATGATTTGATGGTGACAATCAGCGGAAATGTACGACTTTCACTCAAACAGAACACACCTTAGGGTCAGGGCATTGCATTTTGCAATTCATAACGGCCGTTAGCTGCTTTATGGTTCCCAATGACTTAGCTCTTGTAAAAAAGTTTGTTCATCGTTCTAAATATTTTTCGCCTTCTTATTTCTAGACTTGGCCGGTCCTCTGGCGGCCCAGTTTTGAATCACTTCAAAGATCTTTTCTCGTCTTGAGTCGAGTTGAAGGAAATGGTTAACGAAAACCTACCAGTCAGCTCATTGTTTAATTGGTCCTTATTTCTCATCGGAGAAGAACCGGACCGAGCCAACATCATCGTTTCATGTCTCGGTTTCTGCTTAATTTGATGTTGATGTGAGTAGGTAGGAGTTGGTATAGTTGGCCTGCGAAAATCTGTGAAAACTTGTGTCTTTGAAGCGCCTACTCTTCGAATACCAACTCATTGCTATGGTTTAGTTTTCTGGCAGGAGACTAGTTGGGAGTTCCTGGTCTTCTCACTATTTCGAAGTGACCTGACACACATCCTTTGTCCACCGAGAAGAAATCAGCTTGAGTAGATTGGGTTATGTGGCTGTTCCCGGTGGGCAGGGATGCACTTACACTAAGTGTAGGTCCATTGTGCAGCACTGGGAACCGTGTACGATGAAATCCCTTTAAAATGGGAAAGTGTTTATGCATCGGTATCAACCCCTTTTCAGACCTTACTATATGCAGTACCATGTAGATCCGGAAACGAAGCTCTTTATTTTACGAATATTAATCCTCCACTCTTGATAAGCCAGGTACATAGAAGGTAGGTTATTGTTTCTTCCTCCCCCATGTCTGTACAGCTTTTGCAGAAATCGTCGGAAGAGACACCCATTACTAAAGCATCTCTATCTACTAAGCAATACCCCCTAAGGGCTTCCACTATACATCGCACAGTGTAACGACTAGAGGACAAAAATGCAAAAAAAAATTTTATTTTTTTTATGTTAACATATTTTTATCATATTAGCAAATAAGCTAGGATTTCGAAAATTCTGTTAGTTAAGATAAGGCATTGGTTTTTCCAGTAAATAAAAAGCTGTTATTTTGAATGTCAACATCATCGCACTGGAATTTCTGCATTTCAGTTGCCATTGTCATTTCAGTTTCCAAGTTTCACAGTGCTTCTTTGACCTTGTCGTTAAGCTTAAGTGTAAAGTAAACCTTCTTTTTTCATTAGTTGAACAAACTTTATTAATTTTTTCAAAAATGGGTAAGTTAGCGTGTTTTTCCTAAAAGAGCTGCGTTATTAAGTGATACTACAACTTTAGGTAGGCTTTTAAAAAAATTAAGGCAAAACACCTCCTTCATTATTTTTGTGTAGAAAGTTTAAATAGTGTACTTTGTATTAATATAAGTTTTAGCTGCCGAAACGTGCCGATTCAGCTCATGCATTTTTTTTCCGCACCTACCCCTAAAGTAACCCATAAATCTAGTTTTAAGGTTTGGGAAGTGGCTATAACAAGCCATAAAAAACACAAGTAAAAAAAAAAAATTAATAACTATATAACAGAATGTATTGTGACTATAATAGGTCGAAAACATGTAATATTATTTCTCAAAACTCAGATTATTCAAAGAAAACACTAATGGAATCAGATAGTAAAGATTTTTTTTTTTAATGAAATTTTCAGAAATTGGTGAAATTTCCAAAATTAGCTTAATTCATTAGCATTAAGCCTGTTTTGTGAAAATATAAGAAAAACCAATTAAAAAAAAACAATATACTTCAAGTTATAATTTTTGTCCCCTTTCTCCATACGCTCGTTACGTGCATCGTAAGCACTGTCTTTTAACAGGTAAAAGTCTGTCCGTTCTTTTAAGATCCAGGTTAGGCCAGATCATGATGAAAGTCAAGTGCAGATATTATTTCACTTGCTGTTTGCAAATTTTTCAGACTTTAGTCTCAAGGCAAAACTTAATCTATTCTATATGCGCAAACGGTTCCTCCATAGGTTCCAGATAGGTTCTGGTCTGCCTCTTCTTCTGCTAGCTTCTCTGCCCTTGCGTTCTGGAACCCAGCACAGAGAAACCTCGTATCAGCGATCTCCTTTAGAGATCTGTGACATCGCTTTGGTAGGTAGAGATTGCGGTTCAGCTGAACCCAATTAGCCCTAGGATGTGCCTTTTTGTTACCACGACTCGTGTGACCTGGTTGATGATGTATGTTGTTGAAAATGGGTGAGACAGCCGGGAGTGTCTAGACCCAACCTATGGAGTTTAAAAATTAAATTAGATCTTATATCCTTTTACTCGAGATGTCGCTGAGGTCGTCGAAGAATGGTTGGTTCGGTGCACGCAGTCTGGCTTTTGCAAGCCCCGGACATTTGCAGAAGAAGTGGCAGGGAGTTTTTTTCTCATCTTTATTTCCGCAGCTGCGCCAGTGGGGGTTGTAGGCCTAGCTTGGCCGCTTGGTCTCCAATTTGCCAATGCCCCGTGATTCTCGCCGTTATTCTGGCAATATCTAGGTGGGTTCTGCTTAGGAAATTTTTTGTTCTATTCGTATCGTAGGTCGGCCATATCTTTCTTGATATGGCGCAGTTGATTAATCCCCTCCATTGAAGGTTGGCCTTCTGCTGGAAGTGTGAGTGCATTTGCCGCGAGTGAGCCGTGTAGCGCTGATCCCTACCTGGCCAGCTCATTTGCACGCTCTTTTCCCGTTATGTCACTGTGTCCTGGAACTCAGAGCAGTGTGACCATGAACCGTTCGCTCAAACGGGTATGCTCGTTCCGGCACTCTAGCACCAGTTTGGAGGATATGGTAGCCGAGTCAATGGCTTTGATAGGGGCTTGGCTATTTATGAGGATAGCAAAATTTTGTTTGTGTGATTTGTCACGCCCGAGTTGCGTGCAAGCCTCTCGAATTGCCAGTAGTTCGGCATGAAAGACGTTCGCGAAATCCAGCAAGCGGTATGACATTGCCTTACCAACTTGGATCGTATCGTCGGTTTTTCCAATGCTTACATCGTTGCCTGACTATGTATAGTACAAAGGCGCTACCATCTTCCGCGTTAACTGAATTTCAAGCCACAGCTTATTGGACTGCTGCTGCTGGCTATGAATAGCAAAAAATTACCGAAATCGATTAAACGCTCTTCGAGGTTATCGTGCACAAACACGACGGAGTGGGGGAAAGCTAGTTTATTTATAAAATCCTAATCGGGTATCCTAATCAAAAATCATAGTTTTTTTGTTCATCAAACCCCAATTTATCCATTTAAACGGAAATGGCCACAAATTTCGCTTAATATTCAACAACCATTGAGTGATATGCACAAAGCTAGCACTTTCAACTTCCATCATACGAAATTCATTTCCATTTACCGCAACCCTTAGAGAAGCCCCTGGTCAAGCACCCACTTAATCAAAAATCCAATCCACCCAACACAACATATTTTATTCATTTAATTTATCACCAATCGAATGCTATCAAACGCCAATTCAGTCTGCCACTTAAAACGAAATGGCTTGCCGCCCCCCGTCTATACATATGTCCTCTCCGCCGCTGCTGGTGTCCTTATTTATTTGACACACCAGCTAATTATGCGAAATCATTTTGCACGCCAAACCAAAATGGTAAATAAAATTAATTCAACGCAAACAACGACGCAAAACTCTGTGTAACATTTTCGACATTTTCTGTCGTGTTTACCTCAATGGGGTTTTGCAAAATCAAAAAAAAAACAACAAATTGACAAACGAACCAACTCTGATCGAAAGTTCAATGAAAATTAAATAATTGCTGCGCACGTTATTCATCCCAAACAAAATCAACAAGACCAGTCCGAAGATGACAATTACACACACATCGGCAAGGTAAAACTTTCCAAGAATTTCCGACATTTTTTCCCTTCAAATAATTGAATGGAAGAAAAAAACCGTTAATTGAAGTAAAAATTCGATTTTTACTTTCATTTGTGAGAGCGATACTCGCGCGATATGGCCACCAGTATACAAAGTGTCTTTTGGTCGCCGCATAAAACTTTCCATTTCGTTTATTTGTTTCGCCCAGAAGATAGTTAAACAACTTTTTCATCCGACGATTTCCACAACAAATACACATAGCGATGCTTTATTGAACGGATCGATATTTCAAGAATTCAAGAAGAAAAATTGTCATCATAATGACAGTTTGGTTTGGACAAAGTGGGCGTGAAATTTGTAGATTCTCTATACAAAGTAGGATTCAATAGATGCCGAGGCTAAGCCAACAGATGTGGGTGAACTTGTAGGACGAACATAATTATTTTCGACATAAAAATGTGCGATTTTGGGCGGATGCTATTCTCGGAATAGGTCATCCTCTCGGTCCCCAGTTTCGTGGGCAATTAAGCTAACGATACTGTTCGTGGAAACTGAATGTTTGTCAAACTGGGGTTAGGTTAGTGTGACAGGTTGTGTCTTTGAAGGTTGTTCCAAGGGAACAAATTTGATCACCACGCCCAAGTCTTCTAGATCATGACCATTTACGAAATGCAATTCGTTGACAAAGATGTGGTAATGCACTGTGAAAGTTAATTACCAACATGAAATCGAAATTACTTAGGCTTGAGGAAAGTGTCACAAATTGATTGGGAAGCCGTGAAAGCAATTGAACTACATAACCGAAGCTTTAACTTGAAGATTATTTCCGGCAAATACCTTTACTTCATCGCACTTGTTAGCCAATAATGAGGTGTGGTGATGAACTCGGGAGACTATTACGTCTATGACGGCGTGTTTACTTTCTTTGGTGGCGCTACAATTCGGGGTGAACCTGGGCTAAAACTCATAGAACTCTTCAGTGAGCCTGGTCCTTACCTCCAGTTGTGCACTTTTAGTTAAATGAGGCGCTTTCTACTTCTGCGCAAGGCCTTCTCCTACTGCGTTGTTCCTCTGGATCAGATTCGAACCCTACATGTTCTAGTGGACTCAAACGTTCAGTTAGATTGACAGCTTGTATATAATTCGTCGTTGAATCTCTTCATCCAAAGCCCATCAACCGAATATCTCGTGAACAATTTTATGTCCAAGAATGTCTTTACATGCCTTAGGTAAGCTTAGGTCAGGTAGAGTAGGGTTATGCAGCCAGCGCTTGCATAAGACACTAGGCACCATAGTGAGCCCATCGCTATCCCTGTGAAACCAAAAAGGCAAAACCTAAACCATTTCCTGGAAGCATTTGATTTCCCTGCAAAGTTTTACCATGTTCCTATAGCTGTCATAGCCTAGCTTCTCTAGATTAATAAAGAAATAATTGCTGAGAAGTTTCATGCGAGTCCTGACAATTCCCTGACATTCGCATAATATGTGTGTTATGTCCTCAAGCGGCGCATAGGTCATTGCAATATCTGCAGACATCAGTGGCTGAGAGCCCTAATCTTTTAGCGTGCTTCCTGAGAAGACAGTGGCCGGACAGGATGCCAGTGACTAATTGTAGTTGTGCCCTGCTTAAGTTGATAATATCTCTTCTTTTCCTGCGATCCAGAGCAGAGCATAGAGCCTTGGATACCCTATGCCCAGTTATGTTGGACCACCTCTGATTTGCCTTACTTACAGTTATTCTTAGAATCTCTGCTTTAGCCACACAGGAAGGAGGATCCACGGTAGTTCCACCCTCCGTTTGTTGCCCCTCTCCACCTAGCCTGACCAGTTTGTCGGCCATTTTGTTTCCCTCAATGTCACAATGACCCGGCAGCCAACATAGTCTTACTCGATTGTGCGTACACAATGCCTTCAGCATTACGCGACATTTCCAGACTAGTGCAAATCTGACCGCATTTGATTATCAATGTAAATGGCGATATGGTGTATCGAAGTCCATGACGGAAGCCGTCTCATCTGTTCTTTTTAGAACTTCAACGTTATATTCACTTAGGATGGAGCAGTGTCCAATACTATTATTCCTAATGAAGCCTCTTGTTAGTGAGCCTCAGCGCACTATTTGCTGCCTGGTGTTTTATTTGTAAATCTAGCGGTAGCAGATGCAGAAGGGTGTCTAGAGCTGCCGAGGGTGTTGAGGGAAGAGCAGCCATGATGGCGATACTGGCAATTCTTTGTACTGCTCCTAGCTTACTTAGCGTTGTTTTCTTACTAGTTGCCTTCCACCAGATGAGTGCTCCATACGTGAGTATGGGTCTGACTATTGCCATGTGTAACCAGTGCATTAGACTTGGTTTCAGGCCCTATTTCTTCCCTGCTACCTTCTTGCATGCAAAAAAAGCATTAAGGGCCTTTTTAACCCTTTCCTGTGTGTTAAGATTCCAGTTCAGTTTTCTGTCAAGGATTACTACAAGATATTTGGCGCTCTGTGACAGCGACAGCTCGACTCCTCCAAGTTTAGGTAGTCTGAAGGGGGGTATCTGGTATTTCCTTGTGAAGAGAACTAATTCTGACTTTGCCGGGTTGACATTGAAATCACAATCTTTTGCCCATTTACTCAAGGTTGCTAAGGCACCCTCCATAACGTTGCTGATTGTATTTAGAAATTCCCTGTACAATTATGACTACAACGTCGGTATAGGCGTTTAGTCCTTTTGAACAAAGTTTCTTCAGGATTCCGTCTATAACCAAGATCCGCAGTAGAGGCAAGATGACTTTACACGCCTTGGATAGAGCCTTTGCTTCAGCGCCAAAAAGTAGGACTGGGATGATTAAGTTGTTTAGTATGTAGTCTTGATTGCTTGGTTGCACACCTCTTAAAAACAGAAATTCCCTACTAAGACGGGGCTAGTTGAGTTATAGTGGTATACGTACATCGCAAGCAATAGTTCTACTTTGGCAGCGCTTTCGTCAAATGTACCTATCAAGTAAGGTGTATGCTTCAGATAAGGGAGCTATGTTTCCCTTTGTCAACCCAACGATCTGTGATCTTACCAGGTAGTGTGTCTTAAAACCAATTTTCGTCTTCAACACTTTGTATAGGAAGTTTAGAACGAGAAGTCTTTAGGTAGGTAGGTAGGTAGGTGTGGTGGCCAGGAAGGACCTTTGTCATACCACATGGATCTATTCTCTGAAAAATGCCGCTCACTTTATTGAAACCATTTGTAGCTCGGAATGAGCCAAGGCCTAGCTTCTCGCAAGCATTCATGGTGTGCGTGTTGTATTGTTTGCACAAATGGATGGGACCTACAATTTATTGCCGATTCCAAACGGCGAAGTGAGAAGCTCTTTCATGACAATTTGTACTCTCGGAGGCTTGTCATTCCCCGACGAGAGGTGGTGCCGTGAAAAATGTTCGGTGGACATGGCTGGTGTTTGAACCCAAGCAGCTCACACAGCAGTCCAATCCACGAACCACTGAGCCACGGCGACCACATTGCGCCTAAGCCAAGATAAGGCTTCGTTGATCGCCATAATTTCCACCTAAAACACGCTACAGTGGTCAGGTAGACGGAAGGAAATGCTCAGGTTAAGCCTTCCACTCCGTTCTCGGTTTTGTAACTCTCGGGAAGGAATGGAAGTTCGGAAGTTGGGGTTGAAATTCAACTTCGACGGTGTGTTTTCCGGAATTAAAGTTACGGGATCTAAGATCGAGGAGTGGCCAATGTGGTTGTTTGACCATTGGGAGGTCAAAGTAGAGGAAGTAGCTGTAGGAGCACGTCGAGAGCCGCGGATGGTGTGGTTCTTAGTGCTCCGCTAATGCATATGCATGCTGATTTTTGCACTTTTCCCAATAGATTATGGTGTAAGGCTCTCTCTCTAAGCCCGTCCACCAGACGATAACACCATAAATGAGTGTAGGTCCGACAACGGACACGTAAAGTCAGTGCGTGGTATGAGGTTGCAGTCCCTACTTCTTACCAAGGCCTTTTTTGCAGCAGTATAGCGCTGCAGTGGCTTTTTTCCAGTCTAATTTAGTGTCCAGAATAACACCCAGAAATTTGGCTTTGTTAGCAAAGCACATCTCATCCTGAGTCTACCCAGGTCCGAAATCTCACTTCTACCCGTATGGGGATAACCCCTGATGATTTGGCGGAACATCGAGAAATGTGGAGAGTCTACTTAAGCTCTCTTAACCCACGACCCTCATAGTGGATAAGTGGGTCTTTGGAAAATGATGATGATGATGAGCAAAGCACAGGCGGGTGCCGATTAGAGACAAAGGAATTGGAGGAATTTTGTACTTCCTGGTGAAGAGGACCAGTTGGGTCTTTCTTTCGGGGTTGGTATCCAGACCGCTTCTAGCTGCCCATCTTGATAGTATAGAGAGGGCGTTTTGAAGGAGTTCACTAAGAGTGGTTGGATATTTACCGGGGACGGCTATCGCAACATCATCTGCATAAGCAATCACTTCGCATCCAGCCCATTTCAGGTCGAGCAGCAGCTTATTGACCGCCACAATCCAGAGAAAGGAAGTCAGGACCCCACTTTGTGGTGTACCACCACTCACGGATCTGCAGGCCAAGGCATTGCCCAGCTTGGTATTAATTTTTATACCTGTGAGCAGTTTACCAATTAAAAGTCTGAACGAGGTCTCTCCTACCAGGTTCATGAGTGCAACGATGATCGCCTCTGATTTGACGTTATTGAAGGCGCCTTCGATGTCCAAAAAAAGCAACCATGGTAAACTCTTTGAGGCTCAGTGATTTTTCAATGATATGTACCAAGGAGTGCAAAGCGGTTTCAACAGACCTGCCTTTACAATAAGCATGTGGGAACGCTGGTAGAACTCTGGTGTATATGCTACAGCGTATGTGGGAGTCTAGTAGTATTTCCAGTGGTTTTAATAGGAAGGATGATAAGACTAATGGGACGCAGATCGTTAGGGTTAACGTGTGAGGTCTTGCCTGCCTTGGGCATGAAGACGACTTTAACTTCAGTCCACCTCTTACGTATGTGGACAAGGTATAGACAGCATTTAAGCATAGTGTCCAGCCAGGAATTTCAGCAGGAATAATGCCGACCGGTCCTGGAGACTTAAATAGCTTGAAGCCTCTTATGGCCCACCGGGTATTGCTGTGAGGGGTAATAGTGTTGGAGTCTTTGCATGATGGGGTACTTGTAAGGCGTCCCGGGTCACGCCGTACAACTGAGGAGCTACCAAGGAAATGGGTGTCTAAAAGTAGGTCGACTGTCTCGTTACTGGAGGATGTCCACTGTCCTTATGAATCTCTTAGGTAGTTATATATTCGGAGATTGGTGGAGAGGTTTTTGCGGAGTCGCAAACCTTCCGAGGTGTTACCTATGTTGCCACAGGATAATTTTCACGGGGCTCGTCGATCCCCTCCTCAATGATTTTTTTGTATACACAGAGTCCTTTCAATGCAAAAAAGGGCGGCTTTAATCACCTTCGAACATAAGCATGTTTGTTACTTTATCCTCCAGTTTGTTGTCTGGTAGCCTTGATTTTCTCGATTCCAACGGCTAATAAGGGCGCTTTTTGGCTTAAACCCATAAAGCACTGCTTCATTCCGCACCCTATTTGATCCAAGATTCATATTTGATTCTATTACTCGCCGCTGTTATAACCTTTCTCGTGCAAGCTAAATGTGATAATGTCCACAGTTGCAATCTTAGCTGAGTAACCCTTGTTATAAAATGGTTTTAAATTATGTAACTCCTATAGATTTTATAAGATTATACCTACTTTATCGATACAGCAAACTCTTAATGATAAAGTGAACATGAAAAGCATTTGTCTAGGCTAACTAGGTGGTACTGCTACCTCACTCACACAAATGAAATTCCCCTACCAACGATCAGGAGCGAGAGTTTTCGAGTGTTTATTGTGTTGACCATTCCCTGGAATGTAGGTCAACATGTCAATATCAAAAGAACTCCATCAGAATATCCATCGCATCATTGCCAACACCCATCGTCTTGTTCAAAGTTCACCTCCGAAGAGGTTATAAATTTCCATAAAACATATTCAAATTCCACCTCTCAATACCGTGGGAATATCCATCATATCTACACAATTTCTTTAGTGTCCGTCCATCTTTCTGTGTGTGTACGCTATGATTGAGCACCATCATCCTAATCAATCGGAATCTTTCAACTTCTTCTTAAGGTGGTGGCGGGCGGTGGTGTTACTACGTAGCCTGTCATGCGCACTTTCAAGGCAAAAAACCATCTTCATCGTCATCATTGAAGAAACGTTGACCTAAATTTGGGGAAAAAAATGAGGTTCGATTGGGAGAATAAGGTGATTCACACTTTTGTGCGGTAATTGACTCCCGCCAATGGTCATCACTGAAAACCACTTGTGTCAGTGCCGTGGATGATGGGGGACTTGTTTTGAAAGAAAACGACTCTTTCGAATCGCCATGTCGCACATACAACGAATTCATTACATTCCATTTGTTCGTATCTGAAAGTTATGTAAATGGGAGTGGCGATGGGATACTTGGCTTGGATACGGATACTTCTATTTTTTTTGTGAAAATTTCTCCAGATGACGATGTATAGCACCTCCAGCATCGGATTCACTTTGCTGGAAGAACTTGTTTGAGAACAACAACGGAGACAACGAGTAGGTTGGTAGACTGTCCGCGTGCGGCGACGACCACGTCCAAAAGTAAAAGTTACGAAAATTAATTGATTTGAAATATGTTTGTATGGGTTTTGTGTTGTAGGACGGGCTTACCAGAAGAGGTTACAGGTGAGACATCATCGTCTGACCTCGTTTTTAGATGGAGGCAGTGCTTTGAGGTATTAAAAATTAATAAGGAAGAATTACGTGGATGATAGATGAAGAAAAAATGCTGTGTCCCACTTAATAGATAAACAAAAATACAGAGATACCGCATACGATGCTTTCCTTGAATTTTTGGCACAGAATGTCTTGCAGATTTGAAGTGCTCTCTGCCCGTAGAGCCGTATATGAGGCTTATATTCTCGAAATTTGACTTTGACTCTCATTTCTAAAACTTGAGACTTCTTGTTTCCTTGTCTGCCGTTAAAAACGCATCTGCCCACACACGAGCGCTGTTTCTGCACTTCCCGTCAGCTTTATCGTGGACTAGGGTGTCCTCCTGCTGTTCAGGTACACATTGTTCGTTAACAGTGTCAATATTTTACATCAATATCCACAAATCATTGTCCTGCCTTTGTATACTAGGGCCGTTAACAATTAAATCCTTGCATTACGTATAATTTGCGTATAACTCGTGCAACCCTGGCACATATTTGACCTCCTATTCCTTGCTCTCAAACAAAATATAGTTCATAGTGCACATCCCTGCGGCATTCTGCACAAAAATTCGTTTCCACACAAAACTATGTTTCACTAAATGCATTTCAAGAACTATGACGTTGTTCCCTTTTTCCTTTCACATTCTTGAGCATGTAAAAGAAAAAAGAAGCCACAAATATTCCAGCACAGGCTCTGGCAACAAAGACAACATTTCTGACCTCGAAACCTCAAAGGAAAACCATTATAGGGCAGTGGTAGTTGTTATGGCTGTCCTCAGATGCTTTGCTGTCATCGTCACTGCAAAGTAAATGCCGCGACGGCAATTGTCGTGACCACAGCACTGAAGTTGGCATATCTACGTGACATGAATTTCGTGGCCAAAAAGCCACAACAAAAGATATTCGTGAGTAGCACACAAAACTGCAGTACACAGTTGCGGTCGTGTCTTATACTCCCCCATGCAAAACGATTGCCAGTTCAAGTTCAGTGAAGGCGTAGCGATGTCGTACTCACAAACAAGGTTAATTGCAATCCGTCAAATGCAGTTAATACGCAAGTCAACATCTCTCAAACACTTTTCACTTTGCAAATTGTGTGTCTTACGCATCTGTACCTATTCAGACATGTATCTGTTTTTTTTTACTTCCTGTCTCGGAGCCAATTGAATAAATAAATTTCGCTAAACACAGTTGGGAGGAGAGAGAAAAGTGTACAAAATGACACAGAAGACATCTTCTTAATCGGCTTTACGGATTAAACTAGTTCGCTGTGAGTGTTGTATCTTGTAGTCGCAGCGTCGGAAGTCTTAAAGACTTGACAATTGGATTAAGCTGGGGATGCAAAGAGTAGTTGTATGTTTTTGCCATTTTGTTAGTTTGGAACACGTTGTGTGTTTGGTAAGTGAAATCTTAAAGATCTCCACTCCATTCTACTTAACGATGACAGATGGATTGGAAACAGAAAAAAAAAAAAAACTTGGCCAAGCACGCATACGAGTACAACATTGAGTGTGTGTACGAGCATCTCATGTTCAGAGAAAGTGAAGCTGATGATAATGATGATGATGGTGATTGGGTAGAGTGGTAGATTTTGGGTCTTGAAATGAGATTATAAGTAGAATGCAATTTTTGCTTTTAAAAATATATATAGACATTAAACTGTCCAGCTGTCGGGGTAATGTACTCCGTTTCCTCATGTTTTCGCAGTCACTGACCACCGAGATGACATCAAGATTAACGATTAAATTATGAGTATTCAGGTAGACGTACTCGTGCGGCGGAAAAATTGATCTGATAAGGAAGACATTTTAGAAATTGCTTGTAATTAATTTAGAAATTAGCCTTTTTGGGTCAGTGGGGGAACAGGTTAAAGAAAGTGAAACTAGTAGGCATGAGCTATTTGAAATGACTAGGAATTGATACTAAATTGGGGACGTCTTGGAGATGGTGTCAACGTTTTCAGTTGTCGGACTAGGTGTCGGACTAATTTGGTCAACAAATTTGAATCAATTTCAGATGATATTCTATCCATGGTTCTATAGAGATGTTTTTCTATGTTGGTATAACTACTGGCTAAAATTTTTCTTTCTGTTTAACTGTTCTGATTTCTACCCGAGAATTTCCATCTTCTGAATTTTTCAGTTCTTCGCTAATCTTGTTTTCCTTTCAACTTCCAATTGCATTTGTCCAAGCCTCCTTTTATCTTTTTTTTTTCCCACCAAGTATTGACCGCGTTGGTTCAGTCCGTCCCTAATCTTCTTGTATCGCTAACTACCTGCTGCAATGGAAAGAGATTAGAAAATTGCAACGCAGATCTTGGCGTAGCTTCTGCGAGAAAATTGACAACACAGCAGAATCTTCTAGGCTACGCAAGGTCCTCTCTAAAAAACCGCAAATACCAAGTGTCCTTATGCAACCAGACGGTGCCTGGGTCGACACAGATGAGAAATCTCTGGATTTGCAGCTTTGAACCATACAAAGCACCATGGCCTGATGGTATATTCCCTGCTCAACTTCAAAGAGCCTTCCTAGATGTCAAACACATTCTCACTAGGATCCTAAAAGGTTGTCTAGCTCTTGGCCAACACCCAGTTGCTGGACTGAAGTGAAAATAGTTCTTATACCCAGAGCAGGTAAGGCCTCACACACACTCCCTAAAGACTTCAGGCCGATAAGCCTGAAAACGTTGGAGAGAATCCTCGACCTCTGAAGGACACCGAGGACTGCAATCGTCTTTCCAAATCACAGCACGCCTTCCAAAGAGATAAATCTGTGGAAACGGCTCTTCACTCCATTATACTGCCTATAGAAAGATCAATCGGACAGAAGCGACTGCAGTCAGCGCAAAGTCCTTTTTAATGAGTTCATCTCTATTTTTACGGACGGCTCTAAAATAACCGAAGGAGTCGGTGCCGGTGGTATTTTCAGAAGACTTGGACATCCACCACCGCCGCTTGGCTGAAGGCTAACCCAATATCACGTACGGATATTGCGATCTACATCGACAGCCAGGCTGCGATCAGGTCCCTCGTGTTCAACACAATAAAATCTAGGGCAGTGAAGGACTGCTGCTTGTCTCTAAACAAGATCGGTTAGCAGTATAACGTGACACTCTGTTGGGTCCCTGGTCACTGTGACATTCAGGGGAACTGTGCGGCTGAAGAATTAACTAGAAAAGACTCCCAATGTACGAACGTTTGTTAAACACTTAACCCGCACAATAAGCAGCATCTTGATTATTGCAATAATGCCAGGCTAATCTGACCTGTTCTGGATCTGAAAAGATCAAAAGCATTAATATGACTCAAAAGAGACCAGCTCTCAAAACTCATCAACGTCCTCACGGGGCACTGCATCCCAGGCAGGCATGCTCAACGTCTGACATATCAGGAAAGTGACCGTAGGCCTTCTTCAACGACTTTAATGATGTGAACTTCGCTAGCATAGCCGACCTTAACAGCTAAGCAAAGTACCCAGTCCTCAGTGTCATCACAATGGACCTACTTTCTGGTCTAAGTGCACCTCCTCTCGGAGTTCTCGGAGGGCCACTTTCAACTAACTAACCTGCTGCAATTATTCAATATATTACTAAAAAAGGCGAATTTTCTTGTCCCTCCAACTTACTTAGACCCCTAGCGGGTCCATAGTATGTTAAACTCATTCAATTCCGACCTAAACAGCAGTTTTCGTTAAAACTGACAACATATTTCGACATTCTATCCTTCTTAAACAGCTGATTTGGTCCTTGAAAGACGCGTTTCTGACGTCTGCGGAGAAAATATTTTCTCCTATGCCTTTTGTTCAAGTGAGGATCGTACATTCGTTGGGAGTATGCTCGGGAATTTACTCCTCTTCTAAACGGGGTGGACTCCTCACTAAACAGGCCGTCGGCAGCATAAGTAAACCGGGCTTAGCCAAGAGAGATTGGAATTAACTGCCTCTGTCTGGCAGAGAAATACTATCATCTCAGCAGATGAGATTGTGGTCTTCATGGATGGTTCTAAAACCACCAACAGAATAGGTTGGTGGGATCTACTCCCAAGAGGAAGACTTCAAATTAGACCTTAGAGGTACTGGCTGTGTTTATGGCTGCGGAATCATTAGAGATGCAATCGATATCCGGAAAGAACATCGCCATTTAAATTGATAGTCAGGCTGCACTTAAAGCGCTAGAATCAAATGTTGTCAGAACTCGAAAAGTGCGTAGTATCAAGTTAGACTTTGTGGGGTATCAGGTCACTGTGACATTGAGCAGAACGAAAAGGCCTATGAACGGGCCAGGTTGGGCGGAGAACAGCAAGACATGGAAAGCGGGACCCCTGTAGATCGCTATTCTTGTGTAGCTTATCCCAACAAACACCACTAGTAAGGCAAATCAGAGATCGTCTAATACAACAGGACACAAGGTACGTTATCCAAGGCTAGACCACAGAAGACCCAAAGATTTCGTAGCATAGCTATAACAAGTCTTCTGCAAAAACACGATTAGGACTTTCAGCTACAGACAATTGTGGGTACTGTAACGAGGACATAACACATATCATGTGAATATTAGGGAATTGCCAAGACACGTAGGAAATTTCTTGGCAGCTATTTCTTAAGTAATCTAGAGAAGCTAGGCTCTGATAGCTGTACAAATTTGGTAGGGAAATCGAATACTGTCAGGAAATGGTTTAGGTTTTACCAATTTTCGTTTCACAGGGATCGCGATGGGTCCACTATGGCGCCTAATGCTCTACCTAACCTAACATAATTTAAACCCAATGTTATCTTCGATTTCTTAATCAAAACCCAAACTTTGAACCATTTTCTCATCCTCTATATGTGTGCTAATGAGAACCCTCGCTACAATTACCAAGTAAACGAAGTTTCGCCAAAAATGCCGTGAATTTTGTGGGTTTCCACTTCAATCTAAAAGCTCAGGTAAAATGCTTACAAGTGGATCAAAAACCAGGTGGATCAAAAACTGTCTTGCTCGTCGTAGATTCAATTCAAACTCGCGCATTAAATAAAAAAAAAATAAATACACACCTGAGCGGAACTACAATTTATTGCCGACTCCGAACGGCGAATTGAGAAGCTCTTTCATGACAAATTATACTCCCGGAGGCTTGTCATTCTCCGACGAGAGGTGGTGCCGCGATAAGTGTTCGGTGTACCTGGCTGGGGCTTGAACCCACGACGCTTGGTCAACAGTCCAACGCACTAACCACTGACCCACGGCGACCACGCGCGCATTAGGTCAAATAAATGATACGAACTTTGAAAAGTCCATGGACTTGCCTAAACATTGCTTTCTAGGTATATTCTTCGGCGCTTCTTCTGCCACCCAAAATACCTATCAGTTCTTTTTCGGTGGAGGTAGCCCAAAGTGGTATCCTCCTTGATTATGGAATCGTTTGGTTGTTGGCGTTCGTGGTTGCTGATTGCACTGTGGGCAGCTCCTCATCAAGTACTCTCTATAGACTCTGGCTACTCCAGGTACCCAAAAGCGTTATTTTTCTAGCCTATTAGCAGCTCCCTCTCGTTGAAAAAAAAAAATAATGTCTTCTACCTTAAAACTTCGTCATAAAAAGTCCACCTATTCGCAGTGAACCGTCTTACTCTGTCTTTGCATTAAATTATCACAAATTGCTGACAATTTTGGGTAATTTGACAAAGATTGAGTTCCTTTCCGTTCTCTCCGTCCACCTTTCATCTACCCGTCGATATCATCAAAGTATCAAACTTCACTTGATTAAGAAAAAAAGCAACAACCGTGCAGGCTTGCCGTGTATCTATCTAATCAACTTCAAATCCGTTTTGCATAGTTACGCATCATTGTATGCCTTGAGCACACTTTGTCAATATTTTCCATTCGACGAAGCTGGCTTGTCATTCCTTTCGTTATTAGATTTTGGTATGTCCCCCAACCCCCTGCGATGGAAAGTCATCAAGGAAGTCAAGCTGCGTCGATAGATATCATCTGTCTTTTGCACTGATATCTCTTAACTTAACTGATTGCCGGGAGTGCTTAATTTACGCGGAATATTTCCCGAGGTGATGGTATTCATTTTCTCCACAACTACCCTTGAATTAAGTCTCTATAAGGATTTTCCGAAGGCTTCTCTATAAGGACGTGTAATTTCCTAACATTTTTTTTCACGTTTAACGCAATTTTTGTTGGTCCTCTCGGATGGATGACGGAGTACCTAACTGAGATGTGTACTGAAATTTAAGGCTGGTATGCTGTGCTTAATGAGAGTTATTTCGGTTTGGGGGGTATGCAGACGATTTCTTGGAATTATTTTCGTCGGATTTTTCGGAAGGAAAACAAAGCCTCAAGGGATTTTAAAGACAATCAGACAACGGTTACATAATTTTCCGTGAATTATAATATTTTTTTTTAAAAGATTAAATTTCCTGTTTTGAGTTTGTCTTCAAGGGAAGTGTATACAAATTGGTGATTCTTCAAAGTGGGCCTATTCTCAGAAAATCTTTTGTATATCCACTACTTTGTTGAGGAGGTGCGAAATTTTTTCGAAGGATTTCCTTGCAGAACAATGCCTACTTAGGAACCAAATTGAGAAGTTTTGTCGAGTGTGCTTAGAACAAGCAGAGCATGTTTCTCTACCATTGTTGGTCAAGGTAGATGTAGAATCTGCAGAGAATCAATCTCCCTAACTGATACTGAAAACTTGTACACCAATCCATCTAGGTTTTCATCAAAACCTAAGACTTTTTTGCACGATCGCCATTAATATCATAAGCCTTTCTGGCTTTTACTCCATCATTGAAAAGAAGTACCATCTTCCCTATTTACTAAAATAGCGCTGTAGGATCCTTAGCCAACTGCCTCCAAATGCACTCTTTAAGTTCGTCGGGTGCTCCTTTTTTTAATAGCGTATATGTACATATTTGGATTTTTCCTCGTTGACCGTTTAACCCATTTTGGACAAGTCAGATTGTTATGGACAAGACAGAGCTGGCCAATGAACGTTGGAACAGGGGCTGCAGTTTTCTGCGAATTGTCACTGTTTGGAAAGGATTGACAGTGCTGAGGTCAGAGCCATCACGAAGGCAACTAAAATAATCAAGGGAAATTAAATAAAATAATAAAATAATCAAATGAAAGTACAGTAGGGTCTGTACATTCATCACAACTATAGGACTTCGCACTAACTCTCTCTATTCATTTATTAGACGCTGACTAGTTCAATTAGATTTTTAATGAAAGCTGCACCTGTCTTACGTTGTCAAGCCAGAGGTGGAAAGTCGCAGAAATGGATCCCCAAAAGTTTTACACATTCCAAATAGAACCTGCAACTCAAATCGACCGCTGTTAGTCTAACTATGTCCGTAGGTGTTCTGTTCAGTAATTCTGTCCTTCTCCGCGTGTTGGTGATAGACCAAATCTTATTGTTAACTTGTTTGAACCTATGATTGGCTTCTGAAAGAAAGTAAAATGAGCACTGATTTCGGAAGGGATTCATTAAGGTTCAAGCTTGAAATCATACTTTCAAACTCTGATGATTACTTGGCTGTCCTTAAGGATCTCCGAGTTTCCTTTATGGGTCCGATAAGTGCTTTTATCCTTTGACGTGTATCTCCATCTGGAAACGGAGGCATTTGATAGATATGTAATGCAGTGCCAGTAATTAAAAAAAAATAGCTTATCAGTGACCAGCGACAGTGGTCTAACTGACGCCACAGAAGTGGTTTGCTACTAAAAAGGCAGTAGCTCCCCCTGAGCGACGGTTTACTTGGGAACCACCTAGAAAGGAATATGATTTCCAGAGAACAGTGATTTAAATGTCCTCCATCCCAAGGAAGCTAAATACTTAATCTTCTAATAACTATTAAGGGACAATCACATAGGCGATGTAGTACGGATTTTCTTACATTTTCATCCCTGTAGTGTCTATGGTGCAACGACTGTGGAGCATTGCCTGTGGCTTGTGAAGAAGTCTGACAAAATTCATATTTCCCTTTGATTTAGTTTTATGAGTACACAGTACACACAGTAGTCCTCGGAAATAAATGGGGTCTGCAACCCCGCATAACGCATTGAATGAAGGGATAGACCGCGATAATTTAGGCAAAGTTCAACGAACAGCCTGCATGTGTATCAGCGGAGCTCTTCGAACGACTCCCTCTGCAGCACTGGACATTTGGTTTCATCTATCACCCCTCGACATTTTCGGCAGAGAAAGTGCAGCCATCCGCCTCAAAGCAACGTCATAGTGGTCTAGTAAAGATTTTGGCCACGCCTCCATTTTGAAAAATGTCAACATTTCTCCCAAAAACATAGACTACACAATACCCAAGCTAAGTTTTGACAAGAACTTCGAGGCAACCATCTCTCACAGGTCATTCTGGGACGATGCATTCTCAGAATACAAGTCGATTCACTTTAACACCGACTAGCGACAGCGTGGGTGGTGGTCTTTTCTTTAACAGGCTTAACCTTAGTCTAGCGTTCCGTCTGCCAAATCATTGTAGCATTTTCCAGGCGGAAATCATGGCGATCAGAGAAGTCTTATCTTGACTGAAGAAAATGTGATATCAGCCACGGATAACCGCATCTTTTAGGACAGTCATGCGGCATAAAAGTCCCTGGAATTAGTCGCTTCAAACTCGCAAATAGCCGTAGATTGCCAATCTTGTCTTTTAGAAATGGCGGAGCAGCTTAATATCCTTCTTTGTTGGGTGCCAGGGCACAGTGACATTTCAGGGAACTGTAAAACTGATGAACTCACCAGATATGCAACAACATTACCTATTGGGCCTGCTAAGGGCACCTTAGGTATACCAATCGCTACTTGTAAATTCAAAGTAAAGCTAGATGCTATCGAAAGAACAAATCTTAGGTGGACAAGTGGTACAACATGTCTAGCGACAAAGCAGATTTGGCCAAAGTTGGATCTGAAACGCTCTAAGTATTTGATTTGTCTTGACAGATCGCATATTATAAGTATAATGGGTGTCATTACTGGACACTGTCTAATAGGCAAGCATGCAACAAGGCTTCGCGTTTACGCACACGACATCTGCAGAAGCTGCATGGACGAGGAGGAGGTGGAGGAGGAGACTATTCTCCATCTTCTTTGCACCTGTTCAGATCTCTCCCGCAAAAGAAAACTCCACTTAGGTGCCTTCTTCTATAGTTCTATACAAACTTAGGCGACCTGATAAACATCGATTTTAGTAGCCTCCTATACTTCATAAGGAGCTCCAAATGGTTCAATGATTAGGTAGAAGTTCTTTCCGAGATCCTTTTGGTATCACAACGGACCACTCATGGACCACTAAGTGTGTTGGCTTTAGCTGGCAGCCACATGAACCTAACCTAACTTAGTTTTATGAGATTGCTGGTTTATTTTTATCGAAGATTGGGCATAGGAATCTTGTTAAAGCTATAGCATGTGTGCGTATTATCCCGAATTATAGTTCCTTTATTGGTTTTCCTATGTAGGGTGCTAATAAACTCTGTCTTAGCAATTTGATCCGCCCTCTCACATTTGTACGGTTGTGTACTTAGCACAGAGTCTTACTCTGCTGCTGTTCAGCCTTACAAGCTTAGATCGTTTCGAGGTTACCTGCAGAGCCTTGGTAACTGCTGTCAGCACATATGGCTATCGTTTTTCCCGTTTGTTTTTCATCATTGAATTATACTTGCAGTCTATAAAACTTAGGCTTAATGGTACGGCGACCCTCGCAAATTCTAATGGCACATACCTTAAAGAGTATGACAGGTTCCTCTTCAATGTACATTTTAGAAGGCTAGCTCTTCATTAATACACCGATACTAGCCTAAGTAATTCAACTGCAGCATTTGGCTTCACATCATTATACAATTAAATGTCATGCATCACAGAATATAAATAAATAAATAATAAATAAATAATAATAAATAAATAATAAATAAATATAAATAAAAATTATATCAAAACCTTACCAACAATGACCGCAATTTTTTTTTCAAAATTCGTGAAGCAATACAACGTCAACATCGAGTTCATTGCCCACTGTGTCTTTCACACCTTACATCACCGAAATGTGACGCCCTCTACAGAGTTCATTGCTACTAAAAATATATAGCAGACCCCATCTTTTTTTTTTTAGCACGAAGCGAAAGTAAATGCATAAATATTGCATAACCCATTCAGGAGCCCCCTCTCCTGCCAACACAAATCATTAGTATCGTCGTGTTTATTTTAAGTTTTAATGCTTAAAGTCAACAACACAATAATTTATTCAATTATATAAAAAATTGTCCGCTAATTAAAACTCATTCGGCCATTATGCTTTGGATTCTTATGGAAATTAATATCGGTCCATGATAACAACATAATAAAATCAATTTATTATCTGCGATACAGTATATGTTAATGCGTCTAACGGACGTAATGGGGAATTGCATTATTCATTCTGATCTAATCTGTTCTTAAGACATTTGTACGCTTAAATCACAAAACTGGGTCGACAATGAATTGAAAAATATATGGCGCCATCTATGTATACACATATTTTGTGAACAGATTAAATCTAATCCAATTTATTTAGTCAGCTACATATCAGTGTTTGAGGGGCTTTTTTTTTTTTGAACATCTACAGCCCTTTATGTGAAAGACCACTCCTTTTCAATGCGACCTATGTATGAAACGAGCGCGTTTTAAAGATCACAGCAAATCAAAATGGCAAAATCCCGTACATTGTGTCATGGTCTGAGACGTTTTTCATATGGCTTTTGTCGTCCCGTCTAACTTGCATAGTAAATCTTTCCAATACACATGTTTGTCTGGTTTTACTGTCCCATTCATCATTGCACCTTCGCTGCAAGCCGTCATAAAGATACGACTTCACAAATCATAAAACCATCGCATAGATACTTTTTCCCTGCAATCCCATCTACAACACACAGCGTAACCCTGAGCAACAGAAAAAGAAAAGAACCGAACACAAGTCTTAAGAATACGTAAGGTTAGGGAAAAGAGAAAAATCACCGTTTTTCCGTTAATCTATTGTTTGCACTACCAAAAGAGGAGTAGAAGCCATACCACGCTATGTGCCATGCCATACCATGGCAGTCGCGTTATGCCTTCCCTTGTTCTCCATGCTCCATCGTTCGTGATGCATCATATTCTTCTCTAGAAGCGTCATTAGTGTTCACCATCGTTGCTCATCGTAACGACTTCGTGTCAGATGAATTGTATCATATCTTTCTTTGGAGATACTGGAATTTCTTTCGTAAAGATACAACAAAACGAAGGAACGAATCATGGTGGATCGGTTAGAATGAGATTATTGTAGCAATCAAATCACGATTCGATCGATGGATGATGCAGAAACAACTGATCGATGAAGCTTGAGTTTTTCAATACAAACTGTGTGTGTGCATTCGAGTTTGGTTTCTGTTCTGATTTGTGGTGACCTTTTGATGGAGTTGCGGCTAGAATTGACTTTTGACTAGAGATCTGGATTGCGCGGAAATGTTAGAGGAGTGATCTGTTTGACGTGGAGTGGTTTGATTCATTTTAGAAACGTAAAAGTTTTTTTTTTTTGTAGTTGTTATTTGAAGTTTCTTCTTTTGGTTGATCTCCATGGAGCACTGTAATGAAACACTATGTTTATTAGCGTCATCTTATGGTGATCTACCTTTGAAGGCTGGAAATTTTACATTATTGTTCGAATTTGTAAAAATCTCTGTCGGAAAGACCTCTGCCTACAGAAGCTAGTTTTCTTGTAATGTCCTCTCTTGTTGATTCTCAAACTTCCACATAACCTATGAAACCAACCCTTTCCGACTATTTACTGTGGATTATTACAAAAATGGAAAAGACACCAGAAAGTGCAATAAAAATAAATAAATAGCTGGCGTGACAGCTCAAGGTAAGCCAAAGCCTCGCAACCATTTATGTTGTGCGTGTAGTATTGTTCGTACGAATGCAAGGGACCTACAATTTATTGGCGGTTTCGAACGGTGAATTGACAAGCTTTTTCATGACAACTTTTACTCTCGAAGGCTTGTCATTCCCCGATGAGAGGTGGTGTCGCGGAAAATGTTCGGTGGACATGGCTGGGGATTGAACCTACGCAACTCTCTCAGCAGCCCAACGCACTAGCCACTGAGCTACGGCGAACACTGACAACACGGTTTAAGTCAATCCTAACCTTAGAAGCCTGACAATTGGATTGAATTCAAAGAAAGCTTTAATACATCCTCTCTATGCTTGTGGTCTCTCAGAGAGACTCTTTGTTCTATTCTAACTCATAGTTCTAGAGTAATTTGTTTACGCCAAAGGCTGTCAGGAAACTCATCAGCTTCTTACTTTGTGGCGCAAAGAGTGCAGAAATAGGTTCGTTGCCTAGAGTTTGTTTTCTCATTTGTATAACGGCGGGAGGTTTTTTAACAATATAAAGGGAGGTTTTAACATTTTAAAGCACAGTGTGGTTATAAGTCTGTTGAGATGCTTTTTTAGTAAGTTGTACCCATTCAGAACACCGGCTATGGTTCATGCTCTGTTTCAAAAGCAACTTAGGTTTCCTTGCTGGGTATAAACGAGTTGCTTCCAACTCTGAAAAGAATGTTCACTGCGAGTTTGGCACTGGCTTATATTTCTGGCGAATGGTTAGAGTGGCCTTCATACCAAAATTTGGTAAAGATGATTGCTCTCTCGCTAAGAGTTTCAGACCTATAAGCCTGTCTTCCTTTCTGTTGAAAAGCATGGAAAGGCTAGTCCTTCGAGACTGCGCTTCAAAATCTAGTTACTAGAATTGAATGCGCGCTTGATAGGAAAGAATACTCCATAGGCATCTTCATCGACATAGAGGGTGTTTTCGATAATGCGACCTTTGACTTTGATGTGTGACTGCTAAAAAACACGTGGTGAATGAAACCCTCGTACTGCGAATTGTGGGCGCTATGTTACGGCGGGGGTAAACAGAGGCTGTCCGCAAGGCGGCGTTCTGTTTACACTGCTATGGTGCATGGTGGTTGACTCTCTAATGCATAATTTCAATTCTTCTAACGTCTACGCTCAGGCATATGCGGATGATGTTGCCATACTTTCTGTCGGGTCATGCCTGAAGACTGTCTGTGCTAACGGGCAGGCGGCTTTGGACTTGATCGATGAATGGTGCACTACAAGTGGACTTTTAGTCAACCGTCTGAAAACTGAGGTTGTCTTCTTTACGAGAAGGAGGGCTGTGACCGGTCTGACTCAGCCAGTGCCAAAGGGCGTCGCTATCCAGATCTCCGATGAAGCCAAATGTCTAGGAGTGATCTTGGATAGATAAAACTTGTTTGGGCAAAGCATGTTGAGTCGAAGACATCCAACGCGCTCTCAGTTTTTAGGCAGTGTAAGGGTGCTTTTGGCAAAACATGGGGCTTATCACCGAATAAGGTCTTTTGGATCTATGTATACGGCTATGATAAGACCGTTTCTAACTTATGCGTCGGTTGGTTGGTGGAGGTGGCTTTCGCGTAAGCATGTGACTGCCTACTGCACTAAACTTCAAAGGTCTCGGCTGCACAGAAGCTTTACCTCCCCTTGATACTTATATCATGGGCTGTAATATCAAAGCTATCTATCGTCTTAGACGGGGTGGTTATTGGTATCATCCGCATGGAGTTTTGATGACCTTGCGCGACACTAGTCCTACGACCCTAGTTCCATTGATATGTCGTCTGATGCAATGACACCAGAAATTCGGTTGCTGTGCAAATTTAAAGTCGACTTTCCTTGCTTTCAGAATTGGCTTCGGTCAGAGTCTAAGCGGGGACGGGGCTCTAATCGAATCTTCACCGATAGCTCCAAAAACAGTCATGGTTCCGGTACTGGTGTCTTCGTGGAGATCGATAACACTAGACTTCACTACTCGTTGGGCAAGCATGCCTCTGTTTTTCAAGCGGAGACCTTTGCTATCCTAATAGTCACAGACTATATTAATAAGAAGGGTCGAAGCATCTGCGTTTGTAGCGATAGCCAGCTGCGCTTAAGGCCTTGCTCAACCCTTTAATCAGTTCCAAAGTAGAGCGAAAATACAAGAATTCTCTGAATTCGGTCGCAAGGCTGAACTCTATGACTCTTGTCTGGGTCGCAGATCACACTGGGATCTCTGGAAATGAGATCTCCGATGAGATTGTTAGACAAGGCTCAGAGGACGTTTTCTCAGGACCTGAACCTGCGTTGGGTTCAGACAACTTATTAGCGTTGTAACGCGACACTTCCCCTTTGCCAAGCATCTTAGTGTGTTAGGCTTAAGTGGCAACTCTCTGCGACGCCTATATAGGGGGCGACGATACTTGGAATCATTTCCTTCGCTCGGATCAGGTGGCAGTTTTTAAATGCTGATGTGGTGAATGCTGATACTGTAAGCTCCGCATCATTGAAGTTAGGTTTCCTATAGGAAGGAGCTGGGTAAAAAAAGTATTTCGTTCATTTCTGTCCTGGACTTTCAATCCAGATTAGGTAGATTGGATTTGAGCAAGGTCTATTCCCTCGTGAGAATTTTTAAAAGTTCGAGGCCAGTGAAGTTGGTTGACGTACCGATCTTGGCCAGTGAGTCTTCAGTTTTATTGTTTATGTGGCCATTGTGTACAGGGATCCTGTGTTATTTCAGGCTCTCAAATCAGACCAAGTGAACAACAGCTTTTGCAGTCTGATCCTGGTTACGTTCGTGGGTTGACGAAGGCGTTACCTAACACACTTAAGCGTATGTGGATCCATTGCCCGACTACGAGGCTTGCTTTCCAGGTACCTTGTCGCCCTTCTAAAGTAGAATGGATCTGAAAGTGTACCATCAGACTGTTTTTGATGTAACCAAGGGAGTATACCTACACGTAGGCTTTTATTTACACTTAACAAGCTTCGACGTTAGTTGTGCATCAGACATTGCTTT
Organism: Matsumyia berberina; assembly: GCA_917880715.2. Taxonomy (NCBI): domain Eukaryota; kingdom Metazoa; phylum Arthropoda; class Insecta; order Diptera; family Syrphidae; genus Matsumyia; species Matsumyia berberina. Next base: position 74,654,701 of record OU862870.1, on the reverse strand, counting down.
TAAAGACGTCTGGCTGTAAATGTACATCATAATATCCTCCCATGATCCCTATATTCTTAGCACTGATGCCAAATGCGGAATTTTTGTTACTGCTAGAACCTTCGTGGTCGCCGTGGCTCAGTGTTTGATGCGTTGGACTGCTAATCGAGCGGCGTGGGTTCAAGCCCCAGCTAGGAACACCGAACAATTTTCGCGGCACCACCTCTCGTCGGGGAATGACAAGCCTCCGGGAGTATAATCTGTGACGGAGGAGGTTCTCACATCGCCGTTCGGAGTCGGCAAGAAATTGTAGGTCCCTTCCATTTGTGCGAACAATTCAAACACGCACAACATGAATGGTTGCGAGAAGCTAGGCTATTTATTTTTTTTATTTATTAGAACCTTGGTCTGGAAAACTCTGCTGTGGTTAGGGAGTCTTTTTGTGCAGCTTAGACCTAGTTCTTTAGAAAAGAGATATACTCTTACACCTAGGTCTAATTTTGAGACATGTTTGTAGATGGATTTGGATTGTTTACTGTTTTCTTGTCGGAAAAGTACTCAAGAATTGTCTTTTAAAGTCTAAGTACGACACAGTACAGTCGGAGCTGATGTTAAAGCCTAGATTATTTTCTCGTCATAAGACTTTCTAAAAAGATCGAACAGTTAATTTACTTAAGCAGTATGTGGATCGTACCAATATCGCTGAATTTGTTCTTATTCATTTTATTTTCGGCTCAACACGGAAGCTTTCATTTGCAAACGTCACTATGTCAAGTCCATTTTAATTTCTCTACCCGTTATGTAGTACACAACGCCAACCATAGCCTGTAACACACCTGTCACATGTGTTCTGATGGTACCCCATGGTTAACACACATAAAGTCGCCCTGATTACACTTGAGTCATATAATTTGCTGTCTATCTAAGGTTCGTCTTCCGTTACTACACAGATACAAACACGCACACTTTAAAACGTAGATTGCAAAAATCCTCACCTATCATGATTCCAAAATGATCACTTTGAGAACAATGTTTGCAGGTAGCTTGACGCAGGCACACGCTGTTTGCCGCAAGTGGATGATGATGGAAATGATGATGATTGGGAGGTACGTTGATGTTCAACTTTATGCAAATTACACGCAACGGCGTATTCAATAATTGTGGTGACCTTATTTTGTCTTTTCTTTTCCATTTTTTTGTATTGCTATCGCCGGCTAAGCCCCTGCTTTCGTATTCTCTTCAAGAAATTGGCCAAAAGAATTACGCGTTGCATTATAAACCAACCTGTGCAGCACCAACATCAGCATCAGCACATGACCAAGCCAAGCAGAAAGCAATTGTTGATTCCTACACTACCGGTGGGCATCAGGTTTATGGCGTTTCTTTTGTTTTTTTTCCCCCATTCATCGGGAGTTCTTTTCTTCATCAATCGTGATTGAGAACGCGCCCCGCGCTCCAATTGGTGTCGATGATTAGTGATTCGAAAATCAATTTCAATTTGTCGGAAAGAAAATGGCAGCGGATGGAGGTTATCTTTCATTTTCAAAAAAAGAAAAAAGTCAGGAATTGACAATGATCTCCATTAGAATCGAAATCAAAATTAATTACAAACGGAAATGGATCTGTCAGAATTTCACTTTTTTCGCTTTGTTTTGCTGTTTTGAGTTTAAAATTTTCGTATTTGTGTCAGAATTTCATAGAACAGAATTTCACCAATCCATGGGGAGACCCACATTTTCTCTAACAAATCACTAACTGACTGACTGATGATTGATTAATGGGATTGATTTCGTGTTTGAGGATTTCGCTGTTGAAATCGAAACGAAGTGATTTTCACTTGAGTAATTAGTTTGGAAATTATTGGTTTAAACTTTAATTTGAAACTTTTAATAACGATAAAGGTCATTGCCATCCCATGCCAGGGGTCTGTGATTCTGGAGAGCGGTGTTTCAATTTCGAATCACCGAACTTTCATGGTTTAATTTTTTCCTCACTTTTCGGAAGTTGTCTTACCAAAATTTTGGCAAGGAACAGAACATCGAACTAAACATCAACTAAGCCTCTTGTGTTTTTTCCAGTAATATTGCTAGAGACAATCTACGTTCTGCCGTGATCAAAGGGAGGGCTCTCCTTCGGTTATAGGCCAGCCATAAGCTTCAACCTGGATGTCGTTAAATCTAGTGTTGTCTCTATTGGTGGCCTCAACGTCGACTAACTTTTTTAACAGAGTTAGGTTGGACTTGGTTGGTTGGTTGAGTGGGTGTCCTAAAAATTTACTTAGACTTCAAGCGGGTCAATTGTATCCATAAAAAGTACGCGCATGGAACTCAAACCAAGCGATAAAATTGGCTAATCCGGAAACCACCCAGAAAGCGATAAAAATCTCTGGATATTAAGGTCCTCCAGCCCATGGAAGAAGCTTCTACCAAGAGTACGCACTCTTCTGGTGGCCAGTGCGGGACATTCGCAGAGCAGCTGTGGGATAGATTGAATTTCTTCTTCGTCCCTTCAGCTTCTGCAGTAGTCATTATAGGGCAATCCAAGCCCCTCCACATGAATTCCTAATCCGCAGTGTCCTGTGAGGAGACTGGAGAGGATTCGTATTTCCCTTCGACTAAGTTGTACAAAATTTTTGGACTTCTTATTGAAGACTGGCCATAGTGATCTGGCTATTGCACATGTGTCCATGTGACACCATCGCGTATTACCCCTGATCATGGTTTCCTCATGGGTATAAGCAGGATCCAGTTCTGAAACCCTCCTGGCAAGTTCGCTTGCCCTCTCATTATGTGATATATCCCTGTGGCCCGGTTCTCACCATAGGGTCACCTTGTTGGTCGTTGATATATCGTGGAAATTTTGTTTGCACACCTTTACCAGCTTCGATTTTGTCGATGCTGATTGCAGAGACTTAATAGCCGCCTGCCTGTCAACATAGATAGTAATATTCTCTCCGATAGTGTTGTCATTTTTGATTAGCTTTGCGGCAGTTATCTCGGCTTGAAAAACGCTGTATCCGTCTCGAATTTTGAAGGATTGGTTTACCCCTCTGGTTTTACAGAAGATACCGGCACCAGCATCAGCGTCAATGGGTGTAAAAGGCTAGCTCTTCTTCAGTGCATACCATTCATCCCAGTCCTCTCTTCTTGGTATTTTTATAATCAAATCTCTTATCGAAGTCTGAGGTTGTCGCGGTAGTCGATCGGGTTAGAACGGAGGCGTGACCATAGGTGCTATTTGTCCAGAGATCAGCTTCCTTTAGTCTGAGTGCCGTTTTTGCCGCCCTGCTACCACAGTGGATGTCTACTGGAAGTAGGTTCAGCATTGTTTCAAGTGCCACTGTGGGTGTTGATCTTATCGATGACAGATCTATAATTTGTCGAAAAGCTTCCCGATTAGCCGTTCGGAGGCAACAATAAATTGTTGGTCTGTTCCACACGCACGACATAGATGGTTGCGAGAGGCTTTGCATCGGCCCACTGGAGCCTGTCGCGTCAGCTCCTTTTGTCCTTCAGTTTTTTGATAAAACAAGGTTTTAGACCACCCTTTTCGCATTTGATAGGTACACACTTGGTTTTAGTCCATCGAATGAAGGTAACTTATCCACTCCATAGTGATTAGAAAGCTTTTTACAACAATTCCCTGTCCACATTCCTTCACCAATGCATTCCACGACACTCCCAGAGAACATATTATCTTCATCTACACGAAAGAAATTTTATCGACTACATAACATTCCTTCCCGTCCAACCACAGCTGACGTGCCTTCAGGACAAATTCCTTACGCTCAATTACAAGCACATGTTCTCAATCGACAGAGATGTACAAAACGTGTCATCGCCTAGAGCAAGGTATTAAGGTACATCTCTGCGGGTCTCCCTCATTCTACTCGAAGAATCTAAAATGCAAATCAATCATTCCCGACCTCTGTCCGTTTATCTATCCACCGACCGACGACCCTATTCGGTACAATGCGACAACAAGGTAAACTTGATTAATTATCCGCAGCGAAAGCGGTTGTCTACGTTTAAGCACCACCGAGTGTTGTGACAGAGTTCATAAGTCACCGTGTGTGTACAACAGCAGTACATTCATGGGAAATGATTGCGTCTTCTCCAGAAACCGGATTGAAACCTTCGACGAGACACAAGTCTCGTAGGAGCAACGCTCAAAGCGAAAGAAAAAAAACCTTGAACTGGGCCATGCGAACACCGGGACGTCTCATCAAAGACCCATAATGTCATTAACACACACGTCTTATTCCTTTTTTGCCACTTGCTCGCGCTTAATTACCCTAAGCGCGGCGAAAGAAAAAACCTATTAAATCGTGGAACACAAAAACCTACACCTTTTAGTGTGTCCAATCTTTCCAGAAAAGCTGTGCTTCTCGCTTTAATCGTCTTAAGAATTCTTCTTCGGCTGCCTCATTGTGCTGTGCCATTAGCGTGGACTCTGCAAATATTCGCCGGACATTGTTGTCAAAGAGTTTTTGGGGGTAGAAGAGATGGAGCGGCACCATATCTGAGTTTTGCCAGGAAATCAATTGTCGAATGACTTTGACACTAATTCTCAATTCAGGTCCCGCCTCCACAGAGAGATAGTAACCTGCAGCAATGTGCTGATGATTCAGAAGCAAAAAGTGAAATGTGAAAGTAAACCTGGGTCTGTTTAGTGGCAAAAATTTAACAAAACCATCCGATCGTCAAAGGGTGATTCAAAAGGTAAGCATGCGCGATATGCAAACATCGGTGACTTGAACCAACCGGCTGACAGATCGACAGTCCAACAGACGCGATGAGCAACCACTTCTGGAGATGAAAGTATGTAGTTGAACACGTGTGGTCGAGTGGCCCAGAGGAGCCGGTATGATTGGCTTTGGTGGAGTTGTTTTACGACTTAGGTTTCGAGGAATTTAAATGAAAATGAGTTTTAGGTTAGATTGGGTAATAAAAGTTTTGTTTTCTCGCTCGCTGGTGTTTGGAATTCTGTTTGCGAGCCGGTTTTACTTAAAAGCTTTCTTTTTGTGTACACTTGCGTTATTTTAATTAACAATTTCTTTAAAATTTTCTGAGTGAAACTAAATGGTCAGTGATGTGTGGAATGGACGTCACTGATTGGTGGAATGTGAATTGAAAGCCAAGTGGAATGTAGATTACTGATCGCAAAAGTTCTACGTTCCACTAGAATCACAGAGCCCTAATTTCTCTTACACCGACGCACATTTGATTGGAAACTCTTTTTATTGGGTGCTTGTTTCATTTCTTCTTCGGTCAGGTCGCTATCTAGGCCTAGGACCACATCCATAGGGCCCTCCAAAAGATCTATATGACGCAGGGTGGTTGTTTTGGCTGAGAATCAAAATAGCTCTTGCATCAGTTCCTTAAAGTGTCTTCTATGCTGTGGTCGAGATGTTACAGAAAGCGTTTCACTTATTCGTGTGAGTTTGCCTTCTTAATTGGGTTTGAGTCGGGGATAACACCTTTCCTTTCAGCTAGACACGAGAATTTGAAAGGAGTTTCTGTGTGGGAGTTTTCCGCAGTTGTAATAGAACTTGTTTTGACACAAAATATCTTATAAATCGCAGTCCATAACTGGCCATCGTCGGTAAGGCATGAGGATCCACAGAGCCTTATTTTGGTTGTGGTCGCCGTGGCTCAGTGGTAAGTGTGTTGGACTGCTGTGTGAGCGGCGTGGGTTCAAGCCCTAGCCCAATCCAGGTACTCCGATTTCTCAGAGTGATTGGATTGGAGGAGGTTCTCCAGGTCGAGACGTATCGGCCAATATGAGTACGGGGGAGCACAACAGATCTAAACAGGTCGCGGTGCACACTCACCCCAACTTCTAACATCTAACACATTTAAAAAGCCCTAGCCAGGTACACCGAACATTTTTCGCGGCACCCCATCTCGTCGAAGAATGACAAGCCTCCGGGAGTATAATCTGTTATGAAAGAGCTTCTCAATTCGCCGGCAATACATTGTAGGTCCCTTCCATTCGTGCGAAAAATTTAACAAGCATAACATAAATGGTTGGGAGAAGCTAGACCGTGGCTCATCCCGAGCAGTCGCGCCAGTTATTTATTTTAATATCAAATATGTGCCTGCCGGCTCAGTTCGAAAAGAAAGTAATTCTAGAGCCCTGTCTCTATACATGAAACTGTAGCTTGGACAGCGCGTCTCCATGTCGAAGTCCAGTGTACGTTTGGATAAGTTCAGGTAAGCTGTTTCTGAACTGCTTGGAGTATCGTGTGGGTTTCAGCGCCATGTGAATGAATCATTGCAGTTTTCCTACGACTCCGACTTAAATCATCGGATTTTGGCCCGAAATGAATTGGCCTTTTTCAAATTTTTTTGGAGATTCTGTCACTCAAGTTTTGAAAAGTGTTCACGACATTGTTTTACTAGTGGGGTCGGTTGCTACTTGGTCTTTCGCTCACAGTTAATCAGAATCACACTCTTCCTTTTCCATACCTTAATTGGTTTCAATTTGAAATGTTTCATCACCGAAATCATTGCGATCTCAACCTTTCCAGAAAAAAACTAAATAAACAACAATTTCTTTTCTTTTCAGGTAAATACGGCAACTTCCTTCTTCTTGATTCTCATTTATACAAGTAAGTACGTGAATTAGTAGAATTTAAGAACAAAATCCTTGATGATTTTACATTGCGTTTAAGCTCGTTGTTAGTTGTCCTTGGGTAAGGTTCTACATTCAAAATTTCTACCAAACAGCAAAGAGGGTAATAACCCCTTGAAATTTTGAGAATTAATCTTATCTGCATGTGGGAAGATATTTCAAATCTATTTGTGGATATATTTCATCTGTGCTGTGGTTCTCTGGAAATTTGATTTAGAGTGTAATCATATCCCAATTTGAGGATTTATTTCGTTGCCTAGAGTCATTGGCTGAGGTTTGAGACTAGGAGCAGGCGGGAGTTGTAATCAATTCATCTTCCTGGTTCCACTAAAATTTATGGAGGATACCAATTTGTGGTTGGAGGAGAAGGTAAAAGCACTGGAAGGGTGAAAGGGTTAGTAATGAGGAATATTATCGCAGGAAATTGGTCGCCATAGCCCAAGCGGTTAGTTTGTTAAAGTACTGAGAATTGTCTCAAGTTTGAGTCTAACGGAGATGACTTAAACGTTTTTCTTCGGGACGCAACCTCTTGAAAAGTTCTTTGTTAAATTTTGACTTCATTTAAAAGGCGCGAGGTTTTAGGAAAAAATCGTATCTATATGGAGGCATCGATTTACGCTTGAATCAACTAGTCGATATTGGTCCGGACATGCTTGGTATTTGATCGTAGAAAAGAGAACTTTGATTGCTTTTATTTCCTTGACTGATGGTCTGGTATTCTTGAATCGTTAATTCTTTTTTTCATTGCGGGACATTGATTTCAAGGGCTTCAGCAAAGTGTTCGTGTAAAGGACCTTTAGCCCATAGAAGACGCTACGACCAACAGTATTCAAGCTTCTGGTGGCTGGTTCGCACATTCGCATTCGCACATTCGCTTACTAAGTGTCTGACGGTTTCTATTTTTTCTTCGTCCATGCAACTTATGTAGTAGTCGTTGTAGGGTATCATACTCGTTAACTTCTTATCTAATGATGTTACCTTCTTGCAAAAGCTGCCTTAAGTATGCTGACAAGTTTTTCTAGGGTTTTCGGTGTAAACCATCAAGTCATTGAATTCATATTTTAGTTTCGGACATAGGAAGACAATGATACGGCAAGTATTCTATATTCTATTAGGGGCCTTAAATGCGCACTGTGACTTTTAATAAACCTCAGTATAGCGATAGCGGCCGTATTGTTGAAGCTACATCTGTCAAATTGACTCATTTATTCAGTCTGTTTTGCCAAATCACCATGAACGGATATAGCGTTCAACAACACGTGCAAATAATAAAATTGTTTTATCAAAATCTTTGCCCATTTTACGGTCTCCATAATCGTCCTTCCGAGAGGACTATTCGCATTGTGGTGGATAAATTTGAGTTCACTGGTTCAGTAAACGATCCCGCGTCAAGTGGACATACGTACAGCATACATATGTTCAGCAGTCTCTTTCTGTTCTCCACAGAGCCGGCAAATAACTTTATCTGATAATTTTATTGTATGCAGATGGTATCTGAGTGCACAATGTCCCGTTAGAAAGCCAGTTAAGGTTCTTAACTCGTCTTTGGTGAGATCAAGTAAAGTCTTGGCCTTGTATAAGTTGGGGTTAATGAACTTTTTCGCTTATCTAAGGCCCCGGCTTATCTAAGGCCCCGGCGTAGTCGGCGTGTTTGTTGTTCTCCCATTGTGTTATCTTGGAGTAGGCACGTTTAGGTGGTACCCCAAAACAGGTTTCGGGACCAACGAGTGGGCGGCAAGAGCCTCTTCTCGCCAGGTAGTCAACCCGTTCGTTATCCTCGAAGCCTTTATGATCTGGGATCCAGGCTACGGTTAACTTGTTTTCCGATGCAAGACTTTCGAGGAGGTTGATACAGTCCCAGACAAGCTTCGACCCTACCGTATAGGATTTAAGGGCTATCAGTGCTGCTCGGCTGTCTGAAACGATGTAGATGCGGGTTCCTTGAGTTCTTCTCCGCAGGCATTCTCTTGCACATAATTCAATAGCGCACTAAAAGGATTATGACTACCCTTAAACGAGAGCACGGCCATTGGAGAAGTTAATAGGGAGAAGAAGAGAGTTACCGATGCAAGTTGGTCTTAAATGCTTGTAAGTTGTAGTGATGAGGAAACACACGTAAGTTTTGATTCCTCTGTAAAAATTGAGATTTCAGAGCTGCCTAATTACAATATTACACCTTCTTTACATTTGTGCTTCCTTCCTCTTCGTGTGTTTATGGCATACAATCGTAAGTCTCTCTTTTGTCTTGCATCGAGGGTTCTATTAAATTGTTGCCCGAAGAGCAATGCAAATAATTGTGTTAGGTTAGGTTAGGTTTGTATATGGTTGCAGAGAGGCTCACTTAAACCCTTTACAGTACATTGTGCCCAATTCTCCAAAAACCATTGTTACCTGAAATTTGTCAAACGCTAGTTAAACCATCCGCATAAAATAACGCGTCTCAGGAGTTTGCTAAGCTCAATGTTTCGAAGGTCCTCTAGCCACAAAAAAACGCTATTACTCGGTCTCTGTTCCTTTTGAGGGTTAGTGCGGGACAATCCCATAGTAGGTAGCGAATAGATCCAATTTCTACCTACGATTTCTGCAGAAGTCATTGTGTAGGAAACATAATCTTGCTGCATGATTACCTACTGAGCAGTACCCAGTTATAATGCAAGTGATCTTTAGAACTTACCTACAGCTGAATTTTACTAGACTGGCAAACCTCTTCTTATCGAAGGCAGGCTATAGCGATCTAGTTGTAGCGCATTTATCTAACTGAGACTGGCGTTTGTTATCTTTTTTATATCTTTTTCCTTGTATAGTGTGCCTGGGCGGTGTTTTGGCCTCGACAAGACCCTGTGTAGAGTTCATACAAGACCCATTTTTTGCTACCTGAGACATCGACGTGTCTAGCACCCAACAAAGGATAAGATTATAGTTTGTTGATATTTCATTCGGAGATTGACAGTAGATATCAGCTGTATCAAGCTCGCTTTTGGATCTGTCGGTGTAGATAGCCAGTTCATCTTTGGTGCAAGCTCTACCCTCATTCCACTCCTCTCTACTAGTTATCCTGATAGAGAGTCTCCGATTACAATGTAGGATTGGAGTGCTATAGTCCGTCCCATTCTGCGGTCTCATGGGTAATCACGCGAAAGCTCTTCTGCATGCATTTGGTGCCATGTATGCTTTTCTAATTCGGTCATTGACATTTTCTTTCAAACTAAGTTTGCATGTACAACGCCTAGGTATTACGCAGTTTCGCAGAGTCACAGTCAGTGCTGAGAGTTTGGAAAAACTTCTTCTGCAGACTATTTAACGGCTATGGAGACCAGTATCCCGCTGTTAAGCAGAGTGAACCATTCAACCTAGACGGTGATAGCCAAAACTTCTACCCACCTGACCAAAATGTAGTAAGGATAGCAGTATCCAAACTTAAGTTGAATAAGGCCGCTGGCTCTAACGGCTTTCCTGCCGAACTGTTTAAAGCAGCTTTAAATAATTTGGTAGAGAGCATACATCTATACATTTCAACAATTTGGTCAGTATACCTGACGAATGGAATCTCAGCACGGTTTTTCCTATCCACAAAAAAGGAGACTCCCTCAGCCGCGCCAATAGCAGAGGAACTAGTCTTCTAAGTGTCGCATATGTGTACATAATATCTTCTCTTGCATATTGTGTAGACGACTGAAACTTTTCGTCAACAACGTGAACGGTTCCTATCAGTCCGGTTTAAGGTCAAGATAGTCCAAAATCGATCAAATTTTCACACTTCGGCAGAGAAAACCGAAGAAGTTCAAATCGATACCCTCCACCTCTTCATCGATTTTAAGCACGCCTATGACAGAATTTATACGACGACCAACGAGCTATGCAGAGCAATGTCTAGTTTTGGCATCCCTGCCAAACTCGTCCGTTTGTGCAGGATGACGATGGAGAAAGCACGCTGCTCCATCATGGTCGGTCAGGATCTCACCGAGACCTTTGATGTCAAATCAGGATTGAGACAAGGCGACGCATTGTTATGCGACTTAATTAACGTCGCAAAACTAAGAGACTAAGGGTGTACCTCGGCTCCTCTATCACAGCTGCCAACAATATCAGCGCAGAAATCAAGCGACGAATAACTCTTGCCAATCGCTGTTTCTTCGGGCTAAGAAGGCAAATGAGAGTAGTAAGGCCCTATTCCGAAGAACTAAGACCTTCTGCTTTATGACGCTGAAGCATGAAGATATCCTTGGTTGTTGGAGATGCTTGTTGGTTGAGGCCTAGGCTCACTGTAGCGCTCTTATTAAGCAAAAGTATCTTCTTCACCGGTTTCCGGGTTCTCAGTCGAATTCACTATAAAGAGATAGTTCATTGATGTGTCTTAAAATTAAATTCTTTTTACAGTGAGAGTTCAACAGCTAAAGGTATACCGTTACCCGATTATCAGTAAGAAAACCGAATATCATCGATACTGGCATACACCACCATCTCTAAACATCGCATTAAAATGCCCTCCCTCTTGACGAGTTATGCTCCTCCTTTCTCCTTTTCACCAACAAAAAACTCAATATGTACATTTATCTTCACACATTTCAAGCATAAATTCAATTTTTCACACCACACTAGTTCCTACCAGCACCAGTCGCAACCAGCACCAAGTAAAAACGTGCAGATTCATTTAAGGTATCTCAACCATCCCTATGTGCAAGGAGTTTAAGAAATATTTCATTTCGACACAAGTGCACAAAATCCTTCCCTTTTCACGAATCCTCTTGCTTCCCTATTCTGCACCTAGGTGCGTCTCTTCCCCGTCCCGCTTTGGTAAATTTTAAATTTTTTTTCTTCACACCTTCATTCTTGGCCACCATGTCCATTTATCAATTCGTTGAACCTTCTCAGAGAGAACGTGTATGGGTGTGAGGTGACTATAATCACTATAAACCTCAACCATATTCTCACCATGAAAGAGGATCGTGAGTACAGGCGTATACACAGCTCGGTCTAGGGACATACACCTTCATAGATACAAAGGATTGTACATAGATACCTCCTTGAACCATAATCATTCATGGATAATCCGCTTGATTAGAGAAGTGTGATGATGCTATTGGTGCTGGGCTCTGGTTCTGGTGGTTCTAATGGTAAGTGATGAATGGTGAGTACTTACACTTGATGGTAAATTGCAGTTGAGAGCCTTTTTCTCTTGCGGAAGTATCCTGTTGCTGTTGCTGCTCCCTTTTTCACTCCGCCTTCCCTTCTTGTTCACGCGTCACGATGTGGTTTGTACTTTTTTCTTCTACTCACTAACTTCTTAGGATCACACGGACATGCGGTAGAAGAAAAAGAAAAAACAGTTTGCACTCTAAAACTTCTCCCGTCTTTCACGAGTATATCTTGTAGATACTTCTTTGAAGTTTCATAAGGAAAAAATAAAAAAAAAAACTTTTCAAAAAGCACTAGAGCATGCGTTTGAAAAACACACCAAAACAGGGATACACAAGGATACAAAGGGAGAAAACAGAAGGATGTGTGACCCGTTCCCGAGAACCGAAAATGATAAATCGCCTTTAAAATTCCTATAAGATACACGGATGTAGTTCAACTCGAATAGTTCCGATATTTTCGACGTGTTCGCATCCACAACCGATTGGATTTCTCCACAAGTACTACTCGCTTCGTTTTTGTTCTTGTAAGCAGCTACGAAAGAAATTCTTTGAGGTCTTCTTGCGGTCGAAGACTTCTGCAAACTATCTACACTTTGGTTTTGTCCGTAAGAAAGATCATGGCCATGAAAGAACCGGATACAAGTTGGAGAAGGAGAAAAAAAAGAAAAACCAAAACGAAGTAGAAGAAGAAAAGAAATATTTTTTTCTTTTGTGGATAGATGAAGAAAAGTATAGTAACCAACCTACCAGATGATAACGATGGTGATGGCGATGATAATGAAGAAGAAAAAGAAAAGTGGAGACTAAGAGAACCAGTGGATTGGTCGAAGTCAGGTGGATGGAAAATAAAAGCGCGGCTAAGAGATAATAATACGTGATCGTGGTGAACTTTAAGAGAATGTTCAGCGGCATCAAGAAAATTTCTATGTATCGAATCTAGGGTTATAGTTTCTCAATCAAAAAATCATCTGATGAGGCAGTTGTGGTGCGTTAAGAGGTATCTTTGGCCAAATGTCAAATTAGGGTTAATAGGCGGTCGTTAGAACCTTAAAGAGAATTTGGGCCGAGATTAATTCATCCTTTTCCCACCACGAAACATTGTATTTAATTTTGAGTCTTAAGTTCCACTGGACAACAGAGAGGATCAGTCAACTCCTTCCAAGTAAAGGGTAATCAAATAAGAGCTTCCTAAAGTTTTTTGTTGAACAAAATGCATAGAAATCGATTAAATGATCGAAAATTGTATTTAAGCTGTTAGGTTAGGTTAGCGATCCTCTTCATCTCACTTAGGTCTATGTAGACCAGTTGTGGGTGGTACCCATGTGTTTACTAGCTACTTCCCACTACGTGATTTTATATGCCTGATGACAGCCACTTGACTGTCTCTGTGAACTTGAGTAGATCCGACAGTGGACTATCGGATAATTCCTCGATGTTATCGAAGAGGTATCTGCCCAGTGTTCTTTTTCTAATATTGCAGAGGCTTGGGCAATGACGGAGGAAGTGACTCGTGTCCTTATGTACCTCTTCGTCCACGCAACCTCTGCATAGATCGTCCTCGGTCAGGTGCTTTTTTGCAGGATACCTGAGCATATTGTGGCCTGTAATTAATCCTACCAGTAATGATAGGGATTTCCTGTACATTTGTAGAAGCTTAGTCGTTCTGATTTTATTATATTCTGGCCATAGCCTTCTGGAGATGTCGCCGGTGGATAGTGTTTTTCGCTTATTATTCGCCTCTGTTAAGGATCTTAGCCTTATTGTTTCCTTTAGATGACGAAGTTGAGGTTTGATTGTACCGTCCGCTAGCTCTGGTTTTGGGGCTGATCCCTTCCTTGCCAGTTCGTCAGCAGTCTTGTTTCCTGGTACACCACTGTGTCCAGGGACCCAGTAGAGTTTTTCATTATGCTGCGTGGCAAGAACCTTCAGCTCTTCGCGAAAGCACTTTACGAGCTTGGATGTAATTAGAGTAGCAGTTAGTGCTTTTATAGCCGCCTGGCTGTCTATGACGATCGTGATATCCTCCCGTGATACCGTGGCCATAGACGCCAATCGGGCAGCTCTGGTCACTACTAGAACCTCTGCCTGGAAAACACTACTGTTGTCAGGGAGTCTTATCGAGCTGCTGAGTCCTAGCTCCTCAGCGAAGACACCATCACCCGTGCCAATGTCCATCTTGAAGCCATCCGTGTAGGTGGACCTTGTCTCATTAGGAATTTCTTTGTGCTCCCACTGTTCTCTACTTGAAAAGATGCAAGAGAATGGTTTGATGAAGTCCAGATACGGAATCATGTAATCAGATTCGATACTTGTGCCGATATTCGACATTCGATATTTGAGCTGTTAGTTTGGTTTATGACAATCAATATTTGAAAATAATCTCATGTAAATATTGTCCGCAAATAGCCCTCAGACGGTCAGCCGATATTCTGTTAATGTTTCATCCATTATAAGCGGTTATCCCTTATTGCGCTAAATCGAACGGTTTCGTTCTTTGTAGTCGGCGCACAAGGTTTGTCACGTCCAGAATTTGGAGTACGGCGTTATTGCAATGTCCCTGAAGGCGAACACTGAGTTTGCGTGCAAAATTTGTTATTTCATCTTCGACGGTAGCTAAACCGAGGTCTCTATGGATATCGTCGTTTCTAATGTACCACGGCGCATTAACGATTGTTCTGAGCACCTTATTTTGAAAGGTTTGTAAAATATTTCTATTGCTGGTTTTGGTACAACCCCAAAGTTGTATACCATACGTCCATACAGGTTTTAAGACTTGCTTATATAAGAGCAATTTGTTATACATGCTTAATTTGGAATATCTTCCAAGCAGCCAATACATTTCTCTAAATCTAATTTCGAGCTCGTCGCGTTTCTTTTTAACGTGCGGCTTCCATTTCAGTTTCGCATCTAGTGTCATTCCTAGATATTTTGCTTCGTTTGCATACGGTATTTGTACCGAGTTAATGAAAACGGGTAAGTTGTTTATTTTCTTGTTAGTAAAGTTAACATGGGTAGATTTGGTTTCATTGAGAACAATGCGCCAAACCTTTGTCCACTCGCAGATTTTATCCAAAGCTCGTTGAAGCTTTACAGTTGCTGACTCGACTGAATTATCTGTTGCCAGAATAGCCGTATCGTCCGCGAACGTAGCAACAACGGTGCCTTCTTCTTGGGGTATATCTCGAGTATAGAGCAAGAACAAGACTGGACCAAGAACACTCCCTTGTGGAACTCCCGCAGCGATTTCCTTGAATTCCGAGTATTCGGCTCCGTGCTTGACACGGAAGAGTCTATTCTCCAAATACGACTCTAAGATCTTGTACAACTCTTCCGGAAGTACCTGTCTAAGTTTATAATTCAAGCCTTCGTGCCACACCTTGTCAAAGGCTTGGGAAACGTCAAGAAAAGCACTAGAACATATCTCTTTCTCTTCCATGGCCTTCTCAATTTCGTTGGTTATTCTATAAACCTGGTCAATTGTGGAATGCTTGATTCTGAACCCGAATTGATGATCAGGAATCAAACGTCTTTCTTCAATTACCGGTTTTAACCGTTTCAATAAGAGTTTTTCGAAAACCTTTGATATTATCGGCAGGAGCGATATCGGTCTGTACGACTTTTTGTCGTTTGGCGGTTTTCCCGGCTTTGAAACCATTATAACTTCGGCGACTTTCCATTGCCTTGGAACGTATAATAGTCTTAGCGAAGCATTTATAAGGTAAACAAGTTTTATTAAAGCTTTCTTTGGCAATTCCTTCAGGACCTGTCCGGTTATTAGGTCATATCCAGGAGCCTTGTTATTCTTTAGATTTTTTATTACCTCACAAAGTTCGGCTAGTGACACGCTTCTTATTTTAAAGTTGTCTGGAGTCATAATAGTATTATTAATATTTTCTATTAATGTTTGCCCGGGAAATGGCTTAAACGTTTCTTCTAGATGCTCAGCAAATAAGTCGGCTTTTTCTTTATCGCCTTTTGCCCACTCGCCATTACTTTTTCTTATTGGTAGCGATTGTATTTGGGGTTTTTTGACACCTTTTATAGCTTTCCAAAGAGAATAATTCGAACTTTTTTCAGCAGACAAGCCTTCGAGATATGTAGAAATCTCGTGATTTTTAAAATCCCGTATCGCTTTTTTGAGCTTATTGCATAGGAAGTTCGAATGGGTTTTATGCTGAGGAGCGCGGGACTGTTGCCATCTTTTGCGTGCTCTCCTCTTTGCCAGCATCAGTTCTTTTATTTCCGGCGGATATTTTACTTCGCTATTTCCGACTACTTTCCTTTTATATGGAGTGTTGGTCCACGCGGCGCTTTGTAAGACTTCAATAAATCTGCCGACTTCATCCTCTATTTCGCACGGTGTTCTAAGCGACACATTCAGGACTATATTTTCTTCACAAGCTTTCCTAAAGCCGTCCCAGTTAGTTTTGTTGCTAGTTAATCTGGGCGCGCCTTCCTTCTTCATTAGGCGTTCACTTATTGTCAATATGACTGGTGAATGATCTGAGGAGAGATCAAAGCTTTCCTCGACGTTCGTAAAGGTTTTCGCTACCCCTTTTGCAATAAAGAAGTCTATGAGGTCAGGCGTTTTTGCTATGTCGGAGGGCCAATAAGTCGGTTTCCCCGTCGAAAAGAAGTCAACAGCAAATTGCATGCCGATTTCGTAGAGAAGTCTGCCTTTAGGTGAAATGCATCTCGAACCCCAAAAGGTGTGTTTCGCATTGAAATCACCACCAATAATAAATTTTGATCCAAGTGAGTCAAATAGACGTATTAAGTCATTCTTTTCTAGCGTGTATCGCGGAGGGCAATAAATGGACGCGATATTGTAATACATGTTTTTATTTTTTACGCGAACCGAAGTTATTTGCATTGCATCGAGTTCTATCGGTGAATTCAAAGAGTGCTCAATACAGTCTTTAATTAAGAGCGACGATCCGCCCCTAGCCCTTTCGGATGGGTGGTATGCGTGATAAGCATAGTATCCTCTAATTTTAACCCGAGATTCCTTTGTCAGATGGGTTTCAGAAATCAAGCATATGTCAATGTTCTGCTGGCGTAGAAATACTTCCAGTTCGTCGATTCTTTGCTGAAGGCCGTTTGCGTTCCATGTTAAGATTTTAAGTAACTGGTTCATGTTCATAATTTCGTTCGTGGTTTGCGAGCGTTATGCTCAAGGTTACTAAGTTTTTCGAATATAAGCTTATTTGTCTTGCTTTGCTCCTCGAGTTTCGCGAGAATTATAGAGAAAACTTGTTGCATAGGATCTAACGCAGGCCTATTTTGCTTGGTTGCTTGCGATGCGGCTTGCGCGTACGTTTGGGCATCAGCAGATGGCGGATTTTCCTGAACTTTTTTCGTTTTTTCCTTGACGGGTTTGCTTTCTTTCGCCAACGATTTTTCGGATTTATTTTTATTCGGTTTCGGTAGCGGACGAATGTTCTTTTTAAGCGTATCGCGCCTTTTTTGAAGTTCTTTGGCCACTTCGCAACCTCGATAGTTCGCTGGGTGCTTCCCCTTACAATTTGTGCAAGTCGCTGCCGTCTGCTTGTTTAAGTGGCACTCATTCGAAAGATGTGTACCGGCACATTTCACGCATCGTGGCTCTTTTTGGCAGTATGTCTGCGTATGGTTGAAACCTTGACAGCGTTTACACTGAGGGATCGATCTTGTGCTTTTACGCATCGGTTCGATTTTGATAACAATATTTAAAATCGTTTTAATATTGTAAATATCCTTTATATTCTCGGTTTTATCGAAACTGAGCATAAAAAGCGGAAGACCACGCTTAACAAGACTTTCCTGATCTTCTTCCGTTTGTTGCTTTTCCTTCTTGATAATATTTACGGCGTCAAGAATTTTAAAGCCTTTCGCTTGAAGATCGTCCATAACGTCTTCTTTGGTGCATGAAGGATGGAGTCCTCTTGCTATAACTCGCAATGGTCTTTCTGACTTATTTTCGTAAGTGTACCACTGAATTTTCTCGGTATTAAGTTTCCGAGAAAATGCTCGGTAATCGTCGGGGTCATCGACGTTTATTTTCCACACATTGTTGCGAAGTGAGGTGACCTTAAACTTCGAGGCCAACGTTCCTTTTAGGAGGCAATACAACTTGTTATAGTCCGTAATCCCGATGACGTTTATTGGAGGCGGTGGACTTAATTTTTTTGTCTCTTGCAAGCTCTTGTTTTTTTTTAGTGGCTCGATTTCAGGTGAAGAACCGGCTTTTCGTTTCTTGCTGGGTCTTTTCTTTGAGACCCACGCCGTTTCCCGTGTTAGCTCTTCTTCGTCCGTATGATATTCGCGAACAGTTGAGCCAGACGGACTACCGTCTTTTGGAGGATTTACGTTTCTCAGAGCTTTATTTTCTTGTCGAAGTAAATCTACCTCTTTCCTAAGTTCTTTGTAGAGTAACTCCATTTCGTTAAGCTTCTTACGGAGTTCGTTGTTTTCCTCCTGGAAGCTTTTACATTTCGCTGAGTCCTGTTTATCGCGCGTTAACGCTTCCGGCGGACTTCTTTTCCCGGAGACATTCGATCTTGGTGGTGGCGATCGAGATACCCTTACACTTTTTGTAAAAGGGTTGCATAATTGCAATAAATGGCTCTCCCCAGAATCCATAGAGCCGACCTCCGAAGAGGGTGGATTTTCCAGTAAACCTGGAGTGCCACCTGGGGTATTGAATCTCTTTGTTTTGTTCATTGCATTGTTTGTATACTTCTTTAACCTCGGTATACGGAGGGTGGATTTTAGTCGCCTCTTACGACAGGCATGCCTACCTCGGGTATATTCTAACCCCTACCCGAAGGGGTAGTTAGTTAGTTAATGTTTCATGCTCCGTATTATGTTCGCTTTCAATGCATCAATCAATTGTGGTTAATCAACGTAAATAAGTTATTTCACATAGTCCCACAAAAAATAAATCAGTGGAGTTAGATCACATGATCTTCAAGGCCAATTCACAGGTCCATCTCTTGAGTGATGTTTTCGTGAAAATCGATGATACGTTGCACCATCCTGTTGACACCACAAGTCATCTACACCAATGTCTTGCACTTTTGGCAAAATAAATTCACGGAGCATTGTACTTTAGCGTTCACCGTTGAAGGTTACGCGCCTTCCTTCCTTCTGCATTTTAAAAGAAATACGGTCCTATGATAGCGACGGTGCATTTTTCCGGATGCATTTGTAGCTCCTGGGTCGCTTCTGGCTGCTCATCAACCTAAATACGACAATTTAATTTGTTGGCGTATCAGATAATTCAAAGATTAGCCTCGTTGCTAAACAGAATTTTTTGATAAAAAAAAAACAGATCAATTTGAGCTCTGATTTTGGGAATAAATATCAACAATTTGTAAACATTGTTCGGACGTAAGTCTATTCATGTTGAAATGCCAATGAATACTAAACAGAAATGTCACATGGACATGACTTTTATCACGCGTGCTATGCCCGAGAATCCCTATGAACAAAAGTACCTCGCATGGGATCACCCTTTATGTATACATACGTCTTGTACTTTGAGCTTAGGACTCAGAAGGATGTCACAAGGGGCAGTTTTGGAGAATACGGTCAAGTTTGAAGGGTGGTCTATTAGTTCAAGTCATAATTCCTGAATTTAAGTCACGGTGACCATGTGTGAGGTATTTACTTACTTAAGGTTGCGCTACAGTCCGAGGTGGACTAGGGCCTTAACCAACAAGCGTTTCCAGCCAACTCGATCTTTAGCCAGGTGCCTTCAGTTTCACACGCCAAGTTGTTTGAGGTCTTCTTTCACTTGCGTGCGCCACCTGAGTCGCGGTCTTCATCTACTGTACCGTCCCTCGGGTGTAGATTCAAAGATTTTCCGGGCCGGAGGTGCCGGAGGTGGCGGAGGTGGTGTCCATCCGCTCTACATGACCCAGCCACTTCAGTCGTTGCACCTTCACTCTTTTGGCTAAGCCGATGTCACCGTACAGCCCGCACAGTGTAGTTGTCTGAATTCATAGCGGAGCCTAGATAAACAAAGTCCCTAACTACCTCGAAGTTAAAACTGTATATTGTGACGTTCATGTGAGGCACTGCGTTGGCTTAATTTTTCTCTTTAAATGCGGCGTTTTTGCTCTGCTAGTTTGAGAACTAGAGATGTCACCTACGATTCTGAAGGTTACATTGCTCTACTTCTACGAGTTATCCGCATCTAGCCTACCGCAACTATGGTAATGTCTTCCGTGAAGCCTATGATCGTTGCCATCTTTGGTACTTGTAGTATCAGTAGGTGGTGGAAATTCTTCTGCGATTTTCATTTATATTTCATCGTCATCGGTGACATGTTTATAGGTATGTTCAAATACATATGTATATGTATAGATACGTACCTATATACATATGTATATATGTCGCAATTATGTCCGCTGGCTACAAATTTAAGCGCCATTTTGGATCCGCCATCTTGAAATTCTTCAAAATTGTTCCAATTTCGTTGAAATTGAAAATCTTTACACATCTCGATGAAATTATTGCATTCGTTTTTAAAGTGGAAAGGTTCGTGCTCAATTTTCTTGTTGGATTTCTTTAAAATAAGAGTAGAAGCTTTACCAACGACATACGAAATCCACTTGTCTTTTGCGGCTCTTGCTGGTAAGTTATTTTTGCAGAGACATTTCGGCAGCTGCCTTAGGGTCAGGGTATTTACTGTCCGTGTAAGTTTTTTTTTTTTTTTTTATTTCAAGCGTTTTCAGCACCTGGTTTGTTGCTCCTTCTGGAGACGGTATTGGAACTCAGTCAGATCTTCAGGGTTTTTGAATGTACATTGCTCAGTGACCATATCTGTTTCCATTCGTGCAAAAAGTCTAACACGAATAACTTGAATCATTGCAAGAAGCTTCGCCGGCCCTCATCGGGAGGTTGCCTCAGCTGATTATTGTTAAGTCACACCAGTCTGCCTGCAAAATGAAGAATGTCTCTAGCGAGTTCATCCGCCTTTCGGTTGACTCATATTATAACAACTGTGCTTTCAACAACAGAGTTCCAGATAAATCTCGATATAATTTGAGAAGGTTGTGTACGGATACATTCACTGGTGCATACTGCATAGTTCTTCTGGAAATACCTTTGCTCAGGAAAATTGATGTCGATTGGTAACCCTTTTTCTGTTCAAATTTCTACGATATCATCACCAGCAAAGAGTGTCTTGATACTTTCTCTTCAAATGTCGATGACATTTGCTCTTTGTCGTGTCTTTTAATCTCTTATTCTACCTTGATTTGATTATTTTCTACAAAAACGGAATCACTTGCTACCTGTTCCCATGTGTTTCTTCCCCCATCGATTTTTATCACTCTCCCTCCTCTGTTTTCTTGTAATTTCTTTAATATGAATGGATACCATTATTCAATTTCATGTTGACTCGTTGTCATTTCTTCTTGTTTTCCTGCTTCACTATATCCATATGCCTTTGGTCGGGAAATTTCATAGCAAAAACATATCATTGATGTTTACCGAAGAGATTTGAATACATTTCCTCGAACTTAACGCGCAAAGATGCCTCAATTGGGTATGAGTTTATATGCCTGCCATGGGGTCTTCATTTTGTGTTTTTCTTTCCTAGGAAAATGCATAAAATTTTCTCGTAATTTCTTTTTCACTTTCGGAGACCAATCAAATATTTACTCACATGATCTGTACCCGTATCTCAAACTCTCGGTAAATATCGTGAGAAAAACCATCACATTTGGGTTTCCATTGTTTTGTATTTTTTTTAATTTTTTTTTTTTTTCAATTAACAGCTTTCAAAACTCTTACCGCGGGTCATAAGAGGATTAAAACAAAACGAAAAGTAGAGAGGGATACAGTGACTCTTATGGCACTCCATTTTAATTTCCACTTCCACACGTGAATCCGAAGGAGAAAAAATAAATATATACTCGTATATATTATCTCGAAACATCAGCGCAAACTATACTTAATCCTTGAAGGGATAGAATTAAAATTTTAAATGCTTAACGCGAGCGAAAAAAAAAAAATAAAGGATATCAACGGATGGAAGGACATCAACGTTCGTCTCTTTTATGCCACCATGGCGGAAGCACTTAAAATTCTAAGTATTTCCGTTGGTTTTAGTGTTCCTTTCTCTGTTTTTTTTTTGTTTATTCTTTTATGCATCTGTTCTTAAATTAGTCGGAGTGGAAGTGGACATAAATATGCAAATAAAAATAAATTCGTCGTTAGTGACATTTGCTCACAACAAAAAGAGATCCCTGGGACCAGTTTACTAAATGGGGAAGCACGTGACTTTTGTTTAGGCAGCTTAAAGAGACCTGACGAATGAGTTGTTAAATGGGAATAGGTGTGTCAATATGACATCTTTGAAAACACGCATTGGTTCTAGAACTGTCGTATTGATAGTCCTGGAATTAGCTCCAAAATATACAAATTCTTGAAGACATTTTACTGAATTGCGATTTCTTTGATCGACTTCCTTTATCCTACCTCTTACATAGGTCTACTGACTTATTTCTCCACGATGAAATATTTCATTCATCATCGCTTATTGGAATTCCTCTTACGAATTCATCAGATTTGTGTCCTTTCTACCAATCAAGTACGGCCTGCATGTCAATCAAATGAAGACATTATGCCATACATACGTTTGCATTGTTCCATCGAAATGGTTACGGAAAAAAAAATTTAAATAATTCAAGTGTGATTGCAAAAAATACAAAACGAACCCTCCACAAGCTATGTACCCAGATAAATTCAGATATCATCATGAGAGTCCTTTATAACGTACACATACGAGTATGTACATATTTCTTTTCTTTTTTTGGCTTATTCTCGTCCTGGGTTGGGTGATTTTAGTATGAAAAAGTGCTACACTTGGGACATATGAGTTGTGGACACCATTTAATTAATTTTGTTAAAAATTTATTTAAAAAAATTGCTTTGACGTTTGACGTACATCCCTAAATCCTCATTCTTGATGGAACAGTAATACTTTCGCATCATATTCTTCCGAGTTCTGGAACGGGTTTTAGCTTAATTTAGTTTATCAACGATCACCCACAACTATTAATGAAGTTTTGCTAGGGCAAAACCACTCCCACTTCCTTCGCCTTATTGTGATACCTTTTACTTCCTGGCCTGTTTTCATGTGGATCTATGTATTCACTCGCGGTGTAGTTTTGTGAGAAAATCTGAATGCCACCTGCACAAAGTTCTTGCCTGTTCACTCACAAAAAAAGATGGATGTCAACCAAAACCAAGGAAGAGGCTCCCGAACCCTTAGAACTCACTTCCCAGTGGATCCCCTCGCAATAAAACCATCACCTCAGGCGCACTGTCATGCCTATCTGCCCACAAGGGGAGACGTGAAATTTGCAGTGTTAAGGCTACCAAGTGGGCCATTTGCTCTATGAAACCCTTCAAAGCCGCTGGAGATGACGGCATATTCCCAGCACTAGTGCAACAGCAGAGATATATGCTCCCACACTATCCAACGTGTTCAACTGTAGCTTAGCTCTTGGACACCTACCGGCTGTGTGTCGTAAAATAACTGTCAAGTATCTATCTAAGGCCGGCAGAACTTCGGACTCAAGTCCCAAATTCTTTCGCCCCATCCGTCTTATGTTATTCATTCTAAAATGCTTGGAAAAGATAATTTACAGACACATATGTAAGAGGAGAATCACTCTGCAATTCTCCCCTCTGCGACACTCAACACGCATACCAACCGGACAAATCTACTGAGTCAGCACTCAATGATTTAGCAACTTGTGTTGAAACCTCCATCAACAGAAAGTTGATATGGTTTGTCGCCTTTCTAGATATCGAAGGTGTTTTCAGTTACACTTCATTCACCAACCATAAGCAAGTGGATTATGTCCATGCTGAAGGATCGATGATGTTGAAATATCGTCGCTCAAAACTCGAGGGTGTCCTCAAGGCGGAGTCTTATCGCCACTGATCCGGTCACTCGTCATTGACAGCCTACTTCGGTCCCAAAAGAACCTAGAGATTGAGACCATTGGTTACGCAGACGACGTGGCAGTCATCGTCAGTGGCAAATATGAAAGGCCCGTTTCAGAAGTGCTGCAATACGCCCTATCTGAGACACAGAGATTGTGCACCAAAGAAGGCCTCTCTGTAAACCCCAAAAATATGTCTATCGTTCCTTTTACCAAGAGAAGGAACTTAAACCTTCTCATTCACCCCTCTGTTCACGGCGAAACCAGTCAGTTCTTGCAAAAAGTACAGTACCTTGGAGTAATCCTGGCAGTACATTGTTCAGGAAGCCCCACAGTGGCTGGACTGTTGGAAAGGCCACACGAGCACTGTGTATCTGTCGCCGCATCTGTGGCAGCAATTAGAGACTTAATCTTAAAATCATGCTCCAAATCTACACCTTGGTCATCAGACCCTGACTTATGCGGCATTAGACAAAGCCAAAGGCCACCACAACCAAGAAACTGAATCGGGTTCAGCGCTTAGCTGAAGTTGCCTGCGGTGCACCCCCATCGCTTCTCTGAATGCAATTGTCGGCCTATCGCCAGTTCGGGTCCATATTGAAATGAAGGCTAAACTCAGTCTGCTCCAAAGCAGCGAGTTCAGCATGCCATTGGATGACCTCTTCCAAGCTACTGCTTCAAACGAAACTACTCAGTAGTCCCCCTGAGTGATGACTGCGAAAAGTTCAAACCGCGTCCGTCAGAGCACGATCATGTTTGGTACACGGACGGCTCTAAAATGGACAGTGGATCTGGGCTCTTCGGAGAGTCGTCTAGAACTAAAGTATCAGTGTCTAGTATCGAGAAAATTGAAACTAGTCCTAGAGACAGTTAAATTGCTTCTTGAACTATAAAAAAATAATTTGTTCAAACTACACTGGATTCACGCTCACAAGTGCCACATCGGCAATGAAACAGCGGACTCACTCACCAAGATAGGTCCAACAACTACCCTCATCAGTCCCAAACCAGCCTGTGGAGTAAACCAATCCAGTTTCAAAAGCCACAAGAGGTAGCAAACCCTCCTCAAATCCAACATAATTTACATGGGTAGTATAGGACAGAAATGTACCAAATACTTTTCCCCAACCTATCCCAAAAGAAACCTAAATTTCTTCTGAGCCTGAGCAGAAGCCACCTTTAAACTCAAACCGACAACCTAAGTGGACATTGCCGTTCAAAACGGCATCTACATAAGCTTGGCCTGTCACCGGAACCGGACCCTACCTGGAGACTATGGTTGGAGACCGATGAAAGCTCTCTTCACATCGTCACGGAATGCCCCGCCCTCATTCACGTGAGAAAGTGGACCATAGGCAGTGAACTGACTTTCTCTGGAACAGACAAACTGCTTAAATACTGGACACCACAATAGGCCTATATGTGAGACCGCAGTGCTAGTGTGGACAAACTGCTTCCCACTATTATATAATAATAACAACCTTTGGCGTACTGCGTTGTCAGTGTTAAAGCACCACAGACTCAGTTTAGTTTTGCTGTAGAAAACCCAACTTTTCTACGTCTTGAAAAAATAAATCTAAAAGCCGCTTTTGCTCCCATTTTGCTCTTCATGCTGTCGGAAGACTTCTCAACGCCCATTAACAGAAGACTCATAGTCCACGAAATGCTCTTTAGGGATTTGAAAGGAAAAGTGATTTGGGAAGAGATTTGCGATCTTCTCAAGCTAGGAGGCGGAATGCACCTAATCTGATTTTGCCTGGGTCTGTTTACACTCTTCAAGCCTTGGGTTCTTATTGTGGTGACCGAAAGGACTTCTTCGTGATACCATCGTGTGTTAAAAGGATTATTTGTGATGTTCGTGTTTTGAAAAAGGCTGAACTCAGAACTGTCATCCGATCACTACCTCATGTTGTGCAAATTGTATCCCAACGATAAAGTACCAGTCCTACCAAAGCGTAAACCAAGGCTGGTGAAACGTATATGGTGGGAGAGTCTACAGAACGATGAAATATGGGAGACGTTTTCACGGCAGGTAATTTGAAAGGTTTAAACGAATTCCAAATGTTCCGGCAAATGTAGAGGAAGAATGGCAGTTGTTTTCAACAGCAGTCATTGCCTCTGCAGGAGATGTTTGCGGAGTGAAGCGGCTTGGTGTAGCGGCTGGTGGTGACAAAAGAACTGCGTGGTTTTAAAACACCCGAACTTCAAGAAGTCATCAGAGAGAAGAAGAGAAGAAGATAGCCTTCAAGGTGGGAATTCGGTTTTTTACAATCGGTACATGGAAGCACGAAGAACTTGCAAGCTGGCTGTTGAAATTGGACCGTGCTCACAGATCTGCAAACAAGATGTTCTGGCAGACCATCCGCTGTCTCAGAGTAAAGAAGTTTAATATCATCGTAGGAGTCAAATCCAAAGATGGTGTACTTCTTTCCGATGAGAAGGACATCTTGCACACATGGGACGAGCGCTTCTCGGAGTTGCTCAATCCCGAATTGGGCACGAAGGATGGCAGACCCATGGTTTTTAGTAGGGCGGAGAATAGTGGGCAAATCTGCTGGTGCTGCTCAAGGCTTTGGGTAAAGAGGGAGAGGAATGACTCTCTCGTGTCATTAAAGGTGCCAGGGCATGCGGTGAAACACCTAGCGACTGGCAAACGGGGGTAATTGTTCCTCTTTTTAAGAGAACTTGGGAAGACCTGAGAGTATGGCAATCCTATCTACAGTTGTTTTGTGGATTTGGAGAAAGCATATGATCTTGTCGCTCGAGGTAAACTCTGGAGGGTATTGCAGGAGTATGGGATTGACGGTTTACTTCTGAGGTCCATTCAATCTCTATACACAAACTGTAAGAGCTGTGTTCGGGTGAACGGCTTTAAATCGACACTCTTCGCGTTGGCGTTGGACTTGCAGGGATGCGTTTTGTCACCTCTCCTTTTCATTGTGTACATAAATGGATTGAATGTTACTGCGCAGCCGTGGTTAAGGATAAGTCATCTGCTTTTCGCTGATGACTTGGTCATCCTTACCCATACCGAACTTCAGCGCGCACTAGATCGCACTAGTTCGTCGCCGTCTGTGTTGAAACTGGGATGAAGGTAAATGCGAACAAATCAGAGGTAATGGTAATTTCCCGAACGCCTGTTCAGTGCATTCTCCATGTTAGTGGAGTCCCATTAAAACAGGTGGAGAAGTTTAAGTATCTCGGGGTCTCATTCACGAGTGATGGTATGAGCAATACTGAGTTATCCTGTAGGATTGGTCAGGCTGGAGCAATTTTGAGACAGCTTGGTCAATCTGTTCTCAGAAGGGCTCAACTTGGCATCGGAGCTAAGTTATCAGTCTTCAATTCAGTGTTTGTTCCGACCCTCACCTATGGTCATGAGGTTTGGTTAATAACCGAAACAATAAGATCGCGGATGCAAGCTGCCGAAATGAGATTTATTTTTTGTATTCCTGGGGTAACTCGACGAGATCGAGTTAGGAACACCGGAATATGCGAGGCACTCAATGTCGAGCAGCTACTTCTTCGAGCGTTAAGGTCCACACTTCGATGGTTTGCGCACGTTAAACGCATGTCCCCAACTCGGCTTCCAAGACATGCCGTGGAATCTGTGCCATCAGGTAGGCCTCCGCTGGTTAGGCCTAGGATGAGATGGTTAGACCAAGTTCGAAATCTCACCTCTACCCGTATGGAGATAGCTCCTAATGATTTTGAGTCGATAGCGGAAGATCGGGAGATGTGGAGAGTCCACTTAACCACCCTAACCTCGCGAACCTCATTGTCATTGAAAATGATGATGACGATGACCGAGATGAATCTAGCACCCAGTGGCTTCATTTCTGTAGATTTTCTGGCATTGTTATCGCTTACGGAACTTACGAAGCATAGAGGTCAATATCGTCACGGTACACGCCAAATCCTCTCACCACAAGTAATTCGATGAGGTTTAGACTTGTAAGAATAGGAGACAGCACACCTTTTTGAATGCATAGAAAGTGTCCCCACGTTGGAACTATATACATATATGTTCCTGGAGTACGATCGATTTTCCATATGTTGTGTATGATTGAGTGAAGGGTCATTTCAAGAGTTTTCAATTTTGGATACAGACTATGGGACCACTTACTTGGCGTTCGAGAATTCTCTGCAAGGTTTTCCATAAACTCTTCAACAAGTTTTTAATGCGATCAAAAACATTGCTCTGTTGCCAGGAGATTAAAAGTGAATTGATCGTTTGAAATTTTTTCGATTCCTCTGACTGAAACAAGGTGATGCAGAGCAGTCCATCGGTAATGGCTACAAAAACCATAGCTTCACGCTGAAAATTCTACGATGAAGTTATATAATCGTCGGAGACTATATGTGGCTGTTTCATTATGTTCTCCTTCCCCTGTGCTCCATGAAACAGCAACATTGACAAAAATAACAACCAAACCATCACACATACGCATTCCTGTTCTGACTCTTAATATTAAATAGTACTACGTCGGACACTCAGGGGAAGGAAAGAAGCAATCAGATCCAGAGAAGTTAGAGTGTTTTTGGAAGCATTGGTAGGATACCCTATGATTTTTACTTGAAATCGCACCAGATGTAATGCAAAAATATGGTGAAAACTCGGCTGTAATCAAAAGTGAAGTTGGTGCTACAGTGGAACCGAATCTGGACTATATGCTGACATGGATGGTAGACAGTGAGTTTCTACATTATTGTCGTTGTCGTCTTTTCTCTTAGTCACAATTAAAGGATCTTCATGTCATCCACCCTATAAGACGGGGTAACACAAAAGAAAGCAAAAAAGAAAATTAAAAATTCCAAAAAAGAGAAACAACAAACAGAGCAACGAGCGGCATCGGCATCACCACATCAGAAAAACACCAGGAGTAGTGTTTACACCGCGGTCGGCTTAATTAAAATGCGTGTGCAGGACAAAATGCTGGAGCTCGCAAAAAAGAAACAAAAAACGTATATACTCCTATGTATAACTCGAGTGTCCTTTTTTCTCCTCATATTGTGAATTTATTAAAATATTTTATTAAGAACGTATGAGATCAAACAGAAGGACAAGCATAAAAAATATATAAATGAGAAATGATTAAATTGTGGTCAGGACAAGGCTTGGGCAGGCTTATTATGGAGCACACAGCAGCGCTGCGGAGTTTAAGCCACGAGGACGAATCATTTTTTTTGCAATTCCGAAAAGGAATTAATTACTTTGTGTCGCCTTAAATGGCTGTTTAATTATGGACATACATAAGTTTCATGGAAAATTTTAGGGAAAAGTACGAGGATCTATGAGTTAATGGGTTGGTATGGGAGTTTCTTTAAAGCAGGCTTTCAGGGTTAAAATTTTAAAATTAAATTCTTATTACATGTTAAGAATCACGAAACTAGGTTACAGAACTTCAAATTAAAGTTTAAGAGGCCTTGCTCTGGCATTTTTATTGTGGTCTCATTTGAGAACTATTGGGCTGTGCTTTCCAATAGGCCACTATCACAAATAATCGAAATTAAATTTTTTTTGACGTGAGATTGCCTTAGAAACGCGAAAATAAAAGTTATTTTGGGAGGACGTTATTATTAACAAAGTTATAAACAATTAAAGTCTCCGATGGATCAGTAAGAAAAAAACACTTTTTCGAGAACAAAAACGTGAATAATTTGCTGTTTTACCTTCCTATTTGCTTAATAACATAACTACAAAAGCAAAAAACGCTTAACATCTTAGAAAAATCAGCGAATCACAACTAAAAGAAATACTATAATAAAGTTAGTTATCGCTAAATTGACGCCTTCTGAACAACTGAAAATATGCATCTCGAAAGTAATTAAAAGTATCTAAAAGTATGCAACGGTTCGTCGGATCATTTTTAAATGTAATACGCAGCCGAGTTCCCAAAAGTAAAATTTTATTACAAATAATTCAGTTGACAGTTCAATGATTGTACTAAACATTTAGTAACTAACTAACATGGTCTTTATAGATAGAAGATTAATTCATTACAGGGTTGAGCCCAGGTCCATGACCTGTAGATAATCTGAGCCGCCGTCCTGCGGGCAGTACGATGTTTCGCCTAACTTGTCGCATATGATGGCCTTCTGTTTGTTGCTTACGTCCTTCGAACGTTTAACATGCTCGTAGAGTTGCTCCATCATCTGACCAACGCTGTACGCTTCATAAGTCAGGCTCCGCACGAAATCCTCTAGCTTCGCGTAGTTGCCGGAGTGGCAAACCTTTAGAAAAACTACCAAATACTTTTGAGAAATGATTCCAGAGATCTCGAACAGGTCCTCAGTGGTTATTGTTGTCGTGACCCCATTTAGTCGCAGCATGGTGATGGCACGACGCATATCACCCCCAAATAAGCCGACAATCGATTTGTAGGCACTCTCCTCGACTTTCACTGCTTCTAAGGATCAATTTTTTTTTTTTTTTTTTTTACGAGGTTAGGTGGAAAATCTTTCATGAGACACCATGAGGATCTACCGCACGTGCCCATGGTAGTGTGAGATTCTTACTCACTAAAAACACCTCCCCTTTTCGTGTTGACTACGACTAAGTACAAAAAAAGCCTTATCAAGTAGTTTAGCTTTCGACAATAAAAGTTCGCGTTGTGCAGGTAGCTTTCCAGTGAAAGCACCTACTAATACCGTCATTATATGCGGCTATTCCTTATTGCGCTAAATCGAACGGTTTCGTTCTTTGTAGTCGGCGCACAAGGT
Organism: Matsumyia berberina; assembly: GCA_917880715.2. Taxonomy (NCBI): domain Eukaryota; kingdom Metazoa; phylum Arthropoda; class Insecta; order Diptera; family Syrphidae; genus Matsumyia; species Matsumyia berberina. The sequence goes on along the minus strand of OU862870.1, from coordinate 74,624,280 downwards.
TTGTCACGTCCAGAATTTGGAGTACGGCGTTATTGCAATGTCCCTGAAGGCGAACACGGAGTTTGCGTGCAACATTTGTTATTTCATCTTCGACGGTAGCTAAACCGAGGTCTCTATGGATATCGTCGTTTCTAATGTACCACGGCGCATTAACGATTGTTCTGAGCACCTTATTTTGAAAGGTTTGTAAAATATTTCTATTGCTGGTTTTGGTACAACCCCAAAGTTGTATACCATACGGCCATACAGGTTTTAAGACTTGCTTATATAAGAGCAATTTGTTATACATGCTTAATTTGGAATATCTTCCAAGCAGCCAATACATTTCTCTAAATCTAATTTCGAGCTCGTCGCGTTTCTTTTTAACGTGCGGCTTCCATTTGAGTTTCGCATCTAGTGTCATTCCTAGATATTTTGCTTCGTTTGCATACGGTATTTGTACCGAGTTAATGAAAACGGGTAAGTTGTTTATTTTCTTGTACGTAAAGTTAACATGGGTAGATTTGGTTTCATTGAGAACAATGCGCCAAACCTTTGTCCACTCGCAGATTTTATCCAAAGCTCGTTGAAGCTTTACAGTTGCTGACTCGACTGAATTATCTGTTGCCAGAATAGCCGTATCGTCCGCGAACGTAGTAACAACGGTGCCTTCTTCTTGGGGTATATCTCGAGTATAGAGCAAGAACAAGACTGGACCAAGAACACTCCCTTGTGGAACTCCCGCAGCGATTTCCTTGAATTCCGAGTATTCGGCTCCGTGCTTGACACGGAAGAGTCTATTCTCCAAATACGACTCTAAGATCTTGTACAACTCTTCCGGAAGTACCTGTCTAAGTTTATAATTCAAGCCTTCGTGCCACACCTTGTCGAAGGCTTGAGAAACGTCAAGAAAAGCGCTAGAACATATCTTTTTCTCTTCTATGGCCTTCTCAATTTCGTTGGGGTTATTCTATAAACCTGGTCAATTGTGGAATGCTTGATTCTGAACCCGAATTGATGATCAGGAATCAAACGTCTTTCTTCAATTACCGGTTTTAACCGTTTTAATAAGAGTTTTTCAAAAACTTTTGATATTATCGGTAGGAGCGATATCGGTCTGTACGACTTTTTATCGTTTGGCGGTTTTCCCGGTTTTGAAACCATTATAACTTCGGCGACTTTCCATTGCCTTGGAACGTATAATAGTCTTATCGAAGCATTTATAAGGTAAACAAGTTTTATTAAAGCTTTCTTTGGCAATTCCTTCAGGACCTGTCCGGTTATTAGGTCATATCCAGGAGCCTTGTTATTCTTTAGATTTTTTATTACCTCACAAAGTTCGGCTAGTGACACGCTTCTTATTTTAAAGTTGTCTGAAGTCATAATAGTATTATTAATATTTTCTATTAATGCTTGCCCGGGAAATGGCTTAAACGTTTCTTCCAGATGCTCAGCAAATAAGTCGGCTTTTTCTTTATCGCCTTTTGCCCACTCGCCATTACATTTTCTTATTGGTAGCGATTGTATTTGGGGTTTTTTGATACCTTTTATAGCTTTCCAAAGAGAGTAATTCGAACTTTTTTCAGCAGACAAGCCTTCGAGATATGTAGAAATCTCGCGATTTTTAAAATCCCGTATCGCTTTTTTAAGCTTATTGCATAGGAAGTTCGAATGGGTTTTGTGCTGGGGAGCGCGAGTCTGTTGCCATGTTTTGCGTGCTCTCCTCTTTGCCAGCATCAGTTCTTTTATTTCCGGCGGATATTTAACTTCGCTATTTCCGACTACTTTCCTTTTATATGGAGTGTTGTTCCACGCGGCGCTTTGTAAGACTTCAATAAATCTGCCGACTTCATCCTCTACTTCGCACGGTGTTCTAAGCGACACATTCAGGACAATATTTTCTTCACAAGCTTTCCTAAAGCCATCCCAGTTAGTTTTGTTGCTAGTTAATCTGGGCGCTCCTTGTTTTCTCATTAGACGTTCGCTTATTGTCAATACGACTGGTGAATGATCGGAGGAGAGATCAAAGCATTCCTCGATGTTCGTAAAGTTTTTCACTACCCCTTTTCCTATAAAGAAGTCTATGAGGTCAGGCGTTTTTGCTATGTCGGAGGGCCAATAAGTCGGTTTCCCCCGTCGAAAAGAAGTCAACAGCAAATTGCATGCCGGTTTCGTAGAGAAGTCTGCCTTTAGGTGAAATGCATCTCGAACCCCAAAAGGTGTGTTTAGCATTAAAATCGCCACCAATAACAAATTTCGGTCCAAGTGAGTCAAATAGACGTATTAAGTCATTCTTTTCTAGCGTGTATCGCGGAGGGCAATAAATGGACGCGATGTTGTAAAACATGTTTTTATTTTTTACGTGAACTGAAGTTATTTGCATTGCATCGAGTTCTATCGGTGAATTCAAAGAGTGCTCAATACAGTCTTTAATTAAGAGCGACGATCCGCCCCTAGCCCTTTCGGATGGGTGGTATGCGTGATAAGCATAGTATCCTCTAATTTTAACCCGAGATTCCTTTGTCAGATGGGTTTCAGAAATCAAGCATATGTCAATGTTCTGCTGGCGTAGGAATACTTCCAGTTCGTCGATTCTTTGCAGAAGGCCGTTTGCGTTCCATGTTAAGATTTTAAGTAACTGGTTCATGTTCATAATTTCGTTCGTGGTTTGCGAGCGTTATGCTCAAGGTTACTAAGTTTTTCGAATATGAGCTTATTTGTCTTGCTTTGCTCCTCGAGTTTCGCGAATATCAAATATACCGCAGTTCTTTAAGCTCGGGATGAGTCAAGGCCTAGCTTCTCGCAACCATTCATGTTTTGCGTGTAACATTTTTCGCACGAATGGAAGGGACCTTTCATTGGTCAACTGATTGAATGGACACTTCTTTCTTTAACAGTCGCTCCAAACGTATTGATGATGTCGTGAAACACGGCGAAGTAGTGGCTGTCCGTTGCAAGTGTTCGTCCGTCCGGTCGGAAAACCATGTCCACCATTCAATATCATCATCTTGGATGAGGTAGAATCTATGACACATGCTGGTCAGACGACTTTGCGTCGTACAATGGAGATTCTGTTTGGTTTGCAACTATGTGTCGAGAATCATCGATCCGATTACCTCGCGTTGCACGAAGTTCCGATTCAAATCGCTAGGCGAGGATGTGAAATGGGTTGTTGGATTTTATTTGTATTTAACTGACGCTCTGAATCTTAGATCATTCAAAGACTGCGGTATATTTGATCCTTAGAGCCCCCTTCGGGTAGAGGTTAGAATATACCCGAGGTAGGCATGCCTGTCGTAAGAGGCGACTAAAATCCACCCTCCATATACCGAGGATAAAGAAGTATACAATTATGCAATGAACAAAACAAAGATATTTAATACCCCAGGTGGCACTCCAGGTTTACTGGAAAATCCACCCTCTTCGGAGGTCGGCTCTACGGATTCTGGGGAGAGCCATTTATTGCAATTATGCAACCCCTTCACAAAAAGTGCAAGGGTATCTCGATCGCCACCACCAAGATCGAATGTCTCCGGGAAAAGAAGTCCGCCGGAAGCGCTAAAGCGCGATAAACAGGACTCAGCGAAATATAAAAGCTTCGAGGAGGAAAACAACGAACTCCGTAAGAAGCTTAACGAAATGGAGTTACTCTACCAAGAGCTTAGGAAAGAGGTAGATTTACTTCGGGAAGAAAACAAGGCTCTGAGGAACCTAAACCCTCCAAAAGAACGTGAAAGTAGTTCGTCTCGCTCACCTGTTCGTGAATATCACACGGACGAAGAAGAGCTAACGCGGGAAACGGCTTGGGTTTCAAAAAAAAGACCCAGCAAGAAACGAAGGGCCGGTTCTTCACCCGAAATCGAGCCAAAAAAAGAAAACAAGCGCCTGCAAGAGACAAAAAAATTAAGTCCCCCGCCTCCAATAAACGTTATCGGGATTACGGACTATAATAAGCTGTATTGCCTCCTTAAAGGAACGTTGGCTTCGAAATAGAAGGTCACCTCACTTCGCAATAACGTGTGGAAAGTAAGCGTCGATGACTCGGACGATTACCGAGCATTTTCGCGGAAACTTAATTCCGAGAAAATTCAGTGGTATACATATGAAAATAAGTCGGAAAGACCATTGCGCGTTATAGCAAGAGGACTCCATCCTTCGTGCACTAAAGAAGACGTTATGGACGATCTTCAAGCGAAAGGCTTTAAAATTCTTGACGCTGTAAATATTATCAAGAAGGAAAAGCAAAAAACGGAAAAAGATCAGGAAATTCTTGTTAAGCGTGGTCTTCCGCTTTTTATGCTCAGTTTCGATAAAACCGAGAATATAAAGGATATTTACAATATTAAAACAATTTTAAATATTGTTATCAAAATCGAACCTATGCGTAAAAGCACAAGATCGATCCCTCAGTGTAAACGCTGTCAAGGTTTCAACCATACGCAGACATACTGCCAAAAAGAGCCACGATGCGTGAAATTTGCCGGTACACATCTCTCGAATGAGTGCCCCTTAAACAAGCAGACCGCAGCGACTTGCATAAATTGTAAGGGAAAGCACCCAGCGAACTATCGAGGTTGCGAAGTGGCCAAAGAACTCCAAAAAAGGCGCGACACACTTAAAAAGAACATGCGTCCGCAACCGAAACCAAATAAAAATAAGCCGGAAAAACCGCTGCTGAAAGAAAGCAAACCAGTAAAGGAGAAAACCAAAAAAGTTCAGGAAAAACCGCCATCTGCTGATGCGCAAACGTATGCGCAAGCTGCATCGCAAGCAACTAAGCAAAATGGTCCTGCATTAGATCCTATGCAACAAGTATTCTCTATAATTCTCGCGAAACTCGAGGAGCAAAGCAAGACAAATAAGCTCATATTCGAAAAACTTAGTAACCTTGAGCATAACGCTCGCAAACCCCGAACGAAATTATGAACATGAACCAGTTACTTAAAATCTTAACATGGAACGCAAACGGCCTTCTGCAAAGAATCGACGAACTGGAAGTATTCATACGCCAGCAGAACATTGACATATGCTTGATTTCTGAAACCCATCTGACAAAGGAATCTCGGGTTAAAATTAGAGGATACTATGCTTATCACGCATACCACCCATCCGAAAGGGCTAGGGGCGGATCGTCGCTCTTAATTAAAGACTGTATTGAGCACTCTTTGAATTCACCGATAGAACTCGATGCAATGCAAATAACTTCGGTTCGCGTAAAAAATAAAAATATGTATTACAATATCGCGTCCATTTATTGCCCTCCGCGATACACGCTAGAAAAGAATAACTTAATACGTCTATTTGACTCACTTGGACCAAAATTTATTATTGGTGGTGATTTCAATGCGAAACACACCTTTTGGGGTTCGAGATGCATTTCACCTAAAGGCAGACTTCTCTACGAAATCGGCATGCAATTTGCTGTTGACTTCTTTTCGACGGGGAAACCGACTTATTGGCCCTCCGACAGGACAGGATGAAGTCGGCAGATTTATTGAAGTCTTACAAAGCGCCGCGTGGAACAACACTCCATATAAAAGGAAAGTAGTCGGAAATAGCGAAGTTAAATATCCGCCGGAAATAAAAGAACTGATGCTGGCAAAGAGGAGAGCACGCAAAAAATGGCAACAGTCCCGCGCTCCCCAGCATAAAACCCATTCGAACTTCCTATGCAATAAGCTCAAAAAAGCGATACGGGATTTTAAAAATCACGAGATTTCTACATATCTCGAAGGCTTGTCTGCTGAAAAAAGTTCGAATTACTCTCTTTGGAAAGCTATAAAAGGTATTAAAAAACCCCAAATACAATCGCTACCAATAAGAAAAAGTAATGGCGAGTGGGCAAAAGGCGATAAAGAAAAAGCCGACTTATTTGCCGAGCATCTAGAAGAAACGTTTAACCCATTTAACGGGCAAGCATTAATAGAAAATATTAATAATACTATTATGACTCCAGACAACTTTAAAATAAGAAGCGTGTCACTAGCCGAACTTTGTGAGGTAATAAAAAATCTAAAGAATAACAAGGCTCCTGGATATGACCTAATAACCGGACAGGTCCTGAAGGAATTGCCAAAGAAAGCTTTAATAAAACTTGTTTACCTTATAAATGCTTCGATAAGACTATTATACGTTCCAAGGCAATGGAAAGTAGCCGAAGTTATAATGGTTTCAAAGCCGGGAAAACCGCCAAACGACAAAAAGTCGTACAGACCGATATCGCTCCTGCCGATAATTTCAAAGGTTTTTGAAAAACTCTTATTAAAACGGTTAAAACCGGTAATTGAAGAAAGACGTTTGATTCCTGATCATCAATTCGGGTTTAGAATCAAGCATTCCACAATTGACCAGGTTTATAGAATAACCAACGAAATTGAGAAGGCCATAGAAGAGAAAAAGATATGTTCTAGCGCTTTTCTTGACGCGTCTCAAGCCTTCGACAAGGTGTGGCACGAAGGCTTGAATTATAAACTAAGACAGGTACTTCCGGAAGAGTTGTATAAGATCTTAGAGTCGTATTTGGAGAATAGACTCTTCTGTGTCAAGCACGGAGCCGAATACTCGGAATTCAAGGAAATCGCTGCGGGAGTTCCACAAGGGAGTGTTCTTGGTCCAGTCTTGTTCTTCTCAAACCTTTCAAAATAAGGTGCTCAGAACAATCGTTAATGCGCCGTGGTACATTAGAAACGACGATTTCCATAGAGACCTCGGTTTAGCTACCGTCGAAGATGAAATAACAAATGTTGCACGCAAACTCCGTGTTCGCCTTCAGGGACATTGCAATAACGCCGTACTCCAAATTCTGGACGTGACAAACCTTGTGCGCCGACTACAAAGAACGAAACCGTTCGATTTAGCGCAATAAGGAATAGCCGCATATAATGACGGTATTAGTAGGTGCTTTCACTGGAAAGCTACCTGCACAACGCGAACTTTTTATTGTCGAAAGCTAAACTACTTGATAAGGCTTTTTTTGTACTTAGTCGTAGTCAACACGAAAAGGGGAGGTGTTTTTAGTGAGTAAGAATCTCACACTACCATGAGCACGTGCGGTAGATCCTTATGGTGTCTCATGAAAGATTTTCACCTACCCTCGCAAAAAAAAAAAATAAAAATCCCGAGCTTAAAGCCAACTATTTATTTATTTATTTATTTTATGTTCTTTCTTACTTAGCCTTAGCTTTTTCATGTGATAACGAAAAGTATTATGACCTGAAATTACTCCTACAAGGATGGAGAGGGTTTTTTTTTGAGAGTATTAGTTCTGGCACCGTTGTACCTTGTAGTTATTTTACAGGAGTCCAAAGAGTTCCATCTTTTATTCGCTTCTGCTGGAATCCTGATCCTGATGCTTTATGTTTGAGTTTACATGGCGAGACTTTCACTGACTGATTAGCCTGCTACATGTCTAGCCTAGATCCTTTTTTGCCAATTTATCAGCCTTCTCATTCGCTGGTATGCCCTCATGTCCAGGGACCCAGCATAAGTTTTAGTAGCAGCTTGCCAACACACAACGCTGCCATAGCTAAGTATAGGCCTCATAAAAGCCGTGTAAATCCATACGATGTTTTTAGGGCTTGGTTGGAGAATGACTGTCAGTCCACATTCCTTGGTCCATGTGTCCAACAATTTAAGGGCTCCTTCTATTTGCTCGCTAAGAGTTGAAAGGAATGTGCCAGTCTCTAGAAGGACCACATCATCCGCATATGATGTGACCTTAATTCCGTTGTTTTCAAATTATTGCAGTATTGTACCATTCAAAACCAAAAACCATAACAGAGGGGATAGGACTCTACCCTGTAGTGTGTCTCTAAAGGCGTAAACCTTTAACTGAATTCCACCTAGTTCTGTATTAATATTTATGTCTCTCCTCTAGCATGTTCACTATCCAGTAGGTGAGAGTGAGATCACGGTTAAGGTTGACTAAATTTTTCGCACTGCATCCGTATTGACATTGTTGAAGGCTCCATCAATGTCTAAGATCGCGGCTAGGGTGTATTCTTTGTCCTTTAGCGTTTTTTCGAATGCACCGACAACGCTCTGCAGCGCGGTCTCGACAGCTTTACCCTTCATATAGGCATGGTATACCGGATTAGTCTTAAGGGCTCAACATGCTACGAATGTATACACTTCTACTAGCCTCGCGAAAGTTTTGAGGACGAAAGGGTTAAGACTAATTGGTCTAAAGTCCTTAGCGGTGGTATGGCTGGTCTTGCCTGTTTTGGGAATAAAGGCGACCTTCACCTCACGCCAGGTTTTTGGTATGTGCCTCCACAAGAGGCTACCACAGAATAGATATTTCCGAATGGGAGTGACTCTGGACGCGGTTTTCTGCAGCATGATGATCGAGTATATTCCGTCCATACCGGGTAGGGAGAGGATGAGTTGATGGCTTCTCCTCTGTAACCATTTCTTCCGATGCCTCGTACTCCGTTTTACGGGGTCTGCTTTCTGCTTTGTTTACTCCATAAGCTGTACACCCTGGAAAGTGTATAAGCAGCAGTAGTTTCAGCGTTTCTGAGCATGACTCGGTTCAGTTGCCATAAGAATCCTTGAGAGATCCTAAAGCTTCATGTTCTTTACAGAGGATCTTCCTCAGTCCCGCGGATTCTCCATAATGTTATTACAGAGATTTTGTCATGAACTGCATTTGGATCTCTGTACTTCTTTTTTTAAACTTCCTCTGACTTGCTTTGTACAGCACCCAGTCTTCATCGGAGCTCGTTCTTTTGGCCGCAGTAAAAAGTTTCCTAATTTCTTTCCTAATGCTGCCGAGATCTTTTTTCCACCATGGGCATGACTTCTTGGTTCTGCCTATTTTTTCGGGACAGGCCTTGCAGTAAGCATTGTTAAATACGTCAGCCAATCCTTTGGCCGCAGAGAAAGTCTATATTAAATTCTTCTTTCCTCATTTTAACAGCTTGTTAGAGACTATGTCCAAACGGGGAGTAGGTTTGCTTAGGATACAATACCTCTTAGCTTAGGTCTCAAGCGAAAAGATATGGCATCCTTTCAGTTTGGTATCCATGGATCCACTAGACTTCAAAAGAATGTGCCATTTAATTGAACCTAGACTTAGGTTATGTTAGGTAAATGGGTGCCTTGTGACATTGTCACTGCTCACTTAGACCAGCAAAGGGTCCGTTGTGCCCATCTTCCAATTTTACTTCGGGAACCTGTAAAGGGAAAGGGAGCTGCTAATTTAAAACCACCCAGATATGCAAATGAATCTCAGGAGGTCCCTCAGCTCGATGTCACCCAAGTCCTCCAGTTCCGTGAAGAAGTAACTATCAAGAGTCTACTGGCGAGGGCAGGACATTCAAACAGCAGGTGTCGGTCAGATTCGTTCTCCTGCTAATCCCTGCAACCTCTGCAATAGTCGTTGTGATTTATACCGAGGCGCTCCGCAAGAATACCAATTGCACAGTATCTAGTAATGATGCCGGAGACTATCCTCGCCTCACGACGACTTAGTTTGACCAGAGACAGAGATCTCTTCTTATTATAACTCGTTCATAAGTTTCGAGCCGTTGCACATGTGTCTAGCTGGATCCACCGTGTATTGGCTCGACTTATGGCCTCGTCATCGATATACCTTTTTAACAAGCTTATTGAAAGTCTCGCAAAGGGGAGAGCCCATGAGGCATGGAGCGCTGCCCCTCTTCGTGCAAGTTCTTCAGCCCTTTCGTTACCTGGGATATCCATATGCCCTGGTACCCAACATAGCGTCTCCGTATTGGCTCTCGATATCTCATCTAGATGCTCTTTACAGATGTTTACAAGCCTTGACCTAGTTATCGCGGACTCCAGAGCCTAAACGGCTCTCTGGCTGTCGATATAGATTCTGATTGTGCTTGCGGTGATGCCCCTATCTTGAACAGTTTTCGAGGCCTCGATGATGGCGAGCATAGACGTAACTCTGATTGCTCTCGAGTCCGCTTTAATGGGTTACGTAAAAATGTCAATGTGTTAATTATGTGAATTCGCTTCGCTTTCCTAGAACACACGTCGAAACCACTTCACAACCCTCAATGACATACATGCGTTTGACCTTAATTTCTCCCGAAAATAAAAACCATTCCCTGTTGGAACACATTAAATTGCTTTCAAACCCTTATGTACGACTTCACCACGGGTAAACACAAAAAAAAAAAAAATCAAAATAACCAAATCAGCGGAACAGATGGACTCCTGCCTACGAAATTGAAATCATTGAAAATTATTTTTCCAATTTAAGGTTTTTTTTTTCTGCTTTCTGTTCCCGTGGAAATGCAAATGGCAGGTCCGGCAAATTGAAAGCCAGTCCATATTTTTTCTGCGTGACTTCCACAATTTGCCTTAGGGGATGTGAAAGTGGTTTTGCGTTAAGTGGCTCCAGGTGGGTGCATCATCGTCGAGCTCATCTCTTTCTATATTCTGGGTTGTGTACTTTTTGCCCAACCATGCCTCACCCTCACTGATTGACTATCCATTATTTAATGAGAACATGCATTGGAATGCACGTAAGGTGGTTGACCGAGTTCTGGGATGAGCACACTGGACTCTCTCTGGGCTGGACACGGTGCCAGATGAGATTCAGGATATGATTTTTCATTGAATTTATTGATTTGGTAATCAGTTGAAGTGAATTGTGACAATTTATTAATTGATTTTGGTTTTTTTTACGCGTCTGCATATCGCTGCTTTATTCCCGTCATCATTAATAATCGGAAAAAAAATTTATTAATTTTTGAGTGTGTCCTTAAAGTTTGTTAAACAGAAAAAACAGACGGTTTTTTTGTGGGAAAAATTAATAATATTTTTGCGCAAAAATTGAATGGATGTGGCTGTGGTTTCGCGATATTTCACCACATGTGCGGCGTTATTGGTCCAAGGGAGTTCCAATGTGAATACACAAGTTTTCGGTTGAAGTATTAATATTAAATTTTTAATTAAATTACCAAAAACAACTTCAGTAGTCAAGGATCTACTTAGCTGTGTATGACAGCAGGTGTGGCTGCAGTGCTGTCCATTTTGCATACTTATATGATGTATCTCCTATGTATTTTGGCTGCTGCTCAATCCCTGTAAAACAGGCCTAGCGGACGCAAGGAACCAAACTATTAACAGAAGGAAACTAGATCAAAATTGGTCTACTAAATCTGAGATTAATGCCTGAAGCAAAATACTGCGTTGGTGGTAGCGTTGAGTAACGTTTAATGTTCAACCAAAGGAATTCAGTGGCACCAGTCACAATCGTGCGTCGTGCTACCGTTCTGTGTTTGAGAGCGAACGAGATTAAAATGGCATACGTAACAATACGCAACAATGCACTCTCTCTTAAGAAAAGTTCGACTGGATTGAACTTTTGTGTGCGTTCTGACACTTCGCATCGCAGATTTTTTTTTTATTTCAGAAAGAGTATTAATTTTTGGTTTTTATAATTTTTTTTTTTTTTTTTTCCCTCAAGGCTCGAGGTTGTGCATAAGCTTAAAAACTATCTTAGAACTACAACTACACTTAATCTAGCTTAAAGATACCCTAAAACTAAATAAGCCGGCCAGGCCACACACACGACAACAAAAGACAAATGAAATGACAAATGAATGAATGCGACGCGTATTTGACACGGCCAGCTTGCCCAAAGTGGGCTAGCCAGAAGTGAGAGAATTCGACGAGGGAGTTCTCTCTTCGTTAGACAGCCACCAGAAAGTCCGGTGCTGCCAGTTGCAATTTGCAACATCCCGCTCCGATACCGCCCTACTGAATCGGAGGCGCTCTCCAGTACTCCGAGCGATGTCTCGGTTGTAGTTGAGCCGCCTATCAGCGGCTGAACGAGCGACGTGGAAGATTAGCGGTACCGCTAACCTATCCTGGATCAGCCCAAGCCGATCGAGATGGACGAATGCTTCTGGTGGGACGAAGCCGTTAAGGCGCACACTCTCGTGATACTCTATATTGGGTTAGTGAGCCCCGAAATCAAGCTGTTGACCGCGGTCATTGCCCTCGCAACGTGCCTCCGAATCAACCCAATCACGAAGTTATCCACTCTGATCAGGTCCGCTGTTGTATAGGACCTTGTTGGAATAGTATTTTATGTACTCGGATTCTGGTGTTCTGTATAAACGAAGGCAAGCCCTGAGGCAAGCCCTCTCAAACACCCGAATCTTTTCCATCGAACCCGCTCCAACGTTGAACCACACGGGACAACCATACACAAGCATGGGCCGAATGAGGGCCATGTAGCAGATTACCTTCACCCTCGCATCGAGTTGGCTGCTGTGAAACAGTCTCTTTGTAAGGGCGAAAGCACCCCTGGCTCTGGCCAGAGCAGCATCTATATGTTTGTTAAAATACAGATACTGATCTAGCCAGATCCCGAGGTATCTGACCACACTTCTACTCGCTAATGGTCGCCCGTGCGGTCCAATGATGGAGAATTTCCGCCAATTCCGCCGGGTATTCCTAGAGGCCCCAGCCAACGACGTCCTGAACAGAATGGTTTCCTACTTCTGGAAGTTGATCTTCAACTTCCAGTCGTCGCAATATCGCTGGATTTTGTCGAAGTCACGTTGCAAGAGAAGCACAATGACCTCGATCTTCGGCTCTGATCTGTACGCAATCAAGTCGTCTGCGTACGCAATTGCATGTTGAAGAGAACCTATCAGATCACTCGTGAATATATTGAAGAGGATCGGTGAATTAACCGCACCTTGTTGAAGACCGTTTTTAATTTCAAATATACCAGCAGACGTCACATTGCCATTCTTCACAATGAACCGTCTACTGGTGAGCATGTTACAAAGCATGTACAGCAGTGGTTTACTTATGCCCAGCCTGTTCAACTTGTAGAAGAGTCCCTCTAACCATACGGTGTCGAAGGCCTTCTCCAAGTCAATCAGGCAGGCACCCGTGCATTGTTTCTTACTTTTGTTCCATTGGATATCCGACACCAGTTTAGACGCGGCATTTATGGTATCATGCCCCGCTCTGAAACCGAATTGGTTAACCGGAATAATATTTTTGTCCTCAACCCACTTATTCAAAGCCCTATGGATTACCTTTTCGAATACTTTGCTGATGTTCGGCAAGAGACTTATCGACCGGAGATTTCCCGAATTGGAGGTGTCTTTATCCCGTTTAGGGATGGGATGCACCACCGCTGTCTTCCAGTGCGCCGGATAATGGGCATTATTCAGCGCATTGTTAAACAGGGTGGTGTAAATATTCACCGCTTTCTGAGGGAGGTGTCGAAGCACAATGTTCGACACTCCATCAATACCCACTGATTTCTTCTTTTTCAGTGATGAGAAGATCTGCTGGAGCTCTACCTCCGATATGAACGGTGGATGAACCCTTTCGTCGGCGATGACATTGTTTGCCATGTTATCGTCACTGAACACGGTGAAACCAGTATTCTCAGATCGCCAGTGCTCTATATCACTTCGAAGGTAGCAGTTGTACACAAGGACGCGATTCTCCAGGTCGTGGTTTGGGCAAATGGTAGCATTCACCTTATACACTTCCTGGAAAGTTGTCCCTATGACCTCAACCTTCTCCTGCGGATCTTCGATCACAAAAAAGTTGTCATCGTCGGCTGCGTTCCTCGGATCGATGCCTGCTGTTACCAATGTTTGTTCGTTCTCCGTCGTTTGAGGGATTTTAAGAACCGCAAGGTCGCTGGGATTATTTCTCCGAAATATTTTATTTATTTGCGGGAACATGCTCGGATTGTTGGACTTTACAGCCCGAATCTTGGTGTTCCAGTGCAAGTTTACAGCAACTCTGTAATTTTCCTTGATCAACTGTTGGAGGTTTTTGATCAACGCCTTCAGTGTCCTAACCTCCGAGTTCTGTCGGTCAGTAAACAGTCTGTACAAGGTTCAACTGAACCCAATCAGCACTAGGATGTGCCTCTCTGTTACCACGACCCGTGTGACCTGGTTGATGATGTGTGTTGTTGGAAATGGGTGAGACAGCCGGAAGTGCCTAGATCCAGTCTGTGGAGTTTAGAAAGCAAATTAGACCTAGTATCCTTTTACCCGAGATGTCGCTGAGGTCGTTAAAGAATGATTTAGTGCACGCAGTCTGGCTCTTGGAAGTGCCGGAGACCTGCCGAGGAAGTGCAAGAGAGTTTCCTTCTCGTTTTCATTTCCCCAGTTGCCCCGTAGATATCGCTGTTATTCTTTCAATATCTAGGCGGGTTTTGCTTAAGAGATCTTTTGTTATAGTTGCATCGTAGGTCAGCCATATCTTCCTTGATATGGCGCAGTTGGTTAATCCCCTCCATTGGAGGTTGGCCTTCTGCAGAAAGTGTGAGTGGATTTGTCCCTTAACCGCTCCTGACGGGGTTTGGACCCTTGCCGCGAGTGAGTCGTGTAGCGCTGACTAACTCATCTGCACGCTCGTTTCCTGTTATGTCACTGTGCCCTGGAACCCACAGGAGTGTGGCCCTAAACCGTTCGCCCAAACGGGCAAGCTCGTTTCGGCACTCTACCACCAGTTTGGAGCATATGGTGGCCGAGTCAATGGCTGTGATAGCGCCTTGGCTATCTATCCGGATAGCAATGTTTTGTTTGTGTGACTTGTCACGACCGAGTTGCGTGCAAGCCTCTCGGATTGCCAGTAGTTCCACCTGGAAGACACTGGCGAAATCCGCCAGGCGGTATGATCGAGTAGACACCGGCCCCTATACCGCAGTCATCTTCGGTATGGGGGCCGGTCGGTTGTCGTCGGTGTAGATGACCGTGTCGAAATTCTTTGCTTCTTCGTTTTTCTTCCATTGTGTTCTAGTAGGGAATCCCACATGTGTAGAGAGTCCAGGATGTTAATGTAGTCGTACAGTCCAGCACCCAGATTCTTTGAGTCTGACTGCGCTGCATAGTGTGGTGTTTTTTGTGTGTAAGTCTAGAGGCAAAGGATGCAGGAAGCACAGCACGGGCATTCGATGGGGCCGACTTCAATGCTCCCGTGGTGCCTATACTCGCTGTTCTTTGGGGCCTTTTAAGTTTTGTAGGGTTGAAGCACTTGCTCGGCGTAGGCCACCATACTAGCGGCCCATAGGTGATAATTGGAAGCACTACAGCTGTGTATATCCACAAGGTCATCTTTGGTTTAAGTCCCCACTTCTTTCCAAAGGTTTTACTGCTAGGTTTTAGGCATAGAAAGCTACACATGCCTTCTTTTCTCTGTGTTCAATGCTTCCAGGTAAGCTTTGGGATAAGCATGATACCAAGATACCTAGCGCTGGAGGATAGTGTGAGTGGTCGGCCATTTAAACGGGAAAGGGTAAAGTCAGGTATTTTAGTTTTGGTAGTGTTCAGGTCAGTTTTGCTCGAGTTTACACCAAGACCACAACCTTTAGCCCAGGTGTTTACTTTGTCTAGAGCTGCCTCTATGATTTCACTTATCACAGAGGGAAACATCCCTGACACTAGTATCGCCACGTCGTTCGCACACGCGAACATCATGAAAAATCAGAACCTTCGAAGTATAATAAAAAAATAAGTAAATAGCTGGCGCGACAGCTCGGGATGAGTTAAGGCTAGCTTTTCGCAACCATTCATGTTGTGCGTGTTACATTTTTGGCACGAATGGATGGGACCTACAATTTATTGCTGACTTCGAACGACAAATTAAGAAGCTCTTTCAAGACAAATTGTACTCCCGCAGGCTCGTCATTCTCCGACGAGAGGTGGTGCCGCGAAAAATGTTCGGTGGATGTGGCTGGAGCTCGAACCCACGCCGCTCGCAACCACTGAGCCAAGCTGACGACCTTCGAAGTATAAAATTACTACAAATTCGGCTTCACATAAAATAAGATTATTTTGCACATTATGTGGTGTGGTGTTTCCAGCTTCGAGCCAGAATTCCCTGTTTTCCAGAAAGTCCCAACAGACCGAAACTATTCAAAGTTTTCGTGAAAATCTCTAAGGACTTCAATGCACTTCGCAGCTCACAAAAGCACCACCATCATTTCTCAGTGATTTGTTTATTCTCACCTCTGGGGCAAAGTCCTTGTTTTGCACACGGAATTCCCCTAAAATTACAAACCCCCTATTCCACCTCCCGCAGAGGTGTATTCCTAAGTGAAACTCAAATATCGAACAAAAAGTTCTGTAAGTACAATCAAACAACGTTGGCAGTGGCATTTTAACGCACATTTAAACCGCCTTGACACACACACACACACATACACGAACAAGACATCCTTCTGGCATCCCCCGCTCCAGCAGAGAAGAACACGAATCGAAGATGGGAAAACGTAACTATTTACCCACCGTTAATGTGGTTGAATAGAGGTGAACTTATGTGTTGCACAGAGTATAAGTGTTTGTTTTGTATCCTTCCTGTTGGCATCCTTCTTCTTGGTTTGCTTTTTGTGATGATTGTACTGATGCCGCAATTGTTTGTTCGCCCTTTAACTTGTGCCGTGTCGCTGTTGCCACTGCCATTGCCGACAATGACATTTCCTATTCTGACAAGTTTCTAGATTTGCCGGAACCATGTTGCGCTGCCTGCATCTGTCGCCGTCGCGTCCCCCTACCACACCAAGTATGTATTTGATCCTGAGGAAGTTAAAACTGAAAGAGGTTTTTCATTCTCTCATTTTGAGTTGAAGTCTCAGGTGTGTATGCATGATTGCCGCCTCGCAAGGGTGTACTGTACCTATGGTGGATGCAAAGGCAACTTTTTGGTCCTTCATCCATATTTGCATTGCATTACGTGAGCGGGTTTCAGAAAACACAGTTTGTGCTGCTGTCAAACGTAAAAGTTATACTTGTCAACGGTGGTGGATAGGATGTAAAATGGATGCAAAGACTTGGAAGTGAAATTGGAAAGGAGCAGCGAACTTTTAGCGCGATGGATGGATTGATGCGGTGTAGAGCGTGATTTTATTTTCCCATTTTTATTTTTTTTTTTTTTGACATGTATCCGTGTTTACATTAATATTTTGTACCAAAGAGGGACTCCCTGTCTGTAATTCGAAGGGAATCCAGGTAAATTGCTTCTGGTGATTGTGGGTGTCACAGTAGATCGATGTTGGAAATATGAAATTAATGGGATTTCAGGGTATAGTGGTGGGCGTAAGGTAACGTAAAGTAAAAGAACGCATCTCCTGAATTCAAAATGGCTGTTGTAGAAGCCACAGCGAAAGGAGAGTTTAATGTCGTCGGTGAACAAAAGATTCGAAATAACTTAAATTGGGAAGTTGAGTAGTTTCAGTTAAAATTAACCGTTTTTAGCGAAGACGATTGATCGATAATCGATGATCTGTCTAGAATTCTTAGCCAAAGTATAGTCCTTTTCTTGGTTAAGGAATGAAGACGACTTGTAAGTCGTTGTTGTTCAACTTCAACACATCAATGAGTCCGGCTTGGCTGATATATTTTTTTTATGGACTTTAAATAGCATTGATTATGTACATATGTTGGATTTTCTCATGAGACCGCTTTGTTTTTTTCCACTTTCTGCTCGGATTGATAGGAAGTCCAGTTCGTGGACACTCTTTCTCGCGAGTTTCTCACTTTAGCCAATTCTGCTCATTTTAACTGTATAGCTCGGAGTGAGAGTTCGCTTAAATTTGTAGACTGCCTTCTCAACTAAAATTATGGGCGGTAGAGTGGCGGTTTCTGAGAACCCAATTAGCACTAGGGTGCGCCGTTTTGTTACCACGAAACTCGTTTAGACTTATTTGTATGCGGGTGTTGATTAGTTATGTTGGGACGATGTGGATAAATCCAGCCACATCCAGAGCTCAGATACAAGTTCAGTTCTCCACTTCTTTTTTTTTAGCTATCTCGCCAAGGTCCACGAAGAAGGTTTTGCCCAAAGTACGCTGTCTGTTCTTGGCTAGGGCCAGACACCTGCAAAGGAAATGAAGTAGAGATTCTTTCTCATTAAAGTCCTTGCACTTTCTGCAGAAGTGATTGTGAGGAATACCAAGCTTGACCGCATGGTCTCCAACTGGCCAGTGGCCCGTGATAATGGCTACAATTCTAGCGATATCTGGTATTGATTAGGCAAGTAGCTCTTTTGACTTAGTTTTGTTGTAATAACAGCATGTGTTTCTTGAAATTACGCAGCTGGACAGGCCGTATATAGCCCTTAACAGTGCCCAGCGGAATATCGACACTTTCCGCAAGAGAACTGTGAAAGGCCGATCCTGTCCCGGCCAGCTCGTCGGCACGCTCATTCAAATAAAAAAATTAATAGCTGGTGCGACAGCTCGGGCTGAATCAAGGCCTAGCTTCTCGGAACCATTCATGTTGTGCGTGTTATATTTTTCGGACGAATGGAAGGGACCTACAATTTATTTCCGACTCCGAACGACGAATTGAGAAGCTCTTTCATGACAGATTATACACCCGGAGGCTTTTTATTCCCCAACGAGAGGTGGTGCCGCAAAAATGTACGGTGGATATGACTGGGACTTGAATCCACGCCTCTTGGTCTGCAGTCCAATACACTAACCACTGAACCATGCCGACAACGCTCATTGCCCTCATAATTGCTATGACCTGGAATCCAAAAGAGTGTAATTATAAAGTGGGTACTTAGTTGATTAATTTCAAGCCGGCATTGCTTTACCAGTTTTGAGGATGTAGTAACCGCATCAATGGCTTTGACAGCGGCTTGACTATCCTTGAAAATAGCGATGTTTTGTTTCCAGCTTCGCCTGGAAAACACTAGCAGAGTCTGGGAGACAAAGAGACTTTGATATATTCAGTTGGTCGGAAAAGATGCTTGCGCCAACTCCGCAATCCATCTTCAACCGCTTCATATATACATATACGAATATTGATAACGCTTCCATTCTTCTCTGGTAAGGAATTTAGCAAGAAATACTTTCCTAAAATTGAGGGTAGGTGTCATGTAATCACTCGAAGTCTCGACCAAATCTTCTGGTGTTATTTCCAGGATCTTACAGTGACCATATGGCTTTGAGGTCCAGCACCCAGACTTCCTGAGCTAAACCACGCTGCAGAAAGCTGTGTCTTTGATGTGAAGTTCAAGGGGGATCAGGTGCAGGATCGCACTAAGAGCGTCAGTAGGACAAGATCGCAATGCTCCTGTAACACCTACACAAGCCGATCTCTTTACTTTTTTGAACTTATCGATATCGATGTCTTACTCAGGGCAAGCCACCAGGCGATGGTCCCATAAGTGAGAATTGGACGCACAACGGCAGTGTACAGTGTACTCTCTCATAAGCGGACACCGACGGTTCCGAGAAAATTGTCCGCTTATGAGAGATGTCCGTAAGGAGAGAGTACACTGTACATCCATAGCGTCATCTTTGGCTTGAGTCCTATTGTAGGCATAGAACGCTACGCTTGCTATTTTTACCCGCTGTTCTATATTGAGCTTCCAACTATTATGGGCCCTATCTCCGATATTTTTCAGTTCGCCTTTTCTTGCACTCCGATTTTCTGTTTTACAAGATCACCTATTCAAAACTCAATGTACCGATGATCCAAGAAGTTGACTCTTACAGGCCGCGGCACCTTTTAATTGAGTCTGACATTCTACTTTTTAGGCGGGTGATATCAATCATTTTCTTATTCTGGTTGTGACAAAGGTAGCAAGGCTCTTTACTTATCCCGCAAAGGACTGTAAAAAAAAACTTTGGTATAGGGGTGAGGAAAGTATCTTTAAGAGAAGGGTTGGTTATTGGGAGATTAAGGAATCCTTTCCTGCAGCTCCATAGTGTCCACTTATTAGTGAGGAGAGACCGACATGGTAGAAGAAACCAGTGAAAAACACTGGGGTTGATCGCCTTTCGATGTCTGAGGAATCACCGAAAATGTTCGACTATTTTCTTTCCAGATTTTTATGGATGTATGAGAAAATTTTCCTGTCTTTTCGGCAAACTCCAGAACGTCAACGATCACTTTTTGGTCGAAATGTGTTAATTCTGGTATCCACATAGATCCTAGTACTCTTTAACTTGCACTGGCGAGTTACAAAGGAAGTGTTTCAGGTCCTCTTTCTCCTCCTAAGAGTTTTTGTGTGCATGCTTGTTGAGATCTACACTGCCGGCCGTAAGTATGGGATCACCGTATAAATTTTACATTTGTCGTATCTTTTCTCTGCCATTTTTTTGTTGTTTGTTTAGCATTTGGTGAGGTTAGGTAGATGGGTTGGCGAGCAGAGAGAGAACCCTCTACACCACACTAAGGCAGCAGATATCCTTGTAATGCCCATTTGGGGGGAAGGTGCCCTTTGCTCGTGAAGCAATCGCTTATTGCCACAGAATTTCGAACCACCTTGAAACTTTAATGAACCCACAGATGCCCTTGATAGGTACGCCACTTATTTCTTCGGCAAAGATGGCAGAGGCCTGGGCAGTGCCAGAGAAAGTGGGTTATGTCTTCATTAACTTCCTCGTCTTTGCAGCCCTCAGCAAATATTATCCTCACTTAACCTTAATCAATTCAATCTAATTTTATTCGACTTAATTACAGAAATATGTTGTTCCTAAACCGTCGCACTGTGGGGCAGCTGTATGGCTATCGGTGGCAGAAAGTCAAAAATCAAAATGTTCAATTTAACCGTTTTTTTATTCCTAAGTGATTAACAGTAAACCAATGCATACATTGTGCATAAACAATTAACGGTGTCTACTTTTGATATCTAATAACAGCAGTTGAAACTTGTCGGTTCTGCGAGTCAGAAGTGGATTGAGTAATTTAAGTAAAAATAAAGTGTGCAGTTCATATGTGAACATTTTTATTTCAGTCGAAAAATATAACAATTTCGATATGGATCATTTACCTGGAGGTGTGTCCTCTCACAAGAAGCGATTTTAACCCAATATAGTATCTTGTTATTTTTGTTATATTGGTTTGAACAAGTGACCAGTAATTAGGATTTTTTACAAAAAAGGTCGACAAACTCGTAGATTTTAAAAAAAAGTGGGGCAGAGTAGGGCTTACATTTTGCCACCAATTCATAGGTAATATATTAAACTTCGATACAGAATAAAAAAAAGCTGCGCATACTTGCGCCTTTTTGTGCTAAGCCGGATTATCTTACAAGGGAGGTCTTATTATGGAGCGTCTTAATTACGACTATATAGATAGAAAAATATGAAGGATTGGCGATAATGGTGGAAGCTAAACTAACAAGTATCTATATCACATAGTCAGAAACAAGAATAAAAGGCATTTCCACTATATACAATTGTCCAAGGGGAAAAAACCCTTAGCTAGCTAAATTTTGCAGCAGTGGATGTGACCGAAAATAAGGCTTATAGCTTAAATATGTGATTTTCATCAAATTATCAATAAATCAACAATATATGAACACAAATAAAAGTAAACGAGCCTTAAAATAATTTATGCCATGTTTTGCTGTCTCTTGCCCCACTGTGCGTCGGGTCGATTTTAATGAATTTTTTTTGTGTGTGTTTGAGCAGGTCCCTGAATGGTTTAGATTCACCCTCCAATATTTTTTCATGAATAATTGATCGTTAAAACCTTCTGAGAAGTTGTAGGAGATGTGTTCGGGTGAATAGCGTAACATAAAAATCTTTCACTGCGAGCGTTGGCCTTCACCAGGGGTGCTTTTTGTCACCTCTCCTTGCAACCATGGCGAGGAACGGTTCGCATTGTGAGGCTTAAGGATAAGCCATCCGCTTTAAGCTGATCTAACCATCTGGACCGATCGCATTCATTCCTTATCCTACTTTCCCAGTGTACATACATACATTGGAGTTATTTTGCAACCTTGTGCTACCCTGCGTTGACATTGTGACCAAATCTGTCCTCCCTGTGTCTTTTCTAAGGACATTTCACCAAATAAAACACAGCTACCCAATTCAAAATGATTTTATATTTCTTTTTCGTTTTTCTGAATTCGTTTTGTTATATATCTATCTATCTCCCTTGCGGTTTTCCAATTACAAAAATTTGATTTTACTTATCATAGTTCCACCGTTTCTTCTTTAAACTGTTCTCTCTCGTTTAATTTGTGCTCAAACTTAAAAAAAAATAGTAATACATCTTGAAAAAGGACATTCCAGTTAGTGTCCGCAAAAGCTATTAACACAAGTGAAATGTCCCTTCCCAAGAACTGCAACATACTGTAGGTCCATGTCCATGTGCAAACTCAAGGCGTACATTTAGCCTTGCGTTCTACACCCATGGATGGCAAATTTTCTGCTTCTATTTATAAAAAAAAAAAAAAATTTAAGTAAATTTGTGTACGAATTGTGGACGTGGGGTCGATCGAAAATGTTTAATTTATTTTTTATCTTCCTCATTATATCCTTTATCTATCGATTCAAGGATAAATCTTAACGTGTGCCCCGCATGTGGCAGCCAACCAAACCATCCAGCACTAGATTGCTGCTGTTGCTGTCGGCCTTTAGATGCTGCTCCTGCTGGTGTTCCTGTTTTACTGGCATCGGCTCCACCCGTCGGTGCATCGGTATCAACAAAATCGGAATCATCCGATAGGGAACGGCCACCGCCGAGATAGTCGATGTAGTCGTAGTCGCTTACCAAGGGATTAACTTTGGAGTAATAAATTGCCGCAAATGTTGAATAAATAATTAAAATCGCCGTTCCAACCTGCAGCCGATGCGCCCATCCAACGCCAAGGATATGTAAGAGAGTGTTGGAGTGTTATGTTGTTTCCAGCATCCGGTGGCATTCGGTTCAAGTGTGTATTTTATAGCGAAACAGAGACCAAGTAGCGCCGAAACGAAAATAAAAAGAAAAAATAACGGACATGTATGAATAAAAATGGAAAATTCTAGAATTTATAGCATTAAAATAAAGGATGTCACAGGACATTCCATATTGAGAATACCGGAATTTATGGACACAATAAAAAAAAAAAGAAACGAATAGATGGCGTCCTCTGCACACGGTTAGTTGGAAAGTTTCGCCGGAAAGTCTGTACAATTGATGAATTTGTACGGTCGAGAATAGATTCTGGATAATAAAATTGGATTGCAATGGGAGATTCCATCGAGGATTAGGCATTTAAAGTTCGCCTCTGGGTTATGCTCTGTTTCGCGTGAATTATTTAAGGGTGCACATTTGGTGAATGGTATTGTCCGAGGAGCAATAGAAAAGGAACTGCAAGTTGGGTGTTTGTGTATATTTTGGGGAAATGGAATGTAAGGCAAAGGAGTTACACGATGTTCGAAAGATTTGAAACATCCTCTGTAGTGGATATATTTGTATTGGGGGATTCGGGGATCGATCTATGTACCTTTGCATTGAAATGAAAAATGAATCGTTAGGTTGTAAACATTTTGTGGGGAATTTTACGACAGCCAGCGCTATCAGTTCTAGGCTCATGACAGAATAGGCTTTCAAAAACGTAAGACATGAGTTGCCAGACTGGGAAGTGGATCGTATCTCTGAGCAATTTATGTGAGTCGGTCATAATTTCGCAATTAATTTGTGTCCATTTGGGCATCTTGAACATATGTAGTTCCACAATCCATAAACGATCGGACAGTTTAGCCTCCATGAGATGACAACTTTCTAAGTGAGAGAGAAGGCATAGCGGCAAGAGATTTTTACCGAAGTGCTAATTCACAATCCAAAAGTACCGACGGTCATTTTTTTTGTGGTTTACTGAGGCTTGGGCAGCCGCAGAGGAAGTGCGTTATACATTCTTCCGAGTTTATGTATCCTGTGCTTAGTTAATTAGTTAAAGTGGTCCTCCAAGAAGAGGTACACTTAGACCAGAAAGTAGATTTATTTTGATATCACTGAGTACTGTGGTATGGCCTACTTACTCCTAAAACCATTTAGATTCCCTAACGTAGCTGTTGAGATCAGGCGAACTGGCGGGGTTGAGATCATTTAGATCGTTAAAGAAGTATCGACCTAGGGTGGCTTTCCTGATGTGGGCCAGGGCGAGCAGTAGACTCCTCCTCCTCCTCGTCTCTGCAGCTCCTGCAGAAATCGGTACATACTATACCCAGGCGTTGAGTATGCCTGCCTAGGATACAATGCCCCTGAGGACGTTGATTAGTTTTGAGAGTTGGTCTCTTTTAAGTCGTAATTATGGTTTTGATCTTTTCAGATCCAGGACAGGCCAGATCAGCCTGGCATTTTTTGCAATAATCGAGGTGTTGCCATCTACGATTTGCTTTCGGCAGAGCGTCAGTGTAAGTCAGGTGTTGAACAAACGGCATAGGCGCTTTGATATAGTAGAGCTTCCTGCCGTCGGTGCATTAAGAGCCTAATCTATCTAATTCGTTAGCCGCACAGTTCCCCTGAATGTCGCAGTGACCAGGGACCCAACAGATTGTGACGTTATACTGGTTAGCGATCTCTTTTAGAGACACACGGCAGTCCTTCACTGGCCTAGAGTTTATTGTGTTGGATATGAGGGACCTGATCTCAGCCTGGCTGTCGGTGTTAATCGCAATATCCGTGCGTGATATTGGGTTAGCCTTTAGCCAAGCGGCGACGGCTTGATTAAAAGCTGTGACTTTGGCTTGAAAGACACTACAGTTGTTGGGGACACTAAAGGAGTGCTGGATGTCCAGACACCAGGACCGACTCCTTCAGCTGTTTTAGAGCTGTCCGTGAAGACAGAGATAGACTCATTAAAGAGGACTTCGCGCTGACTCTAGGCGCTTCTATCCAGTAGCTTGTGCTTATAGCCCATGTTAAAGTCGTTTTCAGTGGGCAGCGTATCTGTTGATTTGGGAAAGCTGCGGCGAGTTGATAAGATTCTGGCGTGTCCCACATTTTTCCCACATCATTGTTGGGTATCTATTAGTCTAAGAATGGCGTTAGTGGCCTGCTGCTTGCCATAGATATCTATTGGCAACATGTGGAGCATGGTTTGAAGGGCAGCTGTAGGAGAAGTTCTCAGCACACCAATAATGCTGAGGCAAGTCACACATTGAACTTTCTCGAGAACTATAATGCTGGTCTGCCACCGGCCACCAAAACATTATGTTATATGTTAGAATCGGTCTCACAACTACAGGTAAAGCCAGTGCATGATTTTCGACTGTAGGCCCCATCTGGAACCTACTGCTCTTTTGCTACTACCAGGGATTTCCTGGTTCGGCAATATTATCCCTCCATAGAAGCTTCCTGTCTAGAAAGAGTCCTAGATATTTGGTACCGCCTTAGAAACTTAGAGGAGTATCGTTGAGCCTGGCTTGGATAGTGATTGGAATTTTGACTTTCCTAATGAAAAGGACCAGCTACGTTTAAGATGGATTGACACTAAGGCCACAGCTGTTTGTCCACGTAGTGAGCTTGTTAAGAGCAAGCTGAAGAATATGTGCCAGTGTTTGAGGATATTTGCTCGTCCCGGGAATGGCGACGTTATCTGCATATGCTCCCACGCCACAGCCCGCATCCTCTAGCTTCAGAAGCAGTTCGTTGAGTACAAGATTTCATAGAAGAGGAGATAGCACATCTCCTTGGGGTGTACCCCGGTATGGTTTTTTCCTGGCATAACTGTTGCCAAATTGACTCTGCTATTAAAGATGTGGTGTATTAGACTGCAGACTGGATCGCAGATGTTTATATTTTCAGATCATTGATTTATCGAAAGCGTTATTGAATGCTCCCTCAATATCTAGGAATGCAACAATTGTGAATTTTTTGAGTGCGATGGATTTTTCTATAGGCAGTATGATAGAGTGTAGGGCCGTTTCGAAAGTTTTACCTCTTTGGTAGGTGTGCTGTGATTGCAATCCACGGTGTCCATCACATAGAGGTCGAGGTCAAGCTTATCGGCCTGAAGTTTTTAGGGGGTGTGTGTGAGGCCTGCTTTGGGTATAAAAACTACTTTCAACTCAGTCCAGGCACTGGGTGTTTTGGCAAGAGCTAGACAGCCTTTTAGGATGTGTTTGAAATCTAGGAAGGCTCTTTGAAGTTGTGCAGGGAAAATATCATCCGTCCCTGGTGCTTTTTATGGTTCGAAACTGCAAACAGCCCATTCTATTTTATTTACCCTGATCAGTGTAAGGTCGCCCGCCACTATCAGCCTAAGTTTGCCAGTCGGTGTCGAGCCGCGTAAGTTTGGCCAGGTTGAACTCTTTCCTGCTTTTGCATCGAAGCGCCTGGAGCTCAGCATTCCACCAGCAAGAACGTTTGCCATCTTTTTTTTTCTTACTATTGGGCAAGATTTGGTGAACGCTTCATTTAGAGTGACGACATTGCTTAGCGTGTTCAACTCCGACTAAGTGCTAGGCAGGTCACTGTCGTAGTGTGCTTAGCTGAATCCTCTTTTAAAATTCTGTAACTCTATAAAGAGATTACAGTGCACTCTCTCATAAGCGGACACCGACGGTTCCAAGAAATTTGTCCGGTTATGAGAGGTGTCCGCTTATGAGAGCTGTCCGTAAGGAAGAGAGTACACTGTATTAGATTCTTTTGAAGATGAACATAGTATGTACACAGTTCTGTGATGAACAAGCTATCACGTGATACAGCAGCACCTTCGAAAGGAAGTCTTTAAATTTTTGACGAGTATCCTATGCCAAGACTAGCTCGAGTTGATTTCACCCTACAAGGGATGCATATGAGGGCTATGATAGGATATTCCAGGGTGTCGTATTTGGACAGGTCTAATTTTTTTTTAAAACTGGTCTTTAGAGTACTTGTAGAATGGTAGAATCTTACATCACACTTTGTCCCAAACAGTTTCAAAAAAATTCGTGAAGCTGTGGTGGTCTCAGATCCACCTTTTTTAAAAATGTCAAGCATGTTCATAGAGCGGTGGTAAGGCCTCAAGTCCCACGTTTTCCCAAATTACGTCGAATATGTCCATGGAGCTTGACTCGCTTTAGTGAGATTTCAAGTCTCATACATATATTGTACTTCCCAGATATTTTCGAGTATGTATCTAAGATAAGGATTGGTTTTGGAGTTGAGTTGAGTCTTTAATCAAATAGGGTCAGGTTGACAACTAAGAGCTATAAAGGTGTGTCAGGGGATTTCTATAAATCAGAAGGTTGTTTCAAGTCCATCATTTGATTTGTCGGGCAATACAATTTCCAACAAGACTACTTCTGTGAAATCGAAAGAGTTATGACGAATGCAACCAGGATGGAAGTCATAAAATTAATACCGCGTTGTATGCACTTAAACTTTAAATTGACTTCGTAGTCCCTTAAAACATTCGAAACACCCACACAATGTGACCAAATGCAATTGGAAACTTCAATTCTCTGTCCCCTTGTTGCAACATAGCGGGTCAGCACACCTGACATAGCAATCCAATTGGATGAAATATTAATTTAACGCAGACAACAATGTACTCAATAAAAAAAACACACCATCCTGACGCAGTCCGTAGACTGCCTTGAACATCAGTATCCTTTTAGTGAAATAAAAAAATATTAAATTATAAAATAAAAATGGAGAGAGTTATTTTTTTTTTTTTTAACCGTGCTCTGAAAAATTGGTTCAAACTTTTTTATCCATTTTTTTTTATACCACCCTCTTCCACAATGCACCTGCATTTCACATGTTCCTCTAGTCGGGATGTGTACAGGATGTCGATTGTGGGGAATGTGGTTCATCCCAGGCGAACACCAGAATTTTTTTCTGATTTCCAATGAATGAATAAAAAAAAAACAAGTGTAGTTCCATCGATGTTGAACGTAGACGAACGGTGGAAAATGAAAACTTTACGGCTGAGAAAAAACAAAAATCCATAGCGCGGGGAGCCGACTAACTTTTTGTTGTTTCCAACTTCAACTCTTTCTCTTCAACTAAAAATCCAATTTGGGGGAAAATGAATTAATTGTAAGTTAATACTTTGAGTAATGGCCCCATTGTTTGGAGTATTTATCTCAAACTGGAAACTGGTCCTACGGAAGTTTGGAGTGAGAGTGCCTGTTAATTGGGGTCATGGGGACGTTGAGCCTCGCGTTCTGCCGCACAGGGAGTCCTCTTTTTTTTTAGCGTCAGGTAGTTGCAGTAAATGGAAACGTATCGGGTACCAATTATGGTTCAATGGTCATTGTTTTGGGCAGGAAATTGCTAGGAAGAGCAAAAAGTTGCAAATGGTGTTGGGGATGGTGATGGAAGGCTTATAAGGGCATAGATGGTGTAGACACTTTCTGTGACATGGTTCATTGATTTATTCTGACCAGTAGGTTGGATAAATGTGGATTTGCTGTGGCATTTGTATTCTGTATTATATTGTTTTACCACTAAAATTCAACTCTGAAGTCCGGAATCTATGCTAAAGATTCGTGGATTCTGCCACAGAATTTTGCATGTCGACGAAGAGGTGGGAAAATCGGAATCAGGAAGGGGCCTTAGATCGTTGAAAAGGTATTGGCGTAGGTAGCTTTTCAGATATTGGCAAGAGCGTATTCCTTTTTAGAAATCGTTGGAAATTCTCCAAAATAGCTAAGTGTGTCTACTTCGGATGTTGTGCTCTGTTATGGCATTACGTTTCGAAAGATTGGCTCTATTGAGTCGAATTAATATAATCAATCTCTTGAAGTCGAAAATAGGCCAAGTGACATTGACTTTGGGGCAATGGTTCAGATGTAACTACAGCCTTGGGCAAAAGTATTAGGCACCCCTTTCTTTTTCCCTTTGCTGCGAAGTCCTTTGCTTTAATTAATTTATTTATATTCTATGACTTATGGCATCCTTATACGACGTTGTCAAAGTCATTTATATTTTAAGAAAGGTCATTAATGCACTTTTATGATGAAACAACAATTTTATGGTTTTTTTCCGGTGTAAGATCAGTGTGCGATCATTGCTCGAAATTGAAAGACGCGTGCCTATTTCTTTTCTATTGCCAATAATTGTGAAGTGTGTGTTAAGTTTTATTTTAAAATGCCGAAAGCAAGTGAGCTGAGTCCGGGAAAACGTGTGAAAATACAGCTTTTATTTCAGGAGGAAAAAATCAAACTCAAATTGCAAAAGAAGTGAAGTGCTCATTCTGTTCAGAGCAGAACACAATTAAGCAGTACAGACAGACCGGTTCGCACGCAAATCGTGAAAGATCCGGGAGGAAAGAGGTTACCATGCGTCGGGAGGACCGACTTTTAATATGATCTTCTCCCGAAAATCGGAACAAACCCTCTTCTGAGCTTGCTGCTGAGTAGTCAAAGGATCAAAGAAAAAACATTTCTTCCAAAACCGGTAGATGAAGAACTAGGAAAGCTGGAGGTAAAGGATACAAGGCAAGAAATATGCCATGGCTTTTGGAAAAAGCCTTGGAATGGGTGAAAAAACATGTACATTTTACGGAAGAATATTGGAGCAATATTTTATTTATGGATCACTTTTAATTTTGACATCAAAACATGTCACTAAATTTGATATTCTCTATACGAATTTTTCTTTTTTAAATAATGCTTTTTTCCCCAATTTTCGGATATTTGGCAACCCTGGTGTGACTTTTGTCAAATGTGTTTTTGGAAAATGTGCTTTAACTTTCTTTTTTCAACGTTTTCGGCGATACCAACATGGAAAATGTCCAATTCCAACAGAAAAATGCACCCTGACACAAATCAGCCCTAAGCATGAGGTGGTTTGAAGACAATAGTATAGACCTGCTTGAGTGGCCAGTGCAGTCCTCAGCTCAACCCTATAGAACATTTATGGGCTATCCTAAAGCGTAGAATCCTGCGGCACTCAATTACATGAAAAGAGGCACTTAAAAATGTGTTACACCAACAATGGAGCGATATTCTTCGCAAGACTGCTGCAAACTAGTCAGCTCTGTGCCCAACAGTCATAAAGGCCAAAGGCGGCCCAACAAAATATTAACTATATCCAATAAAATGAGTTATTAATCATATCTGCTTACTTTGATTTTATTTAATCTTATTTTTTCGGAATATATTGGAAATTTTAAGGGGTGCCTAATACATTTGGCAAAGGCTGTACATATTAGCTTCCGACAGTGCATTGGCCTGTTCAAGAAGAACATTTGCGAAGTGCTAGTGGTCCCCACACTTACCTTCTAAGTTCTACACTTCGAAGAGGACTGATTTTCTGATACGAGAAAAGCCAGCTTCAATCTTCCCACTCTAAATCCTATTCACAGCCAAATTATGACTGCTTCAGCCAAAGGCATGCCTTTCAATTTACAATTCAAAACTCTGCGCACAGTTTATAAATTATCCTTTGCATAATGCCTTTCGAATCGATTACTGTCTACTTCCAGGACGTCAATATACATATAATCACATATGTACCTGGATTCGAAATGCTAGCACAAACCCCACTTTAAGTTCCACCAATGCCCAGATTACTGGCAGTATTTTCTATTTATTTTCAAAATTTATTCCTCGTAACAAGGATAACCAAATGAAATCCTGAAAATCTATCGGAACTTCATTACCAAAAATTGGTTCCAAAACTACGAGAGAAAAAATCGTTCTAAACCAACTCCGGAAATAATCACAATGAGTCCTTCCCAAGCGGGTGGTCGACAAACCAGTTCCGGGAACCTTACCAATCTGAATCGCAACGACCAACCTCTGTTTGTCCATATGTCTACACCTGTCTATTGGTATCTGGTCCCTAGTCTGTCCCACTCTCTCTGTTCACTGGGATCTATAATGATTTCTGGACATTTACTTTCCCGTGCACCAAAATACGCAGCAGAGTCAAATGCCCAGTGTCATGGTATAGTCCAGATCAAGCCATTGGCTTTTCAATATTTCACAGAATTATTCATTAGATTCCGATTCAGAGTCACCACCATCACCAGTGTGGATGGAGGATTACGTGTTTTGTGGGAAAGATAGAGTGTGTGTAGTCCACATGGATGCGTTGTTTAGTCGAGGGGGAAGGCAGTGGGTACCGTTGGCTCATTTAAATGCAACCGGATTACAAGTGCAATTCTGGCTGTGGAGTTGCTGAAAACCTGATCTTACCTGAAATACGGCCCAGAATTTATAGGAACCCTCGGTGATTACGAAATCATAGTAACCTTTTAGGGGATCACCCTTAATGTAACGTCCTTCCGCTACAGCTGTGTCAGATAACGAATCCGAGGCGGATGATTCTAAATCTGATACGGAATTTGGCGAGTCTTCTGTAGATGGAGAGCTTTCCGTTTCAGGAAGTGTTGTTACGTGGGCTGTAGTATCCTTGTCGTTGACATTCACTGATGACCGACGTGAACGATATTCGTCCTTTTCCTGTGTTGTATCCTGTTGTTGTTGCTTCGATTGTTGTTGTTCTTCATCCTCTTCGACTGGTATAATTGGTGCCTTGGTAGTCCTCGGTCTTTTCGTGTTTGGAGCTTTGTTATTTTTAACTAATTGGTTCGCATGAGGATTGACTAAACCAATTCGTGTAGATTCGTTCATTTTTTTAAGATCTTCGGGGAATATGCCTTGACCATTCTTACGATAATGGTCTTCGACAGTTTTCCAGGCGGAATTCATTGCTCGGAAGATGTCGTAGAAGGTTTTCGCTTTTTGTACAAATCCCATGATACCACCTCCTGAGGATTCTTCTGGTTCTTCTCGTTGTGGTTGACGATGTTTTGGTCGTTGTGAACCATTTCGGTTGGGTTGACTCGGTCTGAAACAGATACAAGAGAGGTTGGATTAGAATAGACAAACTATTGTGAGGTGAGCCACTGAGAGTGGAAGTTAATTTCTACAGATAATCTCATAAAAGTCAAAACTTTATTAGCGATTTTCATGAGCCAGTCTACAGAGAGAATATTTATTCACCGTGGCCTTCTCATGAACTGTGGATTCAAAACCAGATGGACCCCAAGGAAGACCTATAATTTGACTTTCCGGGTGAGTTGGTGGATAGTATTCTGTGCGATACAACATTCAGGGACTTTTCAGACCAAGTTGTTGTCTTCAATCCTTTGGTTTTCTTTTTGAACTCGTCGAATCTTTTTCAGTATTCATTTGTTCTTTTTTCTCGGTTCTAACAATCAGCTGAGGGCAACTCCCATTCCTATTAGCATTCCTTTTCCCTTCCTTATAAGCCACCATAGTGATTCCTTACATTCGAATGACATGTGCTTTGCAACTGTCGCAACTATCACAGTGACATTCATTGCATATGCAACGATTATTCAGAGTAAAAAGGATCACCTCGCAACCTCGGAACCACTATTGCTGCTACAACTGACAGCACAGGATGTTTATTACGCATTTTGAATTCAACGACACGACGACAACGATGCGATACTCCTTCGTCGTCATCGTCATCGTTGTCGTTGTCCTTGTTGTGTGATGTGCAATCCTTTCAGTTGCTTAAAACAACAATTATTCCGGGATCTGAAGACCAAAACCGGTACTGCAAGCACACATCGCTGTCGAAGAAAGTTGTATCCTTCTGTAATCCTTCAAACCATTTCTCTCCCACCACCAGTGTCTCTGTCGCTTACCCGGTGTCTGTGGTTTAGAGTACCATTTTCCACCAGCACACATTTGTGCATGGAAGCGAAAAATTCCTCCGTCGAATTTCTAGCAGCTGCAGGAATGGAAAACCATACAACACCACCACCACCCCCTCTGTGGAGTGAAAATGGCTTAAAACTCATTCACTTGGCAATTTTGCTTGATAATTTGATGATGCGATCATTGGTATCGCGCTACTACTGCGAACGACTGCTGCTGCTACTCCTGACAGGATGGTGATGATGATGATGATAATGGAAGGAAAGATGCAAAGATTCCTAGTAAAATGTTGTAAGGACGCCGCGAGGGATGGAGAGACGACCAGGAAAATATTCCGTGTAATGTAGGCCATGCTTATTAGCAACTACGCGTCGGAGGAGCAGATTGCAAAAGGAGCTACGCGAATATCCTTGCCAACAATCATCATAAGGAGAATGTAAATTTTCCTTTGGTTTTATGAATTTTCGTAATTTTCTCAGCTTTTCGCACAGCAAAAGATGTCTGCTTGAGTTGCTACTCTCACAAGATGTGGATTAGACTGGGATGGGAGAGGGTGCTAAAGGAAAAAACAGCAGGAGCAGGAGATGCTCTTGCGGTGCGTGTGGTTTATGTGCACAAGGGGGAAAGTGTAAATTTCCCTCTAGGTACAAGGATGTGTGTGTATTTTCATTTGTTCGACCACATGTTTGTTGTGCTTGGGAAAATCTAAAGCTTCTCCACTCTGTCCCATCGGTCTGAAACATGTGTGTGCTGCAAAACAGGCTAAAAGATGAATTGACTGTAATCCAGTACGGGTAGGCATAAGCAGGGAAAGGAAATGGAGAAAATTTCCAAGTGTGCATCGAGATTTGGAATGCGGTTTAGAAATTTGGTGCAGATTTTGTGCTTGAATTTGGATCATGAGGAGGAGTCGAAAGAAGATATAGCAAACATATTTGATCTGAAAATCTTAAGGTGGCGATGGAAAACCTACAAAAGCATTAACTTCTTTGGATTTAAAGGACAAATTTCAGAAAAGTTTACATTTGGGTGACGTTGTACCGCAAGGTATGGTTTAACTTCAATTAGTATTGGTTTTTAAAAAATTAAACGTTTCTGATACAGCTTAAAAGAGAAGGTAACTGCTGAACATATTTCTCTATGAGTAGCCGGAACTCATTCGCCACAGACGGCATACCCTTTATAAAGAGCCTTTGTCTACTCAGAGCGTATCAGAACGAAGGTCATGCTTTCATAAGGAATAAATAGATAGATGACAGAATAGATTTTTCTTGTTGCAGGTATCGATGAAACAATAAAGATGCGAGTATTTTTGTTTAAATTTTTTTTTTAAGAAAAGGAAAGGATATTAGTACAGTGTCCGTTTTTTTTTAATTAAGGTGCAATCTCAACAAAATTAATTTGTTGCAAAAAATATTCTGGCCGAATTTGTGGCCAAACACTTCGATTGGGCAAAGAATATTTTACCGAGCTGCAGACAGGGAAAAGCAACATCGCTACGACTATGGCAGAAGCTAACGAAAATGCTAAATGCAGAAGGGCGACCAGGTTATCCATTCCATTAGATCCATTCTTTACTTAAATTGCATTCCAAATAATATTTTTCTCTCTTTTATATCAACCGGGGAAACGTCACTTTGTGCGTTGTAGTAGAATTTCTCTAGTACAATTTTATTTTCATTCGATACGTGGGCTTCGAGTGCCATCATCCCAATCGATCATTCGATCACGAGTCCTACTCACTCACTCGTTATCGATTGCTGTAATTCGGTCCCAGCTTTAGTTTAAGTTTACAAAAAGCGATTGGTATACTTCAGATGCCCTTATCATGCCCAATAGGTAATGTTGTTCCATATCTGGTGAGTTGATCATCACCTTGCAGTTCTCTGGAATGTCACTGTGCCCTGGTACCCAACAAAGGTGGGTGTTCCGCCTGGAACACGCTACAATGATTCGGAAGACGGAACGCTAGGCTGAGGTTAACCCTGTCCGAGAAAAAACCACTACCCACCTCGTTGTTAGTTTTTGAGCCGTCGGCATCGGTGTAGAAATGAATTGACTTGTCTTCTGAGAACACATTGTCCCAGAATGACATGAAAGAGATGGTTACCTCGAAGTTCTTGTCAAAACTTAGCTTGGGTATACATTGAATTTCTAAATATCCTCAAAAGATTAATGCTGCCTTCAGCATGAGCTTAGGACAAAATGTCCATAGAATTTTCACAAGTTTACTTTCACTTATTAATTCTCTTCCTCTTTGCTTTCAGGCACTTCAACGCTGAAAAAGTCTTCAAGGAAACAAATTCAACAGCTGTCAAGACAACGTCATTGTCAAGAAAACACACAAGGTAGGTGAAATTTATGTATATTAATTTGTCGTCAAAAGCAATCTTATGTTTTTTTTTCTATGGAGGGAAATGAAACTCAGTAATTGTAGGGGCTCTTGGCTGGGCTAGTCTTTTATAGGCTTTAAACATGTAACGTATGATTTCTTCTAAACTATGCTGGTGGTATAATTCGTTACGACATTTTCCATTATTGCATTCATCATCATTTTACCAATGGCCCACTTATCACTGTGAGGGTCCTTGGTTTAGGGAGGTTAAGTGGGCCCTCCACATTTTCCGAATTTCAGCCATCGACTCTAAATCATCAGGGGCTATACCCATACGGGTAGAGGTGAGACTTCGGACTTGGTCCAGTTATCTAATCCTGGGCCTGGGGACGCCTACCTTTTGGCACGTCTGGGAAATCGAGTTGAGGACATGCGTTTAAAGCAGAGTTCGAAAAAAAACACTAACGTACCGTACCTTACTGTTCTGTACGGAACACCCCGCAGAAAAGAACACAAACACAAACCCTACGAATAGTTCACAAACACTACGTCCTCTCATAAAGTTTGTGTGCGCGTACACAAACGATATTCACTACGTAGCGAACGCGAAGAAGGATGAAAAAACATTACGATAGTGTTCTGTTCTTCCTTCACAAACTCTACCTCGCCCGATAGAGTTTGTGTACGCGAACACAAACCGAGTACCGAACGCAATACACTAAAAGTACCGTACGTTTAGTGTTCTTTGGTATGTTTAGTGATCGTGTTCGTGTATTTCGTTTGGAAAATAGTTTTTTATGGTTTGCAGCAATAAAATGATGAAAAAGGGTTAGGTCATTAAAAAAGGACCAAAACAATTGGTTTACAAAATTGCACATGTATTTAATCTTCATATATAAATACTCCGTTTGCTTTAACTAATAAAATATGTTCTAAGTTAGAATATGTTCTAAGTTAGAATATGTTCTAAGTTAGAATATGTTCTAAGTTAGAATATGTTCTAAGTTAGAACATGTTTACCTCGAGGGACCCGATCATATGCTTTCTCCAAATCCACAAAACAACTGTAGATAGGTTTTGCACACTCCTAAGCCTTCTTAAGTACAATTCTGAGAGTGAGCAGGTGGTCGGTTGTGCTTCTACCTGGACGAAAGCCGCACTGCTCGTCACCCAACCTGGACTCGACCACAGCTCTGGAACGCGCTTCCAACACCTTACCAAAACTTTTCCGGAAAGACGTAAAAGAGATGTACCCCTATAATTGGAGCAATCTCTCTTATCCCCTTTCTTAAAAAGAGGAACCCAGTTTGCCAGTCGCTAGGTGTTTTACCGCATTCCCAGGGATCTTTAATGACACGAGAGAGCTATTCCACTTCCTCTTTCCCCAAAGCCTTGAGCATTTGTGGCCCGATTTCATCCACACCAGCAGATTTTCCGATTTTTAGCGCTTTAATCGCCAAAGTCACCTCCTCTACGGTGGGACCTATCTCCGCCCTACTCAAAACCATGCGTCTACCATCCTCAGTGCCCTGGTCGGGATTGAGCAGCTCCGAAAAGTGCTCGCCCCATCTTTAGATTTGAATCCTTCGATCCTTCTATCTAAAACACAAAGTACAATGATCTTTTGTGGCAAGCAAAGTTCTCGTACATGTACGGAATGTCGTGATCTGGAGCAAGATCGAGAGCAGGATCATGATTGCTGGTGTTTTCTTTTTCAAGAATTGCTTTATTTGCGGACTGAGCCGCCAGGCACCTATTCTGGTATTCGTAACCGAAATTGGGCTCGTGGAACATCATATCTGACTGGCAATGGCTGGTAGCACATAGAGACTTAAAAGATCCTTTGTGCCAAGCAAGTCCTCCTACAACTGAGGAAAATTTTGAATGGGATGATAG
Organism: Matsumyia berberina; assembly: GCA_917880715.2. Taxonomy (NCBI): domain Eukaryota; kingdom Metazoa; phylum Arthropoda; class Insecta; order Diptera; family Syrphidae; genus Matsumyia; species Matsumyia berberina. The sequence goes on along the minus strand of OU862870.1, from coordinate 74,587,738 downwards.
TGCTTGCGGATGCATGTTTGACTATTTCTGAGGAGATAAATCATCTACCGAAGTGTTTTAGTCTGCAGCGGGATATGGCGAGACATTCGCACAAAATGTGCTCTTCAATTTCCAGGTCTTCCAAGCAAAGTCGGTACAAGTCCGTCGGATCTCCAGCTTGTTAGGATGGTAACTGAGTACGCAATGTCTAGTGAGAAGTCCGTGAGGAGCTTAGCGTCGTTTGTGTTTAGTGTGAGAATTTCATTTATCGCTTTTCTTGTTGTTAAAGAAGGTGACGAACTTCCTGGAGTGGAGTTTCATTTGTTGATTATTTGATTGAGCTCAAAGGAACTGGATATATCATTTTATCTCGAAACAACCGACGCCAACCTTAAGACTTTTGCATCCTTCAAAAGTTCTTTGGTTTGCTTGGTATTTGAGAGTTGGACGAACTTATTGGCTAGGCGAAGACCCTGATTTAGGTTCTTGCTTTCCTCTCCAAGTATCCGGCCCTAGCGAGGACAGGACAGATAGCGTTCTTTAGGTTAACGTTTCTTCCCAGACCTCGGCGAGATAGCTGAAAAAAGGATTGGAGAACTGATCCTGTTTCTTCTGAACTCCACTGCCTGAATTTAATCACAACATTCACACAAATAGGTTTGAACAAGTTTCGTGGTAATGAAACGGCGCACACTAGTGCTAATTGGGTTGTTAGGAACTGCCACTCTCCGTACTTACCTAGATTCTTACTGTACTCAATATTCTTTATGTGACCTATGGCAAGGCCACAGAACGTTAACAAGCCAACGTAGCGTGTTATGAAATTTATTTTTACAAGTTAATCCGCCCTTTCATTCCCTTGAAAGTCGTTGTGGTTTCGCAAAACTGCATCTGTAGTCCTCTGGTCAATGCAAAGCAAGAAAATCCCATCTAAATGCGCGTTTACTTTTCAAAGTAAAAAAAAATCCTAAATGTGCTTACTCACTACGTAGACTTTCAACTTTCAAACGCAAATTTTTCTGGATACCTACATGTATGTATATGAAATACCATTGGTTAGATAAAATCTCGCCATAAAAATAGAAAAGGAAAAAAAAATTAAACGATTTACTTGACCTACTTACACACATCAGACACTCCCATTCCTTTGAAGGATCACAAACGTCAAGCCCAAACCTCAATTATCCCTTATCAGCAAAATTGGTACAAAACCCCTACATGCATAGGTCTTCTCTTCTCGAAAAAAGGGAATTACTTGGAAAATTTTAATTAAAGAATCCTCACAATATGGTCGAGACAGCAGTCCAAAGAACACATGCAGTGACACACCACTGGATACATTCCACAGGTTCAAAGCCTCCAGTGCTTACCCTAGAAAAATCTCCATTTACCAAAAGTCTAACCACCAACCTTTCACCTCCCGGACAAATTTTGTGTTCTCCTGTAATGAAGGTTGAAAGCCTATTATGCATGTCTCTCTCCCCGAAATATTCCATATTTTACCTTTTTTCCCCGAAATCGGGGTCTTACTTTGGGATTATTCAAATGGAAAATCACTGTTCCTGTTCACATGTTTTTTTCTTCTCGTTTAACCGGGAAATTTCCTTAAAAAAAATTAAATGGAACTTGGAACTTATCAAACGTAAGGAAAATTTCACGTCGTGAACAGATACATATGCTGATACTTGTAGACATCTTCTTCTCATTAACGATCGAAGATTCCTTTGTGGGTTTTCGAAGAATTTCTCGGAGAAGATAATTTCCAATTTCAAGGATATGCCAAGAATTTTGCCGCCATCTTTCATTTAACCCAATTAAAGAGTCGTGTACGCATCAGGCCATCATGATGCGAATGAAGAATTTTGATTTCGCCAAAAATTTGCGTAAGCAGGAGTCGATTGGAATTTTGAAATTTAAAAACAAATTAAATAATTTATTAATTGTGTCACTACATCATGACATCGCAGCAGAAAGGAAATATTGCATGATGCAGTTTTCGTTCTAAACCACACGTTGCGAAGGAATTCTAGATGTGGAATATATCCTGAGATGGAATATCCTTCAAGCACGAGAGTGAACCAAACAGGAATGTGTGTCATTTATTATTTTGTATGTCGTCGTGAAAATTAATTAATTTTCTGAAGTGATGTGAAATGCAGACGCATTTAAAAGTGTCGAGAGGCATAGTTGCTAAGGAACACACACACACACAAAGTATACGTCTACCTGAATGAAAATTCAAAATTGGAACGTTTCTGCTGGAGGAATTGGATCGTAAATGGGGGGAGATTTTTTTTTAGAAAATTTCAGTACCTTGCATGGATTTTAAACAAATATTTCAAGTTTGAGGCGAATTTGAGGGTCTGGCACAGCTACGTGCCTGTGAACTCCGTCACAATGAAACTCAATGCATTAGTGTGGCAATTAGATATAACATTTTAAACAAAGCATGACTTGAGTCTTTCCACAGTTTTTAATCAAAAATGAGGTCCCACAAGGTTGCATTCCTCGGAACATACTTTGCTCTTGTTCACTGCTGGTTAAGTCATGTAAATTCATTGTGAAGGCCAGATAGTAATGTGGGATCCCTGACTATGCAATGAAATTTTTCACAAAAGAAAGTGGTTTTATAACCAATTCGCGATTCTTGGAAGTTTGTGTTGACTTTAGGTTTTTGAACCACAGGTGGCGAATAAAGATTGGGTGTGTTCATACTCATTGTCACCGCCTTAACCTCTACATAAATCGTTCTCATTCGACTTTAGTTCCTTTTCGTGTGGAACAGTGACGTGTTGTGTCCTGTGCTTTTATTGAATTCTTTTGGTTTTAATTTCGTTATATATAGAGACCAAAAGCTCCTGGAAATTGTACAGGAATAACGCGCTCTGATTTTTACTGCCTTAACTATTTTAGTCCCTATATCTTGCTTATGATTGCTTGGTGAGAGTTTGAATGCTGTGTTAGTTTGTGCTAAGGTTCTCCTTGCTAGTGCATCAGCCCTCGCGTTTCTGGATTCATCAATGTAATCTTGAACCTAAAAAAAGTCTTATGCTGTGCTGGGAGTAAATAATTTTGAGCGATTCGCAACAGGAACATAAGCTTCGATCTTATGTCTACGACAAGAATAGTTTTTTTTGCAACCCGGCTTACAATGAAAAAGATAATATCTTTACAGCCTTCATTGTAGTTGTTTGAGGGGAAGCTGTTATCACCTGAATCTCCGTCTAGAAAAGACTTCTACAGTTAGAAAATCCGGATTTGATTTCGTGAGCCTAATCAGCTAGTTAAAACAAATTCGTCAACTTTTTTTGTAGTGGCTACGAAGCGCAGTGTAGGTCGAAGCACAGCCCACGTCGTTGGCGCTAGAAACGTAAAATTTGGACAGCAGTTTCATTTTTTACCGAAGACACCCACTAAGAGGGGGTTTTTCGAAATTCAGCTTCTACAGGGTGTTTAAGTTAGTATGAAAAAAAAAATATTGCAGCTACTTTAATTTAAAATGACATGACGGGTCACTTTACCTTCTCAAAGCTTCTCAACCTAAGTCATTCTGAATCTACACTTTGTAACATCTCTAAGCAAAGTGATTTGGCTCAGGTGCTTCGAGAAGCCAAAGTTATAATGTGGGATGAGTGTACCATACCTGTGGTCGCCGTGGCTTAATGGTTAGGGCGTTGGACTGCTGACCAAGCGGCGTGGGTTTAAGCCCCAGCCAGGAACACCGAATATTTTTCGCGGCATCGCCTCTCATGAAAGAGCTTCTCACTTCGCCTCTCGGAGTCGGCAATGAATTGTAGGTCCCCTCCATTCGTGTGAAAAATGTAAACTAAAAATCTTGGTATGTTGTTCAACAAGACATTATGTTGGGATGACCATATCTCAACAATCATCGGTAGAATCTATGGTTTTCTCAGGAATCTCTCGATGTCACGGAGTTACACACCACTAAATACACGTTTATTACTAGTAAAGACGCTACTCATTCCGACTATAACATATGGCTGCGAAATTTTCTGTTGCAATAATGCATTCATTAAACGTAAACTGAACGTTGCATTCAACAATATAGTTCGCTACGTTTATGGCCTAAAACGCTATGACCATGTCTCACCCTATTCAAAAAACATTCTTGGGTGTACACTGGATAAGTACCTTGATTACTGCACAATTAAGTACCTTCACAAGATTATAACCACCAAACAGCCTCGATATTTACATGATAAACTTAAATTTTCACGCTCACACCGCTCCTTGTGTTTAACTCCGCCGCTTACATCGTATTTGAATTCAGAACGACAATTTTTCGTTCATGCCATTCGCCTTTGGAATTCACTCCCTCTTGGCATCAGGAGACTCTATGATAGGATTGATTTTGACAGCACTCTCTTTCGACACTTAGCAGGTGATACATGAATATAGATACACATATTGTATGCATTAAAGATTTTCTTTTATTTTGTATTTTTTTTTTTTTTTTTTGATAATCAAAACTAATTAATTAATCAACCTAATAACTTTGAATCTTAAATTGAGTTAATTGATAGATAATGAATTCAAAATAATTTATGGAACATGTATTTATTACCACTGTCTCATTTATACTTTAAAGATGATGTAAAGTCTATTATAAATGATGTTATCTGAAATAAATAAAATACTAACATGCACAACATGAATGGTTACGAGAAGCTAAGCCTTGGCTCATTCCGAGCTGTCGCGCCAGTTATTTCTTTATTATGAGTGTATCATGGATCATAGAAAGGTATTGAGGATATCTGATAGCCTAATGTCAAAGTCCTGTCCTTGAGAGTAAATATGCATTCATGCCCATCTTCGACGTGACTTGAGGACAGAGGAGTTCTCTTACTTATTTCTTGATATTGGTGATGGAAAGAGTAGGAAAGAAGAGAATAGACCGAGTAACCCTTGCGATATTATGGGGTATATGATTAGTTTGACTTAGTTTGAATATAATGTACCTAAAGATTCATCAGTTTGGTGTTCATGGTTGAGCTATTCTAGAGCTACACATTTTCATTAAAATAAACGTCTCAGCCAACAGCATCAACAATTTTCTGTTGGAGAAGTTGCCAACTGATAATATGAGGTATGAATCTCTGAACTCGGAAATGAAACTCAACGATGCTGTACATTAATCTGTAAAGTGATTGCACACTTCTGATCCACCAGAAAACCCACCCCACATCCTCAACCGCGAAGTTGTTGCCCAATCTAAACCTTCAAAAACTGCGCAGGTGAATACTTTGTAGAAACACGATATTGAAGCCAGAATGTTCACAAGGGTCAAACAGGGAAAAACTGTCTTCATTTCGCGCATTCCTCTGATCCCATCAGATTACCACTTTGAGTTCAAACGTTTGCAATTTTTCGTTGAGCTTTGATACGCCATGAACATCAGTAAGGTACAGGGATAGAGTTTGAAAGTGGATAATGTGGATCTGAAGAGTGCCTGTTTCTCCCACAGCGCATTCAGAGCCAATGCACGTGACAACCTGGTCATCCTCGAGCCAGAAAGAAAAACCGGGAATGATGTTTATAGGAACGCCTTTAAGAATAAATAAGAGGAATTGAGAGTCTATATTTACTCATCAATGCCTTGAAACCCGGGGAAGGATGTAGGGTACAATGGCTTCTACGTGGACGTATTCGGGGGTATTAGCTAGTATGTTTTAATAATACTTATTTCGTGAAACTTTGGCGATAGGTCTTGGCAATATGAGCTATGTTTATGGAGTTCTAGCCTTATAAGCTTGAATCGAAATTTCATAATGGAGCTAGTTTATGGCAAGCTAATCTGAAAACGTCCGTAATAGAGGATGGTTGAAGCCAAAAGCCCAGGATTTCCTCTATTAAGCGCCATTTGCTACGGCAACTGTGACTGATGGGTCTTTGAACTGTCCGGTGGCATTTGCTACACTGGGTGGAATTTGTCAAGGTATCCTAGAATTGGTGTCGCTTCCATGCTAATTTGGGAGAACTCATGCCCCTACCGTTGGTTAGATAATTTTTAGTTGGAAAGCAGCTGCCGCTGGCACAGCACTTAAATGTCTGTTATCCACTATAAGCGCGAGGAGAAATGGGGTCTATTGCCAGTAATTTCTTTAACAAACTGAATTTCAGCATTTCTCAAAATTTTCACAATTCCGGCAAAAAATTAAAACCACATTCTCTCTTTATTTTGCGACCTTTCTGAGGTTCAGGGAACTCCCGTTTTAGGGGATGGTAACGTCATTAATGGGAGCGGTCTTTACTGCTCTTTTTTTTTAGATTACGATCGTCTGGGACGAAGTTGGCCTAAGATTCCTTATCGTCTATCTATTTTTCCGTAAAAGTATTTCAACTCTTATCGTTTATCTGATTTCCTTAAATCACGTAGTTAGCTTCCCCCGAACGCCTCTAGCTGCCACTCACCTTGACCTTAACCTGTCTCCAGTGAAAAGGTCTACTTTATCTCTTGATACCCCAATCAACTGTCTCTTAACCAAAAAAAAAATTCTTTTTAAATCCCATCTACATTATCCGAGGGCAAGAAATAAATTGTACTCATACGTTGAATAACTTTCTGTGTTCCTTATCCTGTCTGCGTCCCATTTGGTCATAAATTCTTCAAAAAAACGTAAACCATTCACTTCATTTTACCTCGGGAAAAATTAAAAGCGAATGTGAAACAACATGAATTTTTGATCGCATCTCTGCTCCTTACATCGTGTATCAGGATAACATTCTCCATCTTAAAGTTCTCCCGGGGCAAAGAACCAAAAAAAAGAGGAAATTCCCATCACGACCGAAAGTAAGAAATCAATTGCCTTAAGGTGTTTATCCTGTCGGAGGCGCACCTCTGTCATTCATACACACTCCAGGATCACAGACACATAATCTTCTCGTCTATAAATTGTTTGCCGTTTTTTTTTTCGTTTTTTTTTTTATTTATTAATGGGCGCCAGGATATGCCAGGATAAAACGTTATACACGCATCCATTGAATTTCAATTGAAAAAAAAAAGCCCCCGAACAAAGAAAGAAACCTTCTCGTTGTGACGAGGGGGATATCGGTAAATAAAGTGAACAAGCCCACAAAATATAACAACAAAGGAAAATAAACTCTAACCGCCATAATCCACCTTTCGTTTCGCTTAAGCACAACAGGATCAGGGTAAAGCAACGAACACCCAAGACTGTTATACGCCAATAAAATTATTATATTCTCCATTTACAATGAGCGCTCTGTGGTGTGTAGTGTACGCCACCCCGTTCGACCTGATCACCCTCAGGGGTAGTGGAGCACATCATCAAAAAAGAAAAAAAAAAAAGAAGGATATTAAGGACGATTGTTGGCATGAGCAGCCCTTTGTTGTCAAACGGGAGAAGAACAACTCACGGTAGAACGAAAAAAACCTTGTTTGCACGTGGTTTCCGAAAAAGGAGAACAGTCTCCATCCATATACCCACACGATTGATGCCAAGGATTACAACAGGATGTCGTATTGTATATGTGTGTGGCATTCTTTACCTTTTACACGCTTCATCCACAACCAAGTGGGCGGGCTGGCTCCTGGAATGGGCTCAAGATGAAAGATTCTTTTAAATATCACGTACACATTGCCTTACTGTGGTAGATGGTTTAATCCTGGCATTCTTCGCGTGTGGATTCAGGCGTTACGCCCACAACTATTGCATGACACTTAGTAGAAAAGTCCTTCTTATCCTGAAAGTTACTTCTTTTTTTTTCGTGAGTACTTATCTCGTTCTCTTGGGTGTGTATTAATCTCGTGGTTTGACAAGGACTTTCGTCATTGAGGATTGAGTGGAACGGTCTTGTTATTACTAAGGATTTGTTTACAAGGGCACACTAGCAATGTACAAAAGTTTTCTCCCTTAGAATTTGGTAGTTTCTTGGGCTTCCCGGGGCAGTTTCCCCACATTGAATGTAAATAAACAAAAGTTAAGGTCCTTCCCCATTTTGTTTGGGGAAGAAAATCAATTTCATTCGCACAATGGCCCCCAAGGCTGAACATGTATCATCGGCTTTGGATAGATACGAGTATTCCCACAGGCTTTTTGGTCTTCTGCATCGTTTATGGTTAAGTCTATTACAAATGCCTTCAACCGTAGCACATTACAATCTCAATTCAAATCGTCTTCCTCCACTTAATTAACAAAAGTGCAACACAAACCTGCCAATCCGCTCACATGCCTCTGCCTCTGTGTCAATAATCTCAAATTACATGCCAATTAAAAGGCATTTCAAGCCCCGGCACACTTCTCCAGTTGAGATTTCCATTGCTTCCAGAATGGAATAACGTTTATGATGTGTGTAATCAGTTTTCATCCTTCTGCTTTATCCTTAATCGAAACAAACAAATCATTAAGGAGATGTGCGTGCGTGTGTGTGTGTGTACTTATGTTGAAATTCGATCCGAATTGTGTCGCACATCAATCGCACAAAGGATATCCATCGTTTGAAATTGATTTTCAACTAACACGCTCTTGAATGCACAACCTGGTGCTGCCTTTTCCTCCTTCATCTTTAGATCATTGCCGTTCATGTTTTCCACCACAAAAAAGTGGCACATCTACTACATTGCAAGTAGTAGAGCACTGAGTATGCAAATGGAACGTCGAAGGAGTTTACCTGAATAGGAAGTGCTATGTTGTGCTAGCAACTTCGCTTTTATCTGACATAGGAGATGTATCTATCTGTCGGATGCAAAATGCCAATTATAATGCGCATAAGGAATGCACACACTCGTATGTGATTACCTACAATGTAGACACAACTATGTGTGCACTGTAATAATTGCTGATGCATAAAGTCAACGTTTATCTATATGCGATAATGTTAATAATAATCGAAATGCGCTTTTAAGAAGCTATATAGTAGTTGCAATGACGACTTCCAACTGAATAATTCAAATATCCTTTAACGTAAGCATTTCAGTGCGATGAACATATATACATAAACCACGGAAGATGCACTCGGAAAAAAGCTTGGTGGAAATTGTTCAAAACGTTTGAAAAATAAATTAGGAACCAGCGAGGAACAGTCGAACAGTCACTTTGTCATTATTCAGTCTTAGCGAGAGTTGTGACAGAAGATTGTGGGGCTTTCATGGATAAAAAAAATGGGTATCATCCTGGCTTTTATCAAGGAAGCAAGAAGATTCTTCTGACTGCACGTAAACTAGTGCCATTTCGATAATTTTATCCACTTTCCCAGGCATCTCCAATCTGACCTATTCCTACACATTCGTTGGGAAAGAAAAGCAGGCAGCGCATCGGACTGTAGCCTGAGCGTGACCATGAGCGAAAAGTGAGAGAGAGAGGACTTCGTTAGCTGTATGTGGTCGCCATCCAAAACCAAATACATACTTCGCTTCCTTTTTTAAGGGGTTAGGTGGGTTTCGGGGGCTCAAAAAAGCGTATTTTTACTAATTTTTTTTAAAATTTATCGAATGAAATATTTCATTCAAACAATCTACCATATCAAAGATAAATATTTAACAAGTAATTTGTGAATTTTTTATTTAAAAATTTGGAAAACTCAGCCATTGGGACCTCATTTTCCTTGACCTTGAAAAAAAAGTTCTCCCGGCGTAGTCAGGATATTTCATGACTGGTTCAACCGAAATTGAAAAACCAATTTTTTTCTGTTAGTAGATATATTAAACTTGAACTTGAACGAAGGAAAAAACAAAAACTTGAAATTAAAATTTTTGGAGGAGTTCTGAACAAAAATACCCATTTTTTGATCAAATGTTCACTACATATTGCTTCATAAAATAAGTTGTGATGAAAAAAAGATAAAAATCCTTCGTTCAGGTTCTAGATTATGCTATTTTGAAGAAGTGTGCAAAATTTCAACAAGATCGGTTCATAACTTTTTGAGAAATCGTGACTACCGATTTCGAAAACAGTGTTTCGAGAAAAATGCGATTGAAGTGCGACGCGCCAGTCTGACTTGGTCTGAAGGGCGGAACTTCGGAAGGGTCTATCTCTTAGAATTTTAATCTGATCGATTTAAAATTTTGGAAGAATATTCTCGACATATTGTACTATTTATTAAGCTAAAAAAAAGAAAAAAACATTTTTTTAAATTTTGAAACCCACCTAACCCCTTATTACAATGCTTTAGTCAAGGGAATGGTCTAATTCCTGCCGAAGGTTTGATAATAAAGGCCCTAAAGACCGGATCTTGTTTTAAAGACCAAACAATCGAATCGGAGATGATAGGAAATTTGGCGCAGTAAACTTAAAGAAGCGTTTTAAGTGTCGATGGAGAGCCTATGGTGTCACAGATCTTCCACGTGCCTGAAGCCGGTTAAGGCACGTGCATGAAGAATAAGGTCTTACTCTTCTGTTATGCCACTTTGATCCATTTCTCCAAACCAATTTCCAAACTTGCGATTTGTTCTTTTTTCAGGTTTCATTACAAGCTGATATCGGAACCTTGTCCTTGAAATTTACGCTATTTTTAGTTAAACATTTTTAGAAAGTAAGAAGTAAGCCCTTGTAGTTATAAGCTTGGTGGATATATTTCTTTGGATTCGGTGTAAGAAGCAAATGCTTTTCAGCTGTGTGTTTATTAGACCATCTTCGGAATACTTTTGTCTTTGTTTTTTTTTTTTTTTTTGCTACTTTTTAGTGTGTTTTAGTGTGATCGACAAGGGAGTTCCAGTCTAGAATATGTTACGCGGACATTTTTTCTTCCTCATTGATTCTGTAAAGAGTAAGCTTCGCAAAAATAACGAGAAGGTCGAACAGCCGCTTTAAATTTGCCTTCGCCCCTATAGCCTTGTTCCCAACTTTTTACTTTGCACTCCGTTTAGCGGAGGCTTTTCTTTCTAAGACTTGTGATAGTCAATCTTTCTTTCTCTTTAATTTCCTATTTTTCGATCCGGATCAGCTCTTTAGAATTATCTGCAATCAAGTAATGGAGAGTGTGTCTAAAATATTGAAAAACTTTTCTCAAACTACAAGAGAATTAAAAACGTGCCTGCGTAGCCTTTTCGAAATATGACCCGAATTTTAAGGCCTAAATCCTATCTCAAGAGATATCGAGACTTATTTGGTGCCTTTTCGTCCTCTCTCTCCCTTGAGTCGATTCAATCAGAGACATCCTAAAGGTTCCTTTACAGTTCTGGCTCCGCGAAATGAGGCCCCAGGAAATAAGGCCCCAAATAGAAAATGAAATAAGGTTCATTCACAGTTCCTTTCTAGCCCCGATTCCTCATGTTAATAGTAGCATTGACCAATCCTTGGCTTTATATATGAGTCTAGCTGTTGTATTTTAAAAAGAGCATTATGTTACTAGTTTTTCTCTCAGAGTTCGTTAAGGCTTTCTAAGCAGGGTTTACCTTGCCTTTCTCTACCAAGTGCAGGATATCTACAAATTAAATGATAAAGGGGTTTCGTTCTCGTTGGTATTCTTGGAACCTACGGCAGTGAGTGTCCAACGGCATGTAAAAATTTCGAAAATGTTTATGCGGGGTCTCTTGAGAAGGTCATTTGTTCTTTTTGTGTTATATGTAGGGCAAGTGTTCATATTACATTCGTGAAGACTATACAACATGTATATGTAGATGCTAGTATGTATAAGGCTCACTTGGACCACAATCGGTTCTTGTCTTAACATACATAGCTCTGGCTAAATACTTGTGTATATTAAGGTCTCTTATCCTGTTATCTTCTCCATAGACATACTCAGTTTCTCATTCACAGTGATTTCGACTGCTGAGCAAGCCTACATAGATTAGAGCCTTCGACCGGATTGAATGCATTGGAGCCGCTGAGGAAGTTAACATAGACAAGCGCGTTAAATGCGTTAGAGTGCTGGACTCCTGAGGAATATAGCATAGATTAAGGGCATTTGACTGCGTTGAACGCGTTAGGCTGAGGCCACGCACTGAGCGATGAGCGATTGAGCGATGAAAAAATATTAAAACATGAAGTCTTACGGTTGTGGCCACGTAGTTGCTAAGCGAATACCGATTTTTGGAAGCGACAGGGCAACGTCGCTCTGAATTCAATTTTGTTTTAATTTTTTGGTTCATCGCTGAGCGAAGTAAGAATATGGAAAAAATAAGCTCGAAATGCTTGATTTCAGCTGTCCAAGGCCGCTCGGTTTTATGGTGAGAGCTATAAAGAAAATGAAAATTTGTACCAGTAAATCAAAAGATGGTACTGGGATATGAAGGTATTGCCAAAATTGATCTGGATATTTGTGAAGATTTTTAGGGTATGTGGGTGCCACGTTCAGACTTGGATACACATAGACTAGATTGGTCCGTTGTGAAACAACGATGAAAAAAACCGACAGGAAGGAGAGAATATAACCGTATTGGTAGCGCCCCAAGGTATTGAACCTTTTTAACTCGGAGATAAAATTAAAAAGGATGTCGAGTTTGGCTAGATCTTTAAGATCATTAAGAAGTATTCTCAAAGGGTTTTTTTTTTGTTTGCCTTAATGTTGCTAGAGTAAGGCAGATGCACAGGAGGTTTGTAGTTTCCTCTTCGTCCCTACATCTTCTCAAGAATTCATTGGACGCCCAATCTGAGTGCATGTCTGCCTATCAAACAATGTCAGATGAGGATTCCTTTTACTGTGGATAAAAGTCTCTCCGTCTTTTTTAAATCCAGGTTAGGCCAGATTAGTTTTAACAAGAGACAAATGCTGATATTGTGCCACCTACTGTTTGCCATTTTCCTCGCATCAGTATTAAGGAGAAACTTGATCGATTCAGGAGGAGCAGATGGTTCCTCCACGTTTTCGGGAAGTTGCTGACATTTTTTGCCATCTCGTTCGCTCTGCAGTTACCTGGCAAGGCTGGATGAGCTACGCACCTGTTCGTAGTCGTAGACTGATCTATCTCGGTTTAAATAATGTACAGCAAATCTTCAGTTTTTCGATCGTATAACAAATCTATAAATATGAACACTACTTTCAAGCAAAAGACTACGGCATACACCACTTGACAATGACATTTTCACTACTAAACGCTCAATTAAAGGCCACTGGTCGTTCAGACTTGACGCTCAATCGCTTACCGCTCATTGCGTGGCAGGGGTCTTAGCCTTAAATTGTTGAATCGCCGAGCAAGTTGACATAGAAAATTGTTTTAAACCACCTTGAAGGGCTTAGAGCGTTGGAACACTAAGAAACATGACATACATCAGTGTGTTGGCCCCGCTCAAGAATCTTGCAATCTCTAGAAAACAGACAAAATTTGTTCGCGGCACCAGCTCTAGCCTAGTCGCAGGTACATATATATTTCTTTATTTGAAGATTCTCCATCCGCAGTTTGGTGTTTGCAATAAAACTAACCGGTGCCTTAGAATGGCTGCAAAAAGCTGGGTCTATGCAGCTATTATAGCTTATTGCACTGTTCTGACCATTCCACTAGAGTTTAGCTGACAGAGATCATTTGCTTGATTCTCATTTTTTGAAACAACCAAATTTTTAAAGAACTAGTCAACTCGAAGTTGTTTTAAAGAGACCGACTACTTTGTTTGCCTTCCCCCACAAAACCTTTAAAGGCTTAACGCGTCCAAGTATCTTTATTTTATGACCGGCATAATCCCCCTATTTTCTCTCCGTGTGCTCAAATTTCCTTGTCACGGTGAATTCACATCCATTTTTATGCATCTATCCACTTCTCACTAAAGTAGATACTATTCAATATCTTCTTCACAACCCTCACATTCCTCAGCACTCGCATTTCCATCTTGTTAGTACCAGTTAACAAAAGGAGGTTGCCTGTCTCGTCCTTTCGACATACTCCCCATCAGATGTCATTTTTGGATTTCAGATAAGGATAAGAAGTGTTTATGGGTATTCACTCACCCCGTCCTTCCCCACATCGTCCCGCAAAAAGCGTTAATATACACTTTTGAGTGGATGCTTCAGTGAATTGACAAGAAGGAGGACGATATACACTCGTACAAGGGTGTGGCACACCAGCCCTCAATGAATAAAGATGAGAAGCTTCTAATGCTTCTAAACATGAAAACATGAGGATTTATTAACCCTAATTTATGACTCGAGTGCGTTTTGTGTCTGTCTGTGTCGGGGCTTCTATAAACCAGGAGAAACTCTATTGAAGAGGATAAGAAAAAAAAGAAGAGAAACAAATTCCTTAGTCCTGGTGGATTTCATTAACCCTTTTGAATTCGGAGATAATTATAATGGCGCTGACGATAAGCTCTTGATGTATGCTGATGGTTGACATCAGTAGCAGGAATTGGTTGACTCCTTATCTGGTTAGGTGCACATTGATGCTTGTAGGGAGGTATAGTGTTCCATATGAATACCATCTCAAGTTTATTTCCACTTAATTTGTGAGTAGATTGCTTGTAATTAAATGGATAATGAAACTGAAAGCACGGTTCACACCGAAAGAGAGAGATTGTATCTAGGTAGTAACCGGCAGTAGTTATGGAAATGAGCAAGCGAGAGAGATAGGCTGTGGAAAGTTTTTCTTTTGAAAAATAACTGGGGTCCTCGTTTGAAAGGATGCTAGGAGGATAATAACACTCACTTACACAAGTAATAAGTTGCGTTGATGTAAGGGCTGTTTTGAGAGTGAAAAGTAAGTGAAAGGCATTCTTACGATTGCCATGAGTGTCACTTGCAAGGAAACTACAACATTTCAACTACTGTACACTTGCACATATTTAATGCCTTATAAGGACATTGTGAGAATATTTCAATGCGTAGATTGACTGGACCTGGGTATAGAAGGAGCCTTAAACAACATCAAGATCTCGAACATCATTGGAGCCCTATCTGTATACTGTACCAACAATTTAATTAACAACTGGTTCAAACACATGCTTGAAAACCGCATAATCAAGTCATTCCTCGGGGACGAGACGAGGGAGGCAAAGTCCTAACAGGCACCCCACAAGGGGGTATAATCTCTCCCCTTTTATGGGTACTGACAATGGACAACCTCCTCCGGACACTAGAAAGGTCTTGTGCTAAATGCGTAGCATATGCAGACGATCTAGCCATACTGATCAAAGGCAAATACCAAAGCAGCATAGGAGAGCTCATGCAAGGTACACTCCAGTTCCAGACAGTCGCAAGCTGGGCGGAGGAAAATTGCCTTAGCGTTAATCCAAGCAAAACGGAATTAGTCCGCGACAGTGTCAAGTATCTTGGCCTTATATTAGGCAAGAGGCTGACCTGGAGAAAGAACCTAGAAGAACGAACGAATAAAGCTAAAAGGGCTTTCTGAATATGCAGGAGAGCTTTCGGCAAGACATGGGGTCTAAAACCGAAACAGGTTCACTGGATATACAATTGCGTCACTAAGCCAATACTCTTTTTTAGCGTATTGGTCTGGTGGCCAGCTCTAAAGAACAAATATTTAAAAGAAATGCTCAACCAAACACAACGAATGGCCTGCCTGGGAGTAACCGGCGCTCAAGCCTCAACACCAACGGCTGCCTTGGAAGTGATCCTAAACATCCTACCAGTACACCTCGAAGCAAAGAGACTGGCAGGACACTCAGCGACAAGACTGAAGGCCCTCGGATATTTCGACACGATATAGGGCACCAAAAATTATTGAAAAGATCAGAACAATCACGCCACTCATCAACGATCAGAGTGATTTTGGAGACAATCACCAGCTTTGTCAACAACTTTAAATCTGAATTTCCTTCAAGGGATTCTTGGGCTCGAACCAACGATTCAAGAAACCATGACGGGATAACGGTATTCACGGACGGCTCCAACATCGCAGGCAACTCCGGCGCCGGTGTATATTGTCATAACCCACCGGTAGAACTTGCGATTCATCTGGATCCCTTCGTCCCAGTATTCCATGCAGAGATCCTTCCCATTTTGAGGGGAGCTGGAGTTCTCTTGGAACGCCACACCCAAAGTTGGAAACGAGAAAGCCGATGGACTGTCAAGAGAAGGGGCGCACGCAATATAACGAACCACTGAAAACACAGTTGGGGTCGCACTAACAATAATTTAAACAGCAACCAACGAGAGGATGCAAAGAGATTTCTAAGGATCACTGGGCTAACCTCCCGATGTGCAAAGTGGCTAGAGCACTCGTGGGCAAACCCAGCAACCTGCTCACCAGGAAGGCTTTAAGTTCAAGCAGAGAGCAATTGGGGGTGATGGTGGGACTTATCACAGAACACATTAACCTCAACAAACACATGCATAGAATGGGCCTCGCTGACACAGAAACATGTAGGAACTGCGAGGAAGAAGAAGAGGACCTCGAACACTTCCTATGCCATTGCCCAGCCCTAGCGAGGATGCGACAAAAGACCCTGGGGTCCATGTGGATACCGGACCTGAAACATCTCAAGGACAAAGGAATCCGCGGCATCCTGGCCTTCACCAAAGAAACTGGAAGATTCGCCAGACCACACGTACACTAGTGTCAACTCCATAATTGTTTCCACCTTCACCAGATCCCGCCCAACATACGTCCCAAGCCAAGCCTATCCCTGCAGTTTCGAGGATTAAAGGAGGGGAACACAACGGGGCCGACAGAGGCCTAAGTGAAGTGCCTTCCGCTCACCCTCATATGCCATACCATACCAAGGAAATGGAGACAGCTGCAGATGTACTCTGTTTAGCTATAAAGTCCCAACCTCACGGCATTGGAATGAAACTTCTAGAACCCTCAACGAATTTTGTACACCATTTGGGGGAAATGTCAAAAACTTTCTCAACTCACCTATTTCCTGGTTCCTTTTGTACCTCCTCTCCTCGCAATAGGTCATCCGGTTGCTGATTCTGTGGTTTCTCTGTTGTTGCATAGTACTTTTGTCGATAATACCCATCAGGCTGTTCATGCTCCTCACCACCCTCACCTGCGCCACTTCGACTTGGATAAAATTGTCTTCCCTCGAAGCGTCCATCCTCATATTCCTCATATGAGATCGAACCCTGTCCATATTCACCAGAATCCTCACGTTCTCTCGATTGAAATTCATCACTGAACGTAGGCGAATCATCGTCATCATCATCTGTCCTTGCGGCTATATCAATTGTACGACTTTCCGAAGGCACAACAACCGGTACCTGTTCCTCATAAGTGCCCCAATTAGTAGCAATAACTTTGCTACCACCTGCTGCTACTGCTGCTGACGGTGATGATGGTATTTTCACAGCATCTCTCCGGAATCGATGTACTTCTTGACTATCCAACTCAGACGAAACATTACTGTCATCATTATCCTTATGCTGAAGATACAATTCACCTCCTTTGTGTATTGCAGCATTGTTATCCGTATTTTGTTGTTCCAGTGGACCGTCACTATTCACGGGTCTTAGCAGAAACTTTAACAAAGGTCCTCCTTCCTTTGACGAGGACTCTTCAGAAGAAATTAAACTTTCACCACTTATCGATAACGATTCTGATTCGGCGCCTACACTCTTGAAGGATTGTGATGATGATTCCACAATGCTAAGCATTGTTATTGAATAGAATCCAAGGAGCATCAGGAGAATGCTTGTCCTTGAGTGGGGATAGTGGCGACGATGATGATTCTTGTGATGTGTCATTGTTGAGGATTCACTTAGATTTGACTTGACTTAAAGACGCGATCAATTTTTTTTTTAACTATTTGTGTTTCTTGAACTTGGGTCCTTTAGGGATTTTAAGTTCTCCCTTTCTTTTGGCACCACACTTTGTAAGTAGCTAACTTCTTATCACACGATCACTTGGTTTGAACTTCGATTTGTTTATGAATCAGATCAAATGGCCTAGATGCTACCACACCATCGTAGGGTTTTAGTTTTTTTTTCAAGAAGTTTTTATCAAAGTGAGATACAATCACCGACTGATGGGATATTTCTTGTCATCAAGATGCTAAGAACCCACCATGAACTTGGCCATTGGCGATCGAAAGAAATTACCCGTGTCTCTGAAAGAGGGGGAAGATCGTGCTGCGCCAATTAGAGCCTTTCGTGTTCGTTCGTCGTCGTGGTCTACATTTGAGTGTGAGTCTATGGATAACGGTTGATGTGTATCCCAAATACGTTGTACTAAATATTTCTGATCTACATTCTGTGTTCTTTTTCGTTTCGTTTCGTTTTTAAAACAATGAATCAAATGCGTAACTATTTACCGTTCAGACTTGTTTCAATCAAAATGTCATCAAAATGGAATAATTGGGGTAATCACTGGATGGCACAGAAAAGGTGTTGATCCATGAAATGTTGATTTACTTTGCATCTAGCGAATAATTTAATTTAAATTTTATAATTTAAGATTATTTACGTTTTCACTGAACCGTTCCGGTATACGCCTTCAATTTACACATGTAATTCGAGGTATCAGACAGATTGCGGATTGTTTATCCAAGTCGAAGTGAAGATTCTCATTTCTCGGGAGATGAATTCTAAACACTTTTTTCCAGCGAAAGTACGTAGAGTGTGTTAATATTTGTTTTGGGGGTTTATAGACATTTGTTCCCTCTTACTCATATGTAGCTGTTGGTTGTTGAAATGTACTCTCTGGGGTATTGGCGTATTGGATAATAGAACTAGGCAAGGAAATTACATAAAATGGTAGCAATGTACGATATTCGCGAAGAGATTCATGACCTAAGAGCTTCGATTTGCAGCCGCCAAAAATTACTGCAAAATAAAGTGACCAGATCCAAAATGTCAAAATGTGGGACAAAGTAAAGAGATTCACCAGAAAAAAATATACACATATATTTTGTTTTTTTTAATGTGGGACAATTTCACTTTTATTCAAATAGATTAGGAATATAAAGAAAAACACTTATTTTAAACAAAAAAAAGGAACAAAATGAAAGTAGCTAGTAAAAAACTAAATTATTTAATGAATTCTCACAAAAAGTAAAAACATAACATATGTAGCTAAACAAAAAAAAAGTAAAGTCAGTTCAGTTAAAAAAAAATGACTAGATTTTACTTTAATCCACACTTCGCAATTTCAATTTTTTAATCCACTAGATTTAAATGCGCATCTAATTTTTTTAAATGGTGGTAGAGTTCAGTCAAATCATTATGATAATTTATAAAATAAGCGAACGAAAAATGTAAGTTCCATTTCGTGGGACAGTTCGGGACATCTTCTAGTTTTGTGGGACATTTGTGGGACAATTTTCGATGTGGGACAGTTGACGTAAATGTGGGACTGTCCCACGGAATGTGGGACGAATGGTCACTTTACTGCAAAACCGTCTTTTATGTTAAAGACGTAGGTGTCAAGTATAATTGTTTTTTTTTTAATTTCCATCAAATAGCAAGAAACTTTTATGTTCGCTTTACGCTTTTTGCTCAATAGTCTCGATTGCTTTTTGACAGCCTTGTGACTTCTTTGGCTTTGGTTTGTCCACGCTAGCACTGCGGTCTGATATACAGGCCTCTGTTTCAGAGGCTGTCGGGAAGCTAATAAGCATCTCTGAGTGGTGTGTGGCAAGTGCAATGGGTAAGACTGCCTAGGGTCCGCTTTCTCACCTAAATGAGGGCGGGGCATTCTGTGACGATGTGGAAAGAGCTTTCGTCGCTCTCCAAGCATAGTCTGCAGGCACGGTCCGGTGGCAGGCCAAGCTTGTGTAGATGCCGTTTTAGACGGCAATGTCCGCTTAAGATACCGTGTAGAATTGAAAGGTGGTTCCTGCTCAGATTCAGAAGAAACTTGGATTTCTTTTATGATAGATAGGGGAAGAAGTGTTTGGTACGTTTCTGTCCTACACTTTCCATCCAAATTGAGTTGGATTTGAGCAGGGTTTGTTCCCTCATGAAGATAGATTTGTTTACTCCACAGGCTGGTTCAGGACTAGTGAGGGGGGTAGTTGCACCTATCTTGGTCAGTAGGTTCGCTGTTTTATTGCCGGTGTAGCCCTTATGAGTGGGGATCAGTATGACCAAGTTGTTTTTTCCTGATTCTAGAAGCAATTTGACTGTCTCTGAACAAGTTTCGATTTTATCGTAGCTGAGTTCAGTGTTTTCAGGGCAGCTTGACTGTCAGGAAGATCCATGAGTACATGTCTAGACTAACCAGTATGTTAGTGCTAGACGACTCTCCGAATATTCCAGCCCCACTTTCACTGTCCATTTTAGAACCGTCCGTATACCATACTTGGTCATGCTCTAAAGGACGGGGTTTAAATTTTTCCCAGTCGCCACTCAGGGGAGATGACTACTGTTTGAAGCAGTACCTTGGGAGAATGTCATCCAACGGCATGCTGAACTCGCTACTTTAGAGTACGGAGGGAAGCGTATTAAGGTGACCGTCAGGAGGATGTTTGAAGGTAATGTCATGGCGACCCACTCTTGAGCCGGTTCTACCGCATGGGTGGCTATGCAATCATCGCCTTTTCGATGAGTGTAGCCAATCTATTGTCCCTCACATATAGGATTTGACCAGAATATTCGTTTCTTAGCCAGCGATTAACGAAAGTCTGTAGCTTTTTTGTGACATTGGCGGTTTACTTTCTAGGTACTCCACGCCGACTTCACGGTTGACCAAAACAGTTGTATTAGGTGTTAAGATTGATAGCACTACTTCTCCATATCTTTGGAAGCGTACCAAATGCAACTTTCATTTTCTCGATTTTCCATTGTATACAACTATGTATGCTGCTGCCGTCGCCGACTGATAGAATACTCTCAAGGCACCGAAAGTTTTGGACTCGATTTACTTCTTGATTAGGAATGCAAAGGTATTCTATAGGTTCTATTTTAGTAGTTTTCAACCTCATCAGGTTCATCTCTTTCACCATAAGGGTGATGTTTGTACATTATTCAAAGAGCAAGTACACAATCATCATCGTTGTTCACAAACAAAGTTATTCACTAAAATGTACATATTAGACCTATTCGCTGGTATGATTCCCATTAACCATAACCTGGATCAACAAACCGGCAAAATTAATTTACGTACGATTCTAATTCGTCTACTACAAGCGATAAAATTCTTCCCTGGCTAGACACTATTCTAAAAGGCTTCCTGAACCTTGTCCATATTCCCAGGGGGTGGACAGAGGTAGAAGTTGTCTTCATACCTAAGGCAGGTAATAGCTCACACGTTGTTCATAAGGATCTACGTCCCATCAGTCTATCATCCTTCCTACTAAAAACACTGGAGAGGTTGAAAGGCTACCACCTTCGCTGTAACATAGATACCAAACTCCTGTCAGCGTTCCAACACGCTTACTGCAAGGGCAGATCTGTTGAAACTGCTCTCCACTCACTAGTACGTACCATTGAAAATCACTTAGCGTTAAAGAGTCCACCATGGTTGCCTTTCTGGACATCGAGGGAGCCTTTAACAACGTCAAAGCAGGGGCAATCACTGATGCACTCACGAATCTGGGTGTCGAGGCTTCATTCAGGCTTTTAATTGAAAAGATGCTCGTATGCAGAACAATTAACATCAAGCTGGGCAATGCCTCGGCCCGCAGATTTGTGAGCCGTGGTACTCCGCAAGGCGGTGTTCTGTCCCCCTTTCTCTGGATTGTGGCAGTTAATACACTGCTGTTTGACCTGGCAATGGCTCGATGCGAAGTGATTGCTTATCCGGACGATGTTGCGATTGCTGCCTCTGGTAAATACCCGGGCACCCTTAGTGAACTTCTTCAAAACGCCGTTTCAATCCTTTTAAGATGGGCAGCTAAAAGTGGTCTGGGAGTTAATTCCGAGAAAACCGAATTAGTTTACAAAATTCCTCCAATCGACCCGCCCTCTCTAAACAGCACCAGCCTGCGCTTTGTTAAAGAAGCTAAATTTCTGGGTCTTGTTCTTGACAGTAAACTAAAGTGGAAAGCCAACACATTTGAACGCGTTAAAAAAGCCCCTGTGGCGCTGTACTGCTGCAGGAAAGCCATTGGTAAAAAATGGATCCTGCAACCTCGTACTATGCACTGGCTCTACGTGTCCGTTATCAGACCTATATTTCTATATGGTGTGATCGTCTGGTGGCCGGCCTTAGGAAATGCCTTACACCGTAACCTATTGGGAAAAGTGCAAAGATCAGCTTGCATATGCATTAGCGAAGCACTAAGGATCACCCCATCCGCGGCACTTGACGTGCTCCTACATCTGATTCCCTTGGATATTTTTTGCAAGCAGTCTACTGCTAGCGCAGTCCTCAGACTGAAGGCCTCCTCTCAATGCTCAAACAGCCATATTGGCCACTCCTCGATCTTGAATCCTTTAACATTCATCCCGGAACGTGAACACCGTCTAAGCTGAACTTCAATATCAACTTTCGGACCTCTACCCCCGCCCGAGTGGTTTGGGAGAATGATGATGCCATAGACGAGCACTCCGTTCACTTCTACACCGACGGTTCCAAAACTGAGAACGGAGTAGGTGGTGGTGTTTTCTCCGAAGTGCTCAATTTAAGCATCTCCTTCCGTCCCCCCGACCATTGTAGCGTTTTTCAGGCGGAAATTATGGCGATCAACGAAGCCTTATCCTGGCTTAGGCATAATGTGGTATCCTGCCAGGACATCACAATTTATACCGATAGCTAAGCTGCTGTAAAATCTCTGGAATCAGTAACATGTCTCTCACTGAGGTGGCAAAACATTTTAACATTCACCTATGCTGGGTACCTGGTCATAGGGACATTCCAGGGAATTGTAAGGCCGACGAACTCGCCAAACGTGGTATTACTCTAGACATTCTTCAGGAATGAAGGAATCTCCGTATTTCACTCGCTACATATAAACTTCTCTTAGAGCAAGAAGCGATTAGCAATACAAACCAAAGATGGAGGAACGGCACCAAATGCGGCACCTCTAGAGAGTTATTGCCTCTGTTAAGCCTCACTCTATCTAAAAGTCTCATCTTGTTCAATAGGTCGCTCATTAGTACCGTTATAGGTGTTCCCACTGGTCACTGTTCTATTGACCTTCATGCCAAAATGATGGGCCTCTTTGCAAATGACTTTTGCAGGAGCTGCAGGGCCGAAGAGGAGGAGGAAACGATTCTCCATTTTTTCTGCACTTGCCCTGCTAAAGAAGTAAGCTCTATCTAGCCTACCACTTCGACAATTGAATTATCACATACTGATGTCAAAAATATCCTTAGCTTTATCAAGAGCTCCAAATGGTTTCATTAGCTGGAGTGGCACCTAGGGTAGATCCCACTGGTATCACAAAGGGCCTTCCTTGGCCTACGTGTGCCTGTGCCTCGCATGGACAGCCACCTTACCTACCTTCTACAAGCGATCCACGAATCGACTTAGGAAATGTTGGCTATCATCGTCTAGATTGAATAGTTAATTCTGCCTAACAGCGGGGTGTTGGTGTTCGTCGCCGACGCTCACCCAGTTAAATTGAAGGACTTTTAATCATGACTATACTTCAAGCTGACTCAGGTCCTCTTTTACTTGTGCGCGATATTCTAGGCGAAGCCTTTTTCTACTGTAGGTATGAAACTACTTAAATTTAGATCGAAATGAAGCCAAAAATTTCACATTGCCAATTACTGTTTCAAATGCAGTTGTTGATTAAGGCCCAAATCTAATCTGTTATTGCGTGTGCTAAGTACAAATCATCACGCTAAGCACAAAATCCATGCATAGGAAGTGAAGTACCTTTTCCACTTTCACTTCATTACCATTCAATCCTCATTTAAGTGCAGCACATCAGGACTAATTAGGTAATAAATGCTTCTCTAACTATCCTTCGGGTTTATTTCAAGTTAATCACCCATAACCCGTATTGAAATGGCAAAAAATTAAGTGATTCGAACAACAGCCTCTCTTTCTCCTCCAAGCTGACCCGTGAAACCAAAAAAACACAACGAAATGAACTTTTTCATTGGAAAAGAAAACCATTACTCGCTTAACAACCCTTTCGACATTATTTACCCTCATTTGCGTTAATTTTATTACACAGACCAATTTCCCCCTCGAACAATAGAGGGCACACGCAAAACACTTTAAACCGCCAGCGCCGAGTGTTATAGGTCTCGACCCGAATACAATACAAGTTTTCCTCCATTCACTACTCGTACAATCCTCTCAATTCACCGAAATCATTTTCTGAATTCTAATTAAAAAGTTTTTCAATTATCTTGAAAAGTAGACGGGTCCTGGCCCGGTCCACACTTCAGCGCAAAACCGCAGAACAACCGCACGAAACTTTAAAACAGATTGATATCTAAATGACTTTGTGTTACTTTTTTTCGGTCGTGGTGCAGAGGGAGATAGATAGGAATTAATTGCAGGTCGACCGGCATTCCCTTTGGGCATCAACATCAACAAATCAAAATAGCAAACAAATAAACTAGAGGCGCTCTCCAAAAAAGCGATAGGCAACCTCAGAACTAAATCCAATCAGAAGGGCGAAAATGCAAATGTCCCACACGGGCTCAAAGGAGCAGGAGGTCTCTGTTTATTTTTGAATGCATTGGGCAGCTGCATGACCTTATCCAACAAAACTATTGACCAACCATCCTGTGTGTGCAATTCCGAAAGAGGAACTATCTCTGATGCATATTATCTCTGGGCTGACCCTAATGTTTGGCCCGATTCCCAAAAGATTGAAAACAGAAATCAAAACACACACTACTGCCCTTTAGAGGAGAGTCTAGTGCATATTAATACTACTGCTGCCTCACCATCATCCCCTGCCTGAGAGAATAAATAAATAAATGAGGAAAGGAATCAGAGTCAGTATTACCACATGCCCACAACGCACATGTGCCAGCGAATAACCAGCATATCTAACCGAGCTTCGTCTCTGGATGTCTACCGGGGTAATATCCTGGGTATTTTAATTTTGTTTATCCAATAAGTTATCTTTCGCATCGTTGCAGTAAATAATTGCACCCTCAAGAATGCTTTGCTGGTGATACCCTTATATGCGAAAAGGATGGACACACAAGTACGGCAAAGAGATATCTCGTCGTGTTTTTGAAGAACGGCACCGCAATGTGAGATAGAATGAGAGAAAATGGAACAGGGAACGAAAAATATTCTGTCTATTGCAATGATCCACGTAATCTAAATGGAATCCAGGTTCTCCTTGTGCATCGTTAAGTAGAATTTGCCTCTGCTTAGGGGCGGAGGACAATGTTTATTGATGTCAAGCTAGAGATTGGGACGTTCTAAGGCTTTTGGGATTTCTATTGAATTTCGGGTTTACTTTGACCAGGAAAATCTACTGGGACATGAACGCTCTTAATGACTAAACATGGACCAATAACGTGCTTACAAAGCAACCTACTCTCTTTAGTTCATCTGTTACAATCTTACTTTAATAGAGCGGTCCCAACCCTATTTCTTTCTGGCTGTCTCAATTTATCCATCTGTGGAGCTTGCACGAGCTGGTCTCGTTTTTAAAACTGTCGTCTTCTTGCACGGCAAAGATGTCCAATTGACAGATTTTAACAAAGTCATCTCCTCGACGGTCCTTGTCTCCTGCCTAATAAAGGTCCTTAAAAAATAAATAAATAAACAGCTGGCGCGACAGCTCAGGAAGAGCCAATTTCGTGTTACATATTTCCTGAATTTCCAGGCCCTGGTAGTGCAGTATTGTAAAAGCCAGCATACGATCTGAACATTTCTTACCACGACTGACCTGAACTCTTTCGTTGGATTCTCAAGAATCCTTGTCAAACTATTTCTCAGAAAACTTACTGTTAAACACTGAACGCACTGCGACAAAGGCGTAGTAGATTATGAATTGCGTCTTCATTCTCTTGTCAAGAATATATGTAACCTATACCCTTGCATTCGCATAAAGACCAGTAGGCTGTAGGGAGTTAATTTTTCTTCATTTTGTTATCTGGAATTGGTTTGTTAACGTACAATCACTGTTTTATCTGAAAACTTCCTTCTAAAAATTGCTTTGAAAAGATCAAAAGAAACCTTCAGTCTCAGGTTTGACCGCTTCCTTTTTCTCTTTTAAGTTGTCTGTCCCTGCCTCCCACGTGGTACCCTACTTTATTCGGATGTATTTTCAGACAAACTAGAGTTCTCCGGTTCTGATGGCTTAATTGATCGGAAAAAATTGCACCGATACACGTCGAATAGTTGTGACAATATAAGAAATTGAAGTCCTGCACTTAAAGAGGGAAATTTGGCATAAGGCCATCCTTTTCCTGTGGATTTTCCAATCAGCCTGATGATGACGGTGGTGGTCTCTGAAAACGTGTGGAATGCAGATTTTTGTTAAAATTGTAGATGTGGTACTGAGTCGCTGAGTCCACTTCAACATATTTGCTGACGAAAACCATGCAAGATCTCTTGAATGTTCGTGTGCAAGGCCTTACTTACTTACTTAAGGTAGGTGGCGCTACAGTCCGGGATAGACCTGGGCCTCAACCAACAAGCGTCTCCAGCGAACTCAATCTTCAAACAGCTGCCTCCAGTTTTGAACGCCAAATTAGTTGAGGTTCCCTTCCACTTGCATGCGCCACCTGATTCGAAGATTTTCCAGGCCGGCGCACTGGTGTCCATCCGCTCTACATGACCCAGCCACCACAGTCGATGGACATTCACTCTTCTGGGTAAGCTAATGCCGCTGTACCTCTCGAACAGTTCTTAGCCCATAGAAACAGCGAATTAAAAGAGTTATTCTTCGTTTGAACTCAGCGCTGATGTCTGAATTGATAGCAGAGCCTAGTTAGACAAAGTCCTTTACTACTTCAAGTTATAACTGTCCATAGTGACGTTCTGTCCGAAACGTCGGTGCTGGTTGTCCTTTCTTGTTGACAGCATATACTTGGCCTTGCCCTTATTGACCGCTAAGTCCATCTTCGCCGCCTCCATCTCAATACTCACAAACGCACCAGTGATATCACGCTGCGTTCTTCGGATTATGTCAATGTCGTCGGCGTATCTGAGTAATTGGACAGACTTTTGAAAGATTGTGCCCCTGGTATTGGCGCGTGAGTTTCAAGAACAATGTTGAAAAAGTCACATGACAGCGCGTCGCCTTGTCTAAAACCTTTTTTGTCATCAAAGATCTCGGTAAGGTCTTGACCGACCTTATAGACATTGGTCTGTATAGCTCGTCTCTATAGATGCAGTCACACGCGGCCTAAAATTCGATGAAAAGGTGGTTTATATCGAGTTGAGTTTCCTGAATTTCATCCAAGATCTGCAGCAGTGTGAATATTTGGTCGATGGTGGTCTTTCCTAGCCTGAAGCGACACTGATATGGACCGATCAGGTTGTTGACGAACAACTTAAAGCGCTCACACAACATGGCAGATAAGATCTTGTAAGCGATGTTAAGAACACTGATGCCTCTATAGTTGGCGCAGTTCAGATGGTCACCTTTCTTGAGGACCGGGAAAATAATTCTGAGGTTCCATTCATCGGGCATGACCATTAGGTGATTAATTCTCTAAGAACTCTCGCAGGATGCAACAAATTCGTTCCAACTGGCCTTGTTAATGTTGTGTTTTTTTGCATGACAGTTATTTACTGGAGCTAAAAAGGACATCCATAACCATCGTCCTAACGAACCTAAAAAGAGAGTTCAACAAAACTAAATTTGATTTTTTCGTAGAGCGTCCATCAAAAAGTTACGAACAACATCAAATCCACCGCCAATTTCCAGTAAATTGTCCACAAAAAGTAAAGTCCAGAACGTAAGAAAGTTTTCGTTAATTTTTCAAAAGTTCATCCCTTTTCTGTAAAGAAGTGATAAACCGCACAGGCAGAGCGAACATTATTGTGGAGATACATAACAGTGGTGTGCATCCGCTCACCAAATTAGTTGAAGTTAATTTATGGGACTTTTCTAGGTTGCAGTCTTCCTTTACTGCGCAGTTCTTCCGAAATAAATTTAAAGATTCTCATCTGAATCTAGCAAAGAATAATTCAACCCTTCCCTCGATATTGATAAGAGCTGTAGCTTGTAGGTTTGAAGAAATTTGGATGCTTCAGTACATTTCATCCACTTGGAGAGGTTGAGATCTGTTGTCAGGAACCTATTCTTTTGTTCTAATACGAAGTAAACCGCCAGACTTCTCAAGATCTTTGAATGTCGTTATATAGTTCCACCGGCAGAGTGTTAAATAATTACTTTGGATGATCTGTTTAAGGGGCACTACTAGTGTGAAATTTTGAAAAAATCGATTTTATTTTTTTTTTTTTGCATATTTCGATATCTTTAAAAATCCGATCGAATAAAAAATGTAATTTTGGCAGACCTAAAATCCGCATTTTGTTAAATTAAAATTTTTTTTTTGATCGAGGTTTATGGTACGGGCTATACCTTCTAGTTTAATAAACTTTTTGGTTTTTTTTTTGATTTCATGCACTGTGAAGGTCGTTATCAGTGCAGCAGTGGGGGGACTTTTTTTTTTGAGCCCTGGGAGATTGCGAATAACTCGCTGAATTTTAAATTTTTTGGTTCAAAAATGTTATCATGTATTTATTATATATCCGCAAATATATCCTGAAAACATTAAAACATTCCATGCAGTAGTTTTTTTTTTTTTAAATTCCCAAAAATCACTTTTTTTTTAGGCAGTCACACTAGTGGTGCCCCTTAAGGTTCTTTATTCTAAACGAATCCAGCTCCGAACAGAGTAATGCTCGTAAGGAGTTAGTGTCTGTCTAAAGTCATTATGTTCTCGATCGTACAAAAAAAAATTTGCTTATTTGTAACGAAGTCCGATATCTCACCTATTCCCCTATGAGGATAGCCCTTGATGATTTAGAGTCGATGGCAGAAGATCGGGAAATGTGGAGAGTGGAGAGTCCACCTTGCCCCTACTTCAAATCTAAGAGTGACCGCAAGCAAGAGGTTGCAGCATGCCCCCCATACATGTTCCACGGTTTGTTATGCAAATGCTGTTCCATGCTGCTCGCATGGATTTAAAGAAACTTTGCATATACCCAACTTCACACCTACTCCAAATCCAACAGTGATCCCAAGCAGGGGGGTTGCAGGTAGATTCCCATGTGCAGTAATTTCCCTGCACCTGCGGACAGAGGGTCTTGTTTTATATGAATCTAGGTCCATGCAAATCTAGTTGCTTGTAGATATCCAAGAGAATTCTGTCTCATTTTGCACTGTTAAACATGTTTCTTTATTGGTAAGAAAGTACTAAAGTATCTGAATAACTGACACTCCACCTATAGCCGACGACAATTCGTTCGCTATACCATCTTCTTCACCATACATACATAGCTATGTAAATACATATACAGTGTACTCTCTCATAAGCGGACCCCGACGGTTACGAGAAAATCGTCCGCTTATGAGAGGTGTCCGCTTGTGAGGGTGTCCGTAAGGAGAGAGTACACTGTACATACATACATACATATGTATGTTTAGAGGCACAGTCGAAGTTGACTCTGTGCAGACCGTGTAACATCCCCGTCTCATGTTCGATGGGAAAAGTCTTTCCTGCACAGATCTCCCGTTTGCTGTAAATAGTACTTTTAACGACTCTTTACGTAAAACCAACTGACTTCCTTAGTTGGTTTTACGTAAGTCTTAACTAACAAGGCTCTCCACATAGTGCGATCCTAAGTTTTCTTCTACTACTTTGTCTTTCTGGTTCGAAGGCACTGCGGGTCGACGACTACATTAGGTGATTTTCTTTTTTTTTTTTTGTTCAGAACAGAGCCTGAGTTCTCTTTTTTAACTCAGACACAAACTTTTTTTCCACAGAGTAAGGGTTCTTAAGTCAACGATAGAGCCTTCTTCTATTCTTCTCTATATTCAAAGCTCAGGTCGACAAGGTCTTTTTAATTGAGTAATATGTTTTAAAACAGAAAGCCAAGTATGTATGTATGTATGTAGTACAATGGGCCAGTTGCGTCTGAGTGCTCCAGTATAGCGTTTCCAAACCCGACAAAAAAATGTATGTATGTACATATGTATATTGCTTCTTTTATTTCGGACTTAGGAAATGCATCCACAAGGAATATTTTCACATTTATTAAGAAGCTGGAACATTTTCTGGCTTCTGTGCTGTAATATGTATATATTTTAGGTCACAGTGCCCTTGGTAATGGGGGATGTCGAAATGTTGTTTTCGAAATCAAGACCCAGCTATTTTTCGTCGCAGAATCCTTTTTGAGCTCTTTCGGTGTAGGCGTCTAATATTTTTCCTTAATCCTGTTGAAAGTTGTACTATCTTTAAACCCATTTAGCTCATTCTTCATAAGAACATCATTGACATGAGATTCGCTTTGACCTCTGGTACATAACTCTACAGTTTATATTCCCATGTTGAAAGTTCTTATTGACTTAGAAACTCTGATACTGGTAACCCTAGGATAGGTACGTTCCAACTTGGCCTGAGAGGATAGCAATTATATTATATAACGTCCTTCTATAAATGTTTCAATCAATGGTCTGACCACGTCGCCAGTCTCAACTTATTTCCTCCAAGTCGCAGTATCTATTCAAACTCTTGCATTCAGACCTCTATTTCGTGCAGTGAAAGCAGGCGTTTCAAGGCTCCGAACCGTCCTCGTAGATGTAAGCAAAACCATTTAAATAATTCGGCCCTTTAAGACGCATTATTTACCAAAACATTTCCAAGTATCCATCTATGATGCCGCTCAACCCATCCTTTCCATTTGATTCCATCTGCCAAAAGTCATTACACATCTGACCAACGATTTGATGTTCTATTTGAGATGAAAGCAAAGTAAAATAGTGCCAGGAAGCTCTCACCTTTTTCAAATAACATCGGATAAACATTTTATCCACAAGTAAATATACCTCCACTCCCCCATCCCTCTTGTAGAGCCCTCGATCAGTCCTGAAAAAAAGAAACGTTGAATCCATTTTCACCTCTCCTACTGTCACAGAATAGATTCGTTTACCAAAAACAGACTCTCTCTACACATGCACATCTGTCTGAGAGGGTGTACCTATTCCAAGGACTCCATGTTTATCCTTTTTGCCTTTCCTCACACTCGGGCGCAAACAGTTTATCCCTCGGATGTTCAATTAAAATTCAATCTGCATTCACAGACATTTCTGGCGGTTTTCAACTCACACATGTACACAGAGTGCAAAACCATCTAGCTGGAGTGTATACTGCGTCCTGTGACTGAGTGGAGGTTACTGATGGATGGAATCACAGTTTCAACTTACAACGGCGGGAAAAAAAGAGACTCAGGGATAGGAATAGAGGGAATTAAAATCGAAATCATTCACTGGGCTACGGAGGGAGGACCGATAACAAAAAATGCATCCACAGGAAGGTTTTTTTCGCATTTTAAAGGGCCGTGCAGAGTTTTATACGGAGTGGGCAGATATGTAGAAGAACCGGGTTGGCCTGTCCAATACCGGAAAAAAAAACTTTTTTTTTTTGTTAAATCGATTTGTCCTTACGTCGGGAGATAGTATCATCGAAGTTGTCATTCGGGTAGGTGCAGGCTTGGCAGATTGGTTACTATGCTCAGAAGTGGATCGAAGCCTAAAGGGTGTAATTTCAGTATCTAGTACTCTTTTGCATCCGTATTGCACAGTTTCCCGGTGACACTACATGAATGTACGTGTGGGTTTTACTAACTGCTGGCAGATGCCACAAACGTTTAAATTATCTTGGGTTTTTGATAGAAACTCACCAACATGAGAGATGTACTGTTCTTTTGATGGTTTGACGACAACGTAACGTAGTATAATTGAAGACAGCTGCCTAAGGACCTAACTGACTTGCGAGTTTTGATTGAGGCTCTGGTTCAGTCCAAACTGTAGCGCCATCAAACGAACAGAACGTCGCAAGTCAGTTAGGTCCTAAGGCAGCTGTTCTTAATAACACTACGTTACGTTAGACCACGACAACAAAGATGTGTTTGTTCCTGGGCTTAGCCATGGAAGTCAAGGAAAATTGTCCTATTGAAAGCGATTTAGATTCTCATCGGCATTCATGTTTCCTTCGATTCCCTTGCGTCCAGGAACGCAAGAGGGCACAATTTTATTGTGAGCAGCTAGCTGCTTTAAGATGCTTATACAACTGCAGACAAGTTTCAACTCTGAGTTGTGTAAACTTGTTGTCTGACTGTCAGAGATTGCAATCTGTTTCCTCCAAAGGTTTTGTCCAACGCATTTTCTAGCCTCTAGCGCATACCTTTGCTTGGGAAACAGATGTGGAGGGAGACTGCTTACTTAAAGTTATTAGCCAGAGCCAGACTTTCCACGCTAGGTAAATCTCTCGCTTTAAGGAAACTAAGCCACCTAGGATCACAACTATTTTCTCAATTGTGGAGACCGTGCTTCCACCTTGACTTGTGCAACAAACTTCCAACGAATCGAGCTCTAATTTTAAGTGACCTCTCCATGAGCTAAACTGAAGTTACAATCTCACTTAAAGAACTGATGTAAGTCATACGCTCTCGGAACCACCTCGATTTCCACGGAAAAAAAACCACTCCTAGCCCTCCTATGATTCTCGTCGAAAGTTCAGTTCTTCTATACATGTCCTCAAAGCTACACCTGGCGTGAACGAATGAAAAAGTAACCAAGTTACCACAGCAATACGTAGCCAATTCGTTTCACATTTTTTTTGCTCTCCTCCTTCGACTGTGCCCAGGATGAATCTCCTGCTGGCAAAGTTATCTATCTCTTTGCTTGCTATCCTTGTGAAAGGATGGCACACACATTTTTGGGGGAGAAAAATCCTGAAACCCTCTAAACTGATTGAGGATATTATACCCTAGTGACGAAACGATGAAGGTAAAATTAATTTTCCTAATCTCGATGAGCTTCATCGTGTTTTTTTCTTTTATTTTTTTGTAAATTGGCCCTCGCCTTCCGTGAAACGAGGATATGAATTGAATTGAAAGTGTTTTGTTATTCTTTATTTTACTCACACCTTTTCAGATTGACCCAGTCGAATGTAGGAAACAATAAAAAAGGACTCGAGGCAACTTAAGCGGAAATTGCATACAATGAATGCAATTCAGAATTGCCGGCCTGACTGGCTGCCTGCACTTCATTTGAATGGTAAACTGCAACAACCTTGGTTAGGTTTAGATTACTAGGTCGTGATTGGTTCGCCAACGGCTCTATGTGGTTGTGAGTTGGACGCTAATTATCGCCTCTGGCTGGCGTAGTGCCAATTGTTTCTCTTTTGTTTGACCATCGTCGGTCGCACAGTGGTCTAGTTAAGTATTGTTTTATGAAAAATGTATTATTTCGGGTGGGTAACGAAGGGACTAATTCGAGAGTGGCTAAGGCCGGGCGCCAAATAGATAAAGTGTTTTGAGGGAATTTAAATAGATATTCGTTTCGGTGAGTCCACCTGGGTTTCTCCGAAACCTTCCTGGCGGTCTTGTCACTCTCTTATACTCCGCATTCTTTGGAGTGTATCCCGATCGTCTCGATGTCGTAATGGATGCCTCGATGCTTCATGTGTTTTGAGTGCGTAAATCGTAGCAAAAATTTAATCCTTACTGGGTGTTCGTCGTGCTGCGTATTTGGGAATTGCGTGGTACATGTGCGGTAGTGGTCGCCTTGGCTCAGTGGTTAGTGCGTTGGACTGCTGACCGTGCGGCGTAGGTTCAATCCCCAGTCATATCCACCGTACATTTTTCGCGGCATCACCTCTCCGGGAGTATAATCTGTCATGAAAGAGCTTCTCACTTCGCCGTTCGGAGTCGGAAATGAATTGTAGGTCCCTTCCATTCGTGCAAAAATGTAACACGCACAACAGGAATGGTTGCGAGAAGCTAGGCCTTGGCTCATCTCGAACTGTCGGACCACCTGTTTTTTTTTTGTGCGGTAGCGGTAGGTTTATCGCGGTGTGCAGTAACGTGTGCGGTAGTGGTTGCGATTGCGATAGCGGTAGCACTACCGCCCTATTTTGAGGTACCACCCAGCAGTATCCACAAGGACAAAGAAACCACTTGAACTCAACAAGGAAGATTTGAGTACCTTAACGGGCTGCATCTGCATCTGCATAAAATGAGCATATATAGACATGTGCCGACTCTGCGGCGAGCAAAAAGAGATTCTCTGCGAGTGCACAGTGCCGTAAAGAGAAGACTACTCCATCTAACACGAAACAGGATACGTTCAGTGGATACTTGGAACATGGAGCTTAAAGCGTTATTTAGGTTTATTAAGAGCCCCAACTTGGTTTCTGGTGAACAACTCGGCCAGCACAATAGATTTTGCTTTGGCATCGTCATCATCACCCATCAACTCCTTTGTGATTCTGTCAAACGTTCTGCGGTCGCACTTGCATCTTATTCGGCTTGTTCAGCCACAGCATTCACGCAGTTTCTTCAACCACGACGCACACTACGCTGAATTTCCCCGATTATGTCCTTTATGTTTTTTTGATCCATCTTCAGGTTAGGTTAGGTTAGGTTTGTCGGCTGATGAGGGCTGCCTCATCATACTTAGGTCCATGTAGACCCTTTGTGATACCCATGATATTCCCTACTGTGGGTTTTAATCCCTGATGTCAAGCCATCAGCTAGTTCGTCGATATAATCATAGAAGAATTTGCCTAGGGTCCTATTTCTTATCTGGAAGAGGTATGGGCAGGTGTAATTTCTTTGTGTGACATCTTAGCATGTTGTGGCCTGTAAGTACTACCACCAGCATTGACAGTGATCTCCTGTCTTTTTGTAAAATCTGGCTGGTTTTTGCCTTATCATATTCTGGCTACAACCTTCTTGATACTTCACAGGTGGTTAGAGTTTTCCACCTGTTATTTGCTTCTATTAGGGTTTTTTGTGCAATTTTCGCCCTTAGGTTGCAGAGTGGCGGTCTGACCGTACAGTCCGCTTGCTCTCGGGCTAGGGTTGAACCCTTTCTTGCCAGTTCGTCAGCTTTATCATTGTCTGGTACTCCGCTGTGACCAGGACGGACCCAGCAGAGCTTAACATTGTGCTGCGTGCCAAGAACCTTAAGCTCCTGTTATATTGTAAGCATTGAGACTAGTTGGGCGGCTTTTGCCACTGCTAGAACCTCCGCTTGGAAAACGCTGCTGTGATCCGGGAGTCTTATGGAGCTGCTAAGTCCTAACTGTTTTGAGCCATCTGTGTAGATGGATTCATTCATTCAAAACTTCGTTATTTTGCCACTGTTCCCTGCTTGGGAAGACACATGAGAAGAGTTTCTCAAAGTCCAAGTCCGGGACAGTATAATCTTAGCTGACATTTGCGCCCAGATGATAGCTAAGTATCTCGGCATGCCCATACGAATTTGGTCTCCAGTATTTAGATTGGCTGATTCTGAGAGCACTTTTCGCTGCAGTCTCCTGCATGTGGAGGTCTAGAGGCAAAAGGTTAAGAATTACCTCCAGCCCCGCTGTTGGTGTTGTTCTCATGGCACCAGTTGTTCCAATGTAAGCCATTCTCTGTATCTTGATCATATCTCTGAGGTCAACTGTTCTGGTAGCAACGCCAGTCCTCCGAATGTGAGTATCGGTCTAAAGATAGCCGGGAAAATCCAAAGGGTTATTCTGGGTCTGGATCCCCAATTTTTTTCCGAAGAATCTACTACAGGTGTAGAAAGCAACAGATGCCTTCTTTACCCTTTCTTGAAGTATCTATGTATAGGCAATCACGTGGTACGGTCTCTACGCCATTCTCTGTGCTCCAATGCTCTTATATTTTTGGTGGCACGGTACTACTAAGTATAAGTGATCCTAAAGCAAGTTGATTCCCAAACAAATGGCGTACTACGGAATCCCTTAGTCTACCGATGTAATACCTGAGTACTCGAAGCGTTGTGATCCTATCGCTTTATGTAGTTACGCTTGTTGCAGCCATCCAAAAGACAATTCCTAAACCATCGTCTAATCGCCTATGATTCTTTTGTTTGGAATTTCGCTGCCGGTTGTGGAAACTCAACTGATGACACCTAACACTGAATGATGGTGACCTTTCTTACTCTTGTCAGAGATCTGGCTGTCAATATCTGGTCTCGGAATAGATTTTCCGGTTACAGACCTTCGATGTTGCTCTACTGGGCCATTTCTCGTTATAGGTTTCCAACCAGTCATTGCCCAGGTCACACGAGAGATATGGAATGCGATGCGACCCTAAGTATATCTAGTCGTTCCGCAAAGCCAACTGCGTTTTTGTCACGTTTTCGAGCCTTTTGGACCACAGTACGTCTTCAACTCGTGTGACCATGGATAGGAGGTGAAAGTATGCCACATTGGTGTATGCTGGTGGAATTCCTGTGCCAAAGTATTCTCTGGAAGAGATTACTGGTCAGGTTAATGCGTTTTTTTCTGTGAGCACGTGATTTGTGACGACAGCGTTAATGGGAAGGAATGACAGAACGGTTCATAAAAATAAGGCGCTAAAGTTGGAAGCCCTTTTCATACGAAAATGAACTCAAGAGTCATGTCGGTGTTCACTGTTCAAAACAAAGACACCACTCTCACGTTGACGTGGTTTTGTTAAGCAGTGGGAATACTACACAGTGCGAATTCCGTCCTAATGCTTCCTGCGACCAATAATCACACACCACCTTCAATTGCTCCAATAAGACGAAAGAGAGCTCTTGACAACTTTATTATCAAACACGGGTGGGTCATCTATTATGAGGCAATAAACTCTCATAAGCATGCCTTATTGATTCCGTTGTATTCCCATTTCATTCTGAAAATTCTAGTAATTTCCACACGATAAATGTTTAATTTTTCTTTTAATTAACTCGTTTCTACAGTTCTCCTGACCGTAGGACCGTGTCAATTGGCCCACTAATGCGGCACACGTCACTTTTTATATCACGATCAACCTCGATCCACACAAGTTCCACAGAATCTTGTCATTCATCTGTCAAGTGTCTGGCGATAGAGTCATCATCATCATTTGAACGTTCTTGATGTGACAATAGTGTCGGTGTCCCCCTCCACCTTTGTTCAGAAATGTTTTAGAAATTAGCGCTTCATCAATAATGAACCAATAAAAATTTTCAGTGAATACAGTTAGAGAGCGAAGCGAAATCTATGCTTGAGAAGTGAACAACCAAGAGCTCCTCGGTTGATGATGATGTTTGAGGAAATCATTTGGACCGTGCGTGCGTACCACGAGTCGAACCAAGTGCGGCATGATTTCCGAATTAGTTCTGCAGAGGGGTGTATGTAGGCCACCTCGAACTGCGACTACAATCTGAAGACACACAGCTAACTTTTCCTGAAAAACAAGGTGCCTTCAGAGTTCCATCAAATGCGTGTGGGCTTCATGAAATCTTCCTCCTGTACACCCCCATTGTTGTACACTTCCACCCTGCTTAAGTTGGCAAACAAAATTTGCATATCTTGCGTTGAGAAATCTCACGAGGGGATGGGAAAACAGGAAAAGGATTATCCGGATATACAAACGGGATAATGATGTCAGACGTTTTGTCTGACTAAAGTGTTCCACTTTATCACTCTTCGGCTGTGCATAGCTTCGTCTTTGACGGTGGCTGTGTCTCCTTTTTTGTGCCACTTAAGTTCCCAAATGGAGTGGAAAGAGGCTGGATGACTGTTGGCACTGGGATCTCTGGGAGTGTGATGAAGGGAATGTCGACGGATTAAAATTTGAAATCATTATGAGCTCTTGAATTAGAGAGTGTGGAATAGGCAGTCGCTGGCTTCTTTCCCCGGTCCCCGAAGTCATATTTGACTTTCTGTTGTGTTTCCATTTAAAGTTGAAAGTTATCACAACACGGTGTGGGGTTGAGAGGATTGAAGGCTTAGAGGGCTTTTAACTGGGTGGTATGGTACTAATGGCAAGAAGGTAGGTCTTAGACTGTTTCGAGGATTTAACTGATTTTTGGTTTCGCTTTTTTGAATCCTTTTTACGAAAGTGTGTGTGTGTGTGTGTGTGTGGAAGGCAAGAGTGAAATTATTCAAATTATTTGGTTTGGAGGAGACTTGAAGATTGTTTCTGTGATAAACGTTCCTGGGAATGAGCGGAATGCGACAAATGAAATTTAGTCATTAACATCTGTATCTCATTGAAGTGAGTTTTGGTTAAACGAAAAGTTTGCAAGGAATTCAGTTTGAATTTTTGAAGGATGTCGCTGGTAGAAAGTGGCATTAAAGTCTTTGAGAATGAAATTACAGTCTTCTAATAGAATTTTCTTCCGTTCTTTTCGTTCATTATAAAATGTTGGACTAACCATGTTCTTACAATAGATTAGACGCCGAGTCTTGCTAAATACTTAGATAATACGCGTTCTTTTCCAATATTTGGGCATAGAATTTCTGAAGTTACTCAACTATTTTTCTGTCATCGTTTACGATTTTTCTTCAGCTCATTTTTACGCGTTCCACATACGTGGCTTCTTTTTTCATAGCTTCGGTCAAGAATTGCTGCCCTTTCACCGGCTTGGCGTGTTATTTTGTACAGGCGTATGCTGTGAAAGGTATTTTTTATTTTGAGACTTAGAAAATCAATTTAATTGAGTAATATAATCGTTATTAAACGTTACCGACGTTTACGCATGTCTGGCTAAAATATAAAATTGATTTATAGGACAGTTAACTTTCTGAATCAAGACCTTAAATAATGTATCTACATTAAATCTAGTTATAACGTCGCTCTTAGCTTATTTAACACTGAAATAAAACTTAAATGAACGAACATTTTTAAGAAAACGTAGTGATAATCCTTATAGGTATTAATTTAATTTTAGTGAGGTATATGTCCATAAACCTATGTCTATGTTTCGCACGCC
Source organism: Matsumyia berberina (assembly GCA_917880715.2). Lineage (NCBI taxonomy): Eukaryota > Metazoa > Arthropoda > Insecta > Diptera > Syrphidae > Matsumyia > Matsumyia berberina. The sequence goes on along the minus strand of OU862870.1, from coordinate 74,549,156 downwards.
AAGTTGGTTGAGGTCTCCTTCCAATTGCGTGCGCCACCTGAGTCGCAGTCTTCCTCTACTACGCCGTCCCTCGGGTGTACATTCGAAGATTTTCCGGGCCGGAGCATTGGTGTTCATCCGCTCTACATTACACAGCCACCTAAGTTGTTGGACCTTCACTCTTCTGGCTAAGCCGATGTCACTGTACAGCCATAACAGTTCGTCATTGTGCGTTCTCATTCACTCACTATCTATGCAGATAAGACCGAAACTCACCCGAAGAATTTTTCTCTCGAAAAACGAAGAGCAAACCTCATCCGCTTTTGACAGTCCATGCCTTTGCGCCATAGAGCAGGACTGGGACGATTAAGGTCGTATGCAGGTTCATCTTAGTTGCTCGAGAGAGGGCTTTCTCAATTGCCTTCTTAGCTTAAAGAAACAGCTCCTGGCAAGAGTTATTTTTCGTTTGACCTTAGGACTGGTGTCGTTGTCTGAATTGATAGCGGAGCCTAGGTAGACAAAGTCCTTAACTACTTCAAAGTTATAACTGTCCATAGTGACGTTCTGTCCGAAACGTCGGTGCTGGTTGTCCTTTCTTGTTGACAGCATATACTTGGTCTTGTCCTCATTGACCGCTAAACCCATCTTCGCCACTTCCCTCTCAATATTCACGAACGCGCCAGTGACATCACGCTGCGTTTTTCCAATTATGTCAATATCGTCGGCGTATCCGAGTAATTGGACGGACTTTTGAAAGATAGTGCCTCTGGTGTTGGTGTTGCGTGAGTTTCGCACTATTCTTTCAAGAACAATGAAGTGACAGCGCGTCGCCTTGTCTAAAACCTTTTTTTGAGATCAAAGGTCTCGGTGCGGTCTTGACCGACTTTCAGGGAGCAGCGTGCATTCTCCATCGTCATTCTGCACAAACTGACGAGTTTGACAGGGATGCCTAAACTAGACATGGCTCTGTATAGCTCGTCTCTATAGATGCTGTCATACACGGTCTTAAAATCGATGAAAAGGTGGTGGGTATCGATTTGAAGTTCCTGAGTTTTCTTGTAGATCTGCCGCAGTGTGAATATTTGGTCGATGGTGGACTTTGCTCGCCTGAAACCACACTGATATGAACCGATCAGGTTGTTGACAAATGGCTTCAGGCGCTCACATAACACGGCAGGTAAGATCTTGTTAGCGATGTTAAGGAGACAGATGCCTCTGTAGTTGGCGCAGTTCAGAGAATCTCCTTTATTGAGGATCGGGCAAACAATTCTGAGGTTCCATTCATCGGGCATACTTTTCTCTGACCATATTTTACATATGAGTTGGTGTATGCTCCTTACCAAGTTATCGCCTGCCGCTTTCAACAGCTCGGCAGCTAATCCGTCAGCGCCAGCATACGAACATCCCTGGTTAAGGATATTGAATGGTGAGAGATAGTAAAGGCCAGTATTGTTATCATTGCTATTTGAATCCAGTAAAAATCTAACCAGCGATTCAGCGCGATAGTGTGTAAGTGGGGATACTTTTGTCGATTTATAAACAGTTGTTTGAGTGCCATTCCTTGTTTGGTATTTTAAACTTTCCGCAGCAAAATCTCAATATTTTTATTTCGAAGTTTTTAGTTCTTTAGCTTTCGTAAGTAAGATTGTAAACCATGAGGAGAAGCCTACATTAATAATTTAGTGTTCCCTGACATGTGCTTGGAGGGGAGTAGTGGTTTCAAAATAGAGGTCACCATTTTTGCTTTACCGAGGACTGCGACGGTTTACTGCGACCCAACAAAACTAAAGTACTACTACTACCCAATAGGTATTTCACCTGCCTGATGACGGCAGTCTGCCCAGGCCCACATATTTTCACGGTGAATTTAAGGAACCGGAACAAATGTTTTTATCTGTTTTCTCTTCGGATTCCTCCTTAACAGCTTAGGAAACTCTCAAGTCTTCTGATACCATCGCTGCTGTATTTGAGAGTGTTTTTTGAAATGTTGGATAAAGTTAAGGATGGATAGCTTTCTTGGTCTGTCTGAACACTTGAGTTTTGTCACTATAGGATTAGAAGAAACTGTTTTTGTGTGCGACCGATCCATTGTCACTTACATAGGATGTGCCGTCAATTCTCTGTGATGTGAACAGTCTTCTGGAAGATCGATATATTTCATATCGTTCCTAAATTTCTTGCATCCTGTAAACAAAGATACTACCGTTATATTAGTTTAGCCATGCGTTTCCACAGTCTCAGAATATTATTCGAAGCCTATTTATCAATTAAATCCTCCAAAATCTCTTTACCTTCTTGGCATAAAGGTTTAGGACCAACATCATCATCATCAGTCTGCCTCGGTTGGCTGTCCAATGCGATTAAGGTATTTCTACCTCTCATCTGACACGTCCTCCAGTTGTCCAAGCAGTGCCTACATCTCGATTTGGTAAACTGAAATTTTTGTCGCCAAGCTGATTTGGCAGATCCATAGATCCACCAAAAAGTTACCTGTTCCCGCTTTGTCATCTATAAAACCTATGTAGATCCGTCCGCGAATATGGTTAAGTCTCTTAATCTTACATATATCCGATAGCGATCCATCTCCAAAACTCCAAAAGTTCTGTAGTATCATTCGATAAGGCTCATATTCTGCTGTTACCAAAATTAGGCTTCGTGGGCGCCGTCTAACTATACATCCTGAGACCAAAGAGCACCTCGATCTATAAGATCTTTCTAACCTAGCTAAGCTCTTCAACCGGAGTATATTGTTCTTCAGAGCTAGATCGAGGTCAAAGAGGATCTTCAGGATCGTGCCTAAAGACGATTAATTGACGAAGACAGGGGATGTGAATTCTCTATTCTCCATAGGCATATCAAGATCCGCACCAGTGCGATTTGGCATCCTGGTGCAAGGGAAGTGCCGTGGTTATTGTTTAAAAGTTTTCCACAATCACCTTCCATCGCATATATTGGTGTGGTAACCTAATCAAATTCTTCTTGGCGGTCAGTTGTGACGCTTTCTGCCACCATAACATCGAAGCTCAAAAGATAATGGATCTTACTATTATTTAATTACTCGAAGTAGTGGAAGTGGAATAGTGAAGCGGAAAGCAGCAAGCTTACGCTGACTGAAGTCGTTTGTTAGTTGACGCCCAGCTCCAGCCAAGAGTGCCTTTCGAGGCAGGCAGTGATCGGTCAGTAGCCCAAATGGTTGCTTAATCCAGGAAGTATCTGGCCAATCGAATCCATTTCAGGTATTCAACAACAAGTGGGTGGAAAAAGAATTATTCAAGACCGCGGCGGGGAAAATTGTGCTTCAGACAATTCCACCTTGTATGTCGCAATATAATTTCAAAAATTCGCAACAGCGGAAACCAATGGCATCCTCCAAATGCAAAACCGTTCCAATCAGCATCCAAAAAATTCTCCGTATACACTTACCTTGGTCTACCATAGTTTCATTTGCTCATTCCACGCATCTGGCTCTTCCCAGAGGTTCATTCAATTATTTAATTCCCCGCATGCAAAAGTTTTTCAATTTTCCAGACAACAATTTGTAAATTTTTCATTTCAACCAGTTCGATGATGTGAACGAGACTTTATGCACAACTCTCACACGCACCTCGCCCACAGATCAGGAAGAACATTAAAACAAGCAAACAACAGCCAGCCCCCGGAGTTGCAGCGCTCCACTTCGTTTCATTTCGAATTGAGCGATTGTGGCCAATTCCATAAACATTGAAACCAAGAGCCTTCTTTCCCTTTACCGAAGAAAAAGGGAAAAACTAGTGCTCCTCCACCCACGACCACCAACAAACCACTAGGACCACATACAACATTCAACATACCGCAGAGCAGCAGTTGAAATTTCATCTTCAACCAGCACACTTCAACTCCCTCTCATTTGATCTACATTATTCCTCCACTATGTACCTCCTTTCTCGAAGCATTCCACTGCTCTGTACTTCAGTTTCGCCTTCCTCTCAGTCCTTGGCCCACTTGTGGTTGTGTTCGGAGGAGAGAGCTTGGGTGTTGGTTGTTTTTTTTTTTTTGGCGCAGAGAAGGACTACCACTGAGGAGTGTAGTTCTACCAGATAAGGGGATAAAATATATGGGATAACATGTCCTGATGGTTTCTATAGTGGCTGCTAGTGTTCAATCGGCACCAGTGCCTGTGTACGCGCTGGCGTCATTGGCGCTGCCAACACTACCGCATCTTGGGAACGCGTTGTGGTCTTATAGATGTCAAACAATAGAATTGACAAGTAGGAGACCATGTATTGGAAAACAAGATGCTGATTTAGGGGACTGTTCAAGTAGTGAGAACAGGGTTTACTCTAGGACAGCGCTTTTCCATAACTACTCGTAGATTAGATATTCCTCAGTTCATCAGTTGGATCCATTGTGCCCATTCATTGCTATCCTGGGAACCTAGAGACAATTCACCAAGTTAAAAGCAAGGTAATGAGGGAAATCTCAGAAATATTACATAAGTTTTCCAGCACGTCAAAGAAGTGGGAGCCAAGATTCCTTAGGCTTTTACATGGTTCCGAAAAGATTATTTTTCTTCTTCATCATTGTAGCTTTCAGCGACAGATCTATCTTACAAGTTTATCAGGCTCTTTCATGAGTTAACCAGTGTTGGCGACTCTAGACCCAAAAATCGCAACTGACCTCTACCTTCGACTTTAGCTAGGGAACGCACAGTCTATTTGATTTAGGCCCGTTTCCTGTAGGTAAAGTCCGGGATGAGCTGGCTCAGTGGTCAACATACATCTCCTCCGTCTCCACTCTTAGTCAGCTATGTTATTATTGATTTCTCAAAACTGTCTCCTGTACTATTTCTGCAGAGATCATCGAAACTTGATGTAAAAGCCTTAAATTATTTGGCCGTTGTGAGAGTTGTGAGTTTTACTAAATGATCATCGTAAGGTTCTTTCATTCCTTCCCGAGAGAAGTGGGAGAGTGGTGACGCCAGAGGTGACCATTCCGTTCATCTCTACACCGACCTATGCTCTACATTCACCTATGCTGGGTACCCGGTCATAGGGACATTCCAGGGAATTATAAAGTCGATGAACTCGACAAACGTGGTACTACTCTAGACATCCTTCCGCAACGAGGGAATCTGGGTATTCCACTCGCTACACGTAAACTTCTCTTAGAGTATGACGCGATCAGTAAGACAAACCAAAGATAGAGGAATGGTACCACGTGCCGTACCTCCAGGGAGATTTGGCCTATGCTAAATTTCACTCGATCTGAAAGTTTGATCGTGCTCAAAAGGTCGCACATTAGCACCGTCATAGGCCATTGTTCCATTGGCCTTCGTGCCAGAAGGATGTGCCTCTTCTTTTATGACGAGCTGCAGGGGCGAAGAGAAGGAAGAAACGATCCTCCATTTCCTCTTCATTTGTAATACCCTGGCCCAAAGAAGGAAGCTCTATCTGGGAGCCTATCACTTCGACATCTTGGGCGAACTATCACATACTGACATCAAAAGTATCTTCAGCTTCATCAAGAGCTCCAAATGGTTTCAATAAAGTGAGTGGGTTTTTTTTTTAGGCTATAGATCTATGTAGTATCACGAAGGGCCTTCCTGGCCTATGTGTGTCTGTGCGCAGCACCCCACCTACCTACCTACCTAGGTGTCAGACCGTCATAACCCTGTCTTTAAAATGAATTTTGACCATTCTGGTCGTCTCCAACCTGAGGGCTGCGGATGGAAGATTTTCTCAACTGGACCATTGTTGTTCATTCGTCCCAGCACATACAGACATTCTTCTCCATTCACTCTCATGGTGATTGTACCAGCAAAGTATTTTCCTTTTGAAGGTATCCAGTATCGGCTCTGCTTTTCTGCTTATTGTGCTACATGAGCAGCACTGACCGAATCAATTTTATGTCTTCTGTCTTTTGTGATAGAAGTCGTTTAATAACAACGGTTTCCTATGACTATACTTAGCCGGATCTACACTAAGATGTGATTTGTGCAACTTGCTCCTACTCCAAGGTGGGTCTAGGAAAAAGTGACCTGCTTCCTTAGATGGAGCTAAAGTTCATGGTGAATCCAACAAGCCCTTGCCTTGTCTTGTCTGAATGTCTCCAGTTGTGCAGTCCAAGTTGGTTAAGATACTTCTTTCATTGCATCGTTTGCCAAACGTAAATACATAAGCCATTGTACTTTGCTACTTCGAAGTTATAGTTGCCAAAAGTAACGCTTTGTCCTAAGCGATGGACAGATAGATTTTTTTTGTTAGTTCACGGAACACACATGTATATTGGTTTTGCTCTTGTTGGTTTTTGAATCAATTTCTTAAGACTTTTGTCAACAGCCGCGAATACCTCTGCGACAGATCGCTGAGAACGAATGATACTATCGACATCGTCCGCATATCCCAGCAGCTGAGCGGATTCAAGGATAATGGTGCCTTCCGTGTCGGCGAAATTAAAGAAATTGCTGGAAATCTCAACAAAGTGCATCACTCTTTTTAAGAAGAGTCGCATATCTCGAAGTTCCACTGATCTATTTCCAATGTATTCTTCAGTGAAACCAACATAGTTATTGCCTTGTAGAACTCAAAGCGATAGAAAGCGACTTGAAAATCGTTAGTTTGCAAGAACTTTTTCGGAAACCCGAGTGGATATGAAGATGGTGGATTTCGAGCTCAGATTCGTGGGTCTGGACCAGAAGTTTTTGGTATCCAAAGTTCAGGCAACATCTTGCAGAGCTTCAAACGATGAATGCTCTCTTCTTCGACCCAAAATTAATCTTTTCCAGGATTTTCCTTTAAATTTGATCTGAAGTTGATTTGCTTCATTCACACTGACACAATTTGGTGAAAACCGCTCAAGATAGTGCGTTGGAAAGGATCTTGTATGCGACATTGAGATATGCCTCCCAATTTGTTTCGAGACATAGGACTGCCGTTTTTGTAGATGGGACATAAACCTTCTTCGTCTTAACAATGAAAAGTCGCTTCTTTGAATTCCTTTTGATCGGGCCTTCGTGTCTTACTCATGTGCTCATTTTCAACAAATTTTTGACTTGTCCCACATACTGTTCACATATTAGTGGCTGCACTAATATAGCCCTTCCCCGCCCAGGACTACTTAGCATACACAGTAATTTGTACCTTGACTTGCCTTACTCTACCCATTCGATTGCCATGAATATGTGGCGAGATGCTTTAAGAGAAAGTGCCCGAAAGCTTTTGGATCTAAATAAGTCTTACATTGGGAGTCGGCACTGGCCCCAACCGCTGGTTATACGGATACATATCGCCTTCATGCGTTCGTTTGGCACAGGGGATTGCAATGAGCTTCATCCTCTGCAACGTCCCTCTGCTGGGTCTTCTTACAATTATGAAACAAACTAGGGTAAAATGTATTTGGAAACGGAGTAGAGATTTCATTTCTCCCAAAAGACTTGAATTTCTGATTACGGGGTAATCAAGTTTTTTTTTTCTTTTCTATCATTATTCCTCTGCTCCTCATCGTCGTAGTCATCGTTGTCGACGTCGGTTATCGTTTTATGTGATTATTTGCATGCACTTCCAAGCTCTGGATATACACACACAGAGGGGGATCTCAACTCAGTGCGCTTAGGTTTCAAGTAATTCTGCAAAATTTGTAGCTACAAATTGGAAAGAGAAATCTGTTACTGCTGCAGGATGGACGGGAATGATGGATCTAGGTCTCAAACCAATTATGTTTGCTTTTTGGAATCTCGAATCCTAGACATGGCAAGGTTTGTCACATTCTGCACCCTTTGAAATTTTCGCGGTTCGTAGAATCAAAATTTGTTTGATGTACAGGCTTCATAATTTCCAATCCATCGTGCATCCACTGGCGAATAAATTTCTTAATAAATAAACTATTTATTTTACCCGCAGCCAATTAATTAACACCCACAATACCCCAGCCACCCTGTGTCGGGTTATAACACACCACACATAAGGAAAACCGCAATCAAAAGATTTACGCCACACCGTCGCTTGTCGTCATATGTGCGCTTGCTGTGGGGCCCGTTGTTGTCAAAAGTTCTTTGTTTTAATGTCACACAATTAACAGTAAATTGTCAATAATTTATTTATCCCCAATCGATTTAATGTGCGTAATCGTTCGTAACAGTGTTATTAATTAGGCACTCTGTGTGAGCAAATTGGTATTTGCTTTCACCGGCGTGCCACACCACCAGTGCCTACCACTGATTGAACCGCCCTTAGCTGTCACAGCAAATACCAGAACCACTGCCGGATTATGAGCCCATAAAACAAATTTCACCAAGAATTGTGCGCACCGCATTACTGTGCTTGTATCCCCGTCATGAATAAACAAAAAGGCGAAAACAATTAAAATGTTGGCATGTAGTTTAAATTACTACGAACGGCAACGGAACGCACAATGTAGCCCTCACACCCGGGCCAATGACAGTTCGTTGGTTCGTTATTCTGCGTTAATTTGAAGTATAAACTATGAAACGCTATCTTAATCAATTAGTACGAGTGTGTAATTAGTGACACAAAGTGTAGCTGTCAACGCAAAGATCATAATTTGATTTTGGAAATTTCATGCGTGGACAGCCCGGCACCCAGCAGCCGAAAATTTAGACTTAAGCGGTTGGTATGTTGGTTCTATTTTTTTTTCTCTTTTTATACACGAATCGGGTCGAGTCGTGAGGGAAAATGCTTTCGATCTAATTAGAATGTTCGTTACATTTTTTTTTTGTTTTCAAGAGTCAAATGTGCGTAAAAATAGAAATGATCTGACTGAGAGTTAGATGAGACGAAACAAGGTCATTCTTTTTGGGGATCAAACTCTTTCCTTTTGATTTGGCACCGCTTCCTTTGTAATTCTTCTCTCAATACCTGAGAGCTGGCGGCCTTCGCTTTGAGGTGCTGACAGCCAGTTAGACTAGGACGTCAGTGGTCTTTCTAATGAAGTTGATGATGACTTCTGTTAAAACGTCCTTGAAGAAAATATGCCTTTTGATGCCACACTCACTGACCTGTATGTATTCTGCTGATTCGTCTACGGTGCTTATGAGCGGCATTTTGACCAAAATCAAATTTTTAGATCGAGTGAGATTTAGCAAAGATCAGATTTCCCTGGAGGTACGACACATGGTACCATTCTCCTATATTTGACTCGTCTTGCTGATCGCATCATACTCTAAGAGTAGTTTACATGTAGCAAGTGAAATACCCAGACTCCTCCGTTCCGGCAGGATGTCCAGAGTAGTTCCACGTTTGGTGTGTTCATCGACCTTACAGTTTCTTGGAATGTCCCTATGACCGGATACCCAGCATAGGTGAATGTTCTGCCATCAACATTACAGATGAGCAACAATCTGAAGCAGCTTCTGATGCACATGTTATGAGGAGCATCAGCACCGAAAAACTGCCACCTGATTCGAGTAAAGGCAGGACAATCGCAAGGGAAATGATCCGAAGTATCGTCGCCCTCTCCACCGGCGTCGCAGACAGTGGTGTCACTTAAGCCTAACACACTAAGATGCTTGGCAAAAGCGAAGTGTCCCGTTAGAACGCCAATAAGTTGTCTATAGTATCATCTGCTGAGTGACAGCAAGAACGCCACTGATTTCTTACAAATATTCGGGAGCATTCGTTTAGTCTGTCTGCTTCCTGGAGAGCCGTGCCACACACAATTGTGTTCGTTGGAAACCCAATCGTCAATGGAGGCCCTAACCGAGGACGCGAGAAGACCCAACGCAAGTTCAGGTCCTGAAAAAACATCCTCTGAGCCGTGTCTAGCAATCTTTCCGGAGATCTTATTTCCAAAGATCCCAGTCTGACCTGGGACCCAGATAAGAGTCAAATAGTTCAGCCTTACGATCGAATTCAGAGAGTTTTTGCATTCTCGGACTATTTTGGAACTGATTAAAGGGTTGAGGAAGGTTACAGACGCAAATGGTTCGACCCTTCCGCCTATTTTTAACGATATAGTCTGCGGCCATTACGATAGCAAAGGTCTCTGCTTGAAAAACAGACGCATGCCCAATGAGTACTGAAGTTTAGTGTTACCGACCTCCACGAAAACACCAGCATAGAACCCATAACTGGTTTTGGAGCCATCCGTGAGGATTCGACTACAGCCGTCCACGCTTAGACTCTGGCCGAAGCCAGTCCTGAAGACACGGAAAGTCAACTTTAAATTTGCACAGCAACCGAAGTTCTGGTGTCATTGCATCAGACGGCATATCCATGGAACTAGGGTCGTAGGATAAGTGTCGCGCAAGGTCATCAAAACTCCAGTACGGATGATACCAAAAACCACCCCGTCTAAGAGATTGCTTTGATAGTACAGCCCATGATATAAGTAACAAGTGGAGGTAAGTCAAGCAAAGCCTTTAGAGCAGAGCCAGGAGTACTCGGAAAACTCCCGTTCAGCCGAGAAAAGCGGTCCTTTGAAGTTTAGCGCAGTAAGCAGTCACATACTTACGCGGAATACCCCTCCACCAAACAACCTAAGCATAAGCTAGAAACGGTCTTATCATAGCCGTATAGATCCAAAGTACCTTATTTGGTGATAAGCCCCATGTCTTGCCAAAAGCACCCTTACACTGCCAAAAAACTGAGAGCGCCTTGGATGTCTTCGGCTCAGCATACTTTGCCCAAAAACGATTTTTTTATCCAAGGACACTCCTAAATATTTGGCTTCATCGGAGATCTGGATAGTGAGGCCGGTGAATGTTACTGGTGCTCAAATGCAGCTCACTCAGCAGTCCACCGCACTAACCACTGACCACCGGCCTAGCTGAGCAGGTTTTTTCCATTTGTCTGACGTTTAAGGATTTTTGATAGCTCTATGTATGTATGTTGTGTTGGCACATGAGGTGTAAATAACGCATCGTCCTGTCTAAACTCTTATATGACAACAAAGGTATCGGTGAGATCTTTGCCCTAATGGATCGCTTTGCATTTTACATTCTCCTACAGCATCAGGAGAGGTTATGACAGACCCCAAAAATAGACTTTAAAATCCATTTATAAGAGGCCTTAAACATTTTTGTCAAACACAGCGTTCACAAAATTAACAGAAAGGGGATAAGCATAGACTTGAAATACATGGACTTTCCCCAAGATCTAATGGGTAATGGGTTCTCCTGTCTTGAAGTGACGGATATGGGTTGTTGCTGCAGTTAGCGCAGTTTATAAGGTCTTCTTTGTAAGGATTTGCTACACTGGTATCCTTAAAGGCTTTTAGAGCGCTGGTGTTTCCATTGTATCCATTTTCAGCCACTTAAGAAGAGACGACCGTTCAAGAATAACCAATGTCTTTACAAAACACTGTATCCTAGGCAGACATACTCAGCCACTGAGAATTGTCTGTAACGCTTCAGAAGCTCTAGAGATGAGGAAAAGCAGTTGTACATAATGCACTTCATCTGCACGTATCCCGCCTTTGACAAAATTAGAAAAACCTTTTTAGGACAATTCATGTGTCTTCAGTGATATTAATGACCTAAACACTGCCAGTCGATCTTAACTGTTACGTGAGGAAATCTAAATAATTGAGGAGTAGAGCTTACATCAGCACCCCATAACCTCATGATTGAATTGCTTCGAATATAGGCTTTGGCTCAAGCGTTTGAATGGAGTTGCGAGTTTTGATCTGGTCTGCAAGTTTTTTCTGGGCCTGGACTTACCTTCATAAGGGAATAGTTTATTCGTTTTAATGTAATTTAAGTAAGAGTTCGAGAAGTGCTACAAACCATGAAAAATCTTGAACAATTAATGACGATCCTACTTTGCTAAGTGACAGATCTTGTCCCTTTTTAATTTGTTAAACCAAAACATCCATTCCCGCCTTTGCCTTTCTCGCTCTCAGGCTTTATTAATTATTTGGAAAAAGTCAGGTATTTTTCCACGCTGAAAAGCACTCGATTACAATTTTATTTATTAATAATTGAAGCCGCGATTTTTTTCGAAAATTAAACAATAAATTGAAGCACATCCTTGTCTCATTGGGGGATGAGTACCCACTGACGCTCTTTGTTGTCAATTGAGAGACATCACAGCACACACACCAAGAGTATACACACGAGAACTTCTCATTTTAATATACAAATTGAAAGGATGCTCCATATAGCGTTTGCAACTTTTGTGCCCTCGTAAAGTAGCATCCCCTTCCGCCGTGGTCCACACTCAAAAATCTCCCACATATGTAAGTGCACTTAAAACATTTTTTTTTAACTGCGCGCAGATGGGGGTTGGAAATAAAAATACATGTGTACTGTATGCACCGCACCCGAGGGGCTCCTACCCTCTCTGTAGGGTTGTAGGTGTACTGCTGTGTTACTGCTGATGTTGGTTTTGCGGTGAAACTTTTACATTAGTAATAAATGTCAACCGCGGCGAAAATTGCTGAATTGGAGAGCAGCGGTGGCGGTGCGGCTGGGGGGTGACGAATTCGACCGTGCGGCCGCATCCTCTCAAGGACTCCTCCGCCAGGAAGCGGTTCCATGGCATACGGTTTAAACTTGTGTTTGCATATGCAGTACGGGGCGGATAATTTATGCAGCCTTCAAATAAAATTATGGACTATTTATTCAATTTGGCATACGGCACGCGGTTTGTTTTGTTTTTTTTGTTTTTTTTTTTAACAAAAGAATTGTTTGTTATATTGTTTATTTAAATAATTTATTTTATTTGTTTATTCATGCTGTACTGTGTGGTCCGTGTTTTCGATTCTGCGGCTAGGTAAATAAATACAAACGCAATTTATGGAAGTTTCCAAACACAGTACTGCTGGCGTGATCAATGACCCAATGAACCCCAATGTCGCACTTTAAAGTAGCTACCAATTGGAAATGCATTCTGGACAGTCTGGGTCCACTGCAATGCAATCCAAGGACTGATAGGTTTCATATTGATCTTTAAAAAAACGTCAAGGCGATGTACAATTGGTGCAAAAGAGTAAAGTTCGGGTGGGGTGGATATCAGCACCTGGATACAAAAACTCCTGAGATAAAAGAGGTCCATCGTGATACCACATGATCGTGCACTTATTTATTATAGAACTTCTCAGAGGATTAATTTAACCAGTTAATGTGGAGCATACTACTGATGCCAATAATCGCGCATAGTCGCCGATAACATGGGAGAAAGGGATCTTCCAATGAAGTCCTTTTGAACAAGGTCGGATGGAGAACAGTCTTCTCCTCCTCTTCGTACATATTGGTCTAGAAGAGGCATTGTCTCTTGATGTGAAGCCATATACTGCAGAACGCTGTCCGGATACTGTTCGAGGGGAGGCATTGACTCTTGGATTTTGAATCTGTTCAAAGCGATTGTTAAAGTCTCGTCGCTTTTCTATTCTACTCGGAACACCGTACATTTTTCGCGGCACAACTTCTGTTCTTAATGTGTCGAAAACGAGATTGATTGATTACTCAAGTAAGTGAAAACTCATTAACTTACTTACTTAAGGTAGCGCTACAGTCTGGGGTGGACTTGAGCCTCAACCAAAAAGCGTTTCCAGCAAACTCAATCTTGAGCGAGCTGCCTTCATTTTTGAACGCCAAGTTGGCGTGTTCCACTTGCGTGCGCCACCTAATTTTCGGACTTCCTCTGCTGCGCACTATTCGAATTGAATTGAGAGTAGGATTAAGAAGGCTAATTTTAAGTGTTAATTTGTGAAGTACCTTTTTGTATGAATATGAATTGCACTCAATTATACCAAGTGTCTGAGTAGCCAACGCGAGTATTTAATTCTCCGCGGCGGGCATATGAGGGAACTCGGGAAGGCCGTCCATTATGTGGGAATGACAGGAAAAGACGTACGATGACTTACAGGAACTTGACGACTTACGTTTCACTATGCGACATTTAAGGTTGTGACCGGGAGGTCATCGAGGGGCTATCTCCTATAGAATCGACCAGGCAGATAGCCACTGATTGTGCCGAAAGGCATTAAGAGTGGGCTGGGCGGCCAACCTTTGCCAACAACATCTGGCATGCGTCAGGTTCTTAATGAACCTGTCTTGGAGGGACACGGAAAGGAACGGTGCGTGTAGGGTTAAGTTAGGTTAGTGTTAAGATAGATTAGGCGTAGTTGTAGGGCTCTAGCCGTAAGTGTTAGATTAGTTAGGTTTAGCTAAGGTTTAGTTAGGTTAGTTCCGCGAGTCTCATTTCCGTATTTCTCCAGGGCACTGGCACGGGTCCTTGGGCTCAGATTCTTTCTTTTCGATTTTCTCCTCCTACTATCTTTTTTTGTCCGTCCGTGGTCTGACTTAGGGAATTACGGACTTTCTTTTCTCTCTCTCAACAATGCCGAGATTTTTCGGGGCGGGCTATTGGTGTCCATCAACACTACATGACTCAGCCACTTTAGTCGTTGGGCCTTCACTCTTCTGCCTAGGTCGATGTCGCTATATAGCCCGTACTGTTGGTCGTTGTATCTCCTCCTCCACTCACGGTCCATGTAGACGGGACCGAAATTCACCCAAAGAATTCCTCTCGAAACACCCAAGAGCAATCTCATCCGATTTTGACAGAGTCCATGCCTCTGCGCCTTAGAGCAGGACTAGGACGGTTAAGGTCTTATACAGGGTCACTTTAGTTGTTCGAGAGAGGGCTTTGCTACTCAATTGCCATCTTAACCCAAAGAAACAGCGATTGGCAAGAATTATTCTTCGTTTGATCTTGGTGCTCGTGTCGTTGTTTGAATTGATAGCGGAGCCTAGGTAGACGAAGTGCTTAACTACCTCAAAGTTATACCTATGTTTAGTGACGTTCTGTCCGAGACGTCGGTGTTGAATGTCCTTGCTTGTTGACAGCATATCCAACCCATCTTCGCCGTTTCCATCCCAATGCTCACGAACGCGCCAGTCACATCACGCTACGTACTTCCGATTATTTCAATATCATCGGCGTATGCCAGTAATTGGACGGATTTTTGAAAGATTTTGATTTGTCAACACCCTTGTTATATTCGACCTCTTTGAACTCGTTTAAGTTTTTGCCGTGAGCGTGAGGCGTTTGTCTAGACTGCATAACCAAGTTATAAGGATCGAACTAATTGTCCACTCTCAAGTATTCCTCTGTCTATCAATGGACGAAAATCCAATGGCAATTCTAAAAAAAATCAATTAATTTCACTTCCTTGAATGTGTGTGTGGAATTCCAAATAAACTCTCTGTCTCAGAACTAAGAGTGAAAAGTTCAGGCAATTAGTATCCATTTCTTGATTGGAATCTCTCTACTCGCTTTCGTTTAATCTCACGTAATCTCACAGATTTTTAATCAATTTCCCTGAATAATCTCCCAAACAGATCTAGATGATTATTTATCCTGGATTCAGCACACATGTGATAACACTAAGACAGAAGCAACCTCCAGAGGTTCAGGAAATCGATGAACTTCCCTATCTCATTCTCTGTGTGACTTGACCACTTAATTATCTGCACAAATCGAGTTAATCCTTGAGTACACAAACACACTTCCACACTAGCCTCGCCTTGGGGGAGAAAAAAAGGACCACCACCCGTCAGGAGATGACTTCGCATTGTCTCCGGTTGAGAATTGAGTTGATGTTGTATTTAAATGAACCGATGAGCACCACACTCTACACCGCACAGCACACCGGAACGCAATTAAATATTGCCTTTGCCGATGATTCCACACACACACCGTAGGTGGAAGCTCGATCACGTAAAGGATGACCTACGTGATTCAACCGTGCCTCCGTCAGTTTACTGGGATTTTCTTTGAGTCTCGGATTTTTTGTTCCGCTGCGCCACAGTCGACATGGAGAACCCACCATTTATTTATAACTTCAGTTTAATTGTTGCTTTCATTCGATGGGATTACATTTTGTTACGTAACCTCAACAATATGTGTCGAAGGGCAAAAACAAGTTAATTAGTGGGCCGGGTGGGTACAGGCCCATTTCTCGTAAGCACACACAGCAATTAATCAGTTGGCCGGATACGGTTTCACGGGGCACTGCCGCGTAGATACGTGCCGAGTGAATTAATAATTCATAATTATGAGGTACAGTGATTTAATTATTGGTCGCGAAAAAATATCAATTATTTAAGTCCGAAGTTTAACTGGTGTACTGTGTGCGGGGATTTATAACCGTGTTGACAGAGGGGATTGGTTTGGCTGTATCTTTAGGGACTTAAGCCTTGTTACAGAGGATTTAACTTTGTATTTATGAACTGGACAGCTGAAGTTTAAAGGAACTCCCTTAAATGTCATTTAAGAGAAGCACACAGCTCTGTAGGACGCCATTCTTTACTGGGGCTTACTTGCATCTCTAGTGGATCCATTGTACAATATTGTACCCTGGTCGCCATGGATCAGTGGTTAGTGCATTGGACTGCTGACCGAGCGGCGTGGGTTCGAGCCCAGTAAGGAAAACACCAAAGATTTTTCGCGGCACCCCCTCTCGTCGGGGAATGACAAGCCGCCGGGAGTATAATCTGTCATGAAAGAGCTTCTCAATTCGCCGTTCGGAGTCGGCAATTAATTGTAGGTCCCTCCCATTCGCGCCAAAAATGTAACACGCACAACATGAATGGTTGCGAGAAGCCTTGGCTCATCCTGAGCTGTCGCGCCAGCTATTTATTTTTGTTTACCCTTACAAAGTTAGCCTAATAAGAGATGGATAGTTTCCGAATAGTATATCAAAGGTTTTTCTGAAATCAACGATTTGAAAGTCCCCCAAAAGTCATAGAACGCTCGATATTATAGTCCGTAGCGTGGAACAGTCCCACAGAAGGCGCCCTACGGATTCTCTTATCTCGACTCTTCTATAGTAGTTTTCTACCCCTTGAGCACAAAATGCGTGATTTATGCATGTGACCAATCCATCTGTTGAGTCCTGTGTTTAGTCGGATCCTGTGCAGACTGTTTAGAATTGCTAATTCTGTGTAGGACTGTGTCTACCGGTTCAACTTTCATGTAATGATCAACAACACATTACTTATTATATTAAACAGTCTCCCCAGACCCTTTAAATCCTACTATACTGTTAAAGCCTCCTACAGTTTAGCTACGCGTTTCTTGATTAAATCTGCCGAGGTACACAATTCCTCAAAAGATCTTTAAAAATTCAACACCACGCATTACGTAGGGCCAACAGAAACTACTTAAGATTTTCGCCACTTTCCTATACAAATTTTCTCGTGCGATACAAATTCATTCATGAATTCCAATCGATTCCCTGTTGCCAAAGTCTTATCCATCCAATTCCCATTGCTTTTGATGCTCAGACAATCATTACATCTAATTCTCGCACTTCATTCAAAGGCCCACTCCAATTCCAGTGCGCTACTAAGTTCTCTTTCCACATGAGTAACCACCCAACAAACAAGACCGCCCATCATCATTACGCCACAAGTAAAAGTACAAAAGTCTGTACTTTTACAAATCCAGAAAGCAAAAAGGTAAAGCACACACATTCACCCCAAAAAAGGCCTTCATCCAAGTTTCACCCACCTCAGCATCCCATCACCATCCTTAGCTCAGTTCTAATTGGTTAATCAAATAAAATGGCCATCAAAAATAAATTAACCTCCTCTTGGGCTCAAAGAATTTTCTACTGACCCAATTCTGGTCAGGAAGCAGCACCCAGCACCAGATAGGGAGCAAAAGAGAACCGTGTCCACGAATTTGATTGCCTTCCATCTTCGTTGACCAACCGCCGATCCAATATGTGCCAAATCGTTAATCAAATAACGTTGATAAATAATTAATTTCGATCTCATTCCATTTGGATTCTAGAGCTTGGGTACAACGTGACGGCGCGGGGTTTGAGTTGGTCAGCCGACGACGACGAAGAAGAAGATCTGCATCCAGATTCCATTCAACCAGAATTAACACCTTGAGTATCGGTATTCGTGTGTATGTACCGGTAGGTCAATGGGTCTGGACGGAGAAAATAAGACTACCAATGCCGAAGGGTTGCTAATTATTTTCCTTCAGATACATTATCTCTCTTTCCACACGATGGTGCCTCTATCTCTTCGGTTACTGGACCACAATCGATAACTATTTAGCATTGATTTAGTTATAAAATCTGGGCCAGAAGCGTGTTTATTTATATGCTCCACACCAATACAGCAGTAAATTTCGTGCTCTAGAACGTGGTGGGGATATTTAGTGCTCGGGGAAAACAAAAATGGTATCGCTAACGGCGCAACTTGAAGAAAAAGTGCTGTAAACGTCCATCGAGAGGTTATTTATTATTGTCGTATAGATTTAGTAAGGTGGTACAAGCCACAATGACAAGTTTGGGTCGATAACAAAAGAACACGAAAGTAGAAAAAAAGTTATAAGGAAAGGAAAAGGATATCCTTTTGGTTTTTTTTTCGCCCCGGTCTCCATTGAGTGTGATTTTTTGAAAAAAGTGAAATTATTTGAGGATACTTCTTTTACATTTTGTTTGACTCCTTGTTCTGAACTATGAAACCGAGAGTTTGTGTTTTAAGTTTACTACTGTTGGTCGTAGGGAGTTACGGCTTGGAGAGCTATTCTCAAGTATCGACAGCAGGCTCAGGCGGCGGGCACCAAGATGGACCGAAAGTCTATAAAGCTTTGAATATGGATCTGATTTTTCCAAAGACGTAAGTAGTTTTAATTTATTTCATAAGTGCTACAGTTAAACGGGGTAGTGTTGCAGTCGTGTGATAGTGTAAGACTTAAGGCAGGCTTGGAGAATAAATCTTTTACTTTCATCTTCTTCTTACTGATTTATTTAGGTGACACGACAGTTGTCAGTTCCCAAATAAGTCCGATGCTTAGCTAAGTATCTTCAGTTGCGTAGTCCAAGTTGGATTGGTGCGATTGCTCTCTAGTGCGTTATCCACCGAACTAGATTCGAAAACTTCTAAAACTAACAATCTCAAACTTTCAGCGCCTAATTTTTTGGCAGCAGCACCTTAAAGAATTATAAAAATCTCCAGAGACAAGATGCCAGCATCTGTGAATGAGATTGCTTGCTTCGCCAAATCGGCTGATGAAATCCAGTTCGATTCTGCCAAATGCCGAAGGATTTCTTCCAAAATATCGGAATTGTACTCTCTCTATTGGTTATCTACCAATGCTCATTTGACATGGTGTGATGTACTTCTGTAGCTACTCAGCTTCTGTGAATAGAAGTGTAAAAGTTAACCCAATTGTCATTGAATTGATGACCTATTTGTATGTTTCTGTTTTTTTTCCTCCAACAGAAGTCCAATAATTTTGTTGTTGAAGCCTTGTTTTATTCCTCATTGTTATGGCCAAAGATGATTTTCTTTGCCTTCTAAAGACAATCAGTGAACTTGACTTGGATTTCATGGAATCTTCCCTACTTACTTCTGATTGCACTGAAGTTCAGCTTGAACCAGGGCTCCAACTAACAAGCCTTCAGCAAGAGTCTCAGTCATCTGTCTGCAATTATTTATTTTACTTTAAATGTCTCAACCGTTTGGGGTGAATTCTTTCATTTGGCAAAAAGGATTCTCAGTTCACTATGTCACGTCTCAACTGCCAGTTTTCTAGCAAAACAAATCTTCGCCACTCCTTTTTAATTTTTTATCACTGCTTGAATCTCATTTGCCATTTTCTTTTTCTCTTCTTTTTACAGCTTTAACTCAAGTGAAAATGTCATCTCAACAACTCAAACGTCAGCACCCCAGCCGGTGACAGTGACTGCTGAATCTTTATTATCTTCTACTGCAGACGAACAATTTACACCTGAGGCCAGTTCATCATCGGTAGAAACAGTAGAAGCACAACCCCCACCACCATCGTCTTCATCTGTAGATCCACCAATACCAGTAAATCATTATTCTCCAACTTTTGTCACTCCGGGCAACAATCATGCCGATGAATCAGAGGAAAGTGAGGCCACATTACCACCATCGGCAACAGGACGTGCTGTTGACTATCGTCCAGTTTATCCCTTTTCCCAGCTATTAACACCGAACAGTAAAGGTTACAGACCATCAGCAGAGCCATATCCAATGCGCTCACGGCCGGTACCCAGACCGAGTGCTGCACAACGTGTTGTTTATCCAAGCTATCAAGCATCGAGGACACCCAGCCGTGCTGAAATTGATAAACTAAGCGGAAAAGGTAATAATCAGTGGTTGTTGTGTCCAGTAGTCTATAGTTGTTTGAGGCTTTCACTCAATAGATGGAGGAAGTTTTTTTTTTTCTGTAATGAAGTGGCCTAGGGCGGTTTTCCTTTTTTATCGAAGGCATGTGTATGGTCGACAACTAAGAACGAGTTTGCAACATATGGGTCCTTGGAAAATACGTTGTTATGTGTCCTTTAGCAAATCCTAGAAAAAGATGTCTATTTGGGGATCAGATTTGTCTAAATACTGCTGTTAAAGCCAATATTATCTTGCGCAGATGGTATTTGGTAAGCATCAGCACAAGATCCTTGATTTGGTTTTCCATCGATTTGACTGAGTCGCCTTCGTGCGACGACTCTGAACACTAGTTATTCCGATTTTTCATCTACTTTTCATTTACTTTTCCTCGCCTTAGAAAATTAGTATGAACATGAATTTTAGCTCTTTTTGTGTCAACATCCCTGATCTATTGTATCCATTCAAAGCGAATCATTACATGTCAACATGGATGCGTGTACAAAAAATGCATCGGCCTTCTCCATCACCTTGTGTATCTTCAGTAGATCATCACGGCGTTTGAATGGAATCTGCGTAATAGCAGTTGATTTTATAACCACCTGGCGGCCAATGTATGTACCTAGGTTAGACAAGAGGATTGACAAATATGATTTAGACCTCCTTTATCACACTTGGGTCTATGAAGACCGCTTTGTTATTTCCTCAGATTATTTTTGGATTCAATCAATTAAGCTGTTCTGGGTTGATGTCCACAGCTTTTTGCGACTAACTTAATGCAGGTATAGGTGGTGACAGTTCAATTTCCTGTCGGGTGTAAGTTGACAATTTAAGCAAGACACTCCCTTAATAGTCTGTAGCGTCTGTTAATAGAGAGCACTAATTTGATTGGATTTACATCCTCGTTATTTTGTCCAAACGTTAAGTGTGTTCAAAGCTTTTTGCATTGCTTATACATAGTTGTTTTAGACTGGCCCGTTGCAAGCAGCACTACGCCAGATGTATGTTAGTGTCGATTCCTCTTTTTTCAAGTCGAAAACCGTGCGAATCTTGTGTTTGTCGCGTTAATGTACAGCAGCATTTCTTTTAGGTGAATCCTATCGGCGAGCAATGTACTCATTGACGTGTCTATTAGTTTTCATTTTACAAAAACATAATTTGATCTTGAAGGGGACCTTTACCTTTAACCGAAGGAACAAGTGGATTGTTTGATTTATATTGGTTGTATTTTCTTAAGGTTTTAATTTATTTAGCAAGGATTTCCCGACTCAACTGGACATCTCTACAATTCTAAAATAATAATACAGATTTTTTGCTTCCATATAGGATCAACAAGAGCCTGGAAGCCAGCTTTCAAACACTCTTTTATACCTTTACACTATTCCTTTCTACTAACAGTTTATTCTAAGCCCTAATATCTTTCCTTTCATCATTGGAGCGAGCATATGTAACTAGGAGTTCTCTATTTTTAACAACAAAATTCCAAATTTCCTTTTTTTATAATTTTATGTCTAGGCCAATTCCCCGAACAATCCAAGCCCCCAAAGTCCCACCCCAGTGGCGAGCACCCATACCACATGCAATCATATGTACCATCCATAGATCCCTCACCAAAGAAAGCTTACTCCAGTGAATCCTTAACGCCCATCGCCCTCTTAGCCAATAAACCTCATGGAAATAATAAATTTTTAAATGAGGAAAATGAAAAGGATTTCGCTGACGCTGACATGGAACGCGATCAAGATAACGAGGTTATAAATTATGGTCGAGCCTTTAACTTATCACCATCATCATGGTTAAGTCAAATGCTACAAGCATTTGTCGAAGCCCGTGCAGCTGAAGGACGTGTCAAGAAATATAGTTACTTCTACCTTTCCTCCACACAGTGGTACCTTCCGTTGTACTTTTCGGTGTGGCTCAGTTTTTACATTTTATGGTTGATCTATAAGTCCATAAGTCATCATGCGGTAAGCTTCAATTCGAACAAGGATTCGTTTGGCTAGGATCGATTGTATAAATCTGTGTTCTTTTTCAGTCCATGCTACCCGATACGTATAAGGAACGTATCAGAAGCATTAATGACATAGAACAACGAGAAGTGAGAGAAATCATTGACAAGTTAGCCATAACGGTGATGTATGGTATAGAGATGTTTAAGGAGAAGCACATAGACTGATCGAATCATGGAATAAAGTTGATTTTTGAAAACCGGAGAAAATTGTTTTATCCTTCTTTCCTTAAAATAAGCAAGCAATTAAATGTATTCCTAGTGGGCATCGGATGGGGGCTTGGGGCTTATATCGGTCGTAGGTTCACAAAGATTGTCCATTTAATTTACCCTCCCTGGCTTCAATATTTTTATACAACTGTTTCGTGAACTTATTCTAATCTCTGTTTCGTTTCTCCTCATTTTAGGACAATTCTCGGACCGATTCACCCCAAGCGAAGCTGTTGCATCAAGCTCGTTTAAAAACAATCAAAACCGCAACCGCAAGCCCTCAGCCTCCCGTCCGATTGCACAGTCCTCGAACAAAGTGTCATCATTCGTTCCAACAAAAGATCTGTATACGTTTCCACCGAATGTTAACTCAAGATACCCCTCACCATCAGATGTAAGACAAGCGTCGCCATCAGACACTGTCACTAGTTACTTGCCGCCAGCAACTGGACCACTAGACAACGGAAAATTTGTCGGCCCTGTGAATCCCGATTTACTGCCGGGTGGTAAGGACATGGGTGGAGCTGGATATCACTATGATCCACCTAAAAACCCATTAGACGCTAATCTTGGTGGAAATACTGATAGCAAAGATTACCAAGGTCCTCCACCTGTAGTCGATGATGATGGGTTGATGGACGATGGTCCACCTCCTGCAGGTGATGGTGGGGATATGATAGATGATTCACCACCACCACCAGAACCAGATCATGATCATCATGATTTTCCTCATGATATCGGAGCTTATACTGACGATAAAGAGTACCCCACACCACCGCCAGGATATTTAGAAGAACACGATCATGACCACGATCATGATCACCATCATCATCATCATTCCGATATAGATTTCGCCCATGGTCCTTACTTCCATGATCATCATCATGATTACGATCATCATTACCCTGACGTTGTCTATGATGACTACCATGATCATCACTTCCATCACGATCATATTCCCGAAACCACAACAACGGAAGCTCCACCACCACCACCGCCAGCACCAGAGCAACCTCGTGTTAAGAAATACAGTTACTTTTACATTGGTCGCAAACTATGGTACATTCCATTGTACTTCACGCTGTGGTTCACGTTCTACGTTCTATGGTTGATCCTGAAATCCATTGCTAGGCATAAGGTAAGCTGAGACGAGTCAAGGCCGAATGCGTTTGTATACATGTTTGTATTTTCTTTTCCTCAGGTCAATCTCCCCAATCACTACGTCTCACGTAGAAGCATCGAAGACTTGAGCCATCGTGAAGCTAGAGAAGCTATTGATAAGCTCACAGTCAAGGTAATGGACGGAATCGAGAAGTTCAAACTGAGGTATATAGGATAACATTGAGATCTTTGGTGGAATAAATGAAACTAAACATAGAGATCTTGTAGATTTTTGCCTAGAATGAGGACAGTGTCGACGTCAATACTCTGTCTGCTGTCTTAACAAAAAAAAAAACACAGGTCAGATATGCACGTACATGTACAATGTGTTCGTTGGTAGTTAGTAATGTGTCAGTAGCTGGATGTTTTTGTTCCTGTTATGGTTGTCAATATGTGTTTCAAGTAGAATTGGGTAAGCTTTCTGTGTTTAGACAATCTATTATATTTTGCGACGTTGTTCTTCACTCAGTTCGGAATGTAAACTCCTTAAAGTTGTGTGTTCCAAAACGACATCGGGACTGTAAGGCACTATTGGAGTGACATGCTCAGTTGCATACAAGCTTATTTTCTACTGGCTTTTTCGTGAATTAGAATGCGTAACAGTCGTCGGTGAAGTCCTTTTATCGCTGACGGCCTCGCTGCCTCGCTGTTGAAAGGGGAAAGCGATGACTTTGTAAGGAGCATGCACCAACTCATCTGTAAAATAGAGTCGGAGGAAAGTAAGTTCGATGAATAGAACCTCAGCATCGTTTCCCCAATTTCTGAAAAAAGAAACCCTCTGAACTGCGCCAACAGAGGCATCAGTCTTCTTAACATCGCCTGCAAGATTTTTTTTGCCGTGTTGAACAACCTGATCGGCCCATATCAGTGTGACTTCAGGCCAGGAAAGTCCACCATTGACAAAATATTCACTGTGGCAGATCCAGCAACTTCAAATCGCACAGTGCAAAACTCACCAATACCAGAGGCACAATCTTTCAAAAGTCCGTCCAATTGACGATATGGACATAATCGGAAGAACCCAGCGTGAAGTCACTGGCGTATTCAGGGGTATTAAGAGGGAGGCGGCGAAGATGGTTTTAGCGGTCAATGAGGGCAAGACAAAGTATATGCTGTCAAAAAGAAAGGACACTCAACCCCGACGTCTCGCACAGAACTACACTATAAACAGGTATAACGTTAAGCACTTCGTCTACCTAGGCTCCGCTATCAACTTAGAAAACGACATGAGCGCTGAGATCAAATGATAATCGCTGTTTCTTTGGGCTAAGAAGGCCATTGAGTAGCAAAGCCCTTTCTCGAACAACAAAAGTGATCCTGTATAAGACCTTAATCGTCCCAGTCCTGCTCTACGGCGCAGAGGGATGGACTCTGTCAAATTCGGATAAGGTTGCTCTTGGCTGTTTGTTTGAAATGATGTCTGTGTGTGTGTGTGTTTGTGTGACAATATTTTCCGCCTGTAAATCAGGTGACTTTGGTGATTAAATGTGCTGATATTTATGAAGTCTGAACAGAAATGAACAAAGCCTTGGGGGAAGAGAACGAGTAAAATAGCTCTCTCATTAGAGTGGCATGGGAATGCAGAAAAACAACTAACGACAGTCAAACTACGGTGATTGTGCTCTTTTTAAGAAAAGGGATAAGAGTGGTTGCTCTAATTATAAAGATATGTCTCATTTAACGCTTTCTGTAAAAGTGTTTGCTAAGGTGTTGGAAGTGCGTGCAAGAACTGTGGTCGAATCGAACTTGGCCGATGAGCAGTGCGGCTTTCGTCCAAGTAGAAGCACAGCCAAACCGCTATTCATTTTAAGAACGGTACGTGAGAAGGCCTTGGAGTGTGCCATGGGTGTTATGATCGGGTCCCTGGAGTGTACTGCAGGAGTATGGGATTGACGGTTCTCATTTGAAGGCCATTCGATCTATATACACAAACTGTATGTGTTCGGACATAAACATCTTTCACTGTGAACGTTGGCCTTCGTCAGGGGTGCTTTTCGTCACCTCTCCTTTTCATTCTGTACATAGGTAGATTTGATGTTACAGCGCAACCGTGGCAAGGAACGGTTCGCATTGTGAGACTTAAGGATAAGCCATCTGCTTTTCGCTGATGACTTTCTTCAAACCATCTGGACCGAACTTCAGTGACTGCTTGATAGCTTCGTAGGCGTCTGTGTTGAACTGGGTAAACGTGAACAAATTAGAAGTAATCGTAATGCCTCGAATGCCTGTTCAACGCACTCTGCATGTTAGTAGAGTCCTATCGAAACTGGTTCAGAAGTTTAAGTATTTCGGGGTCATATTCACGAGTGATGGAAGGAGCAGTACTGAGTTATCATGTGGGATTGGTCAGGCTGGAACAATTGTGTTTGATCCGACTCTCACTTATGGTTATGAGATTTGGGCAATGACCAAAAAAATAAACTGCTGAAATGAGATGTCTTCGAGGTATTCGTTCGTTCTATCGAGTTAAGACCATCAGGATATATAAGAAACTCAATGTCAAGTAACTACCTTTTCGAACGGAAAGGTCCATACTTCAATAGTTTGGGCATGTAAAACGCATGCCCCAACTTGGTTTTCAAGACGTGCCATGGGATCCGTGTCATCAGGTTTACGTCCCCTGTGTAGGCTCGGGACGATATGATGTTTTATGTTATTATATTTCTGTTAATTAAAATAAGGCATCGAAACATACCAAAAAACAATAATCAAATAACTTAGTTGTACCCGTACGAAGTTTCAGGGCTTATGATTTATGAGCCTTTAAACTGATTAATTTTTTTTTTTTTTTGTTTCTTTACAGATTTACGCTTCTTTGGGTACACGAAAGGATCATAATGAATCAACACAGTCAGGCCAACAGTAGAAGATATGGTGCGTGATCAACACAAGCAGTTACAATAAATAGTTGACTTTAAGTTTTCAACTTAGACATCAGTTTTAGTGCTTAAGACACATATACAAATGTGTAAGAGAATAACAATAATCTCACGATGGATAAATCTAAAAGTAAGTCAAAAAGCATAGTAAAACCCAGAAAGGTTATGGAGTCCGCCAGATATCTTATTTAAAAGAACAGATAAGTTTGAAACTTCGGGTATTACCACTTTTTTCATATGACTCATAGTCCTCGTGATATACAATTCAATTCAATTTTATTTTATTGGGGTAAAAGTAAAACTTAAGTCCTACACGGATAATGAATTTTGTTACCTTTCCCAACAACAAAAATCAGTGAAAAGCCCATTATTTCTTGGAGTGTTATATCCATTTTGTAGAGAATTTCCAGTTCTTCAATAAGAATCTGCCTTTTTTTAAGGCTTTTTCTTAATATTCTGGAAAAACGCGAATATAATTTGCAAAAATTCAGAGATCGAAAAATTTCCATAACTTGTTTAGTTTTCTTCGGATGAAACAAAATAAAGACTCATCTAAAGGGAATACATTAGCTCTAGATTTCCAGCGAAGAGTAATTTTACCATAAGATGAACCGTTATAAAGATATAGCCAGGAAAAGGAAGGTAGTCTCCACCATTTTTGAGATATGTATTTAAGGGTAACAAATTGAATGAAGTTTAATAAATACAAAAATCGAGAAAATATCGTTGTTTTTTTAATTTTCCCCAAAGTGATGGTATCCAAGTTAAACAGGACCTCGACTTCTATCAGGAAAATGTGAAATTTTTCCCGCAGGAAAATGCGCTTAAGAAATATTAATAAAAATATCCTTTTGTAAGCTAAAAAGCGGAAAACAGTAAAAACTCGATGAAAAATATTGAGCGATTGCAAAACTGCGGAGACCATCTTGTAGAGCATTTTCTGTCCTACAATATTGTCCTCTTTGCTTTTTAGCTAGGATCAGCCGTTCTGAAAATATTTGCATTCCTAGGCATGACAGTCAGATTTTGGACTTAGAAAATATTCGCAAAAAATTTCATGAAATTTCGCAGATCGAAAACTGGCCATAACTTCTTTCATTTTCACAGTACATATAAAAGTGAGGACTCTTCGGAAAGGACATCCCGAGATCTACACTTTTAGCCATGAGAAATTTCGTCCTGCGACGTACCGTTATGGGGATATAGCCATGAAAAGGACCTTATAACGGAGTACAACTGGAATATCTTGAATAACTCTTTCAATTTTCAACATTTTAAGGATTTTTGGTTCGCATCGTGTAGAGCAACCTCAAATCTACAAAATCGATTAATGAGGTCCTTCCTCGTAGGACTTACCGTTTTCGAGATATTCAAGGATAATGAACTACAAAAATAAAAATCCTGAAAATTCTGCATTATCCTTGGAGTTTCGTCCTTCGAGTGCTGTTTATCTTGTGTAGCATGTTCCAATCTACCAATTTTTCAAGAAATTTTCACCATGTCGTTTACCGTTTGTGAGATATCCGCAGTGAAATCCTTTTGAAATAAAAAATGGAAAACCGTGAAAATTCGGAAAATCCTTGATTTTTCCACATCCTTATGGCATGCATCTTGTAGAGCATCTCGAGCTCTACAATATCCGTCTCACAAAGGATGTCGTAGGATGTATAGTTTTGGAGATATTTAAGCTGAAAGGTCATCTGAGTCATTTTTTTCAAATTTTAGGGGAAAAAGTGAGTGGTTTCGTCGATAAGGTAGTTTCGCAGTGGCAGGGCATCGGGAAAAATATCGTAAAAAGTTGATGGTGTGCTCAATTTTTCTTGTTTTCGACACGAAATACACTCAAATTAAAGAGCATTTTCCGCTCTACAAGTGGACATGTGGCCTACAATCAACCATATGAAAGATATATCTACGTAAACCTGTTGACGGCGCCTGCACTCCGCACAGTAAAGTTTGGACAATGCAACTTCGGTATGTGACAACTGCTGCCCTGAAATTCCTGTAGAAATGGATTGGATAACAAAAAAACACCAATCTTTTCCTTATAAAGCTTTATTTCCTTAACAACTAACACGCATTTCAGCAGTAAGATACTGTCTATGAGATAGGACACTTAAGGAACACTAGACATACGCAATGCTTACTCTTAAAACACTTAAGCTATCCACGAATCGAAATGCCATCCTCCTTCAACTGTTGCAACTTCGGCAGCATAGTAGGTGTAAATCTCAATCCCGATGCTTCCATATCGGCCAGCTCCTTCTTGTGCACTCGCTTCATGTGGATTCGCTTGTTGGAACCATCGGCAAACGTACGCTCGCAGAAATTACACGAATACGGCTTGATGCCACTGTGGACAATCAGATGTTTCTTCAGCGCCGTCACTCGCTTGTAGGAGTTGCCACACATGGGACATTGGTGAGGTTTCCGATCCGAATGTTTAATCATATGAAGCCGCAATCCTCGCAATGTTGTCGAATGACTGTGGCATATTGTGCAGATGTAAGGCGTT
Source organism: Matsumyia berberina (assembly GCA_917880715.2). Taxonomy (NCBI): domain Eukaryota; kingdom Metazoa; phylum Arthropoda; class Insecta; order Diptera; family Syrphidae; genus Matsumyia; species Matsumyia berberina. The sequence continues at coordinate 74,520,309 of OU862870.1, read as the reverse complement.
TCGCTATGGATGTCCATGTGGATCTGGAAATAAGAGAAAAAATCTATGAAATTTAGAATTTAGATTAAATCAGATCATATTCACAAGTAAATTCGTTTTGGTTTGGAATCTACGATCGCACTTTGAGCATTCATAGGGAAACTCTCCGGTGTGACTAACTTGATGCGCCTTAAGGCTACTTATGGCTTTAAATACTGCGCCACACTCTTCACAAACGAACTTGCGCTCCCCATCGTCCATGTGAATGGTGCGGATGTGCGCCTTCAGTGTCTGCTTATTGGAATAGATTTTCCCGCAAACATCACACGGCACGGGCTTGTTAAATTCCGGATCATCGTGCAGTTTCATGTGTCTCTCGTACGACTCCTTTTGCATAAACTTGCGAGTGCATCGGTCACACGGATATTTCGATTCGATGACAATCTTATGCGTTAGTCTGAGGTGCAAACGCAAATAGCGCTCTTTGGTGAATCGCTTATGACAAAGGTTACACTCTTCTGGGTTGTCCAAAGGATTTTCAATGGTAAACTCCACGGAATGTTCCATAAAATTACTCTGCTTCGACTGTTTTTCGTTTTTCTGCAACTTCTCAGACAGCTGTAGTTTCTTCCCGGTTTCTTTATAGCGTTTACGTACTTTCGTTTTCTTTTTCGAGGCACTCACCTCAGCGACCTCGTTCAACGGAATATTATCGTCATCCGAGCTGAAACTATGATTACTCGGTGCTGCTGGTGGGCACTCATAGTCAGCACTTACTTCCGACTTGACTGAGTCGACGCGTTCGTTCAATGCAGCTGCCTTTTCTTTTTCCAAATTAGTTTCCAAGTCCACGAGGAACAACTGGGTCTTCTCTGCCACATCTCGATATTTAATGGAACTTAATAGGTAAGTGTTGCACAGCGAGCATATCTCGGTCGGGATGGTGTCCTCTTCCGATATCTAAACAAAGAGAGTTAGTTTTCTCTGAAAAGGAGATATGTTGACGACTTACTGAAATGCCCAAGCTCTCTTTTATAAAGTCAACCAGGACGATGTCGTCTTCGGTTTTGATGAACACATTGAATGAGCATTTTCTCTCCTCACCGCACAGTCGACAGAGGTCTTGGAGAGATTTATCCATCGTGGATAGGAAACATACAGAGGATTCTCGAGATGTGTTTCGTAAAGTTCTTAATGTTGCTATTTTTAGAAGAAAAAAAAATTAGGGACTTTAGTTGAAAGGAATGTTGGTCAACAAATTTTCGTCTGGGGGAATAAACAAATGAAATGTCACACGCAGGATGTACAATGATGCCAAATCCTAAAGATTGGAGAAACGTTGAGGCTGTGTAGACGCGCATTTGATTGCCACCTTCAAGAACTCTGAAAGAAAAAGACAAAAGAAATCCTTCAATTTTTGATTTTAATTGTTTTAAATTATATCAATTGATTTCCTATTAATCCAACAAAGTTAATTGCGGAATTCAACAGTGCAACCAATAAATTGCACAACGTAACGTAATGCAAGCAATTAAGTGTCATCAGCCTTCAATGTGTCTAATGCAAATAATTGAATTTCCATTCCTTTTGTTTATTAGATGAAAGAATGTATAAAAAATTTAAAAATTGGTGCAGGCTGTGTGCCAAAGTCGAAGGTTGTACGAAGGACTTGCTTGTGAAAGATGATACATCTCCAGATGTTCGACTAGCAGTCGAAAAACACTTCTCTTTACTGGTTTGCTGTCCACAATCTCTAACAAATACCATTCGTTTTCATTTCAAAAATTGCCTTGTAGATAGAATCGGATAGCGAAGCACCCACAACAATATGTGATGAATGTCATGAACGTGTTCTTAAACTCATTGAACTCGAAGATTTAATCCTGCGCTCCCAATCTATATTTGAAGGCAGCACCACCATCAATGAATGCAGCGAAGAGGACTCAAGCTACGACGTCAAGGTTGACATTTCATCATTTTATGAAGCCGAAGACGACGTAAGGGTCCAAGAAGAAGCAATCGTGGAGTTGTACTTCCCATGTACACATTGTGAGGAAACATTTCAGTCAGATAATGAGCTCCGTGGGCATATACAATCACATTCCGCCAACAAATTATCGTGCAACCTTTGCGGAGCTCAATTTGGGAAGTCGTTCTCCCTGCGGAACCATCGAAAATTGGTCCATTCCAATATCCGTCCTTTCATTTGCGAAGAATGTGGAAGAGCGTTTAAGAGATCCGGTGATTTAACCCGTCACAAGGAGTTCCACAGAGATGACACACCATTTGCCTGCAGAATTTGCGACAAAAGATTCAAAAGTAAATTAGTTGTTAAGGTAAAGTCGTTACAACCTCCACAGAAACAGTTGCTTCAAAACTTGCTTCATTACAGATGCACGAGAAAAACCACACCGACGAGAAGTACGCCTGCAATGTTTGCGGACAAGAATTAAAGACAAAGCATACCCTGCGAGGCCACATGCTTACACATTCCGATGAAATGCAGTTTCAGTGTAAATATTGCTGCAAGAAGTTTCGATACAAAAAGAATTTGAATTGCCATATGCTGACACACACGGGCTTACAGCCGTATAGCTGTGCTTTCTGCAACCAAGCATTCTCATTGCGTTGGAACTGTAGGACACATCAGAAGAAAATTCACCTGGCAGAGATGGCCCAGTACGAGCAAGAGGGAAAGCCGATGATTATCACCAACCTAGTCAAGCAGAAGTTTGCGTAAGTGTGAGGACAGTTTTGTTCGTTCGAGTTTAAAATGTCTTTTTTTAGGTGCGGACGAAGACAAACTGTGGACTCAGTAGAAGTGTTGGAGGATGATATCCCACCTTAGCTTCAAGTTCTCTTTAAAAATAAATCCGCCTACAAAACAAAACATTGTGTTGCTTTATTTAAAAGAATAAATTCCAGGCTTCTGCTGCAAAACTCAACTAAAGCGTGTAGGATACGGTGCCGTTAGGGCATCATTGACATCCAGCACAACTGATCTACAGTGATTGACTTGAGATAATAGTATAGCTGCAAGGAGCAGAAGTTTATTTTTTACTGGAGACTCCCCTATGCTTTCATGAGGCAAGTGTTGATGCTTAAAAGACAATTCGTTAACTCTACACGGTGTAGTGGGGAAAATTGAGACGCGTTTTCACGTCTACTCCATGACTGTTCTCACTTTCGTTATTTTTCCTTCTCAACATAGATTCCAGACCTTCCCTGTTCGTACAGTTCTGACCGGCTCGACTAAGGACTAAATAAAGGGCATCTTGCTCGCCCTTACATATAACCTTTCGGAACAGCCAGTAACCGACCAAGCCTGTAGATGCGATTCCTTGGATTTCTTTGAAGCTCAACCTTGCTTCGTTCCTGTAACCGCTGTTTGTGCGGATTTTACATCAAGTTATGGGTATACACCAGGATCCTCTCTTCAGTACGTGAAGACTTAGAATAGATGTGGAACCCTTCTCCAGAAACCTTCGAAGTATAGTCCCTAGCGATGTCAAAAGTCAAAGTTCTGTCGAGCTAAACAGTTCTGCAAACATAACGATGCGGTGGCTTAGCTTAAACCATTGCTCCCTTCCGGAAGAACCAAACCGATGCGCTGATTCTTGTTGCATTCTATCTGTAACGGCTGCTAAAGTAGTGCAACTGTATAGAGCTTCTCCCTTTCCGTCCGTAGGTCTTACCAGAAACCACCAGTTTAGTTCCGCCCTTAAGTGCTTGAAACGATGGATACAGGAAGTGTGTGCAGACCCTAGGTGAAACGACGAATGCAAAGCAGCAGTGTGTTGCATTTGCCTTTTGTTCCGTGCACATTTTACTTGAAGCGATGGATGCGGAGCACCATTTGTCGTTGAAACGATAACTGCAGTGCAGTTAGAAGCATCTCCAGCTGCACTGCTTGCAAAGCGTTGGATGCAGAGCATTTGAAACATCTGCCTTCGTTCGATGCGCGCAGATCTTGATTGGTGTGGGGCCTTTTATCGCAATAGTTCCAATCAGAACTTGAGTTTTGTCGATTCAAGCTCTTCTGCCGACATTACGCCGTTGATTGTTAAACTGAAACTACAATTTCCCGTCATCCACGAAAGCTAGCAAGTCAGGAATAACTTCTACAAACTCTCCAAACAAGCGACGGATTCTTCTGGGGAACTAAGGACAACTTCAAATCCCAACAATTTGTGGAATTCGATGGCGTTCCTCCCTTGAAAATCACCGAAACATTTACACAATTCCTGTTTTTAAAATAAAAAACTATTTATTATAATTACAGACACTATCCCCGCGCGTTTAGGCAATGAACTCGTATGGAATTGGAGCCAATGCAATTGGTTCCTCCAATTTCTTCACAAAGTGAGACTTCTTGGGTGGAGTTGGCTGACGTTTAAGATTCACCCACACCTTCTTTTCCTTGGCCTCCTTGAGAAGACGCTCGTTCTCCTTAACACGACGCAAGAAATCCTCACGACACTTTGAGTGGTGAACGTGTTCAATACGAACATTGATCCTCTTGGGGATAATGCGTCCACGGACACGTTTGTTTACAATCACGCCAACAGCATGAGGAGTTACATTGTACACACGGCCGGTTTTGCCATGATAGGCCTTGTAGGGCATACCCTTTTGGACAGCACCATGTCCCTTGATATCAACGATGTCGCCATTTTTGAAGACACGCATATAGGTGGACAATGGAATGACACCGTGCTTGCGGAAGGGACGTGAGAACATATCCCTGGTGCCGCGACGATAACCCTTTGAATTGGTCATTTTGATTTATAGTATCCCTGGTCGGATGAAAAGAAAGGTTTCAAGTTGGAAATTATTGTATTTATCGTGACAAATTGGTGAAAATTCACTAACCTCGTACAAATTGACGTCCACGCGGTAACGAAGTTGGGAAAAAAGAAAGATGGCCGTGTAGGTGTTACCATGTAGAAATTCAAGCAATTTTTTTTGTCAATTTTCGAAAATTAAGTTCGAAAGTCAGGGGTGGTATTTGCACGTAATTATGCACGAATGTTTTTAAAAAAACACAGAAAAAACCTGTTTTCGTAAATATATATAATAATAAGCACAAATTGTCCACGTTTTTTTAATTATCGACACCTCTCTATATGAGGTCGATGAATTCGAACCTTTTGCACCAGTCAGTTTCTTTCGCTCTGTAAGTTGACTATGAAAATGGTACAGAAAAGGCATAAAACGCTAGTGATTACATTCTTCTTGAGTTTTTACACAAATAATTCTTTTCGAAACAACAGAAAAATTTCAAAAATTCCACCCAACGTTCAAGTCAGGGTTTCCTTACCCAAACGACTGCAACTGGAGATTTCTATATCCAGTCTGCCAAACCTCCAGAGCTTTTGTTTGTGTTTTGTATCATAAATTTTCAGCACGTTTACAAATATACATATTTCCCACCGCCAGCGCATATGAACAATTTATACAAGTACAACCCACTTCACACCAAACACAATTTTTGACATTTGACTTCACCAAACAGGCAGAGACATTTCGCACATACATATATCTGCAAACAGGGTAGTGAGAAAATATTTTTTGAATTGATATATAATTGTTATGTACGCTAAAAATTGTCCTTTAACGATCCTAATTTCATTGCAATAAATGGTTCAAGTGAATTATGTTTAACTGAAATTAGTTAATTTATGATAAAACGTCATAAACTGTGCGTCAACGGCTCGTGATTGGTTTTTTCTGTCCTCTGGCTAAAAGCCTATAAACAGATCGACTGTGTCTAAACAAATTCAAGGAAAACATGGTCCAACTGTGGAAGCAATGGTGTCGTCTTTGTGCTAGAGAAGACTCTAGTAATACGCATACTCATGTCTTTCTAAAGGACGAAGATTTGTCGCTGTGTGATATCATAAACAAATGCTTCTCGATAAACGTAGGAATGGGTTCAAATATTCCCTCCGGGATGGAAGTAACATTTGTATTTATTTTTAGATAAATCACCAAGATGACTGGCCACAAACTATCTGCACAAGATGTCATCATCTTGTCACAACAATCCTGTCATTCAATCAAAGAGCGTCGAAGGTTCAAGCGATGTTCGCTGAGTTGTACAACAGTTTGGATGAAGTTGACGCGAGTCAGTTGAAAGCCCAATACGATCTTCATGAATTGAGCGATGTGGAGATGGACCTCAAATTATTTGCGAATAGTCCCGCCGGGCAACTGTTTGATTCGAAACCAAGTACAGCCACGGATATTGCCGAGCAAATGATCGATCTAGAAGAATTGGAATACATTGACGACGAGATATTGAATCCCAGTAATATCAAGACAGAGAACGAAGTCGATGAAGATATTGATGTACACGATGCAGAGTGGAAGGAGCCAGTAGCATCTGCCGCTGAAGAGGATTCCGATGAATACAATTCACCGAAAATGGAAGCTGATTCAGCCGAATCAGTCGACACGGACGAGGATGAAGAAAAGGTAAAAAGAAAACCTCGGATTAGAAAATACGCATTGATGAAGCCTAAAAGGAAAGGCGAACCCTTTACATGCGCTGAGTGTCATAAACAATTCATACGATATCCAAACTATCGACGGCATATGCAGACAGAGCATGGGCTGTCGTTAGATCCGATACAGTTTCCATGTACAAAATGTGAAAAAGTGTTCGCAACGTCTACGCGATTGCAGGATCATTCAATTTCCCACCTACCTCTGGATCAGAAGTTGACAATTCCTTGTCCGTACTGTGAGAGAAAATTCACCAAAGCTGTTGTAGTACAAGCGCACATTCGAGCTGTGCATCTGGACGAAAAGCCTTTCGTTTGTGAAGAGTGCGGCAAGACGTACAAAACTTTTGGATCCCTCAACGGACACAAAATTACCCACACCGAAGGTAGGCCATACAAGTGTGACTTCTGTGAAAAACGCTTCAAAAGCAAACAGACATTGAAGGTAAGTTTGTGCCATATCTACTCTACTTTCTGCTAACCCCACCTGGGTACTTTTAGACTCACCAGGACACCCACAATGACACAAACTACATCTGCTCCATTTGTGGCCTGCAGTTGAACACGCGTCGCACCCTAAGAATGCACATGGTTGTACACTCGGATCAAAAGCGTCACAAGTGCGATTACTGCGGAAACGAGTACAAACGTGCCAAAGCCTTAAAGAATCACCTCATCTTGCACACAGGGCTGAAACCATACACATGCAATTTCTGTGAGAAAACCTTCGCGAATGGTTCCAATTGTCGAAGTCATAAAAAGAAAGCACATCCCGTCGAATTGGCCGCAATGGAAGCAGCTGGAACAAAGAGCGTAACCACAAACATTCCAAAATTGGAACAGCTGCGTGCTGTGTAAGTCAGAGAGTTTTGCTACACCAACCTGTTCCCTTACAATTCTTTCGTCTACTTTTAGAACGTCCAACAAAGCAGTCATTGTTCAGTCCGCCGATCGTGATCAAGACTTTGGCGATGGTGTTAGTATTGTAACACTGCCTGACGACGCTGAATCATTAAGAGAGCAAGACTCTCCGACGGAAGAACCTCTCACTAAGCAGCAAAAGGAACTGATACATGTGGTATTTGGGTCGATGGCGGGAAGTTAAAGGTTAAGAGACGGATAAACAACGATTTTCTTTTTTTTTATTAGAATTGAATGTGTTTTGTATCTATGTAATTGTAGTGGCTATGTGCGAGAATACGTTTGGTATTATCGATTGAAATAAACTACTATACAACTTGTAAAGTAACCAAAAATATAAGCAGAGTGGTATTTGTTTGCTTCAGACAAACGAAAATTTTGGGACATGATCACTTGAAGCACTTGAGGAATACTTGGACGAGTTATTTTTACCGTGTGGTGTAATCGACTAGACGATTCAGACGGAGTTATTTGAAATACTTCATGTTACGATGCATGTTCACTCTTTATTTATTGCAACGTAGGATTGGGAAAGATGCTCATAAGAAATTGGAAACCTGACAGTTGTAAAAAATACCTAAGGACTTGCTAAAGGAAGGTGTGCGATTCGCTTCGGATATGTAGCAGTTGAAAGATAGACGTAATGTCGGTCACAATAAGGTGATTTCCAAACCGTATAAAAAAATAATAAATACATAGTAAGCGCGACAGCTGGAGGTGAGCTAAGACCTAGGTTCTCGCTTTATTTGTTTACTGCCGACTCTAGACGGCGAATTGAGAATGTTTTCCAGGGCAAATTATACTCTCGGAGGCTTGAATCTAGGGAGCTCATATTAACCACTGAGCCACGACGCTTGACATAACAGTATGCATCTTATGTCTCTTACGTCTTTTGCTAAACACCTGCTCTATCGAGAGATTCCTTGATTCTAACCGAAACTGTTAATTCGAATAAGAAATGTCTTTTTAAAACAACCAATGTCTTTACAAGATATTGCATCCTAGGTGGACATACTTCAGCGAAGCTATTATGCACTTTAGTTGAAGGTGTCGTGCTCGTGTTATACTATCTTAAAGAGACATGTAAGAGCTTGAAGACGTTATCTTATTAATGCAAAGTATAGATGGAAAAGTTTTAAAAAAAGAAATGGAAATGAAGATGCGAAGAACTCTTCGATAAACATTTTTACAACCTTATTTCACGACTATGCTGGTGTTTTTCATTTTGCCTCGATATCTACCCTCAAGCTCAAGGCAATAACAAACTTATAATCTTCATTCGGCTAAACAGAATGAAAAGGCCCTGAGGGTTACCAAAATTACGCTCCGGAGGACCTACTAACTGAGGGTAATGGGCACTTCCACCTGCAAAATTTTTGTGGCAAGCCAGGTTATCCTACAACTAGAGACTAATTATAGTTCAGTGCCTCAAGGTCATGGCGAGCTCAGGATCTGTCTCCAGCCACAGAACAACAAATCCACTTACCTGCGTTCAAGTCACAGTGTTTTCCGACTTTCCAAACCTTCTTAAGATTGGAATATTGTTTTTTGCGGCCTTACAGGGCAGTCTCTTAAATTTCTTCTATTCATTTTTATCGAGTTTACTCAAAAGCGTGTGGTTAACGAGGAATTTTGTCGTTCCAGACACCCGGCGAGGCGTTTTTCGGTCCAGTTTTAGCCCATAATCATTTGTAAAGATTAAAAACATAATTTTTAAAAACAATTTTAAGTTTTTTTGAAAAAAAAAATCAAACACACCTTTACTTATGCATGTGTTTCCATCCCAGCAGTTGGAGCTTCACAACTGTTGCGTGCCCCCTCTGCAAATTCCTTTGCTTACGCTGTTACCTGTCAAACTGTAAATGTCAAAATATTTCAAATAAGAATAAAAAAAAATTTGTTTTTCGAAATGTTTGGTCTTTGTAAAACTTTTCCTTACGATTTTCCATAAATTTTCACTCATTTCACATCCGCATTCACATAAAATTCGTTCATCATTGTAAGTAGAATGCCACATTGTCGAAATTTCTGTGTAAAATTCTCTCATGTATTTCATATTCGCATCAGTAGACAGAAAAAAAATTCCATCGCCCTCCCTTACACCACACGGCGCACATTATAATGTCCATCAAAATAGATCGCGCCTCGATTCAGAAACTTGGCCATGAAACCCAAGAAATTCGCCTCCGCACACTCGAGCAAATAGAAAATAAAATCGCACGTGCTTTGACACACAACGAACACATTGATTTCCGTCCAGGAGAACTGATCAAGTATTTAATACGATGGTTTGCGTTTCAGCCACTGCAAGCGAAGGATACAGTTTTGAATTTAATAATGAGAATATTGAAGAGCACTTATCGACAGGAGGTGATTGATTATTTGGGTGAGGATCGACTGAAGAAGGAGCTTGGGAAAGTGAAGATTCTGGTCAAGAGTAGCCCTGAAGTTCAGCTGGTTGGAGATATCCTGAATATACTCGAGTTCAATGATGCTGAAGTCATAGAGATAAGTGATTCGTTGAGCAACTCGGATAGTTGTGAAAGTATGTCGACCAGATATCTCAACACTGGAGATCAGAGAGAAGGAATGGAATTTGAAATAGCGTGGTCAAAGGCTTCGGTGCCGGATTACAACTCTTTGAAGTTCATCAGTGACATTTTAAAGGATAAAAATTCCGCGCTGGACCTACATAATGCCCTGCAGCATCTGCAAATCACTATGGATGATTATCCTGCAGAGTACTTCCTCCAGCCACCGCATATTTTCCAGAACCTGCTCGATTTGTTTGAACACGACGAGTGTGCCTTTGAGGATTTGTCAGAGACTTTCATATGCTTCAGTAAATCCCTGCTGGGGCGGTTAAGAACCAGAAGAAAAGCTGTGGCGTTTTGTTCAACGAAAACCGAAGGAGTTCCCGTGAAATATCAGGTCACTGTGTCCACGGTCTGCACTCGACTGCTGCAGCTCTGCATTAATTACCTCAAATATAACCTGTTTAATATGGAAAAGGGTATATTTAATGTATTCCGGTTGATTATGGAAGTTTTCCGCATAATTGAGCTGTTGCCCAAGGACGAGTCTCCCTCGATCGAGACGATATTTGATGAGCTCCGTGTTATAGTCAAAAATCTGCGAGTGTCTTTCGATAGAGACGACTTTCCTCTGATGAATCGCATCAAATATCTTCTCGTTCTGTTTACCATGAGGAAAATTTTGGGAAACGAGAAATACAGCAGTCTTGAACCGGGTGATGAACTAAAGATTGCTCTGTTGGATTTGCCACTGATGAAGATGCTTCCAGACCAGTACGCGCAGATATTGAAGGTTTTCGACGAGAAACTCGATTCAAATGTGGAAAACTTATTAAAATCTCAGGACGTGCTTAAATATTCTGTGGAAATCTTAAACAATCCTAGATTTTCAGAGACATACATTTTAGAAAACAGTTCCACAGTACTGGAGACATTCGCCATACACGAGAGCATGGAATTGATTGATAAAGTTTTTAAATGCATTTTACACTCTGTTCCCCTGTATGCTGGTAATACGGAGCTGAGAATAAAAGCAGATTATGTCCTCCTGCAGATGTTCTCGCACCACAGTTTAAAAGTAAAGACGTTCGCGTATAACGAGTCAGCAAACGCTATGAAACGATACTTCGCTTGTCTGCTAAATGGAGAGAACGCGTTTTTCGGTGTAAACAACTTCAAACTGGTGGATGAGAAAATTCTAGGGGTCCCCCTGACGGCCGACCTGCTTAGAGAAGTCGCTTGTGCTGGGTTTCAAGAGCCAACGTTGCAGAAATTATCAGAGGACATAATTTTTCTTCCTATCAAGGGGCGTTCTATGCTCGGAGAGAGTTGGTCCAAAATTCGGGATATCATTCTGCCTAACATTCCACTTTATCAGTGTTTAACGGAGTCTGAGAAGATATCAAACGGAGTTCTACAACTTTTAGATCCAGATGTCGGATGTCTTCCATCGCTGGACATTCTTCAGGGTAACATACGTTTTCTCTACCACCCTGCTGCTGGTATTCGTTCGGAAGCTCTTTCGCGCATCATTTACATCTTAACATCTCGGTCGGATGCTTCCTGTTTCTTGCCGAATGTGATGGAAATCAGTGATATCATTCCAAATGATTGTTGTCTTCTACAGGTGCCACGCGATGTCAATCGCATTTTTTGCGGTGGAGTCTATGAATCCTCCATAGTTTGGAATCTAATGCAATTGCTGATGGCTCCAGGTGTGGAACCACTCATCCGAAAGACGGTCCTGATGCAGCTGAATGTAGTCGGACAGGAAGAGTCTCTGAATCACGCGATTTTCGATGCAGGCGGTTGGATGGTTTGTCTCGAATCTCTGGAGGGTGCTCTACGAAAGCAATCTCACACTGATTATCCAGATTCCGTGCTTCCTTTAATCGGAATTTTGTCCAAACTACTATTTTGCGATGCCCAATTCCGCCAGGAGCTATCAAAGGAGGAGAATGTCTTTACGCTGTTGGTCCGCTGCTTGTTTTTCTATGTGAACGACATAACTATGAAGCAAGATGTGTCTCTTTGCTTGTTTCTTCTGCTATTCAGTTCATTTGTTGTTGGAAAGAAATATCTCTCAGTGCCCGGTGTTCTACAGAATCTCCAATTACCAATCAAGTGCCAAACACTGACGTGTGCTTCTGGCAAAAAAGGTGACCTAGAGCGGCTGTATCTCGCCGAAATAACTTCAACAGATGTGACTTCCATTCAACGCTTCATTCGAATGACAATCGCTGACCTGAGGTTTAAAGGAGGCTTGGAAAAGGCACGATTTTCCACGGAATACAACCCTAGTCTAACCAGAACTGACCTTCGCCTTATAAAATCTACCTCAATGTCGGAGAATATCGCAAAGTTCTTAAAATACGCCTCGAATGCAACGGAACATGAAAACATTGTGCACAGCATTACGTCGATGCGATTGATCCAGCTACTAAGCGGCGGCAATGCCATGAATACCGAGTCGGTAACGAAGACGTTTCGAAGATTTATATTGAACACCAGTCAGTTGGTGCTGTTGGAGAACGTTGTGGAGCTGTTTTCGACACTAGTGCAGGCCAACAATCAACCTATCATTACTTGGTTGATTGCCACGCTGCGAGAGGAACAGCCCCCTCTGCTGCATCTCCTAAACAACGGAACGTAAGTAAAACTCTGGAAACATTTAAATTCCCTTCATTAATTCATTTTTTTTAAATCCAAACAGAGATACGCCGCTTAGCCTCCACCGCAAGATCTGTTCTCTGCTATCTGAGGTCTTCCAAAGAGCGCCAACAACTCTTCAGCCATACCACTTGGAACTTGACATATTTGAAGCATTATTGTCCACATCCGAGGTGTTTTTTACAAAGCGCGACTTACATCGGACACGATGCGTGCTGTTGGTGCTGCAAGTTCTTTCCGGACGAAGGTCGCTGCAAAAACTTCTAAGCAGAAAGCAAGTCTACACTACGTGTAAGAAACTCTTCCTCTTTACCATCGCCTTGAAGTCGTTCACACAGACTGGCTCGGATTTGCAGAAGAATGCGTTGTTGATTATATCCAGCTTATCCACTACAATATCGAATTTTCAATTGAATGGAACGTACTTGAAGTATTTATCCGGATTGGGTGGCCACAACGACTACCAAGTACGGACGTTGGCTTGGTGTATACTAGCCAGGATCGCAAAGAGTGAAGAAGGTGCCGAAACTCTCATAACGGAATTAGCATTTCTTCCAGGAGGCTTTCGAGTGTGTTGCTTGAGTACGCTTTTGGACACAACCGAAGTGGCGATGGTAAGACAGCTAGCTGGGCTTCTTTTCGCCGATTTATTGAAAAATGTCACACAATTTGATCTGGTCAATGAGATCCTACACAAGCATGATTTTTTTCGTATTGCTCATGGTTCCCTTAAGCATTTCTTTGCTGGAGAGCTGCTTACCCCAATCGATAGGAAGGAGATAACTACATGCGACATTGTGCGGGCCTACAGCAACATCTGCATCCGATTGATTGAACTCAAGTCAGAATTTTGTTCTGAATTGTGTGAAAAGCCATTGATGGCTAAGCTGTATCAACTAGTAAAGAGTCCCCCAATGCAGCAGGAGCCACAAAAGTCATTCGCCTCGATGGTCGGTGAGATATGCAACCTCTACTCTCGTTTCAGTCGAAACCACTTGCCTTTCCTGCAAAAGAACCTTTGCCGAGATCATGACTTCCTCAGTTATTTGTGCACATTTCTGAGCACGTCACACCCACAACAGTACCTCATGAACATGCTGAATCTCCTAATGGTTCTTTCCAAGGATCAAACCGGCTTCCAGTACATTTGCGAAAGTTTTGCGGTAAACTCACAGAAAATCGTCAACCTAGTCACGGTTTCCTTGGATACCTCCTTGTCGAACTCCCTTCTTCAACCCACCTGCCTGGCTTTCATCACTTTCTTGCTCATCAAGTGTCAACAGAGAGATACAGAACATGAGTGTTTTAGTGATACATTGGACACCACAGTGATGAATCCTGTGCAAATGAAATATGCAGCTCAAGTGCTTTTCCTTCAAATGAATAAACTTTTAGCGTACAACTTCCCGGCAAACTTGTCAAAGTTTGACGTGGCACCAAGTGCCTCAAAGGTTCTCCTTTGTGAAGCAATAGCTGTTCTGTTAAAAACGTCAGAGAAAGCTCGACTCACCGCGAAGAATATAAAGTTTCTGGACAGGATTTTGCTGATTTTTAACGCGTTTTTGGATAATATCAACGTACCTTGCACCACCTTTGTCCGACGGTATGGTGAGGCCAAGAAACTTGCTATCCTCAAGCATCTGACTCTGCTGTATGGAATTATTTTGAACTGGTTTTCCGCCGACGTGCTCACTGATGAGTTGCAAGTGATCGAACTGTCGAAGGTCCTCATTCAAACTTGGCCATGGCACAATCATTCAAATGACTTCCGCATTCTATATCTGAAAACACTTGCATTTTTGAGTGAGAAATCCGTTCCGGTGTGTCGACAATTTTCTGTTCCAGTTGCAAGTCACACGAATACAATTCTACAGATGTTACTCAAACTACTTAACGCAGAAACGAACAGAGTGAAAAGCGTCGACTCAACATCGTCATCGCTCATAAAAATCGGTCTCCGCACTGTCATGAACTGTTGCTCATGCCAAGAAGGTAGACTGGCACTTATTAAGCTACATGCGTTGGACACTTTCGATTCTGTACATCCCTTTAATCCGAAATCGCCAAAACCGAAAAACGACATTCTTGTATCGTGGCTATTATTCTGGGAACTATTCTCTCGCTATCCAGAGGGTGCCACCAGCCGTAACCTTATCGGTCTCTGTACGATTATCAACAAGTGCCATGATCCATCGCTTCGCCTGATCGGACTGAAAATTCTTCGCAATATGACATTCCTGCCGAGCAATCGGACAACGTTGCTCGCTTCTGCTGATTTTCTATACACCGTCAACAACATAATCACGAATAGTGAGTGCTATTCGGAAAGGCTGGTAGTCTGTACAGCAGTCTGGAGGTTAATATCTGGAGGAGCAAAGTATGCTGCAACCATTAAAAACACAAAAATGGCGAAGAAATTAAGCGCGATCCTGGAGGAGTTAAACGGTAGCGATGTGGAGCACACAGTTGCTCGTTGTCAAGCCAAGGACTTGGCCAATGTTATCGAGATCATCCTGAGAATTTTAAATAGTTAGCGATTGCTGTTTGCATTTTCTATTCAAATGTTTTATGTTTGCGTCAATGACTATCTGTTAGGTTAAGTTTTTCTTTTTCAATTTTAATTTGATTTTAAAGAAACAGTTATTCGGTATTTTTCTACACGGATTATGTTTAAGAAAAAAAAAACAAAAAAAAAAAAAACACGATGGTAAATCGAATAAAACAGAAAGTATTTCATTGTTAAGTAGAAATTATTTTTCTTTGAAGTGAAGTTGTTTTTGGGAGACAACCTAAACCATGAACTGATAAAGAAGCTGATTAAATGAAAATCTCATTTAAACTTCGTCGAGTAGTCGTTTTTTGACCAGCTTTTTAGTGAAAAAGAATAGAAACCAGCCCTATCTTCGAAAAATAAAATAAATAACTGGCGCGACAGCTAAGGAGGGTTATTTTTTCGCACGAATAATGAGTCTACCTGCCGATCGACTGTTGGTGGTTCATGATTTCCGATAATCGATTTACTTCTAGAACTAGTCTGAAATTCCCTTCTCCTTCTACCATTTTCTCTTGAAGCGACAATCTAAAACTAAAAACCCTACAGAGCACGCCCAATGTTGCGCATTAAATTGATATATCAATGGCCCGAGATAGAACTTCATCGTGTCACCAAAATGAACAACTATTCAACTGGCGTAGCACACAATCTATTCTATTGTCTGTCAATCTACCTCATCTCCTAACGCCCATTTGATCTACAATGCACTGCAAAACTCACGCGCTTCACCTTAATATCTACACATTTTCCAGGCTTTTCCTCTCTTTCGGGGAATATTCTTTGAATTATTCTTGCATTTTCCACCTCAGAACCAACTGTGTGCAACAGATGAAAGATAGAAAGAAAAGTATTTGAAGAGTACCACTACCGCTGCTGCTTCTTGTACTTGATATCTCTTCAAGAGGTTTACCACTGGGAGTTTGGATTGCTACTACCGTGACTGTTGCTGTTCGTCGTTTTTTTTTTCTGTTTTATTCTTCACAATTTTTTACGTTAGAACACTTAGACTCTCTAATAGAAACTCAATAGACAGGTGAATGTTGTTGGGTGCTGATTCTACTGATGGAAAATCCTCATAGAATGGAAAAAACAACTTTGAGCACAGCTACAAATGAAAATCCACCGATGATCTTTCATTCATTTTAAAATTTGCACTTGAAGTGATCTGTTGTGTAAGATTTAGTACCTCGCGTTCCTTGGTAAATTCGGGAAATCATTGCCCATGATGATGTGAATGTTGTGTGATTTGAATTATAAATTTATATTGTGGACTGTGTAAAAGTTAATCTATTTGTGAAGTGTGTTGGTGTTAAATTTAAATAATTGTTCAAGTGAATCGAAGAATTGAATTTAGAAAATGAACCATTTCAAATCTAGTTGGATAAAAAGGGTGACGCTGTTTGGATCGTTTATGGTGAGTTTCTACACAATTCTTGTCATTTTCGCAAATGTTTCCAGGAACGTGTGCCCAAATTTCTACCAATCTATTTCAAATTTAAGTCGATGCTTACCTTTGAGACACTTTGCTTTCGTTTCAAATGTTTTTGCACTCCATTACCCGAAATTGTAAGCCCGTAATAACATCCGTTTCTGCCTTCAAGTGAACAATATTCTTAGGAATCTTTTTAGCTATTTTTGAGATCAAACAACACTATTCGATGTTCCTGAGAAATAATTTTAACAATTTCACAGGAATTCACTTAAACTTTCGCACCACTTTGACAATTAGTATGTTGTTTTGTGGGTACAGTTAAATTCAAATGTCACAACTCTGAGAAAATGGCTACTTGTGAAGTGTTTCGTTATGTTGTGTTCGGATAAGTTTTGAATTTTGTTAATATTTGGCAAATATCGTGTTTTCTTGGGGCTCAAATTGAAGACTAAAGCTTCCTTTAAGAAACAATATCGTGTAAGCGAAAATTAAACGAATTCTAAGTTAAGCTAGGTATGTAAAGTGTGTCCTTTGTTTATAGTTCAAAGGCAAGGTTCGTTGAAAAAAAACAATTAAAAGTAATAATCATTTTACTTGTCCTATTTTCCGAGCGGAGGTCTTTGTTTGAGATCCTAGTGCAAGAGAAGTAGGATTTAGTTCGTGTATAAATGGAAATCTTAACTCAATTAGATACGATACTCTTGGCTTCGACATTAATAATCAAAGTAACAAGTTGATTTCTCTAACCAAAGCCCATGACACCAGCGAAAAAGAAGGTAATAAAAACCTTGCTGCAGGCCGTGAATGATTTGTATAATTCAAAAAACTATTACTTAGGTCAGAAGTGTACTATTAAGTGTAGATATCAGGCAATATCATTCGATTAGTCGTAAAGATGTTAGTGATGTGTAGTAAATGTTAGGTTGAGAAGGTCTTAGTTTAGGTCCGCCTTTTTGCATTGATAGTTTTAAGACCGTTTAGGAACTATTCTTTTAAGGTATTTTTCTAATTCAGGCAATGGCAAGACACGTTTGTAGAAAGTGCACGAAGAACTTTGCCTCTTTCTTATCTCTACAGCTTCTGCAGAAAATGTTCCGGATCATAGTCAGATGGTGATTATGTCTGCTTAGGATGCAGTGTCCTGTTATGGTATTCGTTAGTTTTGAAAGGTTTTGTATTGAATTGTTGTATATCTATTGGCAGCAAGTGTGACATAGTTAAGAGGACAGAAGCAGTTAGAGAAGAAGAATGATCGATTTTCCGGCGTATAAAGATGCTTTAATGTAAACACTTTCCATCCGTTGTGGTTGACTTACTTCACTTTACTTCAATTTAAATTCGTTCCCCTTTTTCCGAAGTTTCAAAATTCCCGCCCCAGTCTACGCGGTTCCGCATACTCGTACATACCGCCTTAAGCTTTGTGTGGCAATGCCTGATTGTCAGTGTAAACAGCGACATAACTGTTGGATATGGGAATAAGTTTTTCATTGAAATCCGCAGTTTCAAGAACGACTAGCACCTAAAGCTGGAGTGCTCTGCATGTATCCGAGAGCTTTGTAGATATTTTAAGGTCTAGAATCTATTCCCTCTTTCAGGGAACGTTGGTATGTATAGCGCATCAAAATCTTGTGAAAGAGTTACGTCCGTTCCATAGAAATAGAGCAATGCCCTACATTGATATTCCTAAAAAGGCCAAGTTAGCCTTAGCGTACTGTTACCCGATTGATATGCATAGTATCTGTAAGTCAAAACGGTAGAGGATGAAAAAAATCTGTCTAGCGCTGCTGTGGGACTCGTTTGTAGAGCTCTGATAATGGCGATATAGTCTTCTTCTTTGCTGCTTTCTACCAAACAACAAACATAAATGTATATGGGTTTGACCATTATTTTAAAACGCCAGTGCGGCGATAAACATCTCCGATTTCAAATTGCCGGACATGGAATGGATCTATAGTTTTCTAAGACCGTCCCAATACCATGCTACCTCGCTGTTTCAATTTTCGCCAGCTTCTTTTATATCTAATCTAAATTCTCAGGACAAATTTGAGTCACAATTTCTTCTATTACCACTAAAAGGTGTAAGGAAAAAAAGGGTTGCTCCCTACAAGCTTTCGGTAAAAATTGCTGCATGCAACCTGTACTATACTTAAGTTTTAAGTGTCATATCAAAATGTCCACTTCTATATCCTAGAACACCACAAAACTTTACTCTGAACAAACCTTTTCAGCAACCATTCCTGCTTATAGAGATGACAGGGCTATTCAGTACTGCATGTATTTAGGTTAAGCTAGGTTATGGGGGAAGTGCCCAGTGTGCCCAGAGTGTCCACGGGGGCCTACTAGTCCATTGTGTTCCCCTTTGTGTTGTGATCCATGTTCCAACTTTGGGTTCTAGATGGGTGGTCTATCAAAAGCACCCTGTACTTAAAAGTGTAGTATGCTCGTTATCGGTACTTCGGTTAGGGTACCCAGTTCTCCAGATAGCCTGTTTCCCATATGTCGATTTTGGAAATCGGAACACTCACAAAATAAATGCTTGATGGTTTTTGTCTCTTAAGCATCCTGACAGCTCCTGCATTTACTGTATTTACATAGAGACATATACACATGCATATGAATCACTTCTATGGATTGGTCCTGATAAAGCGGTCGCAAATCAGTATCGTTATCGGAATCCACCTGTAGATTGCGAAAAATATAACGAGAGCATCATCATCATCATCATCATCTTCCAATGGGCAGCTTTCCACTATTAGGGTCGCAGGTTTAGGGAGCTTAAGTGGACTCTCCACATTTGCCGATCTTCCGCCATCGACTCTATCTCATCCGGGGCTATCCCCATACGGGTAGAGGTAAGAAGTATGGACCTCTCCGTTCGAAGAAGTAGCTGCTCGAAATTGAGTGCCTCGCGTACTCTGGTGTTCCTTACCCGATCTCGGCGAGTTACCCCAGCAATACAACGAAGAAATCTCATTTCGGCAGCTTGTATCCCCGATCTTATTCTTTCGGTCATTACCCAAACCTCATAACGAGAGCATAACATTCATAAATGATTAGTAGAAGCCAGGCTTTGGGACTCTACGAAAAAGCATGCTCGGACAGTGTATATAAAAGAAGATAATTTCGACAAATTTCGAGTCCGTAAAGGATCATCCACCTCACCCTTCATTATGTCTAATACATGAGAACCTTGATACCTCTTGGTCTATTTGAGGACTTTTAATGCACTCACTTGCTTAACTGTAAATTTGAAGTAATTTAGTTAATCCTCAAAGAATATAAGGGGATTTTTTGTCAAATGGTCAATTTCACCGCATGCCACTCTTATTTCCATGAGTTGTACGCAAATTATTGGGCAAATTCTGATCACATCTGGACAATACTATTAGTAAATTCACTATTTTAAACTTCTTCTGAAGAACTGTTGGACCAAAATGATGTTAAACACAATCGTACAAAACGGTGTCCATGCCTTCCACAGAACTGAAAACGATCAGAAATTGACACATCTGTCATGCATATGCACAACGACCTTAACCTTTTTTTCCACTCTCATAAATCGAGGTGAATGGGTTAGTCTGACAGAAACATTAAATAAGCACCTACCTAAAAGTCTGCACAAATATAGTGTTTATCCCAATTGTCTTTAATTTTCGTGAACAAAAAGACACAGAAATGCTGTGTCTTTTTTCACTGGGCGAGGGTTAATAAACATTTACAAAACATTCACACACTTCACAAACCTCAAACAAAACTGTCGTCAACTTAGCAGCACAGTCGGGGCCCTAATCATACCTGTCAATTAAAGCAAACACTGCAATGCGAATGCGACAGTTTCATTTGTTTTTCCCCTCCGCCTCCATCAATTATCGTAAAGAATTTCTCTCTTCACAGTCGAACCGTAAAATCAGCTCCAGTGACCCATTTCGAGTCACAAGACCACCTGAAGGCAACAACGCAGAATCTATTATCCCACTCGCACAGTAAGCCATACCACAAGGTAAACCGGGCGCTTAACCGCAACAAGACATTCAACCGAAAAAAAAAGTCAACATGGCACACTCCGCATGGCACACTAACCAACCCACCACCCATCATCATCATCATCGTCTTCGTTTTCCCCAAGCCAATCCACTGGTAACCATTAAGTTGAACAAGTTCAAAACCATTTTGCTGTTTGCTAGCAATAATTTGGATGCGGAAAACTACCAAGTCTGCAAGTCTTCACAACGATTTAACAGTTCTCTCCAAGAAATGCTGCTTTGGCTTACATTGTCTGACAAGGAGATAGCACCTGGGGAACGTGGGATGTCATAACAAATCGTTCATGGTTTGTGGCATCTTAATCGTTTCTTACAAATCGAATCGAGGATGATACTATTGTCAAAACGGATGTGTCGTCATATTCCTAAAAACGAGAAGAGATGTATGGAAAGGTCCATTAGGAGCATAACAAATGGGGAAAAGTAATAAAATGCATGGAAAGTGTTATTCCTTTTATCGACTTGTCGATTAAGCCACTCTGGGCACTCTGTGGCAGGCCATATGTGAAGTGTACCCCCCTTGTCTTCGTCTGCGTTTGAAATCTAATTTTACCTTTCGCGGAAGTTCATGTATGGACTTGATTCGTTCCGAGCTGATTTATAATTCATTTATCCAACCGCATTGGGTGTGCTTGGCTCGTGCAATTGGCATCAGGTCCGAGGAGAATCGAAAGGGTAATTACAAGCTGGCAAAAGGTCACCAAAGGGGATTTGGACAACATCTCGATGGTTTGGGCCTGAGTTAGGACCTCGATTGAAAGCTTGTTGTTACGGTTTTCATAAATTTTGGATATCATCGTGGTTTATCTGTGATACTCCCAGGTAATAGTGGCACTTATAACCTCCAACAAGTACCCATTGATGGTATTACAACACCTTTCACCTCGTGGATGCTTTCCTCTATAATTTGTTACCATAATTCCCAAGTACTTGCATTAAAGAAGTGCAACCGCTTTTTAGCACAACATAAGATTCATTGTGGAACCTTTTTGTGTGGATTAGAAGGGAGATGATCTGGCAGGAGCCAGAGATAGAGTTCAGTGACTAGTAACATTGACGGTAGTTGGTACATGATTACAGCCCTCGGTGGGACAGAAATGTTATTCCACTTTTTCTGGTTCACTTCTTTTGATGAAATTGAGTGTTGGCAAGCGTGATGGTTATGTTCCATGGAAATGCTTGGTTTGTGGGGTTTTGCTCTAATTTTGGGTTTCGGAGTATGAGGGCAAGTAGATCGTGATAAAGTTGCACTTGGAAGAATTTGCTAACAAGAATGAAAGCATTCACTTGACATTCAATCAAGATATACAGAGGTGTGGTGAAGGCATTATTTAGTTGAAATTTATACTTGGGTTAAGATCAGATGGCCATCTAGATCATAGATGTTTGTGATGCACACACATGTTTAGAATAAAATCAAGTCAAGTAGGAATAGCTACGTTGGTTTCTTTTACTCTCGGAGCTGTTTACTTGCAGAGGCTGCATGAAAAAGCTACCGGCGCACTTAGACCAAAATTAAGGTTTTTATGATGTCACACCGTCTTGGAATTTTCAGTCCATCCAAAGACTTTTAAATGGAAAATAATCCACCCGAAACTTTCTTCAAAGACAGGCAGAAGGCGAAAAATTGTTAGTTTACCCCATGTACGACATGATTTGTTTCTTTGTATCATTATCTATTACTCATAAAAAAAGAGACGCTTATTCCACTTCCTTTGTAGTCATAATGAAAATCACAATCCAGCATGGGGATTAAATTGAATAATTTTCTCAGAAGCGATACCGAAAGTGTGCGGTTTTATTCTCGTGAAAGTAGAACAGTGACAAAGGATTCGCGATGGAGGCGGTGATCCGTTGCATTTTCGGATTGGTTCGAGTGAATTCTCGCGACATCGATGCCCGAAGTACGGAGTCCTATTCTCGCTGGTGTCATATCCAAATCTAAAGAACTGGGCTCTAAAATATCCATGGCCTGTTTGAAGCTGCGTCAGGTAAAAATGAAGCTTACCATGTCTACGTTTGATTCATGTTTCGAAGTTGTGTGTCCAACTATCTTTGTCAGAATGATCTATGGTGCGATTTAATTGAACATATAACCCTTGGTGGCATCTGTGGACCGCTTGGTGTTGTCGTTGTTATTTAGGTGAGGTACTTTAATTTTAATTCTTTTCCCACAAGGTCGATTAATACCATGTAATAGCCACAAATTCTAGGCCAGGCTCTCGCTAGGCTCTAATAACGCTTAAGGCCATAATTATGTGGACCACCTCTAACTTATTTCCATAGTTGGTGACATTGATAGCCGAATCTCGGAGCATTATCGACGCTGAGACGTCTGTAAATAGCAGTCTTATTCTGTTTGTCTGTATGCCCCAGCCAGGAACACCGAACATTTTTCGCGGCACCACCTCTCTGTCATGAAAGAGCTTCTCAATTCGCCGTTCGGAGTCGGCAATAAATTGTAGGTCTCTTCAAACAAGACAACACACACAACATGAATGGTTGCGAGAAGCTAGGCCTTGGCTCATTCCGAGCTGTTGCGCCAGCTATTTATTTTATTCTGTATGTTTGCTCGCCAGTGCTAAGCATGGTCCTAACATAGAGCTTTGGGGAAGGCTGACATAAATAATTAAATTTGGGTGGCCTTCTCAGTATTTTGCTGAACTCTCGTTGATTTTTTGGTTAATGGGTTCAAGGTCACCCTTAATGACTATAAAGCAACGTTCAGTTTGTGTTGCATAAAACTTCATCCGATGCATTTCCAACAGTTTAAGGTATCGTGACTGAAAAGTAACTGCTACCAGCTCGCGTGAATGCCACTCAAATTTACACTTCAGCATTGTGCTGCCCCATAAATCTTGGTTCAGTTCCGCTGGCTTGAAATCAAAGTGTTCCCCCGATGGTTTTATCATCATCATCACACATGTCCAGTGCGCCGAATTGGGTCAGTGTTCCGAAGTCCCGCTGCAATTGCATACAATTCTCCCGTCGTGGTCATTCAGGCAGTTCGGTTGGTATGTATTAATAATTTTTTGCAAAATTATATTCACTTCTTTTATTTACAATCATTATGCTCCCGTAAAGGAAAAGTAGTTTTATACGTTTTATGGGCCTTAATCGAACCGCGCACCACCTTCTAACACCCCTTGCACATTGCTGTCGGTCGTCGCATCGATGCACATCAGTTGCATTCGAACGGTTCCTGGCTGTCTATTTGTTGCGATTCTCTGTCTCTTTCCCTGCGCCCGGTATATGTGTCAATTAGTGAACAAAAATGCAAATCACCATCAACAGTTTTAATGTCATAATTATAAGTTTAATCAGATTTTCTGTTGGCTGTTGTTTGGCGTTTTTTCTCTTTTAATTGCTTTTTGTATTGGTCAGCGAATTCGACGCGAAAGAGAAGGAAACAAACGCAATTTTCTTCGTATCGTTGCTTAATTGCATCGCATTAGACAATTCAATCGATGACAGGAGCGTTAAGTTGGTTGTTTGTTTGTTTTTTTCAAAAACATGTTCTATTTCTTGATCTAAGTCAACAACTCGGAGGAATGTTTTTTTCAGCTTTTTTGTGGAAACCGATATGCGATACTGGACATTGGCATCCAAGTGGAAATGATGCAACAACAAAAATCGCGAATTAAGTTGCATAACGGAGAGGCAGCGGTCAGTTATAGGTACTACTACGTTGTTTCTACCTCTACGTAATGTGTAACATCTCGAGAACATCGGAATTAGACCGGCTAGCTGATGTAAGAAGACGGAGAAATTGGTCCCCTTTTGCGCCACTTGTTTGATGGCAGCGGCAAGCTATTGTCTTACACTGTGGTTGCACTGATGCATGCAACTCTTGGACATGAGGATGTCATTGAATGGGTTTCTTGTCGCATCCTCTTGTCGCTTTTCGTTGCTAGAGTCGAGATGACATGAGAATAGTAGGTATCTCTGCCATGGTGTGTGGTATGCGCGAGTTCTATATCGATGCAAGATGTTTGGCTAACAGTTATTGGCATTGTTCATCGTATGGTCATCAATCAGAAATCTATTGTTGAACAGTGCAACAGGGGACTTAATGACTGCGCAATTAATGCCGGGAGCTCAATTAAAATCGAGAAAAACTGGAGAATTCCTTGTGTTGCTTTGAAAGAAATTTCTATTAACTGGCCGTCATGATGGTTTTTCTATGTTTGGCTAAATAAGTGAGTAATTATGGTAATTTACGATTTTGAAGACGAAATAGGGATAAGTAATGGTTTTGTCTTGTACGCGAGACAAGTTGGTGGAGTAGCTAGCTGACCTTAAGGTTGTTGCGCTTTCTTTGGAAGTCATCTGCAGTTGATTCACTTTGAGAAGCTTTTACATGCCGCCTCACTTAAGGCTCAATTTGAGCACCCTGTTGCAAGGCTGCAAACATTTTTGTTTTCATTGTGCACATAAAATCAGATGCCCTTACTCATTGGGCATACCTACTTCACTTTCATGCTTGTTGCATTGGGATCAAGCCAAGTTGAAGGTTTCAATGTGTACCATGAGTTTTAGAAGCATAATATACGTCTTTTTGAAGATTTGCTCTGTAGAACTACAAGGCTGCAGTATATTTTGAACCGATAAGGCTTGAAGTTTTCCTTAATGCCCTTTAGCCCGCTAGATCTGCAGAACTTAATATTTACATCTTACCTTATCCTATCGCAGTATCTAGATGGATAGTCACAGTCAAATGCTCTTGCAGGCAATTTTCTTTCTTCCTTAACGGGCTACCGACCTATGAGTGGCTTCTGCCTGAAATATGGCAGCGTTTCAGCCTCATTGATCGCAGGCTGCTTCCAATTTTCTAGACCAAGCCTTCTGGTATCACTTGGTCTTTGTAACAAATGTTCAATAAGAGTAGTGTTCATACGATTGCCAAGGACTTTCGGCCCATTAGCCTAACCTCTTTCCTTTTAAGAACCCTAGAATGCTTAATAGATGTACACATAGGAGATGCGATTGGGAATAAGTACTTATCCAAATTGCAATTGCATGAAAGGAAGATCTGTGGACAGTGTGGTACACGCGATCGAGAAATGGCTCCAAGTCAAAAAATGCACACTGGGTGTCTTCCTCGACATTGAAGGAGGCTTCAATAACATGAGAACTGAAGCAATCATAGACAGCCTGCACAAGGCCCGATTAAGCAAGGGCGACTATGCAACTAATTTGGTCATATGATTAAATCACGTACTATCAGCCTGACCCTTGGGAGTATCAACAGCAGGAAGAGCATAAGAAGAAGAAATTCTCTCCTCGCTGATTTGGCTTCTTGTAATAGATTAAATCATTATGACACTGGAAAAAAAAACTGCAATGTGACAGCCTATAATAAAGATGTCGTCATTCTGGTTTCAGGAAAATTTAGCCCTACACTAAGCGAAAGGTGCAATTCTCCACTGTCGTTGGTGAGCGGCTGAGCCAAAAAAAGAGGTTCCGAAATATTTGGGGCTTTAAGGCGTAAGTGGTACACTGGCTGTAGACTACTATAGTGCGACCCATCCTAACATGTGGTTCGATTGCATGGTGGAAGGCACTTGAGAAGAAATGTCATCTTAGAAGTGTAACCAAGATTCAAAGAACAGGCTACATAGGGATAGTAGGATAACATGACTTGAAACAATGCTGAACCTAGTTCCAGTAGACATCCACTGTAGTAATAGAGCGGCAAGAACAGCGCTCAAACTAAGGAAAGTAGGTCTATGGACAACCAACACCTATTGTCACGCCTCCGTTCTAACCCGATGAACTACCACGAAGGAGGACATACAAACCGACTACATCAATTCAACCTCAGACCTCGATAGGAGATTTACTTAGTATCAAAATACTAAGAAGGTGGGACTGAGATAAGGGTATAGTCTGCACTGAAGAAGATTTAGCCTTCTACATCGACGGATCAAAAAAAAAAAAAAACGGTAGTACTGGTGCCGGCATCTTCTGTGAATCTAGAGCGTAAACCAATGCTTCAAAACTGGAGACGGTCCCTATGCTGGGTACCAGGCCACAAAGATATATCATGAAATAGGATGGCGGACGAACTTACCAGGAAAAGTGCAAAACTTCATAATATATGTATATACTCTTCGGTTGTAAAGCCATTAGAACTCTTAACAGGAAAATAGATGAGGAAACCATGATCAGGGCTAATACGCGATGATGTCATACGGACAGATGTGCAATAGCCAGATAACTATGGGCTGGAGGACCTTCATTTCGCTGAAACTCCTAAGTTTTCTATCCTTTTTTGGGTGCTTTTCAGATTAGCATACCTCTTGGTTAGACTCCCGTGAATACACTTTTTATGGGTACAATGCCAATGGACCGCTTGAGGTATAAGTGTTTTCTACAACCAGCACATATTCGGTCTTCCTTGTAATCTCAAACCTGATTATTTGGATTCAAAAACCTTATTGGCTGAAGCATTGTTATCCATTCGCTGAATGTGATCTTGGAATTTTTATTGACGTGTCTTGACTTTTTGGACTACATCTTATAAACTTCCCAATACAGGTCATAGAGTTCACGCTGAAATCTTCTCCTGCACTCAGACGTCCTTAGACACTGCTTTTAGGAGCAGTGGTTTCTGGTTTCGAAAAGCCTGCATTTTGAGTCTGAAGCCAGGTTCTTGATTTTCTTTTGTACAAATTGTGTGTTATTTGCGAGACAGCTCGACTTTCTTCAGTTGGGAAACAATGTACATAGTCCCTCTTCCTTCAACGCAGGATGTTCCTCCCTATTGACACTTTTTAACTGAAATGATGCCACCATCCGTCTTCATTAAATGCTGGTGGAGAATCCGAAACACCAGCACGTAAAGGAAGGCATCTCAGATGACATACCTACAGAGCTAGATAACACATTGCCTTCTAGATCACGTAAATGCACAAAAGACTATACGTTCTTAAGACAATTACCATTATTCTCCTTTCTCTTTCCCTTATTTATCCAGAAATGGAAAATCTAACATCGTTTCCGTTCCATTCACTTGTTACTCACTTAACACAAAATGTCACCAAATGCTGGTTACCCCACTCTCATTAGTAGCGCTCCCAATTATATGTGGTAAAAATCTATTCAACTTCCAAACTCATTTGAATATTTATCTTCCGCTCCTTGTACTCCAATTCCAAATCAGGTCAAAAGCAATGTCTCAATAGAGAGAACAATTTCAATGGCCATGTGCGTTTGTCGACGAAAAAATCCAAGCCGGCTCCAAAAATTCCATGGACTGCAGCACTCAATTAATTGCATTGTCCCCGCCAGCAGCATTTCTTTTCGTTCTGCCTCAACTGGCTCGCCATACAAGATCCAGTTCTGGCCAATAACCAATTCAATAGATAAATCCAGATCCAGATCGAGCCGAGTACTAATTTCCGGAAGAGAATGGCAACATGCCGATACTTTTCGGGCGCGCATTGAGTTGTCTCCCCCACTCCTGTGGTTGACCACATTCTGTACTTTCACCAATTCCCCGAAGCTTGATTCTTATTTTGAGGTTATGTTAAGTGATAAATGAACATCCCACCCTGGATATCGGATTTTAAAGATATCAGTGAACAAGATAGAGCATAGATACTTTGATGTGGAAGCGCATAGTGGTGCACTATTTCTCATCAAGCTGCCCCATGTGTTGCGCGTTTGTTTAGGCATCACGTAGATAAGAATGAAAAAATAAAAAAATTATCTAACGTGATGTAATGTATGTACTTGTATCTCATGGAATTCATTCTTTTATTGCAGGCAATCATTGGATGCAACAGAGCCCAAGATTACGATGGTGAGTAGTGTTCGTACATGTCTGTGGAGAAATGTAAGCGTAACACAGAAACTAATTAACGGTAGCGTGGATAGGTCTTCTTCTGCGTTCACACTTTGTTTCTCTGTTTGAATTTAATTATCACATACATCTTGGTATCTTACAGTTGGTGACATACAGTGCTCATTCTCAACGGCTCCGGGGTCAAGTGTTGATGATTTGATAACGGCGAGGCTAAAGCGACCCGCTGGCTTCAAGGGGGCACCCCTATTCGCTGATGATCGAAGCGTAAACCCGGAGACAGATCGCCACTGTGCAATCAAGCAAGATCTCAATGATCCAACAGAGCTGGCTTATAATTTAAAAATTACGGACTTCAGTCGGTGTGGTGTGCTAAAGAGAAATGTAAATTACAAATGTGTGAAAAATTGAGACATGAAATTGAATTAATTTATTATTTCTAGGGGTTTGTCCACGTGCGAATATGGTTTCCGCAGTTCTCTGGTGTTGTGATGCAATCCGATCAGGAATTAATTATAATGTGTAAACCGCCAGAGCCTACTGTAATCGAGAACAAGGCGGCGGGATTTGCAGGAAGTTTGTAAGTTTCTTCATCCTTATTTTGTACAGAATCGTGAAACTTTTCTTTTAAACCTGTCCAGTTATGTCCAAAAGAGGATTGCTCCATCTGACGTCTTCTCTCTTTGATGATCTAGTATCTAGGTGACATTGCAAAGCATCAGCCGTTGCACAAAAAGCTCGATTATTTACATCCTTTCATCCCTCGTGGGCCAAAAAAAAATAAATAAATAGCTGGCGCGACAATTTGGGATGAGCCAAGGCCTAGCTTCTCGCAACCATTCATGTTGTGCGTGTTACATTTTTCGCATGAATGGAAGGGACCTACAATTTATTGCCGACTCCGAACGGTGAACTGAAAAGCTCTTTCATGACACAATATACTCCCGGAAGCTTGTCATTCCCCGACGAGAGGTGGTGCCGCGAAAAATGTTCGGTGTTTTCCTCGCTGGGCCTCGAGCCCACGCCGCTCGGTCAGCAGTCCAACGCACTAACCACTGAGCCACGGCGACCTCCTATAGTCCAGGATATATCTGTGCCTCCAGTTTCGATTCCAATTAAGTTGAGGTTAATTTTGATTTCCACTCACCACCTAAGGTGAAGTCTTACTCTATTGTGCTTCCCCTCCGGAGTAGATCAGAACATTACCCGCAAAGAATTCTGCCGTACATCCATTCTACATGTTCCAGTGTTATTTGTCGTAGTCACCGTCTATGCAGGTGGGACCAAAGATCAGTAAAATGCTTTTTCGCTCAAAACAACCAACTAGGGTTTTGTCGACTTGGAAACGGTTTATTTTCGACTTCGGAACCGTCTTGAACAATTAAATGGTGAGCTTTCCTGGACTTACCTGGTCAAAGTTGCCACGATATGGATTAAGATCATGAAGGCCATGTTGAGGAGACGGATATCTCTGTAGTTAGGGCAGTTTATGGGATCTCCTTGCTGAGATTCAATTTTCCGGGCATGCTTACTTCTGACCATGTATGTACTTGAATCATTGACGAGTCCATTATACTCATTAAGAGCCTTAGTCCATGGTCCTTGGATAACGTTAGATTGTAGGGCTGCCGATGCATCACTCGGATCTTCATAAATTTATTGTGGTTCCATGTTATGGTGTGAGGATAATGCTCCTTACCAAGTCATATCCCGCCGCATTAAATGATCATCAGCTACCGTTGCTGTCTTGGACTTAAGTTTATTTACGGCTGTTCTGACAACGTTCACTTCGAGTGGACGGAATTATTCGCTGTTTCTCAACCCGGCCTCATAGGCACTTTATTTTCTTTAAACTTTTTCGAGTCTTACTTATTTAAAATGTTTAAAATATTTCCAATTTAGCCCACATGGAGCCCGTGTATCTGGCGTCGTCGAAGAAACTCCAGGTCGTCTAGAATACGAGGTAGCTCTCTATAAAGAAGCACCGCCAATAGCACGCATTAGTGGAACTAATACCCCAGTTAGCACCACCAAAGATCCTCCAGCATCTAGTGAATTACCAGTGGACCAAGCCGTTCCAATCGGTACAAAACTTCAACTTCGCGCAAGGATTAGTGCCCAATCAGTATGGAAATATGTTAAACTAATGGAAGTCACAGTTTCACCAGATCCTGATGCTCCACATGCCATGGGAGCAGTATCCCTTGTCCGCGATGGATGTCGAAATCGTGATTTTGCAACTATCATTCCACATCAGCCGGCACGTTATCGAGATCGTCACAATGAGGTTTTCCTAGATTTCGAGGCGTTCCTTTTGAGTTCAATGAAAGAACGAGCCACACTGTGGATTCACTCACAGATCAAAGCCTGTATGGATCCCAGTGATTGTCCGCCAGATTTCTGTATGGATATCTACGAACCATCAGGACATGGAAGAAGAAAAAGGACATTAGACCTTCAGTCGAATAAAACTGAATTCACACGGTTTAAGGAGAACATTGAGTACACAGTGATCATGCCGGGAGAAATCGAAATGACGTCCGAACAGGAAACGTGTAGGAATGTTTTGGTTGTCGCTGGCTTTCTAGGACTACTGCTGTCCATAGCAGTAACTTTTGTAAGTCTAAAAAAAACCTGCTATATGGGCAGATTCTAATGAAAATATTGTCTCTTTCCAGATCTGTACGTTAGCGGCGCGTTTGCAGATGGAGCAGAAGATCAAGATGAACCAAATGGGTCCGGGTTATACGTCGGGCTATGCTGCACGAACAATGGTCCAGTAGATTATAGCATTAGCAATGAATTTAATAGTATAAGGTATGATTCGTCTTTTATGAAATTTGAATTTTGTCTAATTTTGTTATTCAAAACATTAAGGGAGTCTTTCGGTCTGGAAGGGCCTTGAATAAGCATTTATCAATAACCTTAGATTTAATCTCTTTCAAATTAGTAAAACTATTTATTTTTTAAGAACGAAAACAAAGCTAAGGACTAAGAATTAAATAAATTTGACTGATAGTGATGGTAGTGGATGTTGTTTAATATTGACCATGTTTTAGTAAGGAAAACACAAAATAATTTTAAGCTTTCGGACGATGGTGATTTGCATCTTATATGTAGATCTCCTAATGTTCTCTTCACTTTTTGTCTAGGACTAAGAATTTTCGAGATATTCGAATTCAAAACCACGTTTGTTTTGATTTGAGGATGTTAATTATGGACTTTAAAAATGTGCACAAAAACTGTTTTGAAAATCTAGAAATCGAAAACTGTTCATAACTTTCTTAATTTTCAAAGAACTGACAAAAATGAGTACTCGTCTTAAAGGATGTAGCCGGGAGAACGAATTTATAAAGGAGTAAATTTATAAAATCGTTAAAATTTGCTTTAAGTTTCGAATTTTTAAAGACTTTTCCTTTCCATCCTATATAAGTAGAACAAGCTTAATTCTACAAATTCGAATAATGAGATCTTTCCTCGAAGGACTCATCGTTTTCGAGATATTCACGGATGACGAATTAGGTGATAATCACAAAAATTAAAAAAAAATAAAAGACCGCCATTCTTTTTAAGTTTCCCCAACACAATGATATCAGCAATCCAGGTTAATCGGGACTTCGAATTCTATCGGGTAAGTGCAATATTTTTTTCGCAGAATAATTAATTGCCAGGATATTCACGGTTAAGTCCTTTGGTGAGATAAAACTTAGAAAATGGTGGAAATCCGATGGAAATTTTTCGGCCTACTCGTACAATTTTGGCCTTCACTCTGAAGCTAGGAAGGGGAATAACCGTTCTTAAGATATTTGTGTTCCAAGTGACGACGCTCGATTTTTCAGATTTAATATTGGACTTATGTGGTCGCCCTGGGTCAGTGTTTAGTACGTTGGACTGCTGACCGAGCAGCGTGGATTCAACCCCTTGCCAGGAACACCGAACATTTTTCGCGGCACCACCTCTCGTCGGGGAATGACAAGCCTTCGGGAGTATAATCTGTCATGCAAGAGCTCTTCAGTTCACCGTTCGGAGTCGGCAATATATTGTAGGTCCCTTCCATTCGTGCGAACAATATAAAGACGCACAACACGAATGGTTGCGAGAAGCTAGGCCATGGCTCATCCCGAGCTGTCGCGCCAGCTATTATTATAATATTGGACTTATAAAAAATGCGCAAAAAATATTGTTTATTTTAACAGTACAGAAAAAAGTGAGGAGTCTTCGGAAAGGACATCCCGAAACACATTTGGCCACAATAAATTTCGTCCTGCGATGTACCCATATGGGAATATAACCATGAAAAGGATCTAAGAAATATCATACATACACTCAAATTCAAGGATATTTTTCGCTCTACAAGTGAATATGTGAATTTCTGATGTGCAACGAATATAACCATGTAAAGAGGCTAATGGATTGGCATCAACGCACGGCGGAATGGAACGGAAAAATCCTTAAAATCTTAAATGGCGGCAACTAAAGACAAAGAGAGAGACAAAGAGGTCTCAAGCTATAATTTGCATCAAGCATCCGTGTCCTTTGGCCATTTGTCTCCCTGAAATGCCTTTTGTGGAATAAGTTTGGAAAATAAAATAGCGTCAATTGTCTGTTTATAAAGGTTTATTGCCTTAAGAACAAAGCAGTGAAATACGGTCTATGAGGTAGGACACTGAAGCAACTAACTTAACTTTTAACTATATAACCACGAATGGAGATACCGTACTTCTTCAACTGTTGCAATTCAGCAGCGTAGTCGGTGTAATTCTCAAACCTGGCACTTCTATCCCTGCCACATCCATTTTCCACTCGCTTCCTTTGGATGCCCTTGTTAAACTATCGACAATCGTTAGCATGCAGAAATACCAGGAGCACATACTTACATTACTGGACAATTAGATGTGTTGAGCCCCGTCACTTGGTTGTAGGTTGTTTTCACACATGGAACATGTATACGAATGTGTATGGCCATGGGGATCTGTAAAGATATCACAAAATTTGTGATATTTAGGATTTCGAGGATTCAGAGGTCATAACCATGTCATACTCACAACCTCAAGGTATAATGAATATTTAGGTTGATCTGCAAAGATGTAAACATATCTACATACATATGTGGCTATGGCTGTGAATACAGAGGCACACTATTCGCAAACGAACTTGCGTCTAACACGCGAATGGTGCGGATATTCGTTTTGGTTGTCCGTTTGCTGGAGTAGATTTTCTCATACATATCACACGGCATAGGCTTGTAAAACTCCGGATCATCATGTAGTTTCATGTGTCATATAGGCACTTCGAACATTCAAAGACAATTCTCGCATTAGTCTGAGACTAAACATTTGATTCGGCTGAATTGACGCGTTCGTTTAGTGCTGCTGCCTTCTTCTCAAAAGCTACGTCTCTCACAATTAACAAATCTCCGTTGGGATGGCATATTTCTATGATATGTAAACAAAGAGAGATTCTTAGTTCTTCTCAGTTTTTGGAATATGTTTCTTACACTTACCTAGCGATCCTCTATAAAATTGCTCAGGATCAGGACACGCAAGTTGTCTGATAAAGGGATCTGTGGTTGCTCATGAAAGTGAAAATGAGTGAAAGTAGGTACGATTAAATCTACATATGTACATATGTATATGAAAACGAAATCACTTTGGGATACGTTACGCAAACATGGCTAATAATTTAAGATTATTTTGCAGGCAGATTTCAACTTTGTACTGCAACTTAAATGACAGGATGGTGGTGCACAACCCCGCCTAAGTATTTCTTTCAAAGAATTGTGGTAGACCCTGCGACAGAGCAGAGCTGATTATGTCTTTAAATTTGAAATACCTTCCACATTCGTAGTTAAAAAAGAAGTCAAATTAAATCTACTTACTTATTTTGTTGGATCGAAGTAATTAGACTGACTTGTTGGTTGAGGCTCAGGTTTACCCCAAACCGTTGTGCCAAGTAAGTTCAGATAGTAATACAATTCGGAATGATACTGAGCAGCAACGAATAAGTCCCTTCAGTTAGCCCGATGTTTCTAGTTGCACTCTCTAAGTTTGTTGAGAACCACTTTCACTTCTGTGCTGCACCTTAGAAGAGGTTTGCCTTTACTGTTTTGTGTCTTCGAGTTAGAATCGAACATGTTGAATATTGTAAGAATGACGAAAGTTGTACAGACTTTTGAAAAATTGTGACCAGAGTTGGCTTAAAAGTTTCACACAAATTGTTCAAATATTATGTTCGATTCTTTACATGGCAGCTCGTCTAAAGTTCTATGCAAAGAGTTTTATGTAGCAGCGAAGATTCTTTATCGTTAATCTTCTCAATCGGACGAGTGGATATTATTTATTATAACTCGTCTCTAAAAGTGCTGCCATAAGTTAAATTGAATGTCGGAGAACTTTTCTCAGCTGTAGCACTGCGTTTTTCTTCAAATACCTTTGTCTCATACCTTTGACAGCCTAGATTCTAGCTGTTGTGATAGGCGGCCTTTAAATGGATTTAGATATGGTTGATACCAGTTTGAACTTCTTGAGTTTTCTCCAGAATCCGCCAAATTGGAAAATTGTAGGGGTCAATCAGGTTGTTAAGGAAAGTTTGAGCCATTCACACAGTCTGGCCGAAAACATCTTGTATGAGATGCTAAGGTGATTGATGATTGATGAGGGTTGTGTGTGCGCGATGCTGAGGAAATAGATGCCTCTGTGTTGACGCAGCTAAAGAGGTCTCTTTTGTTTCTTGATCGTCTATGGGATGCTGAAGAAGTTGATGAGTCTGTGTTGACCCAGTTGAAGAAATCTCTATTATATCTGTTCCTTCATAAATAAATATGGTTTTCTTCGCTAAAAATTTTAATTTATTTATTTATGTTTCTCTTCTTATTTTCAAATTGAATTTTCTTTATGCTCCAAATATTTAACTTTTTGGTTTAAGTTTTCTTACATATTTTTTCTACATTTTAACATGTAATTTTCAATTATCATTATAATCGTCTTATAAACCCTAAAAGCTATTTTCAAATAATAACAAATTGCGTAGTTAAACTTCTTTGTATTCAATTAAAAACTAAAACACAGCAAATAAATGTTTAATAATAATTAAATATGCATTTATATTTCCTACTTTCTTTGGCTGTTTTTTCTTTTTTTTTTAAATCATCGTTCTATTTATGAGATATTCTATTAGATCCTATGAGTATTCTATATAAGTATTTATTTATTTTTTGTGTAAAAAAATGTTCACGCTTTTATCCTCTTTTAAAGTAAAAAATTATTTCATTTTCTTTTTTGGTTTTTCTAGTAAATATTTAACGTATTTTTTGGTTTTGTTTGTTTTTTTTTTATAATAAAAATACAAAATAGTTCTTTTGTTTTTTTCTTTTGTTTGTCTGTGCTATGGTTTAATGATTGTACGTAAAATAAATAAAATACATATACAATATAAAAATTTGGATTTAAAAAATAATTTGAATAAATATATGTATTTTGTGTTTAATGATTGTTGTTGTGTAATTTTATGATTTGAGTATAGCAGGCGTATATAAACAGATTGTGCAAGAAAGAATTGTTTTTTTTGGTGATTGAATAATTGTTGCGTTGTTTGTCATAAATTTGTTTATTTCAAAATTAAAATGTATTTGAATGAAGCGTGATTAAGTAAAAGGTACATAGGTATAGGATTTGCATTTAACGTCGTATTCGTGCCACAAAATTTTTTTTTTTTTTATTTTTTTTTTCTTACCGGTTGTAATCTAAAAAGTTAGCAGATTTTCCATGGAGGGACTAAGACTTAACGAACGTTTTGAAATTGTGCAATTTTGTTACCAGAATTCGATAATAAATATGCTGAGAAAATTGCGGGAAATTTTCAATTGAAATCGTATTCCATATTTCAAAAAAATAGTGCAACATGTCCTTAGAAATGAGACGATCACTTTATTGCGCTTTAGATTTCCTAGGGTAATTTCTTGTTGTGGTGACATTATGGGGCATTTGTCCGACATTGTGTTTCACGCATAATTTTGCAGAAAAATAAGTTGAATACCACTTCTTGAATCATCATGCATAAATACTTGGCACGATAGCTTTGTGGAGAAACTCTTTCAAATAAAAAAAAGTTTGCCAGTATCGTACGAGATCCGATTCGACTCGACGGCCAACAAAGGGTTAAGGCCATCTATGATGTCCGTGTTTTAAGGAACGAGCTATGATCTTCATTTCCCATTCCAAGCCCTTAGGCTTATCGTTGGCTGTCGAAAATTGTAGCCGTGGAAAAACATTTCCTTGATATTGCTGAAATTCGAACTGAGTCTGCTCTTTCAGCAATCTAACGCAATAACTAATGAATCGCTGTGACCTATAGAGATCATTAACAGTTCTTGGTACACTGATAGGGGTCAGTGCGGACTAAGGCCAATAATCGGCAATCAACATCAATTTCAGAAGAAGGAACTAAGTTATATCCCTGCGCTTGGACAAGTTCATTTGAATAGTGTTAGCTTTGAAAGCGACCTACAATTTATTGCCGACTCCAAACGGCGAGTTGAGAAGCTTTTTCATGACAAATTATGCTCTCGGAGGCTTGTCATACCCCGATGAGAGGTGGTGCCCCAAAATGATGGGTGTGCATGGCTGGAGCTTGAACCCATACAGCTCACACAGCAGTCCAACGACCACCAAAGCACCGAGGAAATCCTCCTAATAGAGATAATATGGCTTGATAAAGCAGAAGCACTTCGACAAAGCAGAACTAGTTTAAGTCAAATTACTGAGTTTACTAACTCTTGCATGGGTTGCAGGATACTATGGGGCTACATTAGGAGACCATGCAAGCTGTCTTGCACTGCGCTTTTTTTTAATC
This sequence comes from Matsumyia berberina, assembly GCA_917880715.2. Classification (NCBI taxonomy): domain Eukaryota; kingdom Metazoa; phylum Arthropoda; class Insecta; order Diptera; family Syrphidae; genus Matsumyia; species Matsumyia berberina. The sequence continues at coordinate 74,483,013 of OU862870.1, read as the reverse complement.
CTGCCGCATCATTTCTTAAATAGTATGAAGTAGTTTGTTTTTAATTCAAGTGGCAACAGAAAGCCAAACCTCTTTTCTGGATATATGAGCGTTCTGAGGTAAAAGACAGCACAGGACAATCTGTAAGACTTTGAAGAGACATTTATTCAGTCTCAAGGCATAATTTACAGAGTGGATCTAATGAAAGCTTCATTTTGCGTTGGTAAAAACGTCAAGAGTACATAGGTTTAACGTGAATTGAGAGCGTGAGCGAATCTAAACAAATATACGATGTGTTTTCATAGAGTCATAACCTGTTGCAGACAAAACCTGCATACATGACTCGTAGAGAGTTATAAGTTTCGGAAAATCCTGAATCGAAAAAAAGTTAATGAATTTAGATAGAATTCGTTTTCCTTAAACTGAGAGAGGTTTTGTTTTTTCTTTTGAAAGAAAAATTGCTGTTGCCGGCCAAGCAGAACCAACAAGCTAGCACGATACCAACTACACAATCATCACTCGTCGTATATTTATTTAAGATACTTCAAAAAAGGCAACGGAAACGATGAAATTACTGTCTAATCCCTAAGCCTTAAAATAACTTTTGAAAAACACACCAAAAATTCCAAACTTAAAACAATTTGAATATATGTTTGTAATTATTGCTATTCTATGTTTATCATGCAGTTTATAACTAGAAGATGATCCGAAAATTGTATTTATTTAACTATATGACTTTGATATTTCTTTTTAACTATTTCTTTACTTTGGCTATTTATTTTGTTATCAAAATTTGATTTTGTAGAGAGAGAAAAATCGAGAAAGAGATAGAGAGAAGAGTTAAATTAAAAGTTAGCTATAATTATAATTTATTTTAATTTATCCTTTTGTCTATGTCATAGTGATAAGTAAAATTCAGTAATTTAGTTGGTTTTTTTGCTATTTCTTTTTTTTATAGCAAACTTTATGGTCCCAGTTTTTGGGTTGGACTTTTATGTATAAATATGTTTAATTTTTTGTTGTTTTAAGTTCGTGTATGTTTTTGTGGGACAGAGGAGTGTTGATAAATTCTACTGTTATCGGTAGGAATGGTAATTGCAATTGAAAAACAAATTATAAACCATCTAGGTATAAATAAAAAACAAAAAAAATTACAGGAGCACAATAAATAAATAAATAAGTAAGTTGTGCCCCTTGCGAATATATATAAAAATTTATTTTTTTCCTTTCTTTTAACTTAGAAGCTAAAACTAAGTAAGTCACATGTTACAAGTGGGTGTGGGATATCCCATAAAATTGACTACACATTTCCTTTTTTTAGTTTTAATTTGTATGCCTAATTAATATGATTTACGTACCAATAATTTTGTTTTATACTTTTTAATAGTTCTTATTTAAATTTTGTTCAAATTGTGATTGCTTTTCTTGGTATTGAATATCGTTAGTTAACTTGTATTAATTTTTTAATAGTTCGTTAGTTTTTTAAGCCAAATTACACATAAGAATTTGCAAGAAGTCACCAGGAAAACAGGATTGAATCGAGTTTAAGATAAAACGTTGCACCCAATTAATCAAAGGAATACTTAAGGGTTTTCATTTAGGGGTGTCATTTTTACCTGTTCAAGTAATAAATACGTCCATTCAAGAGCAGCAAAACAAATCTCCAGATGTAATCAACGGTGCTTAAACAACGTAGCTGACTTTACAGACCGAACGGGTTAATGTTTACCTATTCCCAACCATTCAAGTAGCGCATGTTTGTTTTTTTTTGCATGAATGAAAGAGACTAGTTTTTATTCCCAACTGCGAACGGCAGTTTAAGAAGCTATTGATTCCGAGTGAGTCTGTGGATATTCCCAACGTTGCAAAGACAAGGAAATTCGCTATGGAAGTATGACGTCGGTCGACTAAAATCGTATGAGATTGCCACATTTTTTTTTCCAATTGAGTGCCCTTCAATCTATCAAAAGGTTCTATGCCCCTAGCCTCTACTCTCGACTATCACAACGACAACGAAACTGATCCTTCGAAGAAGAATACCGTACGTACGTACATACGTCCCGCGTCCGAAACTCAATACCACTTCTGTTACTTAAGCGAAATTCAAACCTAGAACCATTAATCAGAACTTAAAGACTTCCATGCTCAATTATTTGTTATTAACAACCTTCGTTGAAATGACCACATATTCGAAGTCAAAAATGCTGTGAAATGCCTAAGAGTCGATAAAGTCGTAGGTGATCTTTGGTCCCGGCTGCATAGACAATGGGTGGTACGAATAAAAACTAAGGGAACACTCTGGCAAACCCTCTTAAGGAAAGTGTTTTCTGAAACATGACGAAATTAATTTTTATTCAATTCAAATTGAGTGTTTTTCCAAAGAGTTGAGTGAACACTCTGCCTCAGTTTTTATTCACACCACTCAATAAGTGAAAAAGAAACAACAACGACGAACTGTATGTCAAAATAGTGACAGACACAAACTGCAGGGAACTTAAAACGCGTTCGTGAATTTTTCTTAAAAGGATTCACAAAAGGAAAATGAGAAAAAGACTGTCTTGAGTTCAGGGGTGTAGACAGTTCTAAAATGTTTATTCTAAAACTTTCCTGCAACGTAGTCTGCATATGAATCCTGGCCTAAAGGCCTATAAAGCCTAGTTAACCACAAAGTCTAGTTTAAGTGAAGATTGCGAACCCTGCTCATCACCGTAGGTTAGTGAATAATGTCGGAGATGCAGGAAGGTGACCGTAAGTTTCCAGCAGAATGACCAAGGAAGAATAGAAGCCATGACTTTATTGCAACAAAAGATACCCGATCGAGTTATGTCTACAAGCGGACGCGCTAAATGGCCCCTCAGACCTTCTGATTCAACGCCAATGGAAAACCCTGTATAGCCATCGAAACGAGGATGTGAAATATAGTTATTTTTAAAATAAAATAATAAGTTACAAGGACACTTTTTTGATAACAATTTGCAGCGCAAAATGAATAAAACCATCATTAAGCAAATGCTCACTTTACTCAGGGGCCTCTAGAGTCTCCAGCCCTGTCGCGCACAAGGATGCTGGCTTGTATTGAAGTTGAGCCAAAGAGTATTATGGGATAAAATAATCTGAAATAAATTTCTCCTCGAAAGCAGTAGGTCAATAGCGGTTTCTGGGGACAATTTGTGACAACTTTATAACAGATATACATGTGTAGGCTTATGACTTATGTGTAAAATTTGGCTTAAACTTAATCATTAATATATAAAAAATAAAAACACATATTTAACAAATAGCCTACCTGACCTTATGACTTCCGACCCAGTTTCCTCACAATGAACTCCTTTAGGGGCTGATAGTATTGATATCTCAAGCTAATCATCTCAGGTAGATTGCGTATGCGTTCGAAAACCTCTGACTCGGACTCCAATATCAACACAGCTGATATAGCCATTGTGACGACCACAAACACAAACGATGGTATGAACGCATGGAGCAGTTTGAATTTACGTACATTTTTCGCACTGTTAGCGGCATTTTGCAGACGCATCGTATCCTGATGGGCTGAATTGCTATTGGTGTTGTTGGAAGTACTCGAGTTGATGGCGGAATTCGGTAACGTAAACTGCTTACCACCTCCACCATACAGCATATGCTGTTTATTCGTTGTATGATGATGCAGACGTTGTGTTGGATCGGCATAGGGGTTCGTCAGACCACTCTCTGTCGATGAGTGCTCAACCGAATCACGGAAGTAATAGTCAGGAAGGTCTGGTGCACCACCACTGGCAATACCACCGGCACCGACGACACCATTTAAGCTGTCCAAATTGGAACCGCTGCGTAGGCGTGCCGCTTCCTCAGAGACGGGCTCCAAACTGGAAGGGATTTGAATCCCGTCATGAGGAATCGGACCGTAGATAATGTTACCTAAGTGATCTGTGGTCGCGGCCATAGTACAGTTGCCCAACGGTTCAGACATTGTTGAACGCGGTAAACTGCTATAGCCTGTATCAATGATACGAGGGGAATAGGGGAATTTATAATCGCTCGATATATAAGAGTTACGTAATAGTTTACGGATTTGGGCAAGATCGCCTTGCGGGCTGGACGGTGTGGCGGGCACACTGCTGGCCTTGCGCTTGCTCGCCGTCGAGTTGGTCATCTTTTGTTCACGCAGTGCGTTGATGCTCTCGGTGAGAATTTCACGCTCCGTACGACCGGTGTATTTGAATTTTGTCCCCCACGAAAAGAATCCACCGCCGGAGACCACTGAGGCATTTTGGCTGTTTGGAAGTCTGTAAACAAAGGTACAACTTATTACTCTTGAGACTTGGGTTTGGTGATGTTTACTTACGTAAAAAATAACATTTGCTCGATGGCACAACGCCAGACATATCGACAGGCAGCTCCCGATGGACACTTGAAGCCTATTGTGTGTTTTTTCTGAAAGAGAATACATTCAATCAAGCGAAGTCTATGGAAAACGGTATTAATCTTACCGGTTCTCGGCTGGCATCAGTGTAGCTCAAGTGTGCTATAAACATTTTGCCTTCAAAATTCAGTTTATGCACCTCGGACCATCGAAAATGTTGAGATCGTTTCCCGGATATGAATGTACTAATACCCGAGTGATTTATACCTATGTATAGTTGTGAACCACGGTGATCTTTTACAGGATGTGGATCTATACCGTAGGTCTCTAACCCTCTAGCGATACCCATGAATTCATCCATTGCTACAGATGGATCTTGACCAGGTTCACGTTTTCTATGCAACTCCATGACTTTCTTTTCGAGCGCATCAGTCTGCCTTAGGGCTAAATGCATTGATGAGACATAATCACCCACATGGAGTTCACTATCATAGTCGCCTAGTTCCTCTGTAAAGAAAAGCAATTAGATGTACATTTTTAATGATATGCTGTTTCACACAAACCTTGCACAATAAGGGCTCCTAATGCGGCGGCTTCTCCCATCGAGCAGTACAGTCGGCCATGCCGCAGATCTCGTTTTAGTTGTTGGTATAACATAAGGCGTCCACTACCAGTCAGTCGAAAAGGGTCAGCAGGATAAAATTTCACACGAAAGGAGAACAGGATCGGATCGATTTCTGAAAATGTAAATTAATTTGAGAAGTACTCCCGGCTAAGGCTGATTCAAAAGTTGCTTAGCAGGTCTTATACTGAAGCGAAAGTGTGGCAACAATGTGTGGCTTACATGTAACTACAGAGTTCAGCATATGCCATGTGTGTTAACAGGACCATCTGCAGCATTACGAAGAAACTAACATGTGGACAAGGTTCTAAGGAATACCTGTCAAGAGTCTACCAAAGAACCGTCTATGGTTTTCTTCTTTTATCGGATGAGGACCAGTTTAGGCAATGGAGAGTGATGTTCTCAAATTCGAATAAGTCTTCTCGAATGCACACCGGACTTGCTAGCAACGCAGATATGGAAAATCGATTAGAAAGAGTCTTTAAGAAAGACGAGCCGGTAGGTATTGACGACATCACTACCAAGCTTTTCTAGGTGGCGCCAAATAAGACAGCATTCGATGCTATTTCGCACAATGCAGAAGTGTGCCTAGGGAGACCATCCTCTCCATCACTCGTATAGGTCACAGGCGCATTGAAGAGAATGCAGTGGGCGATGAACCAGCCCGGCGAGGGTCGGCCATTGACAAGTCACCAGCAAGAGAAGTTCTCATCTCTCTAGGAGTAAGGTGAAGATTTAATTCACACTATTTTCCAGTAGCTAAACACAAATGTAATAACTTTACGAACTAGGCCATAAGGCAACTGGCCAACTTGAAACCATTAAAGATCCGCTTTTTTAATGCCATAGGATGGATCTAGGGACTTCCGCCCCTTCTCTTAGGTTTACAACGACACTAAAATTCATGTCAAGTGAGTTCTAGTTTAAAAATGGCGCGAAAGCACTAATGAAGAATTATTGCTTCCCAAAAAAAGAAAATCTGAAGGAATGTAGAAATAAACTAAAGGCATTTGCATTTGATAACTCTGGATAGGAACAGAGAACATTTGGATTCATCTCTGGAAGTCAAACAGGCTGACTTCTGCGCAAAATCCTGCGTCGACTATATTAACACCTTGCAAATCATTATGACCAATGGGTCATGTATAGGTCTCCTCTTCATTTATGGCTTTTGATAACGTGGACCAAGATTGCATTTAAAGGCCAAGGAAAAATTCAGCTATTATTTTGGCTTTAGACAGTAAACGTCGTATGATAAGCGTCTCATTGTCGAAAGAACTTAGTGTCCTAGTGACTATGGTAAGATGTCAGAGGACTTTATATTCTAAGGTGGTGCTTCATCCTTTCACCATTGATGTTCACTGTGGTTATCAATGATGTTATGCGTGGACAATTTTAGATGGATTACGCTGGACAACGCAGACGCCATGCCTATTTTCATACAGGCTTAGAATACGAAAATTGAGGCTGTCAGAGTGGGGCTGAAGACATAAATGAGGCGACATCCAAGGCTCTAAGTCTTTCAAACAGAGCAGCCGATTGGCAATATCAGTTTCCCTAATCTACGAAGTTTGATCTTGACCGACGCACGTGACGGTGAAACCGAACCTGACGTGGTGAGCAGAATCGGTAAAATAATATGTAGTTACATTTGGCATGCTAAATCAAATCCAACGAAGACTCCTCCACTTTAGAGTTAGTGTTTCTCTACAAGTGTAGCACGTGGAGAATGATCACTGCTGTCACACGTAAGCTCCAAAACTTTATAAGCAGGTGTCTATGTACGTATTGTACTAAGGATCCACACAAAAAGGGATCAAAAATCATTCGACATCACAATATGACGATAAAAGTGACAGTGGATCATACACGCTTCACGGCGCGAAGATAATTTCGTTACGGAGTATGACATTCACTCATCCAGTCAGGCCCTAAGCACACGTAGCCCAGAACAGTAGAGGAATATTTTGGAGATAAACTGAAGGCAGCTGAAACGCGTTGAAGTATTCTCCTTAAGATGACTCGCAGTCGCCTTAGACACCCTTTGCCCACTAAGAGTGCAAGAAATCCAACAACATATGTATGTTTATGCACCTATGTAATTGTCCAAAGGTTGTTTATTTTCACATGCGACTTTTAAAGTGAAGGTAAGGCTCACAGGTCATGTTTCTTGGAAATGCCCAACATATCCTACTGTTGTCGCTGCCTAAATTTCACTTTTTATACCTAATTACTGCTTCACTTAGCATTATCCTTAAACTTATAACCCTGGGAATATATAATTTAAACGTTTCTAATTGCTTTTAAAGAAAAACTAGTCATCGTCATGCAATGTATGATGCCTCATAGTGTGACACACTTCTGTATTTGCACGGCACATTTTCCTCATTTTTTTTTCCTTGTTATTCCCAAAAGTTTCCACTCCAGACTAATAAGCCATATGTTCATCGTTACGTTTCGTAAACAAACTCAACACGAAAACACCACCTGCTTCACAAGAAGACCATTTTCTACTCACCCTTGACTTGTTTAATAATCGACTTGGCCAAATCCAGCCAATGCTGCAAAATAACAAAAAAGGTAAATCAAAATAAATTCATACAACGGTAAATAAGTTTACATACCCTCTGTTTCCCGCTGTCCACATATCTCAGACCGAAGTAATCCTTCTCCTTAATCTCCAGTTGATCGCATAAATATTCTATAAGAAAGCTGCCCTTGTGAAAAGGCTAGATTTACAATTTGTCGCAACGGCCACCAGCAATTATCCCATGAAAAAGAAAAAAGAAAAACAAACGAAAAACACATTGAAAAATTGCATATTAGTCATAACCTAATCCTGACAATTAAAACGAAAAATCCCTGAATACTTCAACACAGAATGCCCCAGTAAGCCGGGGGACGGACGACGTACTCAGAAAACATAAACGTCCTGTGAAACTATTCTGTTTTCATTATTTCATCCTCTCACGCAATCCTTATAAAACGCAACCAGCCGCGAAGTAATTAAAAAACACAGCCAACTCCACACGGAGGGGGACAGACTTTAACTCCCAGTCATGAAGTCATTTGCATTTCTGGGAGAGAGATGGCTATGAAAGGAACCCCAAGACGAAGACCACGGCTAGGAGCTATGTGCCACATCCTTGCGCTTGACTAAAAATCAATAGCAAAACAAGAAATTAAAATAAACGGCACTTGGTGTTCGCCTACTGCTACTATTATCCCTTTTCTCGAGACTCATTGTCCATGATACGATATTGGTAAATGTGTGAATTCATTTCCTGTGTAATGATATGGGGAACAGAGAATGACCGCCTTATTAAACCGAACGGGGGGAGGGGATCCTGCACAAGTAATTTGAATGTGTCTCCCACAGACCGCTGATTCAAGGGCCGGAAGTGCAATAAAATATTACCGCATAGGGCTCCATAGGATATTTATGGGCTGACATGTGAGGATGTCAGGGCAAAAAGTGGTTCCTTGATTATGATTAGTGTTGCCATGTGCGTTTAGTTTTAGGTTGCATAAATCGAAGAAGTTCGATTGGCTACTTCAGTTCGAACCTCGTGGTGTCGTTGTTAAACAAGATGAAGTCTAGATCTAATAGGGAAGGTGTTAGTACGAACATCTTGGTATCTTACAAGATAATCAATATGAAGTCTTGAGCTCTTAGAGAGATTGGAGGACCTTTGAATTAAACTTCCCATCAAGAAAAAGCTGGAACGAAGGAAATATCGTCAAACCCGACTATATATTCATGTTTATAGGCAGATTAAGAATGGATGGAGGTATAGACTTTGAGTTTTTTAACAAGATGAGGGCTAAGACTTATAAAAGGACTTCTAGGCTTCGCGACTTACTCAGAAGGATCTGGGCAACAAAACAGTCTTTTCCACGCAAAGTTTTAGCGATATCTGAGGTCTCATGAGAATAATTCCCAGCCGCCAGCGAAGTCCCCTCATCCAAAGTACTTAAGGCTGATAGATAGCACTATAGTGGTGTATAGGTATAGCTTGACCTTAACCTTGAAGCCTCATCTATTTTTACATGCGTCGTAAATGCCTTTCTTACGCTTTCTAGGATCACGCCGAAGTAATTTGTCATTTACGTAAAGTTAGAACAATTCCGTCAACGCAGAGATTCTTGAACGCCTTCTCTTGGTGAAGAGAGTTAAGTCACAGACCTCACTCATTGTCGCAGCCTTTCATCGGTGACAGTGCGTAGTTGAGTCTCGAGTTAATTGGCGCCACAGTAAGCATATCCCGTCACATTGAAGTCTTTCTGTTAAAGTATTTCAATTATTTTGCTTACCATTCAGTCCAACATCCGCAGAGAAAGAACTCTATCCTGAGAAAAGTTTTAGGTACTCTCAAATAAAAGACAAAAAATGGGAAAAAATGCTTCACACTCGGCTCGGTGCTGGAACATAGAGTGATCGATGGCAATGAAAAGGTCGATAAACTAGCAAGAATATGGTCAAAGTTGAACGAAATAATGGTCGCCGAACACTTACTTCCGTCACTCACATGGATGGTACTAAAATTTAACATAAACATGGACCGCTGGAAGTTTGGCGATTAGAGATGGGGTGCAATCCTATTAATAAAAAAAAATGCCACCACACAATCGTATTTAGCAACAATGATTCGCACACTCACAGGCAACAACCCGTGGTCGTCTATTTACATAATTACAAGAGAAGGAAACTTTTTCTCTTTGACTGCTCAACCCTAAGCAGAGCCAGAAAACCAGGCCTCGGCGTACTACTACTTCAACAACTAAGTATTATCAGCCATACTACAAAAATTCTTATAGGAATCAGGATGGTTTAGGCAGACGAACAATAGGTGAACAGAATTAATCAGATCTAATTATCCTTTCCTCCATTTCGCATAGGTACTTATACAAATCCTACATTGGGAAATATAAGGACTAAATACGTGCTGAATACTTAAACGAAGCAGCTTGAAAGGAATGTGGAGAGTAAGGACTAATGTGCCTCCAGCAATATTGCTCTGGATGCGCAACTCCTTAACTTTCAATAAGCCGAGCAGACTTGGCAGGGCTCCAAGTAAACGAAAGTGCAACCTAGGTGACCTTAAAACTCGACCTGCAAATAAAACGGCAAAAGTGTGTGGAAGCCATACATCCTGATTCGAAAAACGCAATTCTTTACTAGTTAATAGCTAGGATTTGGGCAGAGGTGCTTCATTGTTAGAGAGATAAGACCGCCCATGATTACTGTAACTGTTAAACTTAACCTACGGATGGAAAGGAGTTCCGAGCTCTCGGTGGATTGAATTCAGCACAAACTCCAGCCTTAGAAGTTTGCCGAGAGTTGCCAATCGAGAATTATAGTTTCTTCGTATTCAAGTTCAACTTCAACTCCGAATAACCTTGAAGAAGTCCTTTCCAGACCTCCGAATGACAGACCTATCAGATGCAACTCGCCCCCGTGCTGTCTGAAACAATTTCACAGTCAAACACATTCCTATTATGGCAACACTTACTCCCAACCCCTACCAGCCCGGCCACCCATTTATGTCAAACAAATTTCGAAGCGAGAAAAGAGGCACAATGACTGCAAATAGGATGCGTTCCTTGTAGTGGCACATTGCCACCCACACGCACCAGAGAATTATTATTATTTAAGGATATGAAGCTTTTCATTTTTATGCCCTTTGTAACTCTCATAAATCGCGTTGGAACTCGCGATTTATTTATAGATCATCTTTACCCACCGCCCCCATGCCATGGAGGCAAGGCGATGGTGTGCATTTATAATAAATTTCACTGCTGACCGCTCTTGCTCACCTGAAATTCACATTCGAGGACATCGGAGTCCTCAAGGAGTCGCACTGTACACTTATACACAATGTTGCTTTCGTTTTTATTTTTAAACATATTGACTCGCTGGTTGCTTGTGCCGGGCTTGAGGATACACGGCGTTTAATTGCTTTTTTCACTTTTTATTCACACTCACGAGAAGGACACACACTAAATGTATTATTTGCACTTTACAAAGGAACACATCCTGGGAAATTTGTTAAGCTTTGCCCAGCACAAGATTAATTCGATTTCCAATTGGAGTGCGATATTCTTTTGCGAACTGGCATAAAACGGTAAGAAAAAAACTTAAAGGAAAAAATTATATACAAGGAAAAGAAACGTTTCAACCCCTGCGAACGAGTGTCCTGCGGAAAGTCCTCTCGGTACTATTTTTGGGCAATAAAACCACCACCACCGTCGTCGCCGCCGCCAACGAACACACTTGTCAAGTCGGGAAACGTCGTGTCCGTCGGTGTTATTGAAGTGACATGAGAGGAGAAATTTTTTAGGCGTTTTCATGGGAACGTGCGAAGGAGATAGAAAGCCTTTCATTGAGAAATTTCGAAAAGGGATAGAGAAAGTCCTTTCGTTTTGCTACAGTAAAATATACTATCGAAATGTTGTGGGGAAATTTTCAACGTGGATGTGGAGTGGAGGAGGATAATGCAGTGTTTTGGAGTTTGACTATTTGAACTGCCAAACCAAGAGTACTCAATCATCTAAGCTTCCTAGGAGAGTTGAGAAAACAACCTCCGCTGTTGCGTCGCATCATATTCTGAGTCATACAACATTTAAACTGTTAATTGGGGGGAAACACAGAGAAGTTCCATAGCTTAGTTCATCTCTCGCGAGGTCATCGAATGCAAGCGATAACATTTTCCATCCACAGGCTGTTGATTTATAAAAATTGTTTGTCTACAAGCACTCAGACTCGACCAACCTGTTGGCGCTGATCTCTCCAGCAATGTTGAGAATTTGCCCTCAAATTTCACTGTCATTGTCACGGTCTATCTAATAAGCAGATCATTGTTCTCTCAGCTTACGTTAATATGAAACTTTCCGATGCACTTCAGTTGTTAAATTAATCTCCGCGAAAAATGTCACTTCGTTGGGGTATTGCGGGTGCATCGAAAATATCTCACGATTTTTGTGTAGCGCTGAATTTTAAATTTACTAGAAATGATCATCAAATTGTCGCGATTGCTAGTCGAAGTAAAGAAAGAGCTGAGAAGTTTGGTAAGGAGCATAAAATACCAAAGATCTGGGTAGACTACAAGGATCTGGCAGCCGATGATCACGTGGAGATTGTTTATGTCGCGGTTTTGAACCCGTTTCATCATGAAGTTTGTAAGATGATGATTGAGTATGGAAAGCATGTTCTTTGCTCGAAGCCATTGTGTATGAATCGACAGCAGGAGATGGAAATCCTCCAGCTGGCCAAACGAAAAGGTGTTTTTGTCATGGAGGGACTGTGGTCGAGATTTTTTCCACTTTCGAGGTATTTATCACGTTTGATTGATTTCAAAGCTCTGGATAATGTGAGGGAAGTGTATGTGAAACATGGCTACAAAGCGACGGACACTGAGAGAATCACAAGAAAGGAAAATGGAGGTGGGTTAGTCCTTGATATCGGTGTCGATGCAATACAGTTTGTTTTACTTATCTACCGCGAGGAACCGAAATCCATTAGAGCATCTGGGAAGATCAATTCTGAGGGAGTTGATCTCCACTTTCAAGTGGAGATGCTATTTTCTGGCGATCGTAGAGCGAGCATAATTTGTTCGGGATTGGAAGAATATGAGAATCAAGCTACGATCATCTCAAAAAAGGGCCCTATTTGTGTAAGGTTTGAAAATTAAAGTTTGTGTTAACAATAACAAGATTTCTTTAGATTCCAGAATACAATTGTCCTACCAAATTGTTTGGATGCAACGGCGCTCACGAATGGGCACTGATAACAACAGATGTTCCCATGAATTTCACAAATACCCTTGGACTACGCTATGAAGCCGATGAGGTCATGAAATGCATACGATCAGGGAAACTAGAATGCGAAATTGTGCCGGCTAAAGAGATGCTCTTGATAGCACAGATACGTGATGAAATTAGAAAACAAATCGGTGTACGTTATGAATGCGATAAGAGTTGATGTTTTCCCATCAAATTTTTTATTTCCTGAAATCAAGTCTGATGTGACTTTTATGATGAAATAAAGTTGAGAAAATCTAGATGATTGCATTGAGTTCAATGACGTTGTTTACAGGTGATTGGACTCGTTTTGAAGCCAACTTTTATGAATTTTCACCTGTCGCTTCTCAAATCCTTTTCTTCCACTGTTCAGATGATTTTCTACAATTTTTCGGATCGTTCTCGACTTAGATCCAGAAATGCACATTAAATGTTGTGTAAAATAAATTTAATTTTTTCAATTAATATGTCTACCCGAATCTGGCAGCACTTTGACATGTCGCCACTTTCAACGAAATACACTTGTTTCGTTCAAATCGTTCTCTGTGTTCATTTTTCTTTTAGAAGTGAGATTTTGTTCTTTGCCGGGTTGTCGTAGAATGAGAGTATTCTGTTGCGAATTTTAAAATAATTTTCCTGCAATTGTCTTTGTCAAAACGAACAATTCAACACCCAAATAAAGTAAAAATACAAAAATACAATTCGGCGAATAAATTGAATAGAAATTGCCTCCCAAGAGCTTGCGGGTTGTCTCCTCGAAGCCATCAGACACGAAAAAGAAGGAGCACAACACCACATTTTTTTATTTTCTTTTTTACTCAACACTTGAATCATTTTGCAAAGAAAAGACGGACAGAGGAGTCGCACAGGAACAATGGCGTCCCATCAGTATCATCAAATAGCCAATTTGCTGGAAAAGGTAAGTGTTTTTTCACAGTAGGAAAAAAGTGCTTTGTACAGTGAATCAATTTTTTTTTATGGGAATTCGTCCTCTCCACCCACAAAATAGATGACATCCAGCGACAAAGATTTTCGGTTCATGGCCACAAATGATTTGATGACCGAATTACAAAAGGACAGTATAAAACTGGACGATGAATCGGAGAAGAAAGTCGTTCGAATGGTATTGAAGCTTTTGGAAGATAAAAACGGTGAGGTGCAGAATTTGGCAGTGAAATGTTTGGGTCCGCTGGTGAATAAAGTCAAGGAGAATCAAGTCGAGACAATTGTCGATTCGTTGTGCGGGAACATGATTTCAAATACGGAGCAGTTGCGGGATATATCTAGTATTGGACTGAAGACGGTGATTTCAGAGCTGCCGCAGGCATCGAACTCGCTAGCACCAAATGTTTGTCAGCGAATCACTGGAAAGTTGAGCAACGCAATTGAGAAGGTTTGAGCAGCATAATAAAGCGCATTTGATTATATTTCAACATTCTTGGGGTTTTTCTCACGACAGGAAGATGTTTCTGTGAAACTAGAAGCTTTGGACATCCTTTCCGACCTATTGTCTCGCTTTGGTGACTTTCTCGTTCCCTTTCATCCAACGATTCTAAAGGCACTTGTTCCACAATTGGGTTCGTCACGACAGGCTGTCCGTAAGCGAACCATTGTTGCCTTGTCGCACCTGTTGACATTGGCGAACAACAATGCATACAATGGGGTCATCGATCACTTGTTGGAGGGATTGGAAAAGCCACAGAATCAAGGAGCTGTACGAACCTACATTCAGTGCTTGGCATCGATTTGGTTAGTATCACCGAAATCCTTTCAAGTTCCCATACCTATTTTACAATTTGTTTTAGCCGCCAAGCTGGACATCGTCTGTGCACTCACATTGAACGTGCAATGTTTCTTTTGAAGCAGTACAGTCAGCGCGATGATGACGAACTAAGAGAGTTTTGCTTACAAGCTTGCGAGGCATTTGTGCTTCGTTGTCCAGATGCTATTCGTCCTCATATTCCAATGGTAAGTGCGCATGTACCTCTCATTTTCCCGTCGATGTACACGATTCTTTGCAGATCCTTGAGCTTTGCATGAAATACGTTACTTATGATCCCAACTATAACTACGAAGCAGACGACGGTGAGTCTGGTGTGGCAATGGATACAGAAGATGAGGAATATGTTGACAGCGAAGAGTACAGCGACGATGATGATATGAGCTGGAAAGTGCGACGTGCAGCGGCTAAATGCCTCGAGGCTTTGATTTCCACTCGGCATGAACTCATCGAAGATTTTTACCGCAATTTGTCTCCGGCCTTGATCTCGCGTTTCAAGGAACGTGAAGAAAATGTTAAGTCGGACATTTTCCACGCATACATTGCTTTGTTGAAAAACACCAGACCAGCAGATGATATCTCACACGATCCAGATTCGATGGAACAGGTTCCTGGTCCAATAAGCTTGTTACAGGATCAAGTACCGGCGATTGTCAAAGCTATTCAGCCACTGATGAGAGAAAAATCAATGAAAACACGCCAGGATTGCTTCTTATTGCTACGAGAACTGTTGAACGCCCTTCCTGGAGCGTTGGGAAATCATTTGAACAATGTTATGCCAGGCATTAGTTATTCCCTTGGGGATAAGAACTCTTCGTCGAACATGAAGATTGATGCCTTGAGTTTCTTGTGCAGCCTGCTTCAGGGACATAACCCGCAGGTGTTTGATCCACATATTCCCATGTTGGTACCATTGGTGGTCACCGCGGTGTTTGATCCATTCTATAAGATTGCCACAGAGGCACTGTTGGTCCTGCAACAGTTGGTGAAGGTTATCCGCCCACTAGATGTTAGAACTACATATGAGATCGCTCCGTTTGACTTGGGAAAGCTGTATTCTTCTACGCTGCAAAAACTAAAAGCCACCGATGTCGATCAAGAGGTGAAGGAACGAGCTATAGCCTGCATGGGCCAGATCATTGCCAATATGGGTGATCTGTTGACAGCGGAATTGGGCACGTGCTTGCCGATTTTCATGGAGCGTTTGAAGAATGAAGTTACCCGTTTGAGCTCAGTGAAGGCTCTAACAATGATTGCAGGGTCACCGCTGCGTATTGATTTGTCCCCGATTTTGACAGACGTCCTGCCTGCGCTGGGATCATTCCTGAGAAAGAATCAGCGTGCGCTAAAGCTGAATTCGTTGACTCTTCTGAACACCCTAGTGGATAATTATTCACACTCGTTCGGTCCACAGTTGCTGCAGATTGCCATAACCGAGATTCAACCCCTATTAACTGATGCGGACCTACATGTGGCCCAATTGTCGTTGGTTCTGCTCACAACAACGGCTCGGCGACAGCCACAGGCGTTGGTTGGCATCCATGATCAATTCTTACCGTCGGTTTTAGTGTTGGTGCGATCACCATTGCTGCAAGGCACCGCCCTCACGTGCACATTGGACTTGTTCCAATCTCTGGTGCAGGCTAAATTGCCCGGATTGGGCTATCATCAGCTCCTGGAGAAGCTGATGGATCCGATAGTACATGGAACAAACACAGAACAGCTTCATAAGCAGGCATACCACTCATTGGCCAAGTGCGTTGCATCGCTAACACTTCAATGTCCAAGTGAAGCGGTCCCATTGGCCGCTCAACTGCTCACGGATCTTCAAAAACGTTCCGGCGATACTCATTTAGTTTTTTGTCTGCTGACTATAGGAGAAATTGGACGTCATTTTGATCTAAGCTCTATCGATTCCCTTCCCAAGATTATCATCGATTGTTTCGCAGCAAGTTCGGAGGATGTCAAGGGAGCCGCAAGTCACGCATTGGGCGCTGTCGCCGTCGGCAGTCTTCAATGCTTCTTACCACTGATTCTAAAAGAGATTGAGGCGCAACCAAAGAGGCAATACCTTTTATTGCATTCGCTTAAAGAGGTCATTTCATCGCTGTCGACCACACCGAATGGTCTTGACCAATTGCTGCCTTCTGTTCCATCGATTTGGGGACAACTCTTCAAACACTGCGAATGTTCAGAGGAGGGCTCAAGAAATGTCGTCGCCGAATGTTTAGGTAAATTAGTTCTGGTCAACCCAGATGAGCTTTTACCTCGTTTGCAGCAAGCATTGCACAGCGAGAGTGCTCTTATGCGGACTGCTGTGGTATCCAGCGTGAAATTTACCATCTCAGATCAACCCCAACCCATCGATGTGCTCCTGAAGCAATGCATTGGAGACTTTTTATACGCCCTACGTGATCCAGAACCGTCTGTTAGGAGAGTCGCACTAGTTGCCTTCAATTCTGCAGTGCATAACAAACCAAGTTTAGTTCGGGATCTGCTGCCAACACTCCTGCCATGGTTATACTCGGAGACGAAAGTTAAGGTAAGCATACGGTAAAACTTAGTTTGCTCGTGTATATGTAGCAATCGTTGTTTCAGGGCGAACTAATCCGCGAAGTGGAGATGGGCCCCTTCAAGCACACCGTCGACGATGGCTTGGACATTCGCAAGGCAGCATTTGAATGTATGTACACACTGCTGGAGCAGGGTTTAGATCGAGTGGATGTTATGCAGTTTTTGGACCATGTCCAAGCTGGATTGTGTGATCATTATGACATTAAGATGTTAACATATTTGATGACGGCCAGGCTGGCTGTATTGTGCCCTGAGGCGGTGTTGTTAAGTAAGTATGACATGCACACGGTCACTGTGTGAATTGCTAATTTGGTTCTCCCGCAGGACTGGATCAATTTGTGCAGCAACTTCGTGATACCTGCACACACAAGGTCAAAGCCAATTCGGTGAAACAAGAATACGAGAAACAGGATGAATTGAAGCGGTCCGCCCTGAGAGCTGTTTCCGCACTGGCTCAGATTTCTAAAGCTGGTAAGGAACAAGTGCTTGACATTTCAGGGAATTCGCTTTTTTGACTAAGGGCAACAGATCATATGTTTACTGATCCTTGTCTCTTCTATTCCTCATAGATAAGAACCAACAACTCGCTGATTTCTTAAAGTCTATCAAGGACACACCAGACCTTAATAAGATCTACGATTACGTTCAAAAGGACTCGCTGTCAAATAACAACACCGAAAGTGTTTCCATGGATCAGAGTTAGAGTGGACCTCAACTCTGTATACGTTTAGTGTTAGATGAATAATTTAATGTGAGTTCCAAACGCCTGACTCGTCTCAGTTCGCTTCAATCGCCCGTCTTTCGTTTCAGAACCCATAATTTGCAGACTGGTGTCGAGTAACAAAAAGCAAAAATAATAATAATAATAAATCTATTCTGTGAGCGAAATTGTGAACACTTTCGAATATCAAACTAAATTAACAATAATTTAAAAAAAAAACCTATGTAGGTCAACCGCAAGAGAGAGTTAACCAAACCAATTGAGGGAATGCTACAGACTTCGGAGGAACAGACCTTCCTAAGTTTATTTTTGATATTTCCTGTTTCCTTGCATTTAAGTCTTTTGTTTAATACGCACGCCGATGTTTATGGATATTTATTTTAATTTCGAATTCTTGAGGAGGAGGACACGGTTTTTGTTTGTTTGTTTCCAAAATGAATTTCTTGCTTTTTGCTGTTTCTATCCTCGCGCTCTTGAAATGGATGTGTGAATGCGTTTAAATATCTATCTCTCTCTCTATCTATCAACCTATATGTCTTGAGTGTGAACAAATGAGCGTTAACAATAATTCTTCAATGTATTGAAGGCATTTAACTATAAAAAGAAAACAAGAAACAAAAAAACGGATAAATCATCAAGAAAAGATCAGAACAATAAAATGTTTAATTGAACGCTGAGCTGTGTATAATTAGTGACTCCTGTAACACACATTGGACAATACTCTTTCAAGCCACACATCTCAATCCACCTCAATCAAGAACACAAGACTACAATCCAATACAACACTACACATCACTTGTGTAACACGTTTCATTACCCGGTACACCATACATGCCCTTCTCTGTTTTCAAATTGCATCGTCAAGTGCCAGAATTGTGCTCTATGCTTAATTCCGGTGGTGGATATCGAATCCAATAAAGGTAAGTCCTGGAGAAGTCATACGAATTTCTAATAGATACTAACTCTTCTCGTCAATGACTTTCAAGCTGTGCAACTCTGTTAGGCGACGACTGAATCAGAGAAGCTGGTAAAACTAATTTGAATGGATTGTAGTGCTTCTTGTTTACACTAAGGAAAGGTCCTGATAGTTCCAAAGTTACTTTGTCTGAAGTAAGCAAGTTCGACTGAAGTCAATAGAACTTTTCTTCTGAAACTACCTGAACAATTCGCTTCGACGTCTTGACAAAGGCCACAATAATGCCCTCAAGATCGTTGTACATATACTTATTATGGCGTATCAAATCGGGATGAACTTGGGCCAAGATTGTAGTATGCCTTAACCAATTTATATCGACGTCCTGACAGAAAAGGCCACGGTAATGCCTTCTTACATCATAGTATACTTTCTTATGACGGCGGTAAAGTCTGAAGTGGACTTAGGCCATGACCGCTTCAATCAGTTAACATCAAAATCGTGCACACAAGAAATCTCTCAAGATCGCAGTACAATTACCCATGACGGCACTACAGTTACAGTCTGGCCGGACCTGTGCCAAGATTATAGAATGCGTCAAACAATTAACGTTGAAGTAATGATAACAAAGTCCTAAAAGAATTCATCAGGATCGTAGTAATATGGACTTAATTATGATGGTGCTATCCAGAAACTTCAGTCGAAACGAATACTTGAGCTCAGTTAGGCTATGAAGCAGTGAGTCTAGACGTAGCAGAAACAAGTCGAAACAACAGAACGAGCTCAGGAAAGACTGCAGCAGTGACTCAATTTCAATTCTACTTGAGCTTAGTTACATAATGCAGCAGTGCGGCCAGATATTGAGTGCCAGTTACCTTAATTTTCCAAGAAAATCATGTCGCTACGACTGCTCGAGGTCGGTTAGACCAGGATTGCGTAGTAGATGTTGAGTGATCAGTGATCAGTTGTATCGATGCAAATTTCCCAGAAAGTTCAGTGAATCGGAATTTCAGACCTAAATTCCGGGACAAAAAACACCGAAGCTTCGCTTTATAGCTGATGTCTTGTGTCTGATAAAGAATCAGCTGTCTTGGTTAACTATGAACTCTATGCAACATAAATCCTGCGTGGTAAGTCAGCTTTATGTATTCTTTGTTTAGGACATTCAAGGAATTAATATGATTTTGCTTCCGAGGACGGAAGAACATTTCTTCAGTCCAGGGGATCATATTCCTTCGTCGAATATAACTTCCTTCTCCTTGATCTCTTGTTCCTTAGTAAAGAGTGAGTAATAAATGATAAATCCTTCTACAGATTGTTCGGCGCTTCGATGGTGTTCACTTCAATATGGTGAGGCGCTGAAATATAGAACTGAGGTCAGCAGATATGTCGTTAGTTCAGAATAAATTCAAAATCTCTGCAAAACACGGACTATCAGTCGGATTATCCTCCAATCCATTCTGTGTTCACAAACTAAAGTCAATCGGGTACAGTCAATGCTGTTTGTCCTCAGATATATGCAAAAGCTTCATAAGCAACTTCGTGAAAAGGAACATTTGCAATTCGAGCGCCAAACAATATCCAAGTACTAAAAACTGGAATCGATGATTGTCTGAGATTAAGTAAAGACTCCATGGAATGTAAGGGTAAGTCATAGGCTTAAGTTTCTTGTGAGCCATATCCCTCCCTTCTAAAAGCGAAAAAGGCCTTGAATTTGATTGATATGTCTTTTAATAGTGATGGCTGACGAAAAATGTCCTGGCAAGCTAAGTGCCTCTCCTAACTCTTTTACTATTTTGAGAACACAATGTCCTCTCGATTGCAATAGGGCGCCTACGTCGTCTGTGCGCTGTCTGCCAGTCACTTCGATTTACTTTCAATATTTCTCCCTTGCCGGTTTGGCAACGAAATTGTCTACTCGCCATAAGGCCTACCTGCTCCACAGTCACATGAGCACACATCTTGTTCCGTATCTCCTTAAGCCGAGGTCATACTTTCTAGATAAAGAAAAGAGACTGCTTTCTTGATTTCCTATCCAGCAGTTTTCTTTAGCTTGGCCTTTCCACTGATATGCCATCTCTTTTTCTTCCCAATTAATAAGAACTCATATTATGTGGACCAAAAACTTTGACTACATTCGCTAAAAATTCCAATTTTATTGTCTAGCCTTACATAAGAGAACACGCAACTATCACTCATTCAAATAATGGTTTGTTCGCCTCGATCCCTCTCCTGCTCTTCCTCTGCAGTTAGTTTCTTGACTTGTTCTCCAACTGGCGGTGGATGTTCCAAGACATGATCGACCATTCCAAACTCTTTGGCCTCCTCTGGTGACATGAAATTGTCACGTTCCATCTTACCCATTAGGCACTCAAAATCCTGTTTCGTATGCTTGACGTAGATTCTGGTCAACTGATGCTTAAGTTTGATAATCTCTTCTGCTTGAATTTGGATGTCTGTAGCTTGGCCCTAGAACAAGATGTAGATGCATTCATTTCTGCTGTAAAATTGGTATTCTACTGTCTACCTGAGCACCTCCAGAAGGCTGATGAATCATAATTCTAGCATTTGGGAGTGAATATCGCATTCCTGGTTCGCCAGCGGCCAGGAGAAGTGATCCCATCGAACATGCTTGCCCAATGCACCTTCAAATTTATATTCATTACAAGATTTTATATCTTAATCATTTGTCCCTCTTACCATGTTGATATTGGAGGTTTCACGTATTGCATTGTGTCATAAATGGCTAGACCTGCTGTTACTGCACCGCCGGGAGAGTTGATGTACAAGTGGATCGGTTTGTTCATATCCTCAGACTGGAAAATAGCTGTGTGATATTCACTCGTGAGAGATCGTGTTTTATATTTAACCAACCTGCAAGAATAGCAACTGGGCGACTATCAGTGAACTTAGTCCATCGTGTATGGGACCCATCAGGCAGATTATTCTTTCTTTTAGAAGCCTTGAAAATATGTCGTATGCTCTCTCGCCTCGTCCTGTTTGTTCTACAACCATTGGTATCAGGAATTGTTGATATACGTCTGTGGTTGATATGGATCTGCTGAGGTTCCATTGAACCGGTCTGGCTTTCTAGAAAAAAAAATTGCCCTATTTGTATGATGAATTTATTGGGCAGCGTACGCTTACGTTAACTAAATTCAGCACTTTCCTCGTTGTGTTCCAGAGCATTTTTTGGCTTCTTCTTGATACACTCTTTGATTTAAAAAGTTAAATAAATTAGAAAGGACGAACGATAATGGGGATATTTTGGAAAAAAAACTAAGCCAAAGTCAGGGTTTAAGGGGATTCGCCACGGTTTGACAGTTTTCTTGAAGACATCCGCCGTTTTTGTATTTTCTGACGCAACTACATGCCAGTTTTGACAGAAGTAACCAAGTGTGAGCGAAACGATCCGCTTCCTTTTCTCTTTTGGACTTGTAGGAAAAAGTACAGACTGACGTCAGGTTTGTTGAGAAATATCGATTGATAGCACCTGTACAGTCAAGTGTGCCATCAAGTGGACAGTCAGTGTCAGATGGTTGTCAGTATACTTGGTTATGTTCAATTGTTGTAGGTATTGTACACAGGAAATAAAATCATTCGTTAAAATTAAAAAAAAAAAAATACAAGAAAAGACTTGTGGGAAGACTATCGAAGTTAATCCTTGACGCTGAGTTTTGCAGCAATTCTATCTTACATCCATCCTTCACTGATTGAAACCAAACCGCTCTTCTACGTGTTAGATCTTTTGCGCCAAGCTTAGAATTACAACAAGACAAGAGCTAAATCAAACAAGTCCTTTTGGATGATTTATTGACTTTCTCCGTTTTTCATCTATTTCTTCCTTTCCTGACGAGCTCTTCTCAAGTTCCCGCAATTGGTGTTCGGAATGATAGAAGATAAGAACCGACCTCAACCGTTAAAATAGGCTAGGTTAGGTAAGTGGGTCCCTTGTGACGTAGATCATCAAGTCCAACTCTTAAACGTTTGATCCTGCCTATAACCTTCAGTCTCGTTTTTGCCTCTTTTAATCGGGACTTGGTCTTTCTGAAACTTTTCTCCAAAAAGACGGTGAAGTATTGGCACGCAGCTACTTACTTTCTTTTGTTGTATGTCTTTGTATGAGTCTTACTACGCCTACAAGCTATCGTGTTCGATATACCTCAATTCTCTCCAGATTTTCACCATTTATTTAGACTCCTCGTCTTCAGTTTCGCGCCAGTGGTGCGGGGTCTTTCAGCGTGCAGTGCAGGCTATTATTATAGCGGGTAGTTTTGGCTGTCGTTGCATGTAGTTTACGCTGCCGTCGTAGGGTGTTGTCCAGACTTCCATAATAGCGATCAAAGTAGCCCAAATTTGGGTAAGTGGAGTGGAAGGGAGTTAAGATTTGGAAATACTGCTAAGCTGCTGTCCTGACAGTCTACCTTTTAACTAAAGTTATTGTTGACCGTCTCAGACCTAACTCTCATCCCAGTTCCCCCTGCTTACTATTCATCTGTGTAGAATGGAGAGGCCCAGACACTCGTTTCAGTCTTCTCTCTTTGGTGAAGAAGGCTAGACTTTTAACGGACTAAACCGGAATCAGCTCAGTCCATTCCTTTTTATATTTCTTTTCATTAGATCCCCTATTGAAGTCTGAGGTAAAGACGATGTGGTCAGTATCTTTTTCTGTGGTAGGCCATCGGGTCAACTTCAATTGGATCCAAGGAAAATCAGTTAAAAATCGATTATCTTAAAACTAAAATGGCCGTTTTTATTTTATTTGCGAGTGCAGTGATGCCAAATTTATGCTTAAAAATATTTTTGATTCACAAAGGCTTCCTATTTTTTTAGACGATTTCCAACATTTTTTTGCACCCTTAAAGTTCGCTTTGCTTCTCAAACCGCATCCGCACTCGATATTCAAAGAGTTCGCCGGCTAGGGCCACTGTCGCCACGACTATTCCCACTAAAAATTAATATAACTCCCATAAACTTATCATGCAACGCGGTTATAAATGCCTTACCTCCCAAGAGGGTGAAAGCGCTTACGACTCCAGACATAGTGACTGGATAAACTGTGTACCCAGACTGACATTGTGGCTTTTCTGGTTGATGAACCTTTAGGGTACGTGTCACTATTCCTGTTTCTCGGGCACGACACATGCTATAGAAAGAGAAGGGTTAGAGAGTTTAACGTTTCTGATAACTATTTCCCTACATGACTCGAAACAACTCAGTATACATGCTATTTTTCGGGACAATCCAATTCAGTCTTTCTGTTTCTAAGAGTCCCGAAACAATTCTCAGATCACAGATCTCATTTGCATCAAATAGTCGAGCAATTTCTGGATAAGCATCGACCAACTCGCAATGAAAGGCATAGTCACCTTTCTTCAGATACGGAATTGCCTCTTTCATTCGGCTGAAAACCGGCAATTCATCGGGGGCTCGTTTGGGCAAGACCTTGGTTTTATACATTCGTCGAATCAGAGAGGACTTGTTTTCCTGTCGAGCGAAAAGGGTCTGTGGGTCTGAAGCTCTGATTGCATACAGATTTAACTAACCTTGAATAAAACCTTGTAGTATCCAATGTCTTCAAAGCCCAGCTTTAGAGGGCTGTTCACAATTTCGGTGATAGTTTTCGGTCCCTGCCCTGAGCTACTTAGGAGTCCACCGACCACCGACGATGTGTAGTAGTTGTACATTACCAGAGTAAATGCAAACAGTGTGAAAACAATTGTTCTTGATGGCAGGCTTCTGGGAACCGGATCCAAGCCTAAGGAAAACAAAAAGACAGAGAAGTGGGGAAACCAAATTTGGCATGAACCTCCTCACCTTGTTGACAAATAGCCGCCAGAGTCTTCAATGCAAAACTGTCCTTTGCCTCCTCGTCTGCTTGAAGCCTTCTTCTGTTCAACCAAACAACCAAACGCCAAATAACAATCACCACAACAATCGCTCCACATGAGAATACCCAAACTTGCGTTTCAAACGGTGCCAAGAAGTTCCCACTCCGTCCGTCCGTGTCCACATCGGTGGTAAATCGATATATGAACGCCGAGTCAAATTTCCAACTCAGATGAATCGTATCGAATTCGGCGAAGCGATTTATTCGATTAAACGCACCCGATGTTGCAATCTCGACTTCATTACGCATCACAATGCCCAGTACACCCACATGGTATGTCCCGCCACCGAGGCGTCCAGCCCAACCGCGTGTATTGCGATAATTCAGCGTGAAATTGCAGCGTTCCTGTAGAATATTTAACAGGTCATAGAAGTATTTGACGAAAGCAGCCACTCCGTCCACCTTGGCCGAGCTGGAGAGTATCGATTTGATTTGTTCATTTGTGGTTATGTTGTCTTGATCGATCTAAAAAAAAAGGTCTAACAGCGATTGCTTCTGTTTTAGGGGGGTTTGACACATACTACACTGCCTGCTCGAAGAGTTAACTGGTTGAATTGAGCTCGGTGATGGACGCCTTGAATCCAGTTGATATCCCGATAAGTTAGGAGTTTTCCTTGCCAATCTGCGTAGTGGACGACCTCAAGGGGGGCCTTTAGGTGGCGACCTTTTGAGTGAACGTCAAACAGGGACGAGGAGGTGCCATTTTTGGTACGATTGACGTATGTCATTTGTATATTCGGTCCGATGTTCATAAAGTCTCCAATAAGTTGGTTTAGACCGTAGTTTTCGGGATCCCAAACCAACCACTGGTAGGTTTTGTTGAAATACTTCCTTTCCGATGAAAGTTGAAGAACATTCTTGCAATCAGAACACGAACAGTCAAGAATAACAGATGTTTTAGCTCGATTCTGTCTTGTCAGGGCGCTGCCCAAGGAGTAGTTTTTCTTTAGATTTACAAGCAGAACGACCTGATTCCATTGGACGAGAGTCCTTGCTGTATTTAGTAGTCCTAGGAGAATAAATTGATAAGGAAATGCTGTTTTTTTTAAGCAATTTTCTGTACCTTCATCGTTATAGCCTAGAACCACAGCTTGATGGGTCTTAACCAACGTGACTGTGAAGTTAGAGATGAGATCACCATTCAGCGCAATGGACAAAGGCACCAAGGCACTCAAGACGATGATAGTGCTTGCTTTCATTTTACTCCACACACTTGAAAGAAGTTACACAACACGAGTCCTTTTTATTTGTTTTACCCCGTGGGGAACAGTGTGTGATTTCGCACTTTTGATTGACTCATTTCAATTATTCACGAGTGGCATTATGACCAATTGTTGTCAGATAATTGGATTCGATATCAATTTGAAGCAATAAGGCAAACAAATAGTGAATATTCCATAACCACTCTAATCGTTCTTAAGCCGATGCCGTAAATCTAATAGAACTCTTTCTGCGAAAGCCTTAAAGATCTACCCCTAATGGATTGAGGAAGGATGTACTCAGTTTTCGATGCCTTGCTCTAGTGGTTTTTCTCGTACATATCCTTGTAATTGCAGCGGTTGGCGTTGAATAGTATTTCTAGCTTAGCTGCATAGGTTTCTACTGCGCAAAGGACCATTCAGGTTGCTATATCGACCTCCGAGCTGAACTCTCTTGCTCTTTCTGTAAGTTAGCTGTCAAGAGGACATGCCAGCCCCCGCTTGCTACTACTTCATTGGCTTCCTAGTTTTCATCTTTGATGATGGAGAAAATAATGAGACGGTAATTATACGAACAACTTCAGCGAACCCCTGGACGTACTAGGTGGGGTAAGGTAGTCTTCGTGGTACACCCGACAAGTTCAATTGTGCTACATATAACAGAAGCTTAAGGTTTGCTGTACAAACAAAAAATTATCAACGGATAAGAGCATGAGAGGTCTCATACTTAGCAAGAGCCGGTATAGGGTTACTGATTGAGTTAAATTCTGCAGTAGAACTCTGTAGGGTGACTGATTTAGCTATTTAGAACTCTAAAGCTAGCGCTGGAGTAAACGGCACTGCGAGTAAACACTAATTTCGCGGACTGTGAACACATCGATCTTTCTTCCTTCGTCTTCCGGTAGCAATCCCTCTAATCGAAGATCAAAAGTCTTTATATCCCTTAAAAGATGGTTGTATATGTATACCTTGTACAGCACAGAATCGACCGCATCACTTCTAGACTTTTGAGAAACAGCTGTAATGCTACTCTCCTGTGTATAAGGTAAACTTTACATATATTCATCTCTAAAGCTATCTTTGATTCCACCTCTACAGCCCTGTTGCGCCCCAGTTTTAGCGCTATCAAAAGTAAAGCTTCTATCAGAGCCTTCCACTCTTTTCATTTTAGCTCTTAGACTTGTCTGCAGCTTCTTGAAGGTACTGACAACGAAATGGTAGTTAGCAAGGGCTGACACTGATTATTAGAGTTTAGTTACTGACATAATAATCACACTGAACCACTTCCTACTTTGCGATTGGTTAGTTGTTCTACATCTACAGAAACCACTCCTTAAATATTGCAGAGCGGTTTCGGCAATCACCACAGTGGTGGTCCTATGCATTTACACATGAAAGTAAAAAACAAAGCTTGTGTGTCTTAATGGCGTGGTTAACTTTGTTAAGATGATATCTTAGGCCACAATGGCCGGTAAGCAAACCCACTAGCTTCGTCATGTTGTTCCTGTCAAGGTTTATAAGCCGCGGAAGCCGAACCGGCCATAGCCAGCTAATTCGCAGTTTCATTGCCTACAATGCCCTGGTGGTCAAGCTTAACCTTGTTGTGATTGACATAGATTCCATGAAGTGGGATGTCAATGCTTAAAGCGCAGCCTGACTATCTGAATAGATATGTATTTTTGCGGCCCTAATACCTTCATCGAGGTTTATCTTGGCGCAGATCTCAATACCATGGATTTCAGCCTGGAACACGCTGGGGCACATCACCATTGTTACCAAGACTTTAGTGTTGGGTCCAAAGACGCCAGCACCCACTCCTATCCGTAATCCATTTTTGATCTTTCGGTAAATCAAACCAAACATCCTGAGTATTCTATCTAAATAGCCTTCCGAAACTGTACTCTCTGTCCATAACGTCGGGGATAGTGCAGAACATGTCCGTGCTTGTAATTGAGTGAAGTATTTTCAGATGACCCACAAGATAACCTGATTTATACTTGTGTTCTGGCTGCAGCTTTATAGCACAACGGGCAGTGGTCTTTCTAGTGAAGATATGTAGGAGTATGAGCCCGATGACAGCCTCTCTGGCTGAAGTAAGGCAGGTGCGCAAAGCAGCTGTTATACCGAGACAGACAATTCTTTGTAGCTTCTCAAGCTTCATTGCCGTCGTTCGTTCAAGTACTTTTGGCCACCAAACTATGGCCGCATATGTTATTATGGGTCTAATTATCGAAATGTACAATCAATGTTCCATGTTGGGACTAAGACCCCAAGTTCTACCGTAGAGACGCCGAGTAGTCCACAAGGCTCTAGTGGCACGATCAACCGCAAACTTGATATGTGCATTCCAATTTAAGCGTCTGTCTAAGACAAAGTCGAGGTACTTCACTTCGTTAGAATAGCCTACAGTGGTGCCTTTTACGATAAAAGCTCCGAGATTATTAAATTTTCTTTTCGTAAAAGGCAATAGAATAGCATTGGAAGGATCGATGGAGAGTCCTTCAATGTTGCACCATTCTAAAATATGTAACATAGAGACATAGAGACATTTCATTTCATATTTTTGTTCGTTAATATATGTATGTTTGTTCAAACATTGTGGGCACTTCAGAAGTGGGTCCCTCCTTGTCGTTTCTCAACTTTTACGATGAGCTAGACCGGATTAGGCAGAGGTCTGCTATGATGACAGGACACAAGGCTTTATGCTACGGGTTAGGGTATTAGGTTTCGCAATTTGTAGTGGGCTATTTCGAGTATTAATCACTGAATAGGTTCTTTCACTGTTTTGCTTCGTTTCGCTCTCGTTCAAATTGATCGCCCATGTAAGAATTACTGCACTAATCTTGCCATTGCTCTAGTGATCAACCGGCAAGGCTTTCAAACTTTGTTGAGTCCCACACTATTGTCGATGTTAAGTGTCCATTCTTGTTGATAGGAAGTGCTTGGTTTTTACTCTTTTTCAGCGCGGTGTTGGCTTCTGATTTTTTTATCAGTTTCAAAAGGATTTTCAAGAAATCGCATAACTGCGCAACTTCTTATCTAAATTCTGCTCTGATATCCTAGAGTCCACTATGAAGTTAGATACGTACCAACTCACTAGAGTAGAACTATGATGATTATTCAGAGGCGCACTCTGACTGCTTGTTATACGAATTTGGGTTACTTATCTAATAAAATAGTGAATATTGCCAGACCAGGGGTTTCCAACACACTACTCCTGCTTTTCCAAAACACTACTCGTGATTTTGTCTCAAAAAATGTTCTGCAACCTTTCACTTCTGCACACGATTGACACAAAAATTCTTAACAATTCCAACACGAGAGCAGACGGGGATCGGTGATGGAGGATCCATATCAAGTGCGCATCCAATAAGGGCCTCATGGACCTATATACCATATTTAATGCCTTCCACTGGCATTGCCCATTTGCACATGGATCCATTAACCCCAGAGATACACTCACACATCGAATGGGCGACAATGTTGATGGGAAAATTAATGTGTTGCACATTCGTTCAAATAAAAAAAAAAAAAAAAAATGTGGACCTCCCCAACTCACC
The DNA here is from genome assembly GCA_917880715.2 of Matsumyia berberina. Taxonomy (NCBI): domain Eukaryota; kingdom Metazoa; phylum Arthropoda; class Insecta; order Diptera; family Syrphidae; genus Matsumyia; species Matsumyia berberina. The sequence continues at coordinate 74,453,615 of OU862870.1, read as the reverse complement.
GCCCCACGCTTAGTAGAACGCTAAATTGAAGTTAAAAAAGGACACGTCACAGGAAGAGAGGAAAAAAAAAAACACAATTTTTTCGCAACCAAAAATCGCATCTTAAAGACAAAAAGGGCAGCAAGAACTTCTCCCGGTATAAGTCACACGAACTGGCGCACAACGCGCAACAGCAGCGCCGTAGAAGCAACGGGAGGACACGGACACGGACACGAGCAGTGATTCTCTCTTTTCTTAAGTGAGGGGATGGTTAGACGCCGAGGGAAGACGAAGAAGTGCAAAGAAATTCACTCGCTCACTAATGAGAGCAAATTATATTTCCCTCCTCCTATGTGTGCATAAGGCGACATGATGATGATGATGACGACGACGACGATGATCGTTGTTCCGTTTGGACCGATCTGGTCCTCCACCACCTCTCCTCCATCTCGCCCTCAGAAATTTTACTCAGAGTCCACCTTCAATTGAACCTAAGTATGAGATCCCGAAAACTCGATCATTGTAAGTGCTTCGGCAGCCGCTGTTGTCGTCGTAGTCGTTGCCGCCGCCACCATTTCCTCCTCGGGGTCCTATCTGCTTTCTTGTTGCTTTGTTTGTTTCTCACAACCTTTTTCGATTTTTTTTTCGTTCATCCTCATACCAATTTTCTGGTAGCTGACTTCAGAAAACAGTCAACAGTGTGAGAGGATGTGAGAAAGAGAGCAAGATGTGCATCTGAAGCTTCAGCAGCCCCATCTCATCTCAACATTTTATCGACCGAGAACAGGAAGCTGCATAGAAGCTCCTGAACAGCAAAGAGATCAGGCGCACATGCGCGACCGTCTTAGCGATTATGTCTCTCTCAAATTCACCACGAGTATTCTACAACTCACCACAGTGTATGGTACAAAGAGATAAAACTGTCGCACATGTTTGATTACAGTCTCGAATCTCTTGGGAATGTGGTGCCCTTTTGTCGTCGATCCCCTTTTATTTTATTTTTTTTAATTAGTACATGACCGAGGTGGGAAGCAGTAGAAGAAGTAAAACGGCAGCAGCACGAACGAAAGAAGAAAGAAGACCACATAAATTTTAAAAGAAAGGCAATAAAGCAAAAAAGCGAAAAAATGTTGCAGTTGAACAGTGAGGTATCGCTGGCTGCCTACCTACTCTACCACTAGAGTGCATTGCACACACTGACCGCGTCTATGTAAATGTAAACAAATACATATTTAGTATGCAGTTTAGTGAAATCTCTGTATAGAGTGGGTTGTCAGGACGGAAGGTCTGTGGTCCGGTGGGTAGGGGAGAAAAGACTCAAGGCACGGAGAGACGGAAACGAAGTGAACACATAAAATAAAAAATCGAATCACTTATTTGCGTGCTGTGTGCACTGGTGATCTTCTTTTGTGGGCTTGAAAGAGAGACGAGATGAAGATCAGTAGAGGATTGAGATGAAGGAAACATAGACTTGGGCGGGCAGTCGGAATACATTTGAAAAGTGCCGGAAAGCTGTTCTATTGCAAACAATAAAATCATCCGTTGAAGGCCAAAGCTTGGCCTGGCGAATTGAGAAGCTTTTTATGACGAATAGTGTCCGCGTAAAATCTCTTTGTTTGTTTTTGTTGAACTTCGACTGATCGCTTAGCAGTTCAATGCACTAACGACGAAGCCACGACGCATCATCGAATCAATTTGCCAAACAGATTTTAAGTTTTAAGGCTTTAAGTGAAAAAATCTTCCAAAAAAGCAAGATGTGGATTAAGATGTCAGTTGTTAGCCGCCAACGTAAAGATGTCGCGCTTAAACACAAGTAATGTCTAGACCTTTTCCCTTAAATTAAGCTCTTCACAGCTCTAGAATTACAATTTTGTTCAAAACCCTCTTTTGCCGCTGCCTCTATGTCATGTTTCTTTACGTAGGTTCGAGGGCCTAGTACACTAGACCTACGCGCCATCGTGCGTTATTTTTGGCAAAACATCTCAGCTTTCTTTATCTCTTCCGCATGCATTACCACTCATCTGCCATCTTATATTGACGAATTCCATTGCATAAGGAATAGCGCTCCCCACTTTTCGAAAAGTCTTACCAATCCACTGCCATTTTCGACATCGGTGTCCCCATTGGTTTCTGACTCATTCTCTGGCAAAAATATTCGTTAAAGACTCGATTGAGACAGAGAAGGCTAAAATCCAGGATGCACCTGGTCCTCTTCAGCCATCTCGAGCACAATCCAACTGTTTCAAGTTTAGCACTTTGAATTGGTAAAAGTCCCTTTCCACTCGCGCGGGCCTTGTAATTTCTTCATTGCGCCGTCTTCTTAGAGTAGATTCTAGGGTTCTTCAGAGTGGATAAGTCCAGGCCCATCATGGACAGGTCTTTCGTCCTAGATCCTGTTTCTATTGTATGCTAGAATTTTTCACCGGGTTGACGCAAGACGTGACCATGTTTTAAGTAGTCTACTCACGCAGTTGAAACACACCTAAGTAGGTTACTAACCTTTCCAATGTGCTTCAACAAGCTTCTGCCAGCCCACAATCCATACTTCTTCGATATTATCTTTAACACTCACGAATTGGGTAAGTAAATTAAAGGTGTCATAAGCAACCAATAACCCAATACAACTACTGAATCCACTCTATCCGCTTCGCTGCAATAATTTGCAACAAAAACTCCTGCATTCACCCGGCCGTGCATATCAAGTGCGCAACTGATACCCGTACACCAGCCCCAAGTGTCAGAATGTTTAACAACTAATTTGGCTCAAGTATATTTGTGTGCCTGTTGTTTGTTTCTAAGCGACTTACAGTTATGACGACAGGCCGTTGTGTGCTCCAGTGTAGGTGCATCAAACGCTTAACAAATTTTCCCTGAGCTTCCCCCGTACCGCGATATGTCATCCACCAGGAATGGTCGACCCGCGCGCCTCTTCGCGTCACAGCATCGCAAAAGTGATATAAGTAGTGCGTTTCCTCTTTTGCTCTCCCTCTATCGGTTGTGAAGTTTTCCTTTTACCATCACCACCGCACATCGAACCACATACAACTTGTTGTCGGCGGTGGTTTTGGTGGGGCCGGCCGCCTCTGTCTCCCATCGTCGCTTCGTCGTCGTTCTTAAGCCCAACAACTCCAATCGTAGTCGGACTTGCAGAGCCGTTCATCTACTCCACACTCAGTTGTTGCCATAACTTCATCGTAAGCGGTCTTGAATTTGGTTTTTGCAAGTGCGCGCGCGCCTCCACAAGTCCAGTTATACGAGTAAAAAAAAATACCAAATCTCCTCTTTCTGCCTTCACAATTATAGATGGAACTTGCTCCATTGGGATTCTTTTGTGTCGTGAATTTCGGTTAAGAAAATTGAAAATTACTTCGGAATTTTTGTCGTTTTCATTTCCATTTCTGTGCGAGAGTTTAGGGGTTCGGAAAATGCGAGCGAGCTTGTCGCCTGTCAAAAGCGTGTGGTGGTAACATTCTGACAGGGAGTCCGAAACGAGAGAGAGAAATTGATCGAAATTATCGAATCCGTTCACGTATAGTTTCCATGTGAATTTATTGCGAACCAATAAATTTTTTGTGCAATTATTCATAAATATTTCCACATACACAGATAGATACATAGATACGCGGAGGTGAAAGACGGGGGAGGGCTCTGCTGCCACCAGCAACCGAACGACCGGTGGGAAGTCCAAGTATCTTATATCTTTTACCTGTGTCTTGTGATTGAGTTTTTTTTTGCGTTTAATTCTGTCCATTGTGTGCCTTCAAGTGCGCTGCGGCGGGTTTTTTTTTGTCCGAAAGCAGGGAGCACAAAATTCCTTTGCGCTTAATTTCGATTTTACTATTTTTTTTGTTGTTAATAGTGTTGGGTGCTTTTCGGTTTTTATTTTGTCTAAAAGTGTTTTGATTTTGCGGTGTTTTCATCGGGTGGACTTGGTAGAAGACGAACAAGGAGGAGGTGTGCCTCCCAGCGTGGACATATTGCCATATGTGAGTAAAGCTTTATAAACACATATGTATTTGTTCTAAATTTATTTTTAAGAGTCGGTAGTGCCTTGATTAGTTGCTTAGGTACTGTGTCTTTTTATGAGTCATAGGGCGTCTAGCAAGTCTAAGCACCGTCGTTGCCGGTACTTGACGATGTGATTTAATTCTGTTCAGCTCTCCTCAATTGCATTGACTCGTCTTCGACAGTCCTGCGTCTTATTCTTCTTAGACAACCGGTGTCTAAGCTATGCAATCACCACCTTACGCTGTTGTCCAGTGACATCTATACGCTATGTGTCAATTCTTTCATACAGTTGTTTATTTGTGTTATACGGTTGGATGGCCTTTCACAAAGTGACGTAAATTTGAGGCTTTTCTTACTTGCGGTACAAAACCTTAACTTGTCGTAAAATTAGTGAATCCGAACCAAAAGTTCAACAAGCTTATGATCCTTAAAGAGTCTTTGCCTGAGGCAATTCCGCCTTTGGTCTATCGTTGTCGTTTGAAGGTACTCATCTTCTAGACTGAGCTACCCGACATCTACAATATTTCTTCCTTGAAACGAACTCTTATATCCCATTCCCACCAGACGTAGTTTTCGGCAAAAAGTTTACGAAAACTCTCTGAAGCCTTTGATTTCAAACACTTTGACATCAGCTGTGAATTTTCGTGAATTTCGACGTAAGAATATCCAGAAATAGAAATATAAAATCGAAGCATCAACGGATAATAAACCGTTTTGGTTTTCAGCTTTTCAGTCAGATATTCTGCTGAATGTGCTGAATGCTTCGAAGAGGTTTAATCAAAACGCCCCAAAGCTCGAGGTTACGAAAACTGAAAAATGTATGAGAAGGTTTCGCGAGTATTTGCAAAAGCTCAGTTTTATGTTCAGTGGGAATGGGCTATTAAAGGGGTTTTTGCCTGACAGGATTCGACCTTCCATACATCGTTGTCGATCGTAGACACTCTGCTTTCAGTTCGCTAGAGCAAACCCTCTGTCGTCATAGACAAAGAGTGGTGTGAATAAAAACTGAGACAGAGTGTTCACTCAACTTTTTGGAAAAACACTCAATTTAAATTGAATAAAAATGAGTTTCGTCAAGTTTCAGAAAAACTTCCTTGAGGAGGGTTTGCTCACAGTGTTCCCTCAGTTTTTATTCACACCACCTAAAGGCTCAGCTAAGCAAGATCGTCAACATTATTATTTAATGCTTATTATTATTAGTTGTGGCTGTTTTTCTATATAAGTTGGTCTTTTGTAACCAACATTCTCTATCAAAGTCGTTCTCAATGCTCGTACGATTACGTGCCTCGAAATTGGACTTAGATTTCCCTTCAGATGTTGGATGGCTACATTTTAAGTTTTAATCAGTTTTTGGTCACACAAGGTTTCCTGAATCGGAATTATGGTAGCTGATTGTCAAAAGCTCTGAAAGATGTTGTGGGAGCCAGGATCTAATGATTGTGGAAGGTAGGTTAGTTTCTGAATCCTGCCAACGAATGTGATTCTTTATGGAGATCAGTTTTCTTTATCGATATAGTGGTAGACAATTACTGAGAATGTTGCTTTGAAGTTTCCAAAACACAAATTCTGATGCTAGCAATGATATGGACCGTGCCGCCTCACCCGGATCTTTGTGCAACCATTATGGTGTCGAAATGTCATAAAAAAAAGAAGAAGTGGGAATGATTTTTGATTTGGGTTCTTCCTGAACTCTCTGGAGTCCTAAGTGTGGTTTTGTTGTTCAAGACGTTAAAGAAATTTTTTCCGAAACTGTCTTCCGCTCCTTCTAAGGCTTAAACACTCGCAAAGAATGAGTGCAGTTCTGCATCTATGTACACTGCCGTCGCGAGTCTATTTTTCTAAGGCGGATCGCAATTGAGTTATTCACTGAGTATATGTTCATTATTCTCACTTTCGACGTCAAATTTCAAGAACACGTAGTAGTTTCCTGAGCTATCCGTGAATCACTGGCGGTAGGGACCGTTTTTATGCCTTTCCTCCTTGTACTCATGTATGAAAGTACAGTGGGAAGCATCTGTGTCTCGTCAGGAAATGAGTCCAATTCTTCATGGCCTCGTTGAACTCTTACTAGATCGCACATGTACTTCCGTGCCCACTTGGCGTTCTCGAAGGGCATGCCATCCTTGTCTCTACTGAAATAGCCACGACCTTATGCATTGTGGATACCGGTTTTTACTGCCTCCATTGTTTCTATTTTCAAGGTACTCCTACCATTACACAGACTGCATTTCTCAAGGTAGTAACAGCTAAGTCTTTTTAATCTCTAAATAGCTGTGGTTGAGGGCTAGAAATTAGAGAGTTGAAGCCGCAAATTACGTATTGTCCTACAGTCCGGGGTGGAAAAATTTCAATTGCACGCGTTTCCTAAGTCGCGGTCTTCCTCTAGTGCACCGTCCCTCTGGGTTAGATTCGAAGATTTTCTGGATCCTCTAGTCCACTGTCCCTCTGGGTTAGATTCGAAGATTTTTCGGATCGAAGCACTGACAGCAACTATTCTCGAATCATCACAACAGGCGCTATGTAGGATTGTTCTGTGGTTCGTTTACTTGTTGGTCACAAACCTTCAGATGGACATAGTCGTCACAGCTATTGGGTATTGGGTACCAGAAACAGCTTCAAGCATTTTGGGAGTCCTTTTGCACATTATTGGCCATTAATTTGTATCAACAACGTTTCTTTCCAAAAGCCCTAAGAAATGATTGTTCGTCTGCGATCTAAGAAGATAATGGACGGGATTGTACAAACTCTACGCCTCTCGCAATCCCTGAAGAAAACTTGAATGACGAATCTTATCATTTCCCACCAAGCATTTGATTTTCCCACAGAATTTGACGTCTTGCGAGATCTTCGGGAATATTTAGGCAACATTTTGGTAGACCCCGTTTAGTGGTTAATGGATATCAAAGATGGAGAAAACGCAGTCAATTGAAAGCGTCTAAAAAATCGTTCTAGGACGCCTACAAGGTCAACACGTCTTTGTATGCGTTTTCCAGAAATAAATCGTAGCCCTGGGGCACCTCTAATTCTCTTAGTTGTGGACACATGTTTTCAGTAATCTTGCTAGTCATCTAAGGCAAGAAAACACCTCCAAATCCCGTTCCTCATTAGTACTTACTTCGTCGCGAATAAATCAAAATTTTTTCACAGCTAAAACCGAATAAATTGCACTTAGTTATTAAGGACAGTTGTTCTACTTAAAGCCGACCAGAAGCAAACCAGATTTATTGCCAAATCGTAATGGAGTTGCGTGAAAGACTACAAAAAAACACGTCTAAATTCTTACTGTCAGTTACGAGTCCATAAACTAACCCCAAAATGTGGACACAAACATTATCGCAAGTCCTCTCAGTCTGTTTCCCTCGTTTTTAAGTAAAATATGGAAAATATCTTGATTATTAAACTCAAGCGAAACATGATTTCAATTTCGAACAAATTCCTTCATCTGTCACACGGTCGTTGCTCAAAGATGTCTATCTATGCACTCAACGGTGCGGTACAGTATTTTATTCAATTCGTGAATAAAATAAATATTACGCAAGGTCTCTCTGAATTTGAATCCATGCTGCTGTGCAGAAATCAAGAGTAGAGGAAAAAAAGATTTATTAAAACCGTAGACGTACGAGTATGGGAATAGTTTGCACGTTTGACAGTTGTGTTATCCGCACAATGACATCTCTCAGTTCACCATACCACCAGGCGACATTTTGCAACATTGCGACTGATGCTGATGAGTGCAACTTCAGCTTCGGCTTGGTTCGTTAGATACGATACGACTACGGGTGCTCGTATTTCGTACACCACGGTGAAATTTAAATCCAAATCCTGACATTCGGTTTTACTTTGTGTTTATTTTGTAGGGAAAAAAAAGCCAAGAAGCCACTCTCTGGGAAAAATGTAATCGAAACTTTGCACTTTTACTTTAGTTTTCTGATGTTTTTGTTTCGTTTTTGCTTCTCGACCGAGAGACTGTGTATCATATCACAAGATTGTGCAATCATTTTTGAAAGGAGAAACAGCGCGTTATATTTATTTCGCCATATTTAGGCAGAATAATGATTTTTCCTGTCGTGTTACAAAGTTGCAAAAAATTGTGTTGGTTTGTACTGTACCTGTGTACCTGTGAAATCACGGTATCTTCAGTAAGATGATTTTCCCAAGATACCGAGGGTGTCACTATGTGTTTTTCATTTGTGGTTTTATTTATTAAGTTTCAGTCTTCGGTTGACTTAACCTTCTGGTCGGGGTGTAGATTTCAGGGAACCCATGGATGGCGTTTGTAATCTAGGCGCGTACGTACGTTCGAAGTGAATCGTTATGAATATTCGATTACATCATTTTCGTTCAATTTGATTTCAATTGGTAATGAAGTAACCAGAGTGCGTTCGTGGAGCGTAGAGTGGGAGGCATAGAGAGAGAAAAATCACTGTGACAAGGTAATTTAATTAGAGCGTAAGTAAGTAATTGATTGGAGGTCTATTGCTGGTTAGTGTTGTGCACAGGTTTGGCTTGTTTATGAACTTGTTGCTTGGATGTATGGTCGGTTGGATGGGAGATGGAATTTGTTTCTTTTGGTATGAAAATCTTAAGAATGTTTTAATGGATGTAGGAAACTAGTGAGGTGGAAACTTGACATGTGTTTACGAAGATCATTTTGAAGTGCATATATGAATGCATGTGTTAAGCTTTAAATGAGTTTTCTTTGAGAGGCGGTCAAAATGTCTATAACCTAATTAATATAGAAGGCGATTATCTCTTCTCGTGTTGTCTAGCTCTGGCTTGTACTAAAGAAAGTAAACGAGCATTTTTTGCGCAGTTGAGGTCGAAATCTTCCTCCATTGCGTAGTCCTTTCGGTTTAGATTGGTCCTATTTATCTCAATGCGCGGTTTTGTTTTGATTAGATGTCATGTCGTTGTATAGCTTGTTACCGTTTCGTAGAGGCTGTGGAAGCTGTCTCCTTTACTGATTTTGGCATTAAAGTCCTTGAGTAATGTTTGAAACGACAAATTATCTGTAAGTCATTGATCTTCGATTGACATATCAACTTGACAGCAAGGTGGTCTCAAATTGAGCTACCACTGATCGAATGATTTCTATACCCGAACTGAAAGATGTTTAGCTAAGTTAAGGTCGGCAATCATATTGACATTAGGTCTTTGATCCCGTGTCTCCTGCTTAAACAAAATCATCATCGATTACCGATTAATTTTCTATTCGACATTAAACGCAATCGCTCCAACTACTTAATCTTAATTTGGTCTCATTCTCCTGCAACACACAGCAGAAACCTCACAACCCAACAAAATGCCAAAATATTCCCACATAATAAATAAGCCTCCCGATTCTATTCGATTATATTCATTTTAATCAGATTAAGCACAGCGGCGACCCAGCAAACCTTTGCATAAATGAATTATTCATTTGCATGCGAGTAGATACCTACTCCACCGAAAGTTCGTTAAGTCGCCACGAAATATGTCTTTATTTAGACGAACAAATTTCATAAAAATTAATAAATTATTACCGCGGATACGAAAATTTATAAATCTTCATTTGCTTGTCGCAGCGATGAGGCAAGCATTTAGCATAAATTGCCGCTTTGACAATTTTATTAAACAAAAATGTCGGACATGACAGTCGAAAAAAAAAACAGAATGAAGACATTTCCATAATGTCGAGGGGGTGATGTCACTCAAAATATAGCTGCAACTTATTTTTAGACAAACCCTGGGTTTATTGTCGATGGTCTATTAATTATGACGAGTTCTTTGAACCTCGTCAGCATTCTATCTGTCAATCTGACATTGAATACCGCTAGCATAATATTTTGCAATCGGATTGACTGCTTGTCTGTCGACGGAAAATTAACTTGTTTTCTCTCGCTCTCTTTGTCTATCCTCGTAGTCGTCTTCGTCGTCGTCGTCGTCAGTTCCATATCCCAATTCATTCATTGATTAATGATCGTGTGTCAAACCTGGTCAAATGGTCAGTTAAATTCTAAAACCATGTACAAGCTCGTCCGAGGGGATGAAAGGTCTTGGCTCTCTGGAATTCTTTTTAGCGATGATGATTTATGAATCCATTGATGGCCTCAGTGATCCAGGAGAATGGAGGTTGTTTTTTTTTTAGATGATTTGCAAAATACATTTCAATTTCACGATATAATTTGAGGAAACACTTTAGGTGAACATGGTTACGTGCACCCAAAGCTGTTAAATTTTCCGTTCTGGACAAACATCGCGCCAACACTACCTCTATCAACCTGTTCTCAGTCGAGTGTTATGCGCTGGCAAAGTGTTTTATTTTTTTCGGCCCAACAATGTTGCGAATGAAATTGATAATGAAATTTAATTGGACCATAAAATCTTGATCATAAAAAGACCTGAAGTCACGGCGGAAGGTTGAGTAATGTGGTCGGGGCAGAAGGAATTTGCTAAAAATCGTATGAATATGAGAAAGATGTTTGAAATTCTTTTCTAAAAAGGTTACGGTGGTTTGATGGGGTATTTGGCATCATTTTTGGGAATTTCGAGCAAACTGTGCATTAGATTATGTAGTTAGGCTGGCATAAAAACACTTGTCGCCTTAACAGACCCATCGCGATCCCTGGAGATACTTTTATGATCTAGAAAACGAAACGCATTCTTCAAAGCATTTAGGACCTAGTTTAAGGTTATATATAAGGCATATTCCCTCCAGGGTGGTCCCTGTGACTCAGTGGTAATGCGTTGGACTGCTGTGCAAGCCTGCGTGGGTTCAAGCCCCAGCCATGTTCATCGAACAATTTTCGCGACACCACCTCTCATCAAGGAATGACAAGCCTCCGAGAGTATAATTTGTCTTGAAATAGCTTTTTAATTCGCCGTTCGATGTCGGCAAAAAATTGTAGGTCCCTTCCCTTCGCGCGAAAAATGTAACATGCACAACATAAATGGTTGCGAGAAGCTAGGCCTTAGCTCATCCCGAATTGTGGCGCCAGCTATTTATTTATATTCCCTCTAGGGTAGTCGAAAGCAGTGCCCAGACAGGATTCATATTGCTATTCTCCAATTAGTTCGTAAATGTTCTTACTTTTCTTGCGATCACATGATGGACAAAGTTCTTTAGATATCGCAAGACCTCCTACGTCAATTTCGTGTAGTTGTCAGATGATGAGCCTTGTAGCGTGTCTGGATGTTCGAACACTGGGTTTTCGAGAATTATTTCTTCGAAGCAGCTACAATGGCAATGTGTTTCGTTCCGATCTTTCCACATTCAAAATAAGGACAAGGGCAAGAAAGATGAAGAGATGTCGAAGGCCATAAACCCTGTCAATTAGTGGAAGTGTCATTCTGTGAACTTCCACCAACATTTCTAACACTGCTTAGCAGCCCATGCGCTGTCGTTTGTACTTTCGTCTATATAAACCAATCTCCAAGCTTCAGTCAAAAGTGTTAACAATTTGTTGAACAAAACCCATTTAAACTTCAAAAGACAATGGGAAGCCTTTTCCATTCAACAAATATATCAGCTCACCACACACGACACAACAAAGTAACGATAATCGGTCCCAAAATATTTCGCTTTAGTTTATTGACTCTTGGGCAACAAACAAAACCACTTGCTAAAGAGAGTCGTAAATATCTGTGTTCATAACCGACCACCGTTGGTGCCTCTACGTCATTGTCATCTTCGTCGTCTTTTGTTGTATCGAATACCGGTAGAACATGATCAGCCAACGCAACCCCAACACACGCACTTTTAATCGAACGTGACATTTTGTGGTTAAAGATTATTTTTGATTATAAAATCGTCCTCCCACGGTGAAGATGAATAGTAGGATCAAACTGTCAGTCGGTGAAAGGAAGCAAAGTCATTGAGCTATTTTTGGATTTGATATATCAGCCAATCGACTGCCACTGCCCCGAAATGTCAACTAACTGTCACAAATAATTTTGGACTAATCCTATAGTTGTACTTGGTGCTTTTGACAATGTTGAAAAAATCATGAAACTGTCAAACCGAATCAGCCCTTGGTCAGATCATCACGGGTTCCATTTGTTTTACATTGCATTGGACGTTTCCTTCTCTAATAAATGTCAGAATCTATTTTCGCAGACATTATAAACGTCACTCATTCGTTTATGATACCTTCTTCAGCGCCATTTGGTATTCCCTCCTCGGCTATTCGTTCTCCTTGGATTCATTCAATAACGTTTTGTGTTGATTGTATTATTACATTCCCTACTTAGAGGAGGGTATTCTTTATTATTGTTCTGACAACTTTGACAGTGGGGTCCCTGCTTCTTACTAACGTGGTCACTCGACCAAAAGCTGTTGTGGTTTCGTGGGAAATTCCTTTTATCACTAGAATTGTTATTTTTTTCTTATTTTTATTATTCATTTCGTTGTGTGATGATGACGGTGATAGTGTTGGCGTGGGGTCGTGTTGATGGAACAAGAATCAACACTTTTATAGCAACAGGGAATGAATTTATGTTTTGGTTCTTTTGTCTTTTTTTTTTTTTTTTGGTACGCCCACCTGGGAATCGTGTTTATTTGGGGAAGATCACAAGAAGGGAAATGCCTTCTTGGTATTTACATAAATTCTAACTCCCGATTAAGAAGTAGTAGTTCTGTGAACACGTCCATATCCGGGTGGCCATTGAGTTGAGTGAAATCTCAATTTTATCGTTATAACAAAGGTAACACTTTGCGGTAGGGGGAAATCTTTTCAATTCGAGGTTCATTTAAGCCATGATGAGATAATTCATTGTTTTGTCGTTTTTTTTTGTCCAACAATCGATCAAAATCATTGAAAGGTGCGATATTGGTTTACACACTTCTTTTTCTTTAATCCAGGTCTGAGTCTGGCTGTGAGAAATGTTTCTTTGTGTAGCTTCGAAAGCCTGAGTCATTAGGTTACGACATTTTTTCATGTCTGAGGAGGGATTTGGGTCGAAATTGGCGAGATCTGTTGACGGCGAGTATGTTCAAATATCAGAAACTTTTTGAAAAATTGTGTCGATGATATAAGGTGAAAAAAAAAGAATCGTTGGAATCGGTAGGTTGCTTTGTGCAAACCAATGTCGGTATCGGTTGAGGTCAAGGGTGCGCAAGTCAGTGTCATCAGTGTTTTTTAAGCTGAGATTTATGCGATTAACAAAACGGGCAAAGAACGTCCTTGTATTGGAACAACCAATAATAAAAAATATGTACATATTTAAGTATGTGTTGACGGTTAAAGGGTACTCAGAGCACTAGACTGGACCTTGCCTTGGGGCATTAAAAGTAAAAGTAAGAAGAACAACGTCCCTATTGTCTCCCGGAAGAGGCCTAATCCGAAAGCTTTTTGCAAGTGCGCTGTAGGAAAAGTGTTTAGAAGATTGAAATGACGTTTTCAGAAGCTAAAATGACAAAGACCGCCTAGCCTAGGTGACGCTACAGTCCATGGTGGACCTGGGCCTCAACCAACAAGCGTTTTCAGCCGGTTTGATCTTTAGACAGCTGCCTCCAGTTTCGCACGACAAGTTGGTTAAGGTCCCCTTCCACTTGCGTGCACCACCTGAGTCGCGGTCTTCCTCTACAGCGCTGGCCCTCGGTTGTTGGGCCGGGTAAAAAGAGGATGGAAAACTGCGACATATATTACGGCGATTGCTATCGGCAACAAAAGCAGCGCTTATTTGGATGTGGATTTGTCGTTGGAGGCAAACTTAGGCAAGAAGTCTTAAGCTTCAGGTATGTAAGCAAACGCCTCACGACAATCCGCATCAAGCCTAAATTCGCCAACATTAGCCTGATATGAGCGCATGCCCCCAACAGAGGAGAAAAACGACGACACCAAAGACAAGTTCTACGAGCTCTTGGACAAGACATACTAGCAGTGCCCTAGCTATGACATTAAGACTGTCCTAGGCGATTTTAACGCAAAGCTAGGAAGAGAGGGCATCTTTGGTAGTACTGTCGGAAAGCACAGCCTACACGACACCACCTAGTACGCGGTTCCCACATCTCGATATCCACAAAGGAACATGGAGATCTCCTGATCAATCAACCGTCAACCAGATTGACCACATTGCGATCGACGCAAGGCACTCCTCCAGTATCATGGATGTCCGAACGTTCCGAGGGGCCAACATTGACTCGGACCACTACCTTGTTGTAGCCAAGGTACGACTGCGGATATCCCGAACACCGCCAAGACAAGGGAATACTGTGAGGAAATTTGACGTCGGACAGCTGCAATCGCAAGAGATCACCAAATCCTTTTCCGATCGAGTCTCTCTCAATCTCTCAAGAGGTCCTATACCGCCAGCATCAAGTATTGAAGACCAGTGGCAACATTGCCAAAAAGCGATCAGATATGCCGCCTCTGATGTGCTGGGTTTCACACTGCCACCACAACGAAATCCCTGGTTTTGACGACGAGTGCCGGCAAGCACATGCAGCGAAACAAGAGGCATACAAAGCGGCGCTGCATAGGAATTCCAGAGCTGCTCGCGAGCTCTACGGGCAGAAGAGGAGAGACGAACACAAGCTTTTCAGGAGGAAAAAGAAAGAGCATGAGAAGCGCGCGATCGAGGAGATAGAGGGATGTTATAGCAGGAATGAGGTTCAGAAGTTTTACCAAAGGGTAAAAAGAACCTGTCAAGGCTACAGAGCCCGAACCGAGGCCTGCAAGAATGAACAAGGGAACATCGTAGTAGAATCGCAGTCGATGCTGAGGATATGGAAGAACTACTTCTGCAGACTGTTTAACGGCGACGACTAATCAAATCCCGCTGTCAGGCAGAATGAACCATTAAACCTGGACCACGAAGACCAACAATTCTGTCCACCCGACCTGAACGTGGTGAAGAAAGCCATATCGAAGCTTAAGTCCAACAAAGCTGCTGGAGCTGACGGCCTAGCTGCCGAGCTGTTCAAAGCAGCAGGCGATGACTTGGTAAGGAGCATGCACCAACTCATCTGTAAAATATGGTCGGAGGAAAGTATGCCCGATGAATGGAACCTCAGCATTGTTTGCCCGATCCTCAAGAAAGGAGACCCTCTGAACTGCGCCAACTACAGATGCATCAGTCTTCTTAACATCGCTTACAAGATCTTATCTGCCGTGTTGTGTGAACTCCTGAAGCCGTTCGTCAACAACCTGATCGGTCCATATCAGTGTGGTTTCAGACCAGGAAAGTCTACCATCGATCAAATATTCACACTGCGGCAGATCTTGGAAAAAACCCAGGAACTTCAAATCGATACCCACCACCTCTTCATCGATTTTAAGGCCGCCTATGACAGCATCTATAGCATCTATATGGTCGATGGTGGATTTTGCGGTCCATAGACCGATCAGGTTGTTGACGAACGGCTTCAGGCGCTCACACAACACGGCAGCTACGATCTTGTAAGCGATGTTAAGAAGATTGATGTCTCTGTAGTTGTCCCAGTACAGATGGTCGCCTTTCTTGAGGATCAGGCAAACAATGGTTAGGTTCCATTCATCGGACATGTGTTCCTTCGACCTTATTTTACTGATGAGTTGGTGCATGCTCCTTACCAAGTCATCGCCTGCCGCTTTGAACAGCTCAGCAGCTGGCCCGATTTGAAATTAGCACTGGCGAATTGGGACACATGCTGCCAAGATTGGTATTCCCTTCAACACCCACTGCTGTAGTCGTAACAACACAGAGGAAAAGGAAAACTGGTTTCACTTCCTCTGCAGATGCCCGCCACTACCCTTTAGACACATGCATATGTATGACGCACAAGCGCTATTTGAGTCTCTGGAAAGACAATCCTGATAGCCGCTTCCACCTACCTATGTGTGGTACCTTCCTAGGTCCTATCTTAACCGTGCCTCATTCGAGATTAGAGAGAACCCCGTCATTTTTTTTGTGGATTACTTGGATAATCGATGATTCGATAACATAGCGGTGCTGAATCGGTGTAATCCCATCAGTAACCTCAAAACGAGGATTGATCAAAGGCATGTTGCTGAAAACTCGAAGTCTTTGCTTAACCAGTATTGATAACCCCTAAGGCTACTTTTTCAAACTGTTTCGATCGCTGGCAATGAACTCCTCTGTCTCGTGACTTTTCTAAGTTTTCACGTACTACTCTTTCACCTCTCTCCCTTCGTGCTTCGTCCTTGTTCTATTTGAAAAACCCAAAAAGTAAAACACTAATAACAATGTTTGCTATGAACTACTTTTTCGCACAAAAAACGAAAAAAAAAACCGTTGCATCTTCACTTCCTTATGCCCCAACCAAATTGTTCTCGTCCATCCAACCACCGACCGTCATGCCATTAACCATGTTTTATTACTCACCCAACATACCAGAAAGAGGGACCAGCGCACCAGGAACGATCAGTTTTTTTTGTATATCACCTACTAACGCGGATCACAAAAATCAGTTTTGCTCGACTCTTAGCCATGCGAAGATGCACATACAACACACATGCTCGTAGAGCGTGCGCCCCCTTTGGGCTCAGCTTGAAGCCAACCCAAAGTGAATCCCTCGCGTCACACACAGATACATTCAAACAAAAAAGGAACCAACTCCCTGCCTTTGCATTCTAAACAGTCAGAGCGCTGAGGTGAAGGAGCTCTGAGGCAGAGGAAACCTGGCCAAACATATTGGCTCATTGGTTAGCTGTTCAGCTATTTTCTCTTTTCTGGACCTTTGAATGGGTCTGTGTGGTGATGGTCGTTGTTTTTGTGTTCCTATTGCCGGTGGTGCTGTGGCTTTGTTTCGGGGTTTTCGCGCAAAAGGCTCATGGGATGCATATCTGTTCTCGCTGCTGCTGTTTGTGCTGTTAGCAGTGGTGGTGGTGGTGGTTGTGGTGTTGCAGGAATGAAAAGCTTTTACCAAGATTTATTGTCGCCAGAGTTCGTGGGCTTGCATAAGGTTAATATGGCTGTGATACGTATTTTCATTTGTTTGCGGATCGGGTCATAGACCTGACGGGAATAGAGTCTCTGTTCAGGGCTCTGTTGTTGTGTTCCTGAATTGAGTTGGAGGTTTTTATTTCAATTTCCTTGGTGTGAATTGTGGTTTAATGTTACCACATTATCAATACGTCGCTGGTGACAATGACACGCGCGCGCATATAATGTGGATCTGTTTTGTGGTTACATTGTCACGACGCATTTTTTTTTACTACAGGAGATGATCGCTAACGGTTGAGCGACCACTGTCGCGCAATGAACAGTGGCAGTTGAACAGAATTCTATAACTCGAGCACTCATATAGATCAAAGAATGTAAAGCATTATGTGGTGAAGGCTTTGACCTGACCGATAAGAGGACACTTTTAATACATCCATAGTCAGACAATTTAGGCAACTTTGTATTCCAAAGTGAAGTCATTGCGTCAGAACGCAGATTTTGCAATTTAATGACACAGTCCTCCTTTTCAACAGAGCACGACTTTTCTTTGCGTAATCCATACAAAAGTACACAACTGCGCTCAACGATTGTCATCAGTTTCTACCAAGACGTGGAAGCAGCCTGGGAACAGTCGAAAATGGAAGAAACCAATCCAATCCACTATTTCGGCATTTTCTTCGATGCTCTCAAGAGGATCTTGTTCTTCAAATGCCTTCTGAGGCTATTGAAACAGCGATTGGAAATGTTGAAGCTGGTATTTTGGACCAAGTCTATCGCTCACTGTAAGCATACTAGTTTATGCTGAAGCCTCTCTTATGTTTTTTGACTTGAAGTCATTGCGTGTCATCTAAGTCGATCATATTTTGTCGATCCTATTTCTTTGTAAGAATTGGTAAGAGGTCTTTACAGAGCCTAATTTAAGCAACCAAAGTATGGGTGCATTTCTTTTTTAATCTTGTCACTCCTCGAGATGCTTAGTCGTCTTATCTGAGTTACGGGACCCGCTTCAGGTCTCTTGAAAGTCTCTCTGGGTCGCTTTTAGAAAATTAGACTTCTTCATGCTGGAGGTAGAGGTAGAGCGTCAAACTGATCATTGGGTCGCTTTTAGTTCTACAATCTCCAACCGCATCGCATGTATTCGGCGTTTTAGGGATTTACACACGTTTATACACAGTTGCTCGGTGGTCACAACTAGGAGGTTAAGTAGTTACTTTGTTACGAATTCGATTGTCGTTTTACTAGCTGAAATCCGGTGGGAATTGTGCAGTGGTTATCATCATTGCTTTTCACGCTGACTGCCCTACTTCAACTCTTACTTACTTACTTAAGGTAGCGCTACAGTCCGTGGTGAACCAACCAACAAGTGTCTTATGCCAGCTCGATCGTTAGCCAGCTGCCTCTAGTTTCGCACGGCAAGTCGTTTAAGGTCCCCTTTAGTTGGCCTGCGCCACCTGAGTCGCGGTCTTCCTCTACTGCGCCATCCTTCGGGTGCGGGTTCGATGATTTTTCGAGCCGGAGCATTTGTGTCCATCCGCTCTACATGACCCAGCCATCTCAGTCGTTGGACCTTCATTCTTCTACCCAGGTCGTTGTCGCTGTATAGCCCATACTGTTCGTCGTTGTATCTCCTCGTCCATTCATGCAGTCATACGCGGCCCTAAAATTTATGAAATGCTGGTGGGCATCGATTTGAAGTTCCTGGGTTTTCTCCAAGATCTATCGCAGTGTATATTTGGTCGGCAGATAAGATGAAGGCGATGTTAAAAAGACTGATGCCTCTGTGGTTGGCACAGTTCAGAGGGTCTCCTTTCTTAAGGATCGGGCAAACAATGGTTAGGTTTCATTCATCGGGCACACTTTCCTTCGACCATATTTTGCAGATGAGTTGGCGCATGATCCTTACCAAGTCATCGCCTGCCGCTTTGAACAGCTCGGCAGCTAGGCCGTCAGCACGAGCAGCCCTGTTGGACTTAAGCTTAGATATGGCTGTCCTCACTTTGTCCAGGTCGGGTGGACGGAATTGTTGGTCTTCGTCGTCCAGGTTGAACTGTTCACTCTGCCGGACAGCGGGATTGGATTCGTCGTCTCCATTAAACAGTAGTGCAGTGCAGAAGTAGTTCTTCCATATTCTCAGAATCGACTACGTTTCTACTACGATGTTCCCTTGTTCATTCTTGCAGGCTTCGGTCCGGGCTTTGTTCAAGGCTACAGAGTCTTTTTACCCTTTGGTAAAACTTCCGAACCTCATTCCTGCAGTAGCATCTCTTTATTTCCTAGATCGCGAGCTTCTCATGCTCCTTCTTCTTCCTTCTGAGAAGCCGGTGTTCGTCTCTCCTCTTCTGCTCGTAGAGCTCATGAGCAGCTTTGGTCCTCCTGTCCAGCGCCCCTTTATATGCCCCTTGTTTCGCTGCATGTGCTTGCCGGCACTCGGCTTCAAACTAGGGGCTTCGTTGTGGTGGCCGAGCGAAATCCAGCACATCAGAGGCGGCATCTATGATGGCTTTTTGGCAATGTTGCCACTGATTTTCAATATTTGATGCTGGCGGCATTGGGCTTCTTGAGAGATTGAGAGATACTCGATCGGAAAAGGATCTGGTGATCTCTTGCGATTACAGCCGTCTGATATCAAACTTCGTAACACTTCCCTAATTGTGACATCAGGGGATTAAAAAAAACTAATGTGAATTATAGCAGTGACAGACACTACAAATGTCCCCAATAAGTCCGGACATCACGCTTCGACGCCATTGACACCTAATACTACCTGTGTTTCGAACCACTACACCTCGCTCGCGCTGTGTTAATAAGGACCTTGAGCGGGAGTGGATTATAAAAATAGGTTCAGTCAAGCTTATAGTTTCCCGACCAAACATCAGCCAAAGTTCCCATCTATAACCCTACGTCATCTGTCGTTGCTTTCAGGATATGAGAACGTCCATTGTCTGGCAAGGACTCAGCACAAAAAGTTATTTTCTGACTTGAGGGTGATAGGTTAGGTAAAAATAGAAAATATGTGTTAGGTTAAGTTACGGCTTCATAACCGTAGCAGTGCTGTCACAAACACTAGGCCTCCTAAACCTCGTAGAGTGTTCCTTGCTGTCGCAAGACTCATTTCGACGCAATTACAAACCAATTCCAACTCTCGGGCTCAAGTTTTGATTTAAAATCTCCTCTTCACGTGTTCGCCAGTTTTCATTACTTGATTTCGTTACTTCTCCACTGCTGAACCACCTTATGTAGATTCAAGGGGCCTTTTGCTGTCCCGCAAAAACCACTTACACACGAAGAACCTTCCTCTATGGGCCGTAAAAAAGGCTCCTTTACTTCATGACATCGTAAAAGAAAAATCAACTTATACCTAATTACCGACCGTGGATTTTTATGATTAATTACCTTGGATACCCTGAGAGATATTCTCTGGTACTCGGGCCAGCTTGGCTTGACCGCACCACTAACTCATTCTGTTTTCTCTGTGCGACATGTGCAATTATCCCCCTATAAAATGGTTAGCTGAGTAAATAAAGAAAACTGACATCTTGAGAAGCAAGGAGCCACGCCGAAGCTAGAGAGCTGCCAAGTTGGTTGACAGCCAGCACTTCTCCTCTCGTATATGTTTAGGTATGCAAAGTAAGTTTTTTTTTTTGTGTGTGTTTGGTGCTGCTTAGCCGGAAGCCGTGTGTCGGTTGCTACTTAGATTAGTTTTCCTTTTGCGCGAATTTTTCATGGGAAGTTAGGCTTTGACCCATCGTATGTGAGTCGTAAAAAGTTGTTTTAGCCCCTTGAGGGCTTTGGAAGTAGTCCCAACCAAGCAACTAGCCATCCAATCATGAATGTGTTGTTTTCTTAACTCATTCACAATTCATCATCAACTTCATCAGCAACTGGCAACATACCAACAGCAGTAACATGAGCGAAGGTTTGAAGTTCTCTTGACGTGTCTGTTCACCGGGCTTAGAGCGAAGGCTACGAAAACAAACGGGAAAAAATTTAATTTATTCTCTATTCTGCTCTGTCTCTATGCGGGAAAATATTTAATCGCCAAGTTGATGCGACAAGAGAGCGCGCGCGAATTAAACTTCCTGTCTTTATGGCCAATGGGTCTTGTAATGTTTGTGGACAGGTGCTGTACCACAGTTAATAACCCCCCGTTGTTTCAGTGGGGGTAAACAAATGACGGAACTTGAAGTTGGATTTTTCTCATTTTATTGCCAAATAAGATGGGAAATTTCAGAGAGAAAGAGTCACAATTAATTTTTTTTGTCATCCAGTGATCGGATACAATCCATCAGCTGGAATTTTCAGGTTAAGCAGGCCAGGAGGTATGATTAAGTGGTTGCACGTGTTTCCTATTAGACGCCACTAGTTCAAGAGTCAACCGAAATGATCATAAATCACGAGTAATTAGGTGGTTTCTTAGAAAAATCACCAAGGAATGACTAGAGGGATCTAGACTCTAAAATCTGGGCTACATCCAGCTTGATAACAATTAGGGGAGGTTAAGGTTGAATGAGGTTGGTTTGCTCATATTTAATTGATCTTTTGCGGGTTGATGAACTTGTTGTGGGCCACTTGAGACTTTACGGTTTATGGAACTCACTTTTTGGTCGAGCTGAGTGCCGGTAATGTAGAGTGCTTTGTCGAAAGAGTTTTCGTCTAATCATGGGGTTTCTTCCCACCCAGGTGGCGTAGAAGGAAACACAGCAGAGTCTTTGGTCGGGAGTAAAACTACTCAGGTGTAGACAGTTATCTTCAGTTTGATGTCGAAGAGATTCTGCTTCTGTCGAAAGTCCTTAATCTTTAGTTGACTAGAGGAAAACTGTGTCACGGTCTACCTCACGAGCTGTCCATTTATATATGACGGTGATTACACTATAATCGAGCAGGATGTATCGAACTCCCGCCTCGTGTTGGCGCAGTGTAATGCTCACATTTTTCCAAACAAAATGTTTGTCAATTCACTTGGGCAATCCAATCTAAGGCCTAATAGCAGCACCGGACTACAAATCTTGATGGTGACAATATAACGACCACTTTGTCTGGCACAGTGCATCACAGAGGCGAGTCGCTCTTTCTCGTCTTTTCTTTTTGTCAAGCTGCTCTGGGAGTTTCAAATGCATTCAAATTGTGTCAGTTGGTCTATGCAAGCTCAAGGGCCACCCATCATGGGCGTCGCTTTTTAATCCTGAAATGTTTTTTTCTTTAAAGACTTTCATATCTATTATTTCTTTTCATTCTAGAACTGAATGCTCCACGTCGTCGAAAAAAATGCTGCTACCTTCAAACACGTCACTTGTCAAACATTATCCTGTCAGATGTCAGTGACCCAAAGACATTTCCTTGGTTCCTGGTGTACCACAACTATAAAACTCTTTCTCAACTCATCATGAGCAACGAAAAGAATGTCCCTACTCACAATCAACCCTCAGCAAGAGTATCAACACGCACCGGCAGCAATAGACCATCATAAGTCCGCTAAAGTGATGAACAAACTCACTACCAGTGATCTGGTGACATCGCATAAACTCAATGTACTCGGCAGTGGTCAACAGCAACCACAGACGCATCTCCGAAATAGCATACGATTCGGTGGTAAGGACATTATTGACAGCACCAACAGTAGCCGGAGCAGCAGCAGTCTAAGCACACTCGCTAGTAATGGTAGTGTCGTTATAATGAACAATAGTAGTGGTCAACCAAATACAACAAAACAACATCAGCAACAGAAGCAATTATCAAGTGACCATCACCAGGCATCCCAGCAGCATCAGCAACAGCAACAAGCAACAGCCGCATCAATGGTTGTTAAAAAGCAGGCACCGCAACACCATCAGCAACAACAGATTGGCACAGGAACCACATCAGCCGTAGTATCAACAGCAGCAGGAGCAACAGCAGCAACAGTGGCGGCAGCAGTGGCAGTAACCGGCAATCATTCTGTCGTACGGGGGAATGGTAAAATTCAAGCACCAATGCCACCGCCACCAACATCGGCCAACAACGGACAGACAAATGGCACAACAGTCGGGACGGCACCTGATGCACGGGCCAAGCAGGTGCTAAAGGAAGCTGTCGATGCGGTAGTAAATAGTTTCGCCAAACATACCCAGGGATATGGCAGAGGTGAGTCTTGTTTTACTTTAAATTACTTTCTCAAGAGCATTGCTTAAGTGTTAAACGGTATTTAAGTCTTGAGCCGCATTCGGTTTAACATTTAGGGGGATCGGGAGGTCAAGTGGCCATAACAATAACTTTCTGTGTGGGGCTTGGCACACTTGCTCTGATGTGGGTGGGGTTTCCCCCTTGTAAATCGTATGCCAATTAAAAAAAGAATGGAGAGCAATCTGTGTGATTGGTTTTGTCTGCGAAACGAAGGGAGGTGTAAATTGTTTCGTTTAGTTGAGTGTCTGGAATAGTATCCTTTAGGACGGTGATCGTGGTTAAGCTTCGTATGGCCTTAGTCCAGAGATTTTTTTTTTTCGTTTCAAATCAAGTGTTCTTCTGGTTGTGGCTGAGCTGAACTGGCAGAACAGAGCTGAAGCTTTGGTCGAATTGACATTCCATTGGAGTTGAGTTTCTTCTACGCAAATGTATCATTCATCATCAGAGGACTTTTGGTCACCTTCCGACGTGTCGGACACTTACCGACAAAATTCGTCATCTTTTCTGGCATTAACCTAATTTTACCGCTGCAGTTTGAATGAACATGAGCTTTAATTAACAAGTCTCTCCAGTTACCACAGTACTTAGCTCACTGCCTCCAGTTAAGCACTCCAAGTTGATTGAGGTTCTCTTTTACTTTTGCACGGTGCCTTAGGCGTTGTCTCCTCGGATTAGGTTTAATGACCGAAGAATTGCGGCCCATTTGCTTTACATGTACTAGGCGTCTTAAACTTCCAACTTGCAGTTTTCGGATTAAGTCGATGTCGCTGTAAAGCTCTTCAATTCCAAAGCTCGTAAAAGCAAAGGAAATCGGAACTATTAAAGGAAATTTCGAGCTGTTAGACCTGCTTCGTCCTTTTGAGCTCTCAGAATTCAGTCATTGTGGGGGTTACCCGGCGCCAACGATTCTCATCGGAGCACACTGTTCGTACAATGTTGTCCCAAGTTAGATCGCCTATCTCCTCCTTCAATCTTCGTCTCTGCATGGCCAGCGAAAAAGTAATACCAGCAAAAGAAGAATTACTAAACGTAGAGTTAAGTAAGAAACGTTGGATAAATTGAGTGAATCTCCAACAGTGGGCATTGGGGTAATAGCGATGTTGTTAGGAGTGACACTGCCTACCTGCTCTTTCAGTCTATGCGTCTATACTGCATATTTGTTGCACTCGGCGAGCCTTTGTTTCTTATCGTCTTGAGAGAAATCGCCAAGTTGATCTTCCCTCTTGCCTTTAAGTTCCCTCTGGCTTGTCTGCTTGACTGTTCCTCGACTTACATACATAGGTTGACCCACTGTTCTGCCTGACTGGGCAAGTGGAATCCTCTGCATGGAGTTGCCTTCACGTTGTCATCACCACAGGTGAAGACCATTAAGAGTAAACAGAGGTAACTTTCGTTGCAATCCGTTACTTGAAGGTAGATAACTGCCTCTGTTTTTGGATCGAGCAAATGCTTAATAGCTGGCTGATTCAGACTGAGCTGGGGAGCTTTTTAATGAGCAGGACGGTCTGCAGAGGTAAATCGCAAGACGGAGTACTATCACCATTACTTTGGCTGTCGGTAGTAAATGACATTGGGTAGGGAGGGATTCAATACAACGGCATATGCTGGTAAATTCTTTCCTACAATAAGAGCTCTTATGGAATCTACCCTAAGCATATTGGCAGAATGGACGAAGAAGGTAGGTCTCGGAGTTAATCCCTCAAATACCGAACTAGTCGTTTTTACTAGACGCTATAAGGTTCCGTATATCACACCTCCCAAATTGGAAGGCACGGAAATCCAATTAGTAGACCACGTCAGATACTTGATAGGAAACTCAGTTGAAGGTTGAATATTCAGGACCGTGCTAGGAAAAGCCTCAATGGCCTTATATTCCTGCTGGAAAGCTCTGAGCCAAAAATGGAGCCTGCAGCCTAAAGTTGTCCACTGTATATATGAGGCCGATCCTCACGTATGAAGCATTTCTCTGGTGGACATCACTGGACAAGAAAAGCAACAGTAGCTTGGTGCCTTGAGAACAACCCCCACTGCCGCACTGGAGGTAATGCTCCATCTGCTTCCTGTTGATATCTTTGGGAAGCAAATGGCAGTCAAAACAGCATTAAGGCTCAGGGAATCCTCCCAGATGATCAGCACAGTAATGGGCCACTCTAGGATACTCAATGGCAACCATACTATTCCTAGTAAAACGGACTACGTTCTCACCCACATTGACTTCAACGTCTGGTATAAAACTCGGATTCCTAGCAGAAGCTCTTGGGAATCTGGTACAGTTTTGAGCGATTCCGCGCTAGATGTTTTCACAGACGGATCTAAGAAAGCGGGTGGTACGGAGGTAGGAGTTTTCTTCAACCTACCTGGCTTAGCCATTACTGTAGTGTGTTTCAACGGCAATCTGGGAAGCTGCGGCTTGGCTTTCCATTAACGCGATCGATTGTAGCGTTATTGTACTATACATAGATAGTCAGGCAGCTATTAAAGCCTTGGAATCGCCCGCAATGTGATCAGGGTTGGAAAAGCAAAGCCGCAGATCTCTTAACAAGATTGCAAACAGGTGCGACGTAACCCTGTGCTGGGTCCCAAGACACAGGGACGTTCCACGCAACTACAGAGCGGACGAGCTGGCAAAAGACGGTGCAGGACGGCATCTCCCTGAAAACCTGGAGGAACCACCTGCGCCTATCAAATCGATCCAAATCGTCCTTGAGACGGATGACAAGAAGCTGGCAAGCCACAGGTGGAACAACATCAGCACTCGTCTCTTCTCAAAACAAATCTGGCCTAACCTGGATTCAAAGAAGACGGAGAAGACAAATCGAAAAAACCTAGGTTCACTAATAGGGGTCCTCACGTGACATTGCTTGATAGGCAGACATGCACTCAGTCTGGGGGTTCCCTCCAATGATTTTTAGAAGTTGCAGAGACGATGAGGAGGAAGAAACTACAACCTACTGTGTACATGTTCTTCTCTTGCGACGCTAAGGAGAAAAACCCTCAGGCAATACTTCTACGATTATCTTAACGATTTAGCCGAACTCGACATTCAGAAGATAAGAAACTTTATCTTTGGGACGAAATGGTTCAACTCATAGGGTTAATAATGGTACGGTTGCTCACCTCGATGTACTTTGTGTTACACACTCTGGTTCCTGGTGTTGGTAAGCCGGCTCGTGGTATCACAATGGGCTAAGTGTACCCCTGTCAGAGCGGGGGTAGCCATCTAACCTAGCCTAGCCTAACTACAGGTAGGTTGATAAGCGCGATCTAAGTCATTGTCCTGCTAAAATTCCTCCAGCGTCATTACTGATCCATTGACTCAAAAGTCTTTTCAATTGCCCTCAGTTGCTACGTTGTCGCCTATGTCCCATTCCATCTTAGATGTACAGCTTTTAATCACATATACTGCAGCCTACCAGTCTTCCAACTGCATTCGATACAAAGCTCCTCCACAAAGCGTCGAATGTTCAAAAGAAATGTATACCACGTAACTGCGAACCAATAAAGCATTCATTTTATGGTCACAACACACCGTGAATTTGCATGATAACGACTGGTGTTGGATTTTTTCTGTTTTATTACACGACACTCAAGCAGAGCCAATAAATCCGCCAAGCCAGGGACAACTTGCAACAATAATAAAACTCTAGTTTCATGGCTTAATAAACAGCGCGCGCACAAACGAATGCTTGAAGCAGCATTAGCACAAGTCTTTTGGAGCAATACCAAGTGGCCTCTGTGCTACGGTACATTGCCACTCTATTGTTGAGCTGCTGCGGTAAATAGAGGTTAAATGCACGTGCAACTAATAAAAAGTTATAAAACAGCAAAAGAAAAACAATATCGTAATGAAAATCAGCAGGAAGTTGAATTTATTTAACATCCAGTGGTGTTCAAGTAGATAGGCTTGAGTTTATGCACAATTCCGGGAGAAGATGACATCAGGAACTCTATTGGGGAACACGAATTATTTGAGATCTGTTCCTTTGGATGCCTTGACGGGTATTCCGCGTGTTGCCGAACGCGCAAGAAAATCCCTGGTAGTACTCTACTCATGCAAAAGGGCAGTAGGTTCCAAATGGGGCCTATAGCCGAAATGCACTGGCTCTATACTGTAGTTGTGTGATCGATTCTAACTTATGGCTTAATGGTTTGGTGGACGGTTCTTGAAAAGTAGACCAGGATTGAAGTTCTCGAGAAAGTCCAACGTGTGAGTTGCCTCAGCATTACTGGTGCGCTGAGAGCTTCTCCTACAGCTGCCCTTCAAATCATGCTCCACTTGTTGCCAATCGAAATCTATAGCATGCAGCAGGCCACTAACGTGATCCTAAAACTGAGAGGTACCCACCAATGGTGTAAGAAAAATGTGGGACATACCATAATCCTATCAACTCGCCGCAGCCTGCCCAAATCAACAGACACGCTGCTCACCGAAAACGACTTTGACATGGGCCATAAGCACAAGCTACTGGACAGAAGTGCCTGGAGTCAGCGCGAAATGCTCTTTAATGGGTTTATCTCTATCTTTACGGACGGCTCTAAAACAGCCGAAGGAGTCGGTGTCGGTGTCTTTTCGGAAGACTTGGACATCGACTATTCCTGTAGTCTCCCCAACCACTGTATTGTCTTCCAAGCCGAAGTCACAGCTATTAACCAAGCCGCCGCTTGGCTGAAGGCTAACCCAATATCACGCTGCGATCAGGTCCCTCATATCCAAAACAATAAAACCTAGGGCAGGGAAGGACTGCCGCCTGTCTCTAAACGAGATCGTTAACCAGTATGATGTCAATCTCCGTTGGGTCTCTGATCACGATTTCTGCAGAGAAGAGGAGGAATCCATTGCACACCTCCTCTGCACATGTCCCGCCTTGGTCCACATCAGGAAAGCGATTCTAGGCCGATACTTCTTTAACGCTAGAGAATCTAAATGGTTCCAGGAGTAAGCAGGGTTCATACCCTAGTACTCAGTAACATCACTTTCTGGTCTGAGTTTGTCTCTTCTTGGAGGACCACTTCAACTAACTTAACTACACGTCTTTATTTCCGTTTAAGAATCAGGAAGGACTCGTAGAGTCTAATAAAATTGTAGGATTAAATGGGGACCCTAATGCCCTTAAGATTTCGAATTTCCTTAGACCTGCCTTCATTCTGCAAGATATTCTGTTCCGCTGGATCCTCTTATCGTCTTTTACTTGCCGTGCACAAAATCTCATTTTCATTAATTGAAAGTACCTAAACATTGTCTGAAACCGGTTCTCCACAAGTCCGCTTAAGTTATCCCTTACAACATTACAAAAACCGAAATCCAAAGAAATAATAAAAACAAATCCACAAAGCAGATGCAAGAGGTCTGTCTACGTTCCGAGTCGCCAGTTTCAGTGCTAGTTCAACGTCTTGGTTTTATTGCAGCCCACAGGACACAAACATAGTTTGCAATAAAAATGACGAAGTCTCTCGAACAAATGACTACTTGAACGGACCCGACTCAATCCGGACAGATTTTGTTCGTTGTATGGTGGACATGTAGGCGCACGCGTTGTGTCCACTGACTCTTACTCCGGTCTAGAAGATGAACCACTCCAGTTTGTCCACAACCACGATAGAACAACTACCACCACCATCGCTATCCTCACCACCGACTCGGTCTACTTATGGGAAATCGGATAAAGTTCATGGCTAACCTGGTCGTGGAACAGCTTTGTGTGGACACACTCTACTGTATCCGGTTCGGGGTGAGAGAAATAGATATCTTTGTACCGTTTTACTCCTTTTTATCTGGTGGGCAACATACTTTCCTTTCTGAACATTTTTCACGCAATGACATACATACACAAGAACACAGATTTTGGTGGGTGACCACTGTCGCCAGCTGGCATCATGTCGCCCATGCCAATCATTGATCATTTCGGGTACCAATAATGGAACCTTGTGGTAGTTAATAAATCATTGCCAAGCCAAAACTCAACAGATGGGTCGCGTGTTATACGTTGGCTTTCGCAAAATGCGTACACAAATCAAGTCTTGTTTCTGGCTTCAATGCTTCGAAGCGGAAGAAGAAGCAGGAAGAAACGTAAAGAAGTCCTCCCTACTCTTCTGGGTGGAACGAATAGCGGCAGGCTTGCATTATTTGTATGCAATGCTGGACATGACAGCCATGAACTGATTGAAAGCGCGACCAACAGCGCGTTGGGAAAGAATCTGGGATGAAGGAACGAAGAAAAATGAAGTGTACGAGTATACCAAAGATAAACATCTGGACTTGAGAAGATAAAAGGATTTTAAAGCTGAAAATGCAGGAAGAGATTGTTTCTGACGGACATTTTTATTTAGGACACGAATATGTCAATCGTGGATGGTGGAGGACGTACAAGGAAGAGGTGCCACGAAAAGGTTTTTTTTTTCTCGGTCGAGATGGAGTAGGAGCAACACTATCAATTTTGGATATTTGACACAACGGAATCTGAATGTAGATGAAGTTTGTCGAAAAATCAAGAGAGTGTGAGGGCGTGACCGCCGTTGACTTTAGAACCCATTTCTTTGATGGATAGCTTATGCCTTACAAATTCCTTCGAGAACAATATAAACCCTTGAAATTCTTTTGCGAATAGTGTTTGCATTTTGAAATCTTTTAAGAAAAGCATTTGTCTTGACTTTGCCTATGGTTTCTGAACTCCTTGAGTAAAGTGGATTCTCGATCTTGTAGACCACTCTGTGTAGGACATTGTGTGCTTTGGATAGGTAGTGGACAGTCACCTCGTATGTATGTACATATCCAGAGGTATTTCCAGAGTCTTGAGAAAGAAGGAGCAAAGGTTAATGCGTCTATAGTCCTTGGCCTTCTCAGACTCGTTCAACATAATTAGGTGGTTGCCATCGATGCCATAGGCCTTATATTGTCATAATGATGATTCTTAAGATTCGCTGAACTCGTCCATTCAAATTCACTCACCAGCAACTTCACGCAGTGGCTTTGCTCAGAACGGACGGACAAGAACTCTGTTTAGAATTAGTTATCGTAGACATCGTAGGCTGTTCTTACGTACTTACTTACTTAAGGTGGCGCTACAGCCCGGTGTGGACCTGGGCCTCAACCAACAAGCGTCTCCAGCCAGCTCGATCTTTAGCCAGCTGCCTCCAGTTTCGCACGCCAAGTTGGTCGAGGTCTCCTTCCAATTGCGTGCGCCACCTAAGTCGCGGTGTTCCTATACTGCGCTGTCCCTCGGTTGTGGATTCAAAGATTTTCAGGGCCGGAGCATTGATGTCCATCCGCTCTACACGACCCAGTCACCTCAGTCGTTGGACCTTTACTCTTCTGGCTAAGCCAATGTCGCTGTACAGCCCGTACATTTCGTCGTTCTACCGCCTCCTCCACTCACCATCTATGCAGACAGGACCGAAAATCACCCGAAGAATTTTCCTCTCAAAAAACCCAAGAGCAACCTCATCCGCTTTTGACAGAGTCCATGACGTTGCGCCGTAGAGCAGAACTGGGATGATTAAGGTCTTATTAAGGGTGACTTTAGTTGTTCAAGAACGAGCTTTGCTACTCAATTGCCTTCTAAGCCCAAAGAAGCAGCGATCTTGGTTTGATCTTAGCGCTGGTGCCGTTGACTGAATTTATAGCGAAGCCTAGATAGGCAAAGTCTTTAACTACCTCAAACTTATAGCTGTCTATTGTGACGTTCTGTCCGAGACGTCGGTGTTGGGTGTCCTTTCTCATTGACCTCTAAACCCATCTTCGCTGCCTCCGTGTCAATACTCACGAACGCACCAGTGACATCGTGCTGCGTTCTTTCCATTATGTCAATATCGTCGGCCTATCTGAGTAATTGGACGGACTTTTGAAAGATTGTGCCTCATGGTGTTGCCGCGTAAGTTTTTTTTTTTTTTTTAAGGACGATGTTAAAGAAATCGCATGACATCGCGTCGGCTTGCCTAAATCCTTTTTTGGCATCAAAGGTCTCGGTGAGATCTTGACCGACCTTGATAGAGCACCGTGCATTCTCCATCGTCATCCTGCACGAACGGACGAGTTTGGCAGGGATGCCAAAACTAGACATGGCTCTGTATAGCTCGTCTCTATAGATGCTGTCATACGCGGCGTTAAGATCGATGAAGAGGTGGTGGGTATCGATTTGAAGTTCCTGGGTTTTTTCCTAGATCTGCCGCAGTGTGAATATTTGGTCGATGGTTGAGGATCGTGCAAACAATGCTGAGGTTCCATTCACCGGGCATACTTTTCTCCGACCATATTTTACAGATGAGTTGGTGTATGCTTCTTACCAAGTCATTGCCTGCTGCTTTGAACAGCTCGGCAGCTAGGCCGTCAGCACCAGCAGCTTTGTTGGATTTAAGCTTAGATATGGCTATCTTCACTTCGTTAAGGTCGGATGGACGGAATTGTTGGTCTTCGTCGTCCAGGTTGAATGGTTCATTCTGCTTGACAGCGGGATTTGATTCGTCGTTGCCGTTAAACAGTTTGCATAAATAGTCCTTCTAAATAGTCAGCATCGACTGCGATTCTACTACGATGTTCCCTTGTTCATCCTTGCAGGCTTCGGTAGGACTCTGTAGCCTTTACAGGTTTTTTTTTTACCCTTGAACCTTCATGTTCCTTCTTCTTCCTCTTGATAAGCCTGTGGACGTCTCTACTCTTCTGCTCGTAAAGCTCGCGAGCAGCTCTAGTCCTCCTATGCAGCGCCGCTTTGTGTACCTCTTGTTTCGCTGCATGTGCTTGCCGGCACTCGTCCTCAAACCAGGGGTTTCGTTGCGGTGGCCGAATGGAACCGCTTTCGGCGTAGGACATCTTGAGAGATTGAGAGATACTTGGGCTGTTCTAGAAAATGTCACTTTTTGGAAACGACTCAAGTATTTTCCGATGTTCCATAAGGTTGCCTGGTTCATACTTGGGTTCCAGCACATCTACAGCGATCATCCTAATGCAAATGTGGAGTGTTGAAATAGCGATGGCAGCTGCTAGGGCATATGCGTAGGACTGGAATTTCTCTGTAGCTTCATTGCCTTTGTACGTGGAAAGACTTGGCCACCAAACTATTACCGCGTATATGAAAACGGGCCTAACTATGGATCTGATATCTCGAACTCTTCCGTACAGGCGCCGATTGGACCAACAAACTCTCAGTGAATCATAACCAGACAATGCCTTCCAAATGCCCTCGATCGATGTTTCTGTGATTCGAGCAAAGCTATTTAAGGTCGTTGGACACATTATACTACCAAACTAGGAGATCTTGCCAGTTTTTGTCTTTAAAGCAAAGGTGCTACTATTCACTGTTAGGATTGCATTCAAGTGATTACCCCTATTATGTACCTAATTTGCAAGCATAATTGAAAAATTGTTGCTTGTTTATTACGCTCATTATCCGCTGGCATTATAAGCGTAATTTGTTAATCTACCATCAAACAAAGTTTCACAACAATCGTGGCCATAATAGCGTAACAGATACGTATCCACAAAACTGCGGGGATTTTCTTCTTCACTGTAAACGATAGTTATTGACTGGTTACGTACCGAAAATATTTCCGTGAAAACTTCACAGATATAAGTATGCTGTACCATAATTAACGTGGCAGTTAGACGAAAGTTCATGTGGTGGCAGTTAGGGAAACAAATGAGAGTCGGTTGGGATCAACACAAATCTGTCTGTCTGCCATGTTACTTATCGATTTATAAGTATTTTCCGCTTCATTGCGAAAACAGTTATAATCCGCAAAAACCCCATTTGCACATCTCGAAACAACAGCTACGGCAAGAGAAAAGAAGTTCTTCCATCCAAAATGGTTTCTCCCAAGTTTTAATGATTTTTATTTGTTTCCACACTTGTTGTCAATTTATCAAATCGATGTGTGAATACACCCAAACCGTGTTGACCGCCTTTTTTTGTCTTTCGTCGTGTCGCACCTCACCCCACGCAGCACAGGAATATTTCTTCTTGATGTAGGTCGTCGTCGTCACCTCGCAGTATTCCCGTGAGAGAGATGAAAAAAGAAACAAGCTAACCCGTTGATTAGAACCAAAAACCATCGAGAAGCAAACTGGACACCAGCACACCACACGCAAGAAACCACAATTTCATACATTGTCATGGAGGAGTATCAGGAAAAGATATTCGTATCCTTTGCATTGGTTACTTTCATCCTAATGAGTATTGGAGTGCGCGCGTGCACACACTCTCCTCCGCACAACAGGAACTTTCTTAATTATCGAATAAATCTCGGGTCTCGGGCAACATATGGAAAATAATTACCAGAGATTACGGAGCGGGCGGGAGGGAGTCAGGCCAGTGTGGGATTGGCGTTTAAATTGATTAATCATGTTTTTTTGTTCCCTTCCACCGACAGCGAAAGATTTAAATTGAAACGAAAAGAATTATTAGCCTCGTATGATACGGTTAATCACTCCCCTTGTGTGTCCGTGTCCAATGTATCCGTTTTGCTTATTTATTTTGCTGAAATTAGCGAAAAATTTTGCATCGTCGACGAAAATGTGAAACGAAAGAGTTGGGCAGCGAACTCGACTGCGTTTTCAGTGCACCTTTAGGGAGATGGAGTGTGCTTGAGCGAATAACTGTAAAGGAAAATAGGACAACAGAAGGTTTTTCAGCGCGCGCTGGATGAGGCTTTTGACTTGTAACACATTTTTTCGACTGATTGCCAAGTGAAAAATTGACTTTTTAATTGAATATTCTCATTATGTGTGCCGATGCCGATTCTGATGCTGATGCTGATGCCGATGCATGTCTTTCTCTTCTTTCTGTTCGTTGAGGAGGATGTACAGCACAAAAAAAATCCTCTTCTCTGCCAGATCATTTTCAGTTTTCATTTATTTTTCGTTAACGTTTTTCCATTTTTTTTGCGTAAGAAATGCGGTAGATGCGGGTATGTACCCCTGTGTGGGTATTCAGATAAAAAAAAACATTTTGGAATGCACTTTGGAAGGTTTTCGGGGCTTTTTTGGTTTTTTTTTCTTTTGCCAAAAAAACTGTCTTGCAATT
This sequence comes from Matsumyia berberina, assembly GCA_917880715.2. Lineage (NCBI taxonomy): Eukaryota > Metazoa > Arthropoda > Insecta > Diptera > Syrphidae > Matsumyia > Matsumyia berberina. The sequence goes on along the minus strand of OU862870.1, from coordinate 74,419,593 downwards.
TGCAATGTCTGGGCATGATGACAACTGCGATATGGTTGGAATGTGGTGGCGCATATGCACGTGTGGGTTTTTTTTTAATGAATTTCACCACAAGCTGAAATTCGGTTCGTCATCATGTGAGAGGAAGCAAATCGAGCAAGGCTTCTTGGTTCTTGTTTCAAGAGTCGATTGGGGTGAAATAGTGATTGTCAAATCGGATCTGTATTAGGTATGACAAAGGCAATTTTCGCAGCAGTAGCCGGGATCCAATCAGAGTTTTTTTTATTGACGAATTGTTGTTTTGAGAAATTTTAAAATATTTTCGACAGAGATCTAGAAATCGTTGGTGCATACGCTGATTGTAACTGTCAATGTTAGAAATGCGTGTGTAACTATTTAGGGTGACATGTCGAAATAGACCAGCCCACTGGGTCTTTTGGTTTTTCGTTTTTTAAAAGAATCCGCCCTTATGGTTGACACTGCGACCTAGCAAGATCTATTAGTCTAATAGGTCCACAGCCTTCCTAATGAAGGTGAGTATGTCATTAGTAGCCGAGTTTCTTAACTCCGCCAACGAACAGAATTCCCTATGAAAGATCCATCTACGCAGCCAGTACAGTGCCGGACATTCAAAGAGTACGTGCTCAGAGGTTTTCTCCTCTTAGGCCACAATGGCCGGTAAGGAAGACCACTTCCAGCTTCCTCTAGTTGTTTAGAATTTCCTTGTAAGAAAAGGGCTTTTGGATTGCCAAAGCCCGGAAAGATTTTCCCAATGGCCTACTCGAAGTTGGTGTTCCCAGTTGTTTAACATAGTTGTGGCAGTAGCCAAATTAACGTCACAGAATGATTCCGGTCCCAAGAGCGCGGAAGCAGAACCGGTCCTAGCCAGCTCATCCGCAGTTTCATTGCTCATAATACCCTGGTGGCCGAGCACCCAACCAAGCTTGAGTTTGTTGTCTCTGGCAAGTGATTGTAGGGTATCGTAGCAGGACTTGACTGACATAAATTCCACGAAGTGGGATACCAATGCTTAAAGCGCTGCCTGACTATCTGAATAGATATGTATTTTTGCACCCTTAATACCTTTATCGAGGTTTGGCGCAGATCTCAATAGCATGGATTTCAGCCTGGAGCACGCCGGGGAAAAAACTTGATTGTTACCGAGACTTAAGTGTTGTGTCCAAAACGCCAGCACCCACTCCGGTAGCCATTTTCGATCCGTCGGTCCATTAGACTAGTCGACACGGTACCCCATTGGGTCTTAGAAGATTTCTTTGCATTTCTTTCCCGACCTCGATTACTCGTGTTAACGGTGTCTGCAAAAAATTTTACTCATCGTCTCGGTTTAAATGTGTTAATAGCGGAAAGTGTGATTTCTTCTTATGACCTTTGTTGGGCGTTCGCATAGCTCAAGTGCTGCTGTCTTCTTCTTCTCAAGGGACAGCCTATCTTTTCATCGTCAAGGCTAGGAGAGCCGTCGTCTTAAGATTTTTTCGTGTCCTGTGGATAACCGATTGGCCATTTGAGATTCTCTAAGACTTACGATGCCTAGAAGGACAGGATATTCGTGCAGCAAAGCTGCGATTCTCTACAGATGATATCACTTTCTTTTGTGAACCTCGATATAAACGATTCCAGTTCTAAATGGTTATACTCAGTGACCACTGGTGTCTGAAAATAAAGTATCAGCATTAAACGAAACCTGTAGATCGTGTGTTCGAAAAGAGTAAGTAGCACTGCGCCCAAAATTAGGTCAATTCCGACCCATTGTGGTATTCGTTGGGGAAGAGAGATGTCCGCTAGCCGTAAGAACACTACTCAATAGTTACAGTTGCATACATGGCAAAGGAAGTGGGTTGTATCCTCGTGCACCTCTTCATCGTCATATCCCCTACGAAGGTCTTCTTCTGTAATACAAAGGTTTTTCATAAGGTACCGCAGCGTATAATGCCCTGTGATCATTCCTATAAGGGTAGATAGGGATCTTCTGTCGATCTGCAGAACTCTGTCGGTCCTATCCCTATCGGATGAAGGTCATATCTTCCTTGTGGTTGCACAAGTGCTTAGAGTGGTCCATCTGTTATTAGTCTCCTCAAAGCTCTATTCCCTACTTCGAGCTTAAGTGTGCAAGGGGGGATCTTCACCGAAGTCTCAGCCTGCTCCGGGCTTGTTGCCGAGCCGTTTCACGACAGGTCGTCAGCATTCTCGTTTCCTGTCCTGCCCTCATGTCCAGGGACCCAACAGAATGTCACCTTGTGCTGTGTTCCAAGAACCTTGAGCTCTTCTCGACAGCACCTCACAATCTTCGATTTTATTTCGTTAGCAGAAATTGCTTTTATTGATGCCTGGCTGTAAATGAAAAAGGTGGTGGTGGCGGGTGGTGTCACTGCTAGGACCTCCGCTTGGAAAACACTGCTTTGGTTCGGAATGCGGGCAGACTTGGAGATTTTTAGAGTTCGGAAAACTTCCCCCCCCCCTACGCCAATATCCATTTTGAATCCATCGGTGCAAATAGCTATGGAATGTGCGTTTGGCCTTTTGCACGTTTTGTTCATTTCTCCCTGCTCGGATACGCGCTTGAAATGGCCTTGTGAAGTCCAGGTATGGTGTTATGTAGTCGGTTGTCGATACATTGTCTAGATAATTCTGTAGAATTGCAGAATGACGTTTTGTATTTGGTTTCCAGCAGTCAGACTGGCTTATTCGCAATGCGCTGATAGCCGCCAAAACTGGCACAAAGATATCCACCGGAAGTAGGTTGAGAATAGCCTCAAGTCCTGCGGTTGGTGTTGTTCTCATTGCACTGGTAGTTCAAAAGCACGCCAGTCTTTGTACCTTCGTGATGGTCATTAGATTAGTGATTTTACTAACGGCTTGCCACCATACACGGCTGCCGTGGGTCAGTATAGCAGTATACAGCCACAGAATAATTTTCGGGTTACGCCCCAGGTTTTCCTAAATATACTGCTGCACAAGTAGAAGGCTATTGTGGCCTTCTTGATTATTTCTTGATTATTTCGCTTCTTATCGAGCACGAGTTCCAGCTATTTGGCACTCTCGGAGATCCTGAGGGTGATACCCCCAACAGAAGGTATTGTAAATTATGGTATTTTCCTTTTCTTTGTAAATAATACCAGCTTAGTTTTCTGGGGATTGACCGCTAATCCACATCTCTTCGTCCAAGTGTCTAGGGTCTTTAGTGCCCCTTCTATGTGCTCGCTAAGGTTTGGAAGAAATTTTCCTGTTGCCAGCAGTACATTATCTGCGTAGGCTATGGTTTTGACACCGCTGTACCTAAGCTGTTGGAGTACTTCGTTGAGGACAATGACCCATAGCAACAGGGAGATTACTCCGTCTTGAGGTGTATCTCTAGAAGCGTATGTTTCCATCCTCGTTTCTCTAAGTTCAACCTTTATGTGCCTTTTCTGAAATATATTAACTATCCAATCAATTAGGATGTTAGGGTTATACGCACCCCATCCGTTCTGATATTGTTAAAGGCTTCTTCAATGTCTAGGAAAGCGGCTAGTGAATATTCCTTATCCTGCAGCGTTTTCTTTATAGAGCCGACCACACAGTGCAATGCTGTTTCTCGGTACATAGCACCATATGAGGCTATTAGTCTCTTTAGTACCGGAATAGTAGTGGTTGTAGTGATCGGGAAGATATCGTCGAATTCTGGGGATTTGAAGGGGGAGAACGATCTGACTGCCCACTCAATTCTCTTCTCTGTAATCATATCCGTCGGCGGCTCCCTTTCCGTTGCATAGTTGTTCCTGTTATTGCTTTCAATTTGGGTCGCTATGAGTAAGGGTCGCACAGTCTTTGTTGTCAATACTCGTGGTTTGGCTGGCTGCTAGCCGTTTTTTGGATTTCCGCTGCAGCACAGTTCATTACATTGTTGTGTTCCACTTTAATGTGGATCGCAATCATATGTCCATGTAAACTCATCAGAAGGTCCTGTGAGCAATTAATTCAACGCCTCCAGTGTCCCACTTTAAAAGGGTGCACATTCACCTTTGGATCTCGTGTTCCCTATCTCTGTATCCATTTTCATTAGATTACTCACATAATTTATTCGTCTTGATGCTTACATTTCCACCGGCATCTGTCGCGGCCTACAACTGGTTGCGCAAAGCGATGCCTTCTCCAATGCAGACATATCCTTTCCTCACATTTAATTTATCCGCCACATCTATGTTTCCTATTACACCACCATCTCACCCCATGAAGGGATCGAAAGTCGCAAAAAAAAAAAACTTTGTGTAGCCATTTGTAAGCACTGCCATTTGGCATTCCTGAGCGCAGGGAACATCCCAGCCTAACAACATCATTTAGGGTATCTTCCAGATGTATCTTAATGCATAGGAAATATTTTACTTTCATTATGTTCCTCCAACGGTGGTTGTGCGGTGGCACCATAAGCCAGTATTTGCATTTCAAATAATTTTTGTTGCCTAGTGGACACAGAGTCATCCTCTCGTGGTGCGTCGCCATGTCATAATGGAGAAATAATTTTTTGCCGGTGCTCCTTTGGCCGCTAGATTGCAATTGACATAATGTAAATTATGGCATATTTATAGTTTATGCGTATGGTACGGGATTAGGAATCGTTGAGGTGGAATCTTCATATGGAATTCCTTTTGGGTCCAGACGCTGATGCGACTGCATGCGGCCAATTCAATTTGAAAAATTTCTGCTCCCAGTTGTGGACGGGTGTATAAAGCTTTGAGCTGAGGAGTTAAATTGAGAATCCGGTACCCAATACGATAAGTGCGGCCAGCCAATTAAAACTGGTTGTCGGCTTGGCGACACCCATTAGATTATGCTAAAATCCGCGGAATAGTCTCTTTGATTGGATGAGATATTCATTGAATATCAGTTTGGGGGATTTGTCTTTTGACAGACTGTTGCTCGTTGTTAGGCTTCTAAAGAGATGGACTCTTACCGAGTGCCAGAGACTATGCCCAATCGCTGAGTCCCCTGCTGCGCCGTCCTTTGGGTGCTTCTGATCTTCTAAAATCAAACTATGTGTGGTTTGACAGAACATCGGAATAAATCAGGACATAGGTGCTTTAACACTCAGAGAGCCTTATATTGCTCTGAATCAGGTTGCTTGACAGACACTTAGAGAGCCTTGTGTGGCTAGTTCAGCACCCGTAATAGCCTGGGCTCCAATAGATTGTGACAATCTGTTGATTAGCCCTAAATTAAGACCTGATCGCAGACTGGCTGTCGATATAAATGAGAATATCTGGGCATGATTCCAGATCAATGGTTTTGCTTATTGAAACCATCTCATGAAGGAAGGAAAATACCCAGTTTTACTCTGCCAAAGCTGGACGGTATCTCTCATCCGAGGAGAAATATCTCGGCGTCATTCTTGGCTCCAAGCTAACTTGGAAAAGGATTGTCGAAGACAGGCTGAGAAAAGGAATGACTGCACTCTACGCATGCAAGAGGACGTTTAGGAAAGGTGGGGCTTGCAACCACGTATAATTCATTGGATATACACAGCAATTGTAAGACCTATCATCTCCTATGGGTGCTTAATATGGTGGAGTGCATCAAAGACCAAGAGTTATCTTAACGAACTCAATAAAGTACAACGGCTAGCTGCAGTTTGCACAACGGGAGTAGCAAGCAGGTCTGGATATGATCCTTCATCTCCACCCTCTGACCTGTTCCTAAAAGGTGCTGCCGCAAAAGGTGCACTTAGATTGAGAGAATCCAACCTGCGGAACCACCTATCAAGTTAATGGGCGAAAAATGAAACTCCGAAAACCTAACAGCCAAAGGTAGTCAGCAACTGTCGAGTCACGCTGATCACCACAAGACTCTGCTGGGTTCCTGGACATAATGACATAGAAGGGAACGAAAAGGCTGATGAATCGGCAAGATTGGGGTCGGCTTTGAACATTAGCGAAGCCGACACATCTGTAATGCCACCGATAGGGAGATTGCATGGGAAAATAGACAGCATAATAGAGAAAGAAGCTAACTCCTTCTAGTTAGCCAGAGAGTATTGCGCCACCTCTTGGACACTATGGCTGAAATTAAATAAAACTAGAACAAGGTGCCTTCTAGCACTGGACAGATCCTCTATCCGCATGCTCTCTGGAGTTATCATAGGACACTGCGGAGTCATGCTCCGCAAGTGGAGAATCGAGTCCAACGATTTCTTCAGAAGCTGCGGAGATGAAGAAGAGGTAGAATCAATCGAACATCTGCTGGGTCACTGCCTCGCCCTGCAAGAACGAGGTCTACGCGCAGGCTGTCCTGAGAACCATACTGATATTCCCACAACATTAAAAGGACCTTCAGGTCTCCGAGTGAAAGCGATGAGGCCTATCCATCATGCACCCTCAGAAACCTAACATAACCTTACCATCTCGTGAAGAGTCAAATCTTTTGATTTTCGATTGAGATATCGCGTTGGCATTTGGAAAAATGTTTCGAATGTACTCATGTATCTTAAATAAACTTTAATGTTTTGAGTACAAAACTTATTGGTCTGTATTCCTTCACGGATCCGTGAACTCGGTTTCTTGCATCTTGCAGGAACATAAATAGTTCAGCAGAATGCATTTTTTTAGGAACTCACCACTCGACCGATACCTCCGGGTAAAGGTAGGGCAATCAAGTATCTGCCACCAGCGTCTCAGACAGTGGTGTCACTTAAGTCTCTTTTGATGAGAGACAGAAAGAATCGGTCGACTTGCCGTCTTTATTGCGGATTGAGGTTTTGAATTTTTGGTTTCGGAGGTTTGTCAGTGTCTGTTGAGTTGTGGTTGTACGAACATTTTTGGTTGGCTTGCTAGGACTGGACTCTGCATCAGTCCGCTCAGCAGTCCAACACACTTTTCAAGGAGCCATGGCGATCGCATATTACTAAAAACCTGACCATTCTTTGTCAAACTTATCGTAGGTTCAGGGTCAGAAAAGTTCGCATCGTCTGGCCACCTCTTCGAAGATTTCAATTCCGACATCTCCGATTTGATCTAGCCTCTCAAAGCGATTCGAGAAAAATAAGATTCGAAACAAATTGCAGCGCTAGAACAGGAATAGCTCTCTCGGAATCTTATCATATACTCTCTACGGGATGAACCCAAAGGTTTTAGAAGAAACTACAGGGTCAGATTGTTTTCAAGTGAAATGCGGAAGAAATTTTCAAAGCAACCTTCAGCCAATGTAGTGACGCTCACTCATCAATCTCCGGAAATCGATTATAATACCTTCGCCTATAAATAGACAAAAGACCAAAGGAAGACCATGCAGACTCTCGAAAAACTTCTAAAGTCATCAAGGAATTTCTAAGCCTCTCACATCATTAAACTGGTTCCTCTTGTCCAGCGCTTCAACTCAATGCCTCGCTTAATCACCAACGAAAAAGTAAAAAAAAAATAAAACTGCAACAACTCCTCGGCATAGAGAAATTAATAAATAAATCCCCGCAGCTAAATCAATCAATTTATTGTACGGTGCATCCCATCGTGCGCGCGCGCGCGCTTACAGTTCATCGTTCTGATATCCTTCCCAGGCCAGGCCAGCTAGAATCATCCACCACCAACACTACCACTCACTCTCGCGTTGTATCTCCTCCATCCATCTGATAAATGTGTCCTTTGAACCTTTCAATTTATCATTGAGTGGTCGATGTGTGTCAGATGAAGACGGCGAACAAGAAGAGAAGAAGAAATCCAACAAAGAAAAAAAAGATGAACCAGCAGAAGCACCAGCACCAGCGAACCGCAAGAGCTCAGTGGACGAGGTGGTATAGATTGCGAATGGCGAATGTGAATGCGCCGATTTACAGATTCACAGATTCGTAATGCGTGAAACCAGTTTAGGATTACTGCTTTCGTATCTGGTATGTGTACTTACAGGATGTCAAACTGAGAGACATCACCAATCATCCGGTTCGAATACAAAAGCGGAATTCACTGAGTGCTCACACGGATTACTCACTGTCCAAGAGTATTAACCTCGAAAATTGGTCTAAACCGTTAATAGTAAGGACCGCCGGCCTACAGCTACAGCTACAGATCCAGAGCCAGCTCCACCGGCAGAGTGTCAGATGCATTTTTGTGATCCCATCTGACTGGTCCATTCAAGGGGAACATGCCGTTGACGACGATGACTAACCATGAGGCGCATGAGTAATCTATGTATCTCCGCGAGAGCGATCCTTAGATTCAATTTCTCCATCAAAGTTTGACCATTCAACGTGAAACTTGAACTTCCTCTTTCGCTTCTTTTGCAAATCCTCGCGCCATTAGAGGATCCTTCTAGAGGTGCGTATGCGCACGCTATCAAATTATACTGCTTCTGAGGATGCAGTTCCTGCTGCTGTTTTGAGAAACTTTTTGCGCCTGAGGGTTGATTGGTTAAATATTGCACAAGTACGAGGGTTATGTATGGTAGGGGACATGTGATGTGGTATTTGGGGTTCAATTTGACATGTCCGTGTGTAAATTTGATGGAAGGCTTCTTGAGAAATGTTAGGGATTTCCTTAACAAAACTGTCTGGGAACGATGCTGCCTTGTGAAAGGAAGTGGTTTTGCGTTAATTTGACTGCTGGGGCCTGTGGCAGATTGGCACTTGCTTTCGTGTTTAAAAATCCAGCAAGTGAGAGGTGATTATCTTATTAGACTTGCAAGGGGGGTGGGGTCAGATCGGGACACGTACAGAAGCAGTGCTGTTAGAGTTTCTATAGCTCGCGACAACGCCTGGCTCGGCAACAAACCTACGGCGATTGACGTTGAACTCCTTTCCAGAGAAATCTCTGTTTGCCTTCGAAACATGCTCTTCTTGTGTCATTCTTGGAATTTTTGTCTTTTTAACCGGTACCTGGGGCGGCCTAATGAACAGTACAAATGTTAAATTCCTCTGGATGACCCACGCAACTGTGATGCTCTAATTAACACATTTAGACCAGCGCAACTCTGCATCCAAATGGAGGGGCAGCAAAACCAAACACCCAAAGCTGAAGCCCGCTAATAAATTAAACAAACACTTGCCGCCGCGCGTGTTGGTGTGTGCAACCTTCTCCGAATCACACACAAGCAAGACCGCTTCCTGGATTTCTCTGTTGGTATCTAAATGCGTAGACAAATATTTACAAGCATCAGTGTCTGGAGTAGCAGGCATCAGCATCAGCATCAGTATCAGCATCATCTGCAACTGCCGCACCGGCCGTCCAGGTTCACGCTTCGGTGCCAGCCACAGTGAAGTGAGCGCAACTTGGCGTGCACGTCATGTTGCATCATTCATCATGGGTCCACAGAAGGATCAAAATATGTCTTCTGCCCATCATATTCGCCGGCACATGGACCCGGAGAGAGGAGATCCGAGAACTGAGGCGGATTCACATCGAAGTCAGTTGTGGTGGTGATACACGGAGTGGTGTCGCCATTGCCGCTGTTCGTGCGCGCCTACCACCCATAAGGAAGAAAACCCCTTCTTTCCCAAGGTGTTTCCTCTTTCTCTATGCCATGCTTGATGGGTTCTGGTGGCTTTGACTCTGGGCTCTGTTGCTTCACGCGCTTCATGTGTTGTATAATTTAATCCCGTGGAATTTAGTTTAAACATTTGTAATGCGGCGGCAATGTCGTCGGCACAGGGCGAGTTCCAGGAAGAAGCTACCCGAAGTAGCCGGTAGCAGAACATAGTGCTGCAGTGCAGTGCACAAGTGCGCTTATTTGCGGTGTGGTTCGGTTTGCCGTTTAAGTATTCTATCAGTTTTATCATCATTTGTCCAGTGTCCAGTGTCTCTCTCAGGGCGCGGGTAGGGAGTTGGTGCATTTAACAAACATGGGGTGCACCTGATTAACATGATGTGGTTTCATTGTTGCGTCCGTCGTTGGTGTGCGTGTTGCAAGTTGGTTTGGTGACTCGGTGATACTCTGGTGGTGGTGGTGGCTTCCTCTTGCTGGGTGGTGGTCATTTATTATGCAATAAAAAGTCAGATGATGGAACAACATGGACTGTGGAATTCGAAGTGGTATTTGAGAAGTAAATGTTTGCTATGCAATTTTAACCCTTACATGGGTGGTTGCAACATACATATGCACTATGCTGTGTTGTCTTTATTTTTTTTTCGCACGAGATGTTTAAGAAACGACTTTGTCGTCTTGAAGACCTTTAAAATCAAGATTAGATCTGTGAGCTGGGGCTGATATAGAGACTTGAATGGTGATCTAGAGAATCATCCACCTATGTATACTTTTTTCTGTTTGAAATGCCAATGGCAGACAGCATTACTTGATGGCGCTACAAGCCTCAAACAACCAGTCTTTAAAGACAACACGGTTCTTGGTGAGTTGCCTTCAGTTGCATACTCTGAGTTAGTTGAGATCATTCACTACCACTGTCGTTCTCTTCTGTGAATTTTTTCAGTGTTCAAAGACTTTCGACCTTTCGATCAAATTTTCTTCTCCATATATTTTCAGCACAGATAGGAGGATAATTCGAAGGAATCCCTGATTTAGACTTCTGCTAGGATGATGAGAGTTTTGTGTAGCATCTCCTTGATTTTCCTTCTTCTTTCGAAAACTCTAAGGGCATTTTGATCCAATTTCGACTACGTCCATATGTGTCCTTCGTTCCAAGGACACTTTCATCGCCATCTTCTTTTAAATATACCGAGGCCCTTTATACTAATGTTCTCAGCCGTCAACATACATATACACATCATTTAAATATGCCAAGGTCTGAATTCTGCCATCGCATTGTAGGGTTTGTGTTTTGAGATGGTTTTCGACTTGAAATTCGTTGGTCCTTTCTCCAATTTGCTCTGTTGGCCAATAGGGTGGGCACTGGTTTGGTGTGTCATAATTTCTTCCTAGTTGAACACAGTGGTCCATGTCTTGGGGTCAAAACTGTGTAGTTTACCCTTTTCTATCCTTCTTTTCTATCGTCAATTTCTTAAGTGTCTGCATTCAGAAGCGGACAGCCATCCGTAACCTAGGAAGGTAGGTAGAGGTGGCGGTTCAACTGAGACCCAATTAGCGCTAGGATGTGCCTTTTTGATACCACGAACTGGTTGATGATTTAAGTTGTTGGAAATGGGTGAGACAGCCGGTGATGCCTATCCATCTTGTGGAGTTTAGAAAGCGGATTAGATCTCGTATCATTTTACCCGAGTGCACGCAGTCTGGCACTTGCCAGTGCCGAACATTCGTAGAGGAAGTGGAAGAGGGTTTCGCTCTTATTTTCATTTCCGCAGCGGCGGCAGTGAGGATTGTATGGAATAGCCAGTTTGGCCGCATTGTCTTCAATTATTCTGGCAATATCTGTGCGGGTTCTGCTTAGGAGATCACTTGTTCTAATCGTATCGTAAGTCGGCCATAACTTCCTTGATATGCCGCTGTTGGTTAATCCATTTGAGGTTGGCCTTCTGCAGGAAGTATGAGTGGATTTGTCCTTAAACCGCTCTTAGCGGGGTGCGGCCTCTTGCCATGAGTGACCCCTGCGTGGCCAGCTGATCTGCATGCTCGTTTCCTGTTACGTCACTGGAACCGCAGTGTGATCCTGAACCGTTCGCCCAAGCGGTCAAGCTCGTTCCGGCACTCTAGCACCAGTCTGGAGAATACGATAGCCGAGTCAATAACTTTAATAGCGGCTTGGCTATCTATGAGGATTGTTCGAGTTGCGTGCAAGCTTCTCAGATTGCCAGTAGTTCCACCTGGAAGATGCTGGCGAAATTTGGCAAGCGGTATGATCTTGGTATTTTCAGTGATTCCGAGTAGGCCCCGGCCCCCATGCCGCAGTTTATCTTTGATCCATCGGTATAGATGACCGTGTCGAATTTCTTTACCCCTTAGTTGTTCTTCCGCAGTGCTCTGGTGGGATCCTTAGCCTAACCTTCTTAAATATTAACACGTAAATATCCAGACGTTTCTCGTCAAATTACGGGTCTCTACCTGTAAAAACATTGACATAAACGTGTGAATTCAAAATTGTCTCCTACTTAATTGCAGTTAAAAATGTGAATTCAGTCGATTTTCCCACGCTTTCTACCATAATCGCATAATCACATTAAAATCATAATTCTAAATTTCAAATTCACATCTTCGTTCCATCGAAGACGCCACTTTTCTTATTCATACTGTTTTTACTGGAAATTTGGAGATCATTTTTTTTCCCATTGCCTTCCAATAAAATTAATTTTCACCAAATAGATGTGCGAAAAGCACATAACTTCTATTGTGACCGATCACTCCACCTTGCATTTGCCTGCAGCAGAATGAAAGGGTAAAGTAGATCATCCACCTCTCTCACGGGGTGGTGGAATTCAAATTTGGAAACTTTTGGAAAGCTTGACTTATCTCCACAACATTCATCTAGGTCTGTCACTATAAATTGGCAATAGGCCAGCCGACCGGCGCAGTGTAATTGTGTTAAGTTAAGTGGTAAGTTCTAACTAGCTAACAAGTGCGGAATTTAAATCGATTGAAGTGAAGTGTAGACCAGTGAAAGTAAAGTGTTCTCTTCTCCCTCTCGTGAGTTGGGTGATTGCTGAGAGTGGAACTTTGTGATTTTTTTTTGTAGGCGATTTTTGACTTTTTTTGTTTTTGTGGTAATGACTCTTTTAGTGACAGGTGTGTGTTGTGTCTTGTGTATGCCAATTTGGAAGCAATGTAATTATCAAGAGATTTTTGTGTGCGCGTCAAAGACGCAATAGAAGAATTTATTGTAAAGAGGGTGAGTGTTTTTTTTTTGTTTGCATGTGAATTTGTTTGAATTTGATTGGAATTCAATTATTTTTATTGCATTTAACTGGGGCAATTGTCGAAAATTATTTTATTTTATAAAATGACCAAAAGTCAGGCAGGTTAATACCAAGTCCCGGTTAAATGTTTTTTTTTTTTTGAAGCTATTTCAAGGTGTACTCCTTTGTTTACATATTTCTCAAAATTCCTGTTTGATTCTAAAATGCTTCGGCACATTCCTATGACTCCAATTTAGGACTTCCTTAGTCGGTCATATGTATTCAGTGCAACTGTGTCTCGGTACCATGAGTGTTTTTCTCTAAAGAATTGCTAGATTCGAAGTTCGGGCAAGCTATTGGCAGATAAATCTGTAGACAGCACTAACCAACTTCAATGGGTCTCGAGTATTTGGTTTTTTGTACAAATTGTTCCCAAAAAAAACTGCAATTCAGGTATTTTTTTAAAACTTACTTACTTAAGATGGCGCTGCAGTCCCGGGGTGGACCTGGGCCTCAACCAACAATCGCCTCCAGCCAGCTCGATCTTTAGCCAGCTCTATCCAGTTTGGTTGAGATTTCCTTCCACTTGCATGCGTCACCTGAGTTGCGGTCTTTTTCTACTGCGCCGTCCCTCGGGTGTCGATTCGAAGATTTTCCGAGCAACGTGTCCATTCGCTCCACATGACCCAACCTAAGTCGATTTCGCTGTACAGCTCGTACAGTTCGTCGTTGCATCTCCTCCTCTACTCACTGTCTATGTAGACAGGACCGAAACGTACCCGAAGAAATTTCCTCTCGAAACAGGCAAGTGCAATCTCATCCGGCAGTCCATGAGTTCATGCCTCAGGGCTATAAAGCAGGACTGGGACGAAAAAGGTCTTATAAAGGGTCACTTGAGCGATTGACAAGAGTTATTCCTCGTTTGATCTCAGCGCTGGTGTCGTTGTCTGAATTTATGGCGGAGCCTAGGAAGACAAAGTCCTTAACTACCTCAGAGTTATAACTGTCTATAGTGACGTTCTGTCCGAGACGTCGGTGTTGGGAGTCCTTTCTTGTTGACAGCATATACTTGGTCTTGCCCTCATTGAACGCTATACCCATCATTGCCGTCTCCGTCTTATTACTCACGCTGCGTTCTTCCGATTATGTCAATATTGTCGGCGTATCCGATTAATTGGACGGACTTTTGAAAGATTAGTAATTTTTTCTGCTGAAGTTGTTGTCTCTTTTCACCGGCTGAAGTTATCCAAGGATGTTTTCCGATCTATAGACCATACCATGTACTACCTAGTCCTGCACAGAATGTCATGCCAAAGGCGACGAAATACGATCTCATAGTTCAAAGATTCGTCCCCTCACCAGTAGGCCTAAGTGTTTCACTGATTGTTCTATTTTGTCAGTCATTTGTCATTTGGGTATCTCGTGAAAAATGCCATGCCAAGTGCTGAGATATGCATAAGTCCGAACAGGTCAGATTGACCTTCTCAGGCAAAAGTAATTTTTTTTACTGATTGGTGCACCAAACCTCGAGTTCTTCTAAGAAAGTCATCAACTAGGGCATAAGGTCTCAAAGCTAACAACTTCAGACATCACAAATATTTTTCCTGTGAAATAAAGTTATTAGCCTGTTGGACGAAAGAAGACTTATAATCAACATCCTTTCCCAGGGAATCATTTAAAAAAAATATTCCACCACACGACAATGTTGTACCCTCAAAACGAAAATGAAAAACCACTTCTGACTAGCGATGGTGCATCTCATGGGTTCTGGTTCAGCTACTGCGCTAGAGTTTGGTCGAGACGACACCATCGTTGATGATGATGATGACGACTACAACGACGATGATGACGACGACCTCGTTTGTCATCCTCATCGTTCTATGTCCTTGAAATAATTCTTTACCCTTTTAATTCATCATAATTCCATCTGCGTGATGAGTTGAAGAAAACAAAAAGAACTTGAGAACGACAACCAGCAGTAGCAACAAGAAAAAAGAAAAAGAAAAAGAACAGTGTCCCAAGCCCAAGTGTCCACAAAGGACGACACAAAATTCAGCGACATGCATGCATACGTAATATGAACATAATTTCTCGGTGCTTTGGTATCTCTCCCTCTCTTTCTCTTTCTGCCTTCTCTATCAGAAATTGATGCAACATGAAGCTCTTGACAGTGAGGCAAAAGAAATGCATATAGAACGAGTGACTACAGGGAACTGTAGAGGCAAGGTTATTAAGCTTGAAGTGGTCCTTTACGTAGGCCAAAGGCCCAATTTGTAGTATAGCATCACGCAGATTTATTGTCTTCTTTTAGATTTAGCTTGCCAGTTCTGTTGCTGTGTTCATGCCTGTAAAGGTAACCCGAAAGGGCAGAATAGTGTGATATGATCTATGAGGGTAAGCCCGACGATTTTCACTTAATTTTCAGTCAGGTTCGTTGCATTCTTCTCTCTCTTTCGTCGAAATTGTAGGAATAAGTTAGGTTTTAGGTCAGGAAAGTGGATTCAATTATGGAGTTAAAACTTGTGTGCAGGGAATCGAAAAAATCTTCCAGTTTCTTTGGTGAAAACAGGGATGCCACCGATTCCTTTACGTATATGCAAAAAATGCTTTAGTTCCGATATCTACATAAATAGACCTCACAATTTTTGTTACATTTTCGCTTCGGCTAGGCAGCGACCTGAGAAGTGTTTTAGATCATCTTCTTTTTCCTCGCTGCTCGTTAAAATCGGTGCGTTAGAGAGCCCCTGTCTGGGCCTTAGTCCCACCTTCCCTGCCCTCACGATTTTTGTCACATTTTCGCTTAGGCAAGGCAGCGACGTGGAAAGTGTTTAAGATCATCTTCTTCTTCCTCGCTGCTCGTAAAAATCGGTACGTCAGAGAGTCCCTGTCTAGTCCTTAGTCCCACCCTCCCTGCCCTGTTGAAGTTTTTTGAGTTCTTTGACCAAACATTGTGATCTGTATGTTGGAATTGTGATGGCACTAAGTAGTACTTGACTGTCCGAACAGATCTCTGTTCCAAGAAAACTCTGAAACCTCTTAAAGTGTCATAGACTTGTGCTTGGAAGCCTAGATCAACGGAATTAATGTTGGTTGTCGTTTTTCTTCGAACAAGCCTTTTCGATGTCTTCGGATCGAACTATTTACACTCATTCCTGTTGGGTAGGCGGCGGATGCTTCCTGCACCATCAGAAGGTAATTCTTTGTCTTTCCTCGAGATCATTATACTCATTATCATCAGATCATTATACTTTTCTGTAGTCGTTTTGCATTTTTCCGATTTCACCCCTCTGTTTTATGCTGCCCATTTGCTACGGATAAAGAAAGTGTAGTTGGGATCAACTTCTGGAGAGTGGCTCTCCCGGTTGGAATATCCGTGTCCGGCTTAAAATTGACTGATGTAGTAGCTCACTTCAGCATGTTTCCACTCCGTTCATTCAACAAAGTCCCGGATCAGTCTAGCAGTCCAGCTTCCTCTTCGTTCTGAGGTCCATTGCCTTGCCACCGTTGCTTGATGAGCTTATTCGCCTTTAATTACGCCGTTTCTACTCGCATGTTTGGCTTACGTTCGTAGACATTCCTCCTCTATATCGATCCTGATATAGTAGTCACTCCCGCGACTACTAGGAGGGCTGGCTGTCTGGCTGGAGGGCTCAATCGAAGCACTCTACGTTTTTGTGCTTAGTTCATCCCAGATCTCGCAAACATACAGGAAAAGTCTTCCTCTTCTGCCTGCCATTGAGTTGCTTTAGTTTGTCTGTGGCCTGTCTTGACTCTGTCTTCTGCCAGAACACGAGTATGGGGTCTAGAGCCCATGGTTATCGTCTTTTTCATCTGTAGCCCTGGGGATATCGACGTTGTAGTGTAGATCGTGGTCGGATGGCAGCATCTTTTACGAGATGTCCAGTTGAAGTCCTTACAAACACTGCCTCTGCTTATGCAAGCCACGCGTAAAATGTTTCTTCCTCAAAACACTACTCCGACTGACTGTAGATTGCAAATATAATTTCGTGTTGCCTGCTTCCCTTCAACGTTTGTGCTGTGCAAAGAAGAATTCGCCTGGAAATGACAGGAAGAGGGTCCCTCCTGCCACCAGCTCCCTGCTTCTTCACCATATATACCCCATCTCTCATATTTTTTCGGGTTTTTTGTGTTTTTTTTTTCTGTGTGTAAGCCCGATGGCACCGATGTGAACAGAACCCAAAGAGGGCGGTCAAGTTAGTGGTAGATGAATTACGCACAAGTTCCTTGAATCTTAATTACAAAATAATCGTTGGACATGACATATAAGTTATGATCATACCTCTGAGCCTCTCACCAGGGGGAAAAAAAACGAACACAGTCGTCTTCTCCAAGACCCTATGGTAAAATGCAATCTCAGAGGTCTGGCTGGGAGGGGAGATGGAAACAAGACGGAGGACAGCAGAAAAAAATAGAAGATGACGAAGAAAACTTTCCTGCTGCGGTTCATTCTATTTCCGTGGGAAATTTTCACGTTTAATTGTTTCACGGATGCGCCTCGACGCCGCTCATGTTTGCCTTAGAGATGCGGGCTGCTGTGGCACGTCGTTTTTTCTGTTCTTTTTGGCTGTGTTCCTCCTTTCTTTTCAAAAAATATTTTCACTTCCATTGTATGTGTGTGTTCCATGCATGTTTCGTGCGAATATTAAGTGCGTCGGGTATTTTTATAAATAGCCAAGAACCTGGTCAGCACTGAGGATTGAAGAACACTATCCACAACCGGGGAGAACTTGCAACTGGTTTCGAGTGTGTGTGTCTCTCTCTCTGAGTGCGTTTCGATGCGGAATCATTAATGTCATGAATCAGGGAGGAGGAATTTAATTAGTTCCCTTCCATTGCAACATTTTCGGAGAATGAGCTCTGCGTCGTCTTCGGAGGATGTCCTCTAGAATTTCACTGAAACATATTCGGGAATGGAAAACGGACAGGCCAGACGTGTGGCAGCATTCCACTCTTGGTATTCCATTAAATTGTAATTGCATACCAAGAGATTAGCACATGTATGAGTCGCGTAAATAATCACGCACGCGCGTGTAGCATCTGAAAATTAGGTCAATTGGTTTAATCTTGCAAGACAGAACTTTCCCTTACTGGAGACAGGTTCTGGATATTCTACATTGTTTTATTGAACCTTAAGTTCCCATCCCCTCTTTCCTCTGGCTATGTTGCAAAAAGTCTATTGAAGTCGTGTTGGAAGACGATAAATCTCTTTAATGTTTTTCTGTCTACACAGAAATGTTTGCATGAATATAAGGGACTTAGCTAGTTTAGATTAGGTAAGTGGGCAGGCGATACTTTATCGCTGCACTCAGGGCAATTCAGACCCACTGTGAGGAAGAGAGATGTCCCCTACCCGTATATTTCTAATGGATATCAGTAGAATATGACCACCTTACTGCGTCTGTGATACAAACCTGTGGATTTGATGAATCTCATTATTTGGTCCACCGATGTATCGGATAATTCTTCAATGTCCTCGAAAAAGTGTCGTCCGAGGAACCTATTGCTTAGACTAGGGCAATGGCAAAAGAAGTGGATTGTATCCTCATCGCCACACCCTCTACAAAGGTCTCCTTCTGTAATTCGAAGGTTTTTCATATGGTACCGCAGAGTGATCACTCCTATAAGGGTAGATAGGGATCTTCTGTCGATCTGCAGAAGTGTTTAGAGAAGTGCATCTGTTATTAGCCTTCCTTAAGGCTTTTTCCCCGCTCGAGCTTAAGTGTGCAAGGCGGGATGTTCACCGAAGTGTCAGCTTATTTCGAGCTTGTTGCCGAGCTGTTTCTCGCTAGTAAGTAAGCATTCTCGTTTTCTTGTTTTCCCTCATGTCCAGGGACCCAACAGAGTGTTACCTTGTGCTGTGTTCCAAGAACCTTGAGCTCTTCTCGACAGCACCTCACAAGGTTCGATTTTATTTCGTTAGCAGAAATTGATTTTATTGCTGCCTGGCTGTCAATGAAAAAGGTGCTATTCTCTTGTGGTATTGCCCTCATCGCAGTCTCACGGACGGCTAGTGTTACTGCTAGGACCTCCGCTTGGAAAACACTGTTGTGGTTCGGATATGCGTTTAATAATGGTCTTATGAAGTCCAGGTATGGTGTTATGTAGTCGGTTGTAGATACATGGCCTAAATACTTCTGTAGAATTGCAGAATGACCTTTTGCAGCAGTCAGGCTGGCGCAATGCAGTGATGGCCTCCAAGACTCGTATAAAGATATTCACCGGGAGTAGGTTGAGAATAGCATCAAGTCCTGCGGTTGGTGTTGTTCTCATTGCACTGGTAGTTCCAATGGACCTCCTAGGTACTCACAACTATTTGTAGTAGGGCCCCTCTATCCGTGCGAAAAATATAACCCGCACAACACGAAATTTTGCTAGTCGCTGGGTTTTGGCCTCTCTCAGGTTGTCGCGCCAACTATTCTAGGGGAGAGCCATAGTTTAAATTAGCGGTTCCGAACGACGGATTAAGAAACTTAATACCTTCGTAGAATTTCCATTGTCATTGCCTGCCGAAAGGTTGCCTCGAAAAACGATTTTCCTGTGGTTCAAACTCGTCGTGTAATAATTAGAATTTAGGCGCCGCCTCGCGGTGTTGTCAATTGGTCTCGTTAGGGCGTGGTCAATCCGGAACCATTTCAACTATTGATTAGTTTTAGGCCACAGTTCTTGGTGTATGACCGATCCAGTGCCATTTTCGTTGCCTAAGTTCATTATGACCAGGAAGTCAAAAGTCTTCTTTGAATGAATGCCCACAATAGGAAAATATTTTGCAACGAAAATTCGCTTTCTGAGGGAAAAGAGGACACAAGACTGTGCAAGAATATGAAAACCGATTTCTTCACTCTCAAGGCGAAGTCTATAAGTGGATCTGGGTATTTTTCTTCAAAACTGGGTTCAGAAAGTTATCATTCGAATACTTATGGGATCACAGGCGTTGTTCCGAGAATATTTTCAAAAATACAAGTACTCTAGAAGACATTACTCCATGCCTTGATTTCTAAGACTTGTCGACATAAAAAAAACTCATTCAATGTCTACTGAAGCGGATAAGTTCAAGCTTGATCGAGTAAAACGGTTCTTCACCTGATAGCCTTCAGTGATCTGTCGGAAATATTAGACCACCATTTCTCCCACGGTTTTCACAAATTTCCAAATGTCTAGTCACTGTAACTTGATATAAATTGTGTAAACCTGGACGATTAGTCGGTCCCTGACAACCTTAATTCGCACAGAACTGCGCACATCCGTTTATTTGGTTTCTCTGCAACACTATCTCCCATCCACACGAAATGTCCAACAGCAGGCCAAAATTTAGTCTCGTAACACGATCTAATTTGCCTCATATCGAGTTACTCCGGCACGAAGCTTATGTCGCATGAACGGACATTTATCGATTCGGTGCACGATATTGGGTGAACAGTACTCGTTTCCATGAGTTACTCTCCATGCCCGCAGAACCACCACCAAAAGGTTTTTTGAAAAAAAAGCCTGACCTGCATCTGTAAATGTCATCTCAAAGCCAATATGTTCACTCAAAGTGCTTCGAGCGTAGATCAGTACATCTCGCTCCGGCAAAAGGCCAAAACTCTGGTGTCTTGCACAACATCTTGTCTAAATTCTAAGTTCCCATGATCGCACTCGATGCCATTCCATTCTTTTGTCGTCGCGTTCGGGTTTTGCTCGTTCGTCATGACATCTTCACAAGCAATTATACATAAAAGTTTTGACATTGCCAGCTGAAAGAGTGTTGAAACGTTTGCGCCAGAAGACAAAGGAGACGACACGGAGAGAGAACGGCGAGGAGGACTGGAGGCTACAGCACACAAATTAACTATGACACTGCACTGCATCCAAATTGCGATTCCTTCCAGAACCATCATCATTCACCGACGATGTGCTGTTAGTGTATCGCATTGACATTATAATTCCTGCACCTGTTTTTTGTTGCAACATTTGTGCTCTAGCTTGTGGCAACGTCCACAAATTGCTGCCAACTCGTGTCACATGGAATCTTTCGTATCGTATCCGTTCTCTAGCGTGTGTTGTGTGGTTCTCTTCATGGATAGAGATTTGCCCCATCACCATGTTCAGTCAGCTGCGCGTAATTGAATAAGTATCTTTTGAAGTCTAACAGATGATGGGAAAGCAGAGGATGAGGAAAGTGAAGAGGTGCACGTTCATCTGTTGCCTTAGCTTCTGGCAGATAGTCGCACAGCGCAGCGCCTGGAGAATGAGGATGAGAATGAGGACTGAACAAGTGACTCTAACGCCTGATTCGATGCCCCGGTGTAGAGATGAATTTGATTTTAATTGCGCGCAAATGAATTAAATTATAGGTGTCACAGTAGTAGGTAGTTGTGCCAGTGGACTGCAAGATGGAATGCATCGGAATGGAATTGTAATTGATTGTGACATGGAATCGTTGTGGCGCTATGTGCTTGAAGCTTGACAGGGGAGAATATCGTTTGGGGTCGTTATGGATGGAGATTGCTTTTATGTGGAAGACGAATTATCAATGAGGATGGACGATGATGATGATGGAGTTTTGATTGAAGTGAGCTTGGGATAATGTTTTAAGAAGTGGTGCAGGCAGCATACAGGCAGAGTGAAGGCAGGAAATGATTTTGTGTCCTCAGATAGTGTAGAGTAGATTTGAAATTCAGCCTGCACCCCGAATTTGTGATGGGATTGTAAAGCTCAACAACTGGAAAGGCTATGATGAGATTCGATTCTGTTGAGGATCCTGACTCGTCTTTGCGAATTTTCTTTGTATTATACAAAGTTAGTTAGTTAGTTCAAGTGGTCCTCCAAGAAGAGCTACACTTAGACCAGAAAGTAGGTACGTTGTGATAGCACTGAGTACTGAGGTATGACCCTGCTTAGTCCTGAAGCCATTTAGATTTCCTAACGTAGCTGCTGAGATCGGCGGTGCTGCTAGAGTTCAGATCGTTTAGATCTTTAAAGAAGGATCGGCCTAGGGTGGCTTTCCTGATGTGGGCCACGGCGAGCCACGTGCAGAGAGGAAGTGTGCAGTGGAATTCTCCTCCTCCTCGTCTTTGGAGCTCCTGCAGAAATCGTATCAATCTATACCCAGGCGTTGAGCATGCCTGCCTGGAATGCAGTGCTCCGTGAGGACGTTGATTAGATTTTTAAGTTGCTCTCTTTTAAATCGTATTAATGCTTTTGATCTTTTCAGATCCAAGACAGGCCAGATTAGCCTGGCATTGTTGCGATAATCGAGGTGTTGCCATCTATGATTTGCTTTCGACAGAGCGTCGGTGTGAGTCAGGTGTTTAACAAACGACTTATGCGCTTTGATATGGTTGAGCTTCCTGCCATCTGTACATTGGGAGCCTAGTCTAGCTAATTCGTCAGCCGCAGAGTTCCCTTCAATGTCACAGTGACCAGGGATCTAACACAGTGTGACGTTATGCTGGTTAGCGATCTCGTTCATAGACACGCGACAGTCCTTCACTGCCCTAGATTTTATTGCGTAGGATACGAAGGACCTGATCGCAGTCTGGCTGTCGATGTAAATCGCAATACCCGTGCGTGATATTGAGTTAGCCTTCAGCCAGGCGGCCGCTTGATTAATAGCTGTGACTTCGGCATGGAAGACACTACAGTGGCTGTTTTAGAGCCGCCCCTAGAAATAGAGACAGACTCATTAAAGAGGATTTTGCGCGGACTCCAGGTACTTCTGTCCAATAGTTTGTGCTTACAGCCCATGTCAAAGTCGTTTTCGGAGGACAGCGTGTCTGTTGATTTGGGAAGGCTGCGGTGAGTTGAAAGGATTATGGTATTTGATATGGTATTTCCCACATTTTCTCACACCATTGGTGGGTGTCTCTCAGTCTTAGGGCCGCGCTAGTGGCCTGCTGCTGCTATTGGCAACATGTGGAGCATGGTTTGAAGGGCAGCTGTAGGAGAAGCTCTTAGCGCATTAGTAATGCTGAAGCAACCCACACATTGGACTCTCTCGAGAACCGGCCACCAAACCATTATGCCAGACGATAGAATCGGTCACTCAACTGAAGTATAGAGCCAGTGCATGATTTTCGGCTGTAGGCCCTATCTAGAACCTACTGCCCTTTAGCATGAGTAGAGTGCTACCATAGATTTCCTGACGCGTTCGGCAATATTATCCCTCCACAGAAGCTTCCTGTCTAGAACGAGTCCTAGATATTTGGCACTGCCCAAGAAGTTCAGAGGAGTGCCGTTGAGCCTGGATGGGATAATGATTGGAATTTTGACTTTTCTAGTGAAAAGAACCAGCTCCGTTTTAGTAATTAGTTAGTATTATATAAAAGTGTGTCCCTGTTCTTATTGCCTCTTGGAATAATTTCGCAAAAAAGTTTCGTGTCCATGTCTTGAAGGATTCCTGAAACGAGTATCTTGTCTGCGATGAGCAATAGACTGTCCATCCTCGATTCAGCTCCCCTAATCACTTTCATATCTGTTAGATTTGCTCAGATACTGTGGGGATACATACTCCTGTCCCTTCTGTCAGTGTTGAATTATGTGCGAGAAGAAAAAGTAACCGATTTGCAACTGATTATGAGTACAAAACTCGAACAAACGGTAGTCATTTGGACTCAGTGTTGACTCTTTTCCGTAGCTATTCTCCACTCTCTTGTCCTTTGACTATACCCACGATTCTTGTGTTTTCCAAGGTGTCATTTGAGGTCATTTTTCGTACTGAGTGGTTGATGAGTGGCGAGATCGTTCTGATCTCTTCAATAATTTTTCGGTGCCCTATATTAGAAGTCGTGTCGAAATATCCGAGGGCCTTCAGTCTTGCCACTGAGTGTCCTGCCAGTCTCCTTGCTTCGAGGTGTGCTAGTAGGATGTTTAGGATGACTTCCATGGCAGCCGTTGGTGTCGAGGCTTGAGCGCAGGTTACTCCCAGGCAAGCCATTCGTTGTGTTTGGGTGAATTTATGGAATTTGCATGTCAGGCTTCAGTCCCTTGGCAACTTTACCAAAGCTGTTTTTCAGGTTCTTTTGAGTTTTTCAGAATTCGGTTGCACTAAGTTATGTTCTTCTTAGATAAACCGCCAGTAAGTTGTGGCCGTGCTAGGGTACTTATCATTGATCCGCAGTAAAGTCTGCCGAACGTGTTTACAATTTCCTTGATGGAGTAAGTTGAATCTTTCATCAACAAACTTCTAACAGTCCATATTTAGATTCAAAATTTCCGCATCAGAACTGAGTAGCCACTGACCATAGTTTGGCTCAGGATTGATCGGAGATTTGTTGGTGTATCGTGCTGTTCATTGCCATTCGATGCCCCTCTACTTCGGGACAACAGAGTGAGGCATTACACTCTTTAAGCAAAAAAGTCATCATCCGAGGCACTCCTCAAGGAGTGTCTCCCGAATCTGTCACCTTTACATAAACCAACCAAACATTAGGTCGTAGTTGAGCCGTGACATTAAGTAATCAGTTTTCGTCTCCATCTTTGGCCATCTAGCGAAACGGGTAAAATATATTTAGCCCTTCTTCTAGGAGTTAGAGCGGACTGAAGGCGTATAGAGCTTTTTGTCGGGATTTCTTTGGCGTATACCTTAAGCGGTCGAAGACCTAATCGAGCGACTGTCGATGTTTTGGGGGCAACTGTCCGAGTTTCGACAGCTACTGTCGGTACTTCGAGATCTACTGTCGAAGTTTCGAGACAGTTCTGTCGGAGTTTCGAGGACTGTTGTCGAAGTTTCGAGAACGTTCTGTCGGAGTTCCGGGGCTACTGTCAGAGTTTTAAGGTCTATAGGCCGTGCTTCGAGCGCAACTGTCGAAGCTTCGAGAGCTACTCTGAGAATTCGAGTGGTGGTGGTCTTTTTAGGGCTACTGTCGGTGTTTCGAGTGCTATCGTCGGAATTCTGAGAGCTACTGTTGAATTGAGACAATCTCAGGAATTCTGGTGAGCAGTTTTCCGATCTGTTCCTAGAGTCATTCGCCTTTTTTATTTTATTGGTTCTATCCGGCGGCCATTCCAAAAAAGTACAAAACTGTGTATTTATCAGCACAAATCTGGCCCATTGGAAGACTGCCTGGATTCTATCTTTATAGGTTCAGGAATGATGAAGCCCTAGCATCTAGAATTCAGTGCTTCTTGAGCCAATGGGACTTGGGTCCCTTTAAAGTCTCTAATTTTCACCAGACCTCGTCCAAGTCTTTCATAAATCCCTCAAGGACTGCCCTCAAAAGATTTTATTTTCCCCTTTAATCACATCGCGAGAGCCACACACAGGCGACAACCTGTCCTCTTTAGCGGCTCATTTGAGATACTTCAGTTCACATATACACACGGTGTGTCTCTCGGGCCCTTCTCGCATTGCAAGCGAGTCGCGTCCACTAAATGAAGTCATTAACATATTTTGTGCTGGTTGCGCGTCCATACCCTCACACAGATACACCACGACACCCATCTGCCATATGCCAATAACATGCATTAAAATATTTCTACGCCGAGTGACACATGCGTCTTGCTGCATATACGCGCGGCAGCACGGCAGCCGTCGCATGCATATGCAGAGCCCCGACTTTATTGGTGGCACTCAATTTGTATATTGGCCAAGAAGTACGAGATGCCACATAAAATGTATCCAAACGTTGTGTTTCTGATGATGGTGGTGCTGGTGTGGGGGAAAATTGAATTCAAAGAATGGACACACGCTCAAACACACACACAGTCCGGTGTGTGTCGATCCATCGACCGCCTGAGAGGAGGACACCCTCCAGCCGCTGCCAATATCTCGGCGGTTATATCTGCATCCATAATGGCAATAATATAAACATTCAATATAAACATTGTTTTTAATTGGCCCATTAACATTGAAAACTAAGAATCCAGGGAGTGCAGGACAACGGGCTGTGCGTTGGTCAGTCCAGCTTCCTGCTGGTTGGGATCCCTTCTTCTGCGTGGTCCTGCGATATGTTGTTTAGGCCATTGCCGTCGATTGAGCTGTTAGATTATTTAAGGCGCTTGTTGGTGGCGGCGTGAGATTCTTTTTGAGAATTATTCCGTTTCGTATTTTTATGGGAAGACGCGGAGAGAACTCCTCCAGAAGCAGCAGCAGCAGTCACAAGACCGGGCCTGTGACGTAAGTGACGCAACCTTTTTGGCGTAAACCATTTTGCAATGGATCCGTGAGGTTCTGTTATTCCCCTGCCAATAAAATATTGTTAAATAGTGCGAATTGGTTTTTTGCACGTAATTAATGGCGATGTGGTGATGATTGCTTGTGATGGCGGGTGCTGCAGCGGTCAATGTCGCCGTCGGATGTGGCGTTGGTGGTGGAACCGGATTTCGTAGGTGGAATCACGCATTAAGCGGGTAACAGGCGCGATCTGGTGGTCCCACCGGACAGTTATATGGCCGTGGGTTGGCTAATGAAATGTCCAATTGATTGGTTTTCGTTTTTCGTGAGGAAAAGTTAAAGGGCTGAAAGGATTGATTAAACAGGAATGGTTGAGGAAGTACTTTTGGTGCCGGTTTTTGGTAGATAAGGTGGCTAACTTCAATTGGTAGTCAAGTTTCGTGTAAATATCCACTTTAGGAGGACAGATCAGGTTCTAAACGTTGAAAAATTTCAGTGGTTGACACCGGTTCCAATCTCAGCTTCATTAACCAAATGCGGCAGCGCCTCTTAGCAGGCAATGACAAACCTCCAGAGTACTATTTGCAGTCCATCTTCTCAGTGAGTTGACAAAAAAAGGGCTCTAGGTCTCCTCTATGCGTGCGAAAAATATAACACACACAACGTGAAGCTAAGCCTTGGAACCCCCCAGTAATGAATGGTTACATTCGCGACTTTGAAGTCAATAAAAAGGTGGTTGATTTCGACTCGAAATTGGTTAATGCATTGTAAAATTTGTTTACTTTTGATTGCGTTACCGCTCGAGGTGGACCAGAGGCACAAGCAACAAGCATCTCCTACCAGTTCGACCGTTAGTGAGCTGGCTTCAGTTGGTTGAGCTCCCTTTGTGTTTATGGGCACCACCTGAGTCGCGATTTTCCACAACCCTTAACAGTTTTCGCCCTAAGAGACGTTTCCAAGAATTGTACTTGAGTTATATAACGACTGTTGGTCGTTAGGTCAGGTTAGGTTAGGTGGCTGTCCCCGCTCTGACAGGGATACACTTAGACCAGATTGGCCCATTGTGATACCACGAGCCGGCTTACCAGCACCAGGAACCACGGTATTAACCCTAAAAGTTGAACCATTTCGTCCCAAAGATGAAGTTTCTTATCTTCTAGATGTCGAGTTCGGCTAGATCGTTAAGATCATTGTAGAAGTTTTCCTCGAGCGTTTTCCTTCTTAGCGTAGCAAGAGAAGGACATGTGCAGTAGGTGGGTTGTAGTTTCTTCTTCGTCCTCCTCTCTGCAGCTTTCTCAGAAATTATTGGAGGGGACCCCCAGTCTGCCTATCAAGCAATGTCCGGTGAGGACCCCTATTAGTGAATCTAGAAAAGTTTGTAGATACAAGTCTCTCAATCTTCTTTAAATCCAGGTTAGGCCAGATTTGTTTTGACAAGATACAAGTGCTGAAGTTGTTCCACCTGTGGATTGCCAGTTTCTTGACATCCGTGTCAAGTATGATCGTATTATCGGCGATTCCAAGGCTTTAATAGCTGCCTGACTATCTATGTAAAGTACAATCGCGCTACGATCTATCGCGTTAATTGAAAGCCAAGCCGCAGCTTCGCAGACAGCCGTAATTTCCGCTTGAAACACACTACAGTGATCCGGCAGTCGCGTGGTGATGGCTAATCCAGGTGCGTTAGAGAAGACTTCTAGCGGGGCACCGCTCAAAACTGTTCCAGACTCCCAAGAGCTTCTGCTTGGAATCCGAGTTTTGTACCTGACGTTAAAGTCAATGTGGGTGAGAACGTCGTCCATTTTACTAGAATGGCTGCCCTTGAGTATCCTAGAGTGGCCTATTGCTGTCCTGATCAGCTGGGAGGATTCTCTGTACGTTAACGCTGCTTTGACTGACATTAGCTTCCCAAAGATATCAACAGGAAGCGGATGGAGCATTACCTCCAATGCGGCAGTGGGGGTTGTTCTCAAGGCACTTTTTCAAGCAAGCCACTGTTGCTTTTCTTGTCCAGTGATGTCCACCAGACCTATACTCCGTACATGAGGATCGGCCTCACAACTGCCGTATATATCCAGTGGACTACTTTAGGCTGCAGACCCCATTTCGGGCCCAGAGCATTCCAGCAGGAATATAAGGCCATTGGGGCTTGCTTAGAACTGTCCTAAATATTCAGCCTCCAGCTGGGTTTTCTATCAAGTATCTGGCATGCTCTACAAATTGGATTTCCGTGTCTTTCAATTTGGGAGGTGTAGTATACGGAACCTTATAGCGTCTAGTGAAAAGGACTAGTTCAGTTGTTGAGGGATTAACCCCGAGGCCTACCTTCTTTGTCCATTCTGCCAATATGCTCAGGGCAGATTCCATAAGGTCTCTTATTGTAGGGAGGAATTTACCAGCATATGTCGTTGTATTGAATACCTCCCTATTCAATGTCATTAACAATTCGTTAACTACCGTCAGCCAAAGTAATGGTCCTGCTAATTGAACAGGTCCTCAGCTCACCCTGAATCAGTTGCTCGTTGCAATTGCATGCAGGTTGATGGGGTAGTTGATGCAGCGTTTAACCCGCCATACATCCGGGTGATGCATAATTCAGAATTCATGCCAACTGTCCCGTGACTCATGCCACAGTGTTTTCATGCGCCTTCCTCGTGGACTCTGTCTAAACTGTTTTAAATTGCATCGCGATTGCAGGCCCTCTATCTTAGAATAAACAACTCCTTCTGCATTCCAATCGATCTCACGCTGAGTGAGATATAGATGTGGATACACACATCCATATCCATGCCACTTGAATGGTAGTAGGTACCCCGCCCACAGCCATGGCCAACCACCACAAAATGAATATCTCACAGAGTTAACAAATATTTTTCACTCAATCTAATTACTATTCATTACACAGCGCACAATTGCCTCTCAGTTGATTGCCAGCGCTGTGCTACAGATACGTAGATGCGAGTAGATACTCCACACTCGTTGTGTAGATTTCTGCTTCCATATGATAGTCGGTTGCCTGTGATCGCCCTCTCCTGCGCTCTAAATCAAACTTAATTTACTTTCATTCAAATTGACCGTGCCAGCGCCGGGTTCTGTTTAACTTCATCACCTCCTACTAATGCTGGGCTGAGCGCGGGGCTCTGCAAGTATCTGTTTGCCTTGCAGGAGGATCGAAACTGAAGCTAGCCGAAACCGAAAAGAGAATTAGATTCCTCGGGCTTATTGATCATTGATTACCCTGGTGCTTACTGTTATTGCAGACTGTAGCCGTTTGGCCGCCACCTTCTGGGTTTTTTGTGTTGGCGGTGGCTTATGACTGCTTCCAACGACCACGACGACGACGATGATGATGATGATGATGATGATGATGGTGGTGGTGGCAGTGTGGAACGTTTATGATTTTTCGATAAATTTTTCTCAGAAAAAATAATCTCAATTGCTCACGGAGGTATGGCTGCTGTTGTGTTGCTACCACAAGTGCAAGTTGCAAGAGAATTTCCATGATTAAGTGATCATTTGACGCCCACTAGTTATGATGTGGGCGTTACGTTGAGTTGAAATCGATTGGCACACACGCTGCTCATTTGTTTACATTCATTGGTTCCAATTGGTTTCGCAAAAAGCACACACACGAGATATAATGAAGACTTTCAGTTTATTGTGCATAAAATCACGCCAACACAGGAGGAGGATGTTAAGTGAAAATTCTCGCGGTGACTTGGACTGGACTATGATGTATGAAACGCGCAAGTGAAAATTCCGCGGAAAATTCGAGAGGAAACTAACGAGTTTTCCACTGCCGATTGGGTTGTGTATAAGTCACCTGTGGTGGTGACCAAAACTGGATCGCAAAAATCTTGTTCGATTGTATCTCATATTTTCCTTTATCACTGAACAAGTGGAAGACTGTGAATAGTCGCAAGTGAAACGCGGTTTAGATATGAAAAAATGTCGTTTCAGAGGTTAGAGAGAAAGAGGACTTTCTTTTTGCAGTGAAATTTGACATTCACATTTATGTACAAGCGAGCGAGGCCAAATTCTGGCCAAAAAAATTTCCACTGCCTTTAGTAAGAGGTGTGTGATGTGTTTTCTCACTAATATGCG
Source organism: Matsumyia berberina (assembly GCA_917880715.2). Taxonomy (NCBI): domain Eukaryota; kingdom Metazoa; phylum Arthropoda; class Insecta; order Diptera; family Syrphidae; genus Matsumyia; species Matsumyia berberina. Next base: position 74,389,683 of record OU862870.1, on the reverse strand, counting down.
TAATAATTTGAAAATTTAAAGTTTATTAATGTCCCGCCCCCCATGTAGCTGACATGGCTGGGAAGTGGCTTAAATAGTGAATCGA